>CAXDIW010000481.1:0-1417000 GCA_963989415.1 Cerceris ruficornis | reverse complement strand
TTGTTCTACTTGTAGAAACTTACATTTAATTTCCGCTAAAGGATTAACAATGGGGCTCGTAGGTCACTTAAACTTGAGGATCAAAAAATTAGCGAATGGTACTGTTTGGATGCTTTGCCTATATGTTTCTTAGACTATATGGAAGCAATATATACGAAGATTTCAACCGTCTACGTGTTCCAATCATTCTTCTACTTGTCGAAATTTACAAATAATTTCCTTTATAGGATTAACAATGGGGCTCGTTGTACACTTAAACTTGAAGAACAAGAAATTGGCGAATTGTACTGTTTGGATGCTTTGAATATATGTTTCTTAGATTATATAGAAGCAATATATACAAAGATTTCAACCGTCTATCTATTCCATTCATTGTTCTACTTGTCGAACTTTACAAATAATTTCCTTTAAAGGATTAACAATGGGGCTCGTTGTACACTTAAACTTGACGAACAATAAATTGGCGAATGGTACTGTTTGGATGCTTTGCATATATGTTTCTTAGACTATATAGAATCAATATATACAAAGATTTTAACCGTCTACCTGTTCCATTGATTGTTCTACTTGTCGAAAGTTACAAATAATTTCCGATAAAGGATTAACCATTGGGGCTCATTGTTCACTTAAACTTGAAAAACAAAAAATTGGCGAATTGTACTGTTTGGATGCTTTGCATATATGTTTCTTAGACTATATAGAAGCAATATATACAATGATTTCAACCGTCTACCCATTCCATTCATTGTCCTACTTGTCGAAATTTACAAATAATTTCCTTTATAGGATTAACAATGGGGCTCGTTGTACACTTAAACTTGAAGAACAAGAAATTGGCGAATTGTACTGTTTGGATGCTTTGAATATATGTTTCTTATATTATATAGAAGCAATATATACAAATATTTCAACCGTCTACCTGTTCCATTCATTGTTCTACTTGTCGAAAATTACAAATAATTTCCGATAAAGGATTAACCATTGGGACTCATTGTTCACTTAAACTTGAAGACCAAGAAATTGGCGAATGGTACTGTTTGGATGCTTTGCGTACATGTTTCTTAGACTATATGGAAGCAATATATACAAAGATTTCAACAGTCTAACTGTTCTATTCATTGTTCTACTTGTCGAAATTTACAAATAATTTCCTTTAAAGGATTATACAATGGGGCTCGTAGTTCACTTAAAATGGAAGAACAAAAAATTGGCGAATTGTACTGTTTGGATGCTTTGCATATATGTTTCTTAGACTATTTAGAAGCAATATATACAAAGATTTCAACCGACTACCTGTACTATTCATTGTTCTACTTGTAGAAAGTTACAAATAATTTCCATTTCATGATTATCAATGGGGCTCGCTGTTCACTTAAACTTGAAGATCAAAAAATTGGCGATAGTTACTGTTTAGATGCTTTGCATATATGTTTCTTAGATTATATAGAAGCAATATATACAAAGATTTCAACCGTCTACCTGTTACATTCATTGTTCTACTTGCCCAAATTTACAAATAATTTCCTTTAAAGGATTAACAATGGGTCTCGTAGTTCACTTAAACTTGAAGAACAATAAATTGGCGAATAGTACTGTTTGGATGCTTTGCATATATGTTTCTTAGACTATATAGAAGCAATATATACAAAGATTTCAACCGTCTACCTGTTCCATTCATTGTTCTACTTGCCCAAATTTACAAATAATTTCCTTTAAAGGATTAACAATGGGTCTCGTAGTTCACTTAAACTTGAAGAACAATAAATTGGCGAACTCTACTGTTTGGATGCTTTGCATATATGTTTCTTAGACTATATAGAAGCAATATATACAAAGATTTCAACCGTCTACCTATTCCATTCATTGTTCTACTTGTCGAAATTTACAAATAATTTCCTTTAAAGGATTAACAATGGGGCTCGTTGTACACTTAAACTTGACGAACCATAAATTGGCGAATGGTAGTGTTTGGATGCTTTGCATATATGTTTCTTAGACTATATAGAATCAATATATACAAAGATTTCAACCGTCTACCTGTTCCATTGATTGTTCTACTTGTCGAAAGTTACAAATAATTTCCGATAAAGGATTAACCATTGGGGCTCATTGTTCACTTAAACTTGAAAAACAAAAAATTGGCGAATTGTACTGTTTGGATACTTTGCATATATGTTTCTTAGACTATATAGAAGCAATATATACAATGATTTCAACCGTCTACCCATTCCATTCATTGTCCTACTTGTCGAAATTTACAAATAATTCCCTTTAAAGGATTAACAAAGGGGCTCGTTGTTCACTTAAACTTGAAGAACAAAAAATTGGCGAATGGTACTGTTTGGATGCTTTGCATATATGTTTCTTAGACTATATAGAATCAACATATACATAGATTTCAACCGTCTACCTGTTCTATTCATTGTTCTACTTGTCGAAAGTTACAAATAATTTCCTTTAAAGGATTAACAATGGGGCTCGTTGTTCACTTAAACTTGAAGAACAAAAAATTGGCGAATCGTACTGTTTCGATGCTTTGCATATATGTTTCTTAGACTATATAGAAGCAATATATACAAAGAATTCAACCGTCTACCTGTTCCATTCATTGTTCTACTTGTCGAAATTTACAAATAATTTCCGTTAAAGGATTAACAATGGGGCTCATTGTTCACTTAAACTTGAAGAACAAAAAATTGGCGAATGGTACTGTCTGGATGCTTTGCATATATGTTTCTTAGACTATATAGAAGCAATGTATACAAAGATTTCAACAGTCTACCTGTTCTATTCATTGTTCTACTTGTAGAAAGCTACAAATAATTTCCGTTTCATGATTATCAATGGGGCTTGATGTTCACTTAAACTTGAAGAACAAAAAATTGGCCAATGGTACTGTTTGGATGCTTTGCATATTTGTTTCTTAGACTATATAGAAGCAATGTATACAAAGATTTCAACAGTCTACTTGTTCTATTCATTGTTCTACTTGTAGAAAGTTACAAATAATTTCCCTTTCATGATTATCAATGGGGCTCTTTGTTCACTTATACTTGAAGAACAATAAATTCGCGAATTGTACTGTTTGGATCCTTTGCATATATGTTTCATAGACTATATGGAAGCAATATACACAATGATTTCAACAGTCTACCTGTTCTATTCATTGTTCTACTTGTAGAAAGTTACAATTAATTTCCGTTAAAGGATTAACAATGGGGCTCGTAGTTCACTTAAACTTGAAGAACAAAAAATTGGCGAATTGTACTGTTTGGATGCTTTGCATATATGTTTCTTAGACTATTTAGAAGCAATATATAGAAAGATTTCACCCGTCTACCTGTACTATTCATTGTTCTACTTGTAGAAAGTTACAAATAATTTC
Source organism: Cerceris ruficornis (assembly GCA_963989415.1). Taxonomy (NCBI): domain Eukaryota; kingdom Metazoa; phylum Arthropoda; class Insecta; order Hymenoptera; family Crabronidae; genus Cerceris; species Cerceris ruficornis. Next base: position 1,413,615 of record CAXDIW010000481.1, on the reverse strand, counting down.
CGTTTCATGATTATCAATGGGGCTCGCTGTTCACTTAAACTTGAAGATCAAAAAATTGGCGATTGTTACTGTTTAGATGCTTTGCATATAGGTTTCTTAGACTATATAGAAGCAATATATACATTGATTTCAACAGTCTACCTGTTCCATTCATTGTTCTACTTGTCGAAAGTTACAAATAATTTCCTTTAAAGGATTAACAATGGGGCTCGTAGTTCACTTAAACTTGAGGATCAAAAAATTAGCGAATGGTACTGTTTGGATGCTTTGCATATATGTTTCTTAGACTATATGGAAGCAATATATACAAAGATTTCAACCGTTTACGTGTTCCAATCATTATTCTAATTGTCGAAATTTACAAATAATTTCCTTTAAAGGATTAACAATGGGGCTCGTTGTTCACTTAAACTTGAAGAACAATAAATTGGCGAACTCTACTGTTTGGATGCTTTGCATATATGTTTCTTAGACTATATAGAAGCAATATATACAAAGATTTCAACCGTCTACCTATTCCATTCATTGTTCTACTTGTCGAAATTTACAAATAATTTCCTTTAAAGGATTAACAATGGGGCTCGTTGTACACTTAAACTTGACGAACCATAAATTGGCGAATGGTAGTGTTTGGATGCTTTGCATATATGTTTCTTAGACTATATAGAATCAATATATACAAAGATTTCAACCGTCTACCTGTTCCATTGATTGTTCTACTTGTCGAAAGTTACAAATAATTTCCGATAAAGGATTAACCATTGGGGCTCATTGTTCACTTAAACTTGAAAAACAAAAAATTGGCGAATTGTACTGTTTGGATACTTTGCATATATGTTTCTTAGACAATATAGAAGCAATATATACAATGATTTCAACCGTCTACCCATTCCATTCATTGTCCTACTTGTCGAAATTTACAAATAATTCCCTTTAAAGGATTAACAAAGGGGCTCGTTGTTCACTTAAACTTGAAGAACAAATAATTGGCGAATGGTACTGTTTGGATGCTTTGCATATATGTTTCTTAGACTATTTAGAAGCAATATATAGAAAGATTTCACCCGTCTACCTGTACTATTCATTGTTCTACTTGTAGAAAGTTACAAATAATTTCCGTTTCATGATTATCAATGGGGCTCGCTGTTCACTTAAACTTGAAGATCAAAAAATTGGCGATTGTTACTGTTTAGATGCTTTGCATATAGGTTTCTTAGACTATATAGAAGCAACATATACATAGATTTCAACCGTCTACCTGTTCCATTGATTGTTCTACTTGTCGAAAGTTACAAATAATTTCCGATAAAGGATTAACCATTGGGGCTCATTGTTCACTTAAACTTGAAAAACAAAAAATTGGCGAATTGTACTGTTTGGATGCTTTGCATATATGTTTCTTAGACTATATAGAAGCAATATATACAATGATTTCAACCGTCTACCCATTCCATTCATTGTCCTACTTGTCGAAATTTACAAATAATTCCCTTTAAAGGATTAACAATGGGGCTCGTTGTTCACTTAAACTTGAAGAACAAAAAATTGGCGAATGGTACTGTTTGGATGCTTTGCATATATGTTTCTTAGACTATATAGAAGCAATATATACATTGATTTCAACAGTCTACCTGTTCCATTCATTGTTCTACTTGTCGAAATTTACAAATAATTTCCTTTAAAGGATTAACAATGGGGCTCGTAGTTCACTTAAACTTGAGGATCAAAAAATTAGCGAATGGTACTGTTTGGATGCTTTGCATATATGTTTCTTAGACTATATGGAAGCAATATATACAAAGATTTCAACCGTCTACGTGTTCCAATCATTGTTCTACTTGTCGAAATTTACAAATAATTTCCTTTATAGGATTAACAATGGGGCTCGTTGTACACTTAAACTTGAACAACAAGAAATTGGCGAATTGTACTGTTTGGATGCTTTGAATATATGTTTCTTATATTATATAGAAGCAATATATACAAATATTTCAACCGTCTACCTGTTCCATTCATTGTTCTACTTGTCGAAAATTACAAATAATTTCCGATAAAGGATTAACAATGGGTCTCATTGTTCACTAAAACTTGAAGAACAAAAAATTTGCGAATGGTACTGTTTGGATGCTTTGCATATATGTTTCTTAGATTATATAGAAGCAATATATACAAAGATTTCAACCGTCTACCTGTTCCATTCATTGTTCTACTTGTCGAAAATTACAAATAATTTCCGATAAAGGATTAACAATGGGTCTCATTGTTCACTTAAACTTGAAGAACAAAAAATTTGCGAATGGTACTGTTTGGATGCTTTGCATATATGTTTCTTAGACTATATGGAAGCAATATATACAAAGATTTCAACCGTCTACGTGTTCCAATCATTGTTCTACTTGTAGAAAGTTACAAATAATTTCCGTTTCATGATTATCAATGGGGCTCGCTGTTCACTTAAACTTGAAGATCAAAAAATTGGCGAATTGTACTGTTTGGATGCTTTGCATATATGTTTCTTAGACTATTTAGAAGCAATATATACAAAGATTTCAACCGTCTACCTGTTCTATTCATTGTTCTACTTGTAGAAAGTTACAAATAATTTCCGTTTCATGATTATCAATGGGGCTCGTAGTTCACTTAAACTTGAAGAACAAAAAATTGGCGAATGGTACTGTTTGGATGCTTTGCACATATGTTTCTTAGATTATATAGAAGCAATATATACAAAGATTTCAACCGTCTACCTGTTCCATTCATTGTTCTACTTGTCGAAAATTACAAATAATTTCCGATAAAGGATTAACAATGGGTCTCATTGTTCACTTAAACTTGAAGAACAAAAAATTTGCGAATGGTACTGTTTGGATGCTTTGCATATATGTTTCTTAGACTATATGGAAGCAATATATACAAAGATTTCAACCGTCTACCTGTTCTATTCATTGTTCTATTTGTCGAAATTTACAAATAATTTCCGTTTCATGATTATCAATGGGGCTCGTAATTCACTTAAACTTGAAGAACAAAAAATTGGCGAATTGTACTGTTTGGATGCTTTGCATATATGTTTCTTAGACTATTTAGAAGCAATATATAGAAAGATTTCACCCGTCTACCTGTACTATTCATTGTTCTACTTGTAGAAAGTTACAAATAATTTCCGTTTCATGATTATCAATGGGGCTCGCTGTTCAGTTAAACTTGAAGATCAAAAAATTGGCGATTGTTACTGTTTAGATGCTTTGCATATAGGTTTCTTAGACTATATAGAAGCAACATATACATAGATTTCAACCGTCTACCTGTTCTATTCATTGTTCTACTTGTCGAAAGTTACAAATAATTTCCGTTTCATGATTATCAATGGGGCTCATTGTTCACTTAAACTTGAAGAACAAAAAAGTGGCGAATGGTACTGTTTGGATGCTTTGCATATATGTTTCTTAGACTATAAGGAAACAATATATACATTGATTTCAACCGTCTACCTGTTCTATTCATTGTTCTACTTGTAGAAAGTTACAAATAATTTCCGTTTCATGATTATCAATGGGGCTCGTAGTTCACTTAAACTTGAAGAACAAAAAATTGGCGAATGGTACTGTTTGGATGCTTTGCATATATGGTTCTTATATTATATAGCAGCAATATATACAAAGATTTCAACCGTCTACCTGTTCCATTCATTGTTCTACTTGTCGAAAATTACAAATAATTTCCTTTAAAGGATTAACAATGGGGCTCGTAGTTCACTTAAACTTGAACAACAAAAAGTTGGCGAATCGTACTGTTTCGATGGTTTGCATATATGTTTCTTAGACTATATAGAAGCAATATATACAAAGATTTCAACCGTCTACCTGTTCCATTCATTGTTCTACTTGTCGAAATTTACAAATAATTTCCGTTTCATGATTATCAATGGGGCTTGTTGTTCACTTAAACTTGAAGATCAAAAAATTTGCGAATGGTACTGTTTGGATGCTTTGCATATATGTTTCTTAGACTATATGGAAGCAATATATACAAAGATTTCAACCGTCTACCTGTTCTATTCATTGTTCTACTTGTAGAAAGTTACAAATAATTTCCGTTTCATGATTATCAATGGGGCTCGCTGTTCACTTAAACTTGAAGATCAAAAAATTGGCGATTGTTACTGTTTAGATGCTTTGCATATAAGTTTCTTAGACTATATAGAAGCAACATATAGAAAGATTTCACCCGTCTACCTGTTCTATTCATAGTTCAACTTGTAGAAAGTTACAAATAATTTCCGTTTCATGATTATCAATGGGCCTCGTTCTTCACTTAAACTTGAAGAACAAAAAATTGGCGAATGGTACTGTTTGGATGCTTTGCATATATGTTTCTTAGATTATATAGAAGCAATATATACAAAGATTTCAACCGTCTACCTGTTCCATTCATTGTTCTACTTGTCGAAAATTACAAATAATTTCCGATAAAGGATTAACAATGGGTCTCATTGTTCACTTAAACTTGAAGAACAAAAAATTTGCGAATGGTACTCTTTGGATGCATTGCATATATGTTTCTTAGACTATATGGAAGCAATATATACAAAGATTTCAACCGTCTACCTGTTCCATTCATTGTTCTACTTGTCGAAAATTACAAATAATTTCCGATAAAGGATTAACAATGGGTCTCATTGTTCACTTAAACTTGAAGAACAAAAAATTTGCGAATGGTACTGTTTGGATGCTTTGCATATATGTTTCTTAGACTATATGGAAGCAATATATACAAAGATTTCAACCGTCTACGTGTTCCAATCATTGTTCTACTTGTAGAAAGTTACAAATAATTTCCGTTTCATGATTATCAATGGGGCTCGCTGTTCACTTAAACTTGAAGATCAAAAAATTGGCGAATTGTACTGTTTGGATGCTTTGCATATATGTTTCTTAGACTATTTAGAAGCAATATATACAAAGATTTCAACCGTCTACCTGTTCTATTCATTGTTCTACTTGTAGAAAGTTACAAATAATTTCCGTTTCATGATTATCAATGGGGCTCGTAGTTCACTTAAACTTGAAGAACAAAAAATTGGCGAATGGTACTGTTTGGATGCTTTGCACATATGTTTCTTAGATTATATAGAAGCAATATATACAAAGATTTCAACCGTCTACCTGTTCCATTCATTGTTCTACTTGTCGAAAATTACAAATAATTTCCGATAAAGGATTAACAATGGGTCTCATTGTTCACTTAAACTTGAAGAACAAAAAATTTGCGAATGGTACTGTTTGGATGCTTTGCATATATGTTTCTTAGACTATATGGAAGCAATATATACAAAGATTTCAACCGTCTACCTGTTCTATTCATTGTTCTATTTGTCGAAATTTACAAATAATTTCCGTTTCATGATTATCAATGGGGCTCGTAATTCACTTAAACTTGAAGAACAAAAAATTGGCGAATTGTACTGTTTGGATGCTTTGCATATATGTTTCTTAGACTATTTAGAAGCAATATATAGAAAGATTTCACCCGTCTACCTGTACTATTCATTGTTCTACTTGTAGAAAGTTACAAATAATTTCCGTTTCATGATTATCAATGGGGCTCGCTGTTCAGTTAAACTTGAAGATCAAAAAATTGGCGATTGTTACTGTTTAGATGCTTTGCATATAGGTTTCTTAGACTATATAGAAGCAACATATACATAGATTTCAACCGTCTACCTGTTCTATTCATTGTTCTACTTGTCGAAAGTTACAAATAATTTCCGTTTCATGATTATCAATGGGGCTCATTGTTCACTTAAACTTGAAGAACAAAAAAGTGGCGAATGGTACTGTTTGGATGCTTTGCATATATGTTTCTTAGACTATAAGGAAACAATATATACATTGATTTCAACCGTCTACCTGTTCTATTCATTGTTCTACTTGTAGAAAGTTACAAATAATTTCCGTTTCATGATTATCAATGGGGCTCGTAGTTCACTTAAACTTGAAGAACAAAAAATTGGCGAATGGTACTGTTTGGATGCTTTGCATATATGGTTCTTATATTATATAGCAGCAATATATACAAAGATTTCAACCGTCTACCTGTTCCATTCATTGTTCTACTTGTCGAAAATTACAAATAATTTCCTTTAAAGGATTAACAATGGGGCTCGTAGTTCACTTAAACTTGAACAACAAAAAGTTGGCGAATCGTACTGTTTCGATGGTTTGCATATATGTTTCTTAGACTATATAGAAGCAATATATACAAAGATTTCAACCGTCTACCTGTTCCATTCATTGTTCTACTTGTCGAAATTTACAAATAATTTCCGTTTCATGATTATCAATGGGGCTTGTTGTTCACTTAAACTTGAAGATCAAAAAATTTGCGAATGGTACTGTTTGGATGCTTTGCATATATGTTTCTTAGACTATATGGAAGCAATATATACAAAGATTTCAACCGTCTACCTGTTCTATTCATTGTTCTACTTGTAGAAAGTTACAAATAATTTCCGTTTCATGATTATCAATGGGGCTCGCTGTTCACTTAAACTTGAAGATCAAAAAATTGGCGATTGTTACTGTTTAGATGCTTTGCATATAAGTTTCTTAGACTATATAGAAGCAACATATAGAAAGATTTCACCCGTCTACCTGTTCTATTCATAGTTCAACTTGTAGAAAGTTACAAATAATTTCCGTTTCATGATTATCAATGGGCCTCGTTCTTCACTTAAACTTGAAGAACAAAAAATTGGCGAATGGTACTGTTTGGATGCTTTGCATATATGTTTCTTAGATTATATAGAAGCAATATATACAAAGATTTCAACCGTCTACCTGTTCCATTCATTGTTCTACTTGTCGAAAATTACAAATAATTTCCGATAAAGGATTAACAATGGGTCTCATTGTTCACTTAAACTTGAAGAACAAAAAATTTGCGAATGGTACTCTTTGGATGCATTGCATATATGTTTCTTAGACTATATGGAAGCAATATATACAAAGATTTCAACCGTCTACGTGTTCCAATCATTGTTCTACTTGTAGAAAGTTACAATTAATTTCCGTTAAAGGATTAACAATGGGGCTCGTAGTTCACTTAAACTTGAAGAACAAAAAATTGGCGAATGGTACTGTTTGGATGCTTTGCAGATATGTTTCGTAGATTATATAGAAGCAATATATACAATGATTTCAACCGTCTACCTGTTCCATTCATTGTTCTACTTGTCGAAAGTTACAAATAATTTCTGTTAAAGGATTAACAATGGGGCTCATTGTACACTTAAACTTGAAGAACAAAAAATTGGCGAATGGTACTGTCTGGATGCTTTGCATATATGTTTTTTAGACTATATAGAAGCAATATATACAATGATTTCAACTGTCTACCTGTTCCATTCATTGTTCTACTTGTCGAAAGTTACAAATAATTTCCGTTGAAGTATTAACAATGGGGCTCGTAGTTCACTTAAACTTGAAGAACAAAAAATTGGCGAATGGTACTGTTTGGATGCTTTGCATATATGTTTCTTAGACTATATAGAAGCAATATATATAATGATTTCAACTGTCTACCTGTTCCATTCATTGTTCTACTTGTCGAAAGTTACAAATAATTTCCGTTAAAGTATTAACAATGGGGCTCGTAGTTCACTTAAACTTGAAGAACAAAAAATTGGCGAATGGTACTGTTTGGATGCTTTGCATATATGTTTCTTAGACTATATAGAAGCAATATATATAATGATTTCAACCGTCTACCTGTTCGATTCATTGTTCTACATGTCGATAGTTACAAATAATTTCCGTTTCATGATTATCAATGGGGCTTGTTGTTCACTTAAACTTGAAGAACAAGAAATTGGCAAATGGTACTGTTTGGATGCTTTGCATATATGTTTCTTAGACTATATAGAAGCAATGTATACAAAGATTTCAACAGTCTACCTGTTCCATTCATTGTTCTACTTGTCGAAAGTTACAAATAATTTCCGTTTCATGATTATCAATGGGGCTTGTTGTTCACTTAAACTTGAAGAACAAGAAATTGGCAAATGGTACTGTTTGGATGCTTTGCATATATGTTTCTTAGACTATATAGAAGCAATGTATACAAAGATTTCAACAGTCTACCTGTTCTATTCATTGTTCTACTTGTAGAAAGTTACAAATAATTTCCCTTTCATGATTATCAATGGGGCTCTTTGTTCCCTTATACTTGAAGAACAATAAATTCGCGAATTGTACTGTTTGGATGCTTTGCATATGTGTTTCATAGACTATATGGAAGCAATATACACAATGATTTCAACCGTCTACCTGTTCCATTCATTGTTCTACTTGTCGAAAGTTACAAATAATTTCCGTTAAAGGATTAACAATGGGGCTCGTAATTTACTTAAACTTGAAGAACAAAAAATTGGCGGATGTTACTGTTTGGATGCTTTGCATATATGTTTCTTAGCCTATACAGAAGCAACATATAGAAAGATTCCACCCGTATACCTGTTCTATTCATTGTTCTACTTGTAGAAAGTTACAAATAATTCCCGTTTCATGATTAACAATGGGGCTTGTTGTTCACTTAAACTTGAAGAACAAAAAATTGGCAAATGGTGCTGTTTCCATGCTTTGCATATATGTTTCTTAGACTATATAGAAGCAATATATACAAAGATTTCAACCGTCTACCTGTTCCATTCATTGTCCTAGTTGTCGAAAGTTACAAATAATTTCAGATAAAGGATCAACAATGGGGCTCATTGTTCACTTAAACATGAAGAACAAAAAATTGGCGAATGGTACTGTTTGGATGCTTTGCATATATGTTTCTTAGACAATATGGAAGCAATATATACAATGATTTCAACCGTCTACCTGATCCATTCATTGTTCTACTTGTCGAAATTTACAAATAATTTCCTTTAAAGGATTAACAATGGGGCTCGTAGTTCACTTAAACATGAAGAACAAAAAAATGGCGAATGGTACTGTTTGAATGCTTTGCATATATGTTTCTTAGACTATATGGAAGCAATATATACAATGATTTCAACCGTCTACCTGTTCCATTCATTGTTCTACTTGTCGAAATTTACAAATAATTTCCTTTAAAGGATTAACAATGGGGCTCGTAGTTCACTTAAACTTGAACAACAAAAAGTTGGCGAATCGTACTGTTTCGATGCTTTGCATATATGTTTCTTAGACTATATAGAAGCAATATATACAAAGATTTCAACCGTCTACCTGTTCCATTCATTGTTCTACTTGTCGAAAGTTACAAATAATTTCTGTTAAAGGATTAACAATGGGGCTCATTGTACACTTAAACTTGAAGAACAAAAAATTGGCGAATGGTACTGTCTGGATGCTTTGCATATATGTTTTTTAGACTATATAGAAGCAATATATACAATGATTTCAACTGTCTACCTGTTCCATTCATTGTTCTACTTGTCGAAAGTTACAAATAATTTCCGTTAAAGTATTAACAATGGGGATCGTAGTTCACTTAAACTTGAAGAACAAAAAATTGGCGAATGGTACTGTTTGGATGCTTTGCATATATGTTTCTTAGACTATATAGAAGCAATATATATAATGATTTCAACCGTCTACCTGTTCCATTCATTGTTCTACATGTCGATAGTTACAAATAATTTCCGTTTCATGATTATCAATGGGGCTTGTTGTTCACTTGAACTTGAAGAACAAAAAATTGGCAAATGGTACTGTTTGCATGCTTTGCATATATGTTTCTTAGACTATATAGAAGCAATATATACAAAGATTTCAACCGTCTACCTGTTCCATTCATTGTTCTACTTGTCGAAATTTACAAATAATTTCCTTTAATGATTAACAATGGGGCTCGTATTTCACTTAAATTTGAAGAACAAAAAATTGGCGAATTGTACTGTTTGGATGCTTTGCATATATGTTTCTTAGACTATTTAGAAGCAATATATAGAAAGATTTCACCCGTCTACCTGTACTATTCATTGTTCTACTTGTAGAAAGTTACAAATAATTTCCGTTTCATGATTATCAATGGGGCTCGCTGTTCACTTAAACTTGAAGATCAAAAAATTGGCGATTGTTACTGTTTAGATGCTTTGCATATAAGTTTCTTAGACTATATAGAAGCAACATATACAAAGATTTCACCCGTCTACCTGTTCTATTCATAGTTCTACTTGTAGAAAGTTACAAATAATTTCCGTTTCCTGATTATCAATGGGGCTCGTTGTTCACTTAAACTTGAAGAATAAAAAATTGGCGACTTGTACTGTTTGGATGCTTTGCATATATGTTTCTTAGACTATAAAGAAGCAATATATACAATGATTTCAACCGTCTACCTGTTCCATTCATTGTTCTACTTGTCGAAATTCACAAATAATTTCCTTTAAAGGATTATCAATGGGGCTCGTAGTTCACTTAAACTTGAAGAACAAAAAATTGGAGAATTGTACTGTTTAGATGCTTTGCATATAGGTTTCTTAGACTATATAGAAGCAACATATACAAAGATTTCAACCGTCTACCTGTTCTATTCATTGTTCTACTTGTAGAAAGTTACAAATAATTTCCGATATAGGATTAACAATGGGGCTCATTGTTCACTTAAACTTGAAGAACAAAAAATTGGCGAATGGTACTGTTTCGATGCTTTGCATATATGTTTCTTAGACTATATAGAAGCAATATATACAAAGATTTCAACAGTCTAACTGTTCTATTCATTGTTCTACTTGTAGAAAGTTACAAATAATTTCCGATATAGGATTAACAATGGGGCTCATTGTTCACTTAAACTTGAAGAACAAAAAATTGGCGAATTGTACTGTTTCGATGCTTTGCATATATGTTTCTTAGACTATATGGAAGCAATATATACAAAGATTTCAACAAACGACCTGTTCTATTCATTGTTCTTCTTGTCGAAAATTACATATAATTTCTGTTAAAGGATTAACAATGGGGCTCGTAGTTCACATAAACTTGAAGAACAAAAAATTGGAGAATTGTACTGTTTAGATGCTTTGCATATAGGTTTCTTAGACTATATAGAAGCAACATATACAAAGATTTCAACCGTCTACCTGTTCTATTCATTGTTCTACTTGTAGAAAGTTACAAATAATTTCCGATATAGGATTAACAATGGGGCTCATTGTTCACTTAAACTTGCAGAACAAAAAATTGGCGAATGGTACTGTTTCGATGCTTTGCATATATGTTTCTTAGACTATATAGAAGCAATATATACAAAGATTTCAACAGTCTAACTGTTCTATTCATTGTTCTACTTGTAGAAAGTTACAAATAATTTCCGATATAGGATTAACAATGGGGCTCATTGTTCACTTAAACTTGAAGAACAAAAAATTGGCGAATTGTACTGTTTCGATGCTTTGCATATATGTTTCTTAGACTATATGGAAGCAATATATACAAAGATTTCAACAAACGACCTGTTCTATTCATTGTTCTTCTTGTCGAAAATTACATATAATTTCTGTTAAAGGATTAACATTGGGGCTCGTAGTTCACATAAACTTGAAGAACAAAAAATTGGCGAATGGTACTGTCTGGATGCTTTGCATATATGTTTCTTAGACTATATAGAACCAATATATACATTGATTTCAACCGTCTACCTGTTCCATTCATTGTTCTACTTGTCGAAAATTACAAATAATTTCCGTTAAAGTATTAACAATGGGGCTCATTGTTCACTTAAACTTGCAGAACAAAAAATTGGCGGATGTTACTGTTTGGATGCTTTGCATATATGTTTCTTAGCCTATACAGAAGCAACATATAGAAAGATTCCACCCGTATACCTGTTCTATTCATTGTTCTACTTGTAGAAAGTTACAAATAATTCCCGTTTCATGATTAACAATGGGGCTTGTTGTTCACTTAAACTTGAAGAACAAAAAATTGGCAAATGGTGCTGTTTCCATGCTTTGCATATATGTTTCTTAGACTATATAGAAGCAATATATACAAAGATTTCAACCGTCTACCTGTTCCATTCATTGTCCTAGTTGTCGAAAGTTACAAATAATTTCAGATAAAGGATCAACAATGGGGCTCATTGTTCACTTAAACATGAAGAACAAAAAATTGGCGAATGGTACTGTTTGGATGCTTTGCATATATGTTTCTTAGACAATATGGAAGCAATATATACAATGATTTCAACCGTCTACCTGATCCATTCATTGTTCTACTTGTCGAAATTTACAAATAATTTCCTTTAAAGGATTAACAATGGGGCTCGTAGTTCACTTAAACATGAAGAACAAAAAAATGGCGAATGGTACTGTTTGAATGCTTTGCATATATGTTTCTTAGACTATATGGAAGCAATATATACAATGATTTCAACCGTCTACCTGTTCCATTCATTGTTCTACTTGTCGAAATTTACAAATAATTTCCTTTAAAGGATTAACAATGGGGCTCGTAGTTCACTTAAACTTGAACAACAAAAAGTTGGCGAATCGTACTGTTTCGATGCTTTGCATATATGTTTCTTAGACTATATAGAAGCAATATATACAAAGATTTCAACCGTCTACCTGTTCCATTCATTGTTCTACTTGTCGAAAGTTACAAATAATTTCTGTTAAAGGATTAACAATGGGGCTCATTGTACACTTAAACTTGAAGAACAAAAAATTGGCGAATGGTACTGTCTGGATGCTTTGCATATATGTTTTTTAGACTATATAGAAGCAATATATACAATGATTTCAACTGTCTACCTGTTCCATTCATTGTTCTACTTGTCGAAAGTTACAAATAATTTCCGTTAAAGTATTAACAATGGGGATCGTAGTTCACTTAAACTTGAAGAACAAAAAATTGGCGAATGGTACTGTTTGGATGCTTTGCATATATGTTTCTTAGACTATATAGAAGCAATATATATAATGATTTCAACCGTCTACCTGTTCCATTCATTGTTCTACATGTCGATAGTTACAAATAATTTCCGTTTCATGATTATCAATGGGGCTTGTTGTTCACTTGAACTTGAAGAACAAAAAATTGGCAAATGGTACTGTTTGCATGCTTTGCATATATGTTTCTTAGACTATATAGAAGCAATATATACAAAGATTTCAACCGTCTACCTGTTCCATTCATTGTTCTACTTGTCGAAATTTACAAATAATTTCCTTTAATGATTAACAATGGGGCTCGTATTTCACTTAAATTTGAAGAACAAAAAATTGGCGAATTGTACTGTTTGGATGCTTTGCATATATGTTTCTTAGACTATTTAGAAGCAATATATAGAAAGATTTCACCCGTCTACCTGTACTATTCATTGTTCTACTTGTAGAAAGTTACAAATAATTTCCGTTTCATGATTATCAATGGGGCTCGCTGTTCACTTAAACTTGAAGATCAAAAAATTGGCGATTGTTACTGTTTAGATGCTTTGCATATAAGTTTCTTAGACTATATAGAAGCAACATATACAAAGATTTCACCCGTCTACCTGTTCTATTCATAGTTCTACTTGTAGAAAGTTACAAATAATTTCCGTTTCCTGATTATCAATGGGGCTCGTTGTTCACTTAAACTTGAAGAATAAAAAATTGGCGACTTGTACTGTTTGGATGCTTTGCATATATGTTTCTTAGACTATAAAGAAGCAATATATACAATGATTTCAACCGTCTACCTGTTCCATTCATTGTTCTACTTGTCGAAATTCACAAATAATTTCCTTTAAAGGATTATCAATGGGGCTCGTAGTTCACTTAAACTTGAAGAACAAAAAATTGGAGAATTGTACTGTTTAGATGCTTTGCATATAGGTTTCTTAGACTATATAGAAGCAACATATACAAAGATTTCAACCGTCTACCTGTTCTATTCATTGTTCTACTTGTAGAAAGTTACAAATAATTTCCGATATAGGATTAACAATGGGGCTCATTGTTCACTTAAACTTGAAGAACAAAAAATTGGCGAATGGTACTGTTTCGATGCTTTGCATATATGTTTCTTAGACTATATAGAAGCAATATATACAAAGATTTCAACAGTCTAACTGTTCTATTCATTGTTCTACTTGTAGAAAGTTACAAATAATTTCCGATATAGGATTAACAATGGGGCTCATTGTTCACTTAAACTTGAAGAACAAAAAATTGGCGAATTGTACTGTTTCGATGCTTTGCATATATGTTTCTTAGACTATATGGAAGCAATATATACAAAGATTTCAACAAACGACCTGTTCTATTCATTGTTCTTCTTGTCGAAAATTACATATAATTTCTGTTAAAGGATTAACAATGGGGCTCGTAGTTCACATAAACTTGAAGAACAAAAAATTGGAGAATTGTACTGTTTAGATGCTTTGCATATAGGTTTCTTAGACTATATAGAAGCAACATATACAAAGATTTCAACCGTCTACCTGTTCTATTCATTGTTCTACTTGTAGAAAGTTACAAATAATTTCCGATATAGGATTAACAATGGGGCTCATTGTTCACTTAAACTTGCAGAACAAAAAATTGGCGAATGGTACTGTTTCGATGCTTTGCATATATGTTTCTTAGACTATATAGAAGCAATATATACAAAGATTTCAACAGTCTAACTGTTCTATTCATTGTTCTACTTGTAGAAAGTTACAAATAATTTCCGATATAGGATTAACAATGGGGCTCATTGTTCACTTAAACTTGAAGAACAAAAAATTGGCGAATTGTACTGTTTCGATGCTTTGCATATATGTTTCTTAGACTATATGGAAGCAATATATACAAAGATTTCAACAAACGACCTGTTCTATTCATTGTTCTTCTTGTCGAAAATTACATATAATTTCTGTTAAAGGATTAACATTGGGGCTCGTAGTTCACATAAACTTGAAGAACAAAAAATTGGCGAATGGTACTGTCTGGATGCTTTGCATATATGTTTCTTAGACTATATAGAACCAATATATACATTGATTTCAACCGTCTACCTGTTCCATTCATTGTTCTACTTGTCGAAAATTACAAATAATTTCCGTTAAAGTATTAACAATGGGGCTCATTGTTCACTTAAACTTGCAGAACAAAAAATTGGCGAATGGTACTGTTTCGATGCTTTGCATATATGTTTCTTAGACTATATAGAAGCAATATATACAAAGATTTCAACAGTCTAACTGTTCCATTCATTGTTCTACTTGTCGAAAGTTACAAATAATTTCCGATAAAGGATTAACAATGGGGCTCATTGTTCACTTAAACTTGAAGAACAAAAAATTGGCGAATTGTACTGTTTCGATGCTTTGCATATATGTTTCTTAGACTATATAGAAGCAATATATACAATGATTTCAACAGTCTACCTGTTCCATTCATTGTTCTACTTGTCGAAATTTACAAATAATTCCCTTTAAAGGATTAACAATGGGGCTCGTAGTTCACTTAAACTTGAAGAACAAAAAATTGGCGAATGGTACTGTTTGGATGCTTTGCATATATGTAGGAAGGCGACAATGTGTGTGTACGTGGTATGAGAGAGAGAATGAAAGAGAGAGAGAGAGAGACACTGGATGAATGAGAGAGAGAGAGAGCGACATACGAGCTGGAACAAAAGAAGCGTGCATGGGGAGGAGTGTCGAGAGTGCGTGCGGGTGGACGACATCGTTTTTGTATCTTACTGATCTTTTCTACCTATTAAAATAGTTCTGGTTACTTAACGTTTAATTACCCAACCTCTGCGTAATCCAGTCCTATATTTGGGGGCTCGTCCGGGATAGAAGGATCGGTGAAGGATACAAAAGCGTCGCTAAAGTGGTAAAGTTGGAAGAATCGAGGAGCACGTGTAGAGATGGCGAGCGAACAAGAAAGCCTCGCAGCACGCAGCACCGACGAAGAAGGTGACAATACAGTAGTAGAAGTAGCAGATTTGACGGCTAGTGAAATTGAAACGATGAAGGTGAAGCAGCTGAAGGAGGAGCTGAAAAAACGAGGACTATCGGTGATTGGGAAAAAGGAAGAATTTCGGGAAAGATTAAAGAAGTTCGTTCTAAATAAAACAACTGACGACGAAGGAGAAGATAGTGACGAAGAGGAAAGCGACGGCGACGACGACGCCGAAGAAGTAGAAGAAGAAAGAAATAGACGACGACGTGACACTGCAATGCCATTTTCGATTCGAGATGTTGAAGAAAGCCTTCAACATTTTACGGGCGACAATCAATTATCGGTCACTAAATGGGTTTCCGATTTCGAAGATATGGCTGCATTGTTGAATTGGAACGATTTACAAAAGCTGATCTATGGAAAGCGAATGCTTTCAGGATCGGCGAGACAGTTTATAGGCACGGAAAAGGGAGTGACGTCATGGACCACCCTCAGAAAAAAACTGATCCGTGAATTTAAGATCGAGGTCAGCAGTGCGACAATTCACGCGCAGTTGTCCAGAAGAAAACGTCGACCGACCGAAAGTGGCCGACAGTACATTTACGCGATGCAAGAAATAGCTGCAATGGGTAAAGTAGAAGAGAAAGCCCTGATAGAGCACGTCATCGACGGCATCGTAGATGACGAGAACAACAAAGTCATCCTTTATCAGTCGCGCTCGATAAGAGAGCTGAAGAATAATCTGGAGATCTATGACACAATGAAACAGAAGATAAAATTTTCTAAAAGGATGGATAGAAATACCAACGACGGTTCAAGAGAGAAGAACGTAGCTGAAAGAGTCAAAGAAAGAAGGTGTTATGTGTGTGGATCAATCGAGCACAACGTGTACAATTGTCCGGAAAAGGGGAAAGGCCCGAAATGTTTTAAATGCAGCGAGTTCGGTCATATCTCGAAGTGGTGTAAAAAGGAGGTAAGAGTTAACTGTATAGTGAGTTCCAAGGAACTAAAAGAAGTCGAAATCCGAAAAAAGAAATTTAATGCTTTAGTTGATTCTGGAAGTGACGTTAGTTTAATGCGGGCTGATAAATATCGCGAAATTAGATATGTAGACTTGAATGACACTGTGATTAGCATCACCGGTGCGGGAAACGCAAATGTTAAAGTGATGGGATCGTTCGACGAAGAGATAAGCGTAGATGAAGATGTTTATGTAACGAAAATATACGTAGTGCCGTCGGATGCGATACCGTATGAGGTTATCCTTGGCAAAGACTTTTTACGAAAAGTAGAAGTGTGTATCTCTAAGGGGCGGGTTATGAAAATGCGTAAGATGCCTGAAAGTGAAAACGAGAGTGTGAATGTAGGTGAGCAGATGGACGTAGGGGAATACGGCGAGGAGGAGAAAAACAAGGGTATGAACATAATTGATGAACTGAAAAATATTTACGTGGTAACCGATAGCGAATTAGATATTAAAAATCCGTTTGCAAGCGAATTAGGAAAAATAGTCGAATCGTATTCGCCCGCGGAGGAAGTAAAGACTACCGTTGAAACGCAAATTAGGTTAAGCGATAATATGCCTGTTGTTTCAAGACCAAGAAGACTAGCGCCCAAAGAAAAAGATATTTCAAACGAACAGATTACAGATCGGCTTGAGAAAAGTATCAATCTGTTGCAGCAATTTGAATTCAATAAGACACCGTTCGGTTTGTGTAATAGTCCTACAAGTTTCTTACGTTTTATTGTCGAGGTGTTCAAGGATCATATTAATCTTAAAGTAGTATTTACATATGTCGACGATCTAGTTATTCCAGGAACAGATGATTTCGATGCTGTCTCAAAATTAAATTTAACACTAAAAGTTGCAGCCGAAAGTCGATTACAAATTAACGGGAATAAGTGCCAATTTTTGAAACGGCGGATAGAGTTTCTTGGTCATGAAATTGAAGATGGAAGGATCGCTCCTGCTCAGGCAAAAGTAAGAGCGGTGCGATGTTTTCCCACCCCGCGGAACTGTAAAGAAATACAGAGATGTTTAGGCTTAACCGGATTCTTCAGGAAATTTGTAGAGGGTTACGCTCAGATAACACGATCTTTGGTAGATTTGACGAAAAAGAATGTCAGTTTTGTGTGGACGAATGAGTGTGAGCGCGCGTTCGGGAGACTGAATGATATACTTGTGTCGAAACCGTTGTTGCGTATTTACGATCCAACAGCTGTCACCGAGCTACACACGGACGCTAGTATGCATGGGTATGGAGCGATTCTGCTACAGCGACTACCGAGCGAAGATACGTTGAATCCTGTTTATTTCTATAGTAAGAAGACTACGGACGCGGAAAAACGGTACCATTCTTACGAGTTAAAGGTTCTAGCGGTAATAAACGCAGTTAAAAAATTACGGGTTTATTTGTTAGGTCTTAGATTTAAGTTGATAACCGATTGCAACGCGCTTACAAAAACGTTAACGAAACAGAATTTATCTGCTAAGGTTGCGCGTTGGGCATTGTTGTTGCAGGACTATGATTTTGAAGTCGAACACCGACAAGGCAGTAGACTTGCACACGTTGATGCGCTTACAATTAGTCGTATTTCTGTATTAGCGATTCAAAACACGTTAGCCGCAACAATAAAAGAAAGACAATTAACGGACGAAAAACTGCGTGCGATCCGAATAATTGTAGAAAAGCAACCGTATGAAGATTATATGCTCGAGAATGATGTATTGGTGAAACGAAAAGCGGGTGTGAGTTTAATTGTGGTTCTGAAGTGTTTGGAATTTGAATTAATTAAGACGGCTCATGCGAACGGGCATTTTGGTATTTTAAAAATGGTGAAAGACATTGAAAATGAATATTACATTCCCCGCCTAGAAGAAAAAGCAAAGAGATTCGTTGATTGTTGTGTGCCGTGTCGGATAGCAAAAAAGAAGCAAGGAAGAAAGGAGGGATTTCTGATGCCAATTTCGAAGGAAGATGCGCCCCTGAACACGTCTCACATCGACCACGTCGGGCCGATGAGTGCAACGGAAGTATTGATGAGATTGAAAGACCAGCAGAAGATTTTCGGCAAGCCAGTACGGTTTATTAGCGACCGAGGTAAGCCTGATAGGAGACGGAGAAGGACCGAGAATCACCAGACTGCAGCAGATTTCATAAAGTCATATCAGCTCGAAGAAAATTCGTTATCTTCGGGGACCGAAGATTCGCAGGATGGCCGAATGTAGGAAGGCGACAATGTGTGTGTACGTGGTATGAGAGAGAGAATGAAAGAGAGAGAGAGAGAGACACTGGATGAATGAGAGAGAGAGAGAGCGACATACGAGCTGGAACAAAAGAAGCGTGCATGGGGAGGAGTGTCGAGAGTGCGTGCGGGTGGACGACATCGTTTTTGTATCTTACTGATCTTTTCTACCTATTAAAATAGTTCTGGTTACTTAACGTTTAATTACCCAACCTCTGCGTAATCCAGTCCTATATATATGTTTCTTAGACTATATAGAAGCAATATATACAATGATTTCAACAGTCTACCTGTTCCATTCATTGTTCTACTTGTCGAAATTTACAAATAATTTCCTTTAAAGGATTAACAATGGGGCTCGTAGTTCACTTAAACTTGAAGAACAAAAAACTGGCGAATGGTACTGTTTGGATGCTTTGCGTACATGTTTCTTAGACTATATAGACGCAATATTTACATTGATTTCAACCGGTTACCTGTTCCATTCATTGTTCTACTTGTCGAAAGTTACAAATAATTACCGATAAAGGATTAACCATTGGGGCTCATTGTTCACTTAAACTTGAAGAACAAAAAATTGGCGAATGGTACTGTCTGGATGCTTTGCATATATGTTTCTTAGACTATATGGAAGCAATATATACAAAGATTTCAACCGTCTGCGTGTTCCAATCATTGTTCTACTTGTAGAAAGTTACAATTAATTTCCGTTAAAGGATTAACAATGGGGCTCGTAGTTCACTTAAACTTGAAGACCAAAAAATTGGCGAATTGTACTGTTTGGATGCTTTGCATATATGTTTCTTATACTATATAGAAGCAATATATACAAAGATTTCAACCGTCTACCTGTTCCATTCAATGTTCTACTTGTCGAAAGTTACAAATAATCTCCGATAAAGGATTAACAATGGGGCTCATTGTTCACTTAAACTTGAAGAACAAAAAATTGGCGAATGGTACTGTTTGGATGCTTTGCATATATGTTTCTTAGACTATATAGAAGCAATATATACAATGATTTCAACAATCTACCTGTTCCATTCATAGTTCTACTTGTCGAAATTTACAAATAATTTCCTTTAAAGGATTAACAATGGGGCTCGCAGTTCACTTAAACTTGAAGAACAAAAAATTGGCGAATGGCACTGTTTGGATGCTTTGCATATATGTTTCTTAGATTATATAGACGCAATATATACAAGGATTTCAACCGTCTACCTGTTCCATTCATTGTTCTACTTGTCGAAAGTTACAAATAATTTCCGATAACGGATTGACCATTGGGGCTCATTGTTCACTTAAACTTGAAGAACAAAAAATTGGCGAATAGTACTGTTTGGATGCTTTGCATATATGCTTCTTATACTATATAGAAGCAATATATACAAAGATTTCAACCGTCTACCTGTTCCATTCACTGTTCTACTTGTCGAAAGTTACAAATAAATTCCGTTAAGGGATTAACAATGGGGATCGTAGTTTACTTAAACTTGAAGAACAAAAAATTGGCGAATTGTACTGTTTGGATGCTTTGCATATATGTTTCTTAGACTATATAGAAGCAATATATACAATGTTTTCAACCGTCTACCTATTCCATTCATTGTTCTACTTGCCGAAATTTACAAATAATTTCCGATAAAGGATTAACCATTGGGGCTCATTGTTCACTTAAACTTGAAGAACAAAAAATTGGCGAATAGTACTGTTTGGATGCTTTGCATATATGTTTCTTATACTATATAGAAGCAATATATACAAAGATTTCAACCGTCTACCTGTTCCATTCACTGTTCTACTTGTCGAAAGTTACAAATAATTTCCGTTAAGGGATTAACAATGGGGATCGTAGTTTACTTAAACTTGAAGAACAAAAAATTGGCGAATTGTACCGTTTGGATGCTTTGCATATATGTTTCTTAGACTATATAGAAGCAATATATACAATGTTTTCAACCGTCTACCTATTCCATTCATTGTTCTACTTGCCGAAATTTACAAATAATTTCCTTTAAATGATTAACAATGGGGCTCGTAGTTCACTTAAACTTGAAGAGCAAAAAATTGGCGAATTGTACTGTTTGGATACTTTGCATATATGTTTCTTAGACTATTTAGAAGCAATATATAGAAAGATTTCACCCGTCTACCTGTACTATTCATTGTTCTACTTGTAGAAAGCTACAAATAATTTCCATTTCATGATTATCAATGGGGCTCGCTGTTCACTTAAACATGAAGATCAAAAAATTCGCGATTGTTACTGTTTAGATGCTTTGCATCTAGGTTTCGTAGACTATATAGAAGCAATATATACAAAGATTTCAACCGTTTACCTGATCCATACATTGTTCTACTTGTCGAAAGTTACAAATAATTTCCGATAAAGGATTAACCATTGGGGCTCATTGTTCACTTAAACTTGAAGAACAAAAAAATGGCGAATGGTACTGTTTGGATGCTTTGCGTACAAGTTTCTTAGACTATATGGAAGCAATATATACAAAGATTTCAACCGTCTACGTGTTCCAATCATTGTTCTACTTTTCGAAATTTACAAATAATTTCCTTTAAAGGATTAACGATGGGGCCCGTTGTTCACTTAAACTTGAAGAACAAAAAATTGGCGAATGGTACTCTTTGGATGCTTTGCATATATGTTTCTTAGACTATATAGAAGCAATATATACAAATATTTCAACCGTCTGCGTGTTCCAATCATTGTTCTACTTGTAGAAAGTTACAATTAATTTCCGTTAAAGGATTAACAATGGGGCTCGTAGTTCACTTAAACTTGAAGACCAAAAAATTGGCGAATTGTACTGTTTGGATGCTTTGCATATAGGTTTCGTAGACTATATAGAAGCAATATATACAAAGATTTCAACCGTTTACCTGATCCATACATTGTTCTACTTGTCGAAAGTTACAAATAATTTCCGATAAAGGATTAACCATTGGGGCTCATTGTTCACTTAAACTTGAAGAACAAAAAATTGGCGAATAGTACTGTTTGGATGCTTTGCATATATGTTTCTTATACTATATAGAAGCAATATATACAAAGATTTCAACCGTCTACCTGTTCCATTCACTGTTCTACTTGCCGAAATTTACAAATAATTTCCTTTAAATGATTAACAATGGGGCTCGTAGTTCACTTAAACTTGAAGAGCAAAAAATTGGCGAATTGTACTGTTTGGATACTTTGCATATATGTTTCTTAGACTATTTAGAAGCAATATATAGAAAGATTTCACCCGTCTACCTGTACTATTCATTGTTCTACTTGTAGAAAGCTACAAATAATTTCCATTTCATGATTATCAATGGGGCTCGCTGTTCACTTAAACATGAAGATCAAAAAATTCGCGATTGTTACTGTTTAGATGCTTTGCATATAGGTTTCGTAGACTATATAGAAGCAATATATACAAAGATTTCAACCGTTTACCTGATCCATACATTGTTCTACTTGTCGAAAGTTACAAATAATTTCCGATAAAGGATTAACCATTGGGGCTCATTGTTCACTTAAACTTGAAGAACAAAAAAATGGCGAATGGTACTGTTTGGATGCTTTGCGTACAAGTTTCTTAGACTATATGGAAGCAATATATACAAAGATTTCAACAGTCTACGTGTTCCAATCATTGTTCTACTTTTCGAAATTTACAAATAATTTCCTTTAAAGGATTAACGATGGGGCCCGTTGTTCACTTAAACTTGAAGAACAAAAAATTGGCGAATGGTACTCTTTGGATGCTTTGCATATATGTTTCTTAGACTATATGGAAGCAATATATACAAAGATTTCAACCGTCTACGTGTTCCAATCATTGTTCTACTTGTCGAAATTTACAAAAATTTCTTTTAAAGTATTAACAATGGGGCTCGTTGTTCACTTAAACTTGAAGAACAATAAATTGGCGAATTGTACTGTTTGGATGCTTTGCATATATGTTTCTTAGACTATATAGAAGCAATATATACAAAGATTTCAACCGTCTACCTGTTCCATCCATTGTTCTACTTGTCGAAAGTTACAAATAATTTCCGATAAAGGATTATCAATGGGGCTCGCTGTTCACTTAAACTTGAAGATCAAAAAATTGGGGAATGTTACTGTTTAGATGCTTTGCATATAGGTTTGTTAGACTATATAGAAGCAATATATACAAATATTTCAACCGTCTACCTGTTCTATTCATTGTTCTACTTGTAGAAAGTTACAAATAATTTCCGTTTCATGATTATCAATGGGGCTCGTTGTTCACTTAAACTTGAAGAACAAAAAATTGGCGAATGGTACTGTTTGGATGCTTTGCATATATGTTTCTTAGATTATATAGAAGCAATATATACAAAGATTTCAACCGTCTACCTGTTCCATTCATTGTTCTACTTGTCGAAAATTACAAATAATTTCCGATAAAGGATTAACCATTGGGGCTCATTGTTCACTTAAACTTGAAGAACAATAAATTGGCGAATGGTACTGTTTGGATACTTTTCGTACATGTTTCTTAGACTATATGGAAGCAATATATACAAAGATTTCAACCGTCTACCTGTTCTATTCATTGTTCTACTTGTAGAAAGTTACAAATAATTTCCGTTTCATGATTATCAATGGGGCTCGTTGTTCACTTAAACTTGAAGAACAAAAAATTGGCGAATTGTACTGTTTGGATACTTTGCATATATGTTTCTTAGACTATTTAGAAGCAATATATAGAAAGATTTCACCCGTCTACCTGTACTATTCATTGTTCTACTTGTAGAAAGCTACAAATAATTTCCATTTCATGATTATCAATGGGGCTCGCTGTTCACTTAAACATGAAGATCAAAAAATTCGCGATTGTTACTGTTTAGATGCTTTGCATATAGGTTTCGTAGACTATATAGATGCAATATATACAAAGATTTCAACCGTCTACCTGATCCATACATTGTTCTACTTGTCGAAAGTTACAAATAATTTCCGATAAAGGATTAACCATTGGGGCTCATTGTTCACTTAAACTTGAAGAACAAAAAAATGGCGAATGGTACTGTTTGGATGCTTTGCGTACAAGTTTCTTAGACTATATGGAAGCAATATATACAAAGATTTCAACCGTCTACGTGTTCCAATCATTGTTCTACTTTTCGAAATTTACAAATAATTTCCTTTAAAGGATTAACGATGGGGCCCGTTGTTCACTTAAACTTGAAGAACAAAAAATTGGCGAATAGTACTCTTTGGATGCTTTGCATATATGTTTCTTAGACTATATGGAAGCAATATATACAAAGATTTCAACCGTCTACGTGTTCCAATCATTGTTCTACTTGTCGAAATTTACAAATAATTTCCTTTAAAGGATTAACAAAGGGGCTCGTTGTTCACTTAAACTTGAAGAACAATAAATTGGCGAATTGTACTGTTTGGATGCTTTGCATATATGTTTCTTAGACTATATAGAAGCAATATATACAAAGATTTCAACCGTCTACCTGTTCCATCCATTGTTCTACTTGTCGAAAGTTACAAATAATTTCCGATAAAGGATTATCAATGGGGCTCGCTGTTCACTTAAACTTGAAGATCAAAAAATTGGCGAATGTTACTGTTTAGATGCTTTGCATATAGGTTTGTAAGACTATATAGAAGCAATATATACAAATATTTCAACCGTCTACCTGTTCTATTCATTGTTCTACTTGTAGAAAGTTACAAATAATTTCCGTTTCATGATTATCAATGGGGCTCGTTGTTCACTTAAACTTGAAGAACAAAAAATTGGCGAATGGTACTGTTTGGATGCTTTGCATATATGTTTCTTAGATTATATAGAAGCAATATATACAAAGATTTCAACCGTCTACCTGTTCCATTCATTGTTCTACTTGCCGAAAATTACAAATAATTTCCGATAAAGGATTAACCATTGGGGCTCATTGTTCACTTAAACTTGAAGAACAATAAATTGGCGAATGGTACTGTTTGGATACTTTTCGTACATGTTTCTTAGACTATATGGAAGCAATATATCCAAAGATTTCAACCGTCTACATGATCCATTCATTGTTCTACTTGTCGAAATTTACAAATAATTTCCTTTAAAGTATTAACAATGGGGCTCGTAGTTCACTTAAACTTGAAGAACAAAAAATTGGCGAATTGTACTGTTTGGATGCTTTGCATATATGTTTCTTAGTTTATATAGAAGCAATATATACAATGATTTCAACAGTCTACTTGATCCATTCATTGTTCTACTTGTCGAAATTTACAAATAATTTCCTTTAAAGGATTAACAATGGGGCTCGTAGTTCACTTAAAGTTGAAGAACAAAAAATTGGCGAATGGTACTGTTTGGATGCTTTGAATATATGTTTCTTAGATTATATAGAAGCAATATATACAAAGATTTCATCCGTCTACCTGTTCCATTCATTGTTCTACTTGTCGAAAGTTACAAATAATTTCCGTTAAGGTATTAACAATGGGGATCGTCGTTTACTTAAACTTGAAGAACAAGAAATTGGCGAATTGTACTGTTTGGATGCTTTGCATATATGTTTGTTAGACTATATAGAAGCAATATATACAAAGATTTCAACCGTCTACCTGTTCCATCCATTGTTCTACTTGTCGAAAGTTACAAATAATTTCCGATAAAGGATTATCAATGGGGCTCGCTGTTCACTTAAACTTGAAGATCAAAAAATTGGGGAATGTTACTGTTTAGATGCTTTGCATATAGGTTTGTTAGACTATATAGAAGCAATATATACAAATATTTCAACCGTCTACCTGTTCTATTCATTGTTCTACTTGTAGAAAGTTACAAATAATTTCCGTTTCATGATTATCAATGGGGCTCGTTGTTCACTTAAACTTGAAGAACAAAAAATTGGCGAATGGTACTGTTTGGATGCTTTGCATATATGTTTCTTAGATTATATAGAAGCAATATATACAAAGATTTCAACCGTCTACCTGTTCCATTCATTGTTCTACTTGTCGAAAATTACAAATAATTTCCGATAAAGGATTAACCATTGGGGCTCAAGGTTCACTTAAACTTGAAGAACAATAAATTGGCGAATGGTACTGTTTGGATACTTTTCGTACATGTTTCTTAGACTATATGGAAGCAATATATACAAAGATTTCAACCGTCTACCTGTTCTATTCATTGTTCTACTTGTAGAAAGTTACAAATAATTTCCGTTTCATGATTATCAATGGGGCTCGTTGTTGACTTAAACTTGAAGAACAAAAAATTGGCGAATTGTACTGTTTGGATACTTTGCATATATGTTTCTTAGACTATTTAGAAGCAATATATAGAAAGATTTCACCCGTCTACCTGTACTATTCATTGTTCTACTTGTAGAAAGCTACAAATAATTTCCATTTCATGATTATCAATGGGGCTCGCTGTTCACTTAAACATGAAGATCAAAAAATTCGCGATTGTTACTGTTTAGATGCTTTGCATATAGGTTTCGTAGACTATATAGATGCAATATATACAAAGATTTCAACCGTCTACCTGTTCCATTCATTGTTCTACTTGTAGAAAGTTACAATTAATTTCCGTTAAAGGATTAACAATGGGGCTCGTAGTTCACTTAAACTTGAAGAACAAAAAATTGGCGAATTGTACTGTTTGGATGCTTTGCATATATGTTTCTTAGATTATATAGAAGCAATATATACAAAGATTTCAACCGTCTACCTGTTCCATTCATTGTTCACCTTGTCGAAAATTACAAGTAATTTCCGATAAAGGATTATCCATTGGGGCTCATTGTTCACTTAAACTTGAAGAACAAAAAATTGGCGAATGGTACTGTTTGGATGCTTTGCGTACATGTTTCTTAGACTATATGGAAGCAATATATACAAAGATTTCAACCGTCTACGTGTTCCAATCATTGTTCTACTTGTAGAAAGTTACAATTAATTTCCGTTAAAGGATTAACAATGGGGCTCGTAGTTCACTTAAACTTGAAGAACAAAAAATTGGCGGTTGTTACTGTTTAGATGCTTTGCATATATGTTTCGTAGACTATATAGAAGCAATATATACAAAGATTTCAACCGTCTACCTGTTCCATTCATTGTTCTACTTGTCGAAATTTACAAGTAATTTCCGATAAAGGATTAACCATTGGGGCTCATTGTTCACTTAAACTTGAAGAACAAAAAATTGGCGAATGGTACTGTTTGGAAGCTTTGCGCACATATTTCTTAGACTATATGGAAGCAATATATACAAAGATTTCAACCGTCTACGTGTTCCAATCATTGTTCTACTTGTCGAAATTTACAAATAATTTCCTTTAAAGGATTAACAATGGGGCTCGTTGTTCACTTAAACTTGAAGAACAATAAATTGGCGAATTGTACTGTTTGGATGCTTTGCATATATGTTTCTTAGACTATATAGAAGCAATATATACAAAGATTTCAACCGTCTACCTGTTCCATCCATTGTTCTACTTGTCGAAAGTTACAAATAATTTCCGATAAAGGATTATCAATGGGGCTCGCTGTTCACTTAAACTTGAAGATCAAAAAATTGGCGAATGTTACTGTTTAGATGCTTTGCATATAGGTTTGTTAGACTATATAGAAGCAATATATACAAATATTTCAACCGTCTACCTGTTCTATTCATTGTTCTACTTGTAGAAAGTTACAAATAATTTCCGTTTCATGATTATCAATGGGGCTCGTTGTTCACTTAAAGTTGAAGAACAAAAAATTGGCGAATTGTACTGTTTGGATACTTTGCATATATGTTTCTTAGACTATTTAGAAGCAATATATAGAAAGATTTCACCCGTCTACCTGTACTATTCATTGTTCTACTTGTAGAAAGCTACAAATAATTTCCATTTCATGATTATCAATGGGGCTCGCTGTTCACTTAAACATGAAGATCAAAAAATTCGCGATTGTTACTGTTTAGATGCTTTGCATATAGGTTTCGTAGACTATATAGATGCAATATATACAAAGATTTCAACCGTCTACCTGTTCCATTCATTGTTCTACTTGTAGAAAGTTACAATTAATTTCCGTTAAAGGATTAACAATGGGGCTCGTAGTTCACTTAAACTTGAAGAACAAAAAATTGGCGAATTGTACTGTTTGGATGCTTTGCATATATGTTTCTTAGATTATATAGAAGCAATATATACAAAGATTTCAACCGTCTACCTGTTCCATTCATTGTTCACCTTGTCGAAAATTACAAGTAATTTCCGATAAAGGATTATCCATTGGGGCTCATTGTTCACTTAAACTTGAAGAACAAAAAATTGGCGAATGGTACTGTTTGGATGCTTTGCGTACATGTTTCTTAGACTATATGGAAGCAATATATACAAAGATTTCAACCGTCTACGTGTTCCAATCATTGTTCTACTTGTAGAAAGTTACAATTAATTTCCGTTAAAGGATTAACAATGGGGCTCGTAGTTCACTTAAACTTGAAGAACAAAAAATTGGCGATTGTTACTGTTTAGATGCTTTGCATATATGTTTCGTAGACTATATAGAAGCAATATATACAAAGATTTCAACCGTCTACCTGTTCCATTCATTGTTCTACTTGTCGAAATTTACAAGTAATTTCCGATAAAGGATTAACCATTGGGGCTCATTGTTCACTTAAACTTGAAGAACAAAAAATTGGCGAATGGTACTGTTTGGAAGCTTTGCGCACATATTTCTTAGACTATATGGAAGCAATATATACAAAGATTTCAACCGTCTACGTGTTCCAATCATTGTTCTACTTGTCGAAATTTACAAATAATTTCCTTTAAAGGATTAACAATGGGGCTCGTTGTTCACTTAAACTTGAAGAACAATAAATTGGCGAATTGTACTGTTTGGATGCTTTGCATATATGTTTCTTAGACTATATAGAAGCAATATATACAAAGATTTCAACCGTCTACCTGTTCCATCCATTGTTCTACTTGTCGAAAGTTACAAATAATTTCCGATAAAGGATTATCAATGGGGCTCGCTGTTCACTTAAACTTGAAGATCAAAAAATTGGCGAATGTTACTGTTTAGATGCTTTGCATATAGGTTTGTTAGACTATATAGAAGCAATATATACAAATATTTCAACCGTCTACCTGTTCTATTCATTGTTCTACTTGTAGAAAGTTACAAATAATTTCCGTTTCATGATTATCAATGGGGCTCGTTGTTCACTTAAACTTGAAGAACAAAAAATTGGCGAATGGTACTGTTTGGATGCTTTGCATATATGTTTCTTAGATTATATAGAAGCAATATATACAAAGATTTCAACCGTCTACCTGTTCCATTCATTGTTCTACTTGCCGAAAATTACAAATAATTTCCGATAAAGGATTAACCATTGGGGCTCATTGTTCACTTAAACTTGAAGAACAATAAATTGGCGAATGGTACTGTTTGGATACTTTTCGTACATGTTTCTTAGACTATATGGAAGCAATATATCCAAAGATTTCAACCGTCTACATGATCCATTCATTGTTCTACTTGTCGAAATTTACAAATAATTTCCTTTAAAGTATTAACAATGGGGCTCGTAGTTCACTTAAACTTGAAGAACAAAAAATTGGCGAATTGTACTGTTTGGATGCTTTGCATATATGTTTCTTAGTTTATATAGAAGCAATATATACAATGATTTCAACAGTCTACTTGATCCATTCATTGTTCTACTTGTCGAAATTTACAAATAATTTCCTTTAAAGGATTAACAATGGGGCTCGTAGTTCACTTAAAGTTGAAGAACAAAAAATTGGCGAATGGTACTGTTTGGATGCTTTGAATATATGTTTCTTAGATTATATAGAAGCAATATATACAAAGATTTCATCCGTCTACCTGTTCCATTCATTGTTCTACTTGTCGAAAGTTACAAATAATTTCCGTTAAGGTATTAACAATGGGGATCGTCGTTTACTTAAACTTGAAGAACAAGAAATTGGCGAATTGTACTGTTTGGATGCTTTGCATATATGTTTGTTAGACTATATAGACGCAATATATACAAAGATTTCAACCGTCTACCTGTTCCATTCATTGTTCTACTTGTCGAAAATTACAAATAATTTCCGATAAAGGATTAACCATTGGGGCTCATTGTTCACTTAAACTTGAAGAACAATAAATTGGCGAATGGTACTGTTTGGATACTTTTCGTACATGTTTCTTAGACTATATGGAAGCAATATATACAAAGATTTCAACCGTCTACCTGTTCTATTCATTGTTCTACTTGTAGAAAGTTACAAATAATTTCCGTTTCATGATTATCAATGGGGCTCGTTGTTCACTTAAACTTGAAGAACAAAAAATTGGCGAATTGTACTGTTTGGATACTTTGCATATATGTTTCTTAGACTATTTAGAAGCAATATATAGAAAGATTTCACCCGTCTACCTGTACTATTCATTGTTCTACTTGTAGAAAGCTACAAATAATTTCCATTTCATGATTATCAATGGGACTCGCTGTTCACTTAAACATGAAGATCAAAAAATTCGCGATTGTTACTGTTTAGATGCTTTGCATATAGGTTTCGTAGACTATATAGATGCAATATATACAAAGATTTCAACCGTCTACCTGATCCATACATTGTTCTACTTGTCGAAAGTTACAAATAATTTCCGATAAAGGATTAACCATTGGGGCTCATTGTTCACTTAAACTTGAAGAACAAAAAAATGGCGAATGGTACTGTTTGGATGCTTTGCGTACAAGTTTCTTAGACTATATGGAAGCAATATATACAAAGATTTCAACCGTCTACGTGTTCCAATCATTGTTCTACTTTTCGAAATTTACAAATAATTTCCTTTAAAGGATTAACGATGGGGCCCGTTGTTCACTTAAACTTGAAGAACAAAAAATTGGCGAATAGTACTCTTTGGATGCTTTGCATATATGTTTCTTAGACTATATGGAAGCAATATATACAAAGATTTCAACC
Source organism: Cerceris ruficornis (assembly GCA_963989415.1). Classification (NCBI taxonomy): domain Eukaryota; kingdom Metazoa; phylum Arthropoda; class Insecta; order Hymenoptera; family Crabronidae; genus Cerceris; species Cerceris ruficornis. Next base: position 1,382,438 of record CAXDIW010000481.1, on the reverse strand, counting down.
GTCTACGTGTTCCAATCATTGTTCTACTTGTCGAAATTTACAAATAATTTCCTTTAAAGGATTAACAATGGGGCTCGTTGTTCACTTAAACTTGAAGAACAATAAATTGGCGAATTGTACTGTTTGGATGCTTTGCATATATGTTTCTTAGACTATATAGAAGCAATATATACAAAGATTTCAACCGTCTACCTGTTCCATCCATTGTTCTACTTGTCGAAAGTTACAAATAATTTCCGATAAAGGATTATCAATGGGGCTCGCTGTTCACTTAAACTTGAAGATCAAAAAATTGGCGAATGTTACTGTTTAGATGCTTTGCATATAGGTTTGTAAGACTATATAGAAGCAATATATACAAATATTTCAACCGTCTACCTGTTCTATTCATTGTTCTACTTGTAGAAAGTTACAAATAATTTCCGTTTCATGATTATCAATGGGGCTCGTTGTTCACTTAAACTTGAAGAACAAAAAATTGGCGAATGGTACTGTTTGGATGCTTTGCATATATGTTTCTTAGATTATATAGAAGCAATATATACAAAGATTTCAACCGTCTACCTGTTCCATTCATTGTTCTACTTGCCGAAAATTACAAATAATTTCCGATAAAGGATTAACCATTGGGGCTCATTGTTCACTTAAACTTGAAGAACAATAAATTGGCGAATGGTACTGTTTGGATACTTTTCGTACATGTTTCTTAGACTATATGGAAGCAATATATCCAAAGATTTCAACCGTCTACATGATCCATTCATTGTTCTACTTGTCGAAATTTACAAATAATTTCCTTTAAAGTATTAACAATGGGGCTCGTAGTTCACTTAAACTTGAAGAACAAAAAATTGGCGAATTGTACTGTTTGGATGCTTTGCATATATGTTTCTTAGTTTATATAGAAGCAATATATACAATGATTTCAACAGTCTACTTGATCCATTCATTGTTCTACTTGTCGAAATTTACAAATAATTTCCTTTAAAGGATTAACAATGGGGCTCGTAGTTCACTTAAAGTTGAAGAACAAAAAATTGGCGAATGGTACTGTTTGGATGCTTTGAATATATGTTTCTTAGATTATATAGAAGCAATATATACAAAGATTTCATCCGTCTACCTGTTCCATTCATTGTTCTACTTGTCGAAAGTTACAAATAATTTCCGTTAAAGGATTATCAATGGGGCTCGTTGTTCACTTAAACTTGAAGAACAAAAAATTGGCGAATGGTACTGTTTGGATGCTTTGCATATATGTTTCGTAGACTATATAGAAGTAATATATACAAAGATTTCAACCGTCTACCTGTTCCATTCATTGTTCCACTTGTCGAAAATTACAAGTAATTTCCGATAAAGGATTAACCATTGGGGCTCATTGTTCACTTAAACTTGAAGAACAAAAAATTGGCGAATGGTACTGTTTGGATGCTTTGCGTACATGTTTCTTAGACTATATGGAAGCAATATATACAAAGATTTCAACCGTCTACGTGTTCCAATCATTGTTCTACTTGTCGAAAATTACAAGTAATTTCCTATAAAGGATTAACCATTGGGGCTCATTGTTCACTTAAACTTGAAGAACAAAAAATTGGCGAATGGTACTGTTTGGATGCTTTGCATATATGTTTCTTAGACTATATAGACGCAATATATACAAAGATTTCAACCGTCTACCTGTTCCATTCATTGTTCTACTTGTCGAAATTTACAAATAATTTCCTTTAAAGGATTAACAATGGGGCTCGTGTTCACTTAAACTTGAAGAACAAAAAATTGGCGAATGGTACTGTCTGGATGCTCTGCATATATGTTTCTTAGACTATATAGAAGCAATATATACAATGATTTCAACAGTCTACCTGTTCCATTCATTGTTCTACTTGTCGAAATTTACAAATAATTTCCTTTAAAGGATTAACAATGGGGCTCGAAGTTCACTTAAACTTGAAGAACAAAAAATTGGCGAATGGTACTGTTTGGATGCTTTGCATATATGTTTCTTAGACTATATAGAAGCAATATATACAAAGATTTCAACCGTCTACCTGTTCCATTCATTGTTCTACTTGTCGAAAGTTACAAATAATTTCCTTTAAAGGATTAACAATGGGGCTCATTGTTCACTTAAACTTGAAGAACAAAAAATTGGCGAATTGTACTCTCCGGATGCTCTGCATATATGTTTCTTAGACTATATAGTAGCAATATATACAATGATTTCAACAGTCTACCTGTTCCATTCATTGTTCTACTTGTCGAAAGTTACAAATAATTTCCTTTAAAGGATTAACAATGGGGCTCGTAGTTCACTTAAACTTGAAGGACAAAAAATTGTCGATTGGTACTGTTTGGATGCTTTGCATATATGTTTCTTATACTATATAGAAGCAATAGATACAAAGATTTCAACCGTCTACCTGTTCCATACATTGTTCTACTTGTCGAAAATTACAAATAATTTCCTTTAAAGGATTAACAATGGGGCTCGTAGTTCACTTAAACTTGAAGAACAAAAAATTGTCGAATGGTACTGTTTGGATGCTTTGCATATATGTTTCTTAGACTATATAGAAGCAATATATACAAAGATTTCAACCGTCTACCTGTTCCATACATTGTTCTACTTGTCGAAAATTACAAATAATTTCCTTTAAAGGATTAACAATGGGGCTCGTTGTTCACTTAAACTTGAAGAACAATAAATTGGCGATTTGTACTGTTTGGATGCTTTGCATATATGTTTCTTAGACTATATAGAAGCAATATATATAATGATTTCAACCGTCTACCTGTTCCATTCATTGTTCTACATGTCGAAAGTTACAAATAATTTCAGTTTCATGATTATCAATGGGGCTCGTTGTTCACTTAAACTTGAAGAACAAAAAATTGGCGAATGGTACTGTTTGGATGCTTTGCATATATGTTTCTTAGTCTATATAGAAGCAATATATACAAAGATTTCAACCGTCTACGTGTTCCAATTATTGTTCTACTTGTAGAAAGTTACAAATAATTTCCTTTAAAGGATTATCAATGGGGCTCGTAGTTCACTTAAACTTGAAGAACAAAAAATTGGCGAATGGTACTGTTTGGATGCTTTGCATATATGTTTCTTAGACTCTATAGAAGCAATATATACATTGATTTCAACCGTCTACCTGTTCCATTCATTGTTCTACTTGTCGAAAGTTACAAATAATTTCCGTTAAGGGATTAACAATGGGGATCGTAGTTTACTTAAATTGAAGAACAAAAAATTGGCGAATGGTACTGTTTGGATGCTTTGCATATATGTTTCTTAGACTATACGGAAGCAATATATACAAATATTTCAACCGTCTACCTGTTCCATTCATTGTTCTACTTGTCGAAAGTTACAAATAATTTCCGATAAAGGATTAACCATTGGGGCTCATTGTTCACTTAACCTTGAAGAACAAAAAATTGGCGAATTGTACTGTCTGGATGCTTTGCATATATGTTTCTTAGACTATATAGAAGCAATATATAAAAAGATTTCAACCGTCTACCTGTTCCATTCATTGTTCTACTTGTCGAAAGTTACAAATAATTTCCGATAAAGGATTAACCATTGGGGCTCATTGTTCACTTAAACTTGAAGAACAAAAAATTGGCGAATTGTACTGTTTGGATGCTTTGCATATATGTTTCTTAGACTATATAGAAGCAATATATAAAAAGATTTCAACCGTCTACCTGTTCCATTCATTGTTCTACTTGTCGAAAGTTACAAATAGTTTCCGATAAAGGAGTAACAATGGGGCTCATTGTTCACTTAAACTTGAAGAACAAAAAATTGGCGAATGGTACTGTTTGGATGCTTTGCATATATGTTTCTTAGACTATATGGAAGCAATATATAATAATATTTCAACCGTCTACGTGTTCCAATCATTGTTCTACTTGTCGAAATTTACAAATAATTTCCTTTAAAGGATGAACATTGGGGCTCGTTGTTCACTTAAACTTGAAGAAGAATAAATTGGCGAATTGTACTGTTTGGATGCTTTGCATATATGTTTCTTAGTCTATATAGAAGCAATATATACAAAGATTTCAACCGTCTACGTGTTCCATTCATTGTTCTACTTGCCGAAAGTTAGAAATAATTTCCGATAAAGGATTAACAATGGGGCTCATTGTTCACTTAAACTTGAAGATCTAAAAATTGGCGAATGTTACTGTTTAGATGCTTTGCATATAGGTTCCTTAGACTATATAGAAGCAACATATACAAAGATTGCAACCGTCTACCTGTTCTATTTATTGTTCTTCTCGTCGAAAGTTACAAATAATTTCCGTTTCATGATTATCAATGGGCCTCGTTGTTCACTTAAACTAGAAGAACAATAAATTGGCGAATTGTACTGTTTGGATGCTTTGCGTACATGTTTCTTAGACTATACGGAAGCAATATATACAAATATTTCAACCGTCTACCTGTTCCATTCATTGTTCTACTTGTCGAAAGTTACAAATAATTTTCGATAAAGGATTAACCATTGGGGCTCATTGTTCACTTAAACTTGAAGAACAAAAAATTGGCGAATGGTACTGTTTGGATGCTTTGCATATATGTTTCTTAGGTTATATAGAAGCAATATATCCAAAGATTTCAACCGTTTACATGTTCCATTCATTGTTCTACTTGTCGAAAATTACAAATAATTTCCGATAAAGGATTAACCATTGGGGCTCATTGTTCACTTAAACTTGAAGAACAAAAAATTGGCGAATGGTACTGTTTGGATGCTTTGCGTACATGTTTCTTAGACTATATGGAAGCAATATATACAAAGATTTCAACCGTCTACGTGTCCCAATCATTGTTCTACTTGTAGAAAGTTACAATTAATTTCCGTTAAAGGATTAACAATGGGGCTCATTGTTCACTTAAACTTGAAGAACAAAAAATTGGCGAATGGTACTGTTTGGATGCTTTGCATATATGTTTCTAAGACTATATAGAAGCAATATATACAATGATTTCAACCGTCTACCTGTTCCATTCATTGTTCTACTTGTCGAAATTTACAAATAATTTCCTTTAAAGGATTAACGATGGGGCTCGTTGTTCACTTAAACTTGAAGAACAAAAAATTGGCGAATGGTACTCTTTGGATGCTTTGCACATATATTTCTTAGACTATATAGAAGCAATATATACATTGATTTCAACCGTCTACCTGTTCCATTCATTGTTCTACTTGTCGCAAGTTACAAATAATTTCCGTTAAAGTATTAACAATGGGGCTCGTAGTTCACTTAAACTTGAAGATCAAATAATTGGCGAATTGTACTGTTTGGATGCTTTGCATATATGTTTCTTAGACTATATAGAAGCAATATATACATTGATTTCAACCGTCTACCTGTTCCATTCATTGTTCTACTTGTCGAAAGTTACAAATAATTTCCGTTAAGGGATTAACAATGGGGCTCGTTGTTCACTTAAACTTGAAGAACAATAAATTGGCGAATGGTACTGTTTGGATGCTTTGCATATATGTTTCTTAGTCTATATGGAAGCAATATATAATAATATTTCAACCGTCTACGTGTTCCAATCATTGTTCTGCTTGTCGAAATTTACAAATAATTTCCTTTAAAGGATTAACAATGGGGCTCGTTGTTCACTTAAACTTGAAGAACAAAAAATTGGCGAATGGTACTGTTTGGATGCTTTGCATATATGTTTCTTAGACTATATGGAAGCAATATATACAAAGATTTCAACCGTCTACGTGTTCCAATCATTGTTCTACTTGTAGAAAGTTACAATTAATTTCCGTTAAAGGATTAACAATGGGGCTCGTAGTTCACTTAAACTTGAAGAACAAAAAATTGGCGAATTATACTGTTTGGATGCTTTGCATATATGTTTCGTAGACTATATAGAAGCAATTTATACAATGATTTTAACCGTCTACATGATCCATTCATTGTTCTACTTGTCGAAATTTACAAATAATTTCCTTTAAAGGATTAACAATGGGGCTCGTAGTTCAATTAAACTTGAAAAACCAAAAATTGGCGAATTGTACTGTTTGGATGCTTTGCATATATGTTTCTTAGACTATATAGAAGCAATATATACAAAGATTTCAACCGTCTACCTGTTCCATTCATTGTTCCACTTGTCGAAAGTTACAAATAATTTCCGATAATGGATTAACCATTGGGGCTCATTGTTCACTTAAACTTGAAGAACAAAAAATTGGCGAATTGTACTGTTTGGATGCTTTGAATATATGTTTCTTATACTATATGGAAGCAATATATACAAAGATTTCAACCGTCCACGTGTTCCAATCATTGTTCTACTTGTCGAAATTTACAAATAATTTCCGATAAAGGATTAACAATCGGGCTCATTGTTCACTTAACCTTGAAGAACAAAAAATTGGCGAATGGTACTGTTTTGATGCTTTGCATATATGTTTCTTAGACTATACGGAAGCAATATATACAAATATTTCAACCGTCTACCTGTTCCATTCATTGATCTACATGTCGAAAGTTACAAATAATTTCCGTTAAGGGATTAACAATGGGGATCGTAGTTTACTTAAACTTGAAGAACAAAAAATTGGCGAATGGTACTGTTTGGATGCTTTGCATATATGTTTCTTAGACTATATGGAAGCAATATATACAAAGATTTCAACCGTCTGCGTGTTCCAATCATCGTTCTACTTGTAGTAAGTTACAATTAATTTCCGTTAAAGGATTAACAATGCGGCTCGTAGTTCACTTAAACTTGAAGAACAAAAAATTGGCGAATGGTACTGTTTGGATGCTTTGCGTACATGTTTCTTAGACTATATGGAAGCAATATATACAAAGATTTCAACCGTCTACGTGTTCCATTCATTGTTCTACTTGCCGAAATTTACAAATAATTTCCTTTAAAGGATTAACAATGGGTCTCGTAGTTCACTTAAACTTGAAGAACAAAAAATTGGCGAATGGTACTGTTTGGATGCTTTGCATATATGTTTCTTAGACTATATAGAAGCAATATATACATTGATTTCAACCGTCTACCTGTTCCATTCATTGTTCTACTTGTCGAAAGTTACAAATAATTTCCGTTAAGGGATTAACAATGGGGATCGTAGTTTACTTAAACTTGAAGAACAAAAAATTGGCGAATGGTACTGTTTGGATGCTTTGCATATATGTTTCTTAGACTATATGGAAGCAATATATACAAAGATTTCAACCGTCTACGTGTTCCAATCATTGTTCTACTTGTAGAAAGTTACAATTAATTTCCGTTAAAGGATTAACAATGGGGCTCGTAGTTCACTTAAACTTGAAGAACAAAAAATTGGCGAATTGTACTGTTTGGATGCTTTGCATATATGTTTCGTAGACTATATAGAAGCAACTTATACAATGATTTTAACCGTCTACATGATCCATTCATTGTTCTACTTGTCGAAATTTACAAATAATTTCCTTTAAAGGATTAACAATGGGGCTCGTAGTTCAATTAAACTTGAAAAACCAAAAATTGGCGAATTGTACTGTTTGGATGCTTTGCATATATGTTTCTTAGACTATATAGAAGCAATATATACAAAGATTTCAACCGTCTACCTGTTCCATTCATTGTTCCACTTGTCGAAAGTTACAAATAATTTCCGATAGAGGATTAACCATTGGGGCTCATTGTTCACTTAAACTTGAAGAACAAAAAATTGGCGAATTGTACTGTTTGGATGCTTTGAATATATGTTTCTTATACTATATGGAAGCAATATATACAAAGATTTCAACCGTCCACGTGTTCCAATCATTGTTCTACTTGTCGAAATTTACAAATAATTTCCGATAAAGGATTAACAATCGGGCTCATTGTTCACTTAACCTTGAAGAACAAAAAATTGGCGAATGGTACTGTTTTGATGCTTTGCATATATGTTTCTTAGACTATACGGAAGCAATATATACAAATATTTCAACCGTCTACCTGTTCCATTCATTGATCTACATGTCGAAAGTTACAAATAATTTCCGTTTCATGATTATCAATGGGGCTCGTTGTTCACTTAAACTTGAAGAACAAAAAATTGGCGAATGGTACTGTTTGGATGCCTTGCATATATGTTTCTTAGACTATATAGAAGCAATATATACATTGATTTCAACCGTCTACCTGTTCCATTCATTGTTCTACTTGTCGAAAGTTACAAATAATTTCCGTTAAGGGATTAACAATGGGGATCGTAGTTTACTTAAACTTGAAGAACAAAAAATTGGCGAATGGTACTGTTTGGATGCTTTGCATATATGTATCTTAGACTATATGGAAGCAATATATACAAATATTTCAACCGTCTGCGTGTTCCAATCATTGTTCTACTTGTAGTAAGTTACAATTAATTTCCGTTAAAGGATTAACAATGGGGCTCGTAGTTCACTTAAACTTGAAGAACAAAAAATTGGCGAATGGTACTGTTTGGATGCTTTGTGTACATGTTTCTTAGACTATATGGTAGCAATATATACAAAGATTTGAACCGTCTACATGATCCATTCATTGTTCTACTTGTCGAAATTTACAAATAATTTCCGTTAAGGGATTAACAATGGGGATCGTAGTTTACTTAAATTGAAGAACAAAAAATTGGCGAATGGTACTGTTTGGATGCTTTGCATATATGTTTCTTAGACTATACGGAAGCAATATATATAAATATTTCAACCGTCTACCTGTTCCATTCATTGTTCTACTTGTCGAAAGTTACAAATAATTTCCGATAAAGGATTAACCATTGGGGCTCATTGTTCAATTAAACTTGAAAAACCAAAAATTGGCGAATTGTACTGTTTGGATGCTTTGCATATATGTTTCTTAGACTATATAGAAGCAATATATACAAAGATTTCAACCGTCTACCTGTTCCATTCATTGTTCCACTTGTCGAAAGTTACAAATAATTTCCGATAGAGGATTAACCATTGGGGCTCATTGTTCACTTAAACTTGAAGAACAAAAAATTGGCGAATTGTACTGTTTGGATGCTTTGAATATATGTTTCTTATACTATATGGAAGCAATATATACAAAGATTTCAACCGTCCACGTGTTCCAATCATTGTTCTACTTGTCGAAATTTACAAATAATTTCCGATAAAGGATTAACAATCGGGCTCATTGTTCACTTAACCTTGAAGAACAAAAAATTGGCGAATGGTACTGTTTTGATGCTTTGCATATATGTTTCTTAGACTATACGGAAGCAATATATACAAATATTTCAACCGTCTACCTGTTCCATTCATTGATCTACATGTCGAAAGTTACAAATAATTTCCGTTTCATGATTATCAATGGGGCTCGTTGTTCACTTAAACTTGAAGAACAAAAAATTGGCGAATGGTACTGTTTGGATGCCTTGCATATATGTTTCTTAGACTATATAGAAGCAATATATACATTGATTTCAACCGTCTACCTGTTCCATTCATTGTTCTACTTGTCGAAAGTTACAAATAATTTCCGTTAAGGGATTAACAATGGGGATCGTAGTTTACTTAAACTTGAAGAACAAAAAATTGGCGAATGGTACTGTTTGGATGCTTTGCATATATGTATCTTAGACTATATGGAAGCAATATATACAAATATTTCAACCGTCTGCGTGTTCCAATCATTGTTCTACTTGTAGTAAGTTACAATTAATTTCCGTTAAAGGATTAACAATGGGGCTCGTAGTTCACTTAAACTTGAAGAACAAAAAATTGGCGAATGGTACTGTTTGGATGCTTTGTGTACATGTTTCTTAGACTATATGGTAGCAATATATACAAAGATTTGAACCGTCTACATGATCCATTCATTGTTCTACTTGTCGAAATTTACAAATAATTTCCGTTAAGGGATTAACAATGGGGATCGTAGTTTACTTAAATTGAAGAACAAAAAATTGGCGAATGGTACTGTTTGGATGCTTTGCATATATGTTTCTTAGACTATACGGAAGCAATATATATAAATATTTCAACCGTCTACCTGTTCCATTCATTGTTCTACTTGTCGAAAGTTACAAATAATTTCCGATAAAGGATTAACCATTGGGGCTCATTGTTCAATTAAACTTGAAAAACCAAAAATTGGCGAATTGTACTGTTTGGATGCTTTGCATATATGTTTCTTAGACTATATAGAAGCAATATATACAAAGATTTCAACCGTCTACCTGTTCCATTCATTGTTCCACTTGTCGAAAGTTACAAATAATTTCCGATAGAGGATTAACCATTGGGGCTCATTGTTCACTTAAACTTGAAGAACAAAAAATTGGCGAATTGTACTGTTTGGATGCTTTGAATATATGTTTCTTATACTATATGGAAGCAATATATACAAAGATTTCAACCGTCCACGTGTTCCAATCATTGTTCTACTTGTCGAAATTTACAAATAATTTCCGATAAAGGATTAACAATCGGGCTCATTGTTCACTTAACCTTGAAGAACAAAAAATTGGCGAATGGTACTGTTTTGATGCTTTGCATATATGTTTCTTAGACTATACGGAAGCAATATATACAAATATTTCAACCGTCTACCTGTTCCATTCATTGATCTACATGTCGAAAGTTACAAATAATTTCCGTTTCATGATTATCAATGGGGCTCGTTGTTCACTTAAACTTGAAGAACAAAAAATTGGCGAATGGTACTGTTTGGATGCCTTGCATATATGTTTCTTAGACTATATAGAAGCAATATATACATTGATTTCAACCGTCTACCTGTTCCATTCATTGTTCTACTTGTCGAAAGTTACAAATAATTTCCGTTAAGGGATTAACAATGGGGATCGTAGTTTACTTAAACTTGAAGAACAAAAAATTGGCGAATGGTACTGTTTGGATGCTTTGCATATATGTTTCTTAGACTATACGGAAGCAATATATACAAATATTTCAACCGTCTACCTGTTCCATTCATTGTTCTACTTGTCGAAAGTTACAAATAATTTCCGATAAAGGATTAACCATTGGGGCTCATTGTTCACTTAACCTTGAAGAACAAAAAATTGGCGAATTGTACTGTTTGGATGCTTTGCATATATGTTTCTTAGACTATATAGAAGCAATATATAAAAAGATTTCAACCGTCTGCCTGTTCCATTCATTGTTCTACTTGTCGAAAGTTACAAATAATTTCCGATAAAGGATTAACCATTGGGGCTCATTGTTCACTTAAACTTGAAGAACAAAAAATTGGCGAATTGTACTGTTTGGATGCTTTGCATATATGTTTCTTAGACTATATAGAAGCAATATATAAAAAGATTTCAACCGTCTACCTGTTCCATTCATTGCTCTACTTGTCGAAAGTTACAAATAATTTCCGATAAAGGAGTAACAATGGGGCTCATTGTTCACTTAAACTTGAAGAACAAAAAATTGGCGAATGGTACTGTTTGGATGCTTTGCATATATGTTTCTTAGACTATATGGAAGCAATATATAATAATATTTCAACCGTCTACATGATCCATTCATTGTTCTACTTGTCGAAAGTTACAAATAATTTCCGATAATGGATTAACCATTGGGGCTCATTGTTCACTTAAACTTGAAGAACAAAAAATTGGCGAATTGTACTGTTTGGATGCTTTGAATATATGTTTCTTATACTATATGGAAGCAATATATACAAAGATTTCAACCGTCCACGTGTTCCAATCATTGTTCTACTTGTCGAAATTTACAAATAATTTCCGATAAAGGATTAACAATCGGGCTCATTGTTCACTTAACCTTGAAGAACAAAAAATTGGCGAATGGTACTGTTTTGATGCTTTGCATATATGTTTCTTAGACTATACGGAAGCAATATATACAAATATTTCAACCGTCTACCTGTTCCATTCATTGATCTACATGTCGAAAGTTACAAATAATTTCCGTTAAGGGATTAACAATGGGGATCGTAGTTTACTTAAACTTGAAGAACAAAAAATTGGCGAATGGTACTGTTTGGATGCTTTGCATATATGTTTCTTAGACTATACGGAAGCAATATATACAAATATTTCAACCGTCTACCTGTTCCATTCATTGTTCTACATGTCGAAAGTTACAAATAATTTCCGTTTCATGATTATCAATGGGGCTCGTTGTTCACTTAAACTTGAAGAACAAAAAATTGGCGAATGATACTGTTTGGATGCCTTGCATATATGTTTCTTAGACTATATAGAAGCAATATATACATTGATTTCAACCGTCTACCTGTTCCATTCATTGTTCTACTTGTCGAAAGTTACAAATAATTTCCGTTAAGGGATTAACAATGGGGATCGTAGTTTACTTAAACTTGAAGAACAAAAAATTGGCGAATGGTACTGTTTGGATGCTTTGCATATATGTTTCTAAGACTATATAGAAGCAATATATACAACGATTTCAACCGTCTACCTGTTCCATTCATTGTTCTACTTGTCGCAAGTTACAAATAATTTCCGTTAAAGTATTAACAATGGGGCTCGTAGTTCACTTAAACTTGAAGATCAAATAATTGGCGAATTGTACTGTTTGGATGATATGCAGATATGTTTCTTAGACTATATAGAAGCAATATATACAATGATTTCAACCGTCTACCTGTTCCATTCATTGTTCTACTTGTCGAAAGTTAGAAATAATTTCCGATAAAGGATTAACCATTGGGGCTCATTGTTCACTTAAACTTGAAGAACAAAAAATTGGCGAATTGTACTGTTTGGATGCTTTGCATATATGTTTCTTAGACTATATAGAAGCAATATTTACAAAGATTTCAACCGTCTACCTGTTCCATTCATTGTTCTACTTGTCGAAAGTTACAAATAATTTCCGATAAAGGATTAACAATGGGGCTCATTGTTCACTTAAACTTGAGGAACAAAAAATTGGCGAATGGTACTGTTTGGATGCTTTGCGTACATGTTTCTTAGACTATATAGAAGCAATATATACAAAGATTTCAACCGTCTGCGTGTTCCAATCATTGTTCTACTTGTAGTAAGTTACAATTAATTTCCGTTAAAGGATTAACAATGGGGCTCGTAGTTCACTTAAACTTGAAGAACAAAAAATTGGCGAATGGTACTGTTTGGATGCTTTGCGTACATGTTTCTTAGACTATATGGAAGCAATATATACAAAGATTTCAACCGTCTACGTGTTCCATTCATTGTTCTACTTGCCGAAATTTACAAATAATTTCCTTTAAAGGATTAACAATGGGGCTCGTAGTTCACTTAAACTTGAAGAACAAAAAATTGGCGAATGGTACTGTTTGGATGCTTTGCATATATGTTTCTTAGACTATATAGAAGCAATATATACATTGATTTCAACCGTCTACCTGTTCCATTCATTGTTCTACTTGTCGAAAGTTACAAATAATTTCCGTTAAGGGATTAACAATGGGGCTCGTTGTTCACTTAAACTTGAAGAACAATAAATTGGCGAATGGTACTGTTTGGATGCTTTGCATATATGTTTCTTAGACTATATGGAAGCAATATATAATAATATTTCAACCGTCTACGTGTTCCAATCATTGTTCTGCTTGTCGAAAGTTACAAATAATTTCCGTTAAGGGATTAACAATGGGGATCGTAGTTTACTTAACCTTCAAGAACAAAAAATTGGCGAATGGTACTGTTTTGATGCTTTGCATATATGTTTCTTAGACTATACGGAAGCAATATATACAAATATTTCAACCGTCTACCTGTTCCATTCATTGATCTACATGTCGAGAGTTACAAATAATTTCCGTTTCATGATTATCAATGGGGCTCGTTGTTCACTTAAACTTGAAGAACAAAAAATTGGCGAATGGTACTGTTTGGATGCTTTGCATATATGTTTCTTAGACTATATAGAAGCAATATATACATTGATTTCAACCGTCTACTGGTTCCATTCATTGTTCTACTTGTCGAAAGTTACAAATAATTTCCGTTAAGGGATTAACAATGGGGATCGTAGTTTACTTAAACTTGAAGAACAAAAAATTGGCGAATGGTACTGTTTGGATGCTTTGCATATATGTTTCTTAGACTATATGGAAGCAATATATACAAAGATTTCAACCGTCTGCGTGTTCCAATCATTGTTCTACTTGTAGTAAGTTACAATTAATTTCCGTTAAAGGATTAACAATGCGGCTCGTAGTTCACTTAAACTTGAAGAACAAAAAATTGGCGAATGGTACTGTTTGGATGCTTTGCGTACATGTTTCTTAGACTATATGGAAGCAATATATACAAAGATTTCAACCGTCTACGTGTTCCATTCATTGTTCTACTTGCCGAAATTTACAAATAATTTCCTTTAAAGGATTAACAATGGGGCTCGTAGTTCACTTAAACTTGAAGAACAAAAAATTGGCGAATGGTACTGTTTGGATGCTTTGCATATATGTTTCTTAGACTATATAGAAGCAATATATACATTGATTTCAACCGTCTACCTGTTCCATTCATTGTTCTACTTGTCGAAAGTTACAAATAATTTCCGTTAAGGGATTAACAATGGGGATCGTAGTTTACTTAAACTTGATGAACAAAAAATTGGCGAATGGTACTGTTTGGATGCTTTGCATATATGTTTCTTAGACTATATGGAAGCAATATATACAAAGATTTCAACCGTCTACGTGTTCCAATCATTGTTCTACTTGTAGAAAGTTACAATTAATTTCCGTTAAAGGATTAACAATGGGGCTCGTAGTTCACTTAAACTTGAAGAACAAAAAATTGGCGAATTGTACTGTTTGGATGCTTTGCATATATGTTTCGTAGACTATATAGAAGCAATTTATACAATGATTTTAACCGTCTACATGATCCATTCATTGTTCTACTTGTCGAAATTTACAAATAATTTCCTTTAAAGGATTAACAATGGGGCTCGTAGTTCAATTAAACTTGAAAAACCAAAAATTGGCGAATTGTACTGTTTGGATGCTTTGCATATATGTTTCTTAGACTATATAGAAGCAATATATACAAAGATTTCAACCGTCTACCTGTTCCATTCATTGTTCCACTTGTCGAAAGTTACAAATAATTTCCGATAAAGGATTAACCATTGGGGCTCATTGTTCACTTAAACTTGAAGAGCAAAAAATTGGCGAATTGTACTGTTTGGATGCTTTGAATATATGTTTCTTATACTATATGGAAGCAATATATACAAAGATTTCAACCGTCCACGTGTTCCAATCATTGTTCTACTTGTCGAAATTTACAAATAATTTCCGATAAAGGATTAACAATCGGGCTCATTGTTCACTTAACCTTGAAGAACAAAAAATTGGCGAATGGTACTGTTTTGATGCTTTGCATATATGTTTCTTAGACTATACGGAAGCAATTTATACAATGATTTTAACCGTCTACATGATCCATTCATTGTTCTACTTGTCGAAATTTACAAATAATTTCCTTTAAAGGATTAACAATGGGGCTCGTAGTTCAATTAAACTTGAAAAACCAAAAATTGGCGAATTGTACTGTTTGGATGCTTTGAATATATGTTTCTTATACTATATGGAAGCAATATATACAAAGATTTCAACCGTCCACGTGTTCCAATCATTGTTCTACTTGTCGAAATTTACAAATAATTTCCGATAAAGGATTAACAATCGGGCTCATTGTTCACTTAACCTTGAAGAACAAAAAATTGGCGAATGGTACTGTTTTGATGCTTTGCATATATGTTTCTTAGACTATACGGAAGCAATATATAAAAATGTTTCAACCATCTACCTGTTCCATTCATTGATCTATATGTCGAAAGTTACAAATAATTTCCGTTTCATGATTATCAATGGGGCTCGTTGTTCACTTAAACTTGAAGAACAAAAAATTGGCGAATGGTACTGTTTGGATGCTTTGCATATATGTTTCTTAGACTATATAGAAGCAATATATACATTGATTTCAACCGTCTACCTGTTCCATTCATTGTTCTACTTGTCGAAAGTTACAAATAATTTCCGTTAAGGGATTAACAATGGGGATCGTAGTTTACTTAAACTTGAAGAACAAAAAATTGGCGAATGGTACTGTTTGGATGCTTTGCATATATGTTTCTTAGACTATATAGAAGCAATATATAAAAAGATTTCAACCGTCTACCTGTTCCATTCATTGTTCTACTTGTCGAAAGTTACAAATAATTTCCGATAAAGGAGTAACAATGGGGCCCATTGTTCACTTAAACTTGAAGAACAAAAAATTGGCGAATGGTACTGTTTGGATGCTTTGCATATATGTTTCTTAGACTATATGGAAGCAATATATAATAATATTTCAACCGTCTACCTGTTCCATTCATTGTTCTACTTGTCGAAAGTTACAAATAATTTCCGATAAAGGATTAACCATTGGGGCTCATTGTTCACTTAAACTTGAAGAACAAAAAATTGGCGAATTGTACTGTTTGGATGCTTTGCATATATGTTTCTTAGACTATATAGAAGCAATATATAAAAAGATTTCAACCGTCTACCTGTTCCATTCATTGTTCTACTTGTCGAAAGTTACAAATAATTTCCGATAAAGGAGTAACAATGGGGCTCATTGTTCACTTAAACTTGAAGAACAAAAAATTGGCGAATTGTACTGTTTGGATGCTTTGCATATATGTTTCTTAGACTATATAGAAGCAATATATAAAAAGATTTCAACCGTCTACCTGTTCCATTCATTGTTCTACTTGTCGAAAGTTACAAATAATTTCCGATAAAGGAGTAACAATGGGGCTCATTGTTCACTTAAACTTGAAGAACAAAAAATTGGCGAATGGTACTGTTTGGATGCTTTGCATATATGTTTCTTAGACTATATGGAAGCAATATATAATAATATTTCAACCGTCTACATGATCCATTCATTGTTCTACTTGTCGAAATTTACAAATAATTTCCTTTAAAGGATTAACAATGGGGCTCGTAGTTCAATTAAACTTGAAAAACCAAAAATTGGCGAATTGTACTGTTTGGATGCTTTGCATATATGTTTCTTAGACTATATAGAAGCAATATATACAAAGATTTCAACCGTCTACCTGTTCCATTCATTGTTCTACTTGTCGAAAGTTACAAATAATTTCCGATAGAGGATTAACCATTGGGGCTCATTGTTCACTTAAACTTGAAGAACAAAAAATTGGCGAATTGTACTGTTTGGATGCTTTGAATATATGTTTCTTATACTATATGGAAGCAATATATACAAAGATTTCAACCGTCCACGTGTTCCAATCATTGTTCTACTTGTCGAAATTTACAAATAATTTCCGATAAAGGATTAACAATCGGGCTCATTGTTCACTTAACCTTGAAGAACAAAAAATTGGCGAATGGTACTGTTTTGATGCTTTGCATATATGTTTCTTAGACTATACGGAAGCAATTTATACAATGATTTTAACCGTCTACATGATCCATTCATTGTTCTACTTGTCGAAATTTACAAATAATTTCCTTTAAAGGATTAACAATGGGGCTCGTAGTTCAATTAAACTTGAAAAACCAAAAATTGGCGAATTGTACTGTTTGGATGCTTTGAATATATGTTTCTTATACTATATGGAAGCAATATATACAAAGATTTCAACCGTCCACGTGTTCCAATCATTGTTCTACTTGTCGAAATTTACAAATAATTTCCGATAAAGGATTAACAATCGGGCTCATTGTTCACTTAACCTTGAAGAACAAAAAATTGGCGAATGGTACTGTTTTGATGCTTTGCATATATGTTTCTTAGACTATACGGAAGCAATATATAAAAATGTTTCAACCATCTACCTGTTCCATTCATTGATCTACATGTCGAAAGTTACAAATAATTTCCGTTTCATGATTATCAATGGGGCTCGTTGTTCACTTAAACTTGAAGAACAAAAAATTGGCGAATGGTACTGTTTGGATGCTTTGCATATATGTTTCTTAGACTATATAGAAGCAATATATACATTGATTTCAACCGTCTACCTGTTCCATTCATTGTTCTACTTGTCGAAAGTTACAAATAATTTCCGTTAAGGGATTAACAATGGGGATCGTAGTTTACTTAAACTTGAAGAACAAAAAATTGGCGAATGGTACTGTTTGGATGCTTTGCATATATGTTTCTTAGACTATATAGAAGCAATATATAAAAAGATTTCAACCGTCTACCTGTTCCATTCATTGTTCTACTTGTCGAAAGTTACAAATAATTTCCGATAAAGGAGTAACAATGGGGCCCATTGTTCACTTAAACTTGAAGAACAAAAAATTGGCGAATGGTACTGTTTGGATGCTTTGCATATATGTTTCTTAGACTATATGGAAGCAATATATAATAATATTTCAACCGTCTACCTGTTCCATTCATTGTTCTACTTGTCGAAAGTTACAAATAATTTCCGATAAAGGATTAACCATTGGGGCTCATTGTTCACTTAAACTTGAAGAACAAAAAATTGGCGAATTGTACTGTTTGGATGCTTTGCATATATGTTTCTTAGACTATATAGAAGCAATATATAAAAAGATTTCAACCGTCTACCTGTTCCATTCATTGTTCTACTTGTCGAAAGTTACAAATAATTTCCGATAAAGGAGTAACAATGGGGCTCATTGTTCACTTAAACTTGAAGAACAAAAAATTGGCGAATTGTACTGTTTGGATGCTTTGCATATATGTTTCTTAGACTATATAGAAGCAATATATAAAAAGATTTCAACCGTCTACCTGTTCCATTCATTGTTCTACTTGTCGAAAGTTACAAATAATTTCCGATAAAGGAGTAACAATGGGGCTCATTGTTCACTTAAACTTGAAGAACAAAAAATTGGCGAATGGTACTGTTTGGATGCTTTGCATATATGTTTCTTAGACTATATGGAAGCAATATATAATAATATTTCAACCGTCTACATGATCCATTCATTGTTCTACTTGTCGAAATTTACAAATAATTTCCTTTAAAGGATTAACAATGGGGCTCGTAGTTCAATTAAACTTGAAAAACCAAAAATTGGCGAATTGTACTGTTTGGATGCTTTGCATATATGTTTCTTAGACTATATAGAAGCAATATATACAAAGATTTCAACCGTCTACCGGTTCCATTCATTGTTCCACTTGTCGAAAGTTACAAATAATTTCCGATAGAGGATTAACCATTGGGGCTCATTGTTCACTTAAACTTGAAGAACAAAAAATTCGCGAATTGTACTGTTTGGATGCTTTGAATATATGTTTCTTATACTATATGGAAGCAATATATACAAAGATTTCAACCGTCCACGTGTTCCAATCATTGTTCTACTTGTCGAAATTTACAAATAATTTCCGATAAAGGATTAACAATCGGGCTCATTGTTCACTTAACCTTGAAGAACAAAAAATTGGCGAATGGTACTGTTTTGATGCTTTGCATATATGTTTCTTAGACTATACGGAAGCAATATATACAAATATTTCAACCGTCTACCTGTTCCATTCATTGTTCTACATGTCGAAAGTTACAAATAATTTCCGTTTCATGATTATCAATGGGGCTCGTTGTTCACTTAAACTTGAAGAACAAAAAATTGGCGAATGGTACTCTTTGGATGCCTTGCATATATGTTTCTTAGACTATATAGAAGCAATATATACATTGATTTCAACCGTCTACCTGTTCCATTCATTGTTCTACTTGTCGAAAGTTACAAATAATTTCCGTTAAGGGATTAACAATGGGGATCGTAGTTTACTTAAACTTGAAGAACAAAAAATTGGCGAATGGTACTGTTTGGATGCTTTGCGTACATGTGTCTTAGACTATATGGAAGCAATATATACAAAGATTTCAACCGTCTACGTGTTCCAATCATTGTTCTACTTGTCGAAAATTACAAATAATTTCCGATAAAGGATTAACCATTGGGGCTCCTTGTTCACTTAAACTTGAAGAACAAAAAATTGGCGAATGGTACAGTTTGGATGCTTTGCGTACATGTTTCTCAGACTATATGAAAGCAATATATACAAAGATTTCAACCGTCTACGTGTTCCAATCATTGTTCTACTTGTCGAAATTTACAAATAATTTCCTTTAAAGGATTAACAATGGGGCTCGTTGTTCACTTAAACTTGAAGAACAATAAATTGGCGAATTGTACTGTTTGGATGCTTTGCATATTTGTTTCTTACACTAGATGGAAGCAATATATACAAAGATTTCAACCGTCTACCTGTTCCATTCATTGTTCTACTTGTCGAAAGTTACAAATAATTTCCGATAAAGGATTAACAATGGGGCTCATTGTTCACTTAACCTTTAAGAACAAAAAATTCGCGAATGGTTCTGTTTGGATGATTTGCATATAAGTTTCTTACATTATATAGAAGCAATATATACAAAGATTTCAACCGTCTACCTGTCCCAATCATTGTTCTACTTGTAGAAAGTTACAATTAATTTCCGTTAAAGGATTAACAATGGGGCTCATTGTTCACTTAAACTTGAAGAACAAAAAATTGGCGAATGGTACTGTTTGGATGCTTTGCATATATGTTTCTAAGACTATATAGAAGCAATATATACAACGATTTCAACCGTCTACCTGTTCCATTCATTGTTCTACTTGTCGAAATTTACAAATAATTTCCTTTAAAGGATTAACGATGGGGCTCGTTGTTCACTTAAACTTGAAGAACAAAAAATTGGCGAATGGTACTCTTTGGATGCTTTGCACATATATTTCTTAGACTATATAGAAGCAATATATAAATTGATTTCAACCGTCTACCTGTCCCAATCATTGTTCTACTTGTAGAAAGTTACAATTAATTTCCGTTAAAGGATTAACAATGGGGCTCGTAGTTCACTTAAACTTGAAGAACAAAAAATTGGCGAATTGTACTGTTTGGATGCTTTGCATATATGTTTCGTAGACTATATAGAAGCAATTTATACAATGATTTTAACCGTCTACATGATCCATTCATTGTTCTACTTGTCGAAATTTACAAATAATTTCCTTTAAAGGATTAACAATGGGGCTCGTAGTTCAATTAAACTTGAAAAACCAAAAATTGGCGAATTGTACTGTTTGGATGCTTTGCATATATGTTTCTTAGACTATATAGAAGCAATATATACAAAGATTTCAACCGTCTACCTGTTCCATTCATTGTTCCACTTGTCGAAAGTTACAAATAATTTCCGATAAAGGATTAACCATTGGGGCTCATTGTTCACTTAAACTTGAAGAGCAAAAAATTGGCGAATTGTACTGTTTGGATGCTTTGAATATATGTTTCTTATACTATATGGAAGCAATATATACAAAGATTTCAACCGTCCACGTGTTCCAATCATTGTTCTACTTGTCGAAATTTACAAATAATTTCCGATAAAGGATTAACAATCGGGCTCATTGTTCACTTAACCTTGAAGAACAAAAAATTGGCGAATGGTACTGTTTTGATGCTTTGCATATATGTTTCTTAGACTATACGGAAGCAATTTATACAATGATTTTAACCGTCTACATGATCCATTCATTGTTCTACTTGTCGAAATTTACAAATAATTTCCTTTAAAGGATTAACAATGGGGCTCGTAGTTCAATTAAACTTGAAAAACCAAAAATTGGCGAATTGTACTGTTTGGATGCTTTGAATATATGTTTCTTATACTATATGGAAGCAATATATACAAAGATTTCAACCGTCCACGTGTTCCAATCATTGTTCTACTTGTCGAAATTTACAAATAATTTCCGATAAAGGATTAACAATCGGGCTCATTGTTCACTTAACCTTGAAGAACAAAAAATTGGCGAATGGTACTGTTTTGATGCTTTGCATATATGTTTCTTAGACTATACGGAAGCAATATATAAAAATGTTTCAACCATCTACCTGTTCCATTCATTGATCTACATGTCGAAAGTTACAAATAATTTCCGTTTCATGATTATCAATGGGGCTCGTTGTTCACTTAAACTTGAAGAACAAAAAATTGGCGAATGGTACTGTTTGGATGCTTTGCATATATGTTTCTTAGACTATATAGAAGCAATATATACATTGATTTCAACCGTCTACCTGTTCCATTCATTGTTCTACTTGTCGAAAGTTACAAATAATTTCCGTTAAGGGATTAACAATGGGGATCGTAGTTTACTTAAACTTGAAGAACAAGAAATTGGCGAATTGTACTGTTTGGATGCTTTGCATATATGTTTCTTAGACTATATAGAAGCAATATATACAATGATTTCAAACGTCTACCTGTTCCATTCATTGTTCTACTTGTCGAAAGTTACACATAATTTCCGTTGATGGATTAACAATGGGGCTCGTAGTTCACTTAAACTTGAAGAACGAAAAATTGGCGAATGGTACTGTTTGGGTGCTTTGCATATATGTTTCTTAGACTATATAGAAGCAATATATACAAAGATTTCAACCGTCTACCTGTTCCATTCATTGTTCTATTTGTCGAAAATTACAAATAATTTCCGATAAAGGATTAACAATGGGGCTCGTAGTTCACTTAAACTTGAAGAACAAAAAAATTGGCGAATTGTACTGTTTGGATGCTTTGCATAAATGTTTCTTAGACTATATAGAAGCAATATATAGAAGGATTTCACCCGTCTACCTGTTCCAATCATTGTTCTACTTGTCGAAATTTAGAAATAATTTCCCTTTCATGATTATCAATGGGGCTCGTTGTTCACTTAAACTTGAAGAACAATAAATTCGCGAATGGTACTGTTTGGATGCTTTGCATGTATGTTTTTTAGACTATATAGAAGCAATATATACAATGATTTCAACCGTCTACCTGTTCCATTCATTCTTCTACTTGTCGATATTTACAAATAATTTCCTTTAAAGGATTGACAATGGGGCTCGTTGTTCACTTAAACTTGAAGAACAATAAATTGGCGAATTGTACTGTTTGGATGCTTTGCATATATGTTTCTTAGACTATATAGAAGCAATATATACAATGATTTCAAACGTCTACCTGTTCCATTCATGGTTCTACTTGTCGAAAGTTACACATAATTTCCGTTGATGGATTAACAATGGGGCTCGTAGTTCACTTAAACTTGAAGAACAAAAAATTGGCGAATGGTACTGTTTGGGTGCTTTGCATATATGTTTCTTAGACTATATAGATGTAATATATACAATGATTTCAACCGTCCACCTGATCCATTCATTGTTCTAATTGTAGAAAATTACAATTAATTTCCGTTAAAGGATTAACAATGGGGCTCGTAGTTCACTTAAACTTGAAAAACAAAAAATTGGCGAATTGTACTGTTTGGATGCTTTGCATATATGTTTCTTAGACTATATAGAAGCAATATATAGAAAGATTTCAACCGTCTACCTGTTCTATTCATTGTTATACTTGTAGAAAGTTACAAATAATTTCCTTTTCATGATTATCAATGGGGCTCGTTGTTCACTTAATCTTGAAGAACAAAAAATTGGCGAATCGTACTGTTTGGATGCTTTGCATATATGTTTCTTAGACTATATAGAAGCAATATATACAAAGATTTCAACAGTCTAACTGTTCTATTCATTGTTCTATTTGAAGAAAGTTACAAATAATTTCCCTTTCATGATTATCAATGGGGCTCGTTGATCACTTAAACTTGAAGAACAAAAAATTGGCAAAATGTACTGTTTGGATGCTTTGCATATATGTATCTTAGAATATATAGAAGCAATATATAGAAAGACTTCACCCGTCTACCTGTACAATTCATTGTCCTACTTGTAGAAAGTTACAAATAATTTCCGTTTCATGATTATCAATGGGGCTCGTTGTTCACTTAAACGTGAAGAACAAAAAATTGGCGACTTGTACTGTTTGGATGCTTTGCATATATGTTTCTTAGACTATAGAGAAGCAATATTTACAAAGATTTCAACCGTCTACCTGTTCCATTCATTGTTCTACTTGTCGAAAGTTACAAATAATTTCCGATAAAGGATTAACCATTGGGGCTCATTGTTCACTTAAACTTGAAGAACAAAAAATTGGCGAATTGTACTGTTTGGATGCTTCGCATATATGTTTCTTAGACTATATAGAAGCAATATTTACAAAGGTTTCAACCGTCTACCTGTTCCATTCATTGTTCTACTTGTCGAAAGTTACAAATAATTTCCGATAAAGGATTAACAATGGGGCTCATTGTTCACTTAAACTTGAGGAACAAAAAATTGGCGAATGGTACTGTTTGGATGCTTTGCATATATGTTTCTTAGACTATATAGAAGCAATATATAGAAGGATTTCACCCGTCTACCTGTTCCATTCATTGTTGTACTTGTCGGAAGTTACAAATAATTTCCTTTAAAGGATTTACAATGGGGCTCGTAGTTCACTTAAACTTGAAGAACAAAAAATTGGCGAATGGTACTGTTTGGATGCTTTGCATATATGTTTCTTAGACTATATAGAAGCAATATGTACAAAGATTTCAACCGTCTACCTGTTCCATTCATTGTTCTACTTGTCGAAAGTTACAAATAATTTCCGTTAAGGGATTAACAATGGGGATCGTAGTTTACTTAAACTTGAAGAACAAAAAATTGGCGAATGGTACTGTTTGGATGCTTTGCATATATGTTTCTTAGACTATATGGAAGCAATATATACAAAGATTTCAACCGTCTACGTGTTCCAATCATTGTTCTACTTGTAGAAAGTTACAATTAATTTCCGTTAAAGGATTAACAATGGGGCTCGTAGTTCACTTAAACTTGAAGAACAAAAAATTGGCGAATTGTACTGTTTGGATGCTTTGCATTTATGTTTCTTAGACTATATACAAGCAACATATAGAAAGACTTCACCCGTCTACCTGTACTATTCATTGTTCTACTTGTAGAAAGTTACAAATAATTTCCGTCAAGGGATTAACAATGGGGATCGTACTTTACTTAAACTTGAAGAACAAAAAATTGGCGAATTGTACTGTTTGGATGCTTTGCATATATGTTTCTTAGACTATATAGAAGCAATATATACAAAGATTTCAACCGTCTACCTGTTCCATTCATTGTTCCACTTGTCGAAAGTTACAAATAATTTCCGATAAAGGATTAACCATTGGGGCTCATTGTTCACTTAAACTTGAAGAACAAAAAATTGGCGAATTGTACTGTTTGGATGCTTTGAATATATGTTTCTTATACTATATGGAAGCAATATATACAAAGATTTCAACCGTCCACGTGTTCCAATCATTGTTCTACTTGTCGAAATTTACAAATAATTTCCGATAAAGGATTAACAATCGGGCTCATTGTTCACTTAACCTTGAAGAACAAAAAATTGGCGAATGGTACTGTTTTGATGCTTTGCATATATGTTTCTTAGACTATACGGAAGCAATATATACAAATATTTCAACCGTCTACCTGTTCCATTCATTGATCTACATGTCGAAAGTTACAAATAATTTCCGTTTCATGATTATCAATGGGGCTCGTTGTTCACTTAAACTTGAAGAACAAAAAATTGGCGAATGGTACTGTATGGATGCTTTGCATATATGTTACTTAGACTATATAGAAGCAATATATACATTGATTTCAACCGTCTACCTGTTCCATTCAATGTTCTACTTGTCGAAAGTTACAAATAATTTCCGTTAAGGGATTAACAATGGGGATCGTAGTTTACTTAAACTTGAAGAACAAAAAATTGGCGAATGGTACTGTTTGGATGCTTTGCATATATGTTTCTTAGACTATATGGAAGCAATATATACAAAGATTTCAACCGTCTGCGTGTTCCAATCATTGTTCTACTTGTAGTAAGTTACAATTAATTTCCGTTAAAGGATTAACAATGCGGCTCGTAGTTCACTTAAACTTGAAGAACAAAAAATTGGCGAATGGTACTGTTTGGATGCTTTGCGTACATGTTTCTTAGACTATATGGAAGCAATATATACAAAGATTTCAACCGTCTACGTGTTCCATTCATTGTTCTACTTGCCGAAATTTACAAATAATTTCCTTTAAAGGATTAACAATGGGGCTCGTAGTTCACTTAAACTTGAAGAACAAAAAATTGGCGAATGGTACTGTTTGGATGCTTTGCATATATGTTTCTTAGACTATATAGAAGCAATATATACATTGATTTCAACCGTCTACCTGTTCCATTCATTGTTCTACTTGTCGAAAGTTACAAATAATTTCCGTTAAGGGATTAACAATGGGGATCGTAGTTTACTTAAACTTGAAGAACAAAAAATTGGCGAATGGTACTGTTTGGATGCTTTGCATATATGTTTCTTAGACTATATGGAAGCAATATATACAAAGATTTCAACCGTCTACGTGTTCCAATCATTGTTCTACTTGTAGAAAGTTACAATTAATTTCCGTTAAAGGATTAACAATGGGGCTCGTAGTTCACTTAAACTTGAAGAACAAAAAATTGGCGAATTGTACTGTTTGGATGCTTTGCATATATGTTTCGTAGACTATATAGAAGCAATTTATACAATGATTTTAACCGTCTACATGATCCATTCATTGTTCTACTTGTCGAAATTTACAAATAATTTCCTTTAAAGGATTAACAATGTGGCTCGTAGTTCAATTAAACTTGAAAAACCAAAAATTGGCGAATTGTACTGTTTGGATGCTTTGCATATATGTTTCTTAGACTATATAGAAGCAATATATACAAAGATTTCAACCGTCTACCTGTTCCATTCATTGTTCCACTTGTCGAAAGTTACAAATAATTTCCGATAAAGGATTAACCATTGGGGCTCATTGTTCACTTAAACTTGAAGAACAAAAAATTGGCGAATTGTACTGTTTGGATGCTTTGAATATATGTTTCTTATACTATATGGAAGCAATATATACAAAGATTTCAACCGTCCACGTGTTCCAATCATTGTTCTACTTGTCGAAATTTACAAATAATTTCCGATAAAGGATTAACAATCGGGCTCATTGTTCACTTAACCTTGAAGAACAAAAAATTGGCGAATGGTACTGTTTTGATGCTTTGCATATATGTTTCTTAGACTATACGGAAGCAATATATACAAATATTTCAACCGTCTACCTGTTCCATTCATTGATCTACATGTCGAAAGTTACAAATAATTTCCATTTCATGATTATCAATGGGGCTCGTTGTTCACTTAAACTTGAAGAACAAAAAATTGGCGAATGGTACTGTTTGGATGCTTTGCATATATGTTTCTTAGACTATATAGAAGCAATATATACATTGATTTCAACCGTCTACCTGTTCCATTCAATGTTCTACTTGTCGAAAGTTAGAAATAATTTCCGTTAAGGGATTAACAATGGGGATCGTAGTTTACTTAAACTTGAAGAACAAAAAATTGGCGAATGGCACTGTTTGGATGCTTTGCATATATGTTTCTTAGACTATATGGAAGCAATATATACAAAGATTTCAACCGTCTGCGTGTTCCAATCATTGTTCTACTTGTAGTAAGTTACAATTAATTTCCGTTAAAGGATTAAGAATGGGGCTCGTAGTTCACTTAAACTTGAAGAACAAAAAATTGGCGAATGGTACTGTTTGGATGCTTTGCGTACATGTTTCTTAGACTATATGGAAGCAATATATACAAAGATTTCAACCGTCTACGTGTTCCATTCATTGTTCTACTTGCCGAAATTTACAAATAATTTCCTTTAAAGGATTAACAATGGGGCTCGTAGTTCACTTAAACTTGAAGAACAAAAAATTGGCGAGTGGTACTGTTTGGATGCTTTGCATATATGTTTCTTAGACTATATAGAAGCAATATATACATTGATTTCAACCGTCTACCTGTTCCATTCATTGTTCTACTTGTCGAAAGTTACAAATAATTTCCGTTAAGGGATTAACAATGGGGCTCGTTGTTCACTTAAACTTGAAGAACAAAAAATTGGCGAATGGTACTGTTTGGATGCTTTGCGTACATGTTTCTTAGACTATATGGAAGCAATATATACAAAGATTTCAACCGTCTACGTGTTCCATTCATTGTTCTACTTGCCGAAATTTACAAATAATTTCCTTTAAAGGATTAACAATGGGGCTCGTAGTTCACTTAAACTTGAAGAACAAAAAATTGGCGAATGGTACTGTTTGGATGCTTTGCGTACATGTTTCTTAGACTATATGGAAGCAATATATACAATGATTTCAACCGTCTACGTGTTCCATTCATTGTTCTACTTGCCGAAATTTACAAATAATTTCCTTTAAAGGATTAACAATGGGGCTCGTAGTTCACTTAAACTTGAAGAACAAAAAATTGGCGAGTGGTACTGTTTTGATGCTTTGCATATATGTTTCTTAGACTATACGGAAGCAATATATACAAATATTTCAACCGTCTACCTGTTCCATTCATTGATCTACATGTCGAAAGTTACAAATAATTTCCGTTTCATGATTATCAATGGGGCTCGTTGTTCACTTAAACTTGAAGAACAAAAAATTGGCGAATGGTACTGTATGGATGCTTTGCATATATGTTACTTAGACTATATAGAAGCAATATATACATTGATTTCAACCGTCTACCTGTTCCATTCAATGTTCTACTTGTCGAAAGTTACAAATAATTTCCGTTAAGGGATTAACAATGGGGATCGTAGTTTACTTAAACTTGAAGAACAAAAAATTGGCGAATGGTACTGTTTGGATGCTTTGCATATATGTTTCTTAGACTATATGGAAGCAATATATACAAAGATTTCAACCGTCTGCGTGTTCCAATCATTGTTCTACTTGTAGTAAGTTACAATTAATTTCCGTTAAAGGATTAACAATGCGGCTCGTAGTTCACTTAAACTTGAAGAACAAAAAATTGGCGAATGGTACTGTTTGGATGCTTTGCGTACATGTTTCTTAGACTATATGGAAGCAATATATACAAAGATTTCAACCGTCTACGTGTTCCATTCATTGTTCTACTTGCCGAAATTTACAAATAATTTCCTTTAAAGGATTAACAATGGGGCTCGTAGTTCACTTAAACTTGAAGAACAAAAAATTGGCGAATGGTACTGTTTGGATGCTTTGCATATATGTTTCTTAGACTATATAGAAGCAATATATACATTGATTTCAACCGTCTACCTGTTCCATTCATTGTTCTACTTGTCGAAAGTTACAAATAATTTCCGTTAAGGGATTAACAATGGGGATCGTAGTTTACTTAAACTTGAAGAACAAAAAATTGGCGAATGGTACTGTTTGGATGCTTTGCATATATGTTTCTTAGACTATATGGAAGCAATATATACAAAGATTTCAACCGTCTACGTGTTCCAATCATTGTTCTACTTGTAGAAAGTTACAATTAATTTCCGTTAAAGGATTAACAATGGGGCTCGTAGTTCACTTAAACTTGAAGAACAAAAAATTGGCGAATTGTACTGTTTGGATGCTTTGCATATATGTTTCGTAGACTATATAGAAGCAATTTATACAATGATTTTAACCGTCTACATGATCCATTCATTGTTCTACTTGTCGAAATTTACAAATAATTTCCTTTAAAGGATTAACAATGGGGCTCGTAGTTCAATTAAACTTGAAAAACCAAAAATTGGCGAATTGTACTGTTTGGATGCTTTGCATATATGTTTCTTAGACTATATAGAAGCAATATATACAAAGATTTCAACCGTCTACCTGTTCCATTCATTGTTCCACTTGTCGAAAGTTACAAATAATTTCCGATAAAGGATTAACCATTGGGGCTCATTGTTCACTTAAACTTGAAGAACAAAAAATTGGCGAATTGTACTGTTTGGATGCTTTGAATATATGTTTCTTATACTATATGGAAGCAATATATACAAAGATTTCAACCGTCCACGTGTTCCAATCATTGTTCTACTTGTCGAAATTTACAAATAATTTCCGATAAAGGATTAACAATCGGGCTCATTGTTCACTTAACCTTGAAGAACAAAAAATTGGCGAATGGTACTGTTTTGATGCTTTGCATATATGTTTCTTAGACTATACGGAAGCAATATATACAAATATTTCAACCGTCTACCTGTTCCATTCATTGATCTACATGTCGAAAGTTACAAATAATTTCCATTTCATGATTATCAATGGGGCTCGTTGTTCACTTAAACTTGAAGAACAAAAAATTGGCGAATGGTACTGTTTGGATGCTTTGCATATATGTTTCTTAGACTATATAGAAGCAATATATACCTTGATTTCAACCGTCTACCTGTTCCATTCAATGTTCTACTTGTCGAAAGTTACAAATAATTTCCGTTAAGGGATTAACAATGGGGATCGTAGTTTACTTAAACTTGAAGAACAAAAAATTGGCGAATGGCACTGTTTGGATGCTTTGCATATATGTTTCTTAGACTATATGGAAGCAATATATACAAAGATTTCAACCGTCTGCGTGTTCCAATCATTGTTCTACTTGTAGTAAGTTACAATTAATTTCCGTTAAAGGATTAAGAATGGGGCTCGTAGTTCACTTAAACTTGAAGAACAAAAAATTGGCGAATGGTACTGTTTGGATGCTTTGCGTACATGTTTCTTAGACTATATGGAAGCAATATATACAAAGATTTCAACCGTCTACGTGTTCCATTCATTGTTCTACTTGCCGAAATTTACAAATAATTTCCTTTAAAGGATTAACAATGGGGCTCGTAGTTCACTTAAACTTGAAGAACAAAAAATTGGCGAGTGGTACTGTTTGGATGCTTTGCATATATGTTTCTTAGACTATATAGAAGCAATATATACATTGATTTCAACCGTCTACCTGTTCCATTCATTGTTCTACTTGTCGAAAGTTACAAATAATTTCCGTTAAGGGATTAACAATGGGGCTCGTTGTTCACTTAAACTTGAAGAACAATAAATTGGCGAATGGTACTGTTTGGATGCTTTGCATATATGTTTCTTAGACTATATAGAAGCAATATATACAAAGATTTCAACCGTCTACCTGTTCCATTCATTGTTCTATTTGTCGAAAATTACAAATAATTTCCGATAAAGGATTAACAATGGAGCTCGTAGTTCACTTAAACTTGAAGAACAAAAAAATTGGCGAATTGTACTGTTTGGATGCTTTGCATAAATGTTTCTTAGACTATATAGAATCAATATATAGAAGGATTTCACCCGTCTACCTGTTCCAATCATTGTTCTACTTGTTGAAATTTAGAAATAATTTCCCTTTCATGATTATCAATGGGGCTCGTTGTTCACTTAAACTTGAAGAACAATAAATTCGCGAATGGTACTGTTTGGATGCTTTGCATGTATGTTTCTTAGACTATATAGAAGCAATATATACAATGATTTCAACCGTCTACCTGTTCCATTCATTGTTCTACTTGCCGAAATTTACAAATAATTTCCTTTAAAGGATTAACAATGGGGCTCGTAGTTCACTTAAACTTGAAGAACAAAAAATTGGCGAGTGGTACTGTTTTGATGCTTTGCATATATGTTTCTTAGACTATACGGAAGCAATATATACAAATATTTCAACCGTCTACCTGTTCCATTCAATGTTCTACTTGTCGAAAGTTACAAATAATTTCCGTTAAGGGATTAACAATGGGGATCGTAGTTTACTTAAACTTGAAGAACAAAAAATTGGCGAATGGCACTGTTTGGATGCTTTGCATATATGTTTCTTAGACTATATGGAAGCAATATATACAAAGATTTCAACCGTCTGCGTGTTCCAATCATTGTTCTACTTGTAGTAAGTTACAATTAATTTCCGTTAAAGGATTAAGAATGGGGCTCGTAGTTCACTTAAACTTGAAGAACAAAAAATTGGCGAATGGTACTGTTTGGATGCTTTGCGTACATGTTTCTTAGACTATATGGAAGCAATATATACAAAGATTTCAACCGTCTACGTGTTCCATTCATTGTTCTACTTGCCGAAATTTACAAATAATTTCCTTTAAAGGATTAACAATGGGGCTCGTAGTTCACTTAAACTTGAAGAACAAAAAATTGGCGAGTGGTACTGTTTGGATGCTTTGCATATATGTTTCTTAGACTATATAGAAGCAATATATACATTGATTTCAACCGTCTACCTGTTCCATTCATTGTTCTACTTGTCGAAAGTTACAAATAATTTCCGTTAAGGGATTAACAATGGGGCTCGTTGTTCACTTAAACTTGAAGAACAATAAATTGGCGAATGGTACTGTTTGGATGCTTTGCATATATGTTTCTTAGACTATATAGAAGCAATATATACAAAGATTTCAACCGTCTACCTGTTCCATTCATTGTTCTATTTGTCGAAAATTACAAATAATTTCCGATAAAGGATTAACAATGGAGCTCGTAGTTCACTTAAACTTGAAGAACAAAAAAATTGGCGAATTGTACTGTTTGGATGCTTTGCATAAATGTTTCTTAGACTATATAGAATCAATATATAGAAGGATTTCACCCGTCTACCTGTTCCAATCATTGTTCTACTTGTTGAAATTTAGAAATAATTTCCCTTTCATGATTATCAATGGGGCTCGTTGTTCACTTAAACTTGAAGAACAATAAATTCGCGAATGGTACTGTTTGGATGCTTTGCATGTATGTTTCTTAGACTATATAGAAGCAATATATACAATTATTTCAACCGTCTACCTGTTCCATTCATTGTTCTACTTGTCGATATTTACAAATAATTTCCTTTAAAGGATTAACAATGGGGCTCGTTGTTCACTTAAACTTGAAGAACAATAAATTGGCGAATTGTACTGTTTGGATGCTTTGCATATATGTTTCTTAGACTATATAGAAGCAATATATACATTGATTTCAACCGTCTACCTGTTCCATTCATTGTTCTACTTGTCGAAAGTTACAAATAATTTCCGTTAAGGGATTAACAATGGGGCTCGTTGTTCACTTAAACTTGAAGAACAATAAATTGGCGAATGGTACTGTTTGGATGCTTTGCATATATGTTTCTTAGACTATATGGAAGCAATATATAATAATATTTCAACCGTCTACGTGTTCCAATCATTGTTCTGCTTGTCGAAATTTACAAATAATTTCCTTTCAAGGATTAACAATGGGGCTCGTTGTTCACTTAAACTTGAAGAACAAAAAATTGGCGAATGGTACTGTTTGGATGCTTTGCATATATGTTTCTTAGACTATATGGAAGCAATATATACAAAGATTTCAACCGTCTACGTGTTCCAATCATTGTTCTACTTGTAGAAAGTTACAAATAATTTCCGATAAAGGATTAACAATGGGTCTCATTGTTCACTTAAACTTGAGGAACAAAAAATTGGCGAATGGTACTGTTTGGATGCTTTGCGTACATGTTTCTTAGACTATATAGAAGCAATATATACAAAGTTTTCAACCGTCTACCTGTTCCATTCATTGTTCTACTTGTCGAAAGTTACAAATAATTTCCGATAAAGGATTAACAATGGGGCTCATTTTTCACTTAACCTTGAAGAACAAAAAATTGGCGAATGGTACTGTTTGGATGCTTTGCATATATGTTTCTTAGACTATATAGAAGCAATATATACAAAGATTTCAACCGTCTACCTGTTCCATTCATTGTTCTATTTGTCGAAAATTACAAATAATTTCCGATAAAGGATTAACAATGGAGCTCGTAGTTCACTTAAACTTGAAGAACAAAAAAATTGGCGAATTGTACTGTTTGGATGCTTTGCATAAATGTTTCTTAGACTATATAGAAGCAATATGTAGAAGGATTTCACCCGTCTACCTGTTCCAATCATTGTTCTACTTGTTGAAATTTAGAAATAATTTCCCTTTCATGATTATCAATGGGGCTCGTTGTTCACTTAAACTTGAAGAACAATAAATTCGCGAATGGTACTGTTTGGATGCTTTGCATGTATGTTTCTTAGACTATATAGAAGCAATATATACAATGATTTCAACCGTCTACCTGTTCCATTCATTGTTCTACTTGTCGATATTTACAAATAATTTCCTTTAAAGGATTAACAATGGGGCTCGTTGTTCATTAAACTTGAAGAACAATAAATTGGCGAATTGTACTGTTTGGATGCTTTGCATATATGTTTCTTAGACTATATAGAAGCAATATATACAATGATTTCAAACGTCTACCTGTTCCATTCATTGTTCTACTTGTCGAAAGTCACACATAATTTCCGTTGATGGATTAACAATGGGGCTCGTAGTTCACTTAAACTTGAAGAACAAAAAATTGGCGAATGGTACTGTTTGGGTGCTTTGCATATATGTTTCTTAGACTATATAGATGTAATATATACAATGATTTCAACCGTCTACCTGTTCCATTCATTGTTCTAATTGTAGAAAATTACAATTAATTTCCTTTAAAGGATTAACAATGGGGCTGGTAGTTCACTTAAACTTGAAGAACAAAAAAATGGCGAATTGTACTATTTGGATGCTTTGCATATATGTTTCTTAGACTATTTAGAAGCAATATATAGAAAGATTTAACCCGTCTACCTGTACTATTCATTGTTCTACTTGTAGAAAGTTACAAATAATTTCCATTTCATGATTATCAATGGGGCTCGCTGTTCACTTAAACTTAAAGATCAAACAATTGGCGATTGTTACTGTTTAGATGCTTTGCATATAGGTTTCTTAGACTATATAGAAGCAATATATACAAAGATTTCAACCGTCTACCTGTTCCATTCATTGTTCGACTTGTCGAAAATTACAAATAATTTCCGATAAAGGATTAACCATTGGGGCTCATTTTTCACTTAAACTTGAAGAACAAAAAATTGGCGAATGGTACTGTTTGGATGCTTTGCCTATGTGTTTCTTAGACTATATAGACGCAATATATACAAAGATTTCAACCGTCTACCTGTTCCATTCATTGTTCTACTTGTCGAAAGTTACAAATAATTTCCTTTAAAGGATTAACAATGGGGCTCGTAATTCACTTAAACTTGAAGAACAAAAAATTGGCGAATTGTACTGTTTGGATTCTTTGCATATATGTTTCTTAGACTATTTAGAAGCAATATATACAAAGATTTCAACCGTCTACCTGTTCCATTCATTGTTCTACTTGTCGAAAGTTACAAATAATTTCCTTTAAAGGATTAACAATGGGGCTCGTAATTCACTTAAACTTGAAGAACAAAAAATTGGCGAATTGTACTGTTTGGATTCTTTGCATATATGTTTCTTAGACTATTTAGAAGCAATATATACAAAGTTTTCAACCGTCTACCTGTTCCATTCATTGTTCTACTTGTCGAAAGTTACAAATAATTTCCGATAAAGGATTAACAATGGGGCTCATTTTTCACTTAACCTTGAAGAACAAAAAATTGGCGAATGGTACTGTTTGGATGCTTTGCATATATGTTTCTTAGACTATATAGAAGCAATATATACAAAGATTTCAACCGTCTACCTGTTCCATTCATTGTTCTATTTGTCGAAAATTACATATAATTTCCGATAAAGGATTAACAATGGAGCTCGTAGTTCACTTAAACTTGAAGAACAAAAAAATTGGCGAATTGTACTGTTTGGATGCTTTGCATAAATGTTTCTTAGACTATATAGAAGCAATATGTAGAAGGATTTCACCCGTCTACCTGTTCCAATCATTGTTCTACTTGTTGAAATTTAGAAATAATTTCCCTTTCATGATTATCAATGGGGCTCGTTGTTCACTTAAACTTGAAGAACAATAAATTCGCGAATGGTACTGTTTGGATGCTTTGCATGTATGTTTCTTAGACTATATAGAAGCAATATATACAATGATTTCAACCGTCTACCTGTTCCATTCATTGTTCTACTTGTCGATATTTACAAATAATTTCCTTTAAAGGATTAACCATTGGGGCTCGTTGTTCATTAAACTTGAAGAACAATAAATTGGCGAATTGTACTGTTTGGATGCTTTGCATATATGTTTCTTAGACTATATAGAAGCAATATATACAATGATTTCAAACGTCTACCTGTTCCATTCATTGTTCTACTTGTCGAAAGTCACACATAATTTCCGTTGATGGATTAACAATGGGGCTCGTAGTTCACTTAAACTTGAAGAACAAAAAATTGGCGAATGGTACTGTTTGGGTGCTTTGCATATATGTTTCTTAGACTATATAGATGTAATATATACAATGATTTCAACCGTCTACCTGTTCCATTCATTGTTCTAATTGTAGAAAATTACAATTAATTTCCTTTAAAGGATTAACAATGGGGCTGGTAGTTCACTTAAACTTGAAGAACAAAAAAATGGCGAATTGTACTATTTGGATGCTTTGCATATATGTTTCTTAGACTATTTAGAAGCAATATATAGAAAGATTTAACCCGTCTACCTGTACTATTCATTGTTCTACTTGTAGAAAGTTACAAATAATTTCCATTTCATGATTATCAATTGGGCTCGCTGTTCACTTAAACTTAAAGATCAAACAATTGGCGATTGTTACTGTTTAGATGCTTTGCATATAGGTTTCTTAGACTATATAGAAGCAATATATACAAAGATTTCAACCGTCTACCTGTTCCATTCATTGTTCGACTTGTCGAAAATTACAAATAATTTCCGATAAAGGATTAACCATTGGGGCTCATTTTTCACTTAAACTTGAAGAACAAAAAATTGGCGAATGGTACTGTTTGGATGCTTTGCCTATGTGTTTCTTAGACTATATAGACGCAATATATACAAAGATTTCAACCGTCTACCTGTTCCATTCATTGTTCTACTTGTCGAAAGTTACAAATAATTTCCTTTAAAGGATTAACAATGGGGCTCGTAATTCACTTAAACTTGAAGAACAAAAAATTGGCGAATTGTACTGTTTGGATTCTTTGCATATATGTTTCTTAGACTATTTAGAAGCAATATATACAAAGATTTCAACCGTCTACCTGTTCCATTCATTGTTCTACTTGTCGAAAGTTACAAATAATTTCCTTTAAAGGATTAACAATGGGGCTCGTAATTCACTTAAACTTGAAGAACAAAAAATTGGCGAATTGTACTGTTTGGATTCTTTGCATATATGTTTCTTAGACTATTTAGAAGCAATATATACATTGATTTCAACCGGCTACCTGTTCCATTCATTGTTCTACTTGTCGAAAGTTACAAATAATTACGGATAAATGATTAACCATTGGGGCTCATTGTTCACTTAAACTTGAAGAACAAAAAATTGGCGAATTGTACTGTTTGGATGCTTTGCATATATGTTTCTTAGACTATATAGGCGCAATATATACAAGGATTTCAACCGTCTACCTGTTCCATTCATTGTTCTACTTGTCGAAAGTTACAAATAATTACGGATAAAGGATTAACAATGGGGCTCGTAGCTCACTTAAACTTGAAGAACAAAAAATTGGCGAATTGTACTGTTTGGATGCTTTGCATATATGTTTCTTAGACTATATAGAGGCAATATATACAAAGATTTCAACCGTCTACCTGTACTATTCATTGTTCTACTTGTAGAAAGTTACAAATAATTTCCATTACATGATTATCAATGGGGCTCGCTGTTCACTTAAACTTGAAGATCAAAAAATTGGCGATTGTTACTGTTTAGATGCTTTGCATATATGTTTCTTAGATTATATAGAAGTAATATATACAAAGATTTCAACCGTCTACCTGTTCCATTCATTGTTCTTCTTGTCGAAAGTTACAAATAATTTCCTTTAAAGGATTAGCCATTGGGGCTCATTGTTCACTTAAACTTGAAAAACAAAAAATTGGCGAATGGTACTGTTTGGATGCTTTGCATATATGTTTCTTAGACTATATAGAAGCAATATATACACTGATTTCAACCGTCTACCTGTTCCATTCATTGTTCTACTTGTCGAAATTTACAAATAATTTCCTTTAAAGGATTAACAATGGGGCTCGTAGTTCACTTAAACTTGAAGAACAGAAAATTGGCGAATGGTACTGTTTGGATGCTTTGCCTTGATGTTTCTTAGACTATATAGACGCAATATATACAAATATTTCAACCGTCTACCTGTTCCATTCATTGTTCTACTTGTCGAAAATTACAAATAATTTCCGATAAAGGATTAACAATGGGGCTCGTAGTTCACTTAAACTTGAAGAACAAAAAATTGGCGAATTGTACTGTTTGGATGCTTTGCATATATGGTTCTTAGACTATATAGACGCAATATATACTAAGATTTCAACCGTCTACCTGTTCCATTCATTGTTCTACTTGTCGAAAGTTACAAATAATTTCCTTTAAAGGATTAACAATGGGGCTCGTAGTTCACTTAAACTTGAAGAACAAAAAATTGGCGAGTTGTACTGTTTGGATTCTTTGCATATATGTTTCTTAGACTATTTAGAAGCAATATATACATTGATTTCAACCGGCTACCTGTTCCATTCATTGTTCTACTTGTCGAAAGTTACAAATAATTACGGATAAATGATTAACCATTGGGGCTCATTGTTCACTTAAACTTGAAGAACAAAAAATTGGCGAATTGTACTGTTTGGATGCTTTGCATATATGTTTCTTAGACTATATAGGCGCAATATATACAAGGATTTCAACCGTCTACCTGTTCCATTCATTGTTCTACTTGTCGAAAGTTACAAATAATTACGGATAAAGGATTAACAATGGGGCTCGTAGCTCACTTAAACTTGAAGAACAAAAAATTGGCGAATTGTACTGTTTGGATGCTTTGCATATATGTTTCTTATACTATATGGAAGCAATATATACAAAGATTTCAACCGTCCACGTGTTCCAATCATTGTTCTACTTGTCGAAATTTACAAATAATTTCCGATAAAGGATTAACAATCGGGCTCATTGTTCACTTAACCTTGAAGAACAAAAAATTGGCGAATGGTACTGTTTTGATGCTTTGCATATATGTTTCTTAGACTATACGGAAGCAATATATACAAATATTTCAACCGTCTACCTGTTCCATTCATTGATCTACATGTCGAAAGTTACAAATAATTTCCGTTTCATGATTATCAATGGGGCTCGTTGTTCACTTAAACTTGAAGAACAAAAAATTGGCGAATGGTACTGTTTGGATGCTTTGCATATATGTTACTTAGACTATATAGAAGCAATATATACATTGATTTCAACCGTCTACCTGTTCCATTCAATGTTCTACTTGTCGAAAGTTACAAATAATTTCCGTTAAGGGATTAACAATGGGGATCGTAGTTTACTTAAACTTGAAGAACAAAAAATTGGCGAATGGTACTGTTTGGATGCTTTGCATATATGTTTCTTAGACTATATGGAAGCAATATATACAAAGATTTCAACCGTCTGCGTGTTCCAATCATTGTTCTACTTGTAGTAAGTTACAATTAATTTCCGTTAAAGGATTAACAATGCGGCTCGTAGTTCACTTAAACTTGAAGAACAAAAAATTGGCGAATGGTACTGTTTGGATGCTTTGCATATATGTTTCGTAGACTATATAGAAGCAATTTATACAATGATTTTAACCGTCTACATGATCCATTCATTGTTCTACTTGTCGAAATTTACAAATAATTTCCTTTAAAGGATTAACAATGGGGCTCGTAGTTCAATTAAACTTGAAAAACCAAAAATTGGCGAATTGTACTGTTTGGATGCTTTGCATATATGTTTCTTAGACTATATAGAAGCAATATATACAAAGATTTCAACCGTCTACCTGTTCCATTCATTGTTCCACTTGTCGAAAGTTACAAATAATTTCCGATAAAGGATTAACCATTGGGGCTCATTGTTCACTTAAACTTGAAGAACAAAAAATTGGCGAATTGTACTGTTTGGATGCTTTGAATATATGTTTCTTATACTATATGGAAGCAATATATACAAAGATTTCAACCGTCCACGTGTTCCAATCATTGTTCTACTTGTCGAAATTTACAAATAATTTCCGATAAAGGATTAACAATCGGGCTCATTGTTCACTTAACCTTGAAGAACAAAAAATTGGCGAATGGTACTGTTTTGATGCTTTGCATATATGTTTCTTAGACTATACGGAAGCAATATATACAAATATTTCAACCGTCTACCTGTTCCATTCATTGATCTACATGTCGAAAGTTACAAATAATTTCCATTTCATGATTATCAATGGGGCTCGTTGTTCACTTAAACTTGAAGAACAAAAAATTGGCGAATGGTACTGTTTGGATGCTTTGCATATATGTTTCTTAGACTATATAGAAGCAATATATACATTGATTTCAACCGTCTACCTGTTCCATTCAATGTTCTACTTGTCGAAAGTTACAAATAATTTCCGTTAAGGGATTAACAATGGGGATCGTAGTTTACTTAAACTTGAAGAACAAAAAATTGGCGAATGGTACTGTTTGGATGCTTTGCATATATGTTTCTTAGACTATATGGAAGCAATATATACAAAGATTTCAACCGTCTGCGTGTTCCAATCATTGTTCTACTTGTAGTAAGTTACAATTAATTTCCGTTAAAGGATTAAGAATGGGGCTCGTAGTTCACTTAAACTTGAAGAACAAAAAATTGGCGAATGGTACTGTTTGGATGCTTTGCGTACATGTTTCTTAGACTATATGGAAGCAATATATACAAAGATTTCAACCGTC
Source organism: Cerceris ruficornis (assembly GCA_963989415.1). Lineage (NCBI taxonomy): Eukaryota > Metazoa > Arthropoda > Insecta > Hymenoptera > Crabronidae > Cerceris > Cerceris ruficornis. The sequence goes on along the minus strand of CAXDIW010000481.1, from coordinate 1,341,667 downwards.
TACGTGTTCCATTCATTGTTCTACTTGCCGAAATTTACAAATAATTTCCTTTAAAGGATTAACAATGGGGCTCGTAGTTCACTTAAACTTGAAGAACAAAAAATTGGCGAGTGGTACTGTTTGGATGCTTTGCATATATGTTTCTTAGACTATATAGAAGCAATATATACATTGATTTCAACCGTCTACCTGTTCCATTCATTGTTCTACTTGTCGAAAGTTACAAATAATTTCCGTTAAGGGATTAACAATGGGGCTCGTTGTTCACTTAAACTTGAAGAACAATAAATTGGCGAATGGTACTGTTTGGATGCTTTGCATATATGTTTCTTAGACTATATAGAAGCAATATATACAAAGATTTCAACCGTCTACCTGTTCCATTCATTGTTCTATTTGTCGAAAATTACAAATAATTTCCGATAAAGGATTAACAATTGTGCTCGTAGTTCACTTAAACTTGAAGAACAAAAAAATTGGCGAATTGTACTGTTTGGATGCTTTGCATAAATGTTTCTTAGACTATATAGAATCAATATATAGAAGGATTTCACCCGTCTACCTGTTCCAATCATTGTTCTACTTGTTGAAATTTAGAAATAATTTCCCTTTCATGATTATCAATGGGGCTCGTTGTTCACTTAAACTTGAAGAACAATAAATTCGCGAATGGTACTGTTTGGATGCTTTGCTTGTATGTTTCTTAGACTATATAGAAGCAATATATACAATGATTTCAACCGTCTACCTGTTCCATTCATTGTTCTACTTGTCGATATTTACAAATAATTTCCTTTAAAGGATTAACAATGGGGCTCGTTGTTCACTTAAACTTGAAGAACAATAAATTGGCGAATTGTACTGTTTGGATGCTTTGCATATATGTTTCTTAGACTATATAGAAGCAATATATACATTGATTTCAACCGTCTACCTGTTCCATTCATTGTTCTACTTGTCGAAAGTTACAAATAATTTCCGTTAAGGGATTAACAATGGGGCTCGTTGTTCACTTAAACTTGAAGAACAATAAATTGGCGAATGGTACTGTTTGGATGCTTTGCATATATGTTTCTTAGACTATATGGAAGCAATATATAATAATATTTCAACCGTCTACGTGTTCCAATCATTGTTCTGCTTGTCGAAATTTACAAATAATTTCCTTTCAAGGATTAACAATGGGGCTCGTTGTTCACTTAAACTTGAAGAACAAAAAATTGGCGAATGGTACTGTTTGGATGCTTTGCATATATGTTTCTTAGACTATATGGAAGCAATATATACAAAGATTTCAACCGTCTATGTGTTCCAATCATTGTTCTACTTGTAGAAAGTTACAATTAATTTCCGTTAAAGGATTAACAATGGGGCTCGTAGTTCACTTAAACTTGAAGAACAAAAAATTGGCGAATTGTACTGTTTGGATGCTTTGCATATATGTTTCGTAGACTATATAGAAGCAATTTATACAATGATTTTAACCGTCTACATGATCTATTCATTGTTCTACTTGTCGAAATTTACAAATAATTTCCTTTAAAGGATTAACAATGGGGCTCGTAGTTCAATTAAACTTGAAAAACCAAAAATTGGCGAATTGTACTGTTTGGATGCTTTGCATATATGTTTCTTAGACTATATAGAAGCAATATATACAAAGATTTCAACCGTCTACCTGTTCCATTCATTGTTCCACTTGTCGAAAGTTACAAATAATTTCCGATAAAGGATTAACCATTGGGGCTCATTGTTCACTTAAACTTGAAGAACAAAAAATTGGCGAATTGTACTGTTTGGATGCTTTGAATATATGTTTCTTATACTATATGGAAGCAATATATACAAAGATTTCAACCGTCCACGTGTTCCAATCATTGTTCTACTTGTCGAAATTTACAAATAATTTCCGATAAAGGATTAACAATCGGGCTCATTGTTCACTAAACCTTGAAGAACAAAAAATTGGCGAATGGTACTGTTTTGATGCTTTGCATATATGTTTCTTAGACTATACGGAAGCAATATATACAAATATTTCAACCGTCTACCTGTTCCATTCATTGATCTACATGTCGAAAGTTACAAATAATTTCCATTTCATGATTATCAATGGGGCTCGTTGTTCACTTAAACTTGAAGAACAAAAAATTGGCGAATGGTACTGTTTGGATGCTTTGCATATATGTTTCTTAGACTATATAGAAGCAATATATACAAAGATTTCAACCGTCTACCTGTTCCATTCATTGTTCTATTTGTCGAAAATTACAAATAATTTCCGATAAAGGATTAACAATGGAGCTCGTAGTTCACTTAAACTTGAAGAACAAAAAAATTGGCGAATTGTACTGTTTGGATGCTTTGCATAAATGTTTCTTAGACTATATAGAATCAATATATAGAAGGATTTCACCCGTCTACCTGTTCCAATCATTGTTCTACTTGTTGAAATTTAGAAATAATTTCCCTTTCATGATTATCAATGGGGCTCGTTGTTCACTTAAACTTGAAGAACAATAAATTCGCGAATGGTACTGTTTGGATGCTTTGCATGTATGTTTCTTAGACTATATAGAAGCAATATATACAATGATTTCAACCGTCTACCTGTTCCATTCATTGTTCTACTTGTCGATATTTACAAATAATTTCCTTTAAAGGATTAACAATGGGGCTCGTTGTTCACTTAAACTTGAAGAACAATAAATTGGCGAATTGTACTGTTTGGATGCTTTGCATATATGTTTCTTAGACTATATAGAAGCAATATATACATTGATTTCAACCGTCTACCTGTTCCATTCATTGTTCTACTTGTCGAAAGTTACAAATAATTTCCGTTAAGGGGTTAACAATGGGGCTCGTTGTTCACTTAAACTTGAAGAACAATAAATTGGCGAATGGTACTGTTTGGATGCTTTGCATATATGTTTCTTAGACTATATGGAAGCAATATATAATAATATTTCAACCGTCTACGTGTTCCAATCATTGTTCTGCTTGTCGAAATTTACAAATAATTTCCTTTCAAGGATTAACAATGGGGCTCGTTGTTCACTTAAACTTGAAGAACAAAAAATTGGCGAATGGTACTGTTTGGATGCTTTGCATATATGTTTCTTAGACTATATGGAAGCAATATATACAAAGATTTCAACCGTCTATGTGTTCCAATCATTGTTCTACTTGTAGAAAGTTACAATTAATTTCCGTTAAAGGATTAACAATGGGGCTCGTAGTTCACTTAAACTTGAAGAACAAAAAATTGGCGAATTGTACTGTTTGGATGCTTTGCATATATGTTTCGTAGACTATATAGAAGCAATTTATACAATGATTTTAACCGTCTACATGATCTATTCATTGTTCTACTTGTCGAAATTTACAAATAATTTCCTTTAAAGGATTAACAATGGGGCTCGTAGTTCAATTAAACTTGAAAAACCAAAAATTGGCGAATTGTACTGTTTGGATGCTTTGCATATATGTTTCTTAGACTATATAGAAGCAATATATACAAAGATTTCAACCGTCTACCTGTTCCATTCATTGTTCCACTTGTCGAAAGTTACAAATAATTTCCGATAAAGGATTAACCATTGGGGCTCATTGTTCACTTAAACTTGAAGAACAAAAAATTGGCGAATTGTACTGTTTGGATGCTTTGAATATATGTTTCTTATACTATATGGAAGCAATATATACAAAGATTTCAACCGTCCACGTGTTCCAATCATTGTTCTACTTGTCGAAATTTACAAATAATTTCCGATAAAGGATTAACAATCGGGCTCATTGTTCACTTAACCTTGAAGAACAAAAAATTGGCGAATGGTACTGTTTTGATGCTTTGCATATATGTTTCTTAGACTATACGGAAGCAATATATACAAATATTTCAACCGTCTACCTGTTCCATTCATTGATCTACATGTCGAAAGTTACAAATAATTTCCATTTCATGATTATCAATGGGGCTCGTTGTTCACTTAAACTTGAAGAACAAAAAATTGGCGAATGGTACTGTTTGGATGCTTTGCATATATGTTTCTTAGACTATATAGAAGCAATATATACATTGATTTCAACCGTCTACCTGTTCCATTCAATGTTCTACTTGTCGAAAGTTACAAATAATTTCCGTTAAGGGATTAACAATGGGGATCGTAGTTTACTTAAACTTGAAGAACAAAAAATTGGCGAATGGTACTGTTTGGATGCTTTGCATATATGATTCTTAGACTATATGGAAGCAATATATACAAAGATTTCAACCGTCTGCGTGTTCCAATCATTGTTCTACTTGTAGTAAGTTACAATTAATTTCCTTTAAAGGATTAAGAATGGGGCTCGTAGTTCACTTAAACTTGAAGAACAAAAAATTGGCGAATGGTACTGTTTGGATGCTTTGCGTACATGTTTCTTAGACTATATGGAAGCAATATATACAAAGATTTCAACCGTCTACGTGCTCCATTCATTGTTCTACTTGCCGAAATTTACAAATAATTTCCATTAAAGGATTAACAATGGGGCTCGTAGTTCACTTAAACTTGAAGAACAAAAAATTGGCGAGTGGTACTGTTTGGATGCTTTGCATATATGTTTCTTAGACTATATAGAAGCAATATATACATTGATTTCAACCGTCTACCTGTTCCATTCATTGTTCTACTTGTCGAAAGTTACAAATAATTTCCGTTAAGGGATTAACAATGGGGCTCGTTGTTCACTTAAACTTGAAGAACAATAAATTGGCGAATGGTACTGTTTGGATGCTTTGCATATATGTTTCTTAGACTATATAGAAGCAATATATACAAAGATTTCAACCGTCTACCTGTTCCATTCATTGTTCTATTTGTCGAAAATTACAAATAATTTCCGATAAAGGATTAACAATGGAGCTCGTAGTTCACTTAAACTTGAAGAACAAAAAAATTGGCGAATTGTACTGTTTGGATGCTTTGCATAAATGTTTCTTAGACTATATAGAATCAATATATAGAAGGATTTCACCCGTCTACCTGTTCCAATCATTGTTCTACTTGTTGAAATTTAGAAATAATTTCCCTTTCATGATTATCAATGGGGCTCGTTGTTCACTTAAACTTGAAGAACAATAAATTCGCGAATGGTACTGTTTGGATGCTTTGCATGTATGTTTCTTAGACTATATAGAAGCAATATATACAATGATTTCAACCGTCTACCTGTTCCATTCATTGTTCTACTTGTCGATATTTACAAATAATTTCCTTTAAAGGATTAACAATGGGGCTCGTTGTTCACTTAAACTTGAAGAACAATAAATTGGCGAATTGTACTGTTTGGATGCTTTGCATATATGTTTCTTAGACTATATAGAAGCAATATATACATTGATTTCAACCGTCTACCTGTTCCATTCATTGTTCTACTTGTCGAAAGTTACAAATAATTTCCGTTAAGGGATTAACAATGGGGCTCGTTGTTCACTTAAACTTGAAGAACAATAAATTGGCGAATGGTACTGTTTGGATGCTTTGCATATATGTTTCTTAGACTATATGGAAGCAATATATAATAATATTTCAACCGTCTACGTGTTCCAATCATTGTTCTGCTTGTCGAAATTTACAAATAATTTCCTTTCAAGGATTAACAATGGGGCTCGTTGTTCACTTAAACTTGAATAACAAAAAATTGGCGAATGGTACTGTTTGGATGCTTTGCATTTATGTTTCTTAGACTATATGGAAGCAATATATACAAAGATTTCAACCGTCTACCTGTTCCATTCATTGTTCTACTTGTCGAAAGTTACAAATAATTTCCGTTAAGGGATTAACAATGGGGCTCGTTGTTCACTTAAACTTGAAGAACAATAAATTGGCGAATGGTACTGTTTGGATGCTTTGCATATATGTTTCTTAGACTATATAGAAGCAATATATACAAAGATTTCAACCGTCTACCTGTTCCATTCATTGTTCTATTTGTCGAAAATTACAAATAATTTCCGATAAAGGATTAACAATGGAGCTCGTAGTTCACTTAAACTTGAAGAACAAAAAAATTGGCGAATTGTACTGTTTGGATGCTTTGCATAAATGTTTCTTAGACTATATAGAATCAATATATAGAAGGATTTCACCCGTCTACCTGTTCCAATCATTGTTCTACTTGTTGAAATTTAGAAATAATTTCCCTTTCATGATTATCAATGGGGCTCGTTGTTCACTTAAACTTGAAGAACAATAAATTCGCGAATGGTACTGTTTGGATGCTTTGCATGTATGTTTCTTAGACTATATAGAAGCAATATATACAATGATTTCAACCGTCTACCTGTTCCATTCATTGTTCTACTTGTCGATATTTACAAATAATTTCCTTTAAAGGATTAACAATGGGGCTCGTTGTTCACTTAAACTTGAAGAACAATAAATTGGCGAATTGTACTGTTTGGATGCTTTGCATATATGTTTCTTAGACTATATAGAAGCAATATATACATTGATTTCAACCGTCTACCTGTTCCATTCATTGTTCTACTTGTCGAAAGTTACAAATAATTTCCGTTAAGGGATTAACAATGGGGCTCGTTGTTCACTTAAACTTGAAGAACAATAAATTGGCGAATGGTACTGTTTGGATGCTTTGCATATATGTTTCTTAGACTATATGGAAGCAATATATAATAATATTTCAACCGTCTACGTGTTCCAATCATTGTTCTGCTTGTCGAAATTTACAAATAATTTCCTTTCAAGGATTAACAATGGGGCTCGTTGTTCACTTAAACTTGAATAACAAAAAATTGGCGAATGGTACTGTTTGGATGCTTTGCATATATGTTTCTTAGACTATATGGAAGCAATATATACAAAGATTTCAACCGTCTACGTGTTCCAATCATTGTTCTACTTGTAGAAAGTTACAATTAATTTCCGTTAAAGGATTAACAATGGGGCTCGTAGTTCACTTAAACTTGAAGAACAAAAAATTGGCGAATTGTACTGTTTGGATGCTTTGCATATATGTTTCGTAGACTATATAGAAGCAATTTATACAATGATTTTAACCGTCTACATGATCTATTCATTGTTCTACTTGTCGAAATTTACAAATAATTTCCTTTAAAGGATTAACAATGGGGCTCGTAGTTCAATTAAACTTGAAAAACCAAAAATTGGCGAATTGTACTGTTTGGATGCTTTGCATATATGTTTCTTAGACTATATAGACGCAATATATACAAAGATTTCAACCGTCTACCTGTTCCATTCATTGTTCCACTTGTCGAAAGTTACAAATAATTTCCGATAAAGGATTAACCATTGGGGCTCATTGTTCACTTAAACTTGAAGAACAAAAAATTGGCGAATGGTACTGTTTGGATGCTTTGCGTACATGTTTCTTAGACTATATGGAAGCAATATATACAAAGATTTCAACCGTCTACGTGTTCCAATCATTGTTCTGCTTGTCGAAATTTACAAATAATTTCCTTTAAAGGATTAACAATGGGGCTCGTTGTTCACTTAAACTTGAAGAACAAAAAATTGGCGAATGGTACTGTTTGGATGCTTTGCATATATGTTTCTTAGACTATATGGAAGCAATATATACAATGATTTCAACCGTCTACCTGTTCCATTTATTGTTCCACTTGTCGAAAGTTACAAATAATTTCCGATAAAGGATTAACCATTGGGGCTCATTGTTCACTTAAACTTGAAGAACAAAAAATTGGCGAATTGTACTGTTTGGATGCTTTGAATATATGTTTCTTATACTATATGGAAGCAATATATACAAAGATTTCAACCGTCCACGTGTTCCAATCATTGTTCTACTTGTCGAAATTTACAAATAATTTCCGATAAAGGATTAACAATCGGGCTCATTGTTCACTTAACCTTGAAGAACAAAAAATTGGCGAATGGTACTGTTTTGATGCTTTGCATATATGTTTCTTAGACTATACGGAAGCAATATATAAAAATGTTTCAACCATCTACCTGTTCCATTCATTGATCTACATGTCGAAAGTTACAAATAATTTCCGTTCCATGATTATCAATGGGGCTCGTTGTTCACTTAAACTTGAAGAACAAAAAATTGGCGAATGGTACTGTTTGGATGCTTTGCATATATGTTTCTTAGACTATATAGAAGCAATATATACATTGATTTCAACCGTCTACCTGTTCCATTCATTGTTCTACTTGTCGAAAGTTACAAATAATTTCCGTTAAGGGATTAACAATGGGGATCGTAGTTTACTTAAACTTGAAGAACAAAAAATTGGCGAATGGTACTGTTTGGATGCTTTGCATATATGTTTCTTAGACTATATAGAAGCAATATATAAAAAGATTTCAACCGTCTACCTGTTCCATTCATTGTTCTACTTGTCGAAATTTACAAATAATTTCCGATAAAGGAGTAACAATGGGGCTCATTGTTCACTTAACCTTTAAGAACAAAAAATTGGCGAATGGTTCTGTTTGGATGCTTTGCATATATGTTTCTTAGATTATATAGAAGCAATATATACAAAGATTTCAACCGTCTACGTGTCCCAATCTTTGTTCTACTTGTAGAAAGTTACAATTAATTTCCGTTAAAGGATTAACAATGGGGCTCATTGTTCACTTAAACTTGAAGAACAAAAAATTGGCGAATGGTAGTGTTTGGTTGCTTTGCGTACATCTTTCTTAGACTATATGGAAGCAATATATACAAAGATTTCAACCGTCTACGTGTTCCAATCATTGTTCTACTTGTCGAAATTTACAAATAATTTCCTTTAAAGGATTAACAATGGGGCTCGTTGTTCACTTAAACTTGAAGAACAATAAATTGGCGAATTGTACTGTTTGGATGCTTTGCATATATGTTTCTTAGACTATATAGAAGCAATATATACAAAGATTTCAACCGTCTACGTGTTCCATTCATTGTTCTACTTGTCGAAAGTTAGAAATAATTTCCGATAAAGGATTAACAATGGAGCTCGTAGTTCACTTAAACTTGAAGAACAAAAAAATTGGCGAATTGTACTGTTTGGATGCTTTGCATAAATGTTTCTTAGACTATATAGAAGCAATATATAGAAGGATTTCACCCGTCTACCTGTTCCAATCATTGTTCTACTTGTTGAAATTTAGAAATAATTTCCCTTTCATGATTATCAATGGGGCTCGTTGTTCACTTAAACTTGAAGAACAATAAATTCGCGAATGGTACTGTTTGGATGCTTTGCATGTATGTTTCTTAGACTATATAGAAGCAATATATACAATGATTTCAACCGTCTACCTGTTCCATTCATTGTTCTACTTGTCGATATTTACAAATAATTTCCTTTAAAGGATTAACAATGGGGCTCGTTGTTCACTTAAACTTGAAGAACAATAAATTGGCGAATTGTACTGTTTGGATGCTTTGCATATATGTTTCTTAGACTATATAGAAGCAATATTTACAAAGATTTCAACCGTCTACCTGTTCCATTCATTGTTCTACTTGTCGAAAGTTACAAATAATTTCCGATAAAGGATTAACAATGGGTCTCATTGTTCACTTAAACTTGAGGAACAAAAAATTGGCGAATGGTACTGTTTGGATGCTTTGCGTACATGTTTCTTAGACTATATAGAAGCAATATATACAAAGTTTTCAACCGTCTACCTGTTCCATTCATTGTTCTACTTGTCGAAAGTTACAAATAATTTCCGATAAAGGATTAACAATGGGGCTCATTTTTCACTTAACCTTGAAGAACAAAAAATTGGCGAATGGTACTGTTTGGATGCTTTGCATATATGTTTCTTAGACTATATAGAAGCAATATATACAAAGATTTCAACCGTCTACCTGTTCCATTCATTGTTCTACTTGTCGAAAGTCACACATAATTTCCGTTGATGGATTAACAATGGGGCTCGTAGTTCACTTAAACTTGAAGAACAAAAAATTGGCGAATGGTACTGTTTGGGTGCTTTGCATATATGTTTCTTAGACTATATAGATGTAATATATACAATGATTTCAACCGTCTACCTGTTCCATTCATTGTTCTAATTGTAGAAAATTACAATTAATTTCCTTTAAAGGATTAACAATGGGGCTGGTAGTTCACTTAAACTTGAAGAACAAAAAAATGGCGAATTGTACTATTTGGATGCTTTGCATATATGTTTCTTAGACTATTTAGAAGCAATATATAGAAAGATTTAACCCGTCTACCTGTACTATTCATTGTTCTACTTGTCGAAAATTACAAATAATTTCCGATAAAGGATTAACCATTGGGGCTCATTTTTCACTTAAACTTGAAGAACAAAAAATTGGCGAATGGTACTGTTTGGATGCTTTGCATATATGTTTCTTAGACTATATAGAAGCAATATATACAATGATTTCAACAGTCTACCTGTTCCATTCATTGTTCTACTTGTCGAAAGTTACAAATAATTTCCGATAAAGGATTAACCATTGGGGCTCATTGTTCACTTAAACTTGAAGAACAAAAAGTTGGCGAATGGTACTGTTTGGATGCTTTGAATATATGTTTCTTAAATTATATAGAAGCAGTATATACAAATATTTCAACCGTCTACCTGTTCCATTCATTGTTCTACTTGTCGAAAATTACAAATAATTTCCGATAAAGGATTAACCATTGGGGCTCATTGTTCACTTAAAGTTGAAGACCAAAAAATTGGCGAATGGTACTGTTTGGATGCTATGTGTACATGTTTCTTAGACTATATGGAAGCAATATATACAAAGATTTCAACCGTCTACGTGTTCCAATCATTGTTCTACTTGACGAAATTTACAAATAATTTCCTTTAAAGGATTAACAATGGGGCTCGTTGTTCACTTAAACTTGATGAACAAAAAATTGGCGAATGGTACTGTTTGGATGCTTTGCATATATGTTTCTTAGACTATATAGAAGCAATATATACAAATATTTCAACCGTCTAACTGTTCTATTCTTTGTTCTACTTGTCGAAAATTACAAATAATTTCCTTTAATGGAATAACAATGGGGCTCGTTGATCACTTAATCTTGAAGAACAAAAAATTGGCGAATGGTACTGTTTGGATGCTTTGCATATATGTTTCTTAGACTATATAGAAGCAATATATACAAATATTTCAACCTTCTAACTGTTCTATTCTTTGTTCTACTTGTCGACAATTACAAATAATTTCCTTTAATGGAATAACAATGGGGCTCGTTGATCACTTAATCTTGAAGAACAAAAAATTGGCGAATGGTACTCTTTGGATGCTTTGCATATACACTACCGGCCAAAAGTTTGGAATCACTACATAAATTTAGAGAAACAGGTCATTTATAAGAAAGTTAATGACTTTAGAGTAACTAAAGACATTTTATTTATTGGAAAACTTATAACTAGCATGTTTTACAGTTTGTATTATTTTTTTTCTATCGAGGAATGAGTATTTTTCTTCAAACTGCCTTTTCATCAAAAAAACCACCTTTACTTTTAATGACAGCCTGACATATTCTGGGCATCCGGGCAATTAGTTTTTCGAGTGTTTCTAATTTTATATCTTTCCATGCTTCTTGTAGAAGTTGCCATAGATGTCCGTGTGAAGTTGGACAGTGCAGCCGGATATTCCGATCGAGTTCTTCCCACAAAAGCTCTATTGGGTTCAGGTCTGGAGATTGTGCTGGCCATGTCATATTTCTCAAGAAACCTTCCGTTTCTTTTTGCAATAGAAATCCCTTGCACAATTTAGAGGAGTGCTTAGGATCATTATCTTGCTGCATAATAAAATTTCTACCTATTAATCGGTGACCTGATGGTATGGCGTGCTGCTCAAGTATTTGTTTATAGTCTTCTTTTTTCATTGTACCTTCTATTTTTATTAGATTTCCTACTCCAACGGCTGAGAAACATCCCCACACCATAACTGAACCGCCACCATGTTTGACAGTGGGTACAATACACTCTGGCAACATTTTTTCTTGTACAGATCGGCGGACAAATATCCTTCGGTGGGACCCAAATATTTGAAACTTTGATTCATCACTCCAGAGGACACTGCCCCAATCCGCAGGTGTCCAATTTTTGTGATTTCGTGCCCAATCTAACCGCATTTTACGATTTTTTTGCGACAGCAATGGTTTCCTGATTGCCAGACGGCCGTTTAAACCTGCAGCTCTTAGTCGCCTTTTCACTGTTGTTAGAGATACTGGATTCGGTCTACTGTCATTCAATCTTGCACGAATTTCTGAGGCCGTTAGTCGTCTGTTCCGCTTGCAAATAATATTTATTCTCACATCTTCAGTCCTTGATGTAATTTTGGGTCTTCCTGATCGTGATTTGTCTTTCAAACTGCCAGTATTCACGAAACGTTTTACTGTACACTGCACGCCCTTGTATGACACTTTCAATTTCTTTGCAATAATCCGCAAAGTATAACCTTCCTTTCTAAGTGTAACAATTGCACTTCGAGTTTCAATGCTAATTTCTTTTCTTCTTGCCATTTTAAAATACTAAAGTCAAATTATTACTGCTGATAACTCTTCAACTCCTTTGTTGATGAGAATGATGACAATGTTTGACAAATGCTCTATTTATATATTTTTTCGGTCCCAAAGTCAGCCAATAGGAATCTACTATTGTAATACTTAACGCTTATTGGAGAACAAAAGAATCATGGGTTTCTATATAAGCCGACAACAGAACATCTTTCCCGACAGTATGAAAGTTCATTCCGTGCATTGTCTTAAACTGGGTGTATAACCTATACAAGAACATTATGGGCATAAGAACATGCCGAAATCTCTAAAATCATAATGCAGCATGTTAATATCTGATATAATAACAAAGGATCATTTCAAAGTTTATCGGTGTAATCGATTATGACCGAAATCAGCAAGTGATTCCAAACTTTTGGCCGGTAGTGTATGTTTCTTAGACTATATAGAAGCAATATATACAAAGATTTCAACCATCTACCTGTTCCATTCATTGTTCTACTTGTCGAATGTTACAAATAATTTCCGATAACGGATTAACCATTGGGGCTCATTGTTCACTTAAACTTGAAGAACAAAAAATTGGCGAATTGTACTGTTTGGATGCTTTGCATATATGTTTCTTATACTATAAAGAAGCAATATATACAAAGATTTCAACCGTCTACCTGTTCCATTCACTGTTGTACTTGTCGAAATTTACAAATTATTTCCTTTAAAGGATTAACAATGGGTCTCGTAGTTCACTTAAACTTGAAGAACAAAAAATTGGCGAATGGTACTGTTTGGATGCTTTGCATATATGTTTCTTAGACTATATAGAAGCAATATATACAATGATTTCAACAGTCTACCTGTTCCATTCATTGTTCTACTTGTCGAAAATTACAAACAATTACCGATAAAGGATTAACCATTGGGGCTCATTGTTCACTTAAACTTGAAGAACAAAAAGTTGGCGAATGGTACTGTTTGGATGCTTTGCATATATGTTTCTTATACTATATAGAAGCAATATATACAAAGATTTCAACCGTCTACCTGTTCCACTCACTGTTCTACTTGTCGAAAGTTACAAATAATTTCCGTTAAGGGATTAACAATGGGGATCGTAGTTTACTTAAACTTGAAGAACAAAAAATTGGCGAATTGTACTGTTTGGATGCTTTGCATATATGTTTCTTATACTATATAGAAGCAATATATACAAAGATTTCAACCGTCTACCTGTTCCATTCACTGTTCTACTTGTCGAAAGTTACAAATAATTTCCGTTAAGGGATTAACAATGGGGATCGTAGTTTACTTAAACTTGAAGAACAAAAAATTGGCGAATTGTACTGTTTGGATGCTTTGCATAAATGTTTCTTAGACTATATAGAAGCAATATATACAATGATTTCAACAGTCTACCTGTTCCATTCATTGTTCTACTTGTCGAAAGTTACAAATAATTTCCTTTAAAGGATTAACAATGGAGCTCGCAGTTCACTTAAACTTGAAGAACAAAAAATTGGCGAATGGTACTGTTTGGATGCTTTGCATATATGTTTCTTATACTATATAGAAGCAATAGATACAAAGATTTCAACCGTCTACCTGTTCCATTCAATGTTCTACTTGTCGAAAGTTACAAATAATTTCCGATAAAGGATTAACCATTGGGGCTCATTGTTCACTTAAACTTGAAGAACAAAAAGTTGGCGAATGGTACTGTTTGGATGCTTTGCATATATGTTTCTTATACTATATAGAAGCAATATATACAAAGATTTCAACCGTCTACCTGTTCCATTCACTGTTCTACTTGTCGAAAGTTACAAATAATTTCCGTTAAGGGATTAACAATGGGGATCGTAGTTTACTTAAACTTGAAGAACAAAAAATTGGCGAATTGTACTATTTGGATGCTTTGCATAAATGTTTCTTAGACTATATAGAAGCAATATATACAATGATTTCAACAGTCTGCCTGTTCCATTCATTGTTCTACTTGTCGAAAGTTACAAATAACTTCCGATAAAGGATTAACAATGGGGCTCATTGTTCACTTAAACTTGAAGAACAAAAAATTGGTGAATGGTACTGTTTGGATGCTTTGCATATATGTTTCTTAGACTATATGGAAGCAATATATACAAAGATTTCAACCGTCTGCGTGTTCCAATCATTGTTCTACTTGTAGAAAGTTACAATTAATTTCCGTTAAAGGATTAACAATGGGGCTCGTAGTTCACTTAAACTTGAAGAACAAAAAATTGGCGAATTGTACTGTTTGGATGCTTTGCATATATGTTTCGTAGGTTATATAGAAGCAATATATACAATGATTTCAACCGTCTACCTGATCCATTCATTGTTCTACTTGTCGAAATTTACAAATAATTTCCTTTAAAGGATTAACAATGGGGCTCGTTGTTCACTTAAACTAGAAGAACAAAAAATTGGCGAATGGTCCTGATTGGATGCTTTGCATATATGTTTCTTAGATTATATAGAAGCAATATATACAAAGATTTCAACCGTCTACCTGTTCCATTCATTGTTCTACTTGTCGAAAATTACAAATAATTTCCGATAAAGGATTAACCATTGGGGCTCATTGTTCTCTAAACTTGAAGAACAAAAAATTGTCGAATTGTACTGTTTGTATGCTTTGCATATATGTTTCTTAGACTATATAGAAGCAATATATAAAATGATTTCAACAGTCTACCTGTTCCATTCATTGTTCTACTTGTCGAAAGTTACAAATAATTTCCGATAAAGGATTAACAATGGGGCTCATTGTTCACTTAAACTTGAAGAACAAAAAATTGGTGAATGGTACTGTTTGGATGCTTTGCATATATGTTTCTTAGACTATATGGAAGCAATATATACAAAGATTTCAACCGTCTGCGTGTTCCAATCATTGTTCTACTTGTAGAAAGTTACAATTAATTTCCGTTAAAGGATTAACAATGGGGCTCGTAGTTCACTTAAACTTGAAGAACAAAAAATTGGCGAATGGTACTGTTTGGATGCTTTGCATATATGTTTCATAGAATATATAGAAGCAATATATACAATGATTTCAACAGTCTACCTGTTCCATTCATTGTTCTACTTGTCGAAAGTTACAAATAATTTCCTTTAAAGGATTAACAATGGAGCTCGCAGTTCACTTAAACTTGAAGAACAAAAAATTGGCGAATGGTACTGTTTGGATGCTTTGCATATATGTTTCTTATACTATATAGAAGCAATAGATACAAAGATTTCAACCGTCTACCTGTTCCATTCAATGTTCTACTTGTCGAAAGTTACAAATAATTTCCGATAAAGGATTAACCATTGGGGCTCATTGTTCACTTAAACTTGAAGAACAAAAAGTTGGCGAATGGTACTGTTTGGATGCTTTGCATATATGTTTCTTATACTATACAGAAGCAATATATACAAAGATTTCAACCGTCTACCTGTTCCATTCACTGTTCTACTTGTCGAAAGTTACAAATAATTTCCGTTAAGGGATTAACAATAGGGATCGTAGTTTACTTAAACTTGAAGAACAAAAAATTGGCGAATTGTACTGTTTGGATGCTTTGCATAAATGTTTCTTAGACTATATAGAAGCAATGTATACAATGATTTCAACAGTCTACCTGTTCCATTCATTGTTCTACTTGTCGAAAGTTACAAATAATTTCCTTTAAAGGATTAACAATGGAGCTCGCAGTTCACTTAAACTTGAAGAACAAAAAATTGGCGAATGGTACTGTTTGGATGCTTTGCATATATGTTTCTTATACTATATAGAAGCAATAGATACAAAGATTTCAACCGTCTACCTGTTCCATTCAATGTTCTACTTGTCGAAAGTTACAAATAACTTCCGATAAAGGATTAACAATGGGGCTCATTGTTCACTTAAACTTGAAGAACAAAAAATTGGTGAATGGTACTGTTTGGATGCTTTGCATATATGTTTCTTAGACTATATGGAAGCAATATATACAAAGATTTCAACCGTCTGCGTGTTCCAATCATTGTTCTACTTGTAGAAAGTTACAATTAATTTCCGTTAAAGGATTAACAATGGGGCTCGTAGTTCACTTAAACTTGAAGAACAAAAAATTGGCGAATTGTACTGTTTGGATGCTTTGCATATATGTTTCGTAGGTTATATGGAAGCAATATATACAATGATTTCAACCGTCTACCTGATCCATTCATTGTTCTACTTGTCGAAATTTACAAATAATTTCCTTTAAAGGATTAACAATGGGGCTCGTTGTTCACTTAAACTAGAAGAACAAAAAATTGGCGAATGGTCCTGATTGGATGTTTTGCATATATGTTTCTTAGATTATATAGAAGCAATATATACAAAGATTTCAACCGCCTACCTGTTCCATTCATTGTTCTACTTGTCGAAAATTACAAATAATTTCCGATAAAGGATTAACCATTGGGGCTCATTGTTCTCTAAACTTGAAGAACAAAAAATTGTCGAATTGTACTGTTTGTATGCTTTGCATATATGTTTCTTAGACTATATAGAAGCAATATATACAATGATTTCAACCGTCTACCTGTTCCATTCATTGTTCTACTTGTCGAAAGTTACAAATAATTTCCGTCGAGGGATTAACAATGGGGATCGTAGTTTACTTAAACTCGAAGAACAAAAAATTGGCGTATTGTACTGTTTGGATGCTTTGCATATATGTTTCTTAGACTATTTAGAAGCAATATATACAATGATTTCAACAGTCTACCTGTTCCATTCATTGTTCTACTTCCCGAAATTTACAAATAATTTCCTTCAAAGGATTAACAATGGGGCTCGTAGTTCACTTAAACTTGAAGTACAAAAAATTGGCGAATTGTACTGTTTGGATGCTTTGCATATATGTTTCGTAGGTTATATAGTAGCAATATATACAATGATTTCAACCGTCTACCTGATCCATTCATTGTTCTACTTGTCGAAATTTACAAATAATTTCCTTTAAAGGATTAACAATGGGGCTCGTTGTTCACTTAAACTAGAAGAACAAAAAATTGGCGAATGGTACTGATTGGATGCTTTGCATATATGTTTCGTAGGTTATATAGAAGCAATATATACAATGATTTCAACCGTCTACCTGTTCCATTCATTGTTCTACTTGTCGAAAATTACAAATAATTTCCGATAAAGGATTAACCATTGGGGCTCATTGTTCACTAAACTTGAAGAACAAAAAATTGTCGAATTGTACTGTTTGGATGCTTTGCATATATGTTTCTTAGACTATATAGAAGCAATATATACATTGATTTCAACCGGCTACCAGTTCCATTCATTGTTCTACTTCTCGCAAGGTACAAATAATTTCCGTTAAAGTATTAACAATGGGGCTCGTAGTTCACTTAAACTTGAAGAACAAAAAATTGGCGAATGGTACTGTTTGGATGCTTTGCATATATGTTTCATAGAATATATAGAAGCAATATATACAATGATTTCAACAGTCTACCTGTTCCATTCATTGTTCTACTTGTCGAAAGTTACAAATAATTTCCTTTAAAGGATTAACAATGGAGCTCGCAGTTCACTTAAACTTGAAGAACAAAAAATTGGCGAATGGTACTGTTTGGATGCTTTGCATATATGTTTCTTATACTATATAGAAGCAATAGATACAAAGATTTCAACCGTCTACCTGTTCCATTCAATGTTCTACTTGTCGAAAGTTACAAATAATTTCCGATAAAGGATTAACCATTGGGGCTCATTGTTCACTTAAACTTGAAGAACAAAAAGTTGGCGAATGGTACTGTTTGAATGCTTTGCATATATGTTTCTTATACTATACAGAAGCAATATATACAAAGATTTCAACCGTCTACCTGTTCCATTCACTGTTCTACTTGTCGAAAGTTACAAATAATTTCCGTTAAGGGATTAACAATAGGGATCGTAGTTTACTTAAACTTGAAGAACAAAAAATTGGCGAATTGTACTGTTTGGATGCTTTGCATAAATGTTTCTTAGACTATATAGAAGCAATGTATACAATGATTTCAACAGTCTACCTGTTCCATTCATTGTTCTACTTGTCGAAAGTTACAAATAATTTCCTTTAAAGGATTAACAATGGAGCTCGCAGTTCACTTAAACTTGAAGAACAAAAAATTGGCGAATGGTACTGTTTGGATGCTTTGCATATATGTTTCTTATACTATATAGAAGCAATAGATACAAAGATTTCAACCGTCTACCTGTTCCATTCAATGTTCTACTTGTCGAAAGTTACAAATAACTTCCGATAAAGGATTAACAATGGGGCTCATTGTTCACTTAAACTTGAAGAACAAAAAATTGGTGAATGGTACTGTTTGGATGCTTTGCATATATGTTTCTTAGACTATATGGAAGCAATATATACAAAGATTTCAACCGTCTGCGTGTTCCAATCATTGTTCTACTTGTAGAAAGTTACAATTAATTTCCGTTAAAGGATTAACAATGGGGCTCGTAGTTCACTTAAACTTGAAGAACAAAAAATTGGCGAATTGTACTGTTTGGATGCTTTGCATATATGTTTCGTAGGTTATATGGAAGCAATATATACAATGATTTCAACCGTCTACCTGATCCATTCATTGTTCTACTTGTCGAAATTTACAAATAATTTCCTTTAAAGGATTAACAATGGGGCTCGTTGTTCACTTAAACTAGAAGAACAAAAAATTGGCGAATGGTCCTGATTGGATGTTTTGCATATATGTTTCTTAGATTATATAGAAGTAATATATACAAAGATTTCAACCGCCTACCTGTTCCATTCATTGTTCTACTTGTCGAAAATTACAAATAATTTCCGATAAAGGATTAACCATTGGGGCTCATTGTTCTCTAAACTTGAAGAACAAAAAATTGTCGAATTGTACTGTTTGTATGCTTTGCATATATGTTTCTTAGACTATATAGAAGCAATATATACAATGATTTCAACCGTCTACCTGTTCCATTCATTGTTCTACTTGTCGAAAGTTACAAATAATTTCCGTCGAGGGATTAACAATGGGGATCGTAGTTTACTTAAACTCGAAGAACAAAAAATTGGCGTATTGTACTGTTTGGATGCTTTGCATATATGTTTCTTAGACTATTTAGAAGCAATATATACAATGATTTCAACAGTCTACCTGTTCCATTCATTGTTCTACTTCCCGAAATTTACAAATAATTTCCTTCAAAGGATTAACAATGGGGCTCGTAGTTCACTTAAACTTGAAGTACAAAAAATTGGCGAATTGTACTGTTTGGATGCTTTGCATATATGTTTCGTAGGTTATATAGTAGCAATATATACAATGATTTCAACCGTCTACCTGATCCATTCATTGTTCTACTTGTCGAAATTTACAAATAATTTCCTTTAAAGGATTAACAATGGGGCTCGTTGTTCACTTAAACTAGAAGAACAAAAAATTGGCGAATGGTACTGATTGGATGCTTTGCATATATGTTTCGTAGGTTATATAGAAGCAATATATACAATGATTTCAACCGTCTACCTGTTCCATTCATTGTTCTACTTGTCGAAAATTACAAATAATTTCCGATAAAGGATTAACCATTGGGGCTCATTGTTCACTAAACTTGAAGAACAAAAAATTGTCGAATTGTACTGTTTGGATGCTTTGCATATATGTTTCTTAGACTATATAGAAGCAATATATACATTGATTTCAACCGGCTACCAGTTCCATTCATTGTTCTACTTCTCGCAAGGTACAAATAATTTCCGTTAAAGTATTAACAATGGGGCTCGTAGTTCACTTAAACTTGAAGAACAAAAAATTGGCGAATGGTACTGTTTGGATGCTTTGCATATATGTTTCATAGAATATATAGAAGCAATATATACAATGATTTCAACAGTCTACCTGTTCCATTCATTGTTCTACTTGTCGAAAGTTACAAATAATTTCCTTTAAAGGATTAACAATGGAGCTCGCAGTTCACTTAAACTTGAAGAACAAAAAATTGGCGAATGGTACTGTTTGGATGCTTTGCATATATGTTTCTTATACTATATAGAAGCAATAGATACAAAGATTTCAACCGTCTACCTGTTCCATTCAATGTTCTACTTGTCGAAAGTTACAAATAATTTCCGATAAAGGATTAACCATTGGGGCTCATTGTTCACTTAAACTTGAAGAACAAAAAGTTGGCGAATGGTACTGTTTGAATGCTTTGCATATATGTTTCTTATACTATACAGAAGCAATATATACAAAGATTTCAACCGTCTACCTGTTCCATTCACTGTTCTACTTGTCGAAAGTTACAAATAATTTCCGTTAAGGGATTAACAATAGGGATCGTAGTTAACTTAAACTTGAAGAACAAAAAATTGGCGAATTGTACTGTTTGGATGCTTTGCATAAATGTTTCTTAGACTATATAGAAGCAATGTATACAATGATTTCAACAGTCTACCTGTTCCATTCATTGTTCTACTTGTCGAAAGTTACAAATAATTTCCTTTAAAGGATTAACAATGGAGCTCGCAGTTCACTTAAACTTGAAGAACAAAAAATTGGCGAATGGTACTGTTTGGATGCTTTGCATATATGTTTCTTATACTATATAGAAGCAATAGATACAAAGATTTCAACCGTCTACCTGTTCCATTCAATGTTCTACTTGTCGAAAGTTACAAATAACTTCCGATAAAGGATTAACAATGGGGCTCATTGTTCACTTAAACTTGAAGAACAAAAAATTGGTGAATGGTACTGTTTGGATGCTTTGCATATATGTTTCTTAGACTATATGGAAGCAATATATACAAAGATTTCAACCGTCTGCGTGTTCCAATCATTGTTCTACTTGTAGAAAGTTACAATTAATTTCCGTTAAAGGATTAACAATGGGGCTCGTAGTTCACTTAAACTTGAAGAACAAAAAATTGGCGAATTGTACTGTTTGGATGCTTTGCATATATGTTTCGTAGGTTATATGGAAGCAATATATACAATGATTTCAACCGTCTACCTGATCCATTCATTGTTCTACTTGTCGAAATTTACAAATAATTTCCTTTAAAGGATTAACAATGGGGCTCGTTGTTCACTTAAACTAGAAGAACAAAAAATTGGCGAATGGTCCTGATTGGATGCTTTGCATATATGTTTCTTAGATTATATAGAAGCAATATATACAAAGATTTCAACCGTCTACCTGTTCCATTCATTGTTCTACTTGTCGAAAATTACAAATAATTTCCGATAAAGGATTAACCATTGGGGCTCATTGTTCTCTAAACTTGAAGAACAAAAAATTGTCGAATTGTACTGTTTGTATGCTTTGCATATATGTTTCTTAGACTATATAGAAGCAATATATACAATGATTTCAACCGTCTACCTGTTCCATTCATTGTTCTACTTGTCGAAAGTTACAAATAATTTCCGTCGAGGGATTAACAATGGGGATCGTAGTTTACTTAAACTCGAAGAACAAAAAATTGGCGAATTGTACTGTTTGGATGCTTTGCATATATGTTTCTTAGACTATTTAGAAGCAATATATACAATGATTTCAACAGTCTACCTGTTCCATTCATTGTTCTACTTCCCGAAATTTACAAATAATTTCCTTCAAAGGATTAACAATGGGGCTCGTAGTTCACTTAAACTTGAAGTACAAAAAATTGGCGAATTGTACTGTTTGGATGCTTTGCATATATGTTTCGTAGGTTATATAGTAGCAATATATACAATGATTTCAACCGTCTACCTGATCCATTCATTGTTCTACTTGTCGAAATTTACAAATAATTTCCTTTAAAGGATTAACAATGGGGCTCGTTGTTCACTTAAACTAGAAGAACAAAAAATTGGCGAATGGTACTGATTGGATGCTTTGCATATATGTTTCGTAGGTTATATAGAAGCAATATATACAATGATTTCAACCGTCTACCTGTTCCATTCATTGTTCTACTTGTCGAAAATTACAAATAATTTCCGATAAAGGATTAACCATTGGGGCTCATTGTTCACTAAACTTGAAGAACAAAAAATTGTCGAATTGTACTGTTTGGATGCTTTGCATATATGTTTCTTAGACTATATAGAAGCAATATATACATTGATTTCAACCGGCTACCAGTTCCATTCTTTGTTCTACTTCTCGCAAGGTACAAATAATTTCCGTTAAAGTATTAACAATGGGGCTCGTAGTTCACTTAAACTTGAAGAACAAAAAATTGGCGAATGGTACTGTTTGGATGCTTTGCATATATGTTTCATAGAATATATAGAAGCAATATATACAAAGATTTCAACCGTCTACCTGTTCCATTCATTGTTCTACTTGTCGAAAATTACAAATAATTTCCGATAAAGGATTAACCATTGGGGCTCATTGTTCACTAAACTTGAAGAACAAAAAATTGTCGAATTGTACTGTTTGGATGCTTTGCATATATGTTTCGTAGGTTATATAGAAGCAATATATACAATGATTTCAACAGTCTACCTGTTCCATTCATTGTTCTACTTGTCGAAAGTTACAAATAATTTCCTTTAAAGGATTAACAATGGAGCTCGCAGTTCACTTAAACTTGAAGAACAAAAAATTGGCGAATGGTACTGTTTGGATGCTTTGCATATATGTTTCTTATACTATATAGAAGCAATAGATACAAAGATTTCAACCGTCTACCTGTTCCATTCAATGTTCTACTTGTCGAAAGTTACAAATAATTTCCGATAAAGGATTAACCATTGGGGCTCATTGTTCACTTAAACTTGAAGAACAAAAAGTTGGCGAATGGTACTGTTTGAATGCTTTGCATATATGTTTCTTATACTATACAGAAGCAATATATACAAAGATTTCAACCGTCTACCTGTTCCATTCACTGTTCTACTTGTCGAAAGTTACAAATAATTTCCGTTAAGGGATTAACAATAGGGATCGTAGTTTACTTAAACTTGAAGAACAAAAAATTGGCGAATTGTACTGTTTGGATGCTTTGCATAAATGTTTCTTAGACTATATAGAAGCAATGTATACAATGATTTCAACAGTCTACCTGTTCCATTCATTGTTCTACTTGTCGAAAGTTACAAATAATTTCCTTTAAAGGATTAACAATGGAGCTCGCAGTTCACTTAAACTTGAAGAACAAAAAATTGGCGAATGGTACTGTTTGGATGCTTTGCATATATGTTTCTTATACTATATAGAAGCAATAGATACAAAGATTTCAACCGTCTACCTGTTCCATTCAATGTTCTACTTGTCGAAAGTTACAAATAACTTCCGATAAAGGATTAACAATGGGGCTCATTGTTCACTTAAACTTGAAGAACAAAAAATTGGTGAATGGTACTGTTTGGATGCTTTGCATATATGTTTCTTAGACTATATGGAAGCAATATATACAAAGATTTCAACCGTCTGCGTGTTCCAATCATTGTTCTACTTGTAGAAAGTTACAATTAATTTCCGTTAAAGGATTAACAATGGGGCTCGTAGTTCACTTAAACTTGAAGAACAAAAAATTGGCGAATTGTACTGTTTGGATGCTTTGCATATATGTTTCGTAGGTTATATGGAAGCAATATATACAATGATTTCAACCGTCTACCTGATCCATTCATTGTTCTACTTGTCGAAATTTACAAATAATTTCCTTTAAAGGATTAACAATGGGGCTCGTTGTTCACTTAAACTAGAAGAACAAAAAATTGGCGAATGGTCCTGATTGGATGCTTTGCATATATGTTTCTTAGATTATATAGAAGCAATATATACAAAGATTTCAACCGTCTACCTGTTCCATTCATTGTTCTACTTGTCGAAAATTACAAATAATTTCCGATAAAGGATTAACCATTGGGGCTCATTGTTCTCTAAACTTGAAGAACAAAAAATTGTCGAATTGTACTGTTTGTATGCTTTGCATATATGTTTCTTAGACTATATAGAAGCAATATATACAATGATTTCAACCGTCTACCTGTTCCATTCATTGTTCTACTTGTCGAAAGTTACAAATAATTTCCGTCGAGGGATTAACAATGGGGATCGTAGTTTACTTAAACTCGAAGAACAAAAAATTGGCGAATTGTACTGTTTGGATGCTTTGCATATATGTTTCTTAGACTATTTAGAAGCAATATATACAATGATTTCAACAGTCTACCTGTTCCATTCATTGTTCTACTTCCCGAAATTTACAAATAATTTCCTTCAAAGGATTAACAATGGGGCTCGTAGTTCACTTAAACTTGAAGTACAAAAAATTGGCGAATTGTACTGTTTGGATGCTTTGCATATATGTTTCGTAGGTTATATAGTAGCAATATATACAATGATTTCAACCGTCTACCTGATCCATTCATTGTTCTACTTGTCGAAATTTACAAATAATTTCCTTTAAAGGATTAACAATGGGGCTCGTTGTTCACTTAAACTAGAAGAACAAAAAATTGGCGAATGGTACTGATTGGATGCTTTGCATATATGTTTCGTAGGTTATATAGAAGCAATATATACAATGATTTCAACCGTCTACCTGTTCCATTCATTGTTCTACTTGTCGAAAATTACAAATAATTTCCGATAAAGGATTAACCATTGGGGCTCATTGTTCACTAAACTTGAAGAACAAAAAATTGTCGAATTGTACTGTTTGGATGCTTTGCATATATGTTTCTTAGACTATATAGAAGCAATATATACATTGATTTCAACCGGCTACCAGTTCCATTCTTTGTTCTACTTCTCGCAAGGTACAAATAATTTCCGTTAAAGTATTAACAATGGGGCTCGTAGTTCACTTAAACTTGAAGAACAAAAAATTGGCGAATGGTACTGTTTGGATGCTTTGCATATATGTTTCATAGAATATATAGAAGCAATATATACAAAGATTTCAACCGTCTACCTGTTCCATTCATTGTTCTACTTGTCGAAAATTACAAATAATTTCCGATAAAGGATTAACCATTGGGGCTCATTGTTCACTAAACTTGAAGAACAAAAAATTGTCGAATTGTACTGTTTGGATGCTTTGCATATATGTTTCGTAGGTTATATAGAAGCAATATATACAATGATTTCAACCGTCTACCTGTTCCATTCATTGTTCTACTTGTCGAAAATTACAAATAATTTCCTTTAAAGGATTAACAATGGGGCTCGTAGTTCACTTAAACTTGAAGTACAAAAAATTGGCGAATTGTACTGTTTGGATGCTTTGCATATATGTTTCTTAGACTATATAGAAGCAATATATACAATGATTTCAACCGTCTACCTGTTCCATTCATTGTTCTACTTGTCGAAAGTTACAAATAATTTCCGTCAAGGGATTAACAATGGGGATCGTAGTTTACTTAAACTTGATGAACAAAAAATTGGCGAATTGTACTGTTTGGATGCTTTGCATATATGTTTCTAATACTATAAAGAAGCAATATATACAAAGATTTCAACCGTCTACCTGTTCCATTCACTGTTCTACTTGTCGAAAGTTACAAATAATTTCCGTTAAGGGATCAACAATGGGGATCGTATTTCACTTAAACTTGAAGAACAAAAAATTGGCGAATTGTACTGTTTGGATGCTTTGCGTTCATGTTTCTTAGACTATATGGAAGCAATATATACAAAGATTTCAACCGTCTACGTGTTCCAATCATTGTTCTACTTGTCGAAATTTACAAATAATTTCCTTTAAAGGATTAACAATGGGGCTCGTTGTTCACTTAAACTTGAAGAACAAAAAAGTGGCGAATGGTACTGTTTGGATGCTTTGCATATATGTTTCTTAGACTATGAAGAAGCAATATATACATTGATTTCAACCGTCTACCTGTTCCATTCATTGTTCTACTTGTCGCAAGTTACAAATAATTTCCTTTAAAGGATTAACAATGGAGCTCGCAGTTCACTTAAACTTGAAGAACAAAAAATTGGCGAATGGTACTGTTTGGATGCTTTGCATATATGTTTCTTATACTATATAGAAGCAATAGATACAAAGATTTCAACCGTCTACCTGTTCCATTCAATGTTCTACTTGTCGAAAGTTACAAATAATTTCCGATAAAGGATTAACCATTGGGGCTCATTGTTCACTTAAACTTGAAGAACAAAAAGTTGGCGAATGGTACTGTTTGAATGCTTTGCATATATGTTTCTTATACTATACAGAAGCAATATATACAAAGATTTCAACCGTCTACCTGTTCCATTCACTGTTCTACTTGTCGAAAGTTACAAATAATTTCCGTTAAGAGATTAACAATA
Source organism: Cerceris ruficornis (assembly GCA_963989415.1). Taxonomy (NCBI): domain Eukaryota; kingdom Metazoa; phylum Arthropoda; class Insecta; order Hymenoptera; family Crabronidae; genus Cerceris; species Cerceris ruficornis. The sequence continues at coordinate 1,314,830 of CAXDIW010000481.1, read as the reverse complement.
GGGATCGTAGTTTACTTAAACTTGAAGAACAAAAAATTGGCGAATTGTACTGTTTGGATGCTTTGCATAAATGTTTCTTAGACTATATAGAAGCAATGTATACAATGATTTCAACAGTCTACCTGTTCCATTCATTGTTCTACTTGTCGAAAGTTACAAATAATTTCCTTTAAAGGATTAACAATGGAGCTCGCAGTTCACTTAAACTTGAAGAACAAAAAATTGGCGAATGGTACTGTTTGGATGCTTTGCATATATGTTTCTTAGACTATATAGAAGCAATATATACATTGATTTCAACCGGCTACCAGTTCCATTCTTTGTTCTACTTCTCGCAAGGTACAAATAATTTCCGTCAAGGGATTAACAATGGGGATCGTAGTTTACTTAAACTTGATGAACAAAAAATTGGCGAATTGTACTGTTTGGATGCTTTGCATATATGTTTCTAATACTATAAAGAAGCAATATATACAAAGATTTCAACCGTCTACCTGTTCCATTCACTGTTCTACTTGTCGAAAGTTACAAATAATTTCCGTTAAGGGATCAACAATGGGGATCGTATTTCACTTAAACTTGAAGAACAAAAAATTGGCGAATTGTACTGTTTGGATGCTTTGCGTTCATGTTTCTTAGACTATATGGAAGCAATATATACAAAGATTTCAACCGTCTACGTGTTCCAATCATTGTTCTACTTGTCGAAATTTACAAATAATTTCCTTTAAAGGATTAACAATGGGGCTCGTTGTTCACTTAAACTTGAAGAACAAAAAAGTGGCGAATGGTACTGTTTGGATGCTTTGCATATATGTTTCTTAGACTATGAAGAAGCAATATATACATTGATTTCAACCGTCTACCTGTTCCATTCATTGTTCTACTTGTCGCAAGTTACAAATAATTTCCCTTAAAGTATTAACAATGGGGCTCGTAGTTCACTTAAACTTGAAGATCAAATAATCGGCGAATTGTACTGTTTGGATGATTTGCATATATGTTTCTTAAACTATATAGAAGCAATATATACAAAGATTTCAACCGTCTACCTGTTCCATTCATTGTTCTACTTGCCGAAATTTACAAATAATTTCCTTTAAAGGATTAACAATGGGGCTCGTAGTTCACTTAAACTTGAAGAGCAAAAAATTGTCGAATTGTACTGTTTGGATGCTTTGCATATATGTTTCTTAGACTATATAGAAGCAATATATACAATGATTTCAACCGTCTACCTGTTCCATTCATTGTTCTACTTGTCGCAAGTTACAAATAATTTCCGTTAAAGTATTAACAATGGGGCTCGTAGTTCACTTAAACTTGAAGATCAAATAATTGGCGAATTGTACTGTTTGGATGATTTGCATATATGTTTCTTTGACTATATAGAAACAATATATACAAAGATTTCAACAGTCTACCTGTTCCATTCATTGTTCTACTTGTCGAAAGTTACAAATAATTTCCGTTAAGGGATTAACAATGGGGATCGTAGTTTACTTAAACTTGAAGAAGAAGAAATTGGCGAATTGTACTGTTTGGATGATTTGCACATATGTTTCTTAGACTATATAGAAGCAATATATACATTGATCTCAACCGTCTACCTGTTCCATTCATTGTTCTACTTGTAGAAAGTTACAAATAATTTCCGTTTCATAATTATCAATGGGGCTCGTTGTTCACTTAAACTTGAAGAACAAAAAATTGGCGAATGGTACTGTTTGGATGCTTTGCATATATGTTTCGTAGACTATATAGAAGCAATATATACAATGACTTCAACCGTCTACATGATCCATTCATTGTTCTACTTGTCGATATTTACAAATAATTTCCTTTAAAGGATTAACAATGGGGCTCGTTGTTCACTTAAACTTGAAGAACAAAAAAGTGGCGAATGGTACTGTTTGGATGCTTTGCATATATGTTTCTTAGACTATAAAGAACCAATATATACATTGATTTCAACCGTCTACCTGTTCCATTCATTGTTCTACTTGTCGCAAGTTACAAATAATTTCCGTTAAAGTATTAACAATGGGGCTCGTAGTTCACTTAAACTTGAAGATCAAATAATTGGCGAATTGTACTGTTTGGATGATTTGCATATATGTTTCTTAGACTATATAGAAACAATATATACAAAGATTTCAACAGTCTACCTGTTCCATTCATTGTTCTACTTGTCGAAAGTTACAAATAATTTCCGTTAAGGGATTAACAATGGGGATCGTAGTTTACTTAAACTTGAAGAACAAGAAATTGGCGAATTGTACTGTTTGGATGATTTGCACATATGTTTCTTAGACTATATAGAAGCAATATAAACAATGATTTCAACCGTCTACCTATTCCATTCATTGTTCTACTTGCCGAAATTTACAAATAATTTCCTTTAAAGGATTAACAATGGGGCTCGTAGTTCACTTAAACTTGAAGAACAAAAAATTGGCGAATGGTACTGTTTGGATGCTTTGCATATATGTTTCTTAGACTATATAGATGCAATATATACAAAGATTTCAACCGTCCACCTGTTCCATTCATTGTTCTACTTGTCGAAAGTTACAAATAATTTCCGTTAAAGGATTAACAATGGGGCTCGTCGTTCACTTAAACTTGAAGAACAAAAAATTGGCGAATGGTACTGTTTGGATGCTTTGCATATATGTTTCTTAGACTATATAGAAGCAATATATACATTGATTTCAACCGGCTACCAGTTCCATTCATTGTTCTACTTCTCGCAAGGTACAAATAATTTCCGTTAAAGTATTAACAATGGGGCTCGTAGTTCACTTAAACTTGAAGAACAAAAAATTGGCAAATGGTACTGTTTGGATGCTTTGCGTACATGTTTCTTAGACTATATGGAAGCAATATATACAAAGATTTCAACCGTCTACGTGTTCCAATCATTGTTCTACTTGTCGAAATTTACAAATAATTTCCTTTAAAGGATTAACAATGGGGCTCGTTGTTCACTTAAACTTGAAGAACAAAAAAGTGGCGAATGGTACTGTTTGGATGCTTTGCATATATGTTTCGTAGACTATATAGAAGCAATATATACAATGACTTCAACCGTCTACATGATCCATTCATTGTTCTACTTGTCGATATTTACAAATAATTTCCTTTAAAGGATTAACAATGGGGCTCGTTGTTCACTTAAACTTGAAGAACAAAAAAGTGGCGAATGGTACTGTTTGGATGCTTTGCATATATGTTTCTTAGACTATAAAGAACCAATATATACATTGATTTCAACCGTCTACCTGTTCCATTCATTGTTCTACTTGTCGCAAGTTACAAATAATTTCCGTTAAAGTATTAACAATGGGGCTCGTAGTTCACTTAAACTTGAAGAACAAAAAATTGGCGAATGGTACTGTTTGGATGCTTTGCCTATGTGTTTCTTAGACTATATAGACGCAATATATACAAAGATTTCAACCGTCTACCTGTTCCATTCATTGTTCTACTTGTCGAAAGTTACAAATAATTTCCTTTAAAGGATTAACAATGGGGCTCGTAATTCACTTAAACTTGAAGAACAAAAAATTGGCGAATTGTACTGTTTGGATTCTTTGCATATATGTTTCTTAGACTATTTAGAAGCAATATATACAAAGATTTCAACCGTCTACCTGTTCCATTCATTGTTCTACTTGTCGAAAGTTACAAATAATTTCCTTTAAAGGATTAACAATGGGGCTCGTAATTCACTTAAACTTGAAGAACAAAAAATTGGCGAATTGTACTGTTTGGATTCTTTGCATATATGTTTATTAGACTATTTAGAAGCAATATATACATTGATTTCAACCGGCTACCTGTTCCATTCATTGTTCTACTTGTCGAAAGTTACAAATAATTACGGATAAATGATTAACCATTGGGGCTCATTGTTCACTTAAACTTGAAGAACAAAAAATTGGCGAATTGTACTGTTTGAATGCTTTGCATATATGTTTCTTAGACTATATAGGCGCAATATATACAAGGATTTCAACCGTCTACCTGTTCCATTCATTGTTCTACTTGTCGAAAGTTACAAATAATTACGGATAAAGGATTAACAATGGGGCTCGTAGCTCACTTAAACTTGAAGAACAAAAAATTGGCGAATTGTACTGTTTGGATGCTTTGCATATATGTTTCTTAGACTATATAGAAGCAATATATACAAAGATTTCAACCGTCTACCTGTACTATTCATTGTTCTACTTGTAGAAAGTTACAAATAATTTCCATTACATGATTATCAATGGGGCTCGCTGTTCACTTAAACTTGAAGATCAAAAAATTGGCGATTGTTACTGTTTAGATGCTTTGCATATATGTTTCTTAGATTATATAGAAGCAATATATACAAAGATTTCAACCGTCTACCTGTTCCATTCATTGTTCTTCTTGTCGAAAGTTACAAATAATTTCCTTTAAAGGATTAGCCATTGGGGCTCATTGTTCACTTAAACTTGAAAAACAAAAAATTGGCGAATGGTACTGTTTGGATGCTTTGCATATATGTTTCTTAGACTATATAGAAGCAATATATACACTGATTTCAACCGTCTACCTGTTCCATTCATTGTTCTACTTGTCGAAATTTACAAATAATTTCCTTTAAAGGATTAACAATGGGGCTCGTAGTTCACTTAAACTTGAAGAACAGAAAATTGGCGAATGGTACTGTTTGGATGCTTTGCCTTGATGTTTCTTAGACTATATAGACGCAATATATACAAATATTTCAACCGTCTACCTGTTCCATTCATTGTTCTACTTGTCGAAAATTACAAATAATTTCCGATAAAGGATTAACCATTGGGGCTCATTGTTCACTTAAAGTTGAAGACCAAAAAATTTGCGAATGGTACTGTTTGGATGCTTTGAATATATGTTTCTTAAATTATATAGAAGCAGTATATACAAATATTTCAACCGTCTACCTGTTCCATTCATTGTTCTACTTGTCGAAAATTACAAATAATTTCCGATAAAGGATTAACCATTGGGGCTCATTGTTCACTTAAAGTTGAAGACCAAAAAATTGGCGAATGGTACTGTTTGGATGCTATGTGTACATGTTTCTTAGACTATATGGAAGCAATATATACAAAGATTTCAACCGTCTACGTGTTCCAATCATTGTTCTACTTGACGAAATTTACAAATAATTTCCTTTAAAGGATTAACAATGGGGCTCGTTGTTCACTTAAACTTGATGAACAAAAAATTGGCGAATGGTACTGTTTGGATGCTTTGCATATATGTTTCTTAGACTATATAGAAGCAATATATACAAATATTTCAACCGTCTAACTGTTCTATTCTTTGTTCTACTTGTCGAAAATTACAAATAATTTCCTTTAATGGAATAACAATGGGGCTCGTTGATCACTTAATCTTGAAGAACAAAAAATTGGCGAATGGTACTGTTTGGATGCTTTGCATATATGTTTCTTAGACTATATAGAAGCAATATATACAAATATTTCAACCTTCTAACTGTTCTATTCTTTGTTCTACTTGTCGACAATTACAAATAATTTCCTTTAATGGAATAACAATGGGGCTCGTTGATCACTTAATCTTGAAGAACAAAAAATTGGCGAATGGTACTCTTTGGATGCTTTGCATATACACTACCGGCCAAAAGTTTGGAATCACTACATAAATTTAGAGAAACAGGTCATTTATAAGAAAGTTAATGACTTTAGAGTAACTAAAGACATTTTATTTATTGAAAAACTTATAACTAGCATGTTTTACAGTTTGTATTATTTTTTTTCTATCGAGGAATGAGTATTTTTCTTCAAACTGCCTTTTCATCAAAAAAACCACCTTTACTTTTAATGACAGCCTGACATATTCTGGGCATCCGGGCAATTAGTTTTTCGAGTGTTTCTAATTTTATATCTTTCCATGCTTCTTGTAGAAGTTGCCATAGATGTCCGTGTGAAGTTGGACAGTGCAGCCGGATATTCCGATCGAGTTCTTCCCACAAAAGCTCTATTGGGTTCAGGTCTGGAGATTGTGCTGGCCATGTCATATTTCTCAAGAAACCTTCCGTTTCTTTTTGCAATAGAAATCCCTTGCACAATTTAGAGGAGTGCTTAGGATCATTATCTTGCTGCATAATAAAATTTCTACCTATTAATCGGTGACCTGATGGTATGGCGTGCTGCTCAAGTATTTGTTTATAGTCTTCTTTTTTCATTGTACCTTCTATTTTTATTAGATTTCCTACTCCAACGGCTGAGAAACATCCCCACACCATAACTGAACCGCCACCATGTTTGACAGTGGGTACAATACACTCTGGCAACATTTTTTCTTGTACAGATCGGCGGACAAATATCCTTCGGTGGGACCCAAATATTTGAAACTTTGATTCATCACTCCAGAGGACACTGCCCCAATCCGCAGGTGTCCAATTTTTGTGATTTCGTGCCCAATCTAACCGCATTTTACGATTTTTTTGCGACAGCAATGGTTTCCTGATTGCCAGACGGCCGTTTAAACCTGCAGCTCTTAGTCGCCTTTTCACTGTTGTTAGAGATACTGGATTCGGTCTACTGTCATTCAATCTTGCACGAATTTCTGAGGCCGTTAGTCGTCTGTTCCGCTTGCAAATAATATTTATTCTCACATCTTCAGTCCTTGATGTAATTTTGGGTCTTCCTGATCGTGATTTGTCTTTCAAACTGCCAGTATTCACGAAACGTTTTACTGTACACTGCACGCCCTTGTATGACACTTTCAATTTCTTTGCAATAATCCGCAAAGTATAACCTTCCTTTCTAAGTGTAACAATTGCACTTCGAGTTTCAATGCTAATTTCTTTTCTTCTTGCCATTTTAAAATACTAAAGTCAAATTATTACTGCTGATAACTCTTCAACTCCTTTGTTGATGAGAATGATGACAATGTATGACAAATGCTCTATTTATATATTTTTTCGGTCCCAAAGTCAGCCAATAGGAATCTACTATTGTAATACTTAACGCTTATTGGAGAACAAAAGAATCATGGGTTTCTATATAAGCCGACAACAGAACATCTTTCCCGACAGTATGAAAGTTCATTCCGTGCATTGTCTTAAACTGGGTGTATAACCTATACAAGAACATTATGGGCATAAGAACATGCCGAAATCTCTAAAATCATAATGCAGCATGTTAATATCTGATATAATAACAAAGGATCATTTCAAAGTTTATCGGTGTAATCGATTATGACCGAAATCAGCAAGTGATTCCAAACTTTTGGCCGGTAGTGTATGTTTCTTAGACTATATAGAAGCAATATATACAAAGATTTCAACCATCTACCTGTTCCATTCATTGTTCTACTTGTCGAATGTTACAAATAATTTCCGATAACGGATTAACCATTGGGGCTCATTGTTCACTTAAACTTGAAGAACAAAAAATTGGCGAATTGTACTGTTTGGATGCTTTGCATATATGTTTCTTATACTATAAAGAAGCAATATATACAAAGATTTCAACCGTCTACCTGTTCCATTCACTGTTGTACTTGTCGAAATTTACAAATTATTTCCTTTAAAGGATTAACAATGGGGCTCGTAGTTCACTTAAACTTGAAGAACAAAAAATTGGCGAATGGTACTGTTTGGATGCTTTGCATATATGTTTCTTAGACTATATAGAAGCAATATATACAATGATTTCAACAGTCTACCTGTTCCATTCATTGTTCTACTTGTCGAAAATTACAAACAATTACCGATAAAGGATTAACCATTGGGGCTCATTGTTCACTTAAACTTGAAGAACAAAAAAGTGGCGAATGGTACTGTTTGGATGCTTTGCATATATGTTTCTTAGACTATAAGGAAGCAATATATACATTGATTTCAACCGTCTACCTGTTCCATTCATTGTTCTACTTGTCGCAAGTTACAAATAATTTCCGTTAAAGTATTAACAATGGGGCTCGTAGTTCACTTAAACTTGAAGATCAAATAATTGGCGAATTGTACTGTTTGGATGATTTGCATATATGTTTCTTAGAGTATATAGAAGCAATATATAGGAAGATTTCAACCGTCTACCTGTTCCATTCACTGTTCTACTTGTCGAAAGTTACAAATAATTTCCGTTAAGGGATTAACAATGGGGATCGTAGTTTACTTAAACTTGAAGAACAAGAAGTTGGCGAATTGTACTGTTTGGATGATTTGCATATATGTTTCTTAGACTATATAGAAGCAATATATACAAAGATTTCAACCGTCTACCTGTTCCATTCATTGTTCTACTTGTCGAAAGTTACAAATAATTTCCGATAAAGGATTAACCATTGGGGCTCATTGTTCACTTAAACTTGAAGAACAAAAAGTTGGCGAATGGTACTGTTTGGATGCTTTGCATATATGTTTCTTATACTATATAGAAGCAATATATACAAAGATTTCAACCGTCTACCTGTTCCACTCACTGTTCTACTTGTCGAAAGTTACAAATAATTTCCGTTAAGGGATTAACAATGGGGATCGTAGTTTACTTAAACTTGAAGAACAAAAAATTGGCGAATTGTACTGTTTGGATGCTTTGCATATATGTTTCTTATACTATATAGAAGCAATATATACAAAGATTTCAACCGTCTACCTGTTCCATTCACTGTTCTACTTGTCGAAAGTTACAAATAATTTCCGTTAAGGGATTAACAATGGGGATCGTAGTTTACTTAAACTTGAAGAACAAAAAATTGGCGAATTGTACTGTTTGGATGCTTTGCATAAATGTTTCTTAGACTATATAGAAGCAATATATACAATGATTTCAACAGTCTACCTGTTCCATTCATTGTTCTACTTGTCGAAAGTTACAAATAATTTCCTTTAAAGGATTAACAATGGAGCTCGCTGTTCACTTAAACTTGAAGAACAAAAAATTGGCGAATGGTACTGTTTGGATGCTTTGCATATATGTTTCTTATACTATATAGAAGCAATAGATACAAAGATTTCAACCGTCTACCTGTTCCATTCAATGTTCTACTTGTCGAAAGTTACAAATAATTTCCGATAAAGGATTAACCATTGGGGCTCATTGTTCACTTAAACTTGAAGAACAAAAAGTTGGCGAATGGTACTGTTTGGATGCTTTGCATATATGTTTCTTATACTATATAGAAGCAATATATACAAAGATTTCAACCGTCTACCTGTTCCATTCATTGTTCTACTTGTCGAAAATCACAAATAATTTCCGATAAAGGATTAACCATTGGGGCTCATTGTTCTCTAAACTTGAAGAACAAAAAATTGTCGAATTGTACTGTTTGTATGCTTTGCATATATGTTTCTTAGACTATATAGAAGCAATATATACAATGATTTCAACAGTCTACCTGTTCCATTCATTGTTCTACTTGTCGAAAGTTACAAATAATTTCCTTTAAAGGATTAACAATGGAGCTCGCAGTTCACTTAAACTTGAAGAACAAAAAATTGGCGAATGGTACTGTTTGGATGCTTTGCATATATGTTTCTTATACTATATAGAAGCAATAGATACAAAGATTTCAACCGTCTACCTGTTCCATTCAATGTTCTACTTGTCGAAAGTTACAAATAATTTCCGATAAAGGATTAACCATTGGGGCTCATTGTTCACTTAAACTTGAAGAACAAAAAGTTGGCGAATGGTACTGTTTGGATGCTTTGCATATATGTTTCTTATACTATATAGAAGCAATAGATACAAAGATTTCAACCGTCTACCTGTTCCATTCAATGTTCTACTTGTCGAAAGTTACAAATAATTTCCGATAAAGGATTAACCATTGGGGCTCATTGTTCACTTAAACTTGAAGAACAAAAAGTTGGCGAATGGTACTGTTTGGATGCTTTGCATATATGTTTCTTATACTATACAGAAGCAATATATACAAAGATTTCAACCGTCTACCTGTTCCATTCACTGTTCTACTTGTCGAAAGTTACAAATAATTTCCGTTAAGGGATTAACAATAGGGATCGTAGTTTACTTAAACTTGAAGAACAAATATTTGGCGAATTGTACTGTTTGGATGCTTTGCATAAATGTTTCTTAGACTATATAGAAGCAATGTATACAATGATTTCAACAGTCTACCTGTTCCATTCATTGTTCTACTTGTCGAAAGTTACAAATAATTTCCTTTAAAGGATTAACAATGGAGCTCGCAGTTCACTTAAACTTGAAGAACAAAAAATTGGCGAATGGTACTGTTTGGATGCTTTGCATATATGTTTCTTATACTATATAGAAGCAATAGATACAAAGATTTCAACCGTCTACCTGTTCCATTCAATGTTCTACTTGTCGAAAGTTACAAATAACTTCCGATAAAGGATTAACAATGGGGCTCATTGTTCACTTAAACTTGAAGAACAAAAAATTGGTGAATGGTACTGTTTGGATGCTTTGCATATATGTTTCTTAGACTATATGGAAGCAATATATACAAAGATTTCAACCGTCTGCGTGTTCCAATCATTGTTCTACTTGTAGAAAGTTACAATTAATTTCCGTTAAAGGATTAACAATGGGGCTCGTAGTTCACTTAAACTTGAAGAACAAAAAATTGGCGAATTGTACTGTTTGGATGCTTTGCATATATGTTTCGTAGGTTATATGGAAGCAATATATACAATGATTTCAACCGTCTACCTGATCCATTCATTGTTCTACTTGTCGAAATTTACAAATAATTTCCTTTAAAGGATTAACAATGGGGCTCGTTGTTCACTTAAACTAGAAGAACAAAAAATTGGCGAATGGTCCTGATTGGATGTTTTGCATATATGTTTCTTAGATTATATAGAAGCAATATATACAAAGATTTCAACCGCCTACCTGTTCCATTCATTGTTCTACTTGTCGAAAATTACAAATAATTTCCGATAAAGGATTAACCATTGGGGCTCATTGTTCTCTAAACTTGAAGAACAAAAAATTGTCGAATTGTACTGTTTGTATGCTTTGCATATATGTTTCTTAGTCTATATAGAAGCAATATATACAATGATTTCAACCGTCTACCTGTTCCATTCATTGTTCTACTTGTCGAAAGTTACAAATAATTTCCGTCGAGGGATTAACAATGGGGATCGTAGTTTACTTAAACTCGAAGAACAAAAAATTGGCGAATTGTACTGTTTGGATGCTTTGCATATATGTTTCTTAGACTATTTAGAAGCAATATATACAATGATTTCAACAGTCTACCTGTTCCATTCATTGTTCTACTTCCCGAAATTTACAAATAATTTCCTTCAAAGGATTAACAATGGGGCTCGTAGTTCACTTAAACTTGAAGTACAAAAAATTGGCGAATTGTACTGTTTGGATGCTTTGCATATATGTTTCGTAGGTTATATAGTACCAATATATACAATGATTTCAACCGTCTACCTGATCCATTCATTGTTCTACTTGTCGAAATTTACAAATAATTTCCTTTAAAGGATTAACAATGGGGCTCGTTGTTCACTTAAACTAGAAGAACAAAAAATTGGCGAATGGTACTGATTGGATGCTTTGCATATATGTTTCGTAGGTTATATAGAAGCAATATATACAATGATTTCAACCGTCTACCTGTTCCATTCATTGTTCTACTTGTCGAAAATTACAAATAATTTCCGATAAAGGATTAACCATTGGGGCTCATTGTTCACTAAACTTGAAGAACAAAAAATTGTCGAATTGTACTGTTTGGATGCTTTGCATATATGTTTCTTAGACTATATAGAAGCAATATATACATTGATTTCAACCGGCTACCAGTTCCATTCATTGTTCTACTTCTCGCAAGGTACAAATAATTTCCGTTAAAGTATTAACAATGGGGCTCGTAGTTCACTTAAACTTGAAGAACAAAAAATTGGCGAATGGTACTGTTTGGATGCTTTGCATATATGTTTCATAGAATATATAGAAGCAATATATACAATGATTTCAACAGTCTACCTGTTCCATTCATTGTTCTACTTGTCGAAAGTTACAAATAATTTCCTTTAAAGGATTAACAATGGAGCTCGCAGTTCACTTAAACTTGAAGAACAAAAAATTGGCGAATGGTACTGTTTGGATGCTTTGCATATATGTTTCTTATACTATATAGAAGCAATAGATACAAAGATTTCAACCGTCTACCTGTTCCATTCAATGTTCTACTTGTCGAAAGTTACAAATAATTTCCGATAAAGGATTAACCATTGGGGCTCATTGTTCACTTAAACTTGAAGAACAAAAAGTTGGCGAATGGTACTGTTTGGATGCTTTGCATATATGTTTCTTATACTATACAGAAGCAATATATACAAAGATTTCAACCGTCTACCTGTTCCATTCACTGTTCTACTTGTCGAAAGTTACAAATAATTTCCGTTAAGGGATTAACAATAGGGATCGTAGTTTACTTAAACTTGAAGAACAAAAAATTGGCGAATTGTACTGTTTGGATGCTTTGCATAAATGTTTCTTAGACTATATAGAAGCAATGTATACAATGATTTCAACAGTCTACCTGTTCCATTCATTGTTCTACTTGTCGAAAGTTACAAATAATTTCCTTTAAAGGATTAACAATGGAGCTCGCAGTTCACTTAAACTTGAAGAACAAAAAATTGGCGAATGGTACTGTTTGGATGCTTTGCATATATGTTTCTTATACTATATAGAAGCAATAGATACAAAGATTTCAACCGTCTACCTGTTCCATTCAATGTTCTACTTGTCGAAAGTTACAAATAACTTCCGATAAAGGATTAACAATGGGGCTCATTGTTCACTTAAACTTGAAGAACAAAAAATTGGTGAATGGTACTGTTTGGATGCTTTGCATATATGTTTCTTAGACTATATGGAAGCAATATATACAAAGATTTCAACCGTCTGCGTGTTCCAATCATTGTTCTACTTGTAGAAAGTTACAATTAATTTCCGTTAAAGGATTAACAATGGGGCTCGTAGTTCACTTAAACTTGAAGAACAAAAAATTGGCGAATTGTACTGTTTGGATGCTTTGCATATATGTTTCGTAGGTTATATGGAAGCAATATATACAATGATTTCAACCGTCTACCTGATCCATTCATTGTTCTACTTGTCGAAATTTACAAATAATTTCCTTTAAAGGATTAACAATGGGGCTCGTTGTTCACTTAAACTAGAAGAACAAAAAATTGGCGAATGGTCCTGATTGGATGCTTTGCATATATGTTTCTTAGATTATATAGAAGCAATATATACAAAGATTTCAACCGTCTACCTGTTCCATTCATTGTTCTACTTGTCGAAAATTACAAATAATTTCCGATAAAGGATTAACCATTGGGGCTCATTGTTCTTTAAACTTGAAGAACAAAAAATTGTCGAATTGTACTGTTTGTATGCTTTGCATATATGTTTCTTAGACTATATAGAAGCAATATATACAATGATTTCAACCGTCTACCTGTTCCATTCATTGTTCTACTTGTCGAAAGTTACAAATAATTTCCGTCGAGGGATTAACAATGGGGATCGTAGTTTACTTAAACTCGAAGAACAAAAAATTGGCGAATTGTACTGTTTGGATGCTTTGCATATATGTTTCTTAGACTATTTAGAAGCAATATATACAATGATTTCAACAGTCTACCTGTTCCATTCATTGTTCTACTTCCCGAAATTTACAAATAATTTCCTTCAAAGGATTAACAATGGGGCTCGTAGTTCACTTAAACTTGAAGTACAAAAAATTGGCGAATTGTACTGTTTGGATGCTTTGCATATATGTTTCGTAGGTTATATAGTAGCAATATATACAATGATTTCAACCGTCTACCTGATCCATTCATTGTTCTACTTGTCGAAATTTACAAATAATTTCCTTTAAAGGATTAACAATGGGGCTCGTTGTTCACTTAAACTAGAAGAACAAAAAATTGGCGAATGGTACTGATTGGATGCTTTGCATATATGTTTCGTAGGTTATACAGAAGCAATATATACAATGATTTCAACCGTCTACCTGTTCCATTCATTGTTCTACTTGTCGAAAATTACAAATAATTTCCGATAAAGGATTAACCATTGGGGCTCATTGTTCACTAAACTTGAAGAACAAAAAATTGTCGAATTGTACTGTTTGGATGCTTTGCATATATGTTTCTTAGACTATATAGAAGCAATATATACATTGATTTCAACCGGCTACCAGTTCCATTCTTTGTTCTACTTCTCGCAAGGTACAAATAATTTCCGTTAAAGTATTAACAATGGGGCTCGTAGTTCACTTAAACTTGAAGAACAAAAAATTGGCGAATGGTACTGTTTGGATGCTTTGCATATATGTTTCATAGAATATATAGAAGCAATATATACAAAGATTTCAACCGTCTACCTGTTCCATTCATTGTTCTACTTGTCGAAAATTACAAATAATTTCCGATAAAGGATTAACCATTGGGGCTCATTGTTCACTAAACTTGAAGAACAAAAAATTGTCGAATTGTACTGTTTGGATGCTTTGCATATATGTTTCGTAGGTTATATAGAAGCAATATATACAATGATTTCAACCGTCTACCTGTTCCATTCATTGTTCTACTTGTCGAAAATTACAAATAATTTCCTTTAAAGGATTAACAATGGGGCTCGTAGTTCACTTAAACTTGAAGTACAAAAAATTGGCGAATTGTACTGTTTGGATGCTTTGCATATATGTTTCTTAGACTATATAGAAGCAATATATACAATGATTTCAACCGTCTACCTGTTCCATTCATTGTTCTACTTGTCGAAAGTTACAAATAATTTCCGTCAAGGGATTAACAATGGGGATCGTAGTTTACTTAAACTTGATGAACAAAAAATTGGCGAATTGTACTGTTTGGATGCTTTGCATATATGTTTCTAATACTATAAAGAAGCAATATATACAAAGATTTCAACCGTCTACCTGTTCCATTCACTGTTCTACTTGTCGAAAGTTACAAATAATTTCCGTTAAGGGATCAACAATGGGGATCGTATTTCACTTAAACTTGAAGAACAAAAAATTGGCGAATTGTACTGTTTGGATGCTTTGCGTTCATGTTTCTTAGACTATATGGAAGCAATATATACAAAGATTTCAACCGTCTACGTGTTCCAATCATTGTTCTACTTGTCGAAATTTACAAATAATTTCCTTTAAAGGATTAACAATGGGGCTCGTTGTTCACTTAAACTTGAAGAACAAAAAAGTGGCGAATGGTACTGTTTGGATGCTTTGCATATATGTTTCTTAGACTATGAAGAAGCAATATATACATTGATTTCAACCGTCTACCTGTTCCATTCATTGTTCTACTTGTCGCAAGTTACAAATAATTTCCCTTAAAGTATTAACAATGGGGCTCGTAGTTCACTTAAACTTGAAGATCAAATAATCGGCGAATTGTACTGTTTGGATGATTTGCATATATGTTTCTTAAACTATATAGAAGCAATATATACAAAGATTTCAACCGTCTACCTGTTCCATTCATTGTTCTACTTGCCGAAATTTACAAATAATTTCCTTTAAAGGATTAACAATGGGGCTCGTAGTTCACTTAAACTTGAAGAGCAAAAAATTGTCGAATTGTACTGTTTGGATGCTTTGCATATATGTTTCTTAGACTATATAGAAGCAATATATACAATGATTTCAACCGTCTACCTGTTCCATTCATTGTTCTACTTGTCGCAAGTTACAAATAATTTCCGTTAAAGTATTAACAATGGGGCTCGTAGTTCACTTAAACTTGAAGATCAAATAATTGGCGAATTGTACTGTTTGGATGATTTGCATATATGTTTCTTTGACTATATAGAAACAATATATACAAAGATTTCAACAGTCTACCTGTTCCATTCATTGTTCTACTTGTCGAAAGTTACAAATAATTTCCGTTAAGGGATTAACAATGGGGATCGTAGTTTACTTAAACTTGAAGAAGAAGAAATTGGCGAATTGTACTGTTTGGATGATTTGCACATATGTTTCTTAGACTATATAGAAGCAATATATACATTGATCTCAACCGTCTACCTGTTCCATTCATTGTTCTACTTGTAGAAAGTTACAAATAATTTCCGTTTCATAATTATCAATGGGGCTCGTTGTTCACTTAAACTTGAAGAACAAAAAATTGGCGAATGGTACTGTTTGGATGCTTTGCATATATGTTTCGTAGACTATATAGAAGCAATATATACAATGACTTCAACCGTCTACATGATCCATTCATTGTTCTACTTGTCGATATTTACAAATAATTTCCTTTAAAGGATTAACAATGGGGCTCGTTGTTCACTTAAACTTGAAGAACAAAAAAGTGGCGAATGGTACTGTTTGGATGCTTTGCATATATGTTTCTTAGACTATAAAGAACCAATATATACATTGATTTCAACCGTCTACCTGTTCCATTCATTGTTCTACTTGTCGCAAGTTACAAATAATTTCCGTTAAAGTATTAACAATGGGGCTCGTAGTTCACTTAAACTTGAAGATCAAATAATTGGCGAATTGTACTGTTTGGATGATTTGCATATATGTTTCTTAGACTATATAGAAACAATATATACAAAGATTTCAACAGTCTACCTGTTCCATTCATTGTTCTACTTGTCGAAAGTTACAAATAATTTCCGTTAAGGGATTAACAATGGGGATCGTAGTTTACTTAAACTTGAAGAACAAGAAATTGGCGAATTGTACTGTTTGGATGATTTGCACATATGTTTCTTAGACTATATAGAAGCAATATAAACAATGATTTCAACCGTCTACCTATTCCATTCATTGTTCTACTTGCCGAAATTTACAAATAATTTCCTTTAAAGGATTAACAATGGGGCTCGTAGTTCACTTAAACTTGAAGAACAAAAAATTGGCGAATGGTACTGTTTGGATGCTTTGCATATATGTTTCTTAGACTATATAGATGCAATATATACAAAGATTTCAACCGTCCACCTGTTCCATTCATTGTTCTACTTGTCGAAAGTTACAAATAATTTCCTTTAAAGGATTAACAATGGGGCTCGTTGTTCACTTAAACTTGAAGAACAATAAATTGGCGAATTGTACTGTTTGGATGCTTTGCATATATGTTTCTTAGACTATATAGAAGCAATATATACAAAGATTTCAACCGTCTACCTGTTCCATTCACTGTTCTACTTGTCGAAAGTTACAATTAATTTCCGTTAAAGGATTAACAATGGGGCTCGTCGTTCACTTAAACTTGAAGAACAAAAAATTGGCGAATGGTACTGTTTGGATGCTTTGCATATATGTTTCTTAGACTATATAGAAGCAATATATACATTGATTTCAACCGGCTACCAGTTCCATTCATTGTTCTACTTCTCGCAAGGTACAAATAATTTCCGTTAAAGTATTAACAATGGGGCTCGTAGTTCACTTAAACTTGAAGAACAAAAAATTGGCGAATGGTACTGTTTTGATGCTTTGCATATATGTTTCATAGAATATATAGAAGCAATATATACAAAGATTTCACCCGTCTACCTGTTCTATTCATAGTTCTACTTGTAGAAAGTTACAAATAATTTCCATTTCATGATTATCAATGGGGCTCGCTGTTCACTTAAACTTGAAGAACAAAAAATTGGCGAATGGTACTGTTTGGATGCTTTGCATATATGTTTCTTAGACTATATAGAAGCAATATATACAATGATTTCAACCGTCTACCTGTTCCATTCATTGTTCTACTTGTCGCAAGTTACAAATAATTTCCGTTAAAGTATTAACAATGGGGCTCGTAGTTCACTTAAACTTGAAGATCAAATAATTGGCGAATTGTACTGTTTGGATGATTTGCATAT
Source organism: Cerceris ruficornis (assembly GCA_963989415.1). NCBI lineage: Eukaryota > Metazoa > Arthropoda > Insecta > Hymenoptera > Crabronidae > Cerceris > Cerceris ruficornis. The sequence continues at coordinate 1,296,927 of CAXDIW010000481.1, read as the reverse complement.
ATGTTTCTTAGACTATATAGAAACAATATATACAAAGATTTCAACAGTCTACCTGTTCCATTCATTGTTCTACTTGTCGAAAGTTACAAATAATTTCCGTTAAGGCATTAACAATGGGGATCGTAGTTTACTTAAACTTGAAGAACAAGAAATTGGCGAATTGTACTGTTTGGATGATTTGCATATATGTTTCTTAGACTATATAGAAGCAATATATACATTGATCTCAACCGTCTACCTGTTCCATTCATTGTTCTACTTGTAGAAAGTTACAAATAATTTCCGTTTCATAATTATCAATGGGGCTCGTTGTTCACTTAAACTTGAAGAACAAAAAATTGGCGAATGGTACTGTTTGGATGCTTTGCATATATGTTTCTTATACTATATAGAAGCAATAGATACAAAGATTTCAACCGTCTACCTGTTCCATTCAATGTTCTACTTGTCGAAAGTTACAAATAACTTCCGATAAAGGATTAACAATGGGGCTCATTGTTCACTTAAACTTGAAGAACAAAAAATTGGTGAATGGTACTGTTTGGATGCTTTGCATATATGTTTCTTAGACTATATGGAAGCAATATATACAAAGATTTCAACCGTCTGCGTGTTCCAATCATTGTTCTACTTGTAGAAAGTTACAATTAATTTCCGTTAAAGGATTAACAATGGGGCTCGTAGTTCACTTAAACTTGAAGAACAAAAAATTGGCGAATTGTACTGTTTGGATGCTTTGCATATATGTTTCGTAGGTTATATGGAAGCAATATATACAATGATTTCAACCGTCTACCTGATCCATTCATTGTTCTACTTGTCGAAATTTACAAATAATTTCCTTTAAAGGATTAACAATGGGGCTCGTTGTTCACTTAAACTAGAAGAACAAAAAATTGGCGAATGGTCCTGATTGGATGCTTTGCATATATGTTTCTTAGATTATATAGAAGCAATATATACAAAGATTTCAACCGTCTACCTGTTCCATTCATTGTTCTACTTGTCGAAAATTACAAATAATTTCCGATAAAGGATTAACCATTGGGGCTCATTGTTCTTTAAACTTGAAGAACAAAAAATTGTCGAATTGTACTGTTTGTATGCTTTGCATATATGTTTCTTAGACTATATAGAAGCAATATATACAATGATTTCAACCGTCTACCTGTTCCATTCATTGTTCTACTTGTCGAAAGTTACAAATAATTTCCGTCGAGGGATTAACAATGGGGATCGTAGTTTACTTAAACTCGAAGAACAAAAAATTGGCGAATTGTACTGTTTGGATGCTTTGCATATATGTTTCTTAGACTATTTAGAAGCAATATATACAATGATTTCAACAGTCTACCTGTTCCATTCATTGTTCTACTTCCCGAAATTTACAAATAATTTCCTTCAAAGGATTAACAATGGGGCTCGTAGTTCACTTAAACTTGAAGTACAAAAAATTGGCGAATTGTACTGTTTGGATGCTTTGCATATATGTTTCGTAGGTTATATAGTAGCAATATATACAATGATTTCAACCGTCTACCTGATCCATTCATTGTTCTACTTGTCGAAATTTACAAATAATTTCCTTTAAAGGATTAACAATGGGGCTCGTTGTTCACTTAAACTAGAAGAACAAAAAATTGGCGAATGGTACTGATTGGATGCTTTGCATATATGTTTCGTAGGTTATACAGAAGCAATATATACAATGATTTCAACCGTCTACCTGTTCCATTCATTGTTCTACTTGTCGAAAATTACAAATAATTTCCGATAAAGGATTAACCATTGGGGCTCATTGTTCACTAAACTTGAAGAACAAAAAATTGTCGAATTGTACTGTTTGGATGCTTTGCATATATGTTTCTTAGACTATATAGAAGCAATATATACATTGATTTCAACCGGCTACCAGTTCCATTCTTTGTTCTACTTCTCGCAAGGTACAAATAATTTCCGTTAAAGTATTAACAATGGGGCTCGTAGTTCACTTAAACTTGAAGAACAAAAAATTGGCGAATGGTACTGTTTGGATGCTTTGCATATATGTTTCATAGAATATATAGAAGCAATATATACAAAGATTTCAACCGTCTACCTGTTCCATTCATTGTTCTACTTGTCGAAAATTACAAATAATTTCCGATAAAGGATTAACCATTGGGGCTCATTGTTCACTAAACTTGAAGAACAAAAAATTGTCGAATTGTACTGTTTGGATGCTTTGCATATATGTTTCGTAGGTTATATAGAAGCAATATATACAATGATTTCAACCGTCTACCTGTTCCATTCATTGTTCTACTTGTCGAAAATTACAAATAATTTCCTTTAAAGGATTAACAATGGGGCTCGTAGTTCACTTAAACTTGAAGTACAAAAAATTGGCGAATTGTACTGTTTGGATGCTTTGCATATATGTTTCTTAGACTATATAGAAGCAATATATACAATGATTTCAACCGTCTACCTGTTCCATTCATTGTTCTACTTGTCGAAAGTTACAAATAATTTCCGTCAAGGGATTAACAATGGGGATCGTAGTTTACTTAAACTTGATGAACAAAAAATTGGCGAATTGTACTGTTTGGATGCTTTGCATATATGTTTCTAATACTATAAAGAAGCAATATATACAAAGATTTCAACCGTCTACCTGTTCCATTCACTGTTCTACTTGTCGAAAGTTACAAATAATTTCCGTTAAGGGATCAACAATGGGGATCGTATTTCACTTAAACCTGAAGAACAAAAAATTGGCGAATTGTACTGTTTGGATGCTTTGCGTTCATGTTTCTTAGACTATATGGAAGCAATATATACAAAGATTTCAACCGTCTACGTGTTCCAATCATTGTTCTACTTGTCGAAATTTACAAATAATTTCCTTTAAAGGATTAACAATGGGGCTCGTTGTTCACTTAAACTTGAAGAACAAAAAAGTGGCGAATGGTACTGTTTGGATGCTTTGCATATATGTTTCTTAGACTATGAAGAAGCAATATATACATTGATTTCAACCGTCTACCTGTTCCATTCATTGTTCTACTTGTCGCAAGTTACAAATAATTTCCCTTAAAGTATTAACAATGGGGCTCGTAGTTCACTTAAACTTGAAGATCAAATAATCGGCGAATTGTACTGTTTGGATGATTTGCATATATGTTTCTTAAACTATATAGAAGCAATATATACAAAGATTTCAACCGTCTACCTGTTCCATTCATTGTTCTACTTGCCGAAATTTACAAATAATTTCCTTTAAAGGATTAACAATGGGGCTCGTAGTTCACTTAAACTTGAAGAGCAAAAAATTGTCGAATTGTACTGTTTGGATGCTTTGCATATATGTTTCTTAGACTATATAGAAGCAATATATACAATGATTTCAACCGTCTACCTGTTCCATTCATTGTTCTACTTGTCGCAAGTTACAAATAATTTCCGTTAAAGTATTAACAATGGGGCTCGTAGTTCACTTAAACTTGAAGATCAAATAATTGGCGAATTGTACTGTTTGGATGATTTGCATATATGTTTCTTTGACTATATAGAAACAATATATACAAAGATTTCAACAGTCTACCTGTTCCATTCATTGTTCTACTTGTCGAAAGTTACAAATAATTTCCGTTAAGGGATTAACAATGGGGATCGTAGTTTACTTAAACTTGAAGAAGAAGAAATTGGCGAATTGTACTGTTTGGATGATTTGCACATATGTTTCTTAGACTATATAGAAGCAATATATACATTGATCTCAACCGTCTACCTGTTCCATTCATTGTTCTACTTGTAGAAAGTTACAAATAATTTCCGTTTCATAATTATCAATGGGGCTCGTTGTTCACTTAAACTTGAAGAACAAAAAATTGGCGAATGGTACTGTTTGGATGCTTTGCATATATGTTTCGTAGACTATATAGAAGCAATATATACAATGACTTCAACCGTCTACATGATCCATTCATTGTTCTACTTGTCGATATTTACAAATAATTTCCTTTAAAGGATTAACAATGGGGCTCGTTGTTCACTTAAACTTGAAGAACAAAAAAGTGGCGAATGGTACTGTTTGGATGCTTTGCATATATGTTTCTTAGACTATAAAGAACCAATATATACATTGATTTCAACCGTCTACCTGTTCCATTCATTGTTCTACTTGTCGCAAGTTACAAATAATTTCCGTTAAAGTATTAACAATGGGGCTCGTAGTTCACTTAAACTTGAAGATCAAATAATTGGCGAATTGTACTGTTTGGATGATTTGCATATATGTTTCTTAGACTATATAGAAACAATATATACAAAGATTTCAACAGTCTACCTGTTCCATTCATTGTTCTACTTGTCGAAAGTTACAAATAATTTCCGTTAAGGGATTAACAATGGGGATCGTAGTTTACTTAAACTTGAAGAACAAGAAATTGGCGAATTGTACTGTTTGGATGATTTGCACATATGTTTCTTAGACTATATAGAAGCAATATAAACAATGATTTCAACCGTCTACCTATTCCATTCATTGTTCTACTTGCCGAAATTTACAAATAATTTCCTTTAAAGGATTAACAATGGGGCTCGTAGTTCACTTAAACTTGAAGAACAAAAAATTGGCGAATGGTACTGTTTGGATGCTTTGCATATATGTTTCTTAGACTATATAGATGCAATATATACAAAGATTTCAACCGTCCACCTGTTCCATTCATTGTTCTACTTGTCGAAAGTTACAAATAATTTCCTTTAAAGGATTAACAATGGGGCTCGTTGTTCACTTAAACTTGAAGAACAATAAATTGGCGAATTGTACTGTTTGGATGCTTTGCATATATGTTTCTTAGACTATATAGAAGCAATATATACAAAGATTTCAACCGTCTACCTGTTCCATTCACTGTTCTACTTGTCGAAAGTTACAATTAATTTCCGTTAAAGGATTAACAATGGGGCTCGTCGTTCACTTAAACTTGAAGAACAAAAAATTGGCGAATGGTACTGTTTGGATGCTTTGCATATATGTTTCTTAGACTATATAGAAGCAATATATACATTGATTTCAACCGGCTACCAGTTCCATTCATTGTTCTACTTCTCGCAAGGTACAAATAATTTCCGTTAAAGTATTAACAATGGGGCTCGTAGTTCACTTAAACTTGAAGAACAAAAAATTGGCGAATGGTACTGTTTTGATGCTTTGCATATATGTTTCATAGAATATATAGAAGCAATATATACAAAGATTTCACCCGTCTACCTGTTCTATTCATAGTTCTACTTGTAGAAAGTTACAAATAATTTCCATTTCATGATTATCAATGGGGCTCGCTGTTCACTTAAACTTGAAGAACAAAAAATTGGCGAATGGTACTGTTTGGATGCTTTGCATATATGTTTCTTAGACTATATAGAAGCAATATATACAATGATTTCAACCGTCTACCTGTTCCATTCATTGTTCTACTTGTCGCAAGTTACAAATAATTTCCGTTAAAGTATTAACAATGGGGCTCGTAGTTCACTTAAACTTGAAGATCAAATAATTGGCGAATTGTACTGTTTGGATGATTTGCATATATGTTTCTTAGACTATATAGAAACAATATATACAAAGATTTCAACAGTCTACCTGTTCCATTCATTGTTCTACTTGTCGAAAGTTACAAATAATTTCCGTTAAGGCATTAACAATGGGGATCGTAGTTTACTTAAACTTGAAGAACAAGAAATTGGCGAATTGTACTGTTTGGATGATTTGCATATATGTTTCTTAGACTATATAGAAGCAATATATACATTGATCTCAACCGTCTACCTGTTCCATTCATTGTTCTACTTGTAGAAAGTTACAAATAATTTCCGTTTCATAATTATCAATGGGGCTCGTTGTTCACTTAAACTTGAAGAACAAAAAATTGGCGAATGGTACTGTTTGGATGCTTTGCATATATGTTTCGTAGACTATATAGAAGCAATATATACAATGACTTCAACCGTCTACATGATCCATTCATTGTTCTACTTGTCGATATTTACAAATAATTTCCTTTAAAGGATTAACAATGGGGCTCGTTGTTCACTTAAACTTGAAGAACAAAAAAGTGGCGAATGGTACTGTTTGGATGCTTTGCATATATGTTTCTTAGACTATGAAGAACCAATATATACATTGATTTCAACCGTCTACCTGTTCCATTCATTGTTCTACTTGTCGCAAGTTACAAATAATTTCCGTTAAAGTATTAACAATGGGGCTCGTAGTTCACTTAAACTTGAAGATCAAATAATTGGCGAATTGTACTGTTTGGATGATTTGCATATATGTTTCTTAGACTATATAGAAACAATATATACAAAGATTTCAACAGTCTACCTGTTCCATTCATTGTTCTACTTGTCGAAAGTTACAAATAATTTCCGTTAAGGGATTAACAATGGGGATCGTAGTTTACTTAAACTTGAAGAACAAGAAATTGGCGAATTGTACTGTTTGGATGATTTGCACATATGTTTCTTAGACTATATAGAAGCAATATAAACAATGATTTCAACCGTCTACCTATTCCATTCATTGTTCTACTTGCCGAAATTTACAAATAATTTCCTTTAAAGGATTAACAATGGGGCTCGTAGTTCACTTAAACTTGAAGAACAAAAAATTGGCGAATGGTACTGTTTGGATGCTTTGCATATATGTTTCTTAGACTATATAGATGCAATATATACAAAGATTTCAACCGTCCACCTGTTCCATTCATTGTTCTACTTGTCGAAAGTTACAAATAATTTCCTTTAAAGGATTAACAATGGGGCTCGTTGTTCACTTAAACTTGAAGAACAATAAATTGGCGAATTGTACTGTTTGGATGCTTTGCATATATGTTTCTTAGACTATATAGAAGCAATATATACAAAGATTTCAACCGTCTACCTGTTCCATTCACTGTTCTACTTGTCGAAAGTTACAATTAATTTCCGTTAAAGGATTAACAATGGGGCTCGTCGTTCACTTAAACTTGAAGAACAAAAAATTGGCGAATGGTACTGTTTGGATGCTTTGCATATATGTTTCTTAGACTATATAGAAGCAATATATACATTGATTTCAACCGGCTACCAGTTCCATTCATTGTTCTACTTCTCGCAAGGTACAAATAATTTCCGTTAAAGTATTAACAATGGGGCTCGTAGTTCACTTAAACTTGAAGAACAAAAAATTGGCGAATGGTACTGTTTTGATGCTTTGCATATATGTTTCATAGAATATATAGAAGCAATATATACAAAGATTTCACCCGTCTACCTGTTCTATTCATAGTTCTACTTGTAGAAAGTTACAAATAATTTCCATTTCATGATTATCAATGGGGCTCGCTGTTCACTTAAACTTGAAGATCAAAAAATTGGCGATTGTTACTGTTTAGATGCTTTGCATATAGGTTTCTTAGACTATATAGAAGCAATATATACAAAGATTTCAACCGTCTACCTGTTCCGTTCATTGTTCTACTTGTCGAAAATTACAAATAATTTCCGATAAAGGATTAGCCATTGGGGCTCATTGTTCACTTAAACTTGAAGAACAAAAAATTGGCGAATGGTACTGTTTGGATGCTTTGCATATATGTTTCTTAGACTATATAGAAGCAATATATACGTTGATTTCAACCGTCTACCTGTTCCATTCATTGTTCTACTTGTCGAAATTTACAAATAATTTCCTTTAAAGGATTAACAATGGGGCTCGTAGTTCACTTAATCTTGAAGAACAAAAAATTGGCGAATGGTACTGTTTGGATGCTTTGCATATATGTTTCTTAGACTATATAGACGCAATATATACAAAGATTTCAACCGTCTACCTGTTCCATTCATTGTTCTACTTGTCGGAAGTTACAAATAATTTCCGATAAAGGATTAACCATTGGGGCTCGTTGTTCACTTAAACTTGAAGAACAAAAAATTGGCGAATGGTACTGTTTGGATGCTTTGCATATATGTTTCTTAGACTATATAGAAGCAATATATACATTGATTTCAACCGTCTACCTGTTCCATTCACTGTTCTACTTGTCGAAATTTACAAATAATTTCGTTTAAATGATTAACAATAGGGCTCGTAGTTCACTTAAACTTGAACAACAAAAAATTGGCGAATGGTACTGTTTGGATGCTTTGCATATATGTTTCTTAGACTATTTAGAAGCAATATATAGAAAGATTTCACCCGTCTACCTGTACTATTCATTGTTCTACTTGTAGAAAGTTACAAATAATTTCCATTTCATGATTATCAATGGGGCTCGCTGTTCACTTAAACTTGAAGATCAAAAAATTGGCGATTGTTACTGTTTAGATGCTTTGCATATAGGTTTCTTAGACTATATAGAAGCAATATATACAAAGATTTCAACCGTCTACCTGTTCCATTCATTGTTCTACTTGTCGAAAATTACAAATAATTTCCGATAAAGGATTAGCCATTGGGGCTCATTGTTCACTTAAACTTGAAGAACAAAAAATTGGCGAATGGTACTGTTTGGATGCTTTGCATATATGTTTCTTAGACTATATAGAAGCAATATATACGTTGATTTCAACCGTCTACCTGTTCCATTCATTGTTCTACTTGTCGAAATTTACAAATAATTTCCTTTAAAGCATTAACAATGGGGCTCGTAGTTCACTTAAACTTGAAGAACAAAAAATTGGCGAATGGTACTCTTTGGATGCTTTGCATATATGTTTCTTAGACTATATAGACGCAATATATACAAAGATTTCAACCGTCTACCTGTTCCATTCATTGTTCTACTTGTCGGAAGTTACAAATAATTTCCGATAAAGGATTAACCATTGGGGCTCGTTGTTCACTTAAACTTGAAGAACAAAAAATTGGCGAATGGTACTGTTTGGATGCTTTGCACATATGTTTCTTAGACTATATAGAAGCAATATATACATTGATCTCAACCGTCTACCTGTTCCATTCATTGTTCTACTTGTAGAAAGTTACAAATAATTTCCGTTTCATAATTATCAATGGGGCTCGTTGTTCACTTAAACTTGAAGAACAAAAAATTGGCGAATGGTACTGTTTGGATGCTTTGCATATATGTTTCGTAGACTATATAGAAGCAATATATACAATGACTTCAACCGTCTACATGATCCATTCATTGTTCTACTTGTCGATATTTACAAATAATTTCCTTTAAAGGATTAACAATGGGGCTCGTTGTTCACTTAAACTTGAAGAACAAAAAAGTGGCGAATGGTACTGTTTGGATGCTTTGCATATATGTTTCTTAGACTATAAAGAACCAATATATACATTGATTTCAACCGTCTACCTGTTCCATTCATTGTTCTACTTGTCGCAAGTTACAAATAATTTCCGTTAAAGTATTAACAATGGGGCTCGTAGTTCACTTAAACTTGAAGATCAAATAATTGGCGAATTGTACTGTTTGGATGATTTGCATATATGTTTCTTAGACTATATAGAAACAATATATACAAAGATTTCAACAGTCTACCTGTTCCATTCATTGTTCTACTTGTCGAAAGTTACAAATAATTTCCGTTAAGGGATTAACAATGGGGATCGTAGTTTACTTAAACTTGAAGAACAAGAAATTGGCGAATTGTACTGTTTGGATGATTTGCACATATGTTTCTTAGACTATATAGAAGCAATATAAACAATGATTTCAACCGTCTACCTATTCCATTCATTGTTCTACTTGCCGAAATTTACAAATAATTTCCTTTAAAGGATTAACAATGGGGCTCGTAGTTCACTTAAACTTGAAGAACAAAAAATTGGCGAATGGTACTGTTTGGATGCTTTGCATATATGTTTCTTAGACTATATAGATGCAATATATACAAAGATTTCAACCGTCCACCTGTTCCATTCATTGTTCTACTTGTCGAAAGTTACAAATAATTTCCTTTAAAGGATTAACAATGGGGCTCGTTGTTCACTTAAACTTGAAGAACAATAAATTGGCGAATTGTACTGTTTGGATGCTTTGCATATATGTTTCTTAGACTATATAGAAGCAATATATACAAAGATTTCAACCGTCTACCTGTTCCATTCACTGTTCTACTTGTCGAAAGTTACAATTAATTTCCGTTAAAGGATTAACAATGGGGCTCGTCGTTCACTTAAACTTGAAGAACAAAAAATTGGCGAATGGTACTGTTTGGATGCTTTGCATATATGTTTCTTAGACTATATAGAAGCAATATATACATTGATTTCAACCGGCTACCAGTTCCATTCATTGTTCTACTTCTCGCAAGGTACAAATAATTTCCGTTAAAGTATTAACAATGGGGCTCGTAGTTCACTTAAACTTGAAGAACAAAAAATTGGCGAATGGTACTGTTTTGATGCTTTGCATATATGTTTCATAGAATATATAGAAGCAATATATACAAAGATTTCACCCGTCTACCTGTTCTATTCATAGTTCTACTTGTAGAAAGTTACAAATAATTTCCATTTCATGATTATCAATGGGGCTCGCTGTTCACTTAAACTTGAAGATCAAAAAATTGGCGATTGTTACTGTTTAGATGCTTTGCATATAGGTTTCTTAGACTATATAGAAGCAATATATACAAAGATTTCAACCGTCTACCTGTTCCGTTCATTGTTCTACTTGTCGAAAATTACAAATAATTTCCGATAAAGGATTAGCCATTGGGGCTCATTGTTCACTTAAACTTGAAGAACAAAAAATTGGCGAATGGTACTGTTTGGATGCTTTGCATATATGTTTCTTAGACTATATAGAAGCAATATATACGTTGATTTCAACCGTCTACCTGTTCCATTCATTGTTCTACTTGTCGAAATTTACAAATAATTTCCTTTAAAGGATTAACAATGGGGCTCGTAGTTCACTTAATCTTGAAGAACAAAAAATTGGCGAATGGTACTGTTTGGATGCTTTGCATATATGTTTCTTAGACTATATAGACGCAATATATACAAAGATTTCAACCGTCTACCTGTTCCATTCATTGTTCTACTTGTCGGAAGTTACAAATAATTTCCGATAAAGGATTAACCATTGGGGCTCGTTGTTCACTTAAACTTGAAGAACAAAAAATTGGCGAATGGTACTGTTTGGATGCTTTGCATATATGTTTCTTAGACTATATAGAAGCAATATATACATTGATTTCAACCGTCTACCTGTTCCATTCACTGTTCTACTTGTCGAAATTTACAAATAATTTCGTTTAAATGATTAACAATAGGGCTCGTAGTTCACTTAAACTTGAACAACAAAAAATTGGCGAATGGTACTGTTTGGATGCTTTGCATATATGTTTCTTAGACTATTTAGAAGCAATATATAGAAAGATTTCACCCGTCTACCTGTACTATTCATTGTTCTACTTGTAGAAAGTTACAAATAATTTCCATTTCATGATTATCAATGGGGCTCGCTGTTCACTTAAACTTGAAGATCAAAAAATTGGCGATTGTTACTGTTTAGATGCTTTGCATATAGGTTTCTTAGACTATATAGAAGCAATATATACAAAGATTTCAACCGTCTACCTGTTCCATTCATTGTTCTACTTGTCGAAAATTACAAATAATTTCCGATAAAGGATTAGCCATTGGGGCTCATTGTTCACTTAAACTTGAAGAACAAAAAATTGGCGAATGGTACTGTTTGGATGCTTTGCATATATGTTTCTTAGACTATATAGAAGCAATATATACGTTGATTTCAACCGTCTACCTGTTCCATTCATTGTTCTACTTGTCGAAATTTACAAATAATTTCCTTTAAAGCATTAACAATGGGGCTCGTAGTTCACTTAAACTTGAAGAACAAAAAATTGGCGAATGGTACTCTTTGGATGCTTTGCATATATGTTTCTTAGACTATATAGACGCAATATATACAAAGATTTCAACCGTCTACCTGTTCCATTCATTGTTCTACTTGTCGGAAGTTACAAATAATTTCCGATAAAGGATTAACCATTGGGGCTCGTTGTTCACTTAAACTTGAAGAACAAAAAATTGGCGAATGGTACTGTTTGGATGCTTTGCACATATGTTTCTTAGACTATATAGAAGCAATATATACATTGATCTCAACCGTCTACCTGTTCCATTCATTGTTCTACTTGTAGAAAGTTACAAATAATTTCCGTTTCATAATTATCAATGGGGCTCGTTGTTCACTTAAACTTGAAGAACAAAAAATTGGCGAATGGTACTGTTTGGATGCTTTGCATATATGTTTCGTAGACTATATAGAAGCAATATATACAATGACTTCAACCGTCTACATGATCCATTCATTGTTCTACTTGTCGATATTTACAAATAATTTCCTTTAAAGGATTAACAATGGGGCTCGTTGTTCACTTAAACTTGAAGAACAAAAAAGTGGCGAATGGTACTGTTTGGATGCTTTGCATATATGTTTCTTAGACTATAAAGAACCAATATATACATTGATTTCAACCGTCTACCTGTTCCATTCATTGTTCTACTTGTCGCAAGTTACAAATAATTTCCGTTAAAGTATTAACAATGGGGCTCGTAGTTCACTTAAACTTGAAGATCAAATAATTGGCGAATTGTACTGTTTGGATGATTTGCATATATGTTTCTTAGACTATATAGAAACAATATATACAAAGATTTCAACAGTCTACCTGTTCCATTCATTGTTCTACTTGTCGAAAGTTACAAATAATTTCCGTTAAGGGATTAACAATGGGGATCGTAGTTTACTTAAACTTGAAGAACAAGAAATTGGCGAATTGTACTGTTTGGATGATTTGCACATATGTTTCTTAGACTATATAGAAGCAATATAAACAATGATTTCAACCGTCTACCTATTCCATTCATTGTTCTACTTGCCGAAATTTACAAATAATTTCCTTTAAAGGATTAACAATGGGGCTCGTAGTTCACTTAAACTTGAAGAACAAAAAATTGGCGAATGGTACTGTTTGGATGCTTTGCATATATGTTTCTTAGACTATATAGATGCAATATATACAAAGATTTCAACCGTCCACCTGTTCCATTCATTGTTCTACTTGTCGAAAGTTACAAATAATTTCCTTTAAAGGATTAACAATGGGGCTCGTTGTTCACTTAAACTTGAAGAACAATAAATTGGCGAATTGTACTGTTTGGATGCTTTGCATATATGTTTCTTAGACTATATAGAAGCAATATATACAAAGATTTCAACCGTCTACCTGTTCCATTCACTGTTCTACTTGTCGAAAGTTACAATTAATTTCCGTTAAAGGATTAACAATGGGGCTCGTCGTTCACTTAAACTTGAAGAACAAAAAATTGGCGAATGGTACTGTTTGGATGCTTTGCATATATGTTTCTTAGACTATATAGAAGCAATATATACATTGATTTCAACCGGCTACCAGTTCCATTCATTGTTCTACTTCTCGCAAGGTACAAATAATTTCCGTTAAAGTATTAACAATGGGGCTCGTAGTTCACTTAAACTTGAAGAACAAAAAATTGGCGAATGGTACTGTTTTGATGCTTTGCATATATGTTTCATAGAATATATAGAAGCAATATATACAAAGATTTCACCCGTCTACCTGTTCTATTCATAGTTCTACTTGTAGAAAGTTACAAATAATTTCCATTTCATGATTATCAATGGGGCTCGCTGTTCACTTAAACTTGAAGATCAAAAAATTGGCGATTGTTACTGTTTAGATGCTTTGCATATAGGTTTCTTAGACTATATAGAAGCAATATATACAAAGATTTCAACCGTCTACCTGTTCCGTTCATTGTTCTACTTGTCGAAAATTACAAATAATTTCCGATAAAGGATTAGCCATTGGGGCTCATTGTTCACTTAAACTTGAAGAACAAAAAATTGGCGAATGGTACTGTTTGGATGCTTTGCATATATGTTTCTTAGACTATATAGAAGCAATATATACGTTGATTTCAACCGTCTACCTGTTCCATTCATTGTTCTACTTGTCGAAATTTACAAATAATTTCCTTTAAAGGATTAACAATGGGGCTCGTAGTTCACTTAAACTTGAAGAACAAAAAATTGGCGAATGGTACTGTTTGGATGCTTTGCATATATGTTTCTTAGACTATATAGACGCAATATATACAAAGATTTCAACCGTCTACCTGTTCCATTCATTGTTCTACTTGTCGGAAGTTACAAATAATTTCCGATAAAGGATTAACCATTGGGGCTCGTTGTTCACTTAAACTTGAAGAACAAAAAATTGGCGAATGGTACTGTTTGGATGCTTTGCATATATGTTTCTTAGACTATATAGAAGCAATATATACATTGATTTCAACCGTCTACCTGTTCCATTCACTGTTCTACTTGTCGAAATTTACAAATAATTTCGTTTAAATGATTAACAATAGGGCTCGTAGTTCACTTAAACTTGAACAACAAAAAATTGGCGAATGGTACTGTTTGGATGCTTTGCCTATATGTTTCTTAGACTATATAGACGCAATATATACAAAGATTTCAACCGTCTACCTGTTCTACTCATTGTTCTACTTGTCGAAAGTTACAAATAATTTCCGATAAAGGATTAACAATGGGGCTCGTCGTTCACTTAAACTTGAAGAACAAAAAATTGGCGAATGGTACTGTTTGGATGCTTTGCATATATGTTTCTTAGACTATATAGAAGCAATATATACATTGATTTCAACCGGCTACCAGTTCCATTCATTGTTCTACTTCTCGCAAGGTACAAATAATTTCCGTTAAAGTATTAACAATGGGGCTCGTAGTTCACTTAAACTTGAAGAACAAAAAATTGGCGAATTGTACTGTTTGGATGCTTTGCATATATGTTTCTTAGACTATATAGAAGCAATATATACAAAGATTTCAACCGTCTACCTGTTCCATTCATTGTTCTACTTGTCGAAAGTTACAAATAATTACGGATAAAGGATTAACCATTGGTGCTCATTGTTCACTTAAACTTGAAGAACAAAAAATTGGCGAATTGTACTGTTTGGATGCTTTGCATATATGTTTCTTAGACTATATAGAAGCAATATATACAAAGATTTCAACCGTCTTCCTGTTCCATTCATTGTTCTACTTGTCGAAAGTTACAAATAATTTCCGATAAAGGATTAACAATGGGGCTCATTGTTCACTTAAACCTGAAGGACAAAAAATTGGCGAATGGTACTGTTTGGATGCTTTGCATATATGTTTCTTAGACTATATGGAAGCAATATATACAAAGATTTCAACCGTCTACGTGTTCCAATCATTGTTCTACTTGTCGAAATTTACAAATAATTTCCTTTAAAGGATTAACAATGGGGCTCGTTGTTCACTTAAACTTGAAGAACAAAAAAGTGGCGAATGGTACTGTTTGGATGCTTTGCATATATGTTTCTTAGACTATATAGAAGGAATATATACAATGATTTCAACAGTCTACCTGTTCCATTCATTGTTCTACTTGTCGAAATTTACAAATAATTTCCTTTAAAGGATTAACAATGGGGCTCGTAGTTCACTTAAACTTGAAGAACAAAAAATTGGCGAATGGTACTGTTTGGATGCTTTGCATATATGTTTCTTAGACTATTTAGAAGCAATATATAGAAAGATTTCACCCGTCTACCTGTACTATTCATTGTTCTACTTGTAGAAAGTTACAAATAATTTCCATTTCATGATTATCAATGGGGCTCGCTGTTCACTTAAACTTGAAGATCAAAAAATTGGCGATTGTTACTGTTTAGATGCTTTGCATATAGGTTTCTTAGACTATATAGAAGCAATATATACAAAGATTTCAACCGTCTACCTGTTCCATTCATTGTTCTACTTGTCGAAAATTACAAATAATTTCCGATAAAGGATTAGCCATTGGGGCTCATTGTTCACTTAAACTTGAAGAACAAAAAATTGGCGAATGGTACTGTTTGGATGCTCTGCATATATGTTTCTTAGACTATATAGAAGCAATATATACGTTGATTTCAACCGTCTACCTGTTCCATTCATTGTTCTACTTGTCGAAATTTACAAATAATTTCCTTTAAAGCATTAACAATGGGGCTCGTAGTTCACTTAAACTTGAAGAACAAAAAATTGGCGAATGGTACTGTTTGGATGCTTTGCATATATGTTTCTTAGACTATATAGACGCAATATATACAAAGATTTCAACCGTCTACCTGTTCCATTCATTGTTCTACTTGTCGGAAGTTACAAATAATTTCCGATAAAGGATTAACCATTGGGGCTCGTTGTTCACTTAAACTTGAAGAACAAAAAATTGGCGAATGGTACTGTTTGGATGCTTTGCATATATGTTTCTTAGACTATATAGAAGCAATATATACATTGATTTCAACCGTCTACCTGTTCCATTCACTGTTCTACTTGTCGAAATTTACAAATAATTTCGTTTAAATGATTAACAATAGGGCTCGTAGTTCACTTAAACTTGAACAACAAAAAATTGGCGAATGGTACTGTTTGGATGCTTTGCCTATATGTTTCTTAGACTATATAGACGCAATATATACAAAGATTTCAACCGTCTACCTGTTCCACTCATTGTTCTACTTGTCGAAAGTTACAAATAATTTCCGATAAAGGATTAACAATGGGGCTCGTCGTTCACTTAAACTTGAAGAACAAAAAATTGGCGAATGGTACTGTTTGGATGCTTTGCATATATGTTTCTTAGACTATATAGAAGCAATATATACATTGATTTCAACCGGCTACCAGTTCCATTCATTGTTCTACTTCTCGCAAGGTACAAATAATTTCCGTTAAAGTATTAACAATGGGGCTCGTAGTTCACTTAAACTTGAAGAACAAAAAATTGGCGAATGGTACTGTTTGGATGCTTTGCATATATGTTTCATAGAATATATAGAAGCAATATATACAAAGATTTCAACCGTCTACCTGTTCCATTCATTGTTCTACTTGTCGAAAATTACAAATAATTTCCGATAAAGGATTAACCATTGGGGCTCATTGTTCACTAAACTTGAAGAACAAAAAATTGTCGAATTGTACTGTTTGGATGCTTTGCATATATGTTTCTTAGACTATATAGACGCAATATATACAAGGATTTCAACCGTCTACCTGTTCCATTCATTGTTCTACTTGTCGAAAGTTACAAATAATTACGGATAAAGGATTAACCATTGGTGCTCATTGTTCACTTAAACTTGAAGAACAAAAAATTGTCGAATTGTACTGTTTGGATGCTTTGCATATATGTTTCTTAGACTATATAGAAGCAATATATACAAAGATTTCAACCGTCTTCCTGTTCCATTCATTGTTCTACTTGTCGAAAGTTACAAATAATTTCCGATAAAGGATTAACAATGGGGCTCATTGTTCACTTAAACTTGAAGGACAAAAAATTGGCGAATGGTACTGTTTGGATGCTTTGCATATATGTTTCTTAGACTATATGGAAGCAATATATACAACGATTTCAACAGTCTACGTGTTCCAATCATTGTTCTACTTGTAGAAAGTTACAATTAACTTCCGTTAAAGGATTAACAATGGGGCTCGTAGTTCACTTAAACTTGAAGAACAAAAAATTAGCGAATTGTACTGTTTGGATGCTTTGCATATATGTTTCTTAGACTATTTAGAAGCAATATATAGAAAGATTTCACCCGTCTACCTGTACTATTCATTGTTCTACTTGTAGAAAGTTACAAATAATTTCCATTTCATGATTATCAATGGGGCTCGCTGTTCACTTAAACTTGAAGATCAAAAAATTGGCGATTGTTACTGTTTAGATGCTTTGCATATAGGTTTCTTAGACTATATAGAAGCAATATATACAAAGATTTCAACCGTCTACCTGTTCCATTCATTGTTCTACTTGTCGAAAATTACAAATAATTTCCGATAAAGGATTAGCCATTGGGGCTCATTGTTCACTTAAACTTGAAGAACAAAAAATTGGCGAATGGTACTGTTTGGATGCTTTGCATATATGTTTCTTAGACTATATAGAAGCAATATATACGTTGATTTCAACCGTCTACCTGTTCCATTCATTGTTCTACTTGTCGAAATTTACAAATAATTTCCTTTAAAGGATTAACAATGGGGCTCGTAGTTCACTTAAACTTGAAGAACAAAAAATTGGCGAATGGTACTGTTTGGATGCTTTGCATATATGTTTCTTAGACTATATAGACGCAATATATACAAAGATTTCAACCGTCTACCTGTTCCATTCATTGTTCTACTTGTCGGAAGTTACAAATAATTTCCGATAAAGGATTAACCATTGGGGCTCGTTGTTCACTTAAACTTGAAGAACAAAAAATTGGCGAATGGTACTGTTTGGATGCGTTGCATATATGTTTCTTAGACTATATAGAAGCAATATATACATTGATTTCAACCGTCTACCTGTTCCATTCATTGTTCTACTTGTCGAAATTTACAAATAATTTCGTTTAAATGATTAACAATAGGGCTCGTAGTTCACTTAAACTTGAACAACAAAAATTTGGCGAATGGTACTGTTTGGATGCTTTGCCTATATGTTTCTTAGACTATATAGACGCAATATATACAAAGATTTCAACCGTCTACCTGTTCCATTCATTGTTCTACTTGCCGAAAGTTACAAATAATTTCCGATAAAGGATTAACAATTGGGCTCGTAGTTCACTTAAACTTAAAGAACAAAATATTGGCGAATTGTACTGTTTGGATACTTTGCTTATATGTTTCTTAGACTATTTAGAAGAAATATATAAAAAGATTTCAACCGTCTACCAGTTCCATTCATTGTTCTACTTGTCGAAAGTTACAAATAATTTCCGATAAAGGATTAACAATGGGGCTCATTGTTCACTTAAACTTGAAGAACAAAAAATTGGCGAATTGTACTGTTTGGATGCTTTGCATATATGTTTCATAGACTATTTAGAAGCAATATATAGAAAGATTTCACCCGTCTACCTGTACTATTCATTGTTCTACTTGTAGAAAGTTACAAATAATTTCCATTTCATGATTATCAATGGGGCTCGCTGTTCACTTAAACTTGAAGATCAAAAAATTGGCGATTGTTACTGTTTAGATGCTTTGCATATAGGTTTCTTAGACTATATAGAAGCAATATATACAAAGATTTCAACCGTCTACCTGTTCCATTCATTGTTCTACTTGTCGAAAATTACAAATAATTTCCGATAAAGGATTAGCCATTGGGGCTCATTGTTCACTTAAACTTGAAGAACAAAAAATTGGCGAATGGTACTGTTTGGATGCTTTGCATATATGTTTCTTAGACTATATAGACGCAATATATACAAAGATTTCAACCGTCTACCTGTTCCATTCATTGTTCTACTTGTCGGAAGTTACAAATAATTTCCGATAAAGGATTAACCATTGGGGCTCGTTGTTCACTTAAACTTGAAGAACAAAAAATTGGCGAATGGTACTGTTTGGATGCTTTGCACATATGTTTCTTAGACTATATAGAAGCAATATATACATTGATCTCAACCGTCTACCTGTTCCATTCATTGTTCTACTTGTAGAAAGTTACAAATAATTTCCGTTTCATAATTATCAATGGGGCTCGTTGTTCACTTAAACTTGAAGAACAAAAAATTGGCGAATGGTACTGTTTGGATGCTTTGCATATATGTTTCGTAGACTATATAGAAGCAATATATACAATGACTTCAACCGTCTACATGATCCATTCATTGTTCTACTTGTCGATATTTACAAATAATTTCCTTTAAAGGATTAACAATGGGGCTCGTTGTTCACTTAAACTTGAAGAACAAAAAAGTGGCGAATGGTACTGTTTGGATGCTTTGCATATATGTTTCTTAGACTATAAAGAACCAATATATACATTGATTTCAACCGTCTACCTGTTCCATTCATTGTTCTACTTGTCGCAAGTTACAAATAATTTCCGTTAAAGTATTAACAATGGGGCTCGTAGTTCACTTAAACTTGAAGATCAAATAATTGGCGAATTGTACTGTTTGGATGATTTGCATATATGTTTCTTAGACTATATAGAAACAATATATACAAAGATTTCAACAGTCTACCTGTTCCATTCATTGTTCTACTTGTCGAAAGTTACAAATAATTTCCGTTAAGGGATTAACAATGGGGATCGTAGTTTACTTAAACTTGAAGAACAAGAAATTGGCGAATTGTACTGTTTGGATGATTTGCACATATGTTTCTTAGACTATATAGAAGCAATATAAACAATGATTTCAACCGTCTACCTATTCCATTCATTGTTCTACTTGCCGAAATTTACAAATAATTTCCTTTAAAGGATTAACAATGGGGCTCGTAGTTCACTTAAACTTGAAGAACAAAAAATTGGCGAATGGTACTGTTTGGATGCTTTGCATATATGTTTCTTAGACTATATAGATGCAATATATACAAAGATTTCAACCGTCCACCTGTTCCATTCATTGTTCTACTTGTCGAAAGTTACAAATAATTTCCTTTAAAGGATTAACAATGGGGCTCGTTGTTCACTTAAACTTGAAGAACAATAAATTGGCGAATTGTACTGTTTGGATGCTTTGCATATATGTTTCTTAGACTATATAGAAGCAATATATACAAAGATTTCAACCGTCTACCTGTTCCATTCACTGTTCTACTTGTCGAAAGTTACAATTAATTTCCGTTAAAGGATTAACAATGGGGCTCGTCGTTCACTTAAACTTGAAGAACAAAAAATTGGCGAATGGTACTGTTTGGATGCTTTGCATATATGTTTCTTAGACTATATAGAAGCAATATATACATTGATTTCAACCGGCTACCAGTTCCATTCATTGTTCTACTTCTCGCAAGGTACAAATAATTTCCGTTAAAGTATTAACAATGGGGCTCGTAGTTCACTTAAACTTGAAGAACAAAAAATTGGCGAATGGTACTGTTTTGATGCTTTGCATATATGTTTCATAGAATATATAGAAGCAATATATACAAAGATTTCACCCGTCTACCTGTTCTATTCATAGTTCTACTTGTAGAAAGTTACAAATAATTTCCATTTCATGATTATCAATGGGGCTCGCTGTTCACTTAAACTT
Organism: Cerceris ruficornis; assembly: GCA_963989415.1. NCBI lineage: Eukaryota > Metazoa > Arthropoda > Insecta > Hymenoptera > Crabronidae > Cerceris > Cerceris ruficornis. The sequence continues at coordinate 1,275,752 of CAXDIW010000481.1, read as the reverse complement.
GAAGATCAAAAAATTGGCGATTGTTACTGTTTAGATGCTTTGCATATAGGTTTCTTAGACTATATAGAAGCAATATATACAAAGATTTCAACCGTCTACCTGTTCCGTTCATTGTTCTACTTGTCGAAAATTACAAATAATTTCCGATAAAGGATTAGCCATTGGGGCTCATTGTTCACTTAAACTTGAAGAACAAAAAATTGGCGAATGGTACTGTTTGGATGCTTTGCATATATGTTTCTTAGACTATATAGAAGCAATATATACGTTGATTTCAACCGTCTACCTGTTCCATTCATTGTTCTACTTGTCGAAATTTACAAATAATTTCCTTTAAAGGATTAACAATGGGGCTCGTAGTTCACTTAAACTTGAAGAACAAAAAATTGGCGAATGGTACTGTTTGGATGCTTTGCATATATGTTTCTTAGACTATATAGACGCAATATATACAAAGATTTCAACCGTCTACCTGTTCCATTCATTGTTCTACTTGTCGGAAGTTACAAATAATTTCCGATAAAGGATTAACCATTGGGGCTCGTTGTTCACTTAAACTTGAAGAACAAAAAATTGGCGAATGGTACTGTTTGGATGCTTTGCATATATGTTTCTTAGACTATATAGAAGCAATATATACATTGATTTCAACCGTCTACCTGTTCCATTCACTGTTCTACTTGTCGAAATTTACAAATAATTTCGTTTAAATGATTAACAATAGGGCTCGTAGTTCACTTAAACTTGAACAACAAAAAATTGGCGAATGGTACTGTTTGGATGCTTTGCCTATATGTTTCTTAGACTATATAGACGCAATATATACAAAGATTTCAACCGTCTACCTGTTCTACTCATTGTTCTACTTGTCGAAAGTTACAAATAATTTCCGATAAAGGATTAACAATGGGGCTCGTCGTTCACTTAAACTTGAAGAACAAAAAATTGGCGAATGGTACTGTTTGGATGCTTTGCATATATGTTTCTTAGACTATATAGAAGCAATATATACATTGATTTCAACCGGCTACCAGTTCCATTCATTGTTCTACTTCTCGCAAGGTACAAATAATTTCCGTTAAAGTATTAACAATGGGGCTCGTAGTTCACTTAAACTTGAAGAACAAAAAATTGGCGAATTGTACTGTTTGGATGCTTTGCATATATGTTTCTTAGACTATATAGAAGCAATATATACAAAGATTTCAACCGTCTACCTGTTCCATTCATTGTTCTACTTGTCGAAAGTTACAAATAATTACGGATAAAGGATTAACCATTGGTGCTCATTGTTCACTTAAACTTGAAGAACAAAAAATTGGCGAATTGTACTGTTTGGATGCTTTGCATATATGTTTCTTAGACTATATGGAAGCAATATATACAAAGATTTCAACCGTCTACGTGTTCCAATCATTGTTCTACTTGTCGAAATTTACAAATAATTTCCTTTAAAGGATTAACAATGGGGCTCGTTGTTCACTTAAACTTGAAGAACAAAAAAGTGGCGAATGGTACTGTTTGGATGCTTTGCATATATGTTTCTTAGACTATATAGAAGGAATATATACAATGATTTCAACAGTCTACCTGTTCCATTCATTGTTCTACTTGTCGAAATTTACAAATAATTTCCTTTAAAGGATTAACAATGGGGCTCGTAGTTCACTTAAACTTGAAGAACAAAAAATTGGCGAATGGTACTGTTTGGATGCTTTGCATATATGTTTCTTAGACTATTTAGAAGCAATATATAGAAAGATTTCACCCGTCTACCTGTACTATTCATTGTTCTACTTGTAGAAAGTTACAAATAATTTCCATTTCATGATTATCAATGGGGCTCGCTGTTCACTTAAACTTGAAGATCAAAAAATTGGCGATTGTTGCTGTTTAGATGCTTTGCATATAGGTTTCTTAGACTATATAGAAGCAATATATACAAAGATTTCAACCGTCTACCTGTTCCATTCATTGTTCTACTTGTCGAAAATTACAAATAATTTCCGATAAAGGATTAGCCATTGGGGCTCATTGTTCACTTAAACTTGAAGAACAAAAAATTGGCGAATGGTACTGTTTGGATGCTCTGCATATATGTTTCTTAGACTATATAGAAGCAATATATACGTTGATTTCAACCGTCTACCTGTTCCATTCATTGTTCTACTTGTCGAAATTTACAAATAATTTCCTTTAAAGCATTAACAATGGGGCTCGTAGTTCACTTAAACTTGAAGAACAAAAAATTGGCGAATGGTACTGTTTGGATGCTTTGCATATATGTTTCTTAGACTATATAGACGCAATATATACAAAGATTTCAACCGTCTACCTGTTCCATTCATTGTTCTACTTGTCGGAAGTTACAAATAATTTCCGATAAAGGATTAACCATTGGGGCTCGTTGTTCACTTAAACTTGAAGAACAAAAAATTGGCGAATGGTACTGTTTGGATGCTTTGCATATATGTTTCTTAGACTATATAGAAGCAATATATACATTGATTTCAACCGTCTACCTGTTCCATTCACTGTTCTACTTGTCGAAATTTACAAATAATTTCGTTTAAATGATTAACAATAGGGCTCGTAGTTCACTTAAACTTGAACAACAAAAAATTGGCGAATGGTACTGTTTGGATGCTTTGCCTATATGTTTCTTAGACTATATAGACGCAATATATACAAAGATTTCAACCGTCTACCTGTTCCACTCATTGTTCTACTTGTCGAAAGTTACAAATAATTTCCGATAAAGGATTAACAATGGGGCTCGTCGTTCACTTAAACTTGAAGAACAAAAAATTGGCGAATGGTACTGTTTGGATGCTTTGCATATATGTTTCTTAGACTATATAGAAGCAATATATACATTGATTTCAACCGGCTACCAGTTCCATTCATTGTTCTACTTCTCGCAAGGTACAAATAATTTCCGTTAAAGTATTAACAATGGGGCTCGTAGTTCACTTAAACTTGAAGAACAAAAAATTGGCGAATGGTACTGTTTGGATGCTTTGCATATATGTTTCATAGAATATATAGAAGCAATATATACAAAGATTTCAACCGTCTACCTGTTCCATTCATTGTTCTACTTGTCGAAAATTACAAATAATTTCCGATAAAGGATTAACCATTGGGGCTCATTGTTCACTAAACTTGAAGAACAAAAAATTGTCGAATTGTACTGTTTGGATGCTTTGCATATATGTTTCTTAGACTATATAGACGCAATATATACAAGGATTTCAACCGTCTACCTGTTCCATTCATTGTTCTACTTGTCGAAAGTTACAAATAATTACGGATAAAGGATTAACCATTGGTGCTCATTGTTCACTTAAACATGAAGAACAAAAAATTGGCGAATTGTACTGTTTGGATGCTTTGCATATATGTTTCTTAGACTATATAGAAGCAATGTATACAAAGATTTCAACCGTCTACCTGTTCCATTCATTGTTCTACTTGTCGAAAGTTACAAATAATTTCCGATAAAGGATTAACAATGGGGCTCATTGTTCACTTAAACTTGAAGGACAAAAAATTGGCGAATGGTACTGTTTGGATGCTTTGCATATATGTTTCTTAGACTATATGGAAGCAATATATACAACGATTTCAACCGTCTACGTGTTCCAATCATTGTTCTACTTGTAGAAAGTTACAATTAACTTCCGTTAAAGGATTAACAATGGGGCTCGTAGTTCACTTAAACTTGAAGAACAAAAAATTAGCGAATTGTACTGTTTGGATGCTTTGCATATATGTTTCTTAGACTATTTAGAAGCAATATATAGAAAGATTTCACCCGTCTACCTGTACTATTCATTGTTCTACTTGTAGAAAGTTACAAATAATTTCCATTTCATGATTATCAATGGGGCTCGCTGTTCACTTAAACTTGAAGATCAAAAAATTGGCGATTGTTACTGTTTAGATGCTTTGCATATAGGTTTCTTAGACTATATAGAAGCAATATATACAAAGATTTCAACCGTCTACCTGTTCCATTCATTGTTCTACTTGTCGAAAATTACAAATAATTTCCGATAAAGGATTAGCCATTGGGGCTCATTGTTCACTTAAACTTGAAGAACAAAAAATTGGCGAATGGTACTGTTTGGATGCTTTGCATATATGTTTCTTAGACTATATAGAAGCAATATATACGTTGATTTCAACCGTCTACCTGTTCCATTCATTGTTCTACTTGTCGAAATTTACAAATAATTTCCTTTAAAGGATTAACAATGGGGCTCGTAGTTCACTTAAACTTGAAGAACAAAAAATTGGCGAATGGTACTGTTTGGATGCTTTGCATATATGTTTCTTAGACTATATAGACGCAATATATACAAAGATTTCAACCGTCTACCTGTTCCATTCATTGTTCTACTTGTCGGAAGTTACAAATAATTTCCGATAAAGGATTAACCATTGGGGCTCGTTGTTCACTTAAACTTGAAGAACAAAAAATTGGCGAATGGTACTGTTTGGATGCGTTGCATATATGTTTCTTAGACTATATAGAAGCAATATATACATTGATTTCAACCGTCTACCTGTTCCATTCATTGTTCTACTTGTCGAAATTTACAAATAATTTCGTTTAAATGATTAACAATAGGGCTCGTAGTTCACTTAAACTTGAACAACAAAAATTTGGCGAATGGTACTGTTTGGATGCTTTGCCTATATGTTTCTTAGACTATATAGACGCAATATATACAAAGATTTCAACCGTCTACCTGTTCCATTCATTGTTCTACTTGCCGAAAGTTACAAATAATTTCCGATAAAGGATTAACAATTGGGCTCGTAGTTCACTTAAACTTAAAGAACAAAATATTGGCGAATTGTACTGTTTGGATACTTTGCTTATATGTTTCTTAGACTATTTAGAAGAAATATATAAAAAGATTTCAACCGTCTACCAGTTCCATTCATTGTTCTACTTGTCGAAAGTTACAAATAATTTCCGATAAAGGATTAACAATGGGGCTCATTGTTCACTTAAACTTGAAGAACAAAAAATTGGCGAATTGTACTGTTTGGATGCTTTGCATATATGTTTCATAGACTATTTAGAAGCAATATATAGAAAGATTTCACCCGTCTACCTGTACTATTCATTGTTCTACTTGTAGAAAGTTACAAATAATTTCCATTTCATGATTATCAATGGGGCTCGCTGTTCACTTAAACTTGAAGATCAAAAAATTGGCGATTGTTACTGTTTAGATGCTTTGCATATATGTTTCTTAGATTATATAGATGCAATATATACAAAGATTTCAACCATCTACCTGTTCCATTCATTGTTCTACTTGTCGAAAGTTACAAATAATTTCCGATAAAGGATTAACCATTGGGGCTCATTGTTCACTTAAACTTGAAGAACAAAAAATTGGCGAATTGTACTGTTTGGATGCTTTGCGTACATCTTTCTTAGACTATATGGAAGCAATATATACAAAGATTTCAACCGTCTACGTGTTCCAATCATTGTTCTACTTGTCGAAATTTACAAATAATTTCCATTAAAGGATTAACATTGGGGCTCGTTGTTCACTTAAACTTGAAGAACAAAAAAGTGGCGTATGGTACTGTTTGGATGCTTTGCATATATGTTTCTTAGACTATAAAGAAGTAATATATACATTGATTTCAACCGTCTACCTGTTCCATTCATTGTTCTACTTGTCGCAAGTTACAAATAATTTCCGTTAAAGTATTAACAATGGGGCTCGTAGTTCACTTAAACTTGAAGATCAAATAATTGGCGAATTGTACTGTTTGGATGATTTGCATATATGTTTCTTAGACTATATAGAAGCAATATATACAAAGATTTCAACCGTCTACCTGTTCCATTCATTGTTCTACTTGTCGAAAGTTACAAATAATTTCCGTTAAGGGATTAACCATTGGGGCTCATTGTTCACTTACACTTGAAGAACAAAAAATTGGCGAATTATACTGTTTGGATGCTTTGCATATATGTTTCTTATACTATAAAGAAGCAATATATACAAAGATTTCAACCGTCTACCTGTTCCATTCACTGTTCTACTTGTCGAAAGTTACAAATAATTTCCGTTAAGGGATTAACAATGGGGATCGTAGTTCACTTAAACTTGAAGAACAAAAAATTGGCGAATTGTACTGTTTGGATGCTTTGCGTACATGTTTCTTAGACTATATGGAAGCAATATATACAAAGATTTCAACCGTCTACGTGTTCCAATCATTGTTCTACTTGTCGAAATTTACAAATAATTTCCTTTAAAGGATTAACAATGGGGCTCGTTGTTCACTTAAACTTGAAGAACAAAAAAGTGGCGAATGGTACTGTTTGGATGCTTTGCATATATGTTTCTTAGACTATATAGAAGGAATATATACAATGATTTCAACAGTCTACCTGTTCCATTCATTGTTCTACTTGTCGAAATTTACAAATAATTTCCTTTAAAGGATTAACAATGGGGCTCGTAGTTCACTTAAACTTGAAGAACAAAAAATTGGCGAATGGTACTGTTTGGATGCTTTGCATATATGTTTCTTAGACTATTTAGATGCAATATATAGAAAGATTTCACCCGTCTACCTGTACTATTCATTGTTCTACTTGTAGAAAGTTACAAATAATTTCCATTTCATGATTATCAATGGGGCTCGTAGTTCACTTAAACTTGAAGAACAAAAAATTGGCGAATTGTACTGTTTGGATGCTTTGCATATATGTTTCTTATACTATATAGAAGCAACATATACAAAGATTTCAACCGTCTACCTGTTCTATTCATTGTTCTACTTGTAGAAAGTTACAAATAATTTCCATTTCATGATTATCAATGGGGCTCGTAGTTCACTTAAACTTGAAGAACAAAAAATTGGCGAATTGTACTGTTTGGATGCTTTGCATACATGTTTCTTAGACTATATAGAAGCAATATATACAAAGATTTCAACCGTGTACCTGTTCCATTCATTGTTCTACTTGTCGAAAGTTACAAATAATTTCCTTTAAAGGATTAACAATGGGGCTCGTTGTTCACTTAAACTTGAAGAATAATAAATTGGCGAATTGTACTGTTTGGATGCTTTGCATATATGTTTCTTAGACTATATAGAAGCAATATATACAAAGATTTCAACCGTCTACCTGTTCCATTCATAGTTCTACTTGTCGAAAGTTACAAATAATTTCCGATAAAGGATTAACAATGGGGCTCATTGTTCACTTAAACTTGAAGAACAAAAAATTGGCGAATGGTACTGTTTGGATGCTTTGCATATATGTTTCTTATACTATATAGAAGCAATATATACAAAGATTTCAACCGTCTACCTATTCCATTCAATGTTCTACTTGTCGAAATTTACAAATAATTTCCTTTAAAGGATTAACAATGGGGCTCGTAGTTCACTTAAACTTGAAGAACAAAAAATTGGCGAATTGTACTGTTTGGAAGCTTTGCATATATGTTTCTTAGACTATATAGAAGCAATATGTACAATGATTTCAACAGTCTACCTGTTCCATTCATTGTTCTACTTGTCGAAATTCACAAATAATTTCCTTTAAAGGATTAACAATGGGGCTCGTAGTTCACTTAAACTTGAAGAACAAAAAATTGGCGAATGGTACTGTTTGGATGCTTTGCATATATGTTTCTTAGACTATTTAGATGCAATATATAGAAAGATTTCACCCGTCTACCTGTACTATTCATTGTTCTACTTGTAGAAAGTTACAAATAATTTCCATTTCATGATTATCAATGGGGCTCGTAGTTCACTTAAACTTAAAGAACAAAAAATTGGCGAATGGTACTGTTTGGATGCTTTGCATATATTTTTCTTAGACTATATGGAAGCAATGTATATAAAGACTTCAACCGTCTACCTGATCCATGCATTGTTCTACTTGTCGAAAGTTACAAATAATTTCCTTTAAAGGATTAACAATGGGGCTCGTTGTTCACTTAAACTTGAAGAACAATAAATTGGCGAATTGTACTGGTTGGATGCTTTGCATATATGTTTCTTAGACTATGTAGAAGCAATATATACAAAGATTTCAACCGTCTACCTGTTCCATTCATTGTTCTACTTGTCGAAAGTTACAAATAATTTCCGATAAAGGATTAACAATGGGGCTCATTGTTCACTTAAACTTGAAGAACAAAAAATTGGCGAACGGTACTGCTTGGATGCTTTGCGTACATGTTTCTTAGACTATATGGAAGCAATATATACAAAGATTTCAACCGTCTACCTGATCCATTCATTGTTCTACTTGTCGAAAGTTACAAATAATTTCCGATAAAGGATTAACAATGGGGCTCATTGTTCACTTAAACTTGAAGAACAAAAAATTGGCGAATGGTACTGTTTGGATGCTTTGCATATATGTTTCTTAGACTATATGGAAGCAATGTATACAAAGATTTCAACCGTCTACCTGTTCCATTCAATGTTCTACTTGTCGAAATTTAGAAATAATTTCCTTTAAAGGATTAACAATGGGGCTCGTAGTTCACTTAAACTTGAAGAACAAAAAATTGGCGGACGGTACTGTTTGGATGCTTTGCATATATGTTTCTTAGACTATATAGAAGCAATATATACAAAGATTTCAACCGTCTACCTGTTCCATTCATTGTTCTACTTGCCGAAATTTATAAATAATTTCCTTTAAAGGATTAACAATGGGGCTCGTAGTTCACTTAAACTTGAAGAACAAAAAATTGGCGAAGGGTACTGCTTGGATGCTTTGCGTACATGTTTCTTAGACTATATGGAAGCAATATATACAAAGATTTCAACCGTCTACGTGTTCCAATCATTGTTCTACTTGTCGAAATTTGCAAATAATTTCCTTTAAAGGATTAACAATGGGGCTCGTTGTTCACTTAAACTTGAAGAACAATAAATTGGCGAATTGTACTGGTTGGATGCTTTGCATATATGTTTCTTAGACTATGTAGAAGCAATATATACAAAGATTTCAACCGTCTACCTGTTCCATTCAATGTTCTACTTGTCGAAAGTTACAAATAATTTCCGATAAAGGATTAACAATGGGGCTCATTGTTCACTTAAACTTGAAGAACAAAAAATTGGCGAATGGTACTGTTTGGATGCTTTGCATATATGTTTCTTAGACTATATAGAAGCAATATATACAAAGATTTCAGCCATCTACCTGTTCCATTCATTGTTCTACTTGTCGAAAGTTACAAATAATTTCCGATAAAGGATTAACAATGGGGCTCATTGTTCACTTAAACTTGAAGGACAAAAAATTGGCGAATGGTACTGTTTGGATGCTTTGCGTACTTGTTTCTTAGACTATATGGTAGCAATATATACAAGGATTTCAACCATCTACCTGTTCCATTCATTGTTCTACTTGTCGAAAGTTACAAATAATTACCGATAAAGGGTTAACCATTGGGGCTCATTGTTCACTTAAACTTGAAGGACAAAAAATTGGCGAATGGTACTGTTTGGATGCTTTGCGTACATGTTTCTTAGACTATATGGAGGCAATATATACAAGGATTTCAACCGTCTACCTGTTCCATTCATTGTTCTACTTGTCGAAAGTTACAAATAATTACCGATAAAGGATTAACCATTGGGGCTAATTGTTCACTTAAACTTGAGGAACAAAAAATTGGCGAATTGTACTGTTTGGATGCTTTGCGTACATGTTTCTTAGACTATATGGAAGCAATATATACAAAGATTTCAACCGTCTAAGTGTTCCAATCATTGTTCTACTTGTCGAAATTTACAAATAATTTCCTTTAAAGGATTAACAATGGGGCTCGTTGTTCACTTAAACTTGAAGAACAAAAAATTGGCGAATGGTACTGTTTGGATGCTTTGCGTACATGTTTCTTAGACTATATAGAAGCAATATATACATTGATTTCAACCGGCTACCTGTTCCATTCATTGTTCTACTTGTCGCAAGTTACAAATAATTTCCGTTAAAGTATTAACAATGGGGCTCGTAGTTCACTTAAACTTGAAGATCAAATAATTGGCGAATTGTACTGTTTGGACGCTTTGCATATATGTTTCTTAGACTATTTAGAAGCAATGTATACAAAGATTTCAACAGTCTACCTGTTCCATTCATGGTTCTACTTGTCGAAAGTTACAAATAATTACCGATAAAGGATTAACCATTGGGGCTAATTGTTCACTTAAACTTGAAGAACAAAAAATTGGCGAATTGTACTGTTTGGATGCTTTGCATATATGTTTCTTAGACTATATAGAAGCAATATATACAAAGATTTCAACCGTGTACCTGTTCCATTCATTGTTCTACTTGTCGAAAGTTACAAATAATTTCCTTTAAAGGATTAACAATGGGGCTCATTGTTCACTTAAACTTGATGAACAAAAAATTGGCGAATTGTACTATTTGGATGCTTTGCATATATGTTTCTTAGACTATATAGAAGCAATATATACAAAGATTTCAACCGTGTACCTGTTCCATTCATTGTTCTACTTGTCGAAAGTTACAAATAATTTCCTTTAGAGTATTAACAATGGGGCTCGTAGTTCACTTAAACTTGAAGAACAAAAAATTGGCGAATTGTACTGTTTGGATGCTTTGCATATATGTTTCTTAGACTATATAGAAGCAATATATACAAAGATTTCAACCGTGTACCTGTTCCATTCATTGTTCTACTTGTCGAAAGTTACAAATAATTTCCATTTCATGATTAACAATGGGGCTCGTAGTTCACTTAAACTTGAAGATCAAAAAATTGGCGATTGTTACTGTTTAGATGCTTTGCATATAGGTTTCTTAGACTATATAGAAGCAATATATACAAAGATTTCAACCGTCTACCTGGTCCATTCATTGTTCTACTTGTCGAAAGTTACAAATAATTTCCGAAAACGGATTAACCATTGGGGCTCATTGTTCACTTAAACTTGAAGAACAAAAAATTAGCGAATGGTACTGTTTGGATGCTTTGCATATATGTTTCTTAGACTATATAGAAGCAATACATACAAAGATTTCAACCGTCTACCTGTTCCATTCATTGTTCTACTTGTCGAAAGTTACAAATAATTTCCGATAAAGGATTAACAATGGGGCTCATTGTTCACTTAAACTTGAAGAACAAAAAATTGGCGAATGGTACTGTTTGGATGCTTTGCGTACATGTTTCTTAGACTATATGGAAGCAATTTATACAAAGATTTCAACCGTCTACGTGTTCCAATCATTGTTCTACTTGTCGAAATTTACAAATAATTTCCTTTAAGGGATTAACAATGGGGATCGTAGTTTACTTAAACTTGAAGAACAAGAAATTGACGAATTGTACTGTTTGGATGCTTTGCATATATGTTTCTTAGACTATATAAAAGCAATATATACAAAGAATTCAACCGTCTACCTGTTCCATTCATTGTTCTACTTGTAGAAAGTTACAAATAATTTCCGTTTCATGATTATCAATGAGGCTCGTAGTTCACTTAAACTTCAAGAACAAAAAATTGGCGAATTGTACTGTTGAGATGCTTTGCATATTTGTTTCTTAGACTATATAGAAGCAATATATACAATGATTTCAACCGTCTACATGATCCATTCATTGTTCTACTTGTCGAAATTTACAAATAATTTCCTTTAAAGGATTAACAATGGGGCTCGTAGTTCACTTAAACATGAAGATGAAATAATTGGCGAATTGTACTGTTTTGATGCTTTACATATATGTTTCTTAGATTATATAGAAGCAATATATACAATGATTTCAACCGTCTACCTGTTCAATTCATTGTTCTACTTGTCGAAAGTTACAAATAATTTCCGTTAAGGGATTAACAATGGGGATCGTAGTTTACTTAAACTTGAAGAACAAAAAATTGGCGAATTGTACTTTTTGGATGCTTTGCATATATGTTTCTTAGACTATATAGAAGCAATATATACAAAGATTTCAACCGTCTACGTGTTCCAATCATTGTTCTACTTATCGAAATTTACAAATAATTTCCTTTAAAGGATTAACAATGGGGCTCGTTGTTCACTTAAACTTGAAGAACAATAAATTGGCGAATTGTACTGTTTGGATGCTTTGCATATATGTTTCTTAGACTATATAGAAGCAATATATACAAAGATTTCAACCGTCTACCTGTTCCATTCATTGTTCTACTTGTCGAAAGTTACAAATAATTTCCGATAAAGGATTAACAATGGGGCTCATTGTTCACTTAAACTTGAAGAACAAAAAATTGGCGAACGGTACTGCTTGGATGCTTTGCGTACATGTTTCTTAGACTATATGGAAGCAATATATACAAAGATTTCAACCGTCTACCTGATCCATTCATTGTTCTACTTGTCGAAAGTTACAAATAATTTCCGATAAAGGATTAACAATGGGGCTCATTGTTCACTTAAACTTGAAGAACAAAAAATTGGCGAATGGTACTGTTTGGATGCTTTGCATATATGTTTCTTAGACTATATAGAAGCAATATATACAAAGATTTCAACCGTCTACCTGTTCCATTCAATGTTCTGCTTGTCGAAAGTTACAAATAATTTCCGATAAAGGATTAACAATGGGGCTCATTGTTCACTTAAACTTGAAGAACAAAAAATTGGCGAATTGTACTGTTTGGACGCTTTGCATAAGTGTTTCTTAGACTACATAGAAACAACATATACTATGATTTCAACAGTCTACCTGTTCCATTCATTGTTCTACTTGCCGAAAGTTACAAATAATTTCCGATAAAGGATTAACCATTGGGGCTCATTGTTCACTTAAACTTGAAGAACAAAAAATTGGCGAATGGTACTGTTTGGATGCTTTGCGTACATGTTTCTTAGACTATATGGAAGCAATATATACAAAGATTTCAACCGTCTACGTGTTCCAATCATTGTTCTACTTGTCGAAATTTACAAATAATTTCCTTTAAAGGATTAACAATGGGGCTCGTTGTTCACTTAAACTTGAAGAACAAAAAATTGGCGAATGGTACTGTTTGGATGCTTTGCGTACATGTTTCTTAGACTATATAGAAGCAATATATACATTGATTTCAACCGGCTACATGTTCCATTCATTGTTCTACTTGTCGCAAGTTACAAATAATTTCCGTTAAAGTATTAACAATGGGGCTCGTAGTTCACTTAAACTTGAAGATCAAATAATTGGCGAATTGTACTGTTTGGACGCTTTGCATATATGTTTCTTAGACTATTTAGAAGCAATGTATACAAAGATTTCAACAGTCTACCTGTTCCATTCATGGTTCTACTTGTCGAAAGTTACAAATAATTACCGATAAAGGATTAACCATTGGGGCTAATTGTTCACTTAAACTTGAAGAACAAAAAATTGGCGAATTGTACTGTTTGGATGCTTTGCATATATGTTTCTTAGACTATATAGAAGCAATATATACAAAGATTTCAACCGTGTACCTGTTCCATTCATTGTTCTACTTGTCGAAAGTTACAAATAATTTCCTTTAAAGGATTAACAATGGGGCTCATTGTTCACTTAAACTTGATGAACAAAAAATTGGCGAATGGTACTGTTTGGATGCTTTGCGTACATGTTTCTTAGACTATATGGAAGCAATATATACAAAGATTTCAACCGTCTACGTGTTCCAATCATTGTTCTACTTGTCGAAAGTTACAAATAATTTCCGTTAAGGGATTAACAATGGGGATCGTAGTTTACTTAAACTTGAAGAACAAAAAATTGGCGAATTGTACTGTTTGGATGCTTTGCATATATGTTTCTTATACTATATAGAAGCAATATATACAAATATTTCAACCGTCTACCGGTTCCATTCATTGTTCTACTTGTCGAAAATTACAAATAATTTCCGATAATGGATTAACCATTGGGGCTCATTGTTCACTTAAACTTGAAGACCAAAAAATTGGCGAATGGTACTGTTTGGATGCTTTGCATATATGTTTCTTAGACTATTTAGAAGCAATATATAGAAAGATTTCACCCGTCTACCTGTACTATTCATTGTTCTACTTGTAGAAAGTTACAAATAATTTCCATTTCATGATTATCAATGGGGCTCGCTGTTCACTTAAACTTGAAGATCAAAAAATTGGCGATTGTTACTGTTTAGATGCTTTGCATATAGGTTTCTTAGACTATATAGAAGCAATGTATACAAAGATTTCAACCGTCCACCTGTTCCATTCATTGTTCTACTTGTCGAAAGTTACAAATAATTTCCGATAAAGGATTAACAATGGGTCTCATTGTTCACTTAAACGTGAAGAACAAAAAATTGGCGAATTGTACTGTTTGGATGCTTTGCATATATGTTTCTTAGACTATATAGAATCAATATATACATTGATTACAACCGGCTACCTGTTCCATTCATTGTCCTACTTGTCGCAAGTTACAAATAATTTCCGTTAAAGTATTAACAATGGGGCTCGTAGTTCACTTAAACTTGAAGATCAAATAATTGGCGAATTGTACTGTTTGGACGCTTTGCATATATGTTTCTTAGACTATTTAGAAGCAATATATACAATGATTTCAACAGTCTACCTGTTCCATTCATTGTTCTACTTGTCGAAATTTACAAATAATTTCCTTTAAAGGATTAACAATGGGGCTCGTAGTTCACTTAAACTTGAAGAACAAAAAATTGGCGAATGGTACTGTTTGGATGCTTTGCATATATGTTTCTTAGATTATACAGAGGCAATATATACAAGGATTTCAACCGTCTACCTGTTCCATTCATTGTTCTACTTGTCGAAATTTACAAATAATTACCGATAAAGGATTAACCATTGGGGCTCATTGTTCATTTAAACTTGAAGAACAAAAAATTGGCGAATTGTACTGTTTGGATGCTTTGCATATATGTTTTTAGACTATATAGAAGCAATATATACAAAGATTTCAACCGTCTACCTTTTCCATTCATTGTTCTACTTGTCGAAAGTTACAAATAATTTCCGATAAAGGATTAACAATGGGGCTCATTGTTCACTTAAACTTGAAGGACAAAAAATTGGCGAATGGTACTGTTTGGATGCTTTGCGTACTTGTTTCTTAGACTATATGGTAGCAATATATACAAGGATTTCAACCATCTACCTGTTCCATTCATTGTTCTACTTGTCGAAAGTTACAAATAATTACCGATAAAGGGTTAACCATTGGGGCTCATTGTTCACTTAAACTTGAAGGACAAAAAATTGGCGAATGGTACTGTTTGGATGCTTTGCGTACATGTTTCTTAGGCTATATGGAGGCAATATATACAAGGATTTCAACCGTCTACCTGTTCCATTCATTGTTCTACTTGTCGAAAGTTACAAATAATTACCGATAAAGGATTAACCATTGGGGCTAATTGTTCACTTAAACTTGAAGAACAAAAAATTGGCGAATTGTACTGTTTGGATGCTTTGCGTACATGTTTCTTAGACTATATGGAAGCAATATATACAAAGATTTCAACCGTCTACGTGTTCCAATCATTGTTCTACTTGTCGAAATTTACAAATAATTTCCTTTAAAGGATTAACAATGGGGCTCGTTGTTCACTTAAACTTGAAGAACAAAAAATTGGCGAATGGTACTGTTTGGATGCTTTGCGTACATGTTTCTTAGACTATATAGAAGCAATATATACATTGATTTCAACCGGCTACCTGTTCCATTCATTGTTCTACTTGTCGCAAGTTACAAATAATTTCCGTTAAAGTATTAACAATGGGGCTCGTAGTTCACTTAAACTTGGAGATCAAATAATTGGCGAATTGTACGGTTTGGACGCTTTGCATATATGTTTCTTAGACTATTTAGAAGCAATGTATACAAAGATTTCAACAGTCTACCTGTTCCATTCATGGTTCTACTTGTCGAAAGTTACAAATAATTACCGATAAAGGATTAACCATTGGGGCTAATTGTTCACTTAAACTTGAAGAACAAAAAATTGGCGAATTGTACTGTTTGGATGCTTTGCATATATGTTTCTTAGACTATATAGAAGCAATATATACAAAGATTTCAACCGTGTACCTGTTCCATTCATTGTTCTACTTGTCGAAAGTTACAAATAATTTCCTTTAAAGGATTAACAATGGGGCTCATTGTTCACTTAAACTTGAAGGACAAAAAATTGGCGAATGGTACTGTTTGGATGCTTTGCGTACTTGTTTCTTAGACTATATGGTAGCAATATATACAAGGATTTCAACCATCTACCTATTCCATTCATTGTTCTACTTGTCGAAAGTTACAAATAATTACCGATAAAGGGTTAACCATTGGGGCTCATTGTTCACTTAAACTTGAAGGACAAAAAATTGGCGAATGGTACTGTTTGGATGCTTTGCGTACATGTTTCTTAGACTATATGGAGGCAATATATACAAGGATTTCAACCGTCTACCTGTTCCATTCATTGTTCTACTTGTCGAAAGTTACAAATAATTACCGATAAAGGATTAACCATTGGGGCTAATTGTTCACTTAAACTTGAAGAACAAAAAATTGGCGAATTGTACTGTTTGGATGCTTTGCATATATGTTTCTTAGACTATTTAGAAGCAATGTATACAAAGATTTCAACAGTCTACCTGTTCCATTCATGGTTCTACTTGTCGAAAGTTACAAATAATTTCCATTTCATGATTAACAATGGGGCTCGTAGTTCACTTAAACTTGAAGATCAAAAAATTGGCGATTGTTACTGTTTAGATGCTTTGCATATAGGTTTCTTAGACTATATAGAAGCAATATATACAAAGATTTCAACCGTCTACCTGGTCCATTCATTGTTCTACTTGTCGAAAGTTACAAATAATTTCCGAAAACGGATTAACCATTGGGGCTCATTGTTCACTTAAACTTGAAGAACAAAAAATTAGCGAATGGTACTGTTTGGATGCTTTGCATATATGTTTCTTAGACTATATAGAAGCAATACATACAAAGATTTCAACCGTCTACCTGTTCCATTCATTGTTCTACTTGTCGAAAGTTACAAATAATTTCCGATAAAGGATTAACAATGGGGCTCATTGTTCACTTAAACTTGAAGAACAAAAAATTGGCGAATGGTACTGTTTGGATGCTTTGCATATATGTTTCTTAGACTATATAGAAGCAATATATACATTGATTTCAACCGTCTAACTGTTCCACTCATTGTTCTACTTGTCGCAAGTTACAAATAATTTCCTTTAAAGGATTAACAATGGGGCTCATTGTTCACTTAAACTTGATGAACAAAAAATTGGCGAATTGTACTATTTGGATGCTTTGCATATATGTTTCTTAGACTATATAGAAGCAATATATACAAAGATTTCAACCGTGTACCTGTTCCATTCATTGTTCTACTTGTCGAAAGTTACAAATAATTTCCTTTAAAGTATTAACAATGGGGCTCGTAGTTCACTTAAACTTGAAGAACAAAAAATTGGCGAATTGTACTGTTTGGATGCTTTGCATATATGTTTCTTAGACTATATAGAAGCAATATATACAATGATTTCAACCGTCTACTAATTCCATTCATTGTTCTACTTGCCGAAATTTACAAATAATTTCCTTTAAAGGATTAACAATGGGGCTCGTAGTTCACTTAAACTTGAAGAGCAAAAAATAGTCGAATTGTACAGTTTGGATGCATTGCATATAGGTTTCTTAGACTATATAGAAGCAACATATACAAAGATTTCAACCGTCTACCTGTTCTATTCATTGTTCTACTTGTCGAAAATTACAAATAATTTCCTTTAAAGGATTAACAATGGGGCTCATTGTTCACTTAAACATGAAGAACAAAAAATTGGCGAATTGTACTGTTTGGATGCTTTGCATATATGTTTCTTAGACTATATAGAAGCAATATATACAAAGATTTCAACCGTCTACCTGTTCCATTCATTGTTCTACTTGTCGAAAGTTACAAATAATTTCCTATAAAGGATTAACAATGGGGCTCATTGTTCACTTAAACTTGAAGGACAAAAAATTGGCGAATGGTACTGTTTGGATGCTTTGCGTACATGTTTCTCAGACTATATGGAGGCATTATATACAAGGATTTCAACCGTCTACCTGTTCCATTCATTGTTCTACTTGTCGAAAATTACAAATAATTTCCTTTAAAGGATTAACAATGGGGCTCATTGTTCACTTAAACATGAAGAACAAAAAATTGGCGAATTGTACTGTTTGGATGCTTTGCATATATGTTTCTTAGACTATATAGAAGCAATATATACAAAGATTTCAACCGTCTACCTGTTCCATTCATTGTTCTACTTGCCGAAAGTTACAAATAATTTCCTATAAAGGATTAACAATGGGGCTCATTGTTCACTTAAACTTGAAGGACAAAAAATTGGCGAATGGTACTGTTTGGATGCTTTGCGTACATGTTTCTCAGACTATATGGAGGCAATATATACAAGGATTTCAACCGTCTACCTGTTCCATTCATTGTTCTACTTGTCGAAAGTTACAAATAATTACCGATAAAGGATTAACCATTGGGGCTAATTGTTCACTTAAACTTGAAGAACAAAAAATTGGCGAATTGTACTGTTTGGATGCTTTGCATATATGTTTCTTAGACTATATAGAAGCAATATATACAAAGATTTCAACCGTGTACCTGTTCCATTCATTGTTCTACTTGTCGAAAGTTACAAATAATTTCCTTTAAAGTATTAACAATGGGGCTCATTGTTCACTTAAACTTGAAGAACAAAAAATTTGCGAATTGTACTGGTTGGATGCTTTGCTATATGTTTTTAGACTATATAGAAGCAATATATACAAAGATTTCAACCGTCTACCTTTTCCATTCATTGTTCTACTTGTCGAAAGTTACAAATAATTTCCGATAAAGGATTAACAATGGGGCTCATTGTTCACTTAAACTTGAAGGACAAAAAATTGGCGAATGGTACTGTTTGGATGCTTTGCGTACTTGTTTCTTAGACTATATGGTAGCAATATATACAAGGATTTCAACCATCTACCTGTTCCATTCATTGTTCTACTTGCCGAATTTTACAAATAATTTCCTTTAAAGGATTAACAATGGGGCTCGTAGTTCACTTAAACTTGAAGAGCAAGAAATTGTCGAATTGTACTGTTTGGATGCTTTGCATATATGTTTCTTAGGCTATATAGAAGCAATATATACAATGATTTCAACCGTCTACCTGTTCCATTCATTGTTCTACTTGTCGAAAGTTACAAATAATTTCCGTTAAGGGATTAACAATGGGGATCGTAGTTTACTTAAACTTGAAGAACAAAAAATTGGCGAATTGTACTGTTTGGATGCTTTGCGTACATGTTTCTTAGACTATATGGAAGCAATATATACAAAGATTTCAACCGTCTACGTGTTCCAATCATTGTTCTACTTGTCGAAATTTACAAATAATTTCCTTTAAAGGATTAACAATGGGGCTCGTTGTTCACTTAAACTTGAAGAACAAAAAATTGGCGAATGGTACTGTTTGGATGCTTTGCGTACATGTTTCTTAGACTATATAGAAGCAATATATACATTGATTTCAACCGGCTACCTGTTCCATTCAATGTTCTACTTGTCGCAAGTTACAAATAATTTCCGTTAAAGTATTAACAATGGGGCTCGTAGTTCACTTAAACTTGAAGATCAAATAATTGGCGAATTGTACTGTTTGGACGCTTTGCATATATGTTTCTTAGACTATTTAGAAGCAATGTATACAAAGATTTCAACCGTCTACCTGTTCCATTCATTGTTCTACTTGTCGAAAGTTACAAATAATTTCCGATAAAGGATTAACAATGGGGCTCATTGTTCACTTAAACTTGAAGAACAAAAAATTGGCGAACGGTACTGCTTGGATGCTTTGCGTACATGTTTCTTAGACTATATGGAAGCAATATATACAAAGATTTCAACCGTCTACCTGATCCATTCATTGTTCTACTTGTCGAAAGTTACAAATAATTTCCGATAAAGGATTAACAATGGGGCTCATTGTTCACTTAAACTTGAAGAACAAAAAATTGGCGAATGGTACTGTTTGGATGCTTTGCATATATGTTTCTTAGACTATATGGAAGCAATGTATACAAAGATTTCAACCGTCTACCTGTTCCATTCAATGTTCTACTTGTCGAAATTTAGAAATAATTTCCTTTAAAGGATTAACAATGGGGCTCGTAGTTCACTTAAACTTGAAGAACAAAAAATTGGCGGACGGTACTGTTTGGATGCTTTGCATATATGTTTCTTAGACTATATAGAAGCAATATATACAAAGATTTCAACCGTCTACCTGTTCCATTCATTGTTCTACTTGCCGAAATTTATAAATAATTTCCTTTAAAGGATTAACAATGGGGCTCGTAGTTCACTTAAACTTGAAGAACAAAAAATTGGCGAAGGGTACTGCTTGGATGCTTTGCGTACATGTTTCTTAGACTATATGGAAGCAATATATACAAAGATTTCAACCGTGTACGTGTTCCAATCATTGTTCTACTTGTCGAAATTTGCAAATAATTTCCTTTAAAGGATTAACAATGGGGCTCGTTGTTCACTTAAACTTGAAGAACAATAAATTGGCGAATTGTACTGGTTGGATGCTTTGCATATATGTTTCTTAGACTATGTAGAAGCAATATATACAAAGATTTCAACCGTCTACCTGTTCCATTCAATGTTCTACTTGTCGAAAGTTACAAATAATTTCCGATAAAGGATTAACAATGGGGCTCATTGTTCACTTAAACTTGAAGAACAAAAAATTGGCGAATGGTACTGTTTGGATGCTTTGCATATATGTTTCTTAGACTATATAGAAGCAATATATACAAAGATTTCAGCCATCTACCTGTTCCATTCATTGTTCTACTTGTCGAAAGTTACAAATAATTTCCGATAAAGGATTAACAATGGGGCTCATTGTTCACTTAAACTTGAAGGACAAAAAATTGGCGAATGGTACTGTTTGGATGCTTTGCGTACTTGTTTCTTAGACTATATGGTAGCAATATATACAAGGATTTCAACCATCTACCTGTTCCATTCATTGTTCTACTTGTCGAAAGTTACAAATAATTACCGATAAAGGGTTAACCATTGGGGCTCATTGTTCACTTAAACTTGAAGGACAAAAAATTGGCGAATGGTACTGTTTGGATGCTTTGCGTACATGTTTCTTAGACTATATGGAGGCAATATATACAAGGATTTCAACCGTCTACCTGTTCCATTCATTGTTCTACTTGTCGAAAGTTACAAATAATTACCGATAAAGGATTAACCATTGGGGCTAATTGTTCACTTAAACTTGAAGAACAAAAAATTGGCGAATTGTACTGTTTGGATGCTTTGCGTACATGTTTCTTAGACTATATGGAAGCAATATATACAAAGATTTCAACCGTCTACGTGTTCCAATCATTGTTCTACTTGTCGAAATTTACAAATAATTTCCTTTAAAGGATTAACAATGGGGCTCGTTGTTCACTTAAACTTGAAGAACAAAAAATTGGCGAATGGTACTGTTTGGATGCTTTGCGTACATGTTTCTTAGACTATATAGAAGCAATATATACATTGATTTCAACCGGCTACCTGTTCCATTCATTGTTCTACTTGTCGCAAGTTACAAATAATTTCCGTTAAAGTATTAACAATGGGGCTCGTAGTTCACTTAAACTTGAAGATCAAATAATTGGCGAATTGTACTGTTTGGACGCTTTGCATATATGTTTCTTAGACTATTTAGAAGCAATGTATACAAAGATTTCAACAGTCTACCTGTTCCATTCATGGTTCTACTTGTCGAAAGTTACAAATAATTACCGATAAAGGATTAACCATTGGGGCTAATTGTTCACTTAAACTTGAAGAACAAAAAATTGGCGAATTGTACTGTTTGGATGCTTTGCATATATGTTTCTTAGACTATATAGAAGCAATATATACAAAGATTTCAACCGTGTACCTGTTCCATTCATTGTTCTACTTGTCGAAAGTTACAAATAATTTCCTTTAAAGGATTAACAATGGGGCTCATTGTTCACTTAAACTTGATGAACAAAAAATTGGCGAATTGTACTATTTGGATGCTTTGCATATATGTTTCTTAGACTATATAGAAGCAATATATACAAAGATTTCAACCGTGTACCTGTTCCATTCATTGTTCTACTTGTCGAAAGTTACAAATAATTTCCTTTAGAGTATTAACAATGGGGCTCGTAGTTCACTTAAACTTGAAGAACAAAAAATTGGCGAATTGTACTGTTTGGATGCTTTGCATATATGTTTCTTAGACTATATAGAAGCAATATATACAAAGATTTCAACCGTGTACCTGTTCCATTCATTGTTCTACTTGTCGAAAGTTACAAATAATTTCCATTTCATGATTAACAATGGGGCTCGTAGTTCACTTAAACTTGAAGATCAAAAAATTGGCGATTGTTACTGTTTAGATGCTTTGCATATAGGTTTCTTAGACTATATAGAAGCAATATATACAAAGATTTCAACCGTCTACCTGGTCCATTCATTGTTCTACTTGTCGAAAGTTACAAATAATTTCCGAAAACGGATTAACCATTGGGGCTCATTGTTCACTTAAACTTGAAGAACAAAAAATTAGCGAATGGTACTGTTTGGATGCTTTGCATATATGTTTCTTAGACTATATAGAAGCAATACATACAAAGATTTCAACCGTCTACCTGTTCCATTCATTGTTCTACTTGTCGAAAGTTACAAATAATTTCCGATAAAGGATTAACAATGGGGCTCATTGTTCACTTAAACTTGAAGAACAAAAAATTGGCGAATGGTACTGTTTGGATGCTTTGCGTACATGTTTCTTAGACTATATGGAAGCAATTTATACAAAGATTTCAACCGTCTACGTGTTCCAATCATTGTTCTACTTGTCGAAATTTACAAATAATTTCCTTTAAGGGATTAACAATGGGGATCGTAGTTTACTTAAACTTGAAGAACAAGAAATTGACGAATTGTACTGTTTGGATGCTTTGCATATATGTTTCTTAGACTATATAAAAGCAATATATACAAAGAATTCAACCGTCTACCTGTTCCATTCATTGTTCTACTTGTAGAAAGTTACAAATAATTTCCGTTTCATGATTATCAATGAGGCTCGTAGTTCACTTAAACTTCAAGAACAAAAAATTGGCGAATTGTACTGTTGAGATGCTTTGCATATTTGTTTCTTAGACTATATAGAAGCAATATATACAATGATTTCAACCGTCTACATGATCCATTCATTGTTCTACTTGTCGAAATTTACAAATAATTTCCTTTAAAGGATTAACAATGGGGCTCGTAGATCACTTAAACATGAAGATGAAATAATTGGCGAATTGTACTGTTTTGATGCTTTACATATATGTTTCTTAGATTATATAGAAGCAATATATACAATGATTTCAACCGTCTACCTGTTCAATTCATTGTTCTACTTGTCGAAATTTACAAATAATTTCCTTTAAAGGATTAACAATGGGGCTCGTAGATCACTTAAACATGAAGATGAAATAATTGGCGAATTGTACTGTTTTGATGCTTTACATATATGTTTCTTAGATTATATAGAAGCAATATATACAATGATTTCAACCGTCTACATGATCCATTCATTGTTCTACTTGTCGAAATTTACAAATAATTTCCTTTAAGGGATTAACAATGGGGATCGTAGTTTACTTAAACTTGAAGAACAAGAAATTGACGAATTGTACTGTTTGGATGCTTTGCATATATGTTTCTTAGACTATATAGAAGCAATACATACAAAGATTTCAACCGTCTACGTGTTCCAATCATTGTTCTACTTGTCGAAATTTACAAATAATTTCCGTTAAAGTATTAACAATGGGGCTCGTTGTTCACTTAAACTTGAAGAACAAAAAATTGGCGAATGGTACTGTTTGGATGCTTTGCGTACATGTTTCTTAGACTATATAGAAGCAATATATACATTGATTTCAACCGGCTACCTGTTCCATTCATTGTTCTACTTGTCGCAAGTTACAAATAATTTCCGTTAAAGTATTAACAATGGGGCTCGTAGTTCACTTAAACTTGAAGATCAAATAATTGGCGAATTGTACGGTTTGGACGCTTTGCATATATGTTTCTTAGACTATTTAGAAGCAATGTATACAAAGATTTCAACAGTCTACCTGTTCCATTCATGGTTCTACTTGTCGAAAGTTACAAATAATTACCGATAAAGGATTAACCATTGGGGCTAATTGTTCACTTAAACTTGAAGAACAAAAAATTGGCGAATTGTACTGTTTGGATGCTTTGCATATATGTTTCTTAGACTATATAGAAGCAATATATACAAAGATTTCAACCGTGTACCTGTTCCATTCATTGTTCTACTTGTCGAAAGTTACAAATAATTTCCTTTAAAGGATTAACAATGGGGCTCATTGTTCACTTAAACTTGATGAACAAAAAATTGGCGAATGGTACTGTTTGGATGCTTTGCGTACATGTTTCTTAGACTATATGGAAGCAATATATACAAAGATTTCAACCGTCTACGTGTTCCAATCATTGTTCTACTTGTCGAAAGTTACAAATAATTTCCGTTAAGGGATTAACAATGGGGATCGTAGTTTACTTAAACTTGAAGAACAAAAAATTGGCGAATTGTACTGTTTGGATGCTTTGCATATATGTTTCTTATACTATATAGAAGCAATATATACAAATATTTCAACCGTCTACCGGTTCCATTCATTGTTCTACTTGTCGAAAATTACAAATAATTTCCGATAATGGATTAACCATTGGGGCTCATTGTTCACTTAAACTTGAAGACCAAAAAATTGGCGAATGGTACTGTTTGGATGCTTTGCATATATGTTTCTTAGACTATTTAGAAGCAATATATAGAAAGATTTCACCCGTCTACCTGTACTATTCATTGTTCTACTTGTAGAAAGTTACAAATAATTTCCATTTCATGATTATCAATGGGGCTCGCTGTTCACTTAAACTTGAAGATCAAAAAATTGGCGATTGTTACTGTTTAGATGCTTTGCATATAGGTTTCTTAGACTATATAGAAGCAATGTATACAAAGATTTCAACCGTCCACCTGTTCCATTCATTGTTCTACTTGTCGAAAGTTACAAATAATTTCCGATAAAGGATTAACAATGGGTCTCATTGTTCACTTAAACGTGAAGAACAAAAAATTGGCGAATTGTACTGTTTGGATGCTTTGCATATATGTTTCTTAGACTATATAGAAGCAATATATACATTGATTTCAACCGGCTACCTGTTCCATTCATTGTCCTACTTGTCGCAAGTTACAAATAATTTCCGTTAAAGTATTAACAATGGGGCTCGTAGTTCACTTAAACTTGAAGATCAAATAATTGGCGAATTGTACTGTTTGGACGCTTTGCATATATGTTTCTTAGACTATTTAGAAGCAATATATACAATGATTTCAACAGTCTACCTGTTCCATTCATTGTTCTACTTGTCGAAATTTACAAATAATTTCCTTTAAAGGATTAACAATGGGGCTCGTAGTTCACTTAAACTTGAAGAACAAAAAATTGGCGAATGGTACTGTTTGGATGCTTTGCATATATGTTTCTTAGATTATACAGAGGCAATATATACAAGGATTTCAACCGTCTACCTGTTCCATTCATTGTTCTACTTGTCGAAATTTACAAATAATTACCGATAAAGGATTAACCATTGGGGCTCATTGTTCATTTAAACTTGAAGAACAAAAAATTGGCGAATTGTACTGTTTGGATGATTTGCATATATGTTTTTAGACTATATAGAAGCAATATATACAAAGATTTCAACCGTCTACCTTTTCCATTCATTGTTCTACTTGTCGAAAGTTACAAATAATTTCCGATAAAGGATTAACAATGGGGCTCATTGTTCACTTAAACTTGAAGGACAAAAAATTGGCGAATGGTACTGTTTGGATGCTTTGCGTACTTGTTTCTTAGACTATATGGTAGCAATATATACAAGGATTTCAACCATCTACCTGTTCCATTCATTGTTCTACTTGTCGAAAGTTACAAATAATTACCGATAAAGGGTTAACCATTGGGGCTCATTGTTCACTTAAACTTGAAGGACAAAAAATTGGCGAATGGTACTGTTTGGATGCTTTGCGTACATGTTTCTTAGACTATATGGAGGCAATATATACAAGGATTTCAACCGTCTACCTGTTCCATTCATTGTTCTACTTGTCGAAAGTTACAAATAATTACCGATAAAGGATTAACCATTGGGGTTAATTGTTCACTTAAACTTGAAGAACAAAAAATTGGCGAATTGTACTGTTTGGATGCTTTGCATATATGTTTCTTAGACTATTTAGAAGCAATGTATACAAAGATTTCAACAGTCTACCTGTTCCATTCATGGTTCTACTTGTCGAAAGTTACAAATAATTTCCATTTCATGATTAACAATGGGGCTCGTAGTTCACTTAAACTTGAAGATCAAAAAATTGGCGATTGTTACTGTTTAGATGCTTTGCATATAGGTTTCTTAGACTATATAGAAGCAATATATACAAAGATTTCAACCGTCTACCTGGTCCATTCATTGTTCTACTTGTCGAAAGTTACAAATAATTTCCGAAAACGGATTAACCATTGGGGCTCATTGTTCACTTAAACTTGAAGAACAAAAAATTAGCGAATGGTACTGTTTGGATGCTTTGCATATATGTTTCTTAGACTATATAGAAGCAATACATACAAAGATTTCAACCGTCTACCTGTTCCATTCATTGTTCTACTTGTCGAAAGTTACAAATAATTTCCGATAAAGGATTAACAATGGGGCTCATTGTTCACTTAAACTTGAAGAACAAAAAATTGGCGAATGGTACTGTTTGGATGCTTTGCATATATGTTTCTTAGACTATATAGAAGCAATATATACATTGATTTCAACCGTCTAACTGTTCCACTCATTGTTCTACTTGTCGCAAGTTACAAATAATTTCCTTTAAAGGATTAACAATGGGGCTCATTGTTCACTTAAACTTGATGAACAAAAAATTGGCGAATTGTACTATTTGGATGCTTTGCATATATGTTTCTTAGACTATATAGAAGCAATATATACAAAGATTTCAACCGTGTACCTGTTCCATTCATTGTTCTACTTGTCGAAAGTTACAAATAATTTCCTTTAAAGTATTAACAATGGGGCTCGTAGTTCACTTAAACTTGAAGAACAAAAAATTGGCGAATTGTACTGTTTGGATGCTTTGCATATATGTTTCTTAGACTATATAGAAGCAATATATACAATGATTTCAACCGTCTACTAATTCCATTCATTGTTCTACTTGCCGAAATTTACAAATAATTTCCTTTAAAGGATTAACAATGGGGCTCGTAGTTCACTTAAACTTGAAGAGCAAAAAATAGTCGAATTGTACAGTTTGGATGCATTGCATATAGGTTTCTTAGACTATATAGAAGCAACATATACAAAGATTTCAACCGTCTACCTGTTCTATTCATTGTTCTACTTGTCGAAAATTACAAATAATTTCCTTTAAAGGATTAACAATGGGGCTCATTGTTCACTTAAACATGAAGAACAAAAAATTGGCGAATTGTACTGTTTGGATGCTTTGCATATATGTTTCTTAGACTATATAGAAGCAATATATACAAAGATTTCAACCGTCTACCTGTTCCATTCATTGTTCTACTTGTCGAAAGTTACAAATAATTTCCTATAAAGGATTAACAATGGGGCTCATTGTTCACTTAAACTTGAAGGACAAAAAATTGGCGAATGGTACTGTTTGGATGCTTTGCGTACATGTTTCTCAGACTATATGGAGGCATTATATACAAGGATTTCAACCGTCTACCTGTTCCATTCATTGTTCTACTTGTCGAAAATTACAAATAATTTCCTTTAAAGGATTAACAATGGGGCTCATTGTTCACTTAAACATGAAGAACAAAAAATTGGCGAATTGTACTGTTTGGATGCTTTGCATATATGTTTCTTAGACTATATAGAAGCAATATATACAAAGATTTCAACCGTCTACCTGTTCCATTCATTGTTCTACTTGCCGAAAGTTACAAATAATTTCCTATAAAGGATTAACAATGGGGCTCATTGTTCACTTAAACTTGAAGGACAAAAAATTGGCGAATGGTACTGTTTGGATGCTTTGCGTACATGTTTCTCAGACTATATGGAGGCAATATATACAAGGATTTCAACCGTCTACCTGTTCCATTCATTGTTCTACTTGTCGAAAGTTACAAATAATTACCGATAAAGGATTAACCATTGGGGCTAATTGTTCACTTAAACTTGAAGAACAAAAAATTGGCGAATTGTACTGTTTGGATGCTTTGCATATATGTTTCTTAGACTATATAGAAGCAATATATACAAAGATTTCAACCGTGTACCTGTTCCATTCATTGTTCTACTTGTCGAAAGTTACAAATAATTTCCTTTAAAGTATTAACAATGGGGCTCATTGTTCACTTAAACTTGAAGAACAAAAAATTTGCGAATTGTACTGGTTGGATGCTTTGCTATATGTTTTTAGACTATATAGAAGCAATATATACAAAGATTTCAACCGTCTACCTTTTCCATTCATTATTCTACTTGTCGAAAGTTACAAATAATTTCCGATAAAGGATTAACAATGGGACTCATTGTTCACTTAAACTTGAAGGACAAAAAATTGGCGAATGGTACTGTTTGGATGCTTTGCGTACTTGTTTCTTAGACTATATGGTAGCAATATATACAAGGATTTCAACCATCTACCTGTTCCATTCATTGTTCTACTTGCCGAATTTTACAAATAATTTCCTTTAAAGGATTAACAATGGGGCTCGTAGTTCACTTAAACTTGAAGAGCAAGAAATTGTCGAATTGTACTGTTTGGATGCTTTGCATATATGTTTCTTAGGCTATATAGAAGCAATATATACAATGATTTCAACCGTCTACCTGTTCCATTCATTGTTCTACTTGTCGAAAGTTACAAATAATTTCCGTTAAGGGATTAACAATGGGGATCGTAGTTTACTTAAACTTGAAGAACAAAAAATTGGCGAATTGTACTGTTTGGATGCTTTGCGTACATGTTTCTTAGACTATATGGAAGCAATATATACAAAGATTTCAACCGTCTACGTGTTCCAATCATTGTTCTACTTGTCGAAATTTACAAATAATTTCCTTTAAAGGATTAACAATGGGGCTCGTTGTTCACTTAAACTTGAAGAACAAAAAATTGGCGAATGGTACTGTTTGGATGCTTTGCGTACATGTTTCTTAGACTATATAGAAGCAATATATACATTGATTTCAACCGGCTACCTGTTCCATTCATTGTTCTACTTGTCGCAAGTTACAAATAATTTCCGTTAAAGTATTAACAATGGGGCTCGTAGTTCACTTAAACTTGAAGATCAAATAATTGGCGAATTGTACTGTTTGGACGCTTTGCATATATGTTTCTTAGACTATTTAGAAGCAATGTATACAAAGATTTCAACAGTCTACCTGTTCCATTCATGGTTCTACTTGTCGAAAGTTACAAATAATTACCGATAAAGGATTAACCATTGGGGCTAATTGTTCACTTAAACTTGAAGAACAAAAAATTGGCGAATTGTACTGTTTGGATGCTTTGCATATATGTTTCTTAGACTATATAGAAGCAATATATACAAAGATTTCAACCGTGTACCTGTTCCATTCATTGTTCTACTTGTCGAAAGTTACAAATAATTTCCTTTAAAGGATTAACAATGGGGCTCATTGTTCACTTAAACTTGAAGAACAAAAAATTGGCGAATTGTACTATTTGGATGCTTTGCATATATGTTTCTTAGACTATATAGAAGCAATATATACAAAGATTTCAACCGTGTACCTGTTCCATTCATTGTTCTACTTGTCGAAAGTTACAAATAATTTCCTTTAAAGGATTAACAATGGGGCTCATTGTTCACTTAAACTTGAAGAACAAAAAATTGGCGAATTGTACTGGTTGGATGCTTTGCATATATGTTTCTTAGACTATATAGAAGCAATATATACAATGATTTCAACCGTCTACCTATTCCATTCATTGTTCTACTTGCCGAAATTTACAAATAATTTCCTTTAAAGGATTAACAATGGGGCTCGTAGTTCA
This sequence comes from Cerceris ruficornis, assembly GCA_963989415.1. Classification (NCBI taxonomy): domain Eukaryota; kingdom Metazoa; phylum Arthropoda; class Insecta; order Hymenoptera; family Crabronidae; genus Cerceris; species Cerceris ruficornis. The sequence goes on along the minus strand of CAXDIW010000481.1, from coordinate 1,245,412 downwards.
CTTAAACTTGAAGAGCAAAAAATAGTCGAATTGTACTGTTTGGATGCATTGCATATAGGTTTCTTAGACTATATAGAAGCAACATATACAAAGATTTCAACCGTCTACCTGTTCTATTCATTGTTCTACTTGTAAAAAGTTACAAATAATTTCCGTTTCATGATTATCAATGGGGCTCGTTGTTCACTTAAACATGAAGAACAAAAAATTGGCGAATTGTACTGTTTGGATGCTTTGCATATATGTTTCTTAGACTATATAGAAGCAATATATACAAAGATTTCAACCGTCTACCTGTTCCATTCATTGTTCTACTTGTCGAAAGTTACAAATAATTTCCTATAAAGGATTAACAATGGGGCTCATTGTTCACTTAAACTTGAAGGACAAAAAATTGGCGAATGGTACTGTTTGGATGCTTTGCGTACATGTTTCTCAGACTATATGGAGGCAATATATACAAGGATTTCAACCGTCTACCTGTTCCATTCATTGTTCTACTTGTCGAAAGTTACAAATAATTTCCTTTAAAGTATTAACAATGGGGCTCATTGTTCACTTAAACTTGAAGAACAAAAAATTTGCGAATTGTACTGGTTGGATGCTTTGCATATATGTTTCTTAGACTATATAGAAGCAATATATACAAAGATTTCAACCGCCTACCTGTTCCATTCATTGTTCTACTTGTCGAAAGTTACAAATAATTTCCGATAAAGGATTAACAATGGGGCTCGTTGTTCACTTAAACTTGACGAACAAAAAATTGGCGAATAGTACTGGTTGGATGCTTTGCATATGTGTTTCTTAGACTATATAGAAGCAAAATATACAATGATTTCAACGGTCTACCTGTTCCATTCATTGTTCTACTTGTCGAATGTTACAAATAATTTCCGTTAAGGGATTAACAGTGGGGATCGTAGTTTACTTAAACTTGAAGAACAAAAAATTGGCGAACTGTACTGTTTGGATGCTTTGCATATATGATTCTTAGACTATATAGAAGCAATATATACAATGATTTCAACCGTCTACCTATTCCATTCATTGTTCTACTTGCCGAATTTTACAAATAATTTCCTTTAAAGGATTAACAATGGGGCTCGTAGTTCACTTAAACTTGAAGAGCAAGAAATTGTCGAATTGTACTGTTTGGATGCTTTGCATATATGTTTCTTAGGCTATATAGAAGCAATATATACAATGATTTCAACCGTCTACCTGTTCCATTCATTGTTCTACTTGTCGAAAGTTACAAATAATTTCCGTTAAGGGATTAACAATGGGGATCGTAGTTTACTTAAACTTGAAGAACAAAAAATTGGCGAATTGTACTGTTTGGATGCTTTGCATATATGTTTCTTAGTCTATATAGAAGCAATATATACAAAGATTTCAACCGTCTACGTGTTCCAATCATTGTTCTACTTGTAGAAAGTTACAATTAATTTCCGTTAAAGGATTAACAATGGGGCTCGTAGTTCACTTAAACTTGAAGAACAAAAAATTGGCGAATTGTACTGTTTGGATGCTTTGCATATATGTTTCTTAGACTATATAGAAGCAATGTATACAAAGATTTCAACCGTCTACCTGTTCCATTCATTGTTCTACTTGTCGAAAGTTACAAATAATTTCCGATAAAGGATTAACAATGGGTCTCATTGTTCACTTAAACTTGAAGAACAAAAAATTGGCAAATTGTACTGTTTGGATGCTTTGCATATATGTTTCTTAGACTATATAGAAGCAATATATACAAAGATTTCAACCGTCTACCTGTTCCATTCATTGTTCTACTTGTCGAAATTTACAAATAATTTCCTTTAAAGGATTAACTATGGGGCTCGTAGTTCACTTAAACTTGAAGAACAAAAAATTGGCGATTGTTACTATTTAGATGCTTTGCATATATGTTTCTTAGATTATATAGAAGCAATATATACAATGATTTCAACCGTCTACCAGTTCCATTCATTGTTCTACTTGTCGAAAATTACAAATAATTACCGATAAAGGATTAACCATTGGGGCTCATTGTTCACTTAAACATGAAGAACAAAAAATTGGCGAATTGTACTGTTTGGATGCTTTGCATATATGTTTCTTAGACTATATAGAAGCAATATATACAAAGATTTCAACCGTCTACCTGTTCCATTCATTGTTCTACTTGTCGAAAGTTACAAATAATTTCCTTTAAAGGATTAACAATGGGGCTCATTGTTCACTTAAACTTGAAGAACAAAAAATTGGCGAATTGTACTGTTTGGATGCTTTGCATATATGTTTCTTAGACTATATGGAGGCAATATATACAAGGATTTCAACCGTCTACCTGTTCCATTCATTGTTCTACTTGTCGAAAGTTACAAATAATTACCGATAAAGGATTAACCATTGGGGCTAATTGTCCACTTAAACTTGAAGAACAAAAAATTGGCGAATTGTACTGTTTGGATGCTTTGCGTACATGTTTCTTAGACTATATGGAAGCAATATATACAAAGATTTCAACCGTCTACGTGTTCCAATCATTGTTCTACTTGTCGAAATTTACAAATAATTTCCTTTAAAGGATTAACAATGGGGCTCGTTGTTCACTTAAACTTGAAGAACAAAAAATTGGCGAATGGTACTGTTTGGATGCTTTGCGTACATGTTTCTTAGACTATATAGAAGCAATATATACATTGATTTCAACCGGCTACCTGTTCCATTCATTGTTCTACTTGTCGAAAGTTACAAATAATTTCCTTTAAAGGATTAACAATGGGGCTCATTGTTCACTTAAACTTGAAGAACAAAAAATTGGCGAATTGTACTGTTTGGATGCTTTGCATATATGTTTCTTAGACTATATGGAGGCAATATATACAAGGATTTCAACCGTCTACCTGTTCCATTCATTGTTCTACTTGTCGAAAGTTACAAATAATTACCGATAAAGGATTAACAATGGGGCTCATTGTTCACTTAAACATGAAGAACAAAAAATTGGCGAATTGTACTGTTTGGATGCTTTGCATATATGTTTCTTAGACTATATAGAAGCAATATATACAAAGATTTCAACCGTCTACCTGTTCCATTCATTGTTCTACTTGTCGAAAGTTACAAATAATTTCCTATAAAGGATTAACAATGGGGCTCATTGTTCACTTAAACTTGAAGGACAAAAAATTGGCGATTGGTACTGTTTGGATGCTTTGCGTACATGTTTCTCAGACTATATGGAGGCAATATATACAAGGATTTCAACCGTCTACCTGTTCCATTCATTGTTCTACTTGTCGAAAATTACAAATAATTTCCTTTAAAGGATTAACAATGGGGCTCATTGTTCACTTAAACATGAAGAACAAAAAATTGGCGAATTGTACTGTTTGGATGCTTTGCATATATGTTTCTTAGACTATATAGAAGCAATATATACAAAGATTTCAACCGTCTACCTGTTCCATTCATTGTTCTACTTGTCGAAAGTTACAAATAATTTCCTATAAAGGATTAACAATGGGGCTCATTGTTCACTTAAACTTGAAGGACAAAAAATTGGCGAATGGTACTGTTTGGATGCTTTGCGTACATGTTTCTCAGACTATATGGAGGCAATATATACAAGGATTTCAACCGTCTACCTGTTCCATTCATTGTTCTACTTGTCGAAAGTTACAAATAATTACCGATAAAGGATTAATCATTGGGGCTAATTGTTCACTTAAACTTGAAGAACAAAAAATTGGCGAATTGTACTGTTTGGATGCTTTGCATATATGTTTCTTAGACTATATAGAAGCAATATATACAAAGATTTCAACCGTGTACCTGTTCCATTCATTGTTCTACTTGTCGAAAGTTACAAATAATTTCCTTTAAAGTATTAACAATGGGGCTCATTGTTCACTTAAACTTGAAGAACAAAAAATTTGCGAATTGTACTGGTTGGATGCTTTGCATATATGTTTTTAGACTATATAGAAGCAATATATACAAAGATTTCAACCGTCTACCTTTTCCATTCATTGTTCTACTTGTCGAAAGTTACAAATAATTTCCGATAAAGGATTAACAATGGGGCTCATTGTTCACTTAAACTTGAAGGACAAAAAATTGGCGAATGGTACTGTTTGGATGCTTTGCGTACTTGTTTCTTAGACTATATGGTAGCAATATATACAAGGATTTCAACCATCTACCTGTTCCATTCATTGTTCTACTTGTCGAAAGTTACAAATAATTACCGATAAAGGGTTAACCATTGGGGCTCATTGTTCACTTAAACTTGAAGGACAAAAAATTGGCGAATGGTACTGTTTGGATGCTTTGCGTACATGTTTCTTAGACTATATGGAAGCAATATATACAAAGATTTCAACCGTCTACGTGTTCCAATCATTGTTCTACTTGTCGAAATTTACAAATAATTTCCTTTAAAGGATTAACAATGGGGCTCGTTGTTCACTTAAACTTGAAGAACAAAAAATTGGCGAATGGTACTGTTTGGATGCTTTGCGTACATGTTTCTTAGACTATATAGAAGCAATATATACATTGATTTCAACCGGCTACCTGTTCCATTCATTGTTCTACTTGTCGCAAGTTACAAATAATTTCCGTTAAAGTATTAACAATGGGGCTCGTAGTTCACTTAAACTTGAAGATCAAATAATTGGCGAATTGTACTGTTTGGACGCTTTGCATATATGTTTCTTAGACTATTTAGAAGCAATGTATACAAAGATTTCAACAGTCTACCTGTTCCATTCATGGTTCTACTTGTCGAAAGTTACAAATAATTACCGATAAAGGATTAACCATTGGGGCTAATTGTTCACTTAAACTTGAAGAACAAAAAATTGGCGAATTGTACTGTTTGGATGCTTTGCATATATGTTTCTTAGACTATATAGAAGCAATATATACAAAGATTTCAACCGTGTACCTGTTCCATTCATTGTTCTACTTGTCGAAAGTTACAAATAATTTCCTTTAAAGGATTAACAATGGGGCTCATTGTTCACTTAAACTTGAAGAACAAAAAATTGGCGAATTGTACTATTTGGATGCTTTGCATATATGTTTCTTAGACTATATAGAAGCAATATATACAAAGATTTCAACCGTGTACCTGTTCCATTCATTGTTCTACTTGTCGAAAGTTACAAATAATTTCCTTTAAAGGATTAACAATGGGGCTCATTGTTCACTTAAACTTGAAGAACAAAAAATTGGCGAATTGTACTGGTTGGATGCTTTGCATATATGTTTCTTAGACTATATAGAAGCAATATATACAATGATTTCAACCGTCTACCTATTCCATTCATTGTTCTACTTGCCGAAATTTACAAATAATTTCCTTTAAAGGATTAACAATGGGGCTCGTAGTTCACTTAAACTTGAAGAGCAAAAAATAGTCGAATTGTACTGTTTGGATGCATTGCATATAGGTTTCTTAGACTATATAGAAGCAACATATACAAAGATTTCAACCGTCTACCTGTTCTATTCATTGTTCTACTTGTAAAAAGTTACAAATAATTTCCGTTTCATGATTATCAATGGGGCTCGTTGTTCACTTAAACTTGAAGAACAAAAAATTGGCGAATGGTACTGTTTGGATGCTTTGCATATATGTTTCTTAGAATATATAGAAGCAATATATACAAAGATTTCAACCGTCTACCTGTTCCATTCATTGTTCTACTTGTCGAAAATTACAAATAATTTCCTTTAAAGGATTAACAATGGGGCTCATTGTTCACTTAAACATGAAGAACAAAAAATTGGCGAATTGTACTGTTTGGATGCTTTGCATATATGTTTCTTAGACTATATAGAAGCAATATATACAAAGATTTCAACCGTCTACCTGTTCCATTTATTGTTCTACTTGTCGAAAGTTACAAATAATTTCCTATAAAGGATTAACAATGGGGCTCATTGTTCACTTAAACTTGAAGGACAAAAAATTGGCGAATGGTACTGTTTGGATGCTTTGCGTACATGTTTCTCAGACTATATGGAGGCAATATATACAAGGATTTCAACCGTCTACCTGTTCCATTCATTGTTCTACTTGTCGAAAGTTACAAATAATTTCCTTTAAAGTATTAACAATGGGGCTCATTGTTCACTTAAACTTGAAGAACAAAAAATTTGCGAATTGTACTGGTTGGATGCTTTGCATATATGTTTCTTAGACTATATAGAAGCAATATATACAAAGATTTCAACCGCCTACCTGTTCCATTCATTGTTCTACTTGTCGAAAGTTACAAATAATTTCCGATAAAGGATTAACAATGGGGCTCGTTGTTCACTTAAACTTGACTAACAAAAAATTGGCGAATAGTACTGGTTGGATGCTTTGCATATGTGTTTCTTAGACTATATAGAAGCAAAATATACAATGATTTCAACGGTCTACCTGTTCCATTCATTGTTCTACTTGTCGAATGTTACAAATAATTTCCGTTAAGGGATTAACAGTGGGGATCGTAGTTTACTTAAACTTGAAGAACAAAAAATTGGCGAACTGTACTGTTTGGATGCTTTGCATATATGATTCTTAGACTATATAGAAGCAATATATACAATGATTTCAACCGTCTACCTATTCCATTCATTGTTCTACTTGCCGAATTTTACAAATAATTTCCTTTAAAGGATTAACAATGGGGCTCGTAGTTCACTTAAACTTGAAGAGCAAGAAATTGTCGAATTGTACTGTTTGGATGCTTTGCATATATGTTTCTTAGGCTATATAGAAGCAATATATACAATGATTTCAACCGTCTACCTGTTCCATTCATTGTTCTACTTGTCGAAAGTTACAAATAATTTCCGTTAAGGGATTAACAATGGGGATCGTAGTTTACTTAAACTTGAAGAACAAAAAATTGGCGAATTGTACTGTTTGGATGCTTTGCATATATGTTTCTTAGTCTATATAGAAGCAATATATACAAAGATTTCAACCGTCTACGTGTTCCAATCATTGTTCTACTTGTAGAAAGTTACAATTAATTTCCGTTAAAGGATTAACAATGGGGCTCGTAGTTCACTTAAACTTGAAGAACAAAAAATTGGCGAATTGTACTGTTTGGATGCTTTGCATATATGTTTCTTAGACTATATAGAAGCAATGTATACAAAGATTTCAACCGTCTACCTGTTCCATTCATTGTTCTACTTGTCGAAAGTTACAAATAATTTCCGATAAAGGATTAACAATGGGTCTCATTGTTCACTTAAACTTGAAGAACAAAAAATTGGCAAATTGTACTGTTTGGATGCTTTGCATATATGTTTCTTAGACTATATAGAAGCAATATATACAAAGATTTCAACCGTCTACCTGTTCCATTCATTGTTCTACTTGTCGAAATTTACAAATAATTTCCTTTAAAGGATTAACTATGGGGCTCGTAGTTCACTTAAACTTGAAGAACAAAAAATTGGCGATTGTTACTATTTAGATGCTTTGCATATATGTTTCTTAGATTATATAGAAGCAATATATACAATGATTTCAACCGTCTACCAGTTCCATTAATTGTTCTACTTGTCGAAAATTACAAATAATTACCGATAAAGGATTAACCATTGGGGCTCATTGTTCACTTAAACATGAAGAACAAAAAATTGGCGAATTGTACTGTTTGGATGCTTTGCATATATGTTTCTTAGACTATATAGAAGCAATATATACAAAGATTTCAACCGTCTACCTGTTCCATTCATTGTTCTACTTGTCGAAAGTTACAAATAATTTCCTTTAAAGGATTAACAATGGGGCTCATTGTTCACTTAAACTTGAAGAACAAAAAATTGGCGAATTGTACTGTTTGGATGCTTTGCATATATGTTTCTTAGACTATATGGAGGCAATATATACAAGGATTTCAACCGTCTACCTGTTCCATTCATTGTTCTACTTGTCGAAAGTTACAAATAATTACCGATAAAGGATTAACCATTGGGGCTAATTGTCCACTTAAACTTGAAGAACAAAAAATTGGCGAATTGTACTGTTTGGATGCTTTGCGTACATGTTTCTTAGACTATATGGAAGCAATATATACAAAGATTTCAACCGTCTACGTGTTCCAATCATTGTTCTACTTGTCGAAATTTACAAATAATTTCCTTTAAAGGATTAACAATGGGGCTCGTTGTTCACTTAAACTTGAAGAACAAAAAATTGGCGAATGGTACTGTTTGGATGCTTTGCGTACATGTTTCTTAGACTATATAGAAGCAATATATACATTGATTTCAACCGGCTACCTGTTCCATTCATTGTTCTACTTGTCGAAAGTTACAAATAATTTCCTTTAAAGGATTAACAATGGGGCTCATTGTTCACTTAAACTTGAAGAACAAAAAATTGGCGAATTGTACTGTTTGGATGCTTTGCATATATGTTTCTTAGACTATATGGAGGCAATATATACAAGGATTTCAACCGTCTACCTGTTCCATTCATTGTTCTACTTGTCGAAAGTTACAAATAATTACCGATAAAGGATTAACAATGGGGCTCATTGTTCACTTAAACATGAAGAACAAAAAATTGGCGAATTGTACTGTTTGGATGCTTTGCATATATGTTTCTTAGACTATATAGAAGCAATATATACAAAGATTTCAACCGTCTACCTGTTCCATTCATTGTTCTACTTGTCGAAAGTTACAAATAATTTCCTATAAAGGATTAACAATGGGGCTCATTGTTCACTTAAACTTGAAGGACAAAAAATTGGCGATTGGTACTGTTTGGATGCTTTGCGTACATGTTTCTCAGACTATATGGAGGCAATATATACAAGGATTTCAACCGTCTACCTGTTCCATTCATTGTTCTACTTGTCGAAAATTACAAATAATTTCCTTTAAAGGATTAACAATGGGGCTCATTGTTCACTTAAACATGAAGAACAAAAAATTGGCGAATTGTACTGTTTGGATGCTTTGCATATATGTTTCTTAGACTATATAGAAGCAATATATACAAAGATTTCAACCGTCTACCTGTTCCATTCATTGTTCTACTTGTCGAAAGTTACAAATAATTTCCTATAAAGGATTAACAATGGGGCTCATTGTTCACTTAAACTTGAAGGACAAAAAATTGGCGAATGGTACTGTTTGGATGCTTTGCGTACATGTTTCTCAGACTATATGGAGGCAATATATACAAAGATTTCAACCGTCTACCTGTTCCATTTATTGTTCTACTTGTCGAAAGTTACAAATAATTTCCTATAAAGGATTAACAATGGGGCTCATTGTTCACTTAAACTTGAAGGACAAAAAATTGGCGAATGGTACTGTTTGGATGCTTTGCGTACATGTTTCTCAGACTATATGGAGGCAATATATACAAGGATTTCAACCGTCTACCTGTTCCATTCATTGTTCTACTTGTCGAAAGTTACAAATAATTTCCTTTAAAGTATTAACAATGGGGCTCATTGTTCACTTAAACTTGAAGAACAAAAAATTTGCGAATTGTACTGGTTGGATGCTTTGCATATATGTTTCTTAGACTATATAGAAGCAATATATACAAAGATTTCAACCGCCTACCTGTTCCATTCATTGTTCTACTTGTCGAAAGTTACAAATAATTTCCGATAAAGGATTAACAATGGGGCTCGTTGTTCACTTAAACTTGACTAACAAAAAATTGGCGAATAGTACTGGTTGGATGCTTTGCATATGTGTTTCTTAGACTATATAGAAGCAAAATATACAATGATTTCAACGGTCTACCTGTTCCATTCATTGTTCTACTTGTCGAATGTTACAAATAATTTCCGTTAAGGGATTAACAGTGGGGATCGTAGTTTACTTAAACTTGAAGAACAAAAAATTGGCGAACTGTACTGTTTGGATGCTTTGCATATATGATTCTTAGACTATATAGAAGCAATATATACAATGATTTCAACCGTCTACCTATTCCATTCATTGTTCTACTTGCCGAATTTTACAAATAATTTCCTTTAAAGGATTAACAATGGGGCTCGTAGTTCACTTAAACTTGAAGAGCAAGAAATTGTCGAATTGTACTGTTTGGATGCTTTGCATATATGTTTCTTAGGCTATATAGAAGCAATATATACAATGATTTCAACCGTCTACCTGTTCCATTCATTGTTCTACTTGTCGAAAGTTACAAATAATTTCCGTTAAGGGATTAACAATGGGGATCGTAGTTTACTTAAACTTGAAGAACAAAAAATTGGCGAATTGTACTGTTTGGATGCTTTGCATATATGTTTCTTAGTCTATATAGAAGCAATATATACAAAGATTTCAACCGTCTACGTGTTCCAATCATTGTTCTACTTGTAGAAAGTTACAATTAATTTCCGTTAAAGGATTAACAATGGGGCTCGTAGTTCACTTAAACTTGAAGAACAAAAAATTGGCGAATTGTACTGTTTGGATGCTTTGCATATATGTTTCTTAGACTATATAGAAGCAATGTATACAAAGATTTCAACCGTCTACCTGTTCCATTCATTGTTCTACTTGTCGAAAGTTACAAATAATTTCCGATAAAGGATTAACAATGGGTCTCATTGTTCACTTAAACTTGAAGAACAAAAAATTGGCAAATTGTACTGTTTGGATGCTTTGCATATATGTTTCTTAGACTATATAGAAGCAATATATACAAAGATTTCAACCGTCTACCTGTTCCATTCATTGTTCTACTTGTCGAAATTTACAAATAATTTCCTTTAAAGGATTAACTATGGGGCTCGTAGTTCACTTAAACTTGAAGAACAAAAAATTGGCGATTGTTACTATTTAGATGCTTTGCATATATGTTTCTTAGATTATATAGAAGCAATATATACAATGATTTCAACCGTCTACCAGTTCCATTAATTGTTCTACTTGTCGAAAATTACAAATAATTACCGATAAAGGATTAACCATTGGGGCTCATTGTTCACTTAAACATGAAGAACAAAAAATTGGCGAATTGTACTGTTTGGATGCTTTGCATATATGTTTCTTAGACTATATAGAAGCAATATATACAAAGATTTCAACCGTCTACCTGTTCCATTCATTGTTCTACTTGTCGAAAGTTACAAATAATTTCCTTTAAAGGATTAACAATGGGGCTCATTGTTCACTTAAACTTGAAGAACAAAAAATTGGCGAATTGTACTGTTTGGATGCTTTGCATATATGTTTCTTAGACTATATGGAGGCAATATATACAAGGATTTCAACCGTCTACCTGTTCCATTCATTGTTCTACTTGTCGAAAGTTACAAATAATTACCGATAAAGGATTAACCATTGGGGCTAATTGTCCACTTAAACTTGAAGAACAAAAAATTGGCGAATTGTACTGTTTGGATGCTTTGCGTACATGTTTCTTAGACTATATGGAAGCAATATATACAAAGATTTCAACCGTCTACGTGTTCCAATCATTGTTCTACTTGTCGAAATTTACAAATAATTTCCTTTAAAGGATTAACAATGGGGCTCGTTGTTCACTTAAACTTGAAGAACAAAAAATTGGCGAATGGTACTGTTTGGATGCTTTGCGTACATGTTTCTTAGACTATATAGAAGCAATATATACATTGATTTCAACCGGCTACCTGTTCCATTCATTGTTCTACTTGTCGAAAGTTACAAATAATTTCCTTTAAAGGATTAACAATGGGGCTCATTGTTCACTTAAACTTGAAGAACAAAAAATTGGCGAATTGTACTGTTTGGATGCTTTGCATATATGTTTCTTAGACTATATGGAGGCAATATATACAAGGATTTCAACCGTCTACCTGTTCCATTCATTGTTCTACTTGTCGAAAGTTACAAATAATTACCGATAAAGGATTAACAATGGGGCTCATTGTTCACTTAAACATGAAGAACAAAAAATTGGCGAATTGTACTGTTTGGATGCTTTGCATATATGTTTCTTAGACTATATAGAAGCAATATATACAAAGATTTCAACCGTCTACCTGTTCCATTCATTGTTCTACTTGTCGAAAGTTACAAATAATTTCCTATAAAGGATTAACAATGGGGCTCATTGTTCACTTAAACTTGAAGGACAAAAAATTGGCGATTGGTACTGTTTGGATGCTTTGCGTACATGTTTCTCAGACTATATGGAGGCAATATATACAAGGATTTCAACCGTCTACCTGTTCCATTCATTGTTCTACTTGTCGAAAATTACAAATAATTTCCTTTAAAGGATTAACAATGGGGCTCATTGTTCACTTAAACATGAAGAACAAAAAATTGGCGAATTGTACTGTTTGGATGCTTTGCATATATGTTTCTTAGACTATATAGAAGCAATATATACAAAGATTTCAACCGTCTACCTGTTCCATTCATTGTTCTACTTGTCGAAAGTTACAAATAATTTCCTATAAAGGATTAACAATGGGGCTCATTGTTCACTTAAACTTGAAGGACAAAAAATTGGCGAATGGTACTGTTTGGATGCTTTGCGTACATGTTTCTCAGACTATATGGAGGCAATATATACAAGGATTTCAACCGTCTACCTGTTCCATTCATTGTTCTACTTGTCGAAAGTTACAAATAATTACCGATAAAGGATTAACCATTGGGGCTAATTGTTCACTTAAACTTGAAGAACAAAAAATTGGCGAATTGTACTGTTTGGATGCTTTGCATATATGTTTCTTAGACTATATAGAAGCAATATATACAAAGATTTCAACCGTGTACCTGTTCCATTCATTGTTCTACTTGTCGAAAGTTACAAATAATTTCCTTTAAAGTATTAACAATGGGGCTCATTGTTCACTTAAACTTGAAGAACAAAAAATTTGCGAATTGTACTGGTTGGATGCTTTGCATATATGTTTTTAGACTATATAGAAGCAATATATACAAAGATTTCAACCGTCTACCTTTTCCATTCATTGTTCTACTTGTCGAAAGTTACAAATAATTTCCGATAAAGGATTAACAATGGGGCTCATTGTTCACTTAAACTTGAAGGACAAAAAATTGGCGAATGGTACTGTTTGGATGCTTTGCGTACTTGTTTCTTAGACTATATGGTAGCAATATATACAAGGATTTCAACCATCTACCTGTTCCATTCATTGTTCTACTTGTCGAAAGTTACAAATAATTACCGATAAAGGGTTAACCATTGGGGCTCATTGTTCACTTAAACTTGAAGGACAAAAAATTGGCGAATGGTACTGTTTGGATGCTTTGCGTACATGTTTCTTAGACTATATGGAGGCAATATATACAAGGATTTCAACCGTCTACCTGTTCCATTCATTGTTCTACTTGTCGAAAGTTACAAATAATTACCGATAAAGGATTAACCATTGGGGCTAATTGTTCACTTAAACTTGAAGAACAAAAAATTGGCGAATTGTACTGTTTGGATGCTTTGCGTACATGTTTCTTAGACTATATGGAAGCAATATATACAAAGATTTCAACCGTCTACGTGTTCCAATCATTGTTCTACTTGTCGAAATTTACAAATAATTTCCTTTAAAGGATTAACAATGGGGCTCGTTGTTCACTTAAACTTGAAGAACAAAAAATTGGCGAATGGTACTGTTTGGATGCTTTGCGTACATGTTTCTTAGACTATATAGAAGCAATATATACATTGATTTCAACCGGCTACCTGTTCCATTCATTGTTCTACTTGTCGCAAGTTACAAATAATTTCCGTTAAAGTATTAACAATGGGGCTCGTAGTTCACTTAAACTTGAAGATCAAATAATTGGCGAATTGTACTGTTTGGACGCTTTGCATATATGTTTCTTAGACTATTTAGAAGCAATGTATACAAAGATTTCAACAGTCTACCTGTTCCATTCATGGTTCTACTTGTCGAAAGTTACAAATAATTACCGATAAAGGATTAACCATTGGGGCTAATTGTTCACTTAAACTTGAAGAACAAAAAATTGGCGAATTGTACTGTTTGGATGCTTTGCATATATGTTTCTTAGACTATATAGAAGCAATATATACAAAGATTTCAACCGTGTACCTGTTCCATTCATTGTTCTACTTGTCGAAAGTTACAAATAATTTCCTTTAAAGGATTAACAATGGGGCTCATTGTTCACTTAAACTTGAAGAACAAAAAATTGGCGAATTGTACTATTTGGATGCTTTGCATATATGTTTCTTAGACTATATAGAAGCAATATATACAAAGATTTCAACCGTGTACCTGTTCCATTCATTGTTCTACTTGTCGAAAGTTACAAATAATTTCCTTTAAAGGATTAACAATGGGGCTCATTGTTCACTTAAACTTGAAGAACAAAAAATTGGCGAATTGTACTGGTTGGATGCTTTGCATATATGTTTCTTAGACTATATAGAAGCAATATATACAATGATTTCAACCGTCTACCTATTCCATTCATTGTTCTACTTGCCGAAATTTACAAATAATTTCCTTTAAAGGATTAACAATGGGGCTCGTAGTTCACTTAAACTTGAAGAGCAAAAAATAGTCGAATTGTACTGTTTGGATGCATTGCATATAGGTTTCTTAGACTATATAGAAGCAACATATACAAAGATTTCAACCGTCTACCTGTTCTATTCATTGTTCTACTTGTAAAAAGTTACAAATAATTTCCGTTTCATGATTATCAATGGGGCTCGTTGTTCACTTAAACTTGAAGAACAAAAAATTGGCGAATGGTACTGTTTGGATGCTTTGCATATATGTTTCTTAGATTATATAGAAGCAATATATACAAAGATTTCAACCGTCTACCTGTTCCATTCATTGTTCTACTTGTCGAAAATTACAAATAATTTCCTTTAAAGGATTAACAATGGGGCTCATTGTTCACTTAAACATGAAGAACAAAAAATTGGCGAATTGTACTGTTTGGATGCTTTGCATATATGTTTCTTAGACTATATAGAAGCAATATATACAAAGATTTCAACCGTCTACCTGTTCCATTCATTGTTCTACTTGTCGAAAGTTACAAATAATTTCCTATAAAGGATTAACAATGGGGCTCATTGTTCACTTAAACTTGAAGGACAAAAAATTGGCGAATGGTACTGTTTGGATGCTTTGCGTACATGTTTCTCAGACTATATGGAGGCAATATATACAAGGATTTCAACCGTCTACCTGTTCCATTCATTGTTCTACTTGTCGAAAGTTACAAATAATTTCCTTTAAAGTATTAACAATGGGGCTCATTGTTCACTTAAACTTGAAGAACAAAAAATTTGCGAATTGTACTGGTTGGATGCTTTGCATATATGTTTCTTAGACTATATAGAAGCAATATATACAAAGATTTCAACCGCCTACCTGTTCCATTCATTGTTCTACTTGTCGAAAGTTACAAATAATTTCCGATAAAGGATTAACAATGGGGCTCGTTGTTCACTTAAACTTGACGAACAAAAAATTGGCGAATAGTACTGGTTGGATGCTTTGCATATGTGTTTCTTAGACTATATAGAAGCAAAATATACAATGATTTCAACGGTCTACCTGTTCCATTCATTGTTCTACTTGTCGAATGTTACAAATAATTTCCGTTAAGGGATTAACAGTGGGGATCGTAGTTTACTTAAACTTGAAGAACAAAAAATTGGCGAATTGTACTGTTTGGATGCTTTGCATATATGTTTCTTAGTCTATATAGAAGCAATATATACAAAGATTTCAACCGTCTACGTGTTCCAATCATTGTTCTACTTGTAGAAAGTTACAATTAATTTCCGTTAAAGGATTAACAATGGGGCTCGTAGTTCACTTAAACTTGAAGAACAAAAAATTGGCGAATTGTACTGTTTGGATGCTTTGCATATGTTTCTTAGACTATATAGAAGCAATGTATACAAAGATTTCAACCGTCTACCTGTTCCATTCATTGTTCTACTTGTCGAAAGTTACAAATAATTTCCGATAAAGGATTAACAATGGGTCTCATTGTTCACTTAAACTTGAAGAACAAAAAATTGGCGAATTGTACTGTTTGGATGCTTTGCATAAATGTTTCTTAGACTATATAGAAGCAATATATACAATGATTTCAACAGTCTACCTGTTCCATTCATTGTTCTACTTGTCGAAAGTTACAAATAATTTCCTTTAAAGGATTAACAATGGGGCTCATTGTTCACTTAAACTTGAAGAACAAAAAATTGGCGAATTGTACTGTTTGGATGCTTTGCATATATGTTTCTTATACTATATAGAAGCAATATATACAATGATTTCAACAGTCTACCTGTTCCATTCATTGTTCTACTTGTCGAAATTTACAAATAATTTCCGATAAAGGATTAACCATTGGGGCTCATTGTTCACTTAAACTTGAAGAACAAAAAATTGGCGAATTGTACTGTTTGGATGCTTTGCATATATGTTTCTTATACTATATAGAAGCAATATATACAAAGATTTCAATCGTCTACCTGTTCCATTCACTGTTCTACTTGTCGAAAATTACAAATAATTTCCGATAATGGATTAACAATGGGGCTCATTGTTCACTTAAACTTGAAGAACAAAAAATTGGCGAATTGTACTGTTTGGATGCTTTGCATATATGTTTCTTAGACTATATAGAAGCAATGTATACAAAGATTTCAACCGTCTACCTGTTCCATTCATTGTTCTACTTGTCGAAAGTTACAAATAATTTCCGATAAAGGATTAACAATGGGTCTCATTGTTCACTTAAACTTGAAGAACAAAAAATTGGCAAATTGTACTGTTTGGATGCTTTGCATATATGTTTCTTAGACTATATAGAAGCAATATATACAAAGATTTCAACCGTCTACCTGTTCCATTCATTGTTCTACTTGTCGAAATTTACAAATAATTTCCTTTAAAGGATTAACTATGGGGCTCGAAGTTCACTTAAACTTGAAGAAAAAAAATTGGCGATTGTTACTATTTAGATGCTTTGCATATATGTTTCTTAGATTATATAGAAGCAATATATACAAAGATTTCAACCGTCTACCAGTTCCATTCATTGTTCTACTTGTCGAAAATTACAAATAATTACCGATAAAGGATTAACCATTGGGGCTAATTGTTCACTTAAACTTGAAGAACAAAAAATTGGCGAATTGTACTGTTTGGATGCTTTGCGTACATGTTTCTTAGACTATATGGAAGCAATATATACAAAGATTTCAACCGTCTACGTGTTCCAATCATTGTTCTACTTGTCGAAATTTACAAATAATTTCCTTTAAAGGATTAACAATGGGGCTCGTTGTTCACTTAAACTTGAAGAACAAAAAATTGGCGAATGGTACTGTTTGGATGCTTTGCGTACATGTTTCTTAGACTATATAGAAGCAATATATACATTGATTTCAACCGGCTACCTGTTCCATTCATTGTTCTACTTGTCGCAAGTTACAAATAATTTCCGTTAAAGTATTAACAATGGGGCTCGTAGTTCACTTAAACTTGAAGATCAAATAATTGGCGAATTGTACTGTTTGGACGCTTTGCATATATGTTTCTTAGACTATTTAGAAGCAATGTATACAAAGATTTCAACAGCCTACCTGTTCCATTCATGGTTCTACTTGTCGAAAGTTACAAATAATTACCGATAAAGGATTAACCATTGGGGCTAATTGTTCACTTAAACTTGAAGAACAAAAAATTGGCGAATTGTACTGTTTGGATGCTTTGCATATATGTTTCTTAGACTATATAGAAGCAATATATACAAAGATTTCAACCGTGTACCTGTTCCATTCATTGTTCTACTTGTCGAAAGTTACAAATAATTTCCTTTAAAGGATTAACAATGGGGCTCATTGTTCACTTAAACTTGAAGAACAAAAAATTGGCGAATTGTACTATTTGGATGCTTTGCATATATGTTTCTTAGACTATATAGAAGCAATATATACAAAGATTTCAACCGTGTACCTGTTCCATTCATTGTTCTACTTGTCGAAAGTTACAAATAATTTCCTTTAAAGGATTAACAATGGGGCTCATTGTTCACTTAAACTTGAAGAACAAAAAATTGGCGAATTGTACTGGTTGGATGCTTTGCATATATGTTTCTTAGACTATATAGAAGCAATATATACAATGATTTCAACCGTCTACCTATTCCATTCATTGTTCTACTTGCCGAAATTTACAAATAATTTCCTTTAAAGGATTAACAATGGGGCTCGTAGTTCACTTAAACTTGAAGAGCAAAAAATAGTCGAATTGTACTGTTTGGATGCATTGCATATAGGTTTCTTAGACTATATAGAAGCAACATATACAAAGATTTCAACCGTCTACCTGTTCTATTCATTGTTCTACTTGTAAAAAGTTACAAATAATTTCCGTTTCATGATTATCAATGGGGCTCGTTGTTCACTTAAACTTGAAGAACAAAAAATTGGCGAATGGTACTGTTTGGATGCTTTGCATATATGTTTCTTAGATTATATAGAAGCAATATATACAAAGATTTCAACCGTCTACCTGTTCCATTCATTGTTCTACTTGTCGAAAATTACAAATAATTTCCTTTAAAGGATTAACAATGGGGCTCATTGTTCACTTAAACATGAAGAACAAAAAATTGGCGAATTGTACTGTTTGGATGCTTTGCATATATGTTTCTTAGACTATATAGAAGCAATATATACAAAGATTTCAACCGTCTACCTGTTCCATTCATTGTTCTACTTGTCGAAAGTTACAAATAATTTCCTATAAAGGATTAACAATGGGGCTCATTGTTCACTTAAACTTGAAGGACAAAAAATTGGCGAATGGTACTGTTTGGATGCTTTGCGTACATGTTTCTCAGACTATATGGAGGCAATATATACAAGGATTTCAACCGTCTACCTGTTCCATTCATTGTTCTACTTGTCGAAAGTTACAAATAATTTCCTTTAAAGTATTAACAATGGGGCTCATTGTTCACTTAAACTTGAAGAACAAAAAATTTGCGAATTGTACTGGTTGGATGCTTTGCATATATGTTTCTTAGACTATATAGAAGCAATATATACAAAGATTTCAACCGCCTACCTGTTCCATTCATTGTTCTACTTGTCGAAAGTTACAAATAATTTCCGATAAAGGATTAACAATGGGGCTCGTTGTTCACTTAAACTTGACGAACAAAAAATTGGCGAATAGTACTGGTTGGATGCTTTGCATATGTGTTTCTTAGACTATATAGAAGCAAAATATACAATGATTTCAACGGTCTACCTGTTCCATTCATTGTTCTACTTGTCGAATGTTACAAATAATTTCCGTTAAGGGATTAACAGTGGGGATCGTAGTTTACTTAAACTTGAAGAACAAAAAATTGGCGAATTGTACTGTTTGGATGCTTTGCATATATGTTTCTTAGTCTATATAGAAGCAATATATACAAAGATTTCAACCGTCTACGTGTTCCAATCATTGTTCTACTTGTAGAAAGTTACAATTAATTTCCGTTAAAGGATTAACAATGGGGCTCGTAGTTCACTTAAACTTGAAGAACAAAAAATTGGCGAATTGTACTGTTTGGATGCTTTGCATATGTTTCTTAGACTATATAGAAGCAATGTATACAAAGATTTCAACCGTCTACCTGTTCCATTCATTGTTCTACTTGTCGAAAGTTACAAATAATTTCCGATAAAGGATTAACAATGGGTCTCATTGTTCACTTAAACTTGAAGAACAAAAAATTGGCGAATTGTACTGTTTGGATGCTTTGCATAAATGTTTCTTAGACTATATAGAAGCAATATATACAATGATTTCAACCGTGTACCTGTTCCATTCATTGTTCTACTTGTCGAAAGTTACAAATAATTTCCTTTAAAGGATTAACAATGGGGCTCATTGTTCACTTAAACTTGAAGAACAAAAAATTGGCGAATTGTACTATTTGGATGCTTTGCATATATGTTTCTTAGACTATATAGAAGCAATATATACAAAGATTTCAACCGTGTACCTGTTCCATTCATTGTTCTACTTGTCGAAAGTTACAAATAATTTCCTTTAAAGGATTAACAATGGGGCTCATTGTTCACTTAAACTTGAAGAACAAAAAATTGGCGAATTGTACTGGTTGGATGCTTTGCATATATGTTTCTTAGACTATATAGAAGCAATATATACAATGATTTCAACCGTCTACCTATTCCATTCATTGTTCTACTTGCCGAAATTTACAAATAATTTCCTTTAAAGGATTAACAATGGGGCTCGTAGTTCACTTAAACTTGAAGAGCAAAAAATAGTCGAATTGTACTGTTTGGATGCATTGCATATAGGTTTCTTAGACTATATAGAAGCAACATATACAAAGATTTCAACCGTCTACCTGTTCTATTCATTGTTCTACTTGTAAAAAGTTACAAATAATTTCCGTTTCATGATTATCAATGGGGCTCGTTGTTCACTTAAACTTGAAGAACAAAAAATTGGCGAATGGTACTGTTTGGATGCTTTGCATATATGTTTCTTAGATTATATAGAAGCAATATATACAAAGATTTCAACCGTCTACCTGTTCCATTCATTGTTCTACTTGTCGAAAATTACAAATAATTTCCTTTAAAGGATTAACAATGGGGCTCATTGTTCACTTAAACATGAAGAACAAAAAATTGGCGAATTGTACTGTTTGGATGCTTTGCATATATGTTTCTTAGACTATATAGAAGCAATATATACAAAGATTTCAACCGTCTACCTGTTCCATTCATTGTTCTACTTGTCGAAAGTTACAAATAATTTCCTATAAAGGATTAACAATGGGGCTCATTGTTCACTTAAACTTGAAGGACAAAAAATTGGCGAATGGTACTGTTTGGATGCTTTGCGTACATGTTTCTCAGACTATATGGAGGCAATATATACAAGGATTTCAACCGTCTACCTGTTCCATTCATTGTTCTACTTGTCGAAAGTTACAAATAATTTCCTTTAAAGTATTAACAATGGGGCTCATTGTTCACTTAAACTTGAAGAACAAAAAATTTGCGAATTGTACTGGTTGGATGCTTTGCATATATGTTTCTTAGACTATATAGAAGCAATATATACAAAGATTTCAACCGCCTACCTGTTCCATTCATTGTTCTACTTGTCGAAAGTTACAAATAATTTCCGATAAAGGATTAACAATGGGGCTCGTTGTTCACTTAAACTTGACGAACAAAAAATTGGCGAATAGTACTGGTTGGATGCTTTGCATATGTGTTTCTTAGACTATATAGAAGCAAAATATACAATGATTTCAACGGTCTACCTGTTCCATTCATTGTTCTACTTGTCGAATGTTACAAATAATTTCCGTTAAGGGATTAACAGTGGGGATCGTAGTTTACTTAAACTTGAAGAACAAAAAATTGGCGAATTGTACTGTTTGGATGCTTTGCATATATGTTTCTTAGTCTATATAGAAGCAATATATACAAAGATTTCAACCGTCTACGTGTTCCAATCATTGTTCTACTTGTAGAAAGTTACAATTAATTTCCGTTAAAGGATTAACAATGGGGCTCGTAGTTCACTTAAACTTGAAGAACAAAAAATTGGCGAATTGTACTGTTTGGATGCTTTGCATATGTTTCTTAGACTATATAGAAGCAATGTATACAAAGATTTCAACCGTCTACCTGTTCCATTCATTGTTCTACTTGTCGAAAGTTACAAATAATTTCCGATAAAGGATTAACAATGGGTCTCATTGTTCACTTAAACTTGAAGAACAAAAAATTGGCGAATTGTACTGTTTGGATGCTTTGCATAAATGTTTCTTAGACTATATAGAAGCAATATATACAATGATTTCAACAGTCTACCTGTTCCATTCATTGTTCTACTTGTCGAAAGTTACAAATAATTTCCTTTAAAGGATTAACAATGGGGCTCATTGTTCACTTAAACTTGCAGAACAAAAAATTGGCGAATTGTACTGTTTGGATGCTTTGCATATATGTTTCTTATACTATATAGAAGCAATATATACAATGATTTCAACAGTCTACCTGTTCCATTCATTGTTCTACTTGTCGAAATTTACAAATAATTTCCGATAAAGGATTAACCATTGGGGCTCATTGTTCACTTAAACTTGAAGAACAAAAAATTGGCGAATTGTACTGTTTGGATGCTTTGCATATATGTTTCTTATACTATATAGAAGCAATATATACAAAGATTTCAATCGTCTACCTGTTCCATTCACTGTTCTACTTGTCGAAAATTACAAATAATTTCCGATAATGGATTAACAATGGGGCTCATTGTTCACTTAAACTTGAAGAACAAAAAATTGGCGAATTGTACTGTTTGGATGCTTTGCATATATGTTTCTTAGACTATATAGAAGCAATGTATACAAAGATTTCAACCGTCTACCTGTTCCATTCATTGTTCTACTTGTCGAAAGTTACAAATAATTTCCGATAAAGGATTAACAATGGGTCTCATTGTTCACTTAAACTTGAAGAACAAAAAATTGGCAAATTGTACTGTTTGGATGCTTTGCATATATGTTTCTTAGACTATATAGAAGCAATATATACAAAGATTTCAACCGTCTACCTGTTCCATTCATTGTTCTACTTGTCGAAATTTACAAATAATTTCCTTTAAAGGATTAACTATGGGGCTCGTAGTTCACTTAAACTTGAAGAAAAAAAATTGGCGATTGTTACTATTTAGATGCTTTGCATAAATGTTTCTTAGATTATATAGAAGCAATATATACAAAGATTTCAACCGTCTACCAGTTCCATTCATTGTTCTACTTGTCGAAAATTACAAATAATTACCGATAAAGGATTAACCATTGGGGCTCATTGTTCACTTGAACATGAAGAACAAAAAATTGGCGAATTGTACTGTTTGGATGCTTTGCATATATGTTTCTTAGACTATATAGAAGCAATATATACAAAGATTTCAACCGTCTACCTGTTCCATTCATTGTTCTACTTGTCGAAAGTTACAAATAATTTCCTTTAAAGGATTAACAATGGGGCTCATTGTTCACTTAAACTTGAAGAACAAAAAATTGGCGAATTGTACTGTTTGGATGCTTTGCATATATGTTTCTTAGACTATATGGAGGCAATATATACAAGGATTTCAACCGTCTACCTGTTCCATTCATTGTTCTACTTGTCGAAAGTTACAAATAATTACCGATAAAGGATTAACCATTGGGGCTAATTGTCCACTTAAACTTGAAGAACAAAAAATTGGCGAATTGTACTGTTTGGATGCTTTGCGTACATGTTTCTTAGACTATATGGAAGCAATATATACAAAGATTTCAACCGTCTACGTGTTCCAATCATTGTTCTACTTGTCGAAATTTACAAATAATTTCCTTTAAAGGATTAACAATGGGGCTCGTTGTTCACTTAAACTTGAAGAACAAAAAATTGGCGAATGGTACTGTTTGGATGCTTTGCGTACATGTTTCTTAGACTATATAGAAGCAATATATACATTGATTTCAACCGGCTACCTGTTCCATTCATTGTTCTACTTGTCGCAAGTTACAAATAATTTCCGTTAAAGTATTAACAATGGGGCTCGTAGTTCACTTAAACTTGAAGATCAAATAATTGGCGAATTGTACTGTTTGGACGCTTTGCATATATGTTTCTTAGACTATTTAGAAGCAATGTATACAAAGATTTCAACAGTCTACCTGTTCCATTCATGGTTCTACTTGTCGAAAGTTACAAATAATTACCGATAAAGGATTAACCATTGGGGCTAATTGTTCACTTAAACTTGAAGAACAAAAAATTGGCGAATTGTACTGTTTGGATGCTTTGCATATATGTTTCTTAGACTATATAGAAGCAATATATACAAAGATTTCAACCGTGTACCTGTTCCATTCATTGTTCTACTTGTCGAAAGTTACAAATAATTTCCTTTAAAGGATTAACAATGGGGCTCATTGTTCACTTAAACTTGAAGAACAAAAAATTGGCGAATTGTACTATTTGGATGCTTTGCATATATGTTTCTTAGACTATATAGAAGCAATATATACAAAGATTTCAACCGTGTACCTGTTCCATTCATTGTTCTACTTGTCGAAAGTTACAAATAATTTCCTTTAAAGTATTAACAATGGGGCTCATTGTTCACTTAAACTTGAAGAACAAAAAATTTGCGAATTGTACTGGTTGGATGCTTTGCATATATGTTTTTAGACTATATAGAAGCAATATATACAAAGATTTCAACCGTCTACCTTTTCCATTCATTGTTCTACTTGTCGAAAGTTACAAATAATTTCCGATAAAGGATTAACAATGGGGCTCATTGTTCACTTAAACTTGAAGGACAAAAAATTGGCGAATGGTACTGTTTGGAAGCTTTGCGTACTTGTTTCTTAGACTATATGGTAGCAATATATACAAGGATTTCAACCATCTACCTGTTCCATTCATTGTTCTACTTGTCGAAAGTTACAAATAATTACCGATAAAGGGTTAACCATTGGGGCTCATTGTTCACTTAAACTTGAAGAACAAAAAATTGGCGAATGGTACTGTTTGGATGCTTTGCATATATGTTTCTTAGACTATATGGAGGCAATATATACAAGGATTTCAACCGTCTACCTGTTCCATTCATTGTTCTACTTGTCGAAAGTTACAAATAATTACCGATAAAGGATTAACCATTGGGGCTAATTGTCCACTTAAACTTGAAGAACAAAAAATTGGCGAATTGTACTGTTTGGATGCTTTGCGTACATGTTTCTTAGACTATATGGAAGCAATATATACAAAGATTTCAACCGTCTACGTGTTCCAATCATTGTTCTACTTGTCGAAATTTACAAATAATTTCCTTTAAAGGATTAACAATGGGGCTCGTTGTTCACTTAAACTTGAAGAACAAAAAATTGGCGAATGGTACTGTTTGGATGCTTTGCGTACATGTTTCTTAGACTATATAGAAGCAATATATACATTGATTTCAACCGGCTACCTGTTCCATTCATTGTTCTACTTGTCGCAAGTTACAAATAATTTCCGTTAAAGTATTAACAATGGGGCTCGTAGTTCACTTAAACTTGAAGATCAAATAATTGGCGAATTGTACTGTTTGGACGCTTTGCATATATGTTTCTTAGACTATTTAGAAGCAATGTATACAAAGATTTCAACAGTCTACCTGTTCCATTCATGGTTCTACTTGTCGAAAGTTACAAATAATTACCGATAAAGGATTAACCATTGGGGCTAATTGTTCACTTAAACTTGAAGAACAAAAAATTGGCGAATTGTACTGTTTGGATGCTTTGCATATATGTTTCTTAGACTATATAGAAGCAATATATACAAAGATTTCAACCGTGTACCTGTTCCATTCATTGTTCTACTTGTCGAAAGTTACAAATAATTTCCTTTAAAGGATTAACAATGGGGCTCATTGTTCACTTAAACTTGAAGAACAAAAAATTGGCGAATTGTACTATTTGGATGCTTTGCATATATGTTTCTTAGACTATATAGAAGCAATATATACAAAGATTTCAACCGTGTACCTGTTCCATTCATTGTTCTACTTGTCGAAAGTTACAAATAATTTCCTTTAAAGGATTAACAATGGGGCTCATTGTTCACTTAAACTTGAAGAACAAAAAATTGGCGAATTGTACTGGTTGGATGCTTTGCATATATGTTTCTTAGACTATATAGAAGCAATATATACAATGATTTCAACCGTCTACCTATTCCATTCATTGTTCTACTTGCCGAAATTTACAAATAATTTCCTTTAAAGGATTAACAATGGGGCTCGTAGTTCACTTAAACTTGAAGAGCAAAAAATAGTCGAATTGTACTGTTTGGATGCATTGCATATAGGTTTCTTAGACTATATAGAAGCAACATATACAAAGATTTCAACCGTCTACCTGTTCTATTCATTGTTCTACTTGTAAAAAGTTACAAATAATTTCCGTTTCATGATTATCAATGGGGCTCGTTGTTCACTTAAACTTGAAGAACAAAAAATTGGCGAATGGTACTGTTTGGATGCTTTGCATATATGTTTCTTAGACTATATAGAAGCAACATATACAAAGATTTCAACCGTCTACCTGTTCTATTCATTGTTCTACTTGTAAAAAGTTACAAATAATTTCCGTTTCATGATTATCAATGGGGCTCGTTGTTCACCTAAACTTGAAGAACAAAAAATTGGCGAATGGTACTGTTTGGATGCTTTGCATATATGTTTCTTAGATTATATAGAAGCAATATATACAAAGATTTCAACCGTCTACCTGTTCCATTCATTGTTCTACTTGTCGAAAGTTACAAATAATTTCCTATAAAGGATTAACAATGGGGCTCATTGTTCACTTAAACTTGAAGGACAAAAAATTGGCGAATGGTACTGTTTGGATGCTTTGCGTACATGTTTCTCAGACTATATGGAGGCAATATATACAAGGATTTCAACCGTCTACCTGTTCCATTCATTGTTCTACTTGTCGAAAGTTACAAATAATTTCCTTTAAAGTATTAACAATGGGGCTCATTGTTCACTTAAACTTGAAGAACAAAAAATTTGCGAATTGTACTGGTTGGATGCTTTGCATATATGTTTCTTAGACTATATAGAAGCAATATATACAAAGATTTCAACCGCCTACCTGTTCCATTCATTGTTCTACTTGTCGAAAGTTACAAATAATTTCCGATAAAGGATTAACAATGGGGCTCGTTGTTCACTTAAACTTGACGAACAAAAAATTGGCGAATAGTACTGGTTGGATGCTTTGCATATGTGTTTCTTAGACTATATAGAAGCAAAATATACAATGATTTCAACGGTCTACCTGTTCCATTCATTGTTCTACTTGTCGAATGTTACAAATAATTTCCGTTAAGGGATTAACAGTGGGGATCGTAGTTTACTTAAACTTGAAGAACAAAAAATTGGCGAATTGTACTGTTTGGATGCTTTGCATATATGTTTCTTAGTCTATATAGAAGCAATATATACAAAGATTTCAACCGTCTACGTGTTCCAATCATTGTTCTACTTGTAGAAAGTTACAATTAATTTCCGTTAAAGGATTAACAATGGGGCTCGTAGTTCACTTAAACTTGAAGAACAAAAAATTGGCGAATTGTACTGTTTGGATGCTTTGCATATGTTTCTTAGACTATATAGAAGCAATGTATACAAAGATTTCAACCGTCTACCTGTTCCATTCATTGTTCTACTTGTCGAAAGTTACAAATAATTTCCGATAAAGGATTAACAATGGGTCTCATTGTTCACTTAAACTTGAAGAACAAAAAATTGGCGAATTGTACTGTTTGGATGCTTTGCATAAATGTTTCTTAGACTATATAGAAGCAATATATACAATGATTTCAACAGTCTACCTGTTCCATTCATTGTTCTACTTGTCGAAAGTTACAAATAATTTCCTTTAAAGGATTAACAATGGGGCTCATTGTTCACTTAAACTTGAAGAACAAAAAATTGGCGAATTGTACTGTTTGGATGCTTTGCATATATGTTTCTTATACTATATAGAAGCAATATATACAATGATTTCAACAGTCTACCTGTTCCATTCATTGTTCTACTTGTCGAAATTTACAAATAATTTCCGATAAAGGATTAACCATTGGGGCTCATTGTTCACTTAAACTTGAAGAACAAAAAATTGGCGAATTGTACTGTTTGGATGCTTTGCATATATGTTTCTTATACTATATAGAAGCAATATATACAAAGATTTCAATCGTCTACCTGTTCCATTCACTGTTCTACTTGTCGAAAATTACAAATAATTTCCGATAATGGATTAACAATGGGGCTCATTGTTCACTTAAACTTGAAGAACAAAAAATTGGCGAATTGTACTGTTTGGATGCTTTGCATATATGTTTCTTAGACTATATAGAAGCAATGTATACAAAGATTTCAACCGTCTACCTGTTCCATTCATTGTTCTACTTGTCGAAAGTTACAAATAATTTCCGATAAAGGATTAACAATGGGTCTCATTGTTCACTTAAACTTGAAGAACAAAAAATTGGCAAATTGTACTGTTTGGATGCTTTGCATATATGTTTCTTAGACTATATAGAAGCAATATATACAAAGATTTCAACCGTCTACCTGTTCCATTCATTGTTCTACTTGTCGAAATTTACAAATAATTTCCTTTAAAGGATTAACTATGGGGCTCGTAGTTCACTTAAACTTGAAGAACAAAAAATTGGCGATTGTTACTATTTAGATGCTTTGCATATATGTTTCTTAGATTATATAGAAGCAATATATACAAAGATTTCAACCGTCTACCAGTTCCATTCATTGTTCTACTTGTCGAAAATTACAAATAATTACCGATAAAGGATTAACCATTGGGGCTCATTGTTCACTTGAACATGAAGAACAAAAAATTGGCGAATTGTACTGTTTGGATGCTTTGCATATATGTTTCTTAGACTATATAGAAGCAATATATACAAAGATTTCAACCGTCTACCTGTTCCATTCATTGTTCTACTTGTCGAAAGTTACAAATAATTTCCTTTAAAGGATTAACAATGGGGCTCATTGTTCACTTAAACTTGAAGAACAAAAAATTGGCGAATTGTACTGTTTGGATGCTTTGCATATATGTTTCTTAGACTATATGGAGGCAATATATACAAGGATTTCAACCGTCTACCTGTTCCATTCATTGTTCTACTTGTCGAAAGTTACAAATAATTACCGATAAAGGATTAACCATTGGGGCTAATTGTCCACTTAAACTTGAAGAACAAAAAATTGGCGAATTGTACTGTTTGGATGCTTTGCGTACATGTTTCTTAGACTATATGGAAGCAATATATACAAAGATTTCAACCGTCTACGTGTTCCAATCATTGTTCTACTTGTCGAAATTTACAAATAATTTCCTTTAAAGGATTAACAATGGGGCTCGTTGTTCACTTAAACTTGAAGAACAAAAAATTGGCGAATGGTACTGTTTGGATGCTTTGCGTACATGTTTCTTAGACTATATAGAAGCAATATATACATTGATTTCAACCGGCTACCTGTTCCATTCATTGTTCTACTTGTCGCAAGTTACAAATAATTTCCGTTAAAGTATTAACAATGGGGCTCGTAGTTCACTTAAACTTGAAGATCAAATAATTGGCGAATTGTACTGTTTGGACGCTTTGCATATATGTTTCTTAGACTATTTAGAAGCAATGTATACAAAGATTTCAACAGTCTACCTGTTCCATTCATGGTTCTACTTGTCGAAAGTTACAAATAATTACCGATAAAGGATTAACCATTGGGGCTAATTGTTCACTTAAACTTGAAGAACAAAAAATTGGCGAATTGTACTGTTTGGATGCTTTGCATATATGTTTCTTAGACTATATAGAAGCAATATATACAAAGATTTCAACCGTGTACCTGTTCCATTCATTGTTCTACTTGTCGAAAGTTACAAATAATTTCCTTTAAAGGATTAACAATGGGGCTCATTGTTCACTTAAACCTGAAGAACAAAAAATTGGCGAATTGTACTATTTGGATGCTTTGCATATATGTTTCTTAGACTATATAGAAGCAATATATACAAAGATTTCAACCGTGTACCTGTTCCATTCATTGTTCTACTTGTCGAAAGTTACAAATAATTTCCTTTAAAGGATTAACAATGGGGCTCATTGTTCACTTAAACTTGAAGAACAAAAAATTGGCGAATTGTACTGGTTGGATGCTTTGCATATATGTTTCTTGGACTATATAGAAGCAATATATACAATGATTTCAACCGTCTACCTATTCCATTCATTGTTCTACTTGCCGAAATTTACAAATAATTTCCTTTAAAGGATTAACAATGGGGCTCGTAGTTCACTTAAACTTGAAGAGCAAAAAATAGTCGAATTGTACTGTTTGGATGCATTGCATATAGGTTTCTTAGACTATATAGAAGCAACATATACAAAGATTTCAACCGTCTACCTGTTCTATTCATTGTTCTACTTGTAAAAAGTTACAAATAATTTCCGTTTCATGATTATCAATGGGGCTCGTTGTTCACTTAAACTTGAAGAACAAAAAATTGGCGAATGGTACTGTTTGGATGCTTTGCATATATGTTTCTTAGACTATATAGAAGCAATATATACAAAGATTTCAACCGTCTACCTGTTCCATTCATTGTTCTACTTGTCGAAAATTACAAATAATTTCCTTTAAAGGATTAACAATGGGGCTCATTGTTCACTTAAACATGAAGAACAAAAAATTGGCGAATTGTACTGTTTGGATGCTTTGCATATATGTTACTTAGACTATATAGAAGCAATATATACAAAGATTTCAACCGTCTACCTGTTCCATTCATTGTTCTACTTGTCGAAAGTTACAAATAATTTCCTATAAAGGATTAACAATGGGGCTCATTGTTCACTTAAACTTGAAGGACAAAAAATTGGCGAATGGTACTGTTTGGATGCTTTGCGTACATGTTTCTCAGACTATATGGAGGCAATATATACAAGGATTTCAACCGTCTACCTGTTCCATTCATTGTTCTACTTGTCGAAAGTTACAAATAATTTCCTTTAAAGTATTAACAATGGGGCTCATTGTTCACTTAAACTTGAAGAACAAAAAATTTGCGAATTGTACTGGTTGGATGCTTTGCATATATGTTTCTTAGACTATATAGAAGCAATATATACAAAGATTTCAACCGCCTACCTGTTCCATTCATTGTTCTACTTGTCGAAAGTTACAAATAATTTCCGATAAAGGATTAACAATGGGGCTCGTTGTTCACTTAAACTTGACGAACAAACAATTGGCGAATAGTACTGGTTGGATGCTTTGCATATGTGTTTCTTAGACTATATAGAAGCAAAATATACAATGATTTCAACGGTCTACCTGTTCCATTCATTGTTCTACTTGTCGAATGTTACAAATAATTTCCGTTAAGGGATTAACAGTGGGGATCGTAGTTTACTTAAACTTGAAGAACAAAAAATTGGCGAATTGTACTGTTTGGATGCTTTGCATATATGTTTCTTAGTCTATATAGAAGCAATATATACAAAGATTTCAACCGTCTACGTGTTCCAATCATTGTTCTACTTGTAGAAAGTTACAATTAATTTCCGTTAAAGGATTAACAATGGGGCTCGTAGTTCACTTAAACTTGAAGAACAAAAAATTGGCGATTGTTACTATTTAGCTGCTTTGCATATATGTTTCTTAGATTATATAGAAGCAATATATACAAAGATTTCAACCGTCTACCAGTTCCATTCATTGTTCTACTTGTCGAAAATTACAAATAATTACCGATAAAGGATTAACAATGGGGCTCATTGTTCACTTAAACATGAAGAACAAAAAATTGGCGAATTGTACTGTTTGGATGCTTTGCATATATGTTTCTTAGACTATATAGAAGCAATATATACAAAGATTTCAACCGTCTACCTGTTCCATTCATTGTTCTACTTGTCGAAAGTTACAAATAATTTCCTATAAAGGATTAACAATGGGGCTCATTGTTCACTTAAACTTGAAGGACAAAAAATTGGCGAATGGTACTGTTTGGATGCTTTGCGTACATGTTTCTCAGACTATATGGAGGCAATATATACAAGGATTTCAACCGTCTACCTGTTCCATTCATTGTTCTACTTGTCGAAAATTACAAATAATTTCCTTTAAAGGATTAACAATGGGGCTCATTGTTCACTTAAACATGAAGAACAAAAAATTGGCGAATTGTACTGTTTGGATGCTTTGCATATATGTTTCTTAGACTATATAGAAGCAATATATACAAGGATTTCAACCGTCTACCTGTTCCATTCATTGTTCTACTTGTCGAAAGTTACAAATAATTACCGATAAAGGATTAACCATTGGGGCTAATTGTTCACTTAAACTTGAAGAACAAAAAATTGGCGAATTGTACTGTTTGGATGCTTTGCATATATGTTTCTTAGACTATATAGAAGCAATATATACAAAGATTTCAACCGTGTACCTGTTCCATTCATTGTTCTACTTGTCGAAAGTTACAAATAATTTCCTTTAAAGTATTAACAATGGGGCTCATTGTTCACTTAAACTTGAAGAACAAAAAATTTGCGAATTGTACTGGTTGGATGCTTTGCATATATGTTTTTAGACTATATAGAAGCAATATATACAAAGATTTCAACCGTCTACCTTTTCCATTCATTGTTCTACTTGTCGAAAGTTACAAATAATTTCCGATAAAGGATTAACAATGGGGCTCATTGTTCACTTAAACTTGAAGGACAAAAAATTGGCGAATGGTACTGTTTGGATGCTTTGCGTCCTTGTTTCTTAGACTATATGGTAGCAATATATACAAGGATTTCAACCATCTACCTGTTCCATTCATTGTTCTACTTGTCGAAAGTTACAAATAATTACCGATAAAGGGTTAACCATTGGGGCTCATTGTTCACTTAAACTTGAAGGACAAAAAATTGGCGAATGGTACTGTTTGGATGCTTTGCGTACATGTTTCTTAGACTATATGGAGGCAATATATACAAGGATTTCAACCGTCTACCTGTTCCATTCATTGTTCTACTTGTCGAAAGTTACAAATAATTACCGATAAAGGATTAACCATTGGGGCTAATTGTTCACTTAAACTTGAAGAACAAAAAATTGGCGAATTGTACTGTTTGGATGCTTTGCGTACATGTTTCTTAGACTATATGGAAGCAATATATACAAAGATTTCAACCGTCTACGTGTTCCAATCATTGTTCTACTTGTCGAAATTTACAAATAATTTCCTTTAAAGGATTAACAATGGGGCTCGTTGTTCACTTAAACTTGAAGAACAAAAAATTGGCGAATGGTACTGTTTGGATGCTTTGCGTACATGTTTCTTAGACTATATAGAAGCAATATATACATTGATTTCAACCGGCTACCTGTTCCATTCATTGTTCTACTTGTCGCAAGTTACAAATAATTTCCGTTAAAGTATTAACAATGGGGCTCGTAGTTCACTTAAACTTGAAGATCAAATAATTGGCGAATTGTACTGTTTGGACGCTTTGCATATATGTTTCTTAGACTATTTAGAAGCAATGTATACAAAGATTTCAACAGTCTACCTGTTCCATTCATTGTTCTACTTGCCGAAATTTACAAATAATTTCCTTTAAAGGATTAACAATGGGGCTCGTAGTTCACTTAAACTTGAAGAGCAAAAAATAGTCGAATTGTACTGTTTGGATGCATTGCATATAGGTTTCTTAGACTATATAGAAGCAACATATACAAAGATTTCAACCGTCTACCTGTTCTATTCATTGTTCTACTTGTCGAAAGTTACAAATAATTTCCGATAAAGGATTAACAATGGGGCTCATTGTTCACTTAAACTTGAAGGACAAAAAATTGGCGAATGGTACTGTTTGGATGCTTTGCGTCCTTGTTTCTTAGACTATATGGTAGCAATATATACAAGGATTTCAACCATCTACCTGTTCCATTCATTGTTCTACTTGTCGAAAGTTACAAATAATTACCGATAAAGGGTTAACCATTGGGGCTCATTGTTCACTTAAACTTGAAGGACAAAAAATTGGCGAATGGTACTGTTTGGATGCTTTGCGTACATGTTTCTTAGACTATATGGAGGCAATATATACAAGGATTTCAACCGTCTACCTGTTCCATTCATTGTTCTACTTGTCGAAAGTTACAAATAATTACCGATAAAGGATTAACCATTGGGGCTAATTGTTCACTTAAACTTGAAGAACAAAAAATTGGCGAATTGTACTGTTTGGATGCTTTGCGTACATGTTTCTTAGACTATATGGAAGCAATATATACAAAGATTTCAACCGTCTACGTGTTCCAATCATTGTTCTACTTGTCGAAATTTACAAATAATTTCCTTTAAAGGATTAACAATGGGGCTCGTTGTTCACTTAAACTTGAAGAACAAAAAATTGGCGAATGGTACTGTTTGGATGCTTTGCGTACATGTTTCTTAGACTATATAGAAGCAATATATACATTGATTTCAACCGGCTACCTGTTCCATTCATTGTTCTACTTGTCGCAAGTTACAAATAATTTCCGTTAAAGTATTAACAATGGGGCTCGTAGTTCACTTAAACTTGAAGATCAAATAATTGGCGAATTGTACTGTTTGGACGCTTTGCATATATGTTTCTTAGACTATTTAGAAGCAATGTATACAAAGAGTTCAACAGTCTACCTGTTCCATTCATGGTTCTACTTGTCGAAAGTTACAAATAATTACCGATAAAGGATTAACCATTGGGGCTAATTGTTCACTTAAACTTGAAGAACAAAAAATTGGCGAATTGTACTGTTTGGATGCTTTGCATATATGTTTCTTAGACTATATAGAAGCAATATATACAAAGATTTCAACCGTGTACCTGTTCCATTCATTGTTCTACTTGTCGAAAGTTACAAATAATTTCCTTTAAAGGATTAACAATGGGGCTCATTGTTCACTTAAACTTGAAGAACAAAAAATTGGCGAATTGTACTATTTGGATGCTTTGCATATATGTTTCTTAGACTATATAGAAGCAATATATACAAAGATTTCAACCGTGTACCTGTTCCATTCATTGTTCTACTTGTCGAAAGTTACAAATAATTTCCTTTAAAGGATTAACAATGGGGCTCATTGTTCACTTAAACTTGAAGAACAAAAAATTGGCGAATTGTACTGGTTGGATGCTTTGCATATATGTTTCTTAGACTATATAGAAGCAATATATACAATGATTTCAACCGTCTACCTATTCCATTCATTGTTCTACTTGCCGAAATTTACAAATAATTTCCTTTAAAGGATTAACAATGGGGCTCGTAGTTCACTTAAACTTGAAGAGCAAAAAATAGTCGAATTGTACTGTTTGGATGCATTGCATATAGGTTTCTTAGACTATATAGAAGCAACATATACAAAGATTTCAACCGTCTACCTGTTCTATTCATTGTTCTACTTGTAAAAAGTTACAAATAATTTCCGTTTCATGATTATCAATGGGGCTCGTTGTTCACTTAAACTTGAAGAACAAAAAATTGGCGAATGGTACTGTTTGGATGCTTTGCATATATGTTTCTTAGATTATATAGAAGCAATATATACAAAGATTTCAACCGTCTACCTGTTCCATTCATTGTTCTACTTGTCGAAAATTACAAATAATTTCCTTTAAAGGATTAACAATGGGGCTCATTGTTCACTTAAACATGAAGAACAAAAAATTGGCGAATTGTACTGTTTGGATGCTTTGCATATATGTTTCTTAGACTATATAGAAGCAATATATACAAAGATTTCAACCGTCTACCTGTTCCATTCATTGTTCTACTTGTCGAAAGTTACAAATAATTTCCTATAAAGGATTAACAATGGGGCTCATTGTTCACTTAAACTTGAAGGACAAAAAATTGGCGAATGGTACTGTTTGGATGCTTTGCATATGTGTTTCTTAGACTATATAGAAGCAAAATATACAATGATTTCAACGGTCTACCTGTTCCATTCATTGTTCTACTTGTCGAATGTTACAAATAATTTCCGTTAAGGGATTAACAGTGGGGATCGTAGTTTACTTAAACTTGAAGAACAAAAAATTGGCGAATTGTACTGTTTGGATGCTTTGCATATATGTTTCTTAGTCTATATAGAAGCAATATATACAAAGATTTCAACCGTCTACGTGTTCCAATCATTGTTCTACTTGTAGAAAGTTACAATTAATTTCCGTTAAAGGATTAACAATGGGGCTCGTAGTTCACTTAAACTTGAAGAACAAAAAATTGGCGAATTGTACTGTTTGGATGCTTTGCATATGTTTCTTAGACTATATAGAAGCAATGTATACAAAGATTTCAACCGTCTACCTGTTCCATTCATTGTTCTACTTGTCGAAAGTTACAAATAATTTCCGATAAAGGATTAACAATGGGTCTCATTGTTCACTTAAACTTGAAGAACAAAAAATTGGCAAATTGTACTGTTTGGATGCTTTGCATATATGTTTCTTAGACTATATAGAAGCAATATATACAAAGATTTCAACCGTCTACCTGTTCCATTCATTGTTCTACTTGTCGAAATTTACAAATAATTTCCTTTAAAGGATTAACTATGGGGCTCGTAGTTCACTTAAACTTGAAGAACAAAAAATTGGCGATTGTTACTATTTAGATGCTTTGCATATATGTTTCTTAGATTATATAGAAGCAATATATACAAAGATTTCAACCGTCTACCAGTTCCATTCATTGTTCTACTTGTCGAAAATTACAAATAATTACCGATAAAGGATTAACCATTGGGGCTCATTGTTCACTTAAACATGAAGAACAAAAAATTGGCGAATTGTACTGTTTGGATGCTTTGCATATATGTTTCTTAGACTATATAGAAGCAATATATACAAAGATTTCAACCGTCTACCTGTTCCATTCATTGTTCTACTTGTCGAAAGTTACAAATAATTTCCTTTAAAGGATTAACAATGGGGCTCATTGTTCACTTAAACTTGAAGAACAAAAAATTGGCGAATTGTACTGTTTGGATGCTTTGCATATATGTTTCTTAGACTATATGGAGGCAATATATACAAGGATTTCAACCGTCTACCTGTTCCATTCATTGTTCTACTTGTCGAAAGTTACAAATAATTACCGATAAAGGATTAACCATTGGGGCTAATTGTCCACTTAAACTTGAAGAACAAAAAATTGGCGAATTGTACTGTTTGGATGCTTTGCGTACATGTTTCTTAGACTATATGGAAGCAATATATACAAAGATTTCAACCGTCTACGTGTTCCAATCATTGTTCTACTTGTCGAAATTTACAAATAATTTCCTTTAAAGGATTAACAATGGGGCTCGTTGTTCACTTAAACTTGAAGAACAAAAAATTGGCGAATGGTACTGTTTGGATGC
Source organism: Cerceris ruficornis (assembly GCA_963989415.1). Taxonomy (NCBI): domain Eukaryota; kingdom Metazoa; phylum Arthropoda; class Insecta; order Hymenoptera; family Crabronidae; genus Cerceris; species Cerceris ruficornis. The sequence goes on along the minus strand of CAXDIW010000481.1, from coordinate 1,208,332 downwards.
TTTGCGTACATGTTTCTTAGACTATATAGAAGCAATATATACATTGATTTCAACCGGCTACCTGTTCCATTCATTGTTCTACTTGTCGCAAGTTACAAATAATTTCCGTTAAAGTATTAACAATGGGGCTCGTAGTTCACTTAAACTTGAAGATCAAATAATTGGCGAATTGTACAGTTTGGACGCTTTGCATATATGTTTCTTAGACTATTTAGAAGCAATGTATACAAAGATTTCAACAGTCTACCTGTTCCATTCATGGTTCTACTTGTCGAAAGTTACAAATAATTACCGATAAAGGATTAACCATTGGGGCTAATTGTTCACTTAAACTTGAAGAACAAAAAATTGGCGAATTGTGCTGTTTGGATGCTTTGCATATATGTTTCTTAGACTATATAGAAGCAATATATACAAAGATTTCAACCGTGTACCTGTTCCATTCATTGTTCTACTTGTCGAAAGTTACAAATAATTTCCTTTAAAGGATTAACAACGGGGCTCATTGTTCACTTAAACTTGAAGAACAAAAAATTGGCGAATTGTACTATTTGGATGCTTTGCATATATGTTTCTTAGATTATATAGACGCAATATATAGAAGGATTTCAACCGTCTACCTGTTCCATTCATTGTTCTACTTGTCGAAAGTTACAAATAATTACCGATAAAGGATTAACCATAGGGGCTCATTGTTCACTTAAACTGGAAGACCAAAAAATTGGCGAATGGTACTGTTTGGATGCTTTGCATATAGGTTTCTTAGACTATATAGAAGCAACATATACAAAGATTTCAACCGTCTACCTGTTCTATTCATTGTTCTACTTGTAAAAAGTTACAAATAATTTCCGTTTCATGATTATCAATGGGGCTCGTTGTTCACTTAATCTTGAAGAACAAAAAATTGGCGAATGGTACTGTTTGGATGCTTTGCATATATGTTTCTTAGATTATATAGAAGCAATATATACAAAGATTTCAACCGTCTACCTGTTCCATTCATTGTTCTACTTGTCGAAAATTACAATTAATTTCCGATAAAGGATTAACCATTAGGGCTCATTGTTCACTTAAACTTGAAGAACAAAAAATTGGCGAATGGTACTGTTTGGATGCTTTGCGTACATGTTTCTTAGACTATATGGAAGCAATATATACAAAGATTTCAACCGGCTACCTGTTCCATTCATTGTTCTACTTGTCGCAAGTTACAAATAATTTCCGTTAAAGTATTAACAATGGGGCTCGTAGTTCATTTAAAATTGAAGATCAAATAATTGGCGAATTGTACTGTTTGGACGGTTTGCGTACATGTTTCTTAAACTATATGGAAGCAATATATACAAAGATTTCAACCGTGTACCTGTTCCATTCATTGTTCTACTTGTCGAAAGTTACAAATAATTTCCTTTAAAGGATTAACAATGGGGCTCATTGTTCACTTAAACTTGATGAACAAAAAATTGGCGAATTGTACTATTTGGATGCTTTGCATATATGTTTCTTAGACTATATAGAAGCAATATATACAAAGATTTCAACCGTGTACCTGTTCCATTCATTGTTCTACTTGTCGAAAGTTACAAATAATTTCCTTTAAAGGATTAACAATGGGGCTCATTGTTCACTTAAACTTGAAGAACAAAAAATTGGCGAATTGTACTGGTTGGATGCTTTGCATATATGTTTCTTAGACTATATAGAAGCAATATATACAAAGATTTCAACCGTCTACCTGTTCCATTCATTGTTCTACTTGTCGAAAGTTACAAATAATTTCCTATAAAGGATTAACAATGGGGCTCATTGTTCACTTAAACTTGAAGGACAAAAAATTGGCGAATGGTACTGTTTGGATGCATTGCGTACATGTTTCTCAGACTATATGGAGGCAATATATACAAGGATTTCAACCGTCTACCTGTTCCATTCATTGTTCTACTTGTCGAAAATTACAAATAATTTCCTTTAAAGGATTAACAATGGGGCTCATTGTTCACTTAAACATGAAGAACAAAAAATTGGCGAATTGTACTGTTTGGATGCTTTGCATATATGTTTCTTAGACTATATAGAAGCAATATATACAAAGATTTCAACCGTCTACCTGTTCCATTCATTGTTCTACTTGTCGAAAGTTACAAATAAATTCCTATAAAGGATTAACAATGGGGCTCATTGTTCACTTAAACATGAAGAACAAAAAATTGGCGAATTGTACTGTTTGGATGCTTTGCATATATGTTTCTTAGACTATATAGAAGCAATATATACAAAGATTTCAACCGTCTACCTGTTCCATTCATTGTTCTACTTGTCGAAAGTTACAAATAAATTCCTATAAAGGATTAACAATGGGGCTCATTGTTCACTTAAACTTGAAGGACAAAAAATTGGCGAATGGTACTGTTTGGATGCTTTGCGTACATGTTTCTCAGACTATATGGAGGCAATATATACAAGGATTTCAACCGTCTACCTGTTCCATTCATTGTTCTACTTGTCGAAAGTTACAAATAATTACCGATAAAGGATTAACCATTGGGGCTAATTGTTCACTTAAACTTGAAGAACAAAAAATTGGCGAATTGTACTGTTTGGATGCTTTGCATATATGTTTCTTAGACTATATAGAAGCAATATATACAAAGATTTCAACCGTGTACCTGTTCCATTCATTGTTCTACTTGTCGAAAGTTACAAATAATTTCCTTTAAAGTATTAACAATGGGGCTCATTGTTCACTTAAACTTGAAGAACAAAAAATTTGCGAATTGTACTGGTTGGATGCTTTGCATATATGTTTTTAGACTATATAGAAGCAATATATACAAAGATTTCAACCGTCTACCTTTTCCATTCATTGTTCTACTTGTCGAAAGTTACAAATAATTTCCGATAAAGGATTAACAATGGGGCTCATTGTTCACTTAAACTTGAAGGACAAAAAATTGGCGAATGGTACTGTTTGGATGCTTTGCGTACTTGTTTCTTAGACTATATGGTAGCAATATATACAAGGATTTCAACCATCTACCTGTTCCATTCATTGTTCTACTTGCCGAATTTTACAAATAATTTCCTTTAAAGGATTAACAATGGGGCTCGTAGTTCACTTAAACTTGAAGAGCAAGAAATTGTCGAATTGTACTGTTTGGATGCTTTGCATATATGTTTCTTAGGCTATATAGAAGCAATATATACAATGATTTCAACCGTCTACCTGTTCCATTCATTGTTCTACTTGTCGAAAGTTACAAATAATTTCCGTTAAGGGATTAACAATGGGGATCGTAGTTTACTTAAACTTGAAGAACAAAAAATTGGCGAATTGTACTGTTTGGATGCTTTGCGTACATGTTTCTTAGACTATATGGAAGCAATATATACAAAGATTTCAACCGTCTACGTGTTCCAATCATTGTTCTACTTGTCGAAATTTACAAATAATTTCCTTTAAAGGATTAACAATGGGGCTCGTTGTTCACTTAAACTTGAAGAACACAAAATTGGCGAATGGTACTGTTTGGATGCTTTGCGTACATGTTTCTTAGACTATATAGAAGCAATATATACATTGATTTCAACCGGCTACCTGTTCCATTCATTGTTCTACTTGTCGCAAGTTACAAATAATTTCCGTTAAAGTATTAACAATGGGGCTCGTAGTTCACTTAAACTTGAAGATCAAATAATTGGCGAATTGTACTGTTTGGACGCTTTGCATATATGTTTCTTAGACTATTTAGAAGCAATGTATACAAAGATTTCAACAGTCTACCTGTTCCATTCATGGTTCTACTTGTCGAAAGTTACAAATAATTACCGATAAAGGATTAACCATTGGGGCTAATTGTTCACTTAAACTTGAAGAACAAAAAATTGGCGAATTGTACTGTTTGGATGCTTTGCATATATGTTTCTTAGACTATATAGAAGCAATATATACAAAGATTTCAACCGTGTACCTGTTCCATTCATTGTTCTACTTGTCGAAAGTTACAAATAATTTCCTTTAAAGGATTAACAATGGGGCTCATTGTTCACTTAAACTTGAAGAACAAAAAATTGGCGAATTGTACTATTTGGATGCTTTGCATATATGTTTCTTAGACTATATAGAAGCAATATATACAAAGATTTCAACCGTGTACCTGTTCCATTCATTGTTCTACTTGTCGAAAGTTACAAATAATTTCCTTTAAAGGATTAACAATGGGGCTCATTGTTCACTTAAACTTGAAGAACAAAAAATTGGCGAATTGTACTGGTTGGATGCTTTGCATATATGTTTCTTAGACTATATAGAAGCAATATATACAATGATTTCAACCGTCTACCTATTCCATTCATTGTTCTACTTGCCGAAATTTACAAATAATTTCCTTTAAAGGATTAACAATGGGGCTCATTGTTCACTTAAACTTGAAGGACAAAAAATTGGCGAATGGTACTGTTTGGATGCTTTGCGTACATGTTTCTCAGACTATATGGAGGCAATATATACAAGGATTTCAACCGTCTACCTGTTCCATTCATTGTTCTACTTGTCGAAAGTTACAAATAATTTCCTTTAAAGTATTAACAATGGGGCTCATTGTTCACTTAAACTTGAAGAACAAAAAATTTGCGAATTGTACTGGTTGGATGCTTTGCATATATGTTTCTTAGACTATATAGAAGCAATATATACAAAGATTTCAACCGCCTACCTGTTCCATTCATTGTTCTACTTGTCGAAAGTTACAAATAATTTCCGATAAAGGATTAACAATGGGGCTCGTTGTTCACTTAAACTTGACGAACAAAAAATTGGCGAATAGTACTGGTTGGATGCTTTGCATATGTGTTTCTTAGACTATATAGAAGCAAAATATACAATGATTTCAACGGTCTACCTGTTCCATTCATTGTTCTACTTGTCGAATGTTACAAATAATTTCCGTTAAGGGATTAACAGTGGGGATCGTAGTTTACTTAAACTTGAAGAACAAAAAATTGGCGAACTGTACTGTTTGGATGCTTTGCATATATGATTCTTAGACTATATAGAAGCAATATATACAATGATTTCAACCGTCTACCTATTCCATTCATTGTTCTACTTGCCGAATTTTACAAATAATTTCCTTTAAAGGATTAACAATGGGGCTCGTAGTTCACTTAAACTTGAAGAGCAAGAAATTGTCGAATTGTACTGTTTGGATGCTTTGCATATATGTTTCTTAGGCTATATAGAAGCAATATATACAATGATTTCAACCGTCTACCTGTTCCATTCATTGTTCTACTTGTCGAAAGTTACAAATAATTTCCGTTAAGGGATTAACAATGGGGATCGTAGTTTACTTAAACTTGAAGAACAAAAAATTGGCGAATTGTACTGTTTGGATGCTTTGCATATATGTTTCTTAGTCTATATAGAAGCAATATATACAAAGATTTCAACCGTCTACGTGTTCCAATCATTGTTCTACTTGTAGAAAGTTACAATTAATTTCCGTTAAAGTATTAACAATGGGGCTCGTAGTTCACTTAAACTTGAAGAACAAAAAATTGGCGAATTGTACTGTTTGGATGCTTTGCATATATGTTTCTTAGACTATATAGAAGCAATGTATACAAAGATTTCAACCGTCTACCTGTTCCATTCATTGTTCTACTTGTCGAAAGTTACAAATAATTTCCGATAAAGGATTAACAATGGGTCTCATTGTTCACTTAAACTTGAAGAACAAAAAATTGGCAAATTGTACTGTTTGGATGCTTTGCATATATGTTTCTTAGACTATATAGAAGCAATATATACAAAGATTTCAACCGTCTACCTGTTCCATTCATTGTTCTACTTGTCGAAATTTACAAATAATTTCCTTTAAAGGATTAACTATGGGGCTCGTAGTTCACTTAAACTTGAAGAACAAAAAATTGGCGATTGTTACTATTTAGATGCTTTGCATATATGTTTCTTAGATTATATAGAAGCAATATATACAAAGATTTCAACCGTCTACCAGTTCCATTCATTGTTCTACTTGTCGAAAATTACAAATAATTACCGATAAAGGATTAACCATTGGGGCTCATTGTTCACTTAAACATGAAGAACAAAAAATTGGCGAATTGTACTGTTTGGATGCTTTGCATATATGTTTCTTAGACTATATAGAAGCAATATATACAAAGATTTCAACCGTCTACCTGTTCCATTCATTGTTCTACTTGTCGAAAGTTACAAATAATTTCCTTTAAAGGATTAACAATGGGGCTCATTGTTCACTTAAACTTGAAGAACAAAAAATTGGCGAATTGTACTGTTTGGATGCTTTGCATATATGTTTCTTAGACTATATGGAGGCAATATATACAAGGATTTCAACCGTCTACCTGTTCCATTCATTGTTCTACTTGTCGAAAGTTACAAATAATTACCGATAAAGGATTAACAATGGGGCTCATTGTTCACTTAAACATGAAGAACAAAAAATTGGCGAATTGTACTGTTTGGATGCTTTGCATATATGTTTCTTAGACTATATAGAAGCAATATATACAAAGATTTCAACCGTCTACCTGTTCCATTCATTGTTCTACTTGTCGAAAGTTACAAATAATTTCCTATAAAGGATTAACAATGGGGCTCATTGTTCACTTAAACTTGAAGGACAAAAAATTGGCGAATGGTACTGTTTGGATGCTTTGCGTACATGTTTCTCAGACTATATGGAGGCAATATATACAAGGATTTCAACCGTCTACCTGTTCCATTCATTGTTCTACTTGTCGAAAATTACAAATAATTTCCTTTAAAGGATTAACAATGGGGCTCATTGTTTACTTAAACATGAAGAACAAAAAATTGGCGAATTGTACTGTTTGGATGCTTTGCATATATGTTTCTTAGACTATATAGAAGCAATATATACAAAGATTTCAACCGTCTACCTGTTCCATTCATTGTTCTACTTGTCGAAAGTTACAAATAATTTCCTATAAAGGATTAACAATGGGGCTCATTGTTCACTTAAACTTGAAGGACAAAAAATTGGCGAATGGTACTGTTTGGATGCTTTGCGTACATGTTTCTCAGACTATATGGAGGCAATATATACAAGGATTTCAACCGTCTACCTGTTCCATTCATTGTTCTACTTGTCGAAAGTTACAAATAATTACCGATAAAGGATTAACCATTGGGGCTAATTGTTCACATAAACTTGAAGAACAAAAAATTGGCGAATTGTACTGTTTGGATGCTTTGCATATATGTTTCTTAGACTATATAGAAGCAATATATACAAAGATTTCAACCGTGTACCTGTTCCATTCATTGTTCTACTTGTCGAAAGTTACAAATAATTTCCTTTAAAGTATTAACAATGGGGCTCATTGTTCACTTAAACTTGAAGAACAAAAAATTTGCGAATTGTACTGGTTGGATGCTTTGCATATATGTTTTTAGACTATATAAGCAATATATACAAAGATTTCAACCGTCTACCTTTTCCATTCATTGTTCTACTTGTCGAAAGTTACAAATAATTTCCGATAAAGGATTAACAATGGGGCTCATTGTTCACTTAAACTTGAAGGACAAAAAATTGGCGAATGGTACTGTTTGGATGCTTTGCGTACTTGTTTCTTAGACTATATGGTAGCAATATATACAAGGATTTCAACCATCTACCTGTTCCATTCATTGTTCTACTTGTCGAAAGTTACAAATAATTACCGATAAAGGGTTAACCATTGGGGCTCATTGTTCACTTAAACTTGAAGGACAAAAAATTGGCGAATGGTACTGTTTGGATGCTTTGCGTACATGTTTCTTAGACTATATGGAGGCAATATATACAAGGATTTCAACCGTCTACCTGTTCCATTCATTGTTCTACTTGTCGAAAGTTACAAATAATTACCGATAAAGGATTAACCATTGGGGCTAATTGTTCACTTAAACTTGAAGAACAAAAAATTGGCGAATTGTACTGTTTGGATGCTTTGCGTACATGTTTCTTAGACTATATGGAAGCAATATATACAAAGATTTCAACCGTCTACGTGTTCCAATCATTGTTCTACTTGTCGAAATTTACAAATAATTTCCTTTAAAGGATTAACAATGGGGCTCGTTGTTCACTTAAACTTGAAGAACAAAAAATTGGCGAATGGTACTGTTTGGATGCTTTGCGTACATGTTTCTTAGACTATATAGAAGCAATATATACATTGATTTCAACCGGCTACCTGTTCCATTCATTGTTCTACTTGTCGCAAGTTACAAATAATTTCCGTTAAAGTATTAACAATGGGGCTCGTAGTTCACTTAAACTTGAAGATCAAATAATTGGCGAATTGTACTGTTTGGACGCTTTGCATATATGTTTCTTAGACTATTTAGAAGCAATGTATACAAAGATTTCAACAGTCTACCTGTTCCATTCATGGTTCTACTTGTCGAAAGTTACAAATAATTACCGATAAAGGATTAACCATTGGGGCTAATTGTTCACTTAAACTTGAAGAACAAAAAATTGGCGAATTGTACTGTTTGGATGCTTTGCATATATGTTTCTTAGACTATATAGAAGCAATATATACAAAGATTTCAACCGTGTACCTGTTCCATTCATTGTTCTACTTGTCGAAAGTTACAAATAATTTCCTTTAAAGGATTAACAATGGGGCTCATTGTTCACTTAAACTTGAAGAACAAAAAATTGGCGAATTGTACTATTTGGATGCTTTGCATATATGTTTCTTAGACTATATAGAAGCAATATATACAAAGATTTCAACCGTGTACCTGTTCCATTCATTGTTCTACTTGTCGAAAGTTACAAATAATTTCCTTTAAAGGATTAACAATGGGGCTCATTGTTCACTTAATCTTGAAGAACAAAAAATTGGCGAATTGTACTGGTTGGATGCTTTGCATATATGTTTCTTAGACTATATAGAAGCAATATATACAATGATTTCAACCGTCTACCTATTCCATTCATTGTTCTACTTGCCGAAATTTACAAATAATTTCCTTTAAAGGATTAACAATGGGGCTCGTAGTTCACTTAAACTTGAAGAGCAAAAAATAGTCGAATTGTACTGTTTGGATGCATTGCATATAGGTTTCTTAGACTATATAGAAGCAACATATACAAAGATTTCAACCGTCTACCTGTTCTATTCATTGTTCTACTTGTAAAAAGTTACAAATAATTTCCGTTTCATGATTATCAATGGGGCTCGTTGTTCACTTAAACTTGAAGAACAAAAAATTGGCGAATGGTACTGTTTGGATGCTTTGCATATATGTTTCTTAGATTATATAGAAGCAATATATACAAAGATTTCAACCGTCTACCTGTTCCATTCATTGTTCTACTTGTCGAAAATTACAAATAATTTCCTTTAAAGGATTAACAATGGGGCTCATTGTTCACTTAAACATGAAGAACAAAAAATTGGCGAATTGTACTGTTTGGATGCTTTGCATATATGTTTCTTAGACTATATAGAAGCAATATATACAAAGATTTCAACCGTCTACCTGTTCCATTCATTGTTCTACTTGTCGAAAGTTACAAATAATTTCCTATAAAGGATTAACAATGGGGCTCATTGTTCACTTAAACTTGAAGGACAAAAAATTGGCGAATGGTACTGTTTGGATGCTTTGCGTACATGTTTCTCAGACTATATGGAGGCAATATATACAAGGATTTCAACCGTCTACCTGTTCCATTCATTGTTCTACTTGTCGAAAGTTACAAATAATTTCCTTTAAAGTATTAACAATGGGGCTCATTGTTCACTTAAACTTGAAGAACAAAAAATTTGCGAATTGTACTGGTTGGATGCTTTGCATATATGTTTCTTAGACTATATAGAAGCAATATATACAAAGATTTCAACCGCCTACCTGTTCCATTCATTGTTCTACTTGTCGAAAGTTACAAATAATTTCCGATAAAGGATTAACAATGGGGCTCGTTGTTCACTTAAACTTGACGAACAAAAAATTGGCGAATAGTACTGGTTGGATGCTTTGCATATGTGTTTCTTAGACTATATAGAAGCAAAATATACAATGATTTCAACGGTCTACCTGTTCCATTCATTGTTCTACTTGTCGAATGTTACAAATAATTTCCGTTAAGGGATTAACAGTGGGGATCGTAGTTTACTTAAACTTGAAGAACAAAAAATTGGCGAACTGTACTGTTTGGATGCTTTGCATATATGATTCTTAGACTATATAGAAGCAATATATACAATGATTTCAACCGTCTACCTATTCCATTCATTGTTCTACTTGCCGAATTTTACAAATAATTTCCTTTAAAGGATTAACAATGGGGCTCGTAGTTCACTTAAACTTGAAGAGCAAGAAATTGTCGAATTGTACTGTTTGGATGCTTTGCATATATGTTTCTTAGGCTATATAGAAGCAATATATACAATGATTTCAACCGTCTACCTGTTCCATTCATTGTTCTACTTGTCGAAAGTTACAAATAATTTCCGTTAAGGGATTAACAATGGGGATCGTAGTTTACTTAAACTTGAAGAACAAAAAATTGGCGAATTGTACTGTTTGGATGCTTTGCGTACATGTTTCTTAGACTATATGGAAGCAATATATACAAAGATTTCAACCGTCTACGTGTTCCAATCATTGTTCTACTTGTCGAAATTTACAAATAATTTCCTTTAAAGGATTAACAATGGGGCTCGTTGTTCACTTAAACTTGAAGAACAAAAAATTGGCGAATGGTACTGTTTGGATGCTTTGCGTACATGTTTCTTAGACTATATAGAAGCAATATATACATTGATTTCAACCGGCTACCTGTTCCATTCATTGTTCTACTTGTCGAAAGTTACAAATAATTTCCTTTAAAGTATTAACAATGGGGCTCATTGTTCACTTAAACTTGAAGAACAAAAAATTTGCGAATTGTACTGGTTGGATGCTTTGCATATATGTTTTTAGACTATATAAGCAATATATACAAAGATTTCAACCGTCTACCTTTTCCATTCATTGTTCTACTTGTCGAAAGTTACAAATAATTTCCGATAAAGGATTAACAATGGGGCTCATTGTTCACTTAAACTTGAAGGACAAAAAATTGGCGAATGGTACTGTTTGGATGCTTTGCGTACTTGTTTCTTAGACTATATGGTAGCAATATATACAAGGATTTCAACCATCTACCTGTTCCATTCATTGTTCTACTTGTCGAAAGTTACAAATAATTACCGATAAAGGGTTAACCATTGGGGCTCATTGTTCACTTAAACTTGAAGGACAAAAAATTGGCGAATGGTACTGTTTGGATGCTTTGCGTACATGTTTCTTAGACTATATGGAGGCAATATATACAAGGATTTCAACCGGCTACCTGTTCCATTCATTGTTCTACTTGTCGAAAGTTACAAATAATTACCGATAAAGGATTAACCATTGGGGCTAATTGTTCACTTAAACTTGAAGAACAAAAAATTGGCGAATTGTACTGTTTGGATGCTTTGCGTACATGTTTCTTAGACTATATGGAAGCAATATATACAAAGATTTCAACCGTCTACGTGTTCCAATCATTGTTCTACTTGTCGAAATTTACAAATAATTTCCTTTAAAGGATTAACAATGGGGCTCGTTGTTCACTTAAACTTGAAGAACAAAAAATTGGCGAATGGTACTGTTTGGATGCTTTGCGTACATGTTTCTTAGACTATATAGAAGCAATATATACATTGATTTCAACCGGCTACCTGTTCCATTCATTGTTCTACTTGTCGCAAGTTACAAATAATTTCCGTTAAAGTATTAACAATGGGGCTCGTAGTTCACTTAAACTTGAAGATCAAATAATTGGCGAATTGTACTGTTTGGACGCTTTGCATATATGTTTCTTAGACTATTTAGAAGCAATGTATACAAAGATTTCAACAGTCTACCTGTTCCATTCATGGTTCTACTTGTCGAAAGTTACAAATAATTACCGATAAAGGATTAACCATTGGGGCTAATTGTTCACTTAAACTTGAAGAACAAAAAATTGGCGAATTGTACTGTTTGGATGCTTTGCATATATGTTTCTTAGACTATATAGAAGCAATATATACAAAGATTTCAACCGTGTACCTGTTCCATTCATTGTTCTACTTGTCGAAAGTTACAAATAATTTCCTTTAAAGGATTAACAATGGGGCTCATTGTTCACTTAAACTTGAAGAACAAAAAATTGGCGAATTGTACTATTTGGATGCTTTGCATATATGTTTCTTAGACTATATAGAAGCAATATATACAAAGATTTCAACCGTGTACCTGTTCCATTCATTGTTCTACTTGTCGAAAGTTACAAATAATTTCCTTTAAAGGATTAACAATGGGGCTCATTGTTCACTTAATCTTGAAGAACAAAAAATTGGCGAATTGTACTGGTTGGATGCTTTGCATATATGTTTCTTAGACTATATAGAAGCAATATATACAATGATTTCAACCGTCTGCCTATTCCATTCATTGTTCTACTTGCCGAAATTTACAAATAATTTCCTTTAAAGGATTAACAATGGGGCTCGTAGTTCACTTAAACTTGAAGAGCAAAAAATAGTCGAATTGTACTGTTTGGATGCATTGCATATAGGTTTCTTAGACTATATAGAAGCAACATATACAAAGATTTCAACCGTCTACCTGTTCTATTCATTGTTCTACTTGTAAAAAGTTACAAATAATTTCCGTTTCATGATTATCAATGGGGCTCGTTGTTCACTTAAACTTGAAGAACAAAAAATTGGCGAATGGTACTGTTTGGATGCTTTGCATATATGTTTCTTAGATTATATAGAAGCAATATATACAAAGATTTCAACCGTCTACCTGTTCCATTCATTGTTCTACTTGTCGAAAGTTACAAATAATTTCCGATAAAGGATTAACAATGGGGCTCGTTGTTCACTTAAACTTGACGAACAAAAAATTGGCGAATAGTACTGGTTGGATGCTTTGCATATGTGTTTCTTAGACTATATAGAAGCAAAATATACAATGATTTCAACGGTCTACCTGTTCCATTCATTGTTCTACTTGTCGAATGTTACAAATAATTTCCGTTAAGGGATTAACAGTGGGGATCGTAGTTTACTTAAACTTGAAGAACAAAAAATTGGCGAACTGTACTGTTTGGATGCTTTGCATATATGATTCTTAGACTATATAGAAGCAATATATACAATGATTTCAACCGTCTACCTATTCCATTCATTGTTCTACTTGCCGAATTTTACAAATAATTTCCTTTAAAGGATTAACAATGGCGCTCGTAGTTCACTTAAACTTGAAGAGCAAGAAATTGTCGAATTGTACTGTTTGGATGCTTTGCATATATGTTTCTTAGGCTATATAGAAGCAATATATACAATGATTTCAACCGTCTACCTGTTCCATTCATTGTTCTACTTGTCGAAAGTTACAAATAATTTCCGTTAAGGGATTAACAATGGGGATCGTAGTTTACTTAAACTTGAAGAACAAAAAATTGGCGAATTGTACTGTTTGGATGCTTTGCATATATGTTTCTTAGTCTATATAGAAGCAATATATACAAAGATTTCAACCGTCTACGTGTTCCAATCATTGTTCTACTTGTAGAAAGTTACAATTAATTTCCGTTAAAGGATTAACAATGGGGCTCGTAGTTCACTTAAACTTGAAGAACAAAAAATTGGCGAATTGTACTGTTTGGATGCTTTGCATATATGTTTCTTAGACTATATAGAAGCAATGTATACAAAGATTTCAACCGTCTACCTGTTCCATTCATTGTTCTACTTGTCGAAAGTTACAAATAATTTCCGATAAAGGATTAACAATGGGTCTCATTGTTCACTTAAACTTGAAGAACAAAAAATTGGCAAATTGTACTGTTTGGATGCTTTGCATATATGTTTATTAGACTATATAGAAGCAATATATACAAAGATTTCAACCGTCTACCTGTTCCATTCATTGTTCTACTTGTCGAAATTTACAAATAATTTCCTTTAAAGGATTAACTATGGGGCTCGTAGTTCACTTAAACTTGAAGAACAAAAAATTGGCGATTGTTACTATTTAGATGCTTTGCATATATGTTTCTTAGATTATATAGAAGCAATATATACAAAGATTTCAACCGTCTACCAGTTCCATTCATTGTTCTACTTGTCGAAAATTACAAATAATTACCGATAAAGGATTAACCATTGGGGCTCATTGTTCACTTGAACATGAAGAACAAAAAATTGGCGAATTGTACTGTTTGGATGCTTTGCATATATGTTTCTTAGACTATATAGAAGCAATATATACAAAGATTTCAACCGTCTACCTGTTCCATTCATTGTTCTACTTGTCGAAAGTTACAAATAATTTCCTTTAAAGGATTAACAATGGGGCTCATTGTTCACTTAAACTTGAAGAACAAAAAATTGGCGAATTGTACTGTTTGGATGCTTTGCATATATGTTTCTTAGACTATATGGAGGCAATATATACAAGGATTTCAACCGTCTACCTGTTCCATTCATTGTTCTACTTGTCGAAAGTTACAAATAATTACCGATAAAGGATTAACCATTGGGGCTAATTGTCCACTTAAACTTGAAGAACAAAAAATTGGCGAATTGTACTGTTTGGATGCTTTGCGTACATGTTTCTTAGACTATATGGAAGCAATATATACAAAGATTTCAACCGTCTACGTGTTCCAATCATTGTTCTACTTGTCGAAATTTACAAATAATTTCCTTTAAAGGATTAACAATGGGGCTCGTTGTTCACTTAAACTTGAAGAACAAAAAATTGGCGAATGGTACTGTTTGGATGCTTTGCGTACATGTTTCTTAGACTATATAGAAGCAATATATACATTGATTTCAACCGGCTACCTGTTCCATTCATTGTTCTACTTGTCGCAAGTTACAAATAATTTCCGTTAAAGTATTAACAATGGGGCTCGTAGTTCACTTAAACTTGAAGATCAAATAATTGGCGAATTGTACTGTTTGGACGCTTTGCATATATGTTTCTTAGACTATTTAGAAGCAATGTATACAAAGATTTCAACAGTCTACCTGTTCCATTCATGGTTCTACTTGTCGAAAGTTACAAATAATTACCGATAAAGGATTAACCATTGGGGCTAATTGTTCACTTAAACTTGAAGAACAAAAAATTGGCGAATTGTACTGTTTGGATGCTTTGCATATATGTTTCTTAGACTATATAGAAGCAATATATACAAAGATTTCAACCGTGTACCTGTTCCATTCATTGTTCTACTTGTCGAAAGTTACAAATAATTTCCTTTAAAGGATTAACAACGGGGCTCATTGTTCACTTAAACTTGAAGAACAAAAAATTGGCGAATTGTACTATTTGGATGCTTTGCATATATGTTTCTTAGATTATATAGACGCAATATATACAAGGATTTCAACCGTCTACCTGTTCCATTCATTGTTCTACTTGTCGAAAGTTACAAATAATTACCGATAAAGGATTAACCATAGGGGCTCATTGTTCACTTAAACTGGAAGACCAAAAAATTGGCGAATGGTACTGTTTGGATGCTTTGCATATAGGTTTCTTAGACTATATAGAAGCAACATATACAAAGATTTCAACCGTCTACCTGTTCTATTCATTGTTCTACTTGTAAAAAGTTACAAATAATTTCCGTTTCATGATTATCAATGGGGCTCGTTGTTCACTTAATCTTGAAGAACAAAAAATTGGCGAATGGTACTGTTTGGATGCTTTGCATATATGTTTCTTAGATTATATAGAAGCAATATATACAAAGATTTCAACCGTCTACCTGTTCCATTCATTGTTCTACTTGTCGAAAATTACAAATAATTTCCGATAAAGGATTAACCATTAGGGCTCATTGTTCACTTAAACTTGAAGAACAAAAAATTGACGAATGGTACTGTTTGGATGCTTTGCGTACATGTTTCTTAGACTATATGGAAGCAATATATACAAAGATTTCAACCGGCTACCTGTTCCATTCATTGTTCTACTTGTCGCAAGTTACAAATAATTTCCGTTAAAGTATTAACAATGGGGCTCGTAGTTCATTTAAAATTGAAGATCAAATAATTGGCGAATTGTACTGTTTGGACGGTTTGCGTACATGTTTCTTAAACTATATGGAAGCAATATATACAATGATTTCAACCGTCTACCTGTTCCATTCATTGTTCTACTTGTCGAAAATTACAAATAATTTCCGATAAAGGATTAACAATGGGGCTCATTGTTCACTTAAACTTGAAGGACAAAAAATTGGCGAATGGTACTGTTTGGATGCTTTGCGTACTTGTTTCTTAGACTATATGGTAGCAATATATACAAGGATTTCAACCATCTACCTGTTCCATTCATTGTTCTACTTGTCGAAAGTTACAAATAATTACCGATAAAGGGTTAACCATTGGGGCTCATTGTTCACTTAAACTTGAAGGACAAAAAATTGGCGAATGGTACTGTTTGGATGCTTTGCGTACATGTTTCTTAGACTATATGGAGGCAATATATACAAGGATTTCAACCGTCTACCTGTTCCATTCATTGTTCTACTTGTCGAAAGTTACAAATAATTACCGATAAAGGATTAACCATTGGGGCTAATTGTTCACTTAAACTTGAAGAACAAAAAATTGGCGAATTGTACTGTTTGGATGCTTTGCGTACATGTTTCTTAGACTATATGGAAGCAATATATACAAAGATTTCAACCGTCTACGTGTTCCAATCATTGTTCTACTTGTCGAAATTTACAAATAATTTCCTTTAAAGGATTAACAATGGGGCTCGTTGTTCACTTAAAATTGAAGAACAAAAAATTGGCGAATGGTACTGTTTGGATGCTTTGCGTACATGTTTCTTAGACTATATAGAAGCAATATATACATTGATTTCAACCGGCTACCTGTTCCATTCATTGTTCTACTTGTCGCAAGTTACAAATAATTTCCGTTAAAGTATTAACAATGGGGCTCGTAGTTCACTTAAACATGAAGATGAAATAATTGGCGAATGGTACTTTTTGGATGCTTTGCATATATGTTTCTTATACTATATAGAAGCAATATATACAAAGATTTCAACCGTCTACCTGTTCCATTCATTGTTCTACTTGTCGAAAGTTACAAATAATTTCCGATAACGGATTAACCATTGGGGCTCATTGTTCACTTAAACTTGAAGAACAAAAAATTGGCGAATTGTACTGTTTGGATGCTTTGCATATATGTTTCTTATACTATATAGAAGCAATATATACAAAGATTTCAACC
The DNA here is from genome assembly GCA_963989415.1 of Cerceris ruficornis. Taxonomy (NCBI): domain Eukaryota; kingdom Metazoa; phylum Arthropoda; class Insecta; order Hymenoptera; family Crabronidae; genus Cerceris; species Cerceris ruficornis. Next base: position 1,190,965 of record CAXDIW010000481.1, on the reverse strand, counting down.
GTCTACCTGTTCCATTCACTGTTCTACTTGTCGAAAGTTACAAATAATTTCCATTTCATGATTATCAATGGGGCTCGCTGTTCACTTAAACTTGAAGATCAAAAAATTGGCGAATGTTACTGTTTAGATGCTTCGCATATAGGTTTCTTAGACTATATAGAAGCAACATATACAAAGATTTCAACCGTCTACCTGTTCTATTCATTGTTCATCTTGTCGAAAGTTACAAATAATTTCCGTTTCATGATTATCAATGTGCCTCGTTGTTCACTTAAACTTGAAGAACAAGAAATTGGCGACTGGTACTGTTTGGATGCTTTGCATATATGTTTATTAGACTATATAGAAGCAATATATAAAAAGATTTCAACCGTCTACCAGTTCCATTCATTGTTCTACTTGTCGAAAGTTACAAATAATTTCCGATAAGGGATTAACAATGGGGATCGTAGTTTACTAAAACTTGAAGAACAGAAAATTGGCGAATTGTACTGTTTGGATGCTTTGCATATATGTTTCTTAGACTATATAGACGCAATATATACAAGGATTTCAACCGTCTACCTGTTCCATTCATTGTTCTACTTGTCGAAAGTTACAAATAATTACCGATAAAGGATTAACCATTGGGGCTCATTGTTCACTTAAACTTGAAGAACAAAAAATTGGCGAATTGTACTGTTTGGATGCTTTGCATATATGTTTTTTAGATTATATAGAAGCAATATATACAAAGATTTCAACCGTCTACCTGTTCGATTCATTGTTCTACTTGTCGAAAGTTACAAATAATTTCCGATAAAGGATTAACAATGGGGCTCATTGTTCACTTAAACTTGAAGGACAAAAGATTGGAGAATGGTACTGTTTGGATGCTTTGCGTACATGTTTCTTAGACTATATGGAAGCAATATATACAAGGATTTCAAGCGTCTACCTGTTCCATTCATTGTTCTACTTGTCGAAAGTTACAAATAATTTCCGATAAAGGATTAACAATGGGGCTCATTGTTCACTTAAACTTGAAGAACAAAAAATTGGCGAATGGTACTGTTTGGATGCTTTGCATATATGTTTCTTATACTATATAGAAGCAATATATACAAGGATTTCAACCGTCTACCTGTTCCATTCATTGTTCTACTTGTCGAAAGTTACAAATAATTACCGATAAAGGATTAACCATTGGGGCTCATTGTTCACTTAAACTTGAAGAACAAAAAATTGGCGAATTGTACTGTTTGGATGCTTTGCATATATGTTTTTTAGATTATATAGAAGAAATATATACAAAGATTTCAACCGTCTACCTGTTCGATTCATTGTTCTACTTGTCGAAAGTTACAAATAATTTCCGATAAAGGATTAACAATGGGGCTCATTGTTCACTTAAACTTGAAGGACAAAAGATTGGCGAATGGTACTGTTTGGATGCTTTGCGTACATGTTTCTTAGACTATATGGAAGCAATATATACAAGGATTTCAACCGTCTACCTGTTCCATTCATTGTTCTACTTGTCGAAAGTTACAAATAATTTCCGATAAAGGATTAACAATGGGGCTCATTGTTCACTTAAACTTGAAGAACAAAAAATTGGCGAATGGTACTGTTTGGATGCTTTGCATATATGTTTGTAAGACTATATAGAAGCAATATATACAAAGATTTCAACCGTCTACGTGTTCCAATCATTGTTCTACTTGTAGAAAGTTACAATTAATTTCCGTTAAAGGATTAACAATGGGGCTCGTAGTTCACTTAACTTGAAGATCAAATAATTGGCGAATTGTACTGTTTGGATGCTTTGCGTACATGTTTCTTAGACTATATGGAAGCAATATATACAAGGATTTCAACCGTCTACCTGTTCCATTCATTGTTCTACTTGTCGAAAGCTACAAATAATTTCCGATAACGGATTAACCATTGGGGCTCATTGTTCACTTAAACTTGAAGAACAAAAAATTGGCGTATTGTACTGTTTGGATGCTTTGCATATATGTTTCTTAGACTATATAGAAGCAATATATACAAAGATTTCAACCGTCTACCTGTTCCATTCATTGTTCTACTTGTCGAAAGTTACAAATAATTTCCGATAAAGGATTAACCATTGGGGCTCATTGTTCACTTAAACTTGAAGAACAAAAAATTGGCGAATTGTACTGTCTGGATGCTTTGCATATATGTTTCCGATACTATATAGAAGCAATATATACAAAGATTTCAACCGTCTACCTGTTCCATTCACTGTTCTACTTATCGAAAGTTACAAATAATTTCCGTTAAGGGATTAACAATGGGGATCGTAGTTTACTTAAACTTGAAGAACAAAAAATTGGCGAATTGTACTGTTTGGATGCTTTGCATATATGTTTCTTAGACTATATAGAAGCAATATATACAATGATTTCAACAGTCTACCTGTTCCATTCATTGTTCTACTTGTCGAAAGTTACAAACAATTTCCGATAAAGGATTAACAATGGGGCTCATTGTTCACTTAAACTTGATGAACAAAAAATTGGCGAATGGTACTGTTTGGATGCTTTGCATATATGTTTCTTAGACTATATAGAAGCAATATATACAAAGATTTCTACCGTCTACCTGTTCCATTCATTGTTCTACTTGTCGAAAGCTACAAATAATTTCCGATAACGGATTAACCATTGGGGCTCATTGTTCACTTAAACTTGAAGAACAAAAAATTGGCGAATTGTACTGTTTGGATGCTTTGCATATATGTTTCTTAGACTATATAGAAGCAATATATACAAAGATTTCAACCGTCTACCTGTTCCATTCATTGTTCTACTTGTCGAAAGTTACAAATAATTTCCGATAAAGGATTAACCATTGGGGCTCATTGTTCACTTAAACTTGAAGAACAAAAAATTGGCGAATTGTACTGTTTGGATGCTTTGCATATATGTTTCCGATACTATATAGAAGCAATATATACAAAGATTTCAACCGTCTACCTGTTCCATTCACTGTTCTACTTGTCGAAAGTTACAAATAATTTCCGTTAAGGGATTAACAATGGGGATCGTAGTTTACTTAAACTTGAAGAACAAAAAATTGGCGAATTGTACTGTTTGGATGCTTTGCGTACATGGTTCTTGGACTATATGGAAGCAATAGATACAAAGATTTCAACCGTCTACCTGTTCCATTCAATGTTCTACTTGTCGAAAGTTACAAACAATTTCCGATAAAGGATTAACAATGGGGCTCAATGTTCACTTAAACTTGAAGAACAAAAAATTGGCGAATGGTACTGTTTGGATGCTTTGCGTACATGTTTCTTAGACTATATGGAAGCAATATATACAAAGATTTCATCCGTCGACGTGTTCCAATCATTGTTCTACTTGTCGAAATTTACAAATAATTTCCTTTAAAGGATTAACAATGGGGCTCGTAGTTCACTTAAACTTGAAGAACAAAAAATTGGCGAATTGTACTGTTTGGATGCTTTGCACATATGTTTCTTAGACTATATAGAAGCAATATATACAATGATTTCAACCGTCTACCTGTTCCATTCCTTGTTCTACTTGTCGAAAGTTACAAATAATTTCCTTTAAAGGATTAACAATGGGGCTCGTTGTTCACTTAAACTTGATGAACAATGAATTGGCGACTGGTACTGTTTGGATGCTTTGCATATATGTTTCTTAGACTATATAGAATCAATATATATACAAAGATTTCAACCGTCTACCTGTTCCATTCATTGTTTTACTTGTAGAAAATTACAATTAATTTCCGTTAAAGTATTAACAATGGGGCTCGTAGTTCACATAAACTTGAAGAACAAAAAATTGGCGAATGGTACTGTTTGGATGCTTTGCATATATGTTTCTTAGACTATGTAGAAGCAATATATATAATGATTTCAACCGTCTACCTGTTCCATTCATTGTTCTACATGTCGAAAGTTACAAATAATTTCCGTTTCATGATTATCAATGGGGCTCGTTGTTCACTTAAACTTGAAGAACAAAAAATTGGCGAATGGTACTGTTTGGATGCTTTGCATATATGTTTCTTAGACTATATAGAAGCAATATATACAAAGATTTCAACCGTCTACCTGTTCCATTCATTGTTCTACTTGTCGAAAGTTGCAAATAATTTCCGATAAAGGATTAACAATGGGGCTCATTGTTCACTTAAACTTGAAGAACAAAAAATTGGCGAATGGTACTGTTTGGATGCTTTGCGTACATGTTTCTTAGACTATATGGAAGCAATATATACAAAGATTTCAACCGTCGACGTGTTCCAATCATTGTTCTACTTGTCGAAATTTACAAATAATTTCCTTTAAAGGATTAACAATGGGGCTCGTTGTTCACTTAAACTTGAAGAACAAAAAATTGGCGAATGGTACTGTTTGGATGCTTTGCATATATGTTTCTTAGACTATATAGAAGCAATATATACAAAGATTTCAACCGTCTACATGTTCCATTCATTGTTCTTCTTGTCGAAAGTTGCAAATAATTTCCGATAAAGGATTAACAATGGGGCTCATTGTTCACTTAAACTTGAAGAACAAAAAATTGGCGAATGGTACTGTTTGGATGCTTTGCGTACATGTTTCTTAGACTATATGGAAGCAATATATACAAAGATTTCAACCGTCGACGTGTTCCAATCATTGTTCTACTTGTCGAAATTTACAAATAATTTCCTTTAAAGGATTAACAATGGGGCTCGTAGTTGACTTAAACTTGAAGAACAAAAAATTGGCGAATTGTACTGTTTGGATGCTTTGCATATATGTTTCTTAGACTATATAGAAGCAATATATAGAAGGATTTCCTCCGTCTACCTGTTCCATTCATTGTTCTACTTGTAGAAAATTACAATTAATTTCCTTTAAAGGATTAACAATGGGGCTCGTAGTTCACTTAAACTTGAAGAACACAAAATTGGCGAATTGTACTGTTTGGATGCTTTGCACATATGTTTCTTAGACTATATAGAAGCAATATATACAATGATTACAACAGTCTACCTGTTCCATTCATTGTTCTACTTGTCGAAATTTACAACTAACTTCCTTTAAAGGATTAACAATGGGGCTCGTAGTTCACTTAAACTTGAAGAACAAAAAATTGGCGAATTGTACTGTTTGGATGCTTTGCACATATGTTTCTTAGACTATATAGAAGCAATATATACAATGATTTCAACCGTCTACCTGTTCCATTCCTTGTTCTACTTGTCGAAAGTTACAAATAATTTCCTTTAAAGGATTAACAATGGGGCTCGTTGTTCACTTAAACTTGAAGAACAATGAATTGGCGACTGGTACTGTTTGGATGCTTTGCATATATGTTTCTTAGACTATATAGAATCAATATATATACAAAGATTTCAACCGTCTACCTGTTCCATTCATTGTTCTACATGTCGAAAGTTACAAATAATTTCCGTTTCATGATTATCAATGGGGCTCGTTGTTCACTTAAACTTGAAGAACAAAAAATTGGCGAATGGTACTGTTTGGATGCTTTGCATATATGTTTCTTAGACTATATAGAAGCAATATATACAAAGATTTCAACCGTCTACCTGTTCCATTCATTGTTCTACTTGTCGAAAGTTACAAATAATTTCCGATAAAGGACTAACAATGGGGCTCATTGTTCACTTAAACTTGAAGAACAAAAAATTGGCGAATGGTACTGTTTGGATGCTTTGCGTACATGTTTCTTAGACTATATGGAAGCAATATATACAAAGATTTCAACCGTCGACGTGTTCCAATCATTGTTCTACTTGTCGAAATTTACAACTAATTTCCTTTAAAGGATTAACAATGGGGCTCGTTGTTCACTTAAACTTGAAGAACAATGAATTGGCGACTGGTACTGTTTGGATGCTTTGCATATATGTTTCTTAGACTATATAGAATCAATATATATACAAAGATTTCAACCGTCTACCTGTTCCATTCACTGTTCTACTTATCGAAAGTTACAAATAATTTCCGTTAAGGGATTAACAATGGGGATCGTAGTTTACTTAAACTTGAAGAACAAAAAATTGGCGAATTGTACTGTTTGGATGCTTTGCATATATGTTTCTTAGACTATATAGAAGCAATATATACAATGATTTCAACAGTCTACCTGTTCCATTCATTGTTCTACTTGTCGAAAGTTACAAACAATTTCCGATAAAGGATTAACAATGGGGCTCATTGTTCACTTAAACTTGATGAACAAAAAATTGGCGAATGGTACTGTTTGGATGCTTTGCATATATGTTTCTTAGACTATATAGAAGCAATATATACAAAGATTTCTACCGTCTACCTGTTCCATTCATTGTTCTACTTGTCGAAAGCTACAAATAATTTCCGATAACGGATTAACCATTGGGGCTCATTGTTCACTTAAACTTGAAGAACAAAAAATTGGCGAATTGTACTGTTTGGATGCTTTGCATATATGTTTCTTAGACTATATAGAAGCAATATATACAAAGATTTCAACCGTCTACCTGTTCCATTCATTGTTCTACTTGTCGAAAGTTACAAATAATTTCCGATAAAGGATTAACCATTGGGGCTCATTGTTCACTTAAACTTGAAGAACAAAAAATTGGCGAATTGTACTGTTTGGATGCTTTGCATATATGTTTCCGATACTATATAGAAGCAATATATACAAAGATTTCAACCGTCTACCTGTTCCATTCACTGTTCTACTTGTCGAAAGTTACAAATAATTTCCGTTAAGGGATTAACAATGGGGATCGTAGTTTACTTAAACTTGAAGAACAAAAAATTGGCGAATTGTACTGTTTGGATGCTTTGCGTACATGGTTCTTGGACTATATGGAAGCAATAGATACAAAGATTTCAACCGTCTACCTGTTCCATTCAATGTTCTACTTGTCGAAAGTTACAAACAATTTCCGATAAAGGATTAACAATGGGGCTCAATGTTCACTTAAACTTGAAGAACAAAAAATTGGCGAATGGTACTGTTTGGATGCTTTGCGTACATGTTTCTTAGACTATATGGAAGCAATATATACAAAGATTTCATCCGTCGACGTGTTCCAATCATTGTTCTACTTGTCGAAATTTACAAATAATTTCCTTTAAAGGATTAACAATGGGGCTCGTAGTTCACTTAAACTTGAAGAACAAAAAATTGGCGAATTGTACTGTTTGGATGCTTTGCACATATGTTTCTTAGACTATATAGAAGCAATATATACAATGATTTCAACCGTCTACCTGTTCCATTCCTTGTTCTACTTGTCGAAAGTTACAAATAATTTCCTTTAAAGGATTAACAATGGGGCTCGTTGTTCACTTAAACTTGATGAACAATGAATTGGCGACTGGTACTGTTTGGATGCTTTGCATATATGTTTCTTAGACTATATAGAATCAATATATATACAAAGATTTCAACCGTCTACCTGTTCCATTCATTGTTTTACTTGTAGAAAATTACAATTAATTTCCGTTAAAGTATTAACAATGGGGCTCGTAGTTCACATAAACTTGAAGAACAAAAAATTGGCGAATGGTACTGTTTGGATGCTTTGCATATATGTTTCTTAGACTATGTAGAAGCAATATATATAATGATTTCAACCGTCTACCTGTTCCATTCATTGTTCTACATGTCGAAAGTTACAAATAATTTCCGTTTCATGATTATCAATGGGGCTCGTTGTTCACTTAAACTTGAAGAACAAAAAATTGGCGAATGGTACTGTTTGGATGCTTTGCATATATGTTTCTTAGACTATATAGAAGCAATATATACAAAGATTTCAACCGTCTACCTGTTCCATTCATTGTTCTACTTGTCGAAAGTTGCAAATAATTTCCGATAAAGGATTAACAATGGGGCTCATTGTTCACTTAAACTTGAAGAACAAAAAATTGGCGAATGGTACTGTTTGGATGCTTTGCGTACATGTTTCTTAGACTATATGGAAGCAATATATACAAAGATTTCAACCGTCGACGTGTTCCAATCATTGTTCTACTTGTCGAAATTTACAAATAATTTCCTTTAAAGGATTAACAATGGGGCTCGTTGTTCACTTAAACTTGAAGAACATAAAATTGGCGAATGGTACTGTTTGGATGCTTTGCATATATGTTTCTTAGACTATATAGAAGCAATATATACAAAGATTTCAACCGTCTACATGTTCCATTCATTGTTCTTCTTGTCGAAAGTTGCAAATAATTTCCGATAAAGGATTAACAATGGGGCTCATTGTTCACTTAAACTTGAAGAACAAAAAATTGGCGAATGGTACTGTTTGGATGCTTTGCGTACATGTTTCTTAGACTATATGGAAGCAATATATACAAAGATTTCAACCGTCGACGTGTTCCAATCATTGTTCTACTTGTCGAAATTTACAAATAATTTCCTTTAAAGGATTAACAATGGGGCTCGTAGTTGACTTAAACTTGAAGAACAAAAAATTGGCGAATTGTACTGTTTGGATGCTTTGCATATATGTTTCTTAGACTATATAGAAGCAATATATAGAAGGATTTCCTCCGTCTACCTGTTCCATTCATTGTTCTACTTGTAGAAAATTACAATTAATTTCCTTTAAAGGATTAACAATGGGGCTCGTAGTTCACTTAAACTTGAAGAACAAAAAATTGGCGAATTGTACTGTTTGGATGCTTTGCACATATGTTTCTTAGACTATATAGAAGCAATATATACAAAGATTTCTACCGTCTACCTGTTCCATTCATTGTTCTACTTGTCGAAAGCTACAAATAATTTCCGATAACGGATTAACCATTGGGGCTCATTGTTCACTTAAACTTGAAGAACAAAAAATTGGCGAATTGTACTGTTTGGATGCTTTGCATATATGTTTCTTAGACTATATAGAAGCAATATATACAAAGATTTCAACCGTCTACCTGTTCCATTCATTGTTCTACTTGTCGAAAGTTACAAATAATTTCCGATAAAGGATTAACCATTGGGGCTCATTGTTCACTTAAACTTGAAGAACAAAAAATTGGCGAATTGTACTGTTTGGATGCTTTGCATATATGTTTCCGATACTATATAGAAGCAATATATACAAAGATTTCAACCGTCTACCTGTTCCATTCACTGTTCTACTTGTCGAAAGTTACAAATAATTTCCGTTAAGGGATTAACAATGGGGATCGTAGTTTACTTAAACTTGAAGAACAAAAAATTGGCGAATTGTACTGTTTGGATGCTTTGCGTACATGGTTCTTGGACTATATGGAAGCAATAGATACAAAGATTTCAACCGTCTACCTGTTCCATTCAATGTTCTACTTGTCGAAAGTTACAAACAATTTCCGATAAAGGATTAACAATGGGGCTCAATGTTCACTTAAACTTGAAGAACAAAAAATTGGCGAATGGTACTGTTTGGATGCTTTGCGTACATGTTTCTTAGACTATATGGAAGCAATATATACAAAGATTTCATCCGTCGACGTGTTCCAATCATTGTTCTACTTGTCGAAATTTACAAATAATTTCCTTTAAAGGATTAACAATGGGGCTCGTAGTTCACTTAAACTTGAAGAACAAAAAATTGGCGAATTGTACTGTTTGGATGCTTTGCACATATGTTTCTTAGACTATATAGAAGCAATATATACAATGATTTCAACCGTCTACCTGTTCCATTCCTTGTTCTACTTGTCGAAAGTTACAAATAATTTCCTTTAAAGGATTAACAATGGGGCTCGTTGTTCACTTAAACTTGATGAACAATGAATTGGCGACTGGTACTGTTTGGATGCTTTGCATATATGTTTCTTAGACTATATAGAATCAATATATATACAAAGATTTCAACCGTCTACCTGTTCCATTCATTGTTTTACTTGTAGAAAATTACAATTAATTTCCGTTAAAGTATTAACAATGGGGCTCGTAGTTCACATAAACTTGAAGAACAAAAAATTGGCGAATGGTACTGTTTGGATGCTTTGCATATATGTTTCTTAGACTATGTAGAAGCAATATATATAATGATTTCAACCGTCTACCTGTTCCATTCATTGTTCTACATGTCGAAAGTTACAAATAATTTCCGTTTCATGATTATCAATGGGGCTCGTTGTTCACTTAAACTTGAAGAACAAAAAATTGGCGAATGGTACTGTTTGGATGCTTTGCATATATGTTTCTTAGACTATATAGAAGCAATATATACAAAGATTTCAACCGTCTACCTGTTCCATTCATTGTTCTACTTGTCGAAAGTTGCAAATAATTTCCGATAAAGGATTAACAATGGGGCTCATTGTTCACTTAAACTTGAAGAACAAAAAATTGGCGAATGGTACTGTTTGGATGCTTTGCGTACATGTTTCTTAGACTATATGGAAGCAATATATACAAAGATTTCAACCGTCGACGTGTTCCAATCATTGTTCTACTTGTCGAAATTTACAAATAATTTCCTTTAAAGGATTAACAATGGGGCTCGTTGTTCACTTAAACTTGAAGAACAAAAAATTGGCGAATGGTACTGTTTGGATGCTTTGCATATATGTTTCTTAGACTATATAGAAGCAATATATACAAAGATTTCAACCGTCTACATGTTCCATTCATTGTTCTTCTTGTCGAAAGTTGCAAATAATTTCCGATAAAGGATTAACAATGGGGCTCATTGTTCACTTAAACTTGAAGAACAAAAAATTGGCGAATGGTACTGTTTGGATGCTTTGCGTACATGTTTCTTAGACTATATGGAAGCAATATATACAAAGATTTCAACCGTCGACGTGTTCCAATCATTGTTCTACTTGTCGAAATTTACAAATAATTTCCTTTAAAGGATTAACAATGGGGCTCGTAGTTGACTTAAACTTGAAGAACAAAAAATTGGCGAATTGTACTGTTTGGATGCTTTGCATATATGTTTCTTAGACTATATAGAAGCAATATATAGAAGGATTTCCTCCGTCTACCTGTTCCATTCATTGTTCTACTTGTAGAAAATTACAATTAATTTCCTTTAAAGGATTAACAATGGGGCTCGTAGTTCACTTAAACTTGAAGAACAAAAAATTGGCGAATGGTACTGTTTGGATGCTTTGCGTACATGTTTCTTAGACTATATGGAAGCAATATATACAAAGATTTCAACCGTCGACGTGTTCCAATCATTGTTCTACTTGTCGAAATTTACAAATAATTTCCTTTAAAGGATTAACAATGGGGCTCGTAGTTGACTTAAACTTGAAGAACAAAAAATTGGCGAATTGTACTGTTTGGATGCTTTGCATATATGTTTCTTAGACTATATAGAAGCAATATATAGAAGGATTTCCTCCGTCTACCTGTTCCATTCATTGTTCTACTTGTAGAAAATTACAATTAATTTCCTTTAAAGGATTAACAATGGGGCTCGTAGTTCACTTAAACTTGAAGAACAAAAAATTGGCGAATTGTACTGTTTGGATGCTTTGCACATATGTTTCTTAGACTATATAGAAGCAATATATACAATGATTTCAACCGTCTACCTGTTCCATTCCTTGTTCTACTTGTCGAAAGTTACAAATAATTTCCTTTAAAGGATTAACAATGGGGCTCGTTGTTCACTTAAACTTGAAGAACAATGAATTGGCGACTGGTACTGTTTGGATGCTTTGCATATATGTTTCTTAGACTATATAGAATCAATATATATACAAAGATTTCAACCGTCTACCTGTTCCATTCATTGTTCTACATGTCGAAAGTTACAAATAATTTCCGTTTCATGATTATCAATGGGGCTCGTTGTTCACTTAAACTTGAAGAACAAAAAATTGGCGAATGGTACTGTTTGGATGCTTTGCATATATGTTTCTTAGACTATATAGAAGCAATATATACAAAGATTTCAACCGTCTACCTGTTCCATTCATTGTTCTACTTGTCGAAAGTTACAAATAATTTCCGATAAAGGACTAACAATGGGGCTCATTGTTCACTTAAACTTGAAGAACAAAAAATTGGCGAATGGTACTGTTTGGATGCTTTGCGTACATGTTTCTTAGACTATATGGAAGCAATATATACAAAGATTTCAACCGTCGACGTGTTCCAATCATTGTTCTACTTGTCGAAATTTACAACTAATTTCCTTTAAAGGATTAACAATGGGGCTCGTTGTTCACTTAAACTTGAAGAACAATGAATTGGCGACTGGTACTGTTTGGATGCTTTGCATATATGTTTCTTAGACTATATAGAATCAATATATATACAAAGATTTCAACCGTCTACCTGTTCCATTCATTGTTTTACTTGTAGAAAATTACAAATAATTTCCTTTAAAGGATTAACAATGGGGCTCGTAGTTCACTTAAACTTGAAGAACAAAAAATTGATGAATGGTACTGTTTGGATGCTTTGCATATATGTTTCTTAGACTATATAGAAGCAATATATACATTGGTTTCAACCGTCTACCTGTTGCATTCATTGTTCTACTTGTCGAAAATTACAAATAATTTCCGATAAAGGATTAACCATTGGAGCTCATTGTTCACTTAAACTTGAAGGACAAAAAATTGGCGAATTGTACTGTTTGGATGCTTTGCATATATGTTTCTTAGACTATATGGAAGCAATATATACAAAGATTTCAACCGTCTACGTGTTCCAATCATTGTTCTTCTTGTCGAAATTTACAAATAATTTCCTTTAAAGGATTAACAATGGGGCTCGTTGTTCACTTAAACTTGAAGAACAAAAAAGTGGCGAATGGTACTGTTTGGATGCTTTGCATATATGTTTCTTAGACTATATGGAAGCAATATATACATTGATTTCAACCGTCTACCTGTTCCATTCATTGTTCTACTTGTTGCAAGTTACAAATAATTTCCTTTAAAGGATTAACAATGGGGCTCGTAGTTCACTTAAACTTGAAGAACAAAAAATTGGCGAATTGTACTGTTTGGATGCTTTGCACATATGTTTCTTAGACTATATAGAAGCAATATATACAATGATTTCAACCGTCTACCTGTTCCATTCCTTGTTCTACTTGTCGAAAGTTACAAATAATTTCCTTTAAAGGATTAACAATGGGGCTCGTTGTTCACTTAAACTTGAAGAACAATGAATTGGCGACTGGTACTGTTTGGATGCTTTGCATATATGTTTCTTAGACTATATAGAATCAATATATATACAAAGATTTCAACCGTCTACCTGTTCCATTCATTGTTCTACATGTCGAAAGTTACAAATAATTTCCGTTTCATGATTATCAATGGGGCTCGTTGTTCACTTAAACTTGAAGAACAAAAAATTGGCGAATGGTACTGTTTGGATGCTTTGCATATATGTTTCTTAGACTATATAGAAGCAATATATACAAAGATTTCAACCGTCTACCTGTTCCATTCATTGTTCTACTTGTCGAAAGTTACAAATAATTTCCGATAAAGGACTAACAATGGGGCTCATTGTTCTCTTAAACTTGAAGAACAAAAAATTGGCGAATGGTACTGTTTGGATGCTTTGCGTACATGTTTCTTAGACTATATGGAAGCAATATATGCAAAGATTTCAACCGTCGACGTGTTCCAATCATTGTTCTACTTGTCGAAATTTACAACTAATTTCCTTTAAAGGATTAACAATGGGGCTCGTTGTTCACTTAAACTTGAAGATCAAAAAATTGGCGAATGGTACTGTTTGGATGCTTTGCATATATGTTTCGTAGGCTATATAGAAGCAATATATACAATGATTTCAACCGTCTACATGATCTTTTCATTGTTCTACTTGTCGAAATTTACAAATAATTTCCTTTAAAGGATTAACAATGGGGCTCGTAGTTCACTTAAACTTGAAGAACAAAAAATTGATGAATGGTACTGTTTGGATGCTTTGCATATATGTTTCTTAGACTATATAGAAGCAATATATACATTGGTTTCAACCGTCTACCTGTTGCATTCATTGTTCTACTTGTCGAAAATTACAAATAATTTCCGATAAAGGATTAACCATTGGGGCTCATTGTTCACTTAAACTTGAAGGACAAAAAATTGGCGAATTGTACTGTTTGGATGCTTTGCATATATGTTTCTTAGACTATATGGAAGCAATATATACAAAGATTTCAACCGTCTACGTGTTCCAATCATTGTTCTTCTTGTCGAAATTTACAAATAATTTCCTTTAAAGGATTAACAATGGGGCTCGTTGTTCACTTAAACTTGAAGAACAAAAAAGTGGCGAATGGTACTGTTTGGATGCTTTGCATATATGTTTCTTAGACTATATGGAAGCAATATATACATTGATTTCAACCGTCTACCTGTTCCATTCATTGTTCTACTTGTTGCAAGTTACAAATAATTTCCGTTAAAGGATTAACCATTGGGGCTCATTGTTCACTTAAACTTGAAGAACACAAAATTGGCGAATGGTACTGTTTGGATGCTTTGCGTACATGTTTCTTAGACTATATAGAAGCAATATATACATTGGTTTCAACCGTCTACCTGTTGCATTCATTGTTCTACTTGTCGAAAATTACAAATAATTTCCGATAAAGGATTAACCATTGGGGCTCATTGTTCACTTAAACTTGAAGGACAAAAAATTGGCGAATTGTACTGTTTGGATGCTTTGCATATATGTTTCTTAGACTATATGGAAGCAATATATACAAAGATTTCAACCGTCTACGTGTTCCAATCATTGTTCTTCTTGTCGAAATTTACAAATAATTTCCTTTAAAGGATTAACAATGGGGCTCGTTGTTCACTTAAACTTGAAGAACAAAAAAGTGGCGAATGGTACTGTTTGGATGCTTTGCATATATGTTTCTTAGACTATATGGAAGCAATATATACATTGATTTCAACCGTCTACCTGTTCCATTCATTGTTCTACTTGTTGCAAGTTACAAATAATTTCCGTTAAAGGATTAACCATTGGGGCTCATTGTTCACTTAAACTTGAAGAACACAAAATTGGCGAATGGTACTGTTTGGATGCTTTGCGTACATGTTTCTTAGACTATATGGAAGCAATATATACAAAGATTTCAACCGTTTACGTGTTCCAATCATTGTTCTACTTGTCGAAATTTACAAATAATTTCCTTTAAAGGATTAACAATGGGGCTCGTTGTTCACTTAAACTTGAAGAACAAAAAATTGATGAATGGTACTGTTTGGATGCTTTTCATATATGTTTCTTAGACTATATAGAAGCAATATATACATTGATTTCAACAGTCTACCTGTTCCATTCATTGTTCTACTTGTCGCAAGTTACAAATAATTTCCGTTAAAGTATTAACAATGGGGCTCGTAGTTCACTTAAACTTGAAGATCAAATAATTGGCGAATTGTACTGTTTGGATGATTTGCATATATGTTTCTTATACTATATAGAATCAATATATACAAAGATTTCAACCGTCTACCTGTTCCATTCAATGTTCTACTTGTCGAAAGTTACAAATAATTTTCGATAAAGGATTAACAATGGGGCTCATTGTTCACTTAAACTTGAAGAACAAAAAATTGGCGAATGGTACTGTTTGGATGCTTTGCATATATGTTTCTTAGACTATATGGAAGCAATATATACAATGATGTCAACCGTCTACCTGATCCACTCATTGTTCTACTTGTCGAAATTTACAAATAATTTCCTTTAAAGGATTAACAATGGGGCTCGTAGTTCACTTAAACTTGAAGAACAAAAAATTGGCGAATTGTACTGTTTGGATGCTTTGCATATATGTTTCTTAGACTATTTAGAAGCAATCTATAGATAGATTTCAACCGTCTACCTGTTCCATTCATTGTTCTACTTGTCGAAATTTACAAATAATTTCCTTTAAAGGATTAACAATGAGGCTCGTTGTTCACTTAAACTTGAAGAACAAAAAATTGGCGAATGGTACTGTTTGGATGGTTTGCGTACATGTTTCTTAGACTATATAGAATCAATATATACAAAGATTTCAACCGTCTACCTGTTCCATTCAATGTTCTACTTGTCGAAAGTTACAAATAATTTTCGATAAAGGATTAACAATGGGGCTCATTGTTCACTTAAACTTGAAGAACAAAAAATTGGCGAATGGTACTGTTTGGATGCTTTGCATATATGTTTCTTAGACTATATGGAAGCAATATATACAATGATGTCAACCGTCTACCTGATCCATTCATTGTTCTACTTGTCGAAATTTACAAATAATTTCCTTTAAAGGATTAACAATGGGGCTCGTAGTTCACTTAAACTTGAAGAACAAAAAATTGGCGAATTGTACTGTTTGGATGCTTTGCATATATGTTTCTTAGACTATTTAGAAGCAATCTATAGAAAGATTTCAACCGTCTACCTGTTCCATTCATTGTTCTACTTGTCGAAATTTACAAATAATTTCCTTTAAAGGATTAACAATGAGGCTCGTTGTTCACTTAAACTTGAAGAACAAAAAATTGGCGAATGGTACTGTTTGGATGGTTTGCGTACATGTTTCTTAGACTATATGGAAGCAATATATACAAAGATTTCAACCGTCTACGTGTTCCAATCATTGTTCTACTTGTCGAAATTTACAAATAATTTCCTTTAAAGGATTAACGATGGGGCTCGTTGTTCACTTAAACTTGAAGAAGAAAAAAGTGGCGAATGGTACTGTTTGGATGCTTTGCATATATGTTTCCTAGACTATATAGAAGCAATATATACATTGATTTCAACCGTCTACCTGTTCCATTCATTGTTCTACTTGTCGAATGTTACAAATAATTTCCGTTAAAGTATTAACAATGGGGCTCGTAGTTATCTTAAACTAGAAGATCAAATAATTGGCGAATTGTACTGTTTGGATGATTTGCATATATGTTTCTTAGACTATATAGAAGCAATATATACAATGATTTCAACCGTCTACCTGTTCCATTCATTGTTCTACTTGTCGAAATTTACACATAATTTCCTTTAAAGGATTAACAATGGGGCTCGTTGTTCACTTAAACTTGAAGAACAATAAATTGGCGAATTGTACTGTTTGGATGCTTTGCATATATGTTTCTTAGACTATATAGAAGCAATATATACAAAGATTTCAGCCGTCTACCTGTTCCATTCATTGTTCTACTTGTCGAAAGTTACAAATAATTTCCAATAAAGGATTAACCAATGGGGCTCATTGTTCACTTAAACTTGAAGAACAAAAAATTGCCGAATTGTACTGTTTGGATGCTTTGCATATATGTTTCTTAGACTATATAGAAGCAATATATACAAAGATTTCAACCGTCTACCTGTTCCATTCATTGTTCTACTTGTCGAAAATTACAAATAATTTCCGATAAAGGATTAACCATTGGGGCTCATTGTTCACTTAAACTTGAAGACCAAAAAATTGGCGAATGGTAATGTTTGGATGCTTTGCGTACATGTCTCTTAGACTATATGGAAGCAATATATACAAAGATTTCAACCGTCTACGTGTTCCAATCATTGTTCTACTTGTCGAAATTTACACATAATTTCCTTTAAAGGATTAACAATGGGGCTCGTTGTTCACTTAAACTTGAAGAACAATAAATTGGCGAATTGTACTGTTTGGATGCTTTGCATATATGTTTCGTAGGCTATATAGAAGCAATATATACAATGATTTCAACCGTCTACATGATCTATTCATTGTTCTACTTGTCGAAATTTACAAATAATTTCCTTTAAAGGATTAACAATGGGGCTCGTAATTCACTTAAACTTGAAGAACAAAAAATTGATGAATGGTACTGTTTGGATGCTTTGCATATATGTTTCTTAGACTATATAGAAGCAATATATACATTGATTTCAACCGTCTACCTGTTCCATTCATTGTTCTACTTGTCGCAAGTTACAAATAATTTCCGTTTCATGATTATCAATGGGGCTCGTTGTTCACTTAAACTTGAAGATCAAAAAATTGGCGAATGTTACTGTTTAAATGCTTTGCATATAGGTTTCTTAGACTATATAGAAGCAACATATACAAAGATTTCAACCGTCTACCTGTTCTATTCATTGTTCTTCTTGTCGAAAGTTAGAAATAATTTCCGTTTCATGATTATCAATGGGCCTCGTTGTCCACTTAAACTTGAAGATCAAAAAATTGGCGAATGGTACTGTTTGGATGCTTTGCATATATGTTTCGTAGGCTATATGGAAGCAATATATACAATGATTTCAACCGTCTACATGATCTTTTCATTGTTCTACTTGTCGAAATTTACAAATAATTTCCTTTAAAGGATTAACAATGGGGCTCGTAGTTCACTTAAACTTGAAGAACAAAAAATTGATGAATGGTACTGTTTGGATGCTTTGCATATATGTTTCTTAGACTATATAGAAGCAATATATACATTGATTTCAACCGTCTACCTGTTCCATTCATTGTTCTACTTGTCGCAAGTTACAAATAATTTCCGTTTCATGATTATCAATGGGGCTCGTTGTTCACTTAAACTTGAAGAACAAAAAATTGGCGAATGGTACTGTTTGGATGCTTTGCATATATGTTTCTTAGATTATATAGAAGCAATATATACAAAGATTTCAACCGTCTACCTGTTCCATTCATTGTTCTACTTGTCGAAAGTTACAAATAATTTCCGTTAAGGGATTAACCATTGGGGCTCATTGTTCACTTAAACTTGAAGAACAAAAAATTGGCGAATTGTACTGTTTGGATGATTTGCAGATATGTTTCTTTGACTATATAGAAGCAATATATACAATGATTTCAACCGTCTACCTGTTCCATTCATTGTTCTACTTGTCGAAAGTTACAAATAATTTCCTTTAAGGGATTAACAATGGGGATCGTAGTTTACTTAAACTTGAAGAACAAGAAATTGGCGAATTGTACTGTTTGGATGCTTTGCATATATGTTTCTTAGACTATATAGAAGCAATATATACAAAGATTTCAACCGTCTACCTGTTCCATTCATTGTTCTACTTGTCGAAAATTATAAATAATTTCCGATAAAGGATTAACCATTGGGGCTCATTGTTCACTTAAACTTGAAGAACAAAAAATTGGCGAATGGTACTGTTTGGATGCTTTGCGTACATGTTTCTTAGACTATATGGAAGCAATATATACAAAGATTTCAACCGTCTACCTGTTCCATTCATTATTCTACTTGTCGTAAGTTACAAATAATTTCCGATAAAGGATTAACCATTGGGGCTCATTGTTCACTTACACTTGAAGAACAAAAAATTGGCGAATGGTACTGTTTGGATGCTTTGCATATATGTTTCTTAGACTATATAGAAGCAACATATACAAAGATTTCAACCGTCTACCTGTTCTATTCATTGTTCAACTTGTAGAAAGTTACAAATAAATTCCGTTTCATGATTATCAATGGGGCTCGTTGTTTACTTAAACTTGAAGTACAAAAAATTGGCGAATGGTACTGTTTGGATGCTTTGCATATATGTTTCTTAGATTATATAGAAGCAATATATACAAAGATTTCACCCGTCTACCTGTACTATTTATTGTTCTACTTGTAGAAAGTTAGAAATAATTTCCGATAAAGGATTAACCATTGGGGCTCATTGTTCACTTAAACTTGAAGAACAAAAAATTGGCGAATGGTACTGTTTGGATGCTTTGCGTACATGTTTCTTAGACTATATGGAAGCAATATATACAAAGATTTCAACCGTCTACCTGTTCCATTCATTATTCTACTTGTCGTAAGTTACAAATAATTTCCGATAAAGGATTAACCATTGGGGCTCATTGTTCACTTACACTTGAAGAACAAAAAATTGGCGAATGGAACTGTTTGGATGCTTTGCATATATGTTTCTTAGACTATATAGAAGCAACATATACAAATATTTCAACCGTCTACCTGTTCTATTCATTGTTCAACTTGTAGAAAGT
The DNA here is from genome assembly GCA_963989415.1 of Cerceris ruficornis. Lineage (NCBI taxonomy): Eukaryota > Metazoa > Arthropoda > Insecta > Hymenoptera > Crabronidae > Cerceris > Cerceris ruficornis. The sequence continues at coordinate 1,170,988 of CAXDIW010000481.1, read as the reverse complement.
TACAAATAAATTCCGTTTCATGATTATCAATGGGGCTCGCTGTTCACTTAAACTTGAAGATCAAATAATTGGCGATTGTTACTGTTTAGATGCTTTGCATATATGTTACTTAGATTATATAGAAGCAATATAAACAAAGATTTCAACCGTCTACCTGTTCCATTCATTGTTCTACTTGTCGAGAATTACAAAAAATTTCCGTTAAAGGATTAACCATTGGGGCTCATTGTTCACTTAAACTTGAAGATCAAAAAATTGGCGATTGTTACTGTTTAGATGCTTTGCATATAGGTTTCTTAGACTATATAGAAGCAATATATACAATGATTTCAACCGTCTACCTGTTCCATTCATTGTTCTACTTGTCGCAAGTTACAAATAATTTCCTTTAAAGGATTAACAATGGGGCTCGTAGTTCACTTAAACTTGAAGAACAAAAATTTGGCGAATGGTACTGTTTGGATGGTTTGCGTACATGTTTCTTAGACTATATGGAAGCAATATATACAAAGATTTCAACCGTCTACGTGTTCCAATCATTGTTCTACTTGTCGAAATTTACAAATAATTTCCTTTAAAGGATTAACGATGGGGCTCGTTGTTCACTTAAACTTGAAGAAGAAAAAAGTGGCGAATGGTACTGTTTGGATGCTTTGCATATATGTTTCCTAGACTATATAGAAGCAATATATACAATGATTTCAACCGTCTACATGATCTATTCATTGTTCTACTTGTCGAAATTTACAAATAATTTCCTTTAAAGGATTAACAATGGGGCTCGTAGTTCACTTAAACTTGAAGAACAAAAAATTGATGAATGGTACTGTTTGGATGCTTTGCATATATGTTTCTTAGACTATATAGAAGCAATATATACATTGATTTCAACCGTCTACCTGTTCCATTCATTGTTCTACTTGTCGCAAGTTACAAATAATTTCCGTTTCATGATTATCAATGGGGCTCGTTGTTCACTTAAACTTGAAGAACAAAAAATTGGCGAATGGTACTGTTTGGATGCTTTGCATATATGTTTCTTAGATTATATAGAAGCAATATATACAAAGATTTCAACCGTCTACCTGTTCCATTCATTGTTCTACTTGTCGAAAGTTACAAATAATTTCCGTTAAGGGATTAACCATTGGGGCTCATTGTTCACTTAAACTTGAAGAACAAAAAATTGGCGAATTGTACTGTTTGGATGATTTGCAGATATGTTTCTTTGACTATATAGAAGCAATATATACAATGATTTCAACCGTCTACCTGTTCCATTCATTGTTCTACTTGTCGAAAGTTACAAATAATTTCCTTTAAGGGATTAACAATGGGGATCGTAGTTTACTTAAACTTGAAGAACAAGAAATTGGCGAATTGTACTGTTTGGATGCTTTGCATATATGTTTCTTAGACTATATAGAAGCAATATATACAAAGATTTCAACCGTCTACCTGTTCCATTCATTGTTCTACTTGTCGAAAATTATAAATAATTTCCGATAAAGGATTAACCATTGGGGCTCATTGTTCACTTAAACTTGAAGAACAAAAAATTGGCGAATGGTACTGTTTGGATGCTTTGCGTACATGTTTCTTAGACTATATGGAAGCAATATATACAAAGATTTCAACCGTCTACCTGTTCCATTCATTATTCTACTTGTCGTAAGTTACAAATAATTTCCGATAAAGGATTAACCATTGGGGCTCATTGTTCACTTACACTTGAAGAACAAAAAATTGGCGAATGGTACTGTTTGGATGCTTTGCATATATGTTTCTTAGACTATATAGAAGCAACATATACAAATATTTCAACCGTCTACCTGTTCTATTCATTGTTCAACTTGTAGAAAGTTACAAATAAATTCCGTTTCATGATTATCAATGGGGCTCGCTGTTCACTTAAACTTGAAGATCAAATAATTGGCGATTGTTACTGTTTAGATGCTTTGCATATATGTTACTTAGATTATATAGAAGCAATATAAACAAAGATTTCAACCGTCTACCTGTTCCATTCATTGTTCTACTTGTCGAGAATTACAAAAAATTTCCGTTAAAGGATTAACCATTGGGGCTCATTGTTCACTTAAACTTGAAGATCAAAAAATTGGCGATTGTTACTGTTTAGATGCTTTGCATATAGGTTTCTTAGACTATATAGAAGCAATATATACAATGATTTCAACCGTCTACCTGTTCCATTCATTGTTCTACTTGTCGCAAGTTACAAATAATTTCCTTTAAAGGATTAACAATGGGGCTCGTAGTTCACTTAAACTTGAAGAACAAAAATTTGGCGAATGGTACTGTTTGGATGGTTTGCGTACATGTTTCTTAGACTATATGGAAGCAATATATACAAAGATTTCAACCGTCTACGTGTTCCAATCATTGTTCTACTTGTCGAAATTTACAAATAATTTCCTTTAAAGGATTAACGATGGGGCTCGTTGTTCACTTAAACTTGAAGAAGAAAAAAGTGGCGAATGGTACTGTTTGGATGCTTTGCATATATGTTTCCTAGACTATATAGAAGCAATATATACATTGATTTCAACCGTCTACCTGTTCCATTCATTGTTCTACTTGTCGAATGTTACAAATAATTTCCGTTAAAGTATTAACAATGGGGCTCGTAGTTATCTTAAACTAGAAGATCAAATAATTGGCGAATTGTACTGTTTGGATGATTTGCATATATGTTTCTTAGACTATATAGAAGCAATATATACAATGATTTCAACCGTCTACCTGTTCCATTCATTGTTCTACTTGTCGAAATTTACACATAATTTCCTTTAAAGGATTAACAATGGGGCTCGTTGTTCACTTAAACTTGAAGAACAATAAATTGGCGAATTGTACTGTTTGGATGCTTTGCATATATGTTTCTTAGACTATATAGAAGCAATATATACAAAGATTTCAGCCGTCTACCTGTTCCATTCATTGTTCTACTTGTCGAAAGTTACAAATAATTTCCAATAAAGGATTAACCAATGGGGCTCATTGTTCACTTAAACTTGAAGAACAAAAAATTGCCGAATTGTACTGTTTGGATGCTTTGCATATATGTTTCTTAGACTATATAGAAGCAATATATACAAAGATTTCAACCGTCTACCTGTTCCATTCATTGTTCTACTTGTCGAAAATTACAAATAATTTCCGATAAAGGATTAACCATTGGGGCTCATTGTTCACTTAAACTTGAAGACCAAAAAATTGGCGAATGGTAATGTTTGGATGCTTTGCGTACATGTCTCTTAGACTATATGGAAGCAATATATACAAAGATTTCAACCGTCTACGTGTTCCAATCATTGTTCTACTTGTCGAAATTTACACATAATTTCCTTTAAAGGATTAACAATGGGGCTCGTTGTTCACTTAAACTTGAAGAACAATAAATTGGCGAATTGTACTGTTTGGATGCTTTGCATATATGTTTCTTAGACTATATAGAAGCAATATATACATTGATTTCAACCGTCTACCTGTTCCATTCATTGTTCTACTTGTCGCAAGTTACAAATAATTTCCGTTTCATGATTATCAATGGGGCTCGTTGTTCACTTAAACTTGAAGTACAAAATATTGGCGAATGGTACTGTTTGGATGCTTTGCATATATGTTTCTTAGATTATATAGAAGCAATATATACAAAGATTTCAACCGTCTACCTGTTCCATTCATTGTTCTACTTGTCGAAATTTACAAATAATTTCCTTTAAAGGGTTAACAATGGGGCTCGTTGTTCTCTTAAACTTGAAGAACAATAAATTGGCGAATTGTACCGTTTGGATGCTTTGCATATATGTTTCGTAGGCTATATAGAAGCAATATATACAGTGATTTCAACCGTCTACATGATCCATTCATTGTTCTACTTGTCGAAATTTACAAATAATTTCCTTTAAAGGATTAACAATGGGGCTCGTAGTTCACTTAAACTTGAAGAACAAAAAATTGGCGAATTGTACTGTTTGGATGCTTTCCATATATGTTTCTTAGACTATTTAGAAGCAACATATACAAAGATTTCACCCGTCTACCTGTACTATTCAATGTTCTACTTGTAGAAAGTTACAAATAATTTCCATTTCATGATTATCAATGGGGCTCGCTGTTCACTTAAACTTGAAGATCAAAAAATTGGCGAATGTTACTGTTTAAATGCTTTGCATATAGGTTTCTTAGACTATATAGAAGCAACATATACAAAGATTTCAACCGTCTACCTGTTCTATTCATTGTTCTTCTTGTCGAAAGTTAGAAATAATTTCCGTTTCATGATTATCAATGGGCCTCGTTGTCCACTTAAACTTGAAGATCAAAAAATTGGCGAATGGTACTGTTTGGATGCTTTGCATATATGTTTCGTAGGCTATATGGAAGCAATATATACAATGATTTCAACCGTCTACATGATCTTTTCATTGTTCTACTTGTCGAAATTTACAAATAAATTCCTTTAAAGGATTAACAATGGGGCTCGTAGTTCACTTAAACTTGAAGAACAAAAAATTGATGAATGGTACTGTTTGGATGCTTTGCATATATGTTTCTTAGACTATATAGAAGCAATATATACATTGATTTCAACCGTCTACCTGTTCCATTCATTGTTCTACTTGTCGCAAGTTACAAATAATTTCCGTTTCATGATTATCAATGGGGCTCGTTGTTCACTTAAACTTGAAGAACAAAAAATTGGCGAATGGTACTGTTTGGATGCTTTGCATATATGTTTCTTAGATTATATAGAAGCAATATATACAAAGATTTCAACCGTCTACCTGTTCCATTCATTGTTCTACTTGTCGAAAGTTACAAATAATTTCCGTTAAGGGATTAACCATTGGGGCTCATTGTTCACTTAAACTTGAAGAACAAAAAATTGGCGAATTGTACTGTTTGGATGATTTGCAGATATGTTTCTTTGACTATATAGAAGCAATATATACAATGATTTCAACCGTCTACCTGTTCCATTCATTGTTCTACTTGTCGAAAGTTACAAATAATTTCCTTTAAGGGATTAACAATGGGGATCGTAGTTTACTTAAACTTGAAGAACAAGAAATTGGCGAATTGTACTGTTTGGATGCTTTGCATATATGTTTCTTAGACTATATAGAAGCAATATATACAAAGATTTCAACCGTCTACCTGTTCCATTCATTGTTCTACTTGTCGAAAATTATAAATAATTTCCGATAAAGGATTAACCATTGGGGCTCATTGTTCACTTAAACTTGAAGAACAAAAAATTGGCGAATGGTACTGTTTGGATGCTTTGCGTACATGTTTCTTAGACTATATGGAAGCAATATATACAAAGATTTCAACCGTCTACCTGTTCCATTCATTATTCTACTTGTCGTAAGTTACAAATAATTTCCGATAAAGGATTAACCATTGGGGCTCATTGTTCACTTACACTTGAAGAACAAAAAATTGGCGAATGGTACTGTTTGGATGTTTTGCATATATGTTTCTTAGACTATATAGAAGCAACATATACAAAGATTTCAACCGTCTACCTGTTCTATTCATTGTTCAACTTGTAGAAAGTTACAAATAAATTCCGTTTCATGATTATCAATGGGGCTCGTTGTTTACTTAAACTTGAAGTACAAAAAATTGGCGAATGGTACTGTTTGGATGCTTTGCATATATGTTTCTTAGATTATATAGAAGCAATATATACAAAGATTTCACCCGTCTACCTGTACTATTTATTGTTCTACTTGTAGAAAGTTAGAAATAATTTCCGATAAAGGATTAACCATTGGGGCTCATTGTTCACTTAAACTTGAAGAACAAACAATTGGCGAATGGTACTGTTTGGATGCTTTGCGTACATGTTTCTTAGACTATATGGAAGCAATATATACAAAGATTTCAACCGTCTACCTGTTCCATTCATTATTCTACTTGTCGTAAGTTACAAATAATTTCCGATAAAGGATTAACCATTGGGGCTCATTGTTCACTTACACTTGAAGAACAAAAAATTGGCGAATGGTACTGTTTGGATGCTTTGCATATATGTTTCTTAGACTATATAGAAGCAACATATACAAATATTTCAACCGTCTACCTGTTCTATTCATTGTTCAACTTGTAGAAAGTTACAAATAAATTCCGTTTCATGATTATCAATGGGGCTCGCTGTTCACTTAAACTTGAAGATCAAATAATTGGCGATTGTTACTCTTTAGATGCTTTGCATATATGTTACTTAGATTATATAGAAGCAATATAAACAAAGATTTCAACCGTCTACCTGTTCCATTCATTGTTCTACTTGTCGAGAATTACAAAAAATTTCCGTTAAAGGATTAACCATTGGGGCTCATTGTTCACTTAAACTTGAAGATCAAAAAATTGGCGATTGTTACTGTTTAGATGCTTTGCATATAGGTTTCTTAGACTATATAGAAGCAATATATACAATGATTTCAACCGTCTACCTGTTCCATTCATTGTTCTACTTGTCGCAAGTTACAAATAATTTCCTTTAAAGGATTAACAATGGGGCTCGTAGTTCACTTAAACTTGAAGAACAAAAATTTGGCGAATTGTACTGTTTGGATGCTTTGCATATTTGTTTCGTAGACTATATAGAAGCAATATATACAATGATTTCAACCGTCTACATGATCCATTCATTGTTCTACTTGTCGAAAGTTACAAATAATTTCCGATAACGGATTAACCATTGGGGCTCATTGTTCACTTAAACTTGAAGAACAAAAAATTGCCGAATGGTACTGTTTGGATGCTTTGCATATATGTTTCTTAGACTATATAGAAGCAATATATACAAAGATTTCAACCGTCTACCTGTTCCATTCATTGTTCTACTTGTCGAAAGTTACAAATAATTTCCGATAACGGATTAACCATTGGGGCTCATTGTTCACTTAAACTTGAAGAACAAAAAATTGGCGAATGGTACTGTTTGGATGCTTTGCATATATGTTTCTTAGATTATATAGAAGCAATATATACAATGATTTCAACCGTCTACCTGTTCAATTCATTGTTCTACTTCTCGAAAGTTACAAATAATTTCCGCCAAGGGATTAACAATGGGGATCGTACTTTACTTAAACTTGAAGAACAAAAAATTGGCGACTGGTACTGTTTGGATGCTTTGCATATATGTTTCTTAGACTATATAGAAGCAATATATAAACAGATTTCAACCGTCTACCAGTGCGTTTCATTGTTCTACTTGTCGAAAGTTACAAATAATTTCTTTTAAAGGATTAACAATGGGGCTCATTGTTCACTTAAACTTGAAGAACAAAAAATTGGCGAATGGTACTGTTTGGATGCTTTGCATATATGTTTCTTAGACTATATAGAAGCAATATATACAAAGATTTCAACCGTCTACCTGTTCCATTCATTATTCTACTTGTCGAAAGTTACAAATAATTTCCGATAAAGGATTAACAATGGGGCTCATTGTTCACTTAAACTTGAAGAACAAAAAATTGGCGAATGGTACTGTTTGGATGCTTTGCATATATGTTTCTTAGACTATATAGGAGCTATATATACAAAGATTTCAACCGTCTACGTGTTCCATTCATTGTTCTACTTGTCGTAAGTTACAAATAATTTCCGATAACGGATTAACCATTGGGGCTCATTGTTCACTTAAACTTGAAGAACAAAAAATTGGCGAATTGTACTGTTTGGATGCTTTGCATATATGTTTCTTATACTATATAGAAGCAATATATACAAAGATTTCAACCGTCTACCTGTTCCATTCAATGTTCTACTTGTCGAAATTTACAAATAATTTCCTTTAAAGGATTAACAATGGGGCTCGTAGTTCACTTAAACTTGAAGAACAAAAAATTGGCGAATGGTACTGTTTGGATGCTTTGCATATATGTTTCTTAGACTATATAGAAGCAATATATACAAAGATTTCAACCGTCTACCTGTTCCATTCATTGTTCTACTTGTCGAAAATTACAAATAATTTCCGATAACGGATTAACCATTGGGGCTCATTGTTCACTTAAACTTGAAGAACAAAAAATTGGCGAATGGTACTGTTTGGATGCTTTGCATATATGTTTCTTAGATTATATAGAAGCAATATATACAATGATTTCAACCGTCTACCTGTTCAATTCATTGTTCTACTTCTCGAAAGTTACAAATAATTTCCGTCAAGGGATTAACAATGGGGATCGTACTTTACTTAAACTTGAAGAACAAAAAATTGGCGACTGGTACTGTTTGGATGATTTGCATATATGTTTCTTAGACTATATAGAAGCAATATATAAACAGATTTCAACCGTCTACCAGTGCGTTTCATTGTTCTACTTGTCGAAAGTTACAAATAATTTCTTTTAAAGGATTAACAAAGGGGCTCATTGTTCACTTAAACTTGAAGAACAAAAAATTGGCGAATGGTACTGTTTGGATGCTTTGCATATATGTTTCTTAGACTATATAGAAGCAATATATACAAAGATTTCAACCGTCTACCTGTTCCATTCATTATTCTACTTGTCGAAAGTTACAAATAATTTCCGATAAAGGATTAACAATGGGGCTCATTGTTCACTTAAACTTGAAGAACAAAAAATTGGCGAATGGTACTGTTTGGATGCTTTGCATATATGTTTCTTAGACTATATAGAAGCTATATATACAAAGATTTCAACCGTCTACGTGTTCCATTCATTGTTCTACTTGTCGTAAGTTACAAATAATTTCCGATAACGGATTAACCATTGGGGCTCATTGTTCACTTAAACTTGAAGAACAAAAAATTGGCGAATGGTACTGTTTGGATGCTTTGCATATATGTTTCTTATACTATATAGAAGCAATATATACAAAGATTTCAACCGTCTACCTGTTCCATTCAATGTTCTACTTGTCGAAATTTACAAATAATTTCCTTTAAAGGATTAACAATGGGGCTCGTAGTTCACTTAAACTTGAAGAACAAAAAATTGGCGAATTGTACTGTTTGGATGCTATGCATATATGTTTCCTAGACTATATAGAAGCAATATATACAAAGATTTCAACCGTCTACCTGTTCCATTCATTGTTCTACTTGTCGAAAATTACAAATAATTTCCGATAAAGGATTAACAATGGGGCTCGTAATTCACTTAAACTTGAAGAACAAGAAATTGGCGAATTGTACTGTTTGGATGCTTTGCATTTATGTTTCTTAGACTATATACAAGCAACATATAGAAAGACTTCACCCGTCTACCTGTACTATTCATTGTTCTACTTGTAGAAAGTTACAAATAATTTCCGTTTCATGATTATCAATGGGGCTCGTTGTTCACTTAAACTTGAAGACCAAAAAATTGGCGTATGGTACTGTTTGGATTCTTTGCATATATGTTTCTTAGATTATATAGAAGCAATATATACAGTGATTTCAACCGTCTACCTGTTCCATTCATTGTTCTACTTGTCGAAATTTACAAATAATTTCCTTTAAAGGATTAACAATGGGGCTCGTAGTTCACTTAAACTTGAAGAACAAAAAATTGGCGAATGGTACTGTTTGGATGCTTTGCATATATGTTTCTTAGACTATATAGAAGCAATATATACAAAGATTTCAACCGTCTACCTGTTCCATTCATTGTTCTACTTGTCGAAAGTTACAAATAATTTCCGATAACGGATTAACCATTGGGGCTCATTGTTCACTTAAACTTGAAGAACAAAAAATTGGCGAATGGTACTGTTTGGATGCTTTGCATATATGTTTCTTAGATTATATAGAAGCAATATATACAATGATTTCAACCGTCTACCTGTTCCATTCAATGTTCTACTTGTCGAAATTTACAAATAATTTCCTTTAAAGGATTAACAATGGGGCTCGTAGTTCACTTAAACTTGAAGAACAAGAAATTGGCGAATTGTACTGTTTGGATGCTTTGCATTTATGTTTCTTAGACTATATACAAGCAACATATAGAAAGACTTCACCCGTCTACCTGTACTATTCATTGTTCTACTTGTAGAAAGTTACAAATAATTTCCGTTTCATGATTATCAATGGGGCTCGTTGTTCACTTAAACTTGAAGACCAAAAAATTGGCGTATGGTACTGTTTGGATTCTTTGCATATATGTTTCTTAGATTATATAGAAGCAATATATACAGTGATTTCAACCGTCTACCTGTTCCATTCATTGTTCTACTTGTCGAAATTTACAAATAATTTCCTTTAAAGGATTAACAATGGGGCTCGTAGTTCACTTAAAATTGAAGAACAAAAAATTGGCGAATGGTACTGTTTGGATGCTTTGCATATATGTTTCTTAGACTATATAGAAGCAATATATACAAAGATTTCAACCGTCTACCTGTTCCATTCATTGTTCTACTTGTCGAAAGTTACAAATAATTTCCGATAACGGATTAACCATTGGGGCTCATTGTTCACTTAACCTTGAAGAACAAAAAATTGGCGAATGGTACTGTTTGGATGCTTTGCATATATGTTTCTTAGATTATATAGAAGCAATATATACAATGATTTCAACCGTCTACCTGTTCAATTCATTGTTCTACTTCTCGAAAGTTACAAATAATTTCCGTCAAGGGATTAACAATGGGGATCGTACTTTACTTAAACTTGAAGAACAAAAAATTGGCGAATGGTACTGTTTGGATGCTTTGCATATATGTTTCTTAGACTATATAGAAGCAATATATACAAAGATTTCAACCGTCTACCTGTTCCATTCATTGTTCTACTTGTCGAAAGTTACAAATAATTTCCGATAAAGGACTAACAATGGGGCTCATTGTTCACTTAAACTTGAAGAACAAAAAATTGGCGAATGGTACTGATTGGATGCTTTGCGTACATGTTTCTTAGACTATATGGAAGCAATATATACAAAGATTTCAACCGTCGACGTGTTCCAATCATTGTTCTACTTGTCGAAATTTACAACTAATTTCCTTTAAAGGATTAACAATGGGGCTCGTTGTTCACTTAAACTTGAAGAACAATGAATTGGCGACTGGTACTGTTTGGATGCTTTGCATATATGTTTCTTAGACTATATAGAATCAATATATATACAAAGATTTCAACCGTCTACCTGTTCCATTCATTGTTTTACTTGTAGAAAATTACAAATAATTTCCTTTAAAGGATTAACAATGGGGCTCGTAGTTCACTTAAACTTGAAGAACAAAAAATTGATGAATGGTACTGTTTGGATGCTTTGCATATATGTTTCTTAGACTATATAGAAGCAATATATACATTGGTTTCAACCGTCTACCTGTTGCATTCATTGTTCTACTTGTCGAAAATTACAAATAATTTCCGATAAAGGATTAACCATTGGGGCTCATTGTTCACTTAAACTTGAAGGACAAAAAATTGGCGAATTGTACTGTTTGGATGCTTTGCATATATGTTTCTTAGACTATATGGAAGCAATATATACAAAGATTTCAACCGTCTACGTGTTCCAATCATTGTTCTTCTTGTCGAAATTTACAAATAATTTCCTTTAAAGGATTAACAATGGGGCTCGTTGTTCACTTAAACTTGAAGAACAAAAAAGTGGCGAATGGTACTGTTTGGATGCTTTGCATATATGTTTCTTAGACTATATGGAAGCAATATATACATTGATTTCAACCGTCTACCTGTTCCATTCATTGTTCTACTTGTTGCAAGTTACAAATAATTTCCTTTAAAGGATTAACAATGGGGCTCGTAGTTCACTTAAACTTGAAGAACAAAAAATTGGCGAATTGTACTGTTTGGATGCTTTGCACATATGTTTCTTAGACTATATAGAAGCAATATATACAATGATTTCAACCGTCTACCTGTTCCATTCCTTGTTCTACTTGTCGAAAGTTACAAATAATTTCCTTTAAAGGATTAACAATGGGGCTCGTTGTTCACTTAAACTTGAAGAACAATGAATTGGCGACTGGTACTGTTTGGATGCTTTGCATATATGTTTCTTAGACTATATAGAATCAATATATATACAAAGATTTCAACCGTCTACCTGTTCCATTCATTGTTCTACATGTCGAAAGTTACAAATAATTTCCGTTTCATGATTATCAATGGGGCTCGTTGTTCACTTAAACTTGAAGAACAAAAAATTGGCGAATGGTACTGTTTGGATGCTTTGCATATATGTTTCTTAGACTATATAGAAGCAATATATACAAAGATTTCAACCGTCTACCTGTTCCATTCATTGTTCTACTTGTCGAAAGTTACAAATAATTTCCGATAAAGGACTAACAATGGGGCTCATTGTTCACTTAAACTTGAAGAACAAAAAATTGGCGAATGGTACTGTTTGGATGCTTTGCGTACATGTTTCTTAGACTATATGGAAGCAATATATACAAAGATTTCAACCGTCGACGTGTTCCAATCATTGTTCTACTTGTCGAAATTTACAACTAATTTCCTTTAAAGGATTAACAATGGGGCTCGTTGTTCACTTAAACTTGAAGATCAAAAAATTGGCGAATGGTACTGTTTGGATGCTTTGCATATATGTTTCGTAGGCTATATAGAAGCAATATATACAATGATTTCAACCGTCTACATGATCTTTTCATTGTTCTACTTGTCGAAATTTACAAATAATTTCCTTTAAAGGATTAACAATGGGGCTCGTAGTTCACTTAAACTTGAAGAACAAAAAATTGATGAATGGTACTGTTTGGATGCTTTGCATATATGTTTCTTAGACTATATAGAAGCAATATATACATTGGTTTCAACCGTCTACCTGTTGCATTCATTGTTCTACTTGTCGAAAATTACAAATAATTTCCGATAAAGGATTAACCATTGGGGCTCATTGTTCACTTAAACTTGAAGGACAAAAAATTGGCGAATTGTACTGTTTGGATGCTTTGCATATATGTTTCTTAGACTATATGGAAGCAATATATACAAAGATTTCAACCGTCTACGTGTTCCAATCATTGTTCTTCTTGTCGAAATTTACAAATAATTTCCTTTAAAGGATTAACAATGGGGCTCGTTGTTCACTTAAACTTGAAGAACAAAAAAGTGGCGAATGGTACTGTTTGGATGCTTTGCATATATGTTTCTTAGACTATATGGAAGCAATATATACATTGATTTCAACCGTCTACCTGTTCCATTCATTGTTCTACTTGTTGCAAGTTACAAATAATTTCCGTTAAAGGATTAACCATTGGGGCTCATTGTTCACTTAAACTTGAAGAACACAAAATTGGCGAATGGTACTGTTTGGATGCTTTTCATATATGTTTCTTAGACTATATAGAAGCAATATATACATTGATTTCAACAGTCTACCTGTTCCATTCATTGTTCTACTTGTCGCAAGTTACAAATAATTTCCGTTAAAGTATTAACAATGGGGCTCGTAGTTCACTTAAACTTGAAGATCAAATAATTGGCGAATTGTACTGTTTGGATGATTTGCATATATGTTTCTTATACTATATAGAATCAATATATACAAAGATTTCAACCGTCTACCTGTTCCATTCAATGTTCTACTTGTCGAAAGTTACAAATAATTTTCGATAAAGGATTAACAATGGGGCTCATTGTTCACTTAAACTTGAAGAACAAAAAATTGGCGAATGGTACTGTTTGGATGCTTTGCGTACATGTTTCTTAGACTATATGGAAGCAATATATACAAAGATTTCAACCGTCTACCTGTTCCATTCATTATTCTACTTGTCGTAAGTTACAAATAATTTCCGATAAAGGATTAACCATTGGGGCTCATTGTTCACTTACACTTGAAGAACAAAAAATTGGCGAATGGTACTGTTTGGATGCTTTGCATATATGTTTCTTAGACTATATAGAAGCAACATATACAAAGATTTCAACCGTCTACCTGTTCTATTCATTGTTCAACTTGTAGAAAGTTACAAATAAATTCCGTTTCATGATTATCAATGGGGCTCGTTGTTTACTTAAACTTGAAGTACAAAAAATTGGCGAATGGTACTGTTTGGATGCTTTGCATATATGTTTCTTAGATTATATAGAAGCAATATATACAAAGATTTCACCCGTCTACCTGTACTATTTATTGTTCTACTTGTAGAAAGTTAGAAATAATTTCCGATAAAGGATTAACCATTGGGGCTCATTGTTCACTTAAACTTGAAGAACAAAAAATTGGCGAATGGTACTGTTTGGATGCTTTGCGTACATGTTTCTTAGACTATATGGAAGCAATATATACAAAGATTTCAACCGTCTACCTGTTCCATTCATTATTCTACTTGTCGTAAGTTACAAATAATTTCCGATAAAGGATTAACCATTGGGGCTCATTGTTCACTTACACTTGAAGAACAAAAAATTGGCGAATGGTACTGTTTGGATGCTTTGCATATATGTTTCTTAGACTATATAGAAGCAACATATACAAAGATTTCAACCGTCTACCTGTTCTATTCATTGTTCAACTTGTAGAAAGTTACAAATAAATTCCGTTTCATGATTATCAATGGGGCTCGCTGTTCACTTAAACTTGAAGATCAAATAATTGGCGATTGTTACTGTTTAGATGCTTTGCATATATGTTACTTAGATTATATAGAAGCAATATAAACAAAGATTTCAACCGTCTACCTGTTCCATTCATTGTTCTACTTGTCGAGAATTACAAAAAATTTCCGTTAAAGGATTAACAATGGGGCTCGTAGTTCACTTAAACTTGAAGAACAAAAATTTGGCGAATTGTACTGTTTGGATGCTTTGCATATTTGTTTCGTAGACTATATAGAAGCAATATATACAATGATTTCAACCGTCTACATGATCCATTCATTGTTCTACTTGTCGAAAGTTACAAATAATTTCCGATAACGGATTAACCATTGGGGCTCATTGTTCACTTAAACTTGAAGAACAAAAAATTGCCGAATGGTACTGTTTGGATGCTTTGCATATATGTTTCTTAGACTATATAGAAGCAATATATACAAAGATTTCAACCGTCTACCTGTTCCATTCATTGTTCTACTTGTCGAAAGTTACAAATAATTTCCGATAACGGATTAACCATTGGGGCTCATTGTTCACTTAAACTTGAAGAACAAAAAATTGGCGAATGGTACTGTTTGGATGCTTTGCATATATGTTTCTTAGATTATATAGAAGCAATATATACAATGATTTCAACCGTCTACCTGTTCAATTCATTGTTCTACTTCTCGAAAGTTACAAATAATTTCCGCCAAGGGATTAACAATGGGGATCGTACTTTACTTAAACTTGAAGAACAAAAAATTGGCGACTGGTACTGTTTGGATGCTTTGCATATATGTTTCTTAGACTATATAGAAGCAATATATAAACAGATTTCAACCGTCTACCAGTGCGTTTCATTGTTCTACTTGTCGAAAGTTACAAATAATTTCTTTTAAAGGATTAACAATGGGGCTCATTGTTCACTTAAACTTGAAGAACAAAAAATTGGCGAATGGTACTGTTTGGATGCTTTGCATATATGTTTCTTAGACTATATAGAAGCAATATATACAAAGATTTCAACCGTCTACCTGTTCCATTCATTATTCTACTTGTCGAAAGTTACAAATAATTTCCGATAAAGGATTAACAATGGGGCTCATTGTTCACTTAAACTTGAAGAACAAAAAATTGGCGAATGGTACTGTTTGGATGCTTTGCATATATGTTTCTTAGACTATATAGGAGCTATATATACAAAGATTTCAACCGTCTACGTGTTCCATTCATTGTTCTACTTGTCGTAAGTTACAAATAATTTCCGATAACGGATTAACCATTGGGGCTCATTGTTCACTTAAACTTGAAGAACAAAAAATTGGCGAATGGTACTGTTTGGATGCTTTGCATATATGTTTCTTATACTATATAGAAGCAATATATACAAAGATTTCAACCGTCTACCTGTTCCATTCAATGTTCTACTTGTCGAAATTTACAAATAATTTCCTTTAAAGGATTAACAATGGGGCTCGTAGTTCACTTAAACTTGAAGAACAAAAAATTGGCGAATTGTACTGTTTGGATGCTATGCATATATGTTTCCTAGACTATATAGAAGCAATATATACAAAGATTTCAACCGTCTACCTGTTCCATTCATTGTTCTACTTGTCGAAAATTACAAATAATTTCCGATAAAGGATTAACAATGGGGCTCGTAATTCACTTAAACTTGAAGAACAAGAAATTGGCGAATTGTACTGTTTGGATGCTTTGCATTTATGTTTCTTAGACTATATACAAGCAACATATAGAAAGACTTCACCCGTCTACCTGTACTATTCATTGTTCTACTTGTAGAAAGTTACAAATAATTTCCGTTTCATGATTATCAATGGGGCTCGTTGTTCACTTAAACTTGAAGACCAAAAAATTGGCGTATGGTACTGTTTGGATTCTTTGCATATATGTTTCTTAGATTATATAGAAGCAATATATACAGTGATTTCAACCGTCTACCTGTCCCATTCATTGTTCTACTTGTCGAAATTTACAAATAATTTCCTTTAAAGGATTAACAATGGGGCTCGTAGTTCACTTAAACTTGAAGAACAAAAAATTGGCGAATGGTACTGTTTGGATGCTTTGCATATATGTTTCTTAGACTATATAGAAGCAATATATACAAAGATTTCAACCGTCTACCTGTGCCATTCATTGTTCTACTTGTCGAAAGTTACAAATAATTTCCGATAACGGATTAACCATTGGGGCTCATTGTTCACTTAAACTTGAAGAACAAAAAATTGGCGAATGGTACTGTTTGGATGCTTTGCATATATGTTTCTTAGATTATATAGAAGCAATATATACAATGATTTCAACCGTCTACCTGTTCCATTCAATGTTCTACTTGTCGAAATTTACAAATAATTTCCTTTAAAGGATTAACAATGGGGCTCGTAGTTCACTTAAACTTGAAGAACAAGAAATTGGCGAATTGTACTGTTTGGATGCTTTGCATTTATGTTTCTTAGACTATATACAAGCAACATATAGAAAGACTTCACCCGTCTACCTGTACTATTCATTGTTCTACTTGTAGAAAGTTACAAATAATTTCCGTTTCATGATTATCAATGGGGCTCGTTGTTCACTTAAACTTGAAGACCAAAAAATTGGCGTATGGTACTGTTTGGATTCTTTGCATATATGTTTCTTAGATTATATAGAAGCAATATATACAGTGATTTCAACCGTCTACCTGTTCCATTCATTGTTCTACTTGTCGAAATTTACAAATAATTTCCTTTAAAGGATTAACAATGGGGCTCGTAGTTCACTTAAAATTGAAGAACAAAAAATTGGCGAATGGTACTGTTTGGATGCTTTGCATATATGTTTCTTAGACTATATAGAAGCAATATATACAAAGATTTCAACCGTCTACCTGTTCCAATCATTGTTCTACTTGTCGAAAGTTACAAATAATTTCCGATAACGGATTAACCATTGGGGCTCATTGTTCACTTAACCTTGAAGAACAAAAAATTGGCGAATGGTAATGTTTGGATGCTTTGCGTACATGTCTCTTAGACTATATGGAAGCAATATATACAAAGATTTCAACCGTCTACGTGTTCCAATCATTGTTCTACTTGTCGAAATTTACACATAATTTCCTTTAAAGGATTAACAATGGGGCTCGTTGTTCACTTAAACTTGAAGAACAATAAATTGGCGAATTGTACTGTTTGGATGCTTTGCATATATGTTTCGTAGGCTATATAGAAGCAATATATACAATGATTTCAACCGTCTACATGATCTATTCATTGTTCTACTTGTCGAAATTTACAAATAATTTCCTTTAAAGGATTAACAATGGGGCTCGTAGTTCACTTAAACTTGAAGAACAAAAAATTGATGAATGGTACTGTTTGGATGCTTTGCATATATGTTTCTTAGACTATATAGAAGCAATATATACATTGATTTCAACCGTCTACCTGTTCCATTCATTGTTCTACTTGTCGCAAGTTACAAATAATTTCCGTTTCATGATTATCAATGGGGCTCGTTGTTCACTTAAACTTGAAGATCAAAAAATTGGCGAATGTTACTGTTTAAATGCTTTGCATATAGGTTTCTTAGACTATATAGAAGCAACATATACAAAGATTTCAACCGTCTACCTGTTCTATTCATTGTTCTTCTTGTCGAAAGTTAGAAATAATTTCCGTTTCATGATTATCAATGGGCCTCGTTGTCCACTTAAACTTGAAGATCAAAAAATTGGCGAATGGTACTGTTTGGATGCTTTGCATATATGTTTCGTAGGCTATATGGAAGCAATATATACAATGATTTCAACCGTCTACATGATCTTTTCATTGTTCTACTTGTCGAAATTTACAAATAATTTCCTTTAAAGGATTAACAATGGGGCTCGTAGTTCACTTAAACTTGAAGAACAAAAAATTGATGAATGGTACTGTTTGGATGCTTTGCATATATGTTTCTTAGACTATATAGAAGCAATATATACATTGATTTCAACCGTCTACCTGTTCCATTCATTGTTCTACTTGTCGCAAGTTACAAATAATTTCCGTTTCATGATTATCAATGGGGCTCGTTGTTCACTTAAACTTGAAGAACAAAAAATTGGCGAATGGTACTGTTTGGATGCTTTGCATATATGTTTCTTAGATTATATAGAAGCAATATATACAAAGATTTCAACCGTCTACCTGTTCCATTCATTGTTCTACTTGTCGAAAGTTACAAATAATTTCCGTTAAGGGATTAACCATTGGGGCTCATTGTTCACTTAAACTTGAAGAACAAAAAATTGGCGAATTGTACTGTTTGGATGATTTGCAGATATGTTTCTTTGACTATATAGAAGCAATATATACAATGATTTCAACCGTCTACCTGTTCCATTCATTGTTCTACTTGTCGAAAGTTACAAATAATTTCCTTTAAGGGATTAACAATGGGGATCGTAGTTTACTTAAACTTGAAGAACAAGAAATTGGCGAATTGTACTGTTTGGATGCTTTGCATATATGTTTCTTAGACTATATAGAAGCAATATATACAAAGATTTCAACCGTCTACCTGTTCCATTCATTGTTCTACTTGTCGAAAATTATAAATAATTTCCGATAAAGGATTAACCATTGGGGCTCATTGTTCACTTAAACTTGAAGAACAAAAAATTGGCGAATGGTACTGTTTGGATGCTTTGCGTACATGTTTCTTAGACTATATGGAAGCAATATATACAAAGATTTCAACCGTCTACCTGTTCCATTCATTATTCTACTTGTCGTAAGTTACAAATAATTTCCGATAAAGGATTAACCATTGGGGCTCATTGTTCACTTACACTTGAAGAACAAAAAATTGGCGAATGGTACTGTTTGGATGCTTTGCATATATGTTTCTTAGACTATATAGAAGCAACATATACAAAGATTTCAACCGTCTACCTGTTCTATTCATTGTTCAACTTGTAGAAAGTTACAAATAAATTCCGTTTCATGATTATCAATGGGGCTCGTTGTTTACTTAAACTTGAAGTACAAAAAATTGGCGAATGGTACTGTTTGGATGCTTTGCATATATGTTTCTTAGATTATATAGAAGCAATATATACAAAGATTTCACCCGTCTACCTGTACTATTTATTGTTCTACTTGTAGAAAGTTAGAAATAATTTCCGATAAAGGATTAACCATTGGGGCTCATTGTTCACTTAAACTTGAAGAACAAAAAATTGGCGAATGGTACTGTTTGGATGCTTTGCGTACATGTTTCTTAGACTATATGGAAGCAATATATACAAAGATTTCAACCGTCTACCTGTTCCATTCATTATTCTACTTGTCGTAAGTTACAAATAATTTCCGATAAAGGATTAACCATTGGGGCTCATTGTTCACTTACACTTGAAGAACAAAAAATTGGCGAATGGAACTGTTTGGATGCTTTGCATATATGTTTCTTAGACTATATAGAAGCAACATATACAAATATTTCAACCGTCTACCTGTTCTATTCATTGTTCAACTTGTAGAAAGTTACAAATAAATTCCGTTTCATGATTATCAATGGGGCTCGCTGTTCACTTAAACTTGAAGATCAAATAATTGGCGATTGTTACTGTTTAGATGCTTTGCATATATGTTACTTAGATTATATAGAAGCAATATAAACAAAGATTTCAACCGTCTACCTGTTCCATTCATTGTTCTACTTGTCGAGAATTACAAAAAATTTCCGTTAAAGGATTAACCATTGGGGCTCATTGTTCACTTAAACTTGAAGATCAAAAAATTGGCGATTGTTACTGTTTAGATGCTTTGCATATAGGTTTCTTAGACTATATAGAAGCAATATATACAATGATTTCAACCGTCTACCTGTTCCATTCATTGTTCTACTTGTCGCAAGTTACAAATAATTTCCTTTAAAGGATTAACAATGGGGCTCGTAGTTCACTTAAACTTGAAGAACAAAAATTTGGCGAATGGTACTGTTTGGATGGTTTGCGTACATGTTTCTTAGACTATATGGAAGCAATATATACAAAGATTTCAACCGTCTACGTGTTCCAATCATTGTTCTACTTGTCGAAATTTACAAATAATTTCCTTTAAAGGATTAACGATGGGGCTCGTTGTTCACTTAAACTTGAAGAAGAAAAAAGTGGCGAATGGTACTGTTTGGATGCTTTGCATATATGTTTCCTAGACTATATAGAAGCAATATATACAATGATTTCAACCGTCTACATGATCTATTCATTGTTCTACTTGTCGAAATTTACAAATAATTTCCTTTAAAGGATTAACAATGGGGCTCGTAGTTCACTTAAACTTGAAGAACAAAAAATTGATGAATGGTACTGTTTGGATGCTTTGCATATATGTTTCTTAGACTATATAGAAGCAATATATACATTGATTTCAACCGTCTACCTGTTCCATTCATTGTTCTACTTGTCGCAAGTTACAAATAATTTCCGTTTCATGATTATCAATGGGGCTCGTTGTTCACTTAAACTTGAAGAACAAAAAATTGGCGAATGGTACTGTTTGGATGCTTTGCATATATGTTTCTTAGATTATATAGAAGCAATATATACAAAGATTTCAACCGTCTACCTGTTCCATTCATTGTTCTACTTGTCGAAAGTTACAAATAATTTCCGTTAAGGGATTAACCATTGGGGCTCATTGTTCACTTAAACTTGAAGAACAAAAAATTGGCGAATTGTACTGTTTGGATGATTTGCAGATATGTTTCTTTGACTATATAGAAGCAATATATACAATGATTTCAACCGTCTACCTGTTCCATTCATTGTTCTACTTGTCGAAAGTTACAAATAATTTCCTTTAAGGGATTAACAATGGGGATCGTAGTTTACTTAAACTTGAAGAACAAGAAATTGGCGAATTGTACTGTTTGGATGCTTTGCATATATGTTTCTTAGACTATATAGAAGCAATATATACAAAGATTTCAACCGTCTACCTGTTCCATTCATTGTTCTACTTGTCGAAAATTATAAATAATTTCCGATAAAGGATTAACCATTGGGGCTCATTGTTCACTTAAACTTGAAGAACAAAAAATTGGCGAATGGTACTGTTTGGATGCTTTGCGTACATGTTTCTTAGACTATATGGAAGCAATATATACAAAGATTTCAACCGTCTACCTGTTCCATTCATTATTCTACTTGTCGTAAGTTACAAATAATTTCCGATAAAGGATTAACCATTGGGGCTCATTGTTCACTTACACTTGAAGAACAAAAAATTGGCGAATGGTACTGTTTGGATGCTTTGCATATATGTTTCTTAGACTATATAGAAGCAACATATACAAAGATTTCAACCGTCTACCTGTTCTATTCATTGTTCAACTTGTAGAAAGTTACAAATAAATTCCGTTTCATGATTATCAATGGGGCTCGTTGTTTACTTAAACTTGAAGTACAAAAAATTGGCGAATGGTACTGTTTGGATGCTTTGCATATATGTTTCTTAGATTATATAGAAGCAATATATACAAAGATTTCACCCGTCTACCTGTACTATTTATTGTTCTACTTGTAGAAAGTTAGAAATAATTTCCGATAAAGGATTAACCATTGGGGCTCATTGTTCACTTAAACTTGAAGAACAAAAAATTGGCGAATGGTACTGTTTGGATGCTTTGCGTACATGTTTCTTAGACTATATGGAAGCAATATATACAAAGATTTCAACCGTCTACCTGTTCCATTCATTATTCTACTTGTCGTAAGTTACAAATAATTTCCGATAAAGGATTAACCATTGGGGCTCATTGTTCACTTACACTTGAAGAACAAAAAATTGGCGAATGGTACTGTTTGGATGCTTTGCATATATGTTTCTTAGACTATATAGAAGCAACATATACAAATATTTCAACCGTCTACCTGTTCTATTCATTGTTCAACTTGTAGAAAGTTACAAATAAATTCCGTTTCATGATTATCAATGGGGCTCGCTGTTCACTTAAACTTGAAGATCAAATAATTGGCGATTGTTACTGTTTAGATGCTTTGCATATATGTTACTTAGATTATATAGAAGCAATATAAACAAAGATTTCAACCGTCTACCTGTTCCATTCATTGTTCTACTTGTCGAGAATTACAAAAAATTTCCGTTAAAGGATTAACCATTGGGGCTCATTGTTCACTTAAACTTGAAGATCAAAAAATTGGCGATTGTTACTGTTTAGATGCTTTGCATATAGGTTTCTTAGACTATATAGAAGCAATATATACAATGATTTCAACCGTCTACCTGTTCCATTCATTGTTCTACTTGTCGCAAGTTACAAATAATTTCCTTTAAAGGATTAACAATGGGGCTCGTAGTTCACTTAAACTTGAAGAACAAAAATTTGGCGAATGGTACTGTTTGGATGGTTTGCGTACATGTTTCTTAGACTATATGGAAGCAATATATACAAAGATTTCAACCGTCTACGTGTTCCAATCATTGTTCTACTTGTCGAAATTTACAAATAATTTCCTTTAAAGGATTAACGATGGGGCTCGTTGTTCACTTAAACTTGAAGAAGAAAAAAGTGGCGAATGGTACTGTTTGGATGCTTTGCATATATGTTTCCTAGACTATATAGAAGCAATATATACATTGATTTCAACCGTCTACCTGTTCCATTCATTGTTCTACTTGTCGAATGTTACAAATAATTTCCGTTAAAGTATTAACAATGGGGCTCGTAGTTATCTTAAACTAGAAGATCAAATAATTGGCGAATTGTACTGTTTGGATGATTTGCATATATGTTTCTTAGACTATATAGAAGCAATATATACAATGATTTCAACCGTCTACCTGTTCCATTCATTGTTCTACTTGTCGAAATTTACACATAATTTCCTTTAAAGGATTAACAATGGGGCTCGTTGTTCACTTAAACTTGAAGAACAATAAATTGGCGAATTGTACTGTTTGGATGCTTTGCATATATGTTTCTTAGACTATATAGAAGCAATATATACAAAGATTTCAGCCGTCTACCTGTTCCATTCATTGTTCTACTTGTCGAAAGTTACAAATAATTTCCAATAAAGGATTAACCAATGGGGCTCATTGTTCACTTAAACTTGAAGAACAAAAAATTGCCGAATTGTACTGTTTGGATGCTTTGCATATATGTTTCTTAGACTATATAGAAGCAATATATACAAAGATTTCAACCGTCTACCTGTTCCATTCATTGTTCTACTTGTCGAAAATTACAAATAATTTCCGATAAAGGATTAACCATTGGGGCTCATTGTTCACTTAAACTTGAAGACCAAAAAATTGGCGAATGGTAATGTTTGGATGCTTTGCGTACATGTCTCTTAGACTATATGGAAGCAATATATACAAAGATTTCAACCGTCTACGTGTTCCAATCATTGTTCTACTTGTCGAAATTTACACATAATTTCCTTTAAAGGATTAACAATGGGGCTCGTTGTTCACTTAAACTTGAAGAACAATAAATTGGCGAATTGTACTGTTTGGATGCTTTGCATATATGTTTCTTAGACTATATAGAAGCAATATATACATTGATTTCAACCGTCTACCTGTTCCATTCATTGTTCTACTTGTCGCAAGTTACAAATAATTTCCGTTTCATGATTATCAATGGGGCTCGTTGTTCACTTAAACTTGAAGTACAAAATATTGGCGAATGGTACTGTTTGGATGCTTTGCATATATGTTTCTTAGATTATATAGAAGCAATATATACAAAGATTTCAACCGTCTACCTGTTCCATTCATTGTTCTACTTGTCGAAATTTACAAATAATTTCCTTTAAAGGGTTAACAATGGGGCTCGTTGTTCTCTTAAACTTGAAGAACAATAAATTGGCGAATTGTACCGTTTGGATGCTTTGCATATATGTTTCGTAAGCTATATAGAAGCAATATATACAGTGATTTCAACCGTCTACATGATCCATTCATTGTTCTACTTGTCGAAATTTACAAATAATTTCCTTTAAAGGATTAACAATGGGGCTCGTAGTTCACTTAAACTTGAAGAACAAAAAATTGGCGAATTGTACTGTTTGGATGCTTTCCATATATGTTTCTTAGACTATTTAGAAGCAACATATACAAAGATTTCACCCGTCTACCTGTACTATTCAATGTTCTACTTGTAGAAAGTTACAAATAATTTCCATTTCATGATTATCAATGGGGCTCGCTGTTCACTTAAACTTGAAGATCAAAAAATTGGCGAATGTTACTGTTTAAATGCTTTGCATATAGGTTTCTTAGACTATATAGAAGCAACATATACAAAGATTTCAACCGTCTACCTGTTCTATTCATTGTTCTTCTTGTCGAAAGTTAGAAATAATTTCCGTTTCATGATTATCAATGGGCCTCGTTGTCCACTTAAACTTGAAGATCAAAAAATTGGCGAATGGTACTGTTTGGATGCTTTGCATATATGTTTCGTAGGCTATATGGAAGCAATATATACAATGATTTCAACCGTCTACATGATCTTTTCATTGTTCTACTTGTCGAAATTTACAAATAATTTCCTTTAAAGGATTAACAATGGGGCTCGTAGTTCACTTAAACTTGAAGAACAAAAAATTGATGAATGGTACTGTTTGGATGCTTTGCATATATGTTTCTTAGACTATATAGAAGCAATATATACATTGATTTCAACCGTCTACCTGTTCCATTCATTGTTCTACTTGTCGCAAGTTACAAATAATTTCCGTTTCATGATTATCAATGGGGCTCGTTGTTCACTTAAACTTGAAGAACAAAAAATTGGCGAATGGTACTGTTTGGATGCTTTGCATATATGTTTCTTAGATTATATAGAAGCAATATATACAAAGATTTCAACCGTCTACCTGTTCCATTCATTGTTCTACTTGTCGAAAGTTACAAATAATTTCCGTTAAGGGATTAACCATTGGGGCTCATTGTTCACTTAAACTTGAAGAACAAAAAATTGGCGAATTGTACTGTTTGGATGATTTGCAGATATGTTTCTTTGACTATATAGAAGCAATATATACAATGATTTCAACCGTCTACCTGTTCCATTCATTGTTCTACTTGTCGAAAGTTACAAATAATTTCCTTTAAGGGATTAACAATGGGGATCGTAGTTTACTTAAACTTGAAGAACAAGAAATTGGCGAATTGTACTGTTTGGATGCTTTGCATATATGTTTCTTAGACTATATAGAAGCAATATATACAAAGATTTCAACCGTCTACCTGTTCCATTCATTGTTCTACTTGTCGAAAATTATAAATAATTTCCGATAAAGGATTAACCATTGGGGCTCATTGTTCACTTAAACTTGAAGAACAAAAAATTGGCGAATGGTACTGTTTGGATGCTTTGCGTACATGTTTCTTAGACTATATGGAAGCAATATATACAAAGATTTCAACCGTCTACCTGTTCCATTCATTATTCTACTTGTCGTGAGTTACAAATAATTTCCGATAAGGATTAACCATTGGGGCTCATTGTTCACTTACACTTGAAGAACAAAAAATTGGCGAATGGTACTGTTTGGATGTTTTGCATATATGTTTCTTAGACTATATAGAAGCAACATATACAAAGATTTCAACCGTCTACCTGTTCTATTCATTGTTCAACTTGTAGAAAGTTACAAATAAATTCCGTTTCATGATTATCAATGGGGCTCGTTGTTTACTTAAACTTGAAGTACAAAAAATTGGCGAATGGTACTGTTTGGATGCTTTGCATATATGTTTCTTAGATTATATAGAAGCAATATATACAAAGATTTCACCCGTCTACCTGTACTATTTATTGTTCTACTTGTAGAAAGTTAGAAATAATTTCCGATAAAGGATTAACCATTGGGGCTCATTGTTCACTTAAACTTGAAGAACAAACAATTGGCGAATGGTACTGTTTGGATGCTTTGCGTACATGTTTCTTAGACTATATGGAAGCAATATATACAAAGATTTCAACCGTCTACCTGTTCCATTCATTATTCTACTTGTCGTAAGTTACAAATAATTTCCGATAAAGGATTAACCATTGGGGCTCATTGTTCACTTACACTTGAAGAACAAAAAATTGGCGAATGGTACTGTTTGGATGCTTTGCATATATGTTTCTTAGACTATATAGAAGCAACATATACAAATATTTCAACCGTCTACCTGTTCTATTCATTGTTCAACTTGTAGAAAGTTACAAATAAATTCCGTTTCATGATTATCAATGGGGCTCGCTGTTCACTTAAACTTGAAGATCAAATAATTGGCGATTGTTACTCTTTAGATGCTTTGCATATATGTTACTTAGATTATATAGAAGCAATATAAACAAAGATTTCAACCGTCTACCTGTTCCATTCATTGTTCTACTTGTCGAGAATTACAAAAAATTTCCGTTAAAGGATTAACCATTGGGGCTCATTGTTCACTTAAACTTGAAGATCAAAAAATTGGCGACTGGTACTGTTTGGATGCTTTGCATATATGTTTCTTAGACTATATAGAAGCAATATATAAACAGATTTCAACCGTCTACCAGTGCGTTTCATTGTTCTACTTGTCGAAAGTTACAAATAATTTCTTTTAAAGGATTAACAATGGGGCTCATTGTTCACTTAAACTTGAAGAACAAAAAATTGGCGAATGGTACTGTTTGGATGCTTTGCATATATGTTTCTTAGACTATATAGAAGCAATATATACAAAGATTTCAACCGTCTACCTGTTCCATTCATTATTCTACTTGTCGAAAGTTACAAATAATTTCCGATAAAGGATTAACAATGGGGCTCATTGTTCACTTAAACTTGAAGAACAAAAAATTGGCGAATGGTACTGTTTGGATGCTTTGCATATATGTTTCTTAGACTATATAGGAGCTATATATACAAAGATTTTAACCGTCTACGTGTTCCATTCATTGTTCTACTTGTCGTAAGTTACAAATAATTTCCGATAACGGATTAACCATTGGGGCTCATTGTTCACTTAAACTTGAAGAACAAAAAATTGGCGAATTGTACTGTTTGGATGCTTTGCATATATGTTTCTTATACTATATAGAAGCAATATATACAAAGATTTCAACCGTCTACCTGTTCCATTCAATGTTCTACTTGTCGAAATTTACAAATAATTTCCTTTAAAGGATTAACAATGGGGCTCGTAGTTCACTTAAACTTGAAGAACAAAAAATTGGCGAATGGTACTGTTTGGATGCTTTGCATATATGTTTCTTAGACTATATAGAAGCAATATATACAAAGATTTCAACCGTCTACCTGTTCCATTCATTGTTCTACTTGTCGAAAATTACAAATAATTTCCGATAACGGATTAACCATTGGGGCTCATTGTTCACTTAAACTTGAAGAACAAAAAATTGGCGAATGGTACTGTTTGGATGCTTTGCATATATGTTTCTTATACTATATAGAAGCAATATATACAAAGATTTCAACCGTCTACCTGTTCCATTCATTGTTCTACTTGTCGAAAGTTACAAATAATTTCCGATAACGGATTAACCATTGGGGCTCATTGTTCACTTAAACTTGAAGAACAAAAAATTGGCGAATGGTACTGTTTGGATGCTTTGCATATATGTTTCTTAGATTATATAGAAGCAATATATACAATGATTTCAACCGTCTACCTGTTCAATTCATTGTTCTACTTCTCGAAAGTTACAAATAATTTCCGTCAAGGGATTAACAATGGGGATCGTACTTTACTTAAACTTGAAGAACAAAAAATTGGCGAATGGTACTGTTTGGATGCTTTGCATATATGTTTCTTAGACTATATAGAAGCAATATATACAAAGATTTCAACCGTCTACCTGTTCCATTCATTGTTCTACTTGTCGAAAGTTACAAATAATTTCCGATAAAGGACTAACAATGGGGCTCATTGTTCACTTAAACTTGAAGAACAAAAAATTGGCGAATGGTACTGATTGGATGCTTTGCGTACATGTTTCTTAGACTATATGGAAGCAATATATACAAAGATTTCAACCGTCGACGTGTTCCAATCATTGTTCTGCTTGTCGAAATTTACAACTAATTTCCTTTAAAGGATTAACAATGGGGCTCGTTGTTCACTTAAACTTGAAGAACAATGAATTGGCGACTGGTACTGTTTGGATGCTTTGCATATATGTTTCTTAGACTATATAGAATCAATATATATACAAAGATTTCAACCGTCTACCTGTTCCATTCATTGTTTTACTTGTAGAAAATTACAAATAATTTCCTTTAAAGGATTAACAATGGGGCTCGTAGTTCACTTAAACTTGAAGAACAAAAAATTGATGAATGGTACTGTTTGGATGCTTTGCATATATGTTTCTTAGACTATATAGAAGCAATATATACATTGGTTTCAACCGTCTACCTGTTGCATTCATTGTTCTACTTGTCGAAAATTACAAATAATTTCCGATAAAGGATTAACCATTGGGGCTCATTGTTCACTTAAACTTGAAGGACAAAAAATTGGCGAATTGTACTGTTTGGATGCTTTGCATATATGTTTCTTAGACTATATGGAAGCAATATATACAAAGATTTCAACCGTCTACGTGTTCCAATCATTGTTCTTCTTGTCGAAATTTACAAATAATTTCCTTTAAAGGATTAACAATGGGGCTCGTTGTTCACTTAAACTTGAAGAACAAAAAAGTGGCGAATGGTACTGTTTGGATGCTTTGCATATATGTTTCTTAGACTATATGGAAGCAATATATACATTGATTTCAACCGTCTACCTGTTCCATTCATTGTTCTACTTGTTGCAAGTTACAAATAATTTCCTTTAAAGGATTAACAATGGGGCTCGTAGTTCACTTAAACTTGAAGAACAAAAAATTGGCGAATTGTACTGTTTGGATGCTTTGCACATATGTTTCTTAGACTATATAGAAGCAATATATACAATGATTTCAACCGTCTACCTGTTCCATTCCTTGTTCTACTTGTCGAAAGTTACAAATAATTTCCTTTAAAGGATTAACAATGGGGCTCGTTGTTCACTTAAACTTGAAGAACAATGAATTGGCGACTGGTACTGTTTGGATGCTTTGCATATATGTTTCTTAGACTATATAGAATCAATATATATACAAAGATTTCAACCGTCTACCTGTTCCATTCATTGTTCTACATGTCGAAAGTTACAAATAATTTCCGTTTCATGATTATCAATGGGGCTCGTTGTTCACTTAAACTTGAAGAACAAAAAATTGGCGAATGGTACTGTTTGGATGCTTTGCATATATGTTTCTTAGACTATATAGAAGCAATATATACAAAGATTTCAACCGTCTACCTGTTCCATTCATTGTTCTACTTGTCGAAAGTTACAAATAATTTCCGATAAAGGACTAACAATGGGGCTCATTGTTCACTTAAACTTGAAGAACAAAAAATTGGCGAATGGTACTGTTTGGATGCTTTGCGTACATGTTTCTTAGACTATATGGAAGCAATATATACAAAGATTTCAACCGTCGACGTGTTCCAATCATTGTTCTACTTGTCGAAATTTACAACTAATTTCCTTTAAAGGATTAACAATGGGGCTCGTTGTTCACTTAAACTTGAAGATCAAAAAATTGGCGAATGGTACTGTTTGGATGCTTTGCATATATGTTTCGTAGGCTATATAGAAGCAATATATACAATGATTTCAACCGTCTACATGATCTTTTCATTGTTCTACTTGTCGAAATTTACAAATAATTTCCTTTAAAGGATTAACAATGGGGCTCGTAGTTCACTTAAACTTGAAGAACAAAAAATTGATGAATGGTACTGTTTGGATGCTTTGCATATATGTTTCTTAGACTATATAGAAGCAATATATACATTGGTTTCAACCGTCTACCTGTTGCATTCATTGTTCTACTTGTCGAAAATTACAAATAATTTCCGATAAAGGATTAACCATTGGGGCTCATTGTTCACTTAAACTTGAAGGACAAAAAATTGGCGAATTGTACTGTTTGGATGCTTTGCATATATGTTTCTTAGACTATATGGAAGCAATATATACAAAGATTTCAACCGTCTACGTGTTCCAATCATTGTTCTTCTTGTCGAAATTTACAAATAATTTCCTTTAAAGGATTAACAATGGGGCTCGTTGTTCACTTAAACTTGAAGAACAAAAAAGTGGCGAATGGTACTGTTTGGATGCTTTGCATATATGTTTCTTAGACTATTTAGAAGCAATCTATAGATAGATTTCAACCGTCTACCTGTTCCATTCATTGTTCTACTTGTCGAAATTTACAAATAATTTCCTTTAAAGGATTAACAATGAGGCTCGTTGTTCACTTAAACTTGAAGAACAAAAAATTGGCGAATGGTACTGTTTGGATGGTTTGCGTACATGTTTCTTAGACTATATAGAATCAATATATACAAAGATTTCAACCGTCTACCTGTTCCATTCAATGTTCTACTTGTCGAAAGTTACAAATAATTTTCGATAAAGGATTAACAATGGGGCTCATTGTTCACTTAAACTTGAAGAACAAAAAATTGGCGAATGGTACTGTTTGGATGCTTTGCATATATGTTTCTTAGACTATATGGAAGCAATATATACAATGATGTCAACCGTCTACCTGATCCATTCATTGTTCTACATGTCGAAATTTACAAATAATTTCCTTTAAAGGATTAACAATGGGGCTCGTAGTTCACTTAAACTTGAAGAACAAAAAATTGGCGAATTGTACTGTTTGGATGCTTTGCATATATGTTTCTTAGACTATTTAGAAGCAATCTATAGAAAGATTTCAACCGTCTACCTGTTCCATTCATTGTTCTACTTGTCGAAATTTACAAATAATTTCCTTTAAAGGATTAACAATGAGGCTCGTTGTTCACTTAAACTTGAAGAACAAAAAATTGGCGAATGGTACTGTTTGGATGGTTTGCGTACATGTTTCTTAGACTATATGGAAGCAATATATACAAAGATTTCAACCGTCTACGTGTTCCAATCATTGTTCTACTTGTCGAAATTTACAAATAATTTCCTTTAAAGGATTAACGATGGGGCTCGTTGTTCACTTAAACTTGAAGAAGAAAAAAGTGGCGAATGGTACTGTTTGGATGCTTTGCATATATGTTTCCTAGACTATATAGAAGCAATATATACATTGATTTCAACCGTCTACCTGTTCCATTCATTGTTCTACTTGTCGAATGTTACAAATAATTTCCGTTAAAGTATTAACAATGGGGCTCGTAGTTATCTTAAACTAGAAGATCAAATAATTGGCGAATTGTACTGTTTGGATGATTTGCATATATGTTTCTTAGACTATATAGAAGCAATATATACAATGATTTCAACCGTCTACCTGTTCCATTCATTGTTCTACTTGTCGAAATTTACACATAATTTCCTTTAAAGGATTAACAATGGGGCTCGTTGTTCACTTAAACTTGAAGAACAATAAATTGGCGAATTGTACTGTTTGGATGCTTTGCATATATGTTTCTTAGACTATATAGAAGCAATATATACAAAGATTTCAGCCGTCTACCTGTTCCATTCATTGTTCTACTTGTCGAAAGTTACAAATAATTTCCAATAAAGGATTAACCAATGGGGCTCATTGTTCACTTAAACTTGAAGAACAAAAAATTGCCGAATTGTACTGTTTGGATGCTTTGCATATATGTTTCTTAGACTATATAGAAGCAATATATACAAAGATTTCAACCGTCTACCTGTTCCATTCATTGTTCTACTTGTCGAAAATTACAAATAATTTCCGATAAAGGATTAACCATTGGGGCTCATTGTTCACTTAAACTTGAAGACCAAAAAATTGGCTAATGGTAATGTTTGGATGCTTTGCGTACATGTCTCTTAGACTATATGGAAGCAATATATACAAAGATTTCAACCGTCTACGTGTTCCAATCATTGTTCTACTTGTCGAAATTTACACATAATTTCCTTTAAAGGATTAACAATGGGGCTCGTTGTTCACTTAAACTTGAAGAACAATAAATTGGCGAATTGTACTGTTTGGATGCTTTGCATATATGTTTCGTAGGCTATATAGAAGCAATATATACAATGATTTCAACCGTCTACATGATCTATTCATTGTTCTACTTGTCGAAATTTACAAATAATTTCCTTTAAAGGATTAACAATGGGGCTCGTAGTTCACTTAAACTTGAAGAACAAAAAATTGATGAATGGTACTGTTTGGATGCTTTGCATATATGTTTCTTAGACTATATAGAAGCAATATATACATTGATTTCAACCGTCTACCTGTTCCATTCATTGTTCTACTTGTCGCAAGTTACAAATAATTTCCGTTTCATGATTATCAATGGGGCTCGTTGTTCACTTAAACTTGAAGTACAAAATATTGGCGAATGGTACTGTTTGGATGCTTTGCATATATGTTTCTTAGATTATATAGAAGCAATATATACAAAGATTTCAACCGTCTACATGTTCCATTCATTGTTCTACTTGTCGAAATTTACAAATAATTTCCTTTAAAGGGTTAACAATGGGGCTCGTTGTTCTCTTAAACTTGAAGAACAATAAATTGGCGAATTGTACCGTTTGGATGCTTTGCATATATGTTTCGTAGGCTATATAGAAGCAATATATACAGTGATTTCAACCGTCTACATGATCCATTCATTGTTCTACTTGTCGAAATTTACAAATAATTTCCTTTAAAGGATTAACAATGGGGCTCGTAGTTCACTTAAACTTGAAGAACAAAAAATTGGCGAATTGTACTGTTTGGATGCTTTCCATATATGTTTCTTAGACTATTTAGAAGCAACATATACAAAGATTTCACCCGTCTACCTGTACTATTCAATGTTCTACTTGTAGAAAGTTACAAATAATTTCCATTTCATGATTATCAATGGGGCTCGCTGTTCACTTAAACTTGAAGATCAAAAAATTGGCGAATGTTACTGTTTAAATGCTTTGCATATAGGTTTCTTAGACTATATAGAAGCAACATATACAAAGATTTCAACCGTCTACCTGTTCTATTCATTGTTCTTCTTGTCGAAAGTTAGAAATAATTTCCGTTTCATGATTATCAATGGGCCTCGTTGTCCACTTAAACTTGAAGATCAAAAAATTGGCGAATGGTACTGTTTGGATGCTTTGCATATATGTTTCGTAGGCTATATGGAAGCAATATATACAATGATTTCAACCGTCATCATGATCTTTTCATTGTTCTACTTGTCGAAATTTACAAATAATTTCCTTTAAAGGATTAACAATGGGGCTCGTAGTTCACTTAAACTTGAAGAACAAAAAATTGATGAATGGTACTGTTTGGATGCTTTGCATATATGTTTCTTAGACTATATAGAAGCAATATATACATTGATTTCAACCGTCTACCTGTTCCATTCATTGTTCTACTTGTCGCAAGTTACAAATAATTTCCGTTTCATGATTATCAATGGGGCTCGTTGTTCACTTAAACTTGAAGAACAAAAAATTGGCGAATGGTACTGTTTGGATGCTTTGCATATATGTTTCTTAGATTATATAGAAGCAATATATACAAAGATTTCAACCGTCTACCTGTTCCATTCATTGTTCTACTTGTCGAAAGTTACAAATAATTTCCGTTAAGGGATTAACCATTGGGGCTCATTGTTCACTTAAACTTGAAGAACAAAAAATTGGCGAATTGTACTGTCTGGATGATTTGCAGATATGTTTCTTTGACTATATAGAAGCAATATATACAATGATTTCAACCGTCTACCTGTTCCATTCATTGTTCTACTTGTCGAAAGTTACAAATAATTTCCTTTAAGGGATTAACAATGGGGATCGTAGTTTACTTAAACTTGAAGAACAAGAAATTGGCGAATTGTACTGTTTGGATGCTTTGCATATATGTTTCTTAGACTATATAGAAGCAATATATACAAAGATTTCAACCGTCTACCTGTTCCATTCATTGTTCTACTTGTCGAAAATTATAAATAATTTCCGATAAAGGATTAACCATTGGGGCTCATTGTTCACTTAAACTTGAAGAACAAAAAATTGGCGAATGGTACTGTTTGGATGCTTTGCGTACATGTTTCTTAGACTATATGGAAGCAATATATACAAAGATTTCAACCGTCTACCTGTTCCATTCATTATTCTACTTGTCGTAAGTTACAAATAATTTCCGATAAAGGATTAACCATTGGGGCTCATTGTTCACTTACACTTGAAGAACAAAAAATTGGCGAATGGTACTGTTTGGATGCTTTGCATATATGTTTCTTAGACTATATAGAAGCAACATATACAAAGATTTCAACCGTCTACCTGTTCTATTCATTGTTCAACTTGTAGAAAGTTACAAATAAATTCCGTTTCATGATTATCAATGGGGCTCGTTGTTTACTTAAACTTGAAGTACAAAAAATTGGCGAATGGTACTGTTTGGATGCTTTGCATATATGTTTCTTAGATTATATAGAAGCAATATATACAAAGATTTCACCCGTCTACCTGTACTATTTATTGTTCTACTTGTAGAAAGTTAGAAATAATTTCCGATAAAGGATTAACAATTGGGGCTCATTGTTCACTTAAACTTGAAGAACAAAAAATTGGCGAATGGTACTGTTTGGATGCTTTGCGTACATGTTTCTTAGACTATATGGAAGCAATATATACAAAGATTTCAACCGTCTACCTGTTCCATTCATTATTCTACTTGTCGTAAGTTACAAATAATTTCCGATAAAGGATTAACCATTGGGGCTCATTGTTCACTTACACTTGAAGAACAAAAAATTGGCGAATGGTACTGTTTGGATGCTTTGCATATATGTTTCTTAGACTATATAGAAGCAACATATACAAAGATTTCAACCGTCTACCTGTTCTATTCATTGTTCAACTTGTAGAAAGTTACAAATAAATTCCGTTTCATGATTATCAATGGGGCTCGCTGTTCACTTAAACTTGAAGATCAAATAATTGGCGATTGTTACTGTTTAGATGCTTTGCATATATGTTACTTAGATTATATAGAAGCAATATAAACAAAGATTTCAACCGTCTACCTGTTCCATTCATTGTTCTACTTGTCGAGAATTACAAAAAATTTCCGTTAAAGGATTAACCATTGGGGCTCATTGTTCACTTAAACTTGAAGATCAAAAAATTGGCGATTGTTACTGTTTAGATGCTTTGCATATAGGTTTCTTAGACTATATAGAAGCAATATATACAATGATTTCAACCGTCTACCTGTTCCATTCATTGTTCTACTTGTCGCAAGTTACAAATAATTTCCTTTAAAGGATTAACAATGGGGCTCGTAGTTCACTTAAACTAGAAGAACAAAAATTTGGCGAATTGTACTGTTTGGATGCTTTGCATATTTGTTTCGTAGACTATATAGAAGCAATATATACAATGATTTCAACCGTCTACATGATCCATTCATTGTTCTACTTGTCGAAAGTTACAAATAATTTCCGATAACGGATTAACCATTGGGGCTCATTGTTCACTTAAACTTGAAGAACAAAAAATTGCCGAATGGTACTGTTTGGATGCTTTGCATATATGTTTCTTAGACTATATAGAAGCAATATATACAAAGATTTCAACCGTCTCCCTGTTCCATTCATTGTTCTACTTGTCGAAAGTTACAAATAATTTCCGATAACGGATTAACCATTGGGGCTCATTGTTCACTTAAACTTGAAGAACAAAAAATTGGCGAATGGTACTGTTTGGATGCTTTGCATATATGTTTCTTAGATTATATAGAAGCAATATATACAATGATTTCAACCGTCTACCTGTTCAATTCATTGTTCTACTTCTCGAAAGTTACAAATAATTTCCGCCAAGGGATTAACAATGGGGATCGTACTTTACTTAAACTTGAAGAACAAAAAATTGGCGACTGGTACTGTTTGGATGCTTTGCATATATGTTTCTTAGACTATATAGAAGCAATATATAAACAGATTTCAACCGTCTACCAGTGCGTTTCATTGTTCTACTTGTCGAAAGTTACAAATAATTTCTTTTAAAGGATTAACAATGGGGCTCATTGTTCACTTAAACTTGAAGAACAAAAAATTGGCGAATGGTACTGTTTGGATGCTTTGCATATATGTTTCTTAGACTATATAGAAGCAATATATACAAAGATTTCAACCGTCTACCTGTTCCATTCATTATTCTACTTGTCGAAAGTTACAAATAATTTCCGATAAAGGATTAACAATGGGGCTCATTGTTCACTTAAACTTGAAGAACAAAAAATTGGCGAATGGTACTGTTTGGATGCTTTGCATATATGTTTCTTAGACTATATAGGAGCTATATATACAAAGATTTCAACCGTCTACGTGTTCCATTCATTGTTCTACTTGTCGTAAGTTACAAATAATTTCCGATAACGGATTAACCATTGGGGCTCATTGTTCACTTAAACTTGAAGAACAAAAAATTGGCGAATGGTACTGTTTGGATGCTTTGCATATATGTTTCTTATACTATATAGAAGCAATATATACAAAGATTTCAACCGTCTACCTGTTCCATTCAATGTTCTACTTGTCGAAATTTACAAATAATTTCCTTTAAAGGATTAACAATGGGGCTCGTAGTTCACTTAAACTTGAAGAACAAAAAATTGGCGAATTGTACTGTTTGGATGCTATGCATATATGTTTCCTAGACTATATAGAAGCAATATATACAAAGATTTCAACCGTCTACCTGTTCCATTCATTGTTCTACTTGTCGAAAATTACAAATAATTTCCGATAAAGGATTAACAATGGGGCTCGTAATTCACTTAAACTTGAAGAACAAGAAATTGGCGAATTGTACTGTTTGGATGCTTTGCATTTATGTTTCTTAGACTATATACAAGCAACATATAGAAAGACTTCACCCGTCTACCTGTACTATTCATTGTTCTACTTGTAGAAAGTTACAAATAATTTCCGTTTCATGATTATCAATGGGGCTCGTTGTTCACTTAAACTTGAAGACCAAAAAATTGGCGTATGGTACTGTTTGGATTCTTTGCATATATGTTTCTTAGATTATATAGAAGCAATATATACAGTGATTTCAACCGTCTACCTGTTCCATTCATTGTTCTACTTGTCGAAATTTACAAATAATTTCCTTTAAAGGATTAACAATGGGGCTCGTAGTTCACTTAAACTTGAAGAACAAAAAATTGGCGAATGGTACTGTTTGGATGCTTTGCATATATGTTTCTTAGACTATATAGAAGCAATATATACAAAGATTTCAACCGTCTACCTGTGCCATTCATTGTTCTACTTGTCGAAAGTTACAAATAATTTCCGATAACGGATTAACCATTGGGGCTCATTGTTCACTTAAACTTGAAGAACAAAAAATTGGCGAATGGTACTGTTTGGATGCTTTGCATATATGTTTCTTAGATTATATAGAAGCAATATATACAATGATTTCAACCGTCTACCTGTTCCATTCAATGTTCTACTTGTCGAAATTTACAAATAATTTCCTTTAAAGGATTAACAATGGGGCTCGTAGTTCACTTAAACTTGAAGAACAAGAAATTGGCGAATTGTACTGTTTGGATGCTTTGCATTTATGTTTCTTAGACTATATACAAGCAACATATAGAAAGACTTCACCCGTCTACCTGTACTATTCATTGTTCTACTTGTAGAAAGTTACAAATAATTTCCGTTTCATGATTATCAATGGGGCTCGTTGTTCACTTAAACTTGAAGACCAAAAAATTGGCGTATGGTACTGTTTGGATTCTTTGCATATATGTTTCTTAGATTATATAGAAGCAATATATACAGTGATTTCAACCGTCTACCTGTTCCATTCATTGTTCTACTTGTCGAAATTTACAAATAATTTCCTTTAAAGGATTAACAATGGGGCTCGTAGTTCACTTAAAATTGAAGAACAAAAAATTGGCGAATGGTACTGTTTGGATGCTTTGCATATATGTTTCTTAGACTATATAGAAGCAATATATACAAAGATTTCAACCGTCTACCTGTTCCAATCATTGTTCTACTTGTCGAAAGTTACAAATAATTTCCGATAACGGATTAACCATTGGGGCTCATTGTTCACTTAACCTTGAAGAACAAAAAATTGGCGAATGGTACTGTTTGGATGCTTTGCATATATGTTTCTTAGATTATATAGAAGCAATATCTACAATGATTTCAACCGTCTACCTGTTCAATTCATTGTTCTACTTCTCGAAAGTTACAAATAATTTCCGTCAAGGGATTAACAATGGGGATCGTACTTTACTTAAACTTGAAGAACAAAAAATTGGCGACTGGTACTGTTTGGATGATTTGCATATATGTTTCTTAGACTATATAGAAGCAATATATAAACAGATTTCAACCGTCTACCAGTGCGTTTCATTGTTCTACTTGTCGAAAGTTACAAATAATTTCTTTTAAAGGATTAACAATGGGGCTCATTGTTCACTTAAACTTGAAGAACAAAAAATTGGCGAATGGTACTGTTTGGATGCTTTGCATATATGTTTCTTAGACTATATAGAAGCAATATATACAAAGATTTCAACCGTCTACCTGTTCCATTCATTATTCTACTTGTCGAAAGTTACAAATAATTTCCGATAAAGGATTAACAATGGGGCTCATTGTTCACTTAAACTTGAAGAACAAAAAATTGGCGAATGGTACTGTTTGGATGCTTTGCATATATGTTTCTTAGACTATATAGAAGCTATATATACAAAGATTTCAACCGTCTACGTGTTCCATTCATTGTTCTACTTGTCGTAAGTTACAAATAATTTCCGATAACGGATTAACCATTGGGGCTCATTGTTCACTTAAACTTGAAGAACAAAAAATTGGCGAATTGTACTGTTTGGATGCTTTGCATATATGTTTCTTATACTATATAGAAGCAATATATACAAAGATTTCAACCGTCTACCTGTTCCATTCAATGTTCTACTTGTCGAAATTTCCAAATAATTTCCTTTAAAGGATTAACAATGGGGCTCGTAGTTCACTTAAACTTGAAGAACAAAAAATTGGCGAATTGTACTGTTTGGATGCTATGCATATATGTTTCCTAGACTATATAGAAGCAATATATACAAAGATTTCAACCGTCTACCTGTTCCATTCATTGTTCTACTTGTCGAAAATTACAAATAATTTCCGATAAAGGATTAACAATGGGGCTCGTAATTCACTTAAACTTGAAGAACAAGAAATTGGCGAATTGTACTGTTTGGATGCTTTGCATTTATGTTTCTTAGACTATATACAAGCAACATATAGAAAGACTTCACCCGTCTACCTGTACTATTCATTGTTCTACTTGTAGAAAGTTACAAATAATTTCCGTTTCATGATTATCAATGGGGCTCGTTGTTCACTTAAACTTGAAGACCAAAAAATTGGCGTATGGTACTGTTTGGATTCTTTGCATATATGTTTCTTAGATTATATAGAAGCAATATATACAGTGATTTCAACCGTCTACCTGTTCCATTCATTGTTCTACTTGTCGAAATTTACAAATAATTTCCTTTAAAGGATTAACAATGGGGCTCGTAGTTCACTTAAACTTGAAGAACAAAAAATTGGCGAATGGTACTGTTTGGATGCTTTGCATATATGTTTCTTAGACTATATAGAAGCAATATATACAAAGATTTCAACCGTCTACCTGTTCCATTCATTGTTCTACTTGTCAAAAGTTACAAATAATTTCCGATAACGGATTAACCATTGGGGCTCATTGTTCACTTAAACTTGAAGAACAAAAAATTGGCGAATGGTACTGTTTGGATGCTTTGCATATATGTTTCTTAGATTATATAGAAGCAATATATACAATGATTTCAACCGTCTACCTGTTCCATTCATTGTTCTACTTGTCGAAATTTACAAATAATTTCCTTTAAAGGATTAACAATGGGGCTCGTTGTTCAGTTAAACTTGAAGAACAATAAATTCTCGAATTGTACTGTTTGGATGCTTTGCATATATGTTTCATAGACTATATAGTAGCAATATATACAAAGATTTCAACCGTCTACGTGTTCCAATCATTGTTCCACTTGTCGAAATTTACAAATAATTTCCTTTAAAGGATTAACAATGGGGCTCGTAGTTCACTTAAACTTGAAGAACAAAAAATTGGCGAATTGTACTGTTTGGATGCTTTGCATATATGTTTCTTAGACTATATAGAAGCAATATATACAATGATTGCAACCGTCTACCTGTTCCATTCACTGTTCTACTTGTCGAAATTTACAAACAATTTCCTTTAAAGTATTAACAATGGGGCTCGTAGTTCACTTAAACTTGAAGAACAAAAAATTGGCGAATGGTACTGTTTGGATGCTTTGCATATATGTTTCTTATACTATATAGAAGCAATATATACAAAGATTTCAACCGTCTACCTGTTCCATTCAATGTTCTACTTGTCGAAATTTACAAATAATTTCCTTTAAAGGATTAACAATGGGGCTCGTAGTTCACTTAAACTTGAAGAACAAAAAATTGGCGAATTGTACTGTTTGGATGCTATGCATATATGTTTCCTAGACTATATAGAAGCAATATATACAAAGATTTCAACCGTCTACCTGTTCCATTCATTGTTCTACTTGTCGAAAATTACAAATAATTTCCGATAAAGGATTAACAATGGGGCTCGTAATTCACTTAAACTTGAAGAACAAGAAATTGGCGAATTGTACTGTTTGGATGCTTTGCATTTATGTTTCTTAGACTATATACAAGCAACATATAGAAAGACTTCACCCGTCTACCTGTACTATTCATTGTTCTACTTGTAGAAAGTTACAAATAATTTCCGTTTCATGATTATCAATGGGGCTCGTTGTTCACTTAAACTTGAAGACCAAAAAATTGGCGTATGGTACTGTTTGGATTCTTTGCATATATGTTTCTTAGATTATATAGAAGCAATATATACAGTGATTTCAACCGTCTACCTGTTCCATTCATTGTTCTACTTGTCGAAATTTACAAATAATTTCCTTTAAAGGATTAACAATGGGGCTCGTAGTTCACTTAAACTTGAAGAACAAAAAATTGGCGAATGGTACTGTTTGGATGCTTTGCATATATGTTTCTTAGACTATATAGAAGCAATATATACAAAGATTTCAACCGTCTACCTGTTCCATTCATTGTTCTACTTGTCGAAAGTTACAAATAATTTCCGATAACGGATTAACCATTGGGGCTCATTGTTCACTTAAACTTGAAGAACAAAAAATTGGCGAATGGTACTGTTTGGATGCTTTGCATATATGTTTCTTAGATTATATAGAAGCAATATATACAATGACTTCAACCGTCTACCTGTTCCATTCAATGTTCTACTTGTCGAAATTTACAAATAATTTCCTTTAAAGGATTAACAATGGGGCTCGTAGTTCACTTAAACTTGAAGAACAAGAAATTGGCGAATTGTACTGTTTGGATGCTTTGCATTTATGTTTCTTAGACTATATACAAGCAACATATAGAAAGACTTCACCCGTCTACCTGTACTATTCATTGTTCTACTTGTAGAAAGTTACAAATAATTTCCGTTTCATGATTATCAATGGGGCTCGTTGTTCACTTAAACTTGAAGACCAAAAAATTGGCGTATGGTACTGTTTGGATTCTTTGCATATATGTTTCTTAGATTATATAGAAGCAATATATACAGTGATTTCAACCGTCTACCTGTTCCATTCATTGTTCTACTTGTCGAAATTTACAAATAATTTCCTTTAAAGGATTAACAATGGGGCTCGTAGTTCACTTAAAATTGAAGAACAAAAAATTGGCGAATGGTACTGTTTGGATGCTTTGCATATATGTTTCTTAGACTATATAGAAGCAATATATACAAAGATTTCAACCGTCTACCTGTTCCATTCATTGTTCTACTTGTCGAAAGTTACAAATA
Source organism: Cerceris ruficornis (assembly GCA_963989415.1). Classification (NCBI taxonomy): domain Eukaryota; kingdom Metazoa; phylum Arthropoda; class Insecta; order Hymenoptera; family Crabronidae; genus Cerceris; species Cerceris ruficornis. The sequence continues at coordinate 1,128,307 of CAXDIW010000481.1, read as the reverse complement.
ATTTCCGATAACGGATTAACCATTGGGGCTCATTGTTCACTTAACATTGAAGAACAAAAAATTGGCGAATGGTACAGTTTGGATGCTTTGCATATATGTTTCTTAGATTATATAGAAGCAATATATACAATGATTTCAACCGTCTACCTGTTCAATTCATTGTTCTACTTCTCGAAAGTTACAAATAATTTCCGTCAAGGGATTAACAATGGGGATCGTACTTTACTTAAACTTGAAGAACAAAAAATTGGCGACTGGTACTGTTTGGATGATTTGCATATATGTTTCTTAGACTATATAGAAGCAATATATAAACAGATTTCAACCGTCTACCAGTGCGTTTCATTGTTCTACTTGTCGAAAGTTACAAATAATTTCTTTTAAAGGATTAACAATGGGGCTCATTGTTCACTTAAACTTGAAGAACAAAAAATTGGCGAATGGTACTGTTTGGATGCTTTGCATATATGTTTCTTAGACTATATAGAAGCAATATATACAAAGATTTCAACCGTCTACCTGTTCCATTCATTATTCTACTTGTCGAAAGTTACAAATAATTTCCGATAAAGGATTAACAATGGGGCTCATTGTTCACTTAAACTTGAAGAACAAAAAATTGGCGAATGGTACTGTTTGGATGCTTTGCATATATGTTTCTTAGACTATATAGAAGCTATATATACAAAGATTTCAACCGTCTACGTGTTCCATTCATTGTTCTACTTGTCGTAAGTTACAAATAATTTCCGATAACGGATTAACCATTGGGGCTCATTGTTCACTTAAACTTGAAGAACAAAAAATTGGCGAATTGTACTGTTTGGATGCTTTGCATATATGTTTCTTATACTATATAGAAGCAATATATACAAAGATTTCAACCGTCTACCTGTTCCATTCAATGTTCTACTTGTCGAAATTTCCAAATAATTTCCTTTAAAGGATTAACAATGGGGCTCGTAGTTCACTTAAACTTGAAGAACAAAAAATTGGCGAATTGTACTGTTTGGATGCTATGCATATATGTTTCCTAGACTATATAGAAGCAATATATACAAAGATTTCAACCGTCTACCTGTTCCATTCATTGTTCTACTTGTCGAAAATTACAAATAATTTCCGATAAAGGATTAACAATGGGGCTCGTAATTCACTTAAACTTGAAGAACAAGAAATTGGCGAATTGTACTGTTTGGATGCTTTGCATTTATGTTTCTTAGACTATATACAAGCAACATATAGAAAGACTTCACCCGTCTACCTGTACTATTCATTGTTCTACTTGTAGAAAGTTACAAATAATTTCCGTTTCATGATTATCAATGGGGCTCGTTGTTCACTTAAACTTGAAGACCAAAAAATTGGCGTATGGTACTGTTTGGATTCTTTGCATATATGTTTCTTAGATTATATAGAAGCAATATATACAGTGATTTCAACCGTCTACCTGTTCCATTCATTGTTCTACTTGTCGAAATTTACAAATAATTTCCTTTAAAGGATTAACAATGGGGCTCGTAGTTCACTTAAACTTGAAGAACAAAAAATTGGCGAATGGTACTGTTTGGATGCTTTGCATATATGTTTCTTAGACTATATAGAAGCAATATATACAAAGATTTCAACCGTCTACCTGTTCCATTCATTGTTCTACTTGTCAAAAGTTACAAATAATTTCCGATAACGGATTAACCATTGGGGCTCATTGTTCACTTAAACTTGAAGAACAAAAAATTGGCGAATGGTACTGTTTGGATGCTTTGCATATATGTTTCTTAGATTATATAGAAGCAATATATACAATGATTTCAACCGTCTACCTGTTCCATTCATTGTTCTACTTGTCGAAATTTACAAATAATTTCCTTTAAAGGATTAACAATGGGGCTCGTTGTTCAGTTAAACTTGAAGAACAATAAATTCTCGAATTGTACTGTTTGGATGCTTTGCATATATGTTTCATAGACTATATAGTAGCAATATATACAAAGATTTCAACCGTCTACGTGTTCCAATCATTGTTCCACTTGTCGAAATTTACAAATAATTTCCTTTAAAGGATTAACAATGGGGCTCGTAGTTCACTTAAACTTGAAGAACAAAAAATTGGCGAATTGTACTGTTTGGATGCTTTGCATATATGTTTCTTAGACTATATAGAAGCAATATATACAATGATTGCAACCGTCTACCTGTTCCATTCATTGTTCTACTTGTCGAAATTTACAAATAATTTCCTTTAAAGTATTAACAATGGGGCTCGTAGTTCACTTAAACTTGAAGAACAAAAAATTGGCGAATGGTACTGTTTGGATGCTTTGCATATATGTTTCTTATACTATATAGAAGCAATATATACAAAGATTTCAACCGTCTACCTGTTCCATTCAATGTTCTACTTGTCGAAATTTACAAATAATTTCCTTTAAAGGATTAACAATGGGGCTCGTAGTTCACTTAAACTTGAAGAACAAAAAATTGGCGAATTGTACTGTTTGGATGCTATGCATATATGTTTCCTAGACTATATAGAAGCAATATATACAAAGATTTCAACCGTCTACCTGTTCCATTCATTGTTCTACTTGTCGAAAATTACAAATAATTTCCGATAAAGGATTAACAATGGGGCTCGTAATTCACTTAAACTTGAAGAACAAGAAATTGGCGAATTGTACTGTTTGGATGCTTTGCATTTATGTTTCTTAGACTATATACAAGCAACATATAGAAAGACTTCACCCGTCTACCTGTACTATTCATTGTTCTACTTGTAGAAAGTTACAAATAATTTCCGTTTCATGATTATCAATGGGGCTCGTTGTTCACTTAAACTTGAAGACCAAAAAATTGGCGTATGGTACTGTTTGGATTCTTTGCATATATGTTTCTTAGATTATATAGAAGCAATATATACAGTGATTTCAACCGTCTACCTGTTCCATTCATTGTTCTACTTGTCGAAATTTACAAATAATTTCCTTTAAAGGATTAACAATGGGGCTCGTAGTTCACTTAAACTTGAAGAACAAAAAATTGGCGAATGGTACTGTTTGGATGCTTTGCATATATGTTTCTTAGACTATATAGAAGCAATATATACAAAGATTTCAACCGTCTACCTGTTCCATTCATTGTTCTACTTGTCGAAAGTTACAAATAATTTCCGATAACGGATTAACCATTGGGGCTCATTGTTCACTTAAACTTGAAGAACAAAAAATTGGCGAATGGTACTGTTTGGATGCTTTGCATATATGTTTCTTAGACTATATAGAAGCAATATATACAAAGATTTCAACCGTCTACCTGTTCCATTCATTGTTCTACTTGTCGAAAGTTACAAATAATTTCCGATAACGGATTAACCATTGGGGCTCATTGTTCACTTAACATTGAAGAACAAAAAATTGGCGAATGGTACAGTTTGGATGCTTTGCATATATGTTTCTTAGATTATATAGAAGCAATATATACAATGATTTCAACCGTCTACCTGTTCAATTCATTGTTCTACTTCTCGAAAGTTACAAATAATTTCCGTCAAGGGATTAACAATGGGGATCGTACTTTACTTAAACTTGAAGAACAAAAAATTGGCGACTGGTACTGTTTGGATGATTTGCATATATGTTTCTTAGACTATATAGAAGCAATATATAAACAGATTTCAACCGTCTACCAGTGCGTTTCATTGTTCTACTTGTCGAAAGTTACAAATAATTTCTTTTAAAGGATTAACAATGGGGCTCATTGTTCACTTAAACTTGAAGAACAAAAAATTGGCGAATGGTACTGTTTGGATGCTTTGCATATATGTTTCTTAGACTATATAGAAGCAATATATACAAAGATTTCAACCGTCTACCTGTTCCATTCATTATTCTACTTGTCGAAAGTTACAAATAATTTCCGATAAAGGATTAACAATGGGGCTCATTGTTCACTTAAACTTGAAGAACAAGAAATTGGCGAATTGTACTGTTTGGATGCTTTGCATTTATGTTTCTTAGACTATATACAAGCAACATATAGAAAGAATTCACCCGTCTACCTGTACTATTCATTGTTCTACTTGTAGAAAGTTACAAATAATTTCCGTTTCATGATTATCAATGGGGCTCGTTGTTCACTTAAACTTGAAGACCAAAAAATTGGCGTATGGTACTGTTTGGATTCTTTGCATATATGTTTCTTAGATTATATAGAAGCAATATATACAGTGATTTCAACCGTCTACCTGTTCCATTCATTGTTCTACTTGTCGAAATTTACAAATAATTTCCTTTAAAGGATTAACAATGGGGCTCGTAGTTCACTTAAAATTGAAGAACAAAAAATTGGCAAATGGTACTGTTTGGATGCTTTGCATATATGTTTCTTAGACTATATAGAAGCAATATATACAAAGATTTCAACCGTCTACCTGTTCCATTCATTGTTCTACTTGTCGAAAGTTACAAATAATTTCCGATAACGGATTAACCATTGGGGCTCATTGTTCACTTAACATTGAAGAACAAAAAATTGGCGAATGGTACTGTTTGGATGCTTTGCATATATGTTTCTTAGATTATATAGAAGCAATATATACAATGATTTCAACCGTCTACCTGTTCAATTCATTGTTCTACTTCTCGAAAGTTACAAATAATTTCCGTCAAGGGATTAACAATGGGGATCGTACTTTACTTAAACTTGAAGAACAAAAAATTGGCGACTGGTACTGTTTGGATGATTTGCATATATGTTTCTTAGACTATATAGAAGCAATATATAAACAGATTTCAACCGTCTACCAGTGCGTTTCATTGTTCTACTTGTCGAAAGTTACAAATAATTTCTTTTAAAGGATTAACAATGGGGCTCATTGTTCACTTAAACTTGAAGAACAAAAAATTGGCGAATGGTACTGTTTGGATGCTTTGCATATATGTTTCTTAGACTATATAGAAGCAATATATACAAAGATTTCAACCGTCTACCTGTTCCATTCATTATTCTACTTGTCGAAAGTTACAAATAATTTCCGATAAAGGATTAACAATGGGGCTCATTGTTCACTTAAACTTGAAGAACAAAAAATTGGCGAATGGTACTGTTTGGATGCTTTGCATATATGTTTCTTAGACTATATAGAAGCTATATATACAAAGATTTCAACCGTCTACGTGTTCCATTCATTGTTCTACTTGTCGTAAGTTACAAATAATTTCCGATAACGGATTAACCATTGGGGCTCATTGTTCACTTAAACTTGAAGAACAAAAAATTGGCGAATTGTACTGTTTGGATGCTTTGCATATATGTTTCTTATACTATATAGAAGCAATATATACAAAGATTTCAACCGTCTACCTGTTCCATTCAATGTTCTACTTGTCGAAATTTCCAAATAATTTCCTTTAAAGGATTAACAATGGGGCTCGTAGTTCACTTAAACTTGAAGAACAAAAAATTGGCGAATTGTACTGTTTGGATGCTATGCATATATGTTTCCTAGACTATATAGAAGCAATATATACAAAGATTTCAACCGTCTACCTGTTCCATTCATTGTTCTACTTGTCGAAAATTACAAATAATTTCCGATAAAGGATTAACAATGGGGCTCGTAATTCACTTAAACTTGAAGAACAAGAAATTGGCGAATTGTACTGTTTGGATGCTTTGCATTTATGTTTCTTAGACTATATACAAGCAACATATAGAAAGACTTCACCCGTCTACCTGTACTATTCATTGTTCTACTTGTAGAAAGTTACAAATAATTTCCGTTTCATGATTATCAATGGGGCTCGTTGTTCACTTAAACTTGAAGACCAAAAAATTGGCGTATGGTACTGTTTGGATTCTTTGCATATATGTTTCTTAGATTATATAGAAGCAATATATACAGTGATTTCAACCGTCTACCTGTTCCATTCATTGTTCTACTTGTCGAAATTTACAAATAATTTCCTTTAAAGGATTAACAATGGGGCTCGTAGTTCACTTAAACTTGAAGAACAAAAAATTGGCGAATGGTACTGTTTGGATGCTTTGCATATATGTTTCTTAGACTATATAGAAGCAATATATACAAAGATTTCAACCGTCTACCTGTTCCATTCATTGTTCTACTTGTCAAAAGTTACAAATAATTTCCGATAACGGATTAACCATTGGGGCTCATTGTTCACTTAAACTTGAAGAACAAAAAATTGGCGAATGGTACTGTTTGGATGCTTTGCATATATGTTTCTTAGATTATATAGAAGCAATATATACAATGATTTCAACCGTCTACCTGTTCCATTCATTGTTCTACTTGTCGAAATTTACAAATAATTTCCTTTAAAGGATTAACAATGGGGCTCGTTGTTCAGTTAAACTTGAAGAACAATAAATTCTCGAATTGTACTGTTTGGATGCTTTGCATATATGATTCATAGACTATATAGTAGCAATATATTCAAAGATTTCAACCGTCTACGTGTTCCAATCATTGTTCCACTTGTCGAAATTTACAAATAATTTCCTTTAAAGGATTAACAATGGGGCTCGTTGTTCACTTAAATTTGAAGAACAATAAATTGGCGAATTGTACTGTTTGGATGCTTTGCATATATGTTTCTTAGACTATATAGAAGCAATATATACAATGATTGCAACCGTCTACCTGTTCCATTCATTGTTCTACTTGTCGAAATTTACAAATAATTTCCTTTAAAGTATTAACAATGGGGCTCGTAGTTCACTTAAACTTGAAGAACAAAAAATTGGCGAATTGTACTGTTTGGATGCTTTGCATACATGTTTCTTAGACTATATAGAGGCAATATATACAAAGATTTCAACCGTCTACCTGTACTATTCATTGTTCTACTTGTAGAAAGTTACAAATAATTTCCATTTCATGATTATCAATGGGGCGCGTTGTTCATTTAAACTTGAAAATCAAAAAATTGGCGAATGGTACTGTTTGGATGCTTTGCATATATGTTTCTTAGACTATATGGAAGCAATATATACAAAGATTTCAACCGTCTACGTGTTCCAATCATTGTTCTACTTGTCGAAAGTTACAAATAATTTCCGTTGAAGGATTAACCATTGGGGCTCATTGTTCACTTAAACTTGAAGAACAAAAAATTGGTGAATGGTACTGTTTGGATGCTTTGCATATTTGTTTCTTAGACTATATGGAAGCAATATATACAAAGATTTCTACCGTCTACGTGTTCCAATCATTGTTCTACTTGTCGAAATTTACAAATAATTTCCTTAAAAGGATTAACAATGGGGCTCGTTGTTCTCTTAAACTTGAAGAACAATAAATTGGCGAATTGTACTGTTTGGATGCTATGCATATATGTTTCCTAGACTATATAGAAGCAATATATACAAAGATTTCAACCGTCTACCTGTTCCATTCATTGTTCTACCTGTCGAAAATTACAGATAATTTCCGATAAAGGATTAACAATGGGGCTCGTAATTCACTTAAACTTGAAGAACAAGAAATTGGCGAATTGTACTGTTTGGATGCTTTGCATTTATGTTTCTTAGACTATATACAAGCAACATATAGAAAGACTTCACCCGTCTACCTGTACTATTCATTGTTCTACTTGTAGAAAGTTACAAATAATTTCCGTTTCATGATTATCAATGGGGCTCGTTGTTCACTTAAACTTGAAGACCAAAAAATTGGCGTATGGTACTGTTTGGATTCTTTGCATATATGTTTCTTAGATTATATAGAAGCAATATATACAGTGATTTCAACCGTCTACCTGTTCCATTCATTGTTCTACTTGTCGAAATTTACAAATAATTTCCTTTAAAGGATTAACAATGGGGCTCGTAGTTCACTTAAACTTGAAGAACAAAAAATTGGCGAATGGTACTGTTTGGATGCTTTGCATATATGTTTCTTAGACTATATAGAAGCAATATATACAAAGATTTCAACCGTCTACCTGTTCCATTCATTGTTCTACTTGTCGAAAGTTACAAATAATTTCCGATAACGGATTAACCATTGGGGCTCATTGTTCACTTAAACTTGAAGAACAAAAAATTGGCGAATGGTACTGTTTGGATGCTTTGCATATATGTTTCTTAGATTATATAGAAGCAATATATACAATGATTTCAACCGTCTACCTGTTCCATTCATTGTTCTACTTGTCGAAATTTACAAATAATTTCCTTTAAAGGATTAACAATGGGGCTCGTTGTTCAGTTAAACTTGAAGAACAATAAATTCTCGAATTGTACTGTTTGGATGCTTTGCATATATGTTTCATAGACTATATAGTAGCAATATATACAAAGATTTCAACCGTCTACGTGTTCCAATCATTGTTCTACTTGTCGAAAGTTACAAATAATTTCCGTTGAAGGATTAACCATTGGGGCTCATTGTTCACTTAAACTTGAAGAACAAAAAATTGGTGAATGGTACTGTTTGGATGCTTTGCATATTTGTTTCTTAGACTATATGGAAGCAATATATACAAAGATTTCTACCGTCTACGTGTTCCAATCATTGTTCTACTTGTCGAAATTTACAAATAATTTCCTTAAAAGGATTAACAATGGGGCTCGTTGTTCTCTTAAACTTGAAGAACAATAAATTGGCGAATTGTACTGTTTGGATGCTATGCATATATGTTTCCTAGACTATATAGAAGCAATATATACAAAGATTTCAACCGTCTACCTGTTCCATTCATTGTTCTACTTGTCGAAAATTACAAATAATTTCCGATAACGGATTAACCATTGGGGCTCATTGTTCACTTAAACTTGAAGAACAAAAAATTGGCGAATTGTACTGTTTGGATGCTTTGCATATATGTTTCTTAGGCTATATAGAAGCAATATATACAAAGATTTCAACCGTCTACCTGTTCCATTCATTGTTCTACTTGTCGAAATTTACAAATAATTTCCTTTAAAGGATTAACAATGGGGCTCGTAGTTCACTTAAACTTGAAGAACAAAAAATTGGCGAATGGTACTGTTTGGATGCTTTGCATATATGTTTCTTAGACTATATAGAAGCAATATATACAAAGATTTCAACCGTCTACCTGTTCCATTCATTGTTCTACTTGTCGAAAGTTACAAATAATTTCCGATAACGGATTAACCATTGGGGCTCATTGTTCACTTAAACTTGAAGAACAAAAAATTGGCGAATGGTACTGTTTGGATGCTTTGCATATATGTTTCTTAGATTATATAGAAGCAATATATACAATGATTTCAACCGTCTACCTGTTCAATTCATTGTTCTACTTCTCGAAAGTTACAAATAATTTCCGTCAAGGGATTAACAATGGGGATCGTACTTTACTTAAACTTGAAGAACAAAAAATTGGCGAATTGTACTGTTTGGATGCTATGCATATATGTTTCCTAGACTATATAGAAGCAATATATACAAAGATTTCAACCGTCTACCTGTTCCATTCATTGTTCTACTTGTCGAAAATTACAAATAATTTCCGATAAAGGATTAACAATGGGGCTCGTAATTCACTTAAACTTGAAGAACAAGAAATTGGCGAATTGTACTGTTTGGATGCTTTGCATTTATGTTTCTTAGACTATATACAAGCAACATATAGAAAGACTTCACCCGTCTACCTGTACTATTCATTGTTCTACTTGTAGAAAGTTACAAATAATTTCCGTTTCATGATTATCAATGGGGCTCGTTGTTCACTTAAACTTGAAGACCAAAAAATTGGCGTATGGTACTGTTTGGATTCTTTGCATATATGTTTCTTAGATTATATAGAAGCAATATATACAGTGATTTCAACCGTCTACCTGTTCCATTCATTGTTCTACTTGTCGAAATTTACAAATAATTTCCTTTAAAGGATTAACAATGGGGCTCGTAGTTCACTTAAACTTGAAGAACAAAAAATTGGCGAATGGTACTGTTTGGATGCTTTGCATATATGTTTCTTAGACTATATAGAAGCAATATATACAAAGATTTCAACCGTCTACCTGTTCCATTCATTGTTCTACTTGTCGAAAGTTACAAATAATTTCCGATAACGGATTAACCATTGGGGCTCATTGTTCACTTAAACTTGAAGAACAAAAAATTGGCGAATGGTACTGTTTGGATGCTTTGCATATATGTTTCTTAGATTATATAGAAGCAATATATACAATGATTTCAACCGTCTACCTGTTCCATTCATTGTTCTACTTGTCGAAATTTACAAATAATTTCCTTTAAAGGATTAACAATGGGGCTCGTTGTTCAGTTAAACTTGAAGAACAATAAATTCTCGAATTGTACTGTTTGGATGCTTTGCATATATGTTTCATAGACTATATAGTAGCAATATATACAAAGATTTCAACCGTCTACGTGTTCCAATCATTGTTCTACTTGTCGAAAGTTACAAATAATTTCCGTTGAAGGATTAACCATTGGGGCTCATTGTTCACTTAAACTTGAAGAACAAAAAATTGGTGAATGGTACTGTTTGGATGCTTTGCATATTTGTTTCTTAGACTATATGGAAGCAATATATACAAAGATTTCTACCGTCTACGTGTTCCAATCATTGTTCTACTTGTCGAAATTTACAAATAATTTCCTTAAAAGGATTAACAATGGGGCTCGTTGTTCTCTTAAACTTGAAGAACAATAAATTGGCGAATTGTACTGTTTGGATGCTATGCATATATGTTTCCTAGACTATATAGAAGCAATATATACAAAGATTTCAACCGTCTACCTGTTCCATTCATTGTTCTACTTGTCGAAAATTACAGATAATTTCCGATAAAGGATTAACAATGGGGCTCGTAGTTCACTTAAACTTGAAGAACAAGAAATTGGCGAATTGTACTGTTTGGATGCTTTGCGTACAAGTTTCTCAGACTATATGGAAGCAATATATACAAAGATTTCAACCGTCTACGTGTTCCAATCATTTTTCTACTTGTCGAAATTTACAAATAATTTCCTTTAAAGGATTAACAATGGGGCTCGTTGTTCACTAAAACTTGAAGAACAAAAAATTGATGAATGGTACTGTTTGGATGCTTTGCATATATGTTTCTTAGACTATATAGAAGCAATATATACAAAGATTCCAACCGTCTACCTGTTCCATTCATTGTTCTAATTGTCGAAATTTATAAATAATTTCCTTTAAAGGATTAACAATGGGGATCGTAGTTCACTTAAACTTGAAGAAAAATCAATTGGCGAATTGTACTGTTTGGATGCTTTGCATATATGTTTCTTAGACTATATAGAAGCAATATATACAATGATTTCAACCGTCTACCTGTTCCATTCATTGTTCTACTTGTCGAAAGTTAGAAATAATTTCCGTTAAAGGATTAACAATGGGGCTCGTAGTTCACTTAAACTTGAAGAACAAAAAATTGGCGAATTGTACTGTTTGGATGCTTTGCACATATGTTTCTTAGACTGTATAGAAGCAATATATACAAAGATTTCAACCGTCTACCTGTTCCATTCATTGTTCTAGTTGTCGAAATTTACAAATAATTTCCTTTAAAGGTTTAACAATGGGGCTCGTTGTTCTCTTAAACTTGAAGAACAATAAATTGGCGAATTGTACTGTTTGGATGCTTTGCATATATGTTTCTTAGACTATATGGAAGCAATATATACAAAGATTTCAACAGACTACCTGTTCTATTCATTGTTCTACTTGTAGAAACTTATAAATAATTTCCCTTTCATGATTATCAATGGGTCTCGTAGTTCACTTAAACTTGAAGAACAAAAAATTGGCGAATTGTACTGTTTGGATGCTTTGCATATATGTTTCTTAGACTATATAGAAGCATTATATAGAAAGATTTCAACCGCCTACCTGTTCCATTCATTGTTCTACTTGTCGAAATTTACAAATAATTTCCTTTAAAGCATTAACAATGGGGCTCGTTGTTCACTTAAACTTGAAGAACAAAAAATTGGCGAATTGTACTGTTTGGATGCTTTGCATATATGTTTCTTAGACTATATAGCAGCAATATATACAAAGATTTCAACCGTCTACCTGTTCCATTCATTGTTCTACTTGTCGAAAATTACAAATAATTTCCCTTTCATGATTATCAATGGGGCTCGTAGTTCACTTAAACTTGAAGAACAAAAAATTGGCGAATTCTACTGTTTGGATGCTTTGCATATATGTTTCTTAGACTATATGGAAGCATTATATAGAAAGATTTCAACCGCCTACCTGTTCCATTCATTGTTCTACTTGTCGAAAGTTACAAATAATTTCCATTTCATGATTATCAATGGGGCTCGCTGTTCACTTAAATTTGAAGAACAAAAAATTGGCGAATGGTACTGTTTGGATGCTTTGCGTACATGTTTCTTAGACTATATGGAAGCAATATATACAAAGATTTCAACCGTCTACGTGTTCCAATCATTGTTCTACTTGTCGAAATTTATAAATAATTTCCGTCAAAGGATTAACAATGGGGATCGTAGTTCACTTAAACTTGAAGAACAATAAATTGGCGAATTGTACTGTTTGGATGCTTTGCATATATGTTTCTTAGACTATATAGAAGCAATATATACAAAGATTTCAACCGTCTACCTGTTCCATTCATTATTCTACTTGTCGAAAGTTACAAATAATTTCCGATAAAGGATTAACAATGGGGCTCATTGTTCACTTAAACTTGAAGAACAAAAAATTGGCGAATGGTACTGTTTGGATGCTTTGCATATATGTTTCTTAGACTATATAGAAGCTATATATACAAAGATTTCAACCGTCTACGTGTTCCATTCATTGTTCTACTTGTCGTAAGTTACAAATAATTTCCGATAACGGATTAACCATTGGGGCTCATTGTTCACTTAAACTTGAAGAACAAAAAATTGGCGAATGGTACTGTTTGGATGCTTTGCATATATGTTCCTTAGATTATATAGAAGCAATATATACAATGATTTCAACCGTCTACCTGTTCCATTCATTGTTCTACTTGTCGAAATTTACAAATAATTTCCTTTAAAGGATTAACAATGGGGCTCGTTGTTCAGTTAAACTTGAAGAACAATAAATTCTCGAATTGTACTGTTTGGATGCTTTGCATATATGTTTCATAGACTATATAGTAGCAATATATACAAAGATTTCAACCGTCTACGTGTTCCAATCATTGTTCCACTTGTCGAAATTTACAAATAATTTCCTTTAAAGGATTAACAATGGGGCTCGTTGTTCACTTAAATTTGAAGAACAATAAATTGGCGAATTGTACTGTTTGGATGCTTTGCATATATGTTTCTTAGACTATATAGAAGCAATATATACAATGATTGCAACCGTCTACCTGTTCCATTCATTGTTCTACTTGTCGAAATTTACAAATAATTTCCTTTAAAGTATTAACAATGGGGCTCGTAGTTCACTTAAACTTGAAGAACAAAAAATTGGCGAATTGTACTGTTTGGATGCTTTGCATACATGTTTCTTAGACTATATAGAGGCAATATATACAAAGATTTCAACCGTCTACCTGTACTATTCATTGTTCTACTTGTAGAAAGTTACAAATAATTTCCATTTCATGATTATCAATGGGGCGCGTTGTTCATTTAAACTTGAAAATCAAAAAATTGGCGAATGGTACTGTTTGGATGCTTTGCATATATGTTTCTTAGACTATATGGAAGCAATATATACAAAGATTTCAACCGTCTACGTGTTCCAATCATTGTTCTACTTGTCGAAAGTTACAAATAATTTCCGTTGAAGGATTAACCATTGGGGCTCATTGTTCACTTAAACTTGAAGAACAAAAAATTGGTGAATGGTACTGTTTGGATGCTTTGCATATTTGTTTCTTAGACTATATGGAAGCAATATATACAAAGATTTCTACCGTCTACGTGTTCCAATCATTGTTCTACTTGTCGAAATTTACAAATAATTTCCTTAAAAGGATTAACAATGGGGCTCGTTGTTCTCTTAAACTTGAAGAACAATAAATTGGCGAATTGTACTGTTTGGATGCTATGCATATATGTTTCCTAGACTATATAGAAGCAATATATACAAAGATTTCAACCGTCTACCTGTTCCATTCATTGTTCTACTTGTCGAAAATTACAGATAATTTCCGATAAAGGATTAACAATGGGGCTCGTAATTCACTTAAACTTGAAGAACAAGAAATTGGCGAATTGTACTGTTTGGATGCTTTGCATTTATGTTTCTTAGACTATATACAAGCAACATATAGAAAGACTTCACCCGTCTACCTGTACTATTCATTGTTCTACTTGTAGAAAGTTACAAATAATTTCCGTTTCATGATTATCAATGGGGCTCGTTGTTCACTTAAACTTGAAGACCAAAAAATTGGCGTATGGTACTGTTTGGATTCTTTGCATATATGTTTCTTAGATTATATAGAAGCAATATATACAGTGATTTCAACCGTCTACCTGTTCCATTCATTGTTCTACTTGTCGAAATTTACAAATAATTTCCTTTAAAGGATTAACAATGGGGCTCGTAGTTCACTTAAACTTGAAGAACAAAAAATTGGCGAATGGTACTGTTTGGATGCTTTGCATATATGTTTCTTAGACTATATAGAAGCAATATATACAAAGATTTCAACCGTCTACCTGTTCCATTCATTGTTCTACTTGTCGAAAGTTACAAATAATTTCCGATAACGGATTAACCATTGGGGCTCATTGTTCACTTAAACTTGAAGAACAAAAAATTGGCGAATGGTACTGTTTGGATGCTTTGCATATATGTTTCTTAGATTATATAGAAGCAATATATACAATGATTTCAACCGTCTACCTGTTCCATTCATTGTTCTACTTGTCGAAATTTACAAATAATTTCCTTTAAAGGATTAACAATGGGGCTCGTTGTTCAGTTAAACTTGAAGAACAATAAATTCTCGAATTGTACTGTTTGGATGCTTTGCATATATGTTTCATAGACTATATAGTAGCAATATATACAAAGATTTCAACCGTCTACGTGTTCCAATCATTGTTCTACTTGTCGAAAGTTACAAATAATTTCCGTTGAAGGATTAACCATTGGGGCTCATTGTTCACTTAAACTTGAAGAACAAAAAATTGGTGAATGGTACTGTTTGGATGCTTTGCATATTTGTTTCTTAGACTATATGGAAGCAATATATACAAAGATTTCTACCGTCTACGTGTTCCAATCATTGTTCTACTTGTCGAAATTTACAAATAATTTCCTTAAAAGGATTAACAATGGGGCTCGTTGTTCTCTTAAACTTGAAGAACAATAAATTGGCGAATTGTACTGTTTGGATGCTATGCATATATGTTTCCTAGACTATATAGAAGCAATATATACAAAGATTTCAACCGTCTACCTGTTCCATTCATTGTTCTACTTGTCGAAAATTACAAATAATTTCCGATAACGGATTAACCAT
This sequence comes from Cerceris ruficornis, assembly GCA_963989415.1. NCBI lineage: Eukaryota > Metazoa > Arthropoda > Insecta > Hymenoptera > Crabronidae > Cerceris > Cerceris ruficornis. The sequence goes on along the minus strand of CAXDIW010000481.1, from coordinate 1,112,827 downwards.
TGGGGCTCATTGTTCACTTAAACTTGAAGAACAAAAAATTGGCGAATTGTACTGTTTGGATGCTTTGCATATATGTTTCTTAGACTATATAGAAGCAATATATACAAAGATTTCAACCGTCTACCTGTTCCATTCATTGTTCTACTTGTCGAAATTTACAAATAATTTCCTTTAAAGGATTAACAATGGGGCTCGTAGTTCACTTAAACTTGAAGAACAAAAAATTGGCGAATGGTACTGTTTGGATGCTTTGCATATATGTTTCTTAGACTATATAGAAGCAATATATACAAAGATTTCAACCGTCTACCTGTTCCATTCATTGTTCTACTTGTCGAAAGTTACAAATAATTTCCGATAACGGATTAACCATTGGGGCTCATTGTTCACTTAAACTTGAAGAACAAAAAATTGGCGAATGGTACTGTTTGGATGCTTTGCATATATGTTTCTTAGATTATATAGAAGCAATATATACAATGATTTCAACCGTCTACCTGTTCAATTCATTGTTCTACTTCTCGAAAGTTACAAATAATTTCCGTCAAGGGATTAACAATGGGGATCGTACTTTACTTAAACTTGAAGAACAAAAAATTGGCGAATTGTACTGTTTGGATGCTATGCATATATGTTTCCTAGACTATATAGAAGCAATATATACAAAGATTTCAACCGTCTACCTGTTCCATTCATTGTTCTACTTGTCGAAAATTACAAATAATTTCCGATAAAGGATTAACAATGGGGCTCGTAATTCACTTAAACTTGAAGAACAAGAAATTGGCGAATTGTACTGTTTGGATGCTTTGCATTTATGTTTCTTAGACTATATACAAGCAACATATAGAAAGACTTCACCCGTCTACCTGTACTATTCATTGTTCTACTTGTAGAAAGTTACAAATAATTTCCGTTTCATGATTATCAATGGGGCTCGTTGTTCACTTAAACTTGAAGACCAAAAAATTGGCGTATGGTACTGTTTGGATTCTTTGCATATATGTTTCTTAGATTATATAGAAGCAATATATACAGTGATTTCAACCGTCTACCTGTTCCATTCATTGTTCTACTTGTCGAAATTTACAAATAATTTCCTTTAAAGGATTAACAATGGGGCTCGTAGTTCACTTAAACTTGAAGAACAAAAAATTGGCGAATGGTACTGTTTGGATGCTTTGCATATATGTTTCTTAGACTATATAGAAGCAATATATACAAAGATTTCAACCGTCTACCTGTTCCATTCATTGTTCTACTTGTCGAAAGTTACAAATAATTTCCGATAACGGATTAACCATTGGGGCTCATTGTTCACTTAAACTTGAAGAACAAAAAATTGGCGAATGGTACTGTTTGGATGCTTTGCATATATGTTTCTTAGATTATATAGAAGCAATATATACAATGATTTCAACCGTCTACCTGTTCCATTCATTGTTCTACTTGTCGAAATTTACAAATAATTTCCTTTAAAGGATTAACAATGGGGCTCGTTGTTCAGTTAAACTTGAAGAACAATAAATTCTCGAATTGTACTGTTTGGATGCTTTGCATATATGTTTCATAGACTATATAGTAGCAATATATACAAAGATTTCAACCGTCTACGTGTTCCAATCATTGTTCTACTTGTCGAAAGTTACAAATAATTTCCGTTGAAGGATTAACCATTGGGGCTCATTGTTCACTTAAACTTGAAGAACAAAAAATTGGTGAATGGTACTGTTTGGATGCTTTGCATATTTGTTTCTTAGACTATATGGAAGCAATATATACAAAGATTTCTACCGTCTACGTGTTCCAATCATTGTTCTACTTGTCGAAATTTACAAATAATTTCCTTAAAAGGATTAACAATGGGGCTCGTTGTTCTCTTAAACTTGAAGAACAATAAATTGGCGAATTGTACTGTTTGGATGCTATGCATATATGTTTCCTAGACTATATAGAAGCAATATATACAAAGATTTCAACCGTCTACCTGTTCCATTCATTGTTCTACTTGTCGAAAATTACAGATAATTTCCGATAAAGGATTAACAATGGGGCTCGTAGTTCACTTAAACTTGAAGAACAAGAAATTGGCGAATTGTACTGTTTGGATGCTTTGCGTACAAGTTTCTCAGACTATATGGAAGCAATATATACAAAGATTTCAACCGTCTACGTGTTCCAATCATTTTTCTACTTGTCGAAATTTACAAATAATTTCCTTTAAAGGATTAACAATGGGGCTCGTTGTTCACTAAAACTTGAAGAACAAAAAATTGATGAATGGTACTGTTTGGATGCTTTGCATATATGTTTCTTAGACTATATAGAAGCAATATATACAAAGATTCCAACCGTCTACCTGTTCCATTCATTGTTCTAATTGTCGAAATTTATAAATAATTTCCTTTAAAGGATTAACAATGGGGATCGTAGTTCACTTAAACTTGAAGAAAAATAAATTGGCGAATTGTACTGTTTGGATGCTTTGCATATATGTTTCTTAGACTATATAGAAGCAATATATACAATGATTTCAACCGTCTACCTGTTCCATTCATTGTTCTACTTGTCGAAAGTTAGAAATAATTTCCGTTAAAGGATTAACAATGGGGCTCGTAGTTCACTTAAACTTGAAGAACAAAAAATTGGCGAATTGTACTGTTTGGATGCTTTGCACATATGTTTCTTAGACTGTATAGAAGCAATATATACAAAGATTTCAACCGTCTACGTGTTCCAATCATTGTTCTACTTGTTGAAATTTATAAATAATTTCCGTCAAAGGATTAACAATGGGGATCGTAGTTCACTTAAACTTGAAGAACAATAAATTGGCGAATTGTACTGTTTGGATGCTTTGCATATATGTTTCTTAGACTATATAGAAGCAATATATACAATGATTTCAACCGTCAACCTGTTCTATTCATTGTTCTACTTGTAGAAAGTTACAAATAAATTCCGTTTCATGATTATCAATGGGGCTCCTTGTTCACTTAAACTTGAAGAACAAAAAATTGGCGAATGGTACTGTTTGGATGCTTTGCATATATATTTCTTAGATTATATAGAAGCAATATATACAAAGATTTCATCCGTCTACCTGTTCCATTCATTGTTCTACTTGTCGAAAGTTACAAATAATTTCCGTTAAGGGATTAACCATTGGGGCTCATTGTTCACTTAAACTTGAAGAACAAAAAATTGGCGAATTGTACTGTTTGGATGCTTTGCATATATGTTTCTTAGACTATATAGAAGCAATATATACAAAGATTTCAACCGTCTACCTGTTCCATTCATTGTTCTACTTGTCGGAAGTTACAAATAATTTCCGTTAAAGTATTAACAATGGGGCTCGTAGTTCACTTAAACATGAAGATGAAATAATTGGCGAATTGTACTGTTTGGATGCTTTGCATATATGTTTCTTAGATTATATAGAAGCAATATATACAAAGATTTCAACAGTCTACCTGTTCCATTCATTGTTCTACTTGTCGAAAGTTACAAATAATTTCCGATAACGGATTAACCATTGGGGCTCATTGTTCACTTAAACTTGAAGAACAAAAAATTGGCGAATGGTACTGTTTGGATGCTTTGCATATATGTTTCTTAGATTATATAGAAGCAATATATACAATGATTTCAACCGTCTACCTGTTCAATTCATTGTTCTACTTCTCGAAAGTTACAAATAATTTCCGTCAAGGGATTAACAATGGGGATCGTACTTTACTTAAACTTGAAGAACAAAAAATTGGCGACTGGTACTGTTTGGATGATTTGCATATATGTTTCTTAGACTATATAGAAGCAATATATAAACAGATTTCAACCGTCTACCAGTGCGTTTCATTGTTCTACTTGTCGAAAGTTACAAATAATTTCTTTTAAAGGATTAACAATGGGGCTCATTGTTCACTTAAACTTGAAGAACAAAAAATTGGCGAATGGTACTGTTTGGATGCTTTGCATATATGTTTCTTAGACTATATAGAAGCAATATATACAAAGATTTCAACCGTCTACCTGTTCCATTCATTATTCTACTTGTCGAAAGTTACAAATAATTTCCGATAAAGGATTAACAATGGGGCTCATTGTTCACTTAAACTTGAAGAACAAAAAATTGGCGAATGGTACTGTTTGGATGCTTTGCATATATGTTTCTTAGACTATATAGAAGCTATATATACAAAGATTTCAACCGTCTACGTGTTCCATTCATTGTTCTACTTGTCGTAAGTTACAAATAATTTCCGATAACGGATTAACCATTGGGGCTCATTGTTCACTTAAACTTGAAGAACAAAAAATTGGCGAATTGTACTGTTTGGATGCTTTGCATATATGTTTCTTATACTATATAGAAGCAATATATACAAAGATTTCAACCGTCTACCTGTTCCATTCAATGTTCTACTTGTCGAAATTTACAAATAATTTCCTTTAAAGGATTAACAATGGGGCTCGTAGTTCACTTAAACTTGAAGAACAAAAAATTGGCGAATTGTACTGTTTGGATGCTATGCATATATGTTTCGTAGACTATATAGAAGCAATATATACAAAGATTTCAACCTTCTACCTGTTCCATTCATTGTTCTACTTGTCGAAAATTACAAATAATTTCCGATAAAGGATTAACAATGGGGCTCGTAATTCACTTAAACTTGAAGAACAAGAAATTGGCGAATTGTACTGTTTGGATGCTTTGCATTTATGTTTCTTAGACTATATACAAGCAACATATAGAAAGACTTCACCCGTCTACCTGTACTATTCATTGTTCTACTTGTAGAAAGTTACAAATAATTTCCGTTTCATGATTATCAATGGGGCTCGTTGTTCACTTAAACTTGAAGACCAAAAAATTGGCGTATGGTACTGTTTGGATTCTTTGCATATATGTTTCTTAGATTATATAGAAGCAATATATACAGTGATTTCAACCGTTTACCTGTTCCATTCATTGTTCTACTTGTCGAAATTTACAAATAATTTCCTTTAAAGGATTAACAATGGGGCTCGTAGTTCACTTAAACTTGAAGAACAAAAAATTGGCGAATGGTACTGTTTGGATGCTTTGCATATATGTTTCTTAGACTATATAGAAGCAATATATACAAAGATTTCAACCGTCTACCTGTTCCATTCATTGTTCTACTTGTCGAAAGTTACAAATAATTTCCGATAACGGATTAACCATTGGGGCTCATTGTTCACTTAAACTTGAAGAACAAAAAATTGGCGAATGGTACTGTTTGGATGCTTTGCATATATGTTTCTTAGATTATATAGAAGCAATATATACAATGATTTCAACCGTCTACCTGTTCCATTCATTGTTCTACTTGTCGAAATTTACAAATAATTTCCTTTAAAGGATTAACAATGGGGCTCGTTGTTCACTTAAACTTGAAGAACAATAAATTCTCGAATTGTACTGTTTGGATGCTTTGCATATATGTTTCATAGACTATATAGTAGCAATATATACAAAGATTTCAACCGTCTACGTGTTCCAATCATTGTTCCACTTGTCGAAATTTACAAATAATTTCCTTTAAAGGATTAACAATGGGGCTCGTTGTTCACTTAAATTTGAAGAACAATAAATTGGCGAATTGTACTGTTTGGATGCTTTGCATATATGTTTCTTAGACTATATAGAAGCAATATATACAATGATTGCAACCGTCTACCTGTTCCATTCATTGTTCTACTTGTCGAAATTTACAAATAATTTCCTTTAAAGTATTAACAATGGGGCTCGTAGTTCACTTAAACTTGAAGAACAAAAAATTGGCGAATTGTACTGTTTGGATGCTTTGCATACATGTTTCTTAGACTATATAGAGGCAATATATACAAAGATTTCAACCGTCTACCTGTACTATTCATTGTTCTACTTGTAGAAAGTTACAAATAATTTCCATTTCATGATTATCAATGGGGCGCGTTGTTCATTTAAACTTGAAAATCAAAAAATTGGCGAATGGTACTGTTTGGATGCTTTGCATATATGTTTCTTAGACTATATGGAAGCAATATATACAAAGATTTCAACCGTCTACGTGTTCCAATCATTGTTCTACTTGTCGAAAGTTACAAATAATTTCCGTTGAAGGATTAACCATTGGGGCTCATTGTTCACTTAAACTTGAAGAACAAAAAATTGGTGAATGGTACTGTTTGGATGCTTTGCATATTTGTTTCTTAGACTATATGGAAGCAATATATACAAAGATTTCTACCGTCTACGTGTTCCAATCATTGTTCTACTTGTCGAAATTTACAAATAATTTCCTTAAAAGGATTAACAATGGGGCTCGTTGTTCTCTTAAACTTGAAGAACAATAAATTGGCGAATTGTACTGTTTGGATGCTATGCATATATGTTTCCTAGACTATATAGAAGCAATATATACAAAGATTTCAACCGTCTACCTGTTCCATTCATTGTTCTACTTGTCGAAAATTACAGATAATTTCCGATAAAGGATTAACAATGGGGCTCGTAGTTCACTTAAACTTGAAGAACAAGAAATTGGCGAATTGTACTGTTTGGATGCTTTGCGTACAAGTTTCTCAGACTATATGGAAGCAATATATACAAAGATTTCAACCGTCTACGTGTTCCAATCATTTTTCTACTTGTCGAAATTTACAAATAATTTCCTTTAAAGGATTAACAATGGGGCTCGTTGTTCACTAAAACTTGAAGAACAAAAAATTGATGAATGGTACTGTTTGGATGCTTTGCATATATGTTTCTTAGACTATATAGAAGCAATATATACAAAGATTCCAACCGTCTACCTGTTCCATTCATTGTTCTAATTGTCGAAATTTATAAATAATTTCCTTTAAAGGATTAACAATGGGGATCGTAGTTCACTTAAACTTGAAGAAAAATAAATTGGCGAATTGTACTGTTTGGATGCTTTGCATATATGTTTCTTGGACTATATAGAAGCAATATATACAATGATTTCAACCGTCTACCTGTTCCATTCATTGTTCTACTTGTCGAAAGTTAGAAATAATTTCCGTTAAAGGATTAACAATGGGGCTCGTAGTTCACTTAAACTTGAAGAACAAAAAATTGGCGAATTGTACTGTTTGGATGCTTTGCACATATGTTTCTTAGACTGTATAGAAGCAATATATACAAAGATTTCAACAGACTACCTGTTCTATTCATTGTTCTACTTGTAGAAACTTATAAATAATTTCCCTTTCATGATTATCAATGGGGCTCGTAGTTCACTTAAACTTGAAGAACAAAAAATTGGCGAATTGTACTGTTTGGATGCTTTGCATATATGTTTCTTAGACTATATAGAAGCATTATATAGAAAGATTTCAACCGCCTACCTGTTCCATTCATTGTTCTACTTGTCGAAATTTACAAATAATTTCCTTTAAAGCATTAACAATGGTGCTCGTTGTTCACTTAAACTTGAAGAACAATAAATTGGCGAATTGTACTGTTTGGATGCTTTGCATATATGTTTCTTAGACTATATAGCAGCAATATATACAAAGATTTCAACCGTCTACCTGTTCCATTCATTGTTCTACTTGTCGAAAATTACAAATAATTTCCCTTTCATGATTATCAATGGGGCTCGTAGTTCACTTAAACTTGAAGAACAAAAAATTGGCGAATTCTACTGTTTGGATGCTTTGCATATATGTTTCTTAGACAATATGGAAGCATTATATAGAAACATTTCAACCGCCTGACTGTTCCATTCATTGTTCTACTTGTCGAAAGTTACAAATAATTTCCATTTCATGATTATCAATGGGGCTCGCTGTTCACTTAAATTTGAAGAACAAAAAATTGGCGAATGGTACTGTTTGGATGCTTTGCGTACATGTTTCTTAGACTATATGGAAGCAATATATACAAAGATTTCAACCGTCTACGTGTTCCAATCATTGTTCTACTTGTCGAAATTTATAAATAATTTCCGTCAAAGGATTAACAATGGGGATCGTAGTTCACTTAAACTTGAAGAACAATAAATTGGCGAATTGTACTGTTTGGATGCTTTGCATATATGTTTCTTAGACTATATAGAAGCAATATATACAATGATTTCAACCGTCTACCTGTTCTATTCATTGTTCTACTTGTAGAAAGTTACAAATAAATTCCGTTTCATGATTATCAATGGGGCTCGTTGTTCACTTAAACTTGAAGAACAAAAAATTGGCGAATGGTACTGTTTGGATGCTTTGCATATATATTTCTTAGATTATATAGAAGCAATATATACAAAGATTTCAACCGTCTACCTGTTCCATTCATTGTTCTACTTGTCGAAAGTTACAAATAATTTCCGTTAAGGGATTAACCATTGGGGCTCATTGTTCACTTAAACTTGAAGAACAAAAAATTGGCGAATTGTACTGTTTGGATGCTTTGCATATATGTTTCTTAGACTATATAGAAGCAATATATACAAAGATTTCAACCGTCTACCTGTTCCATTCATTGTTCTACTTGTCGGAAGTTACAAATAATTTCCGTTAAAGTATTAACAATGGGGCTCGTAGTTCACTTAAACATGAAGATGAAATAATTGGCGAATTGTACTGTTTGGATGCTTTGCATATATGTTTCTTAGATTATATAGAAGCAATATATACAAAGATTTCAACCGTCTACATGTTCCATTCATTGTTCTACTTGTCGAAAGGTACAAATAATTTCCGATAAAGGATTAACCATTGGGGCTCATTGTTCACTTACACTTGAAGAACAAAAAATTGGCGAATGGTACTTTTTGGATGCTTTGCATATATGTTTCTTAGACTATATAGAAGCAACATATACAAAGATTTCAACCGTCTACCTGTTCTATTCATTGTTCTACTTGTAGAAAGTTACAAATAAATTCCGTTTCATGATTATCAATGGGGCTCGTTGTTCACTTAAACTTGAAGAACAAAAAATTGGCAAATGGTACTGCTTGGATGATTTGCATATATGTTTCATAGACTATATGGAAGCAATATATACAAAGATTTCAACCGTCTACCTGTTCCATTCATTGTTCTACTTGTCGAAAGTTACAAATAATTTCCGTTAAGGGATTAACCATTGGGGCTCATTGTTCACTTAAACTTGAAGAACAAAAAATTGGCGAATTGTACTGTTTGGATGCTTTGCATATATGTTTCTTAGACTATATAGAAGCAATATATACAAAGATTTCAACCGTCTACCTGTTCCATTCATTGTTCTACTTGTCGGAAGTTACAAATAATTTCCGTTAAAGTATTAACAATGGGGCTCGTAGTTCACTTAAACATGAAGATGAAATAATTGGCGAATTGTACTGTTTGGATGCTTTGCATATATGTTTCTTAGATTATATAGAAGCAATATATACAAAGATTTCAACAGTCTACCTGTTCCATTCATTGTTCTACTTGTCGAAAGTTACAAATAATTTCCGTTTCACGATTATCAATGGGGCTCGTTGTTCACTTAAACTTGAAGAACAAAAAATTGGCGAATGGTACTGTTTGGATGAATTGCATATATGTTTCTTAGATTATATAGAAGCAATATATACAAAGATTTCAACCGTCTACATGTTCCATTCATTGTTCTACTTGTCGAAAGGTACAAATAATTTCCGATAAAGGATTAACCATTGGGGCTCATTGTTCACTTACACTTGAAGAACAAAAAATTGGCGAATGGTACTTTTTGGATGCTTTGCATATATGTTTCTTAGACTATATAGAAGCAACATATACAAAGATTTCAACCGTCTACCTGTTCTATTCATTGTTCTACTTGTAGAAAGTTACAAATAAATTCCGTTTCATGATTATCAATGGGGCTCGTTGTTCACTTAAACTTGAAGAACAAAAAATTGGCGAATAGTACTGTTTGGATGCTTTGCATATATGTTTCTTAGATTATATAGAAGCAATATATACAAAGATTTCAACCGTCTACCTGTTCCATTCATTGTTCTACTTGTCGAAAGTTACAAATAATTTCAGTTAAGGGATTAACCATTGGGGCTCATTGTTCACTTAAAATTGAGGAACAAAAAATTGGCGAATTGTACTGTTTGGATGCTTTGCATATATGTTTCTTAGACTATTTAGAAGCAATATATAGAAAGATTTCGCCCGTCTACCTGTACTATTTATTGTTCTACTTGTAGAAAGTTACAAATAATTTCCATTTCGTGATTATCAATGGGGCTCGCTGTTCACTTAAACTTGAAGATCAAAAAATTGGCGATTGTTACTGTTTAGATGCTTTGCATATATGTTACTTAGATTATATAGAAGCAATATAAACAAAGATTTCAACCGTCTACCTGTTCCATTCATTGTTCTACTTGTCGAGAATTACAAAAAATTTCCGATAAAGGATTAACCATTGGGGCTCATTGTTCACTTAAATTTGAAGATCAAATAATTGGCGAATTTTACTGTTTGGATGATTTGCAGATATGTTTCTTAGACTATATAGAAGCAATATATACAATGATTTCAACCGTCTACCTGTTCCATTCATTGTTCTACTTGTCGAAAGTTACAAATAATTTCCGTTTCATGATTATCAATGGGGCTCGTTGTTCACTTAAACTTGAAGAACAAAAAATTGGCGAATGGTACTGTTTGGATGAATTGCATATATGTTTCTTAGATTATATAGTAGCAATATATACAAAGATTTCAACCGTCTACCTGTTCCATTCATTGTTCTACTTGTCGAAAATTACAATTAATTTCCGTTTCATGATTATCAATGGGGCTCGTAGTTCACTTAAACATGAAGATGAAATAATTGGCGAATTGTACTGTTTGGATGTTTGCATATATGTTTCTTAGATTATATAGAAGCAATATAAACAAAGATTTCAACCGTCTACCTGTTCCATTCATTGTTCTACTTGTCGAGAATTACAAAAAATTTCCGATAAAGGATTAACCATTGGGGCTCATTGTTCACTTAAACTTGAAGATCAAAAAATTGGCGATTGTTACTGTTTAGATGCTTTGCATACAGGTTTCTTAGACTATATAGAAGCAATATATACAATGATTTCAACAGTCTACCTGTTCCATTCATTGTTCTACTTGTCGAAAGTTACAAATAATTTCCTTTAAGGGATTAACAATGGGGATCGTAGTTTACTTAAACTTGAAGAACAAGAAATTGGCGAATTGTACTGTTTGGATGCTTTGCATATATGTTTCTTAGACTATATAGAAGCAATATTTACAAAGATTTCAACCGTCTACCTGTTCCATTCATTGTTCTACTTGTCGATAGTTACAAATAATTTCCTTTAAAGGATTAACAATGGGGCTCGTAGTTCACTTAAACATGAAGATGAAATAATTGGCGAATTTTACTGTTTGGATGATTTGCATATATGTTTCTTAGATTATATAGAAGCAATATAAACAAAGATTTCAACCGTCTACCTGTTCCATTCATTGTTCTACTTGTCGAGAATTACAAAAAATTTCCGATAAAGGATTAACCATTGGGGCTCATTGTTCACTTAAACTTGAAGATCAAAAAATTGGCGATTGTTACTGTTTAGATGCTTTGCATATAGGTTTCTTAGACTATATAGAAGCAATATATACAATGATTTCAACCGTCTACCTGTTCCATTCATTGTTCTACTTGTCGAAAGTTACAAATAATTTCCTTTAAGGGATTAACAATGGGGATCGTAGTTTACTTAAACTTGAAGAACCATAAATTGGCGAATTGTACTGTTTGGATGCTTTGCATATATGTTTCTTAGACTATATAGAAGCAATATATACAAAGACTTCAACCGTCTACCTGTACCATTCATTGTTTTACTTGTCGAAAATTACAAATAATTTCCGATAAAGGATTAACAATGGGGCTCGTAATTCACTTAAACTTGAAGAACAAGAAATTGGCGAATTGTACTGTTTGGATGCTTTGCATTTATGTTTCTTAGACTATATACAAGCAACATATAGAAAGACTTCACCCGTCTACCTGTACTATTCATTGTTCTACTTGTAGAAAGTTACAAATAATTTCCGTCAAGGGATTAACAATGGGGATCGTACTTTACTTAAACTTGAAGAACAAAAAATTGGCGACTGGTACTGTTTGGATGCTTTGCATATATGTTTCTTAGACTATATAGAAGCAATATATAAACAGATTTCAATCGTCTACCAGTTCGTTTCATTGTTCTACTTGTAGAATGTTACAAATAATTTCCGTTTCATGATTATCAATGGGGCTCGTTGTTCACTTAAACTTGAAGACCAAAAAATTGGCGTATGGTACTGTTTGGATTCTTTGCATATATGTTTCTTAGATTATATAGAAGCAATATATACAATGATTTCAACCGTCCACCTGTTCCATTCATTGTTCTACTTGTCGAAAGTTACAAATAATTTCCGATAACGGATTAACCATTGGGGCTCATTGTTCACTTAAACTTTAAGAACAAAAAATTGGCGAATGGTACTGTTTGGATGCTTTGCATATATGTTTCTTAGATTATATAGAAGCAATATATACAATGATTTCAACCGTCTACCTGTTCCATTCATTGTTCTTCTTGTCGAAAGTTACAAATAATTTCCGTCAAGGGATTAACAATGGGGATCGTACTTTACTTACACTTGAAGAACAAAAAATTGGCGACTGGTACTGTTTGGATGCTTTGCATATATGTTTCTTAGACTATATAGAAGCAATATATAAACAGATTTCAACCGTCTACCAGTTCGTTTCATTGTTCTACTTGTCGAAAGTTACAAATAATTTCTTTTAAAGGATTAACAATGGGGCTCATTGTTCACTTAAACTTGAAGAACAAAAAATTGGCGAATGGTACTGTTTGGATGCTTTGCATATATGTTTCTTAGACTATATAGAAGCAATATATACAAAGATTTCAACCGTCTACCTGTTCCATTCATTGTTCTACTTGTCGAAATTTACAAATAATTTCCTTTAAAGGATTAACAATGGGGATCGTAGTTCACTTAAACTTGAAGAACAAAAAATTGGCGAATTGTACTGTTTGGATGCTTTGCATATATGTTTCTTAGACTATATAGAAGCAATATATACAAAGATTTCAACAGACTACCTGTTCTATTCATTGTTCTACTTGTAGAAACTTATAAATAATTTCCTTTCATGATTATCAATGGGGCTCGTAGTTTACTTAAACTTGAAGAACAAAAAATTGGCGAATTGTACTGTTTGGATGCTTTGCATATATGTTTCTTAGACTATATAGAAGCAATATATACAAAGATTGCAACCGTCTACCTGTTCCATTCATTGTTCTACTTGTCGAAATTTACAAATAATTTCCTTTAAAGGATTAACAATGGGGCTCGTTGTTCACTTAAACTTGAAGAACAATAAATTCTCGAATTGTACTGTTTGGATGCTTTGCATATATGTTTTATAGACTATATAGTAGCAATATATACAAAGATTTCAACCGTCTACCTGTTCCATTCATTGTTCTACTTGTCGAAAATTACAATTAATTTCCGATAAAGGATTAACCATTGGGGCTCATTGTTCACTTACACTTGAAGAACAAAAAATTGGCGAATGGTACTGTTTGGATGCTTTGCATATATGTTTCTTAGACTATATAGAAGCAACATATACAAAGATTTCAACCGTCGACCAGTTCCATTCATTGTTCTACTTGTCGAAATTTACAAATAATTTCCTTTAAAGGATTAACAATGGGGCTCGTAGTTCACTTAAACATGAAGATGAAATAATTGGCGAATTGTACTGTTTGGATGTTTGCATATATGTTTCTTAGATTATATAGAAGCAATATAAACAAAGATTTCAACCGTCTACCTGTTCCATTCATTGTTCTACTTGTCGAAAGTTACAAATAATTTCCATTTGATGATTATCAATGGGGCTCGCTGTTCACTTAAATTTGAAGAACAAAAAATTGGCGAATGGTACTGTTTGGATGCTTTGCGTACATGTTTCTTAGACTATATGGAAGCAATATATACAAAGATTTCAACCGTCTACGTGTTCCAATCATTGTTCTACTTGTCGAAATTTATAAATAATTTCCGTCAAAGGATTAACAATGGGGATCGTAGTTCACTTAAACTTGAAGAACAATAAATTGGCGAATTGTACTGTTTGGATGCTTTGCATATATGTTTCTTAGACTATATAGAAGCAATATATACAATGATTTCAACCGTCTACCTGTTCTATTCATTGTTCTACTTGTAGAAAGTTACAAATAAATTCCGTTTCATGATTATCAATGGGGCTCGTTGTTCACTTAAACTTGAAGAACAAAAAATTGGCGAATGGTACTGTTTGGATGAATTGCATATATGTTTCTTAGATTATATAGAAGCAATATATACAAAGATTTCAACCGTCGACCAGTTCCATTCATTGTTCTACTTGTCGAAAATTACAATTAATTTCCGATAAAGGATTAACCATTGGGGCTCATTGTTCACTTACACTTGAAGAACAAAAAATTGGCGAATGGTACTGTTTGGATGCTTTGCATATATGTTTCTTAGACTATATAGAAGCAACATATACAAAGATTTCAACCGTCGACCAGTTCCATTCATTGTTCTACTTGTCGAAATTTACAAATAATTTCCTTTAAAGGATTAACAATGGGGCTCGTAGTTCACTTAAACATGAAGATGAAATAATTGGCGAATTGTACTGTTTGGATGTTTGCATATATGTTTCTTAGATTATATAGAAGCAATATAAACAAAGATTTCAACCGTCTACCTGTTCCATTCATTGTTCTACTTGTCGAAAGTTACAAATAATTTCCATTTGATGATTATCAATGGGGCTCGCTGTTCACTTAAATTTGAAGAACAAAAAATTGGCGAATGGTACTGTTTGGATGCTTTGCGTACATGTTTCTTAGACTATATGGAAGCAATATATACAAAGATTTCAACCGTCTACGTGTTCCAATCATTGTTCTACTTGTCGAAATTTATAAATAATTTCCGTCAAAGGATTAACAATGGGGATCGTAGTTCACTTAAACTTGAAGAACAATAAATTGGCGAATTGTACTGTTTGGATGCTTTGCATATATGTTTCTTAGACTATATAGAAGCAATATATACAATGATTTCAACCGTCTACCTGTTCTATTCATTGTTCTACTTGTAGAAAGTTACAAATAAATTCCGTTTCATGATTATCAATGGGGCTCGTTGTTCACTTAAACTTGAAGAACAAAAAATTGGCGAATGGTACTGTTTGGATGAATTGCATATATGTTTCTTAGATTATATAGAAGCAATATATACAAAGATTTCAACCGTCTACATGTTCCATTCATTGTTCTACTTGTCGAAAGGTACAAATAATTTCCGATAAAGGATTAACCATTGGGGCTCATTGTTCACTTACACTTGAGGAACAAAAAATTGGCGAATTGTACTGTTTGGATGCTTTGCATATATGTTTCTTAGACTATTTAGAAGCAATATATAGAAAGATTTCGCCCGTCTACCTGTACTATTTATTGTTCTACTTGTAGAAAGTTACAAATAATTTCCATTTCGTGATTATCAATGGGGCTCGCTGTTCACTTAAACTTGAAGATCAAAAAATTGGCGATTGTTACTGTTTAGATGCTTTGCATATATGTTACTTAGATTATATAGAAGCAATATAAACAAAGATTTCAACCGTCTACCTGTTCCATTCATTGTTCTACTTGTCGAGAATTACAAAAAATTTCCGATAAAGGATTAACCATTGGGGCTCATTGTTCACTTAAATTTGAAGATCAAATAATTGGCGAATTGTACTGTTTGGATGCTTTGCATATATGTTTCTTAGACTATATAGAAGCAATATATACAAAGATTTCAACAGACTACCAGTTCTATTCATTGTTCTACTTGTCGAAATTTACAAATAATTTCCTTTAAAGGATTAACAATGGGGATCGTAGTTCACTTAAACTTGAAGAACAAAAAATTGGCGAATTGTACTGTTTGGATGCTTTGCATATATGTTTCTTAGACTATATAGAAGCAATATATACAAAGATTTCAACAGACTACCAGTTCTATTCATTGTTCTACTTGTAGAAACTTATAAATAATTTCCTTTCATGATTATCAATGGGGCTCGTAGTTCACTTAAACTTGAAGAACAAAAAATTGGCGAATTGTACTGTTTGGATGCTTTGCATATATGTTTCTTAGACTATATAGAAGCAATATATACAAAGATTGCAACCGTCTACCTGTTCCATTCATTGTTCTACTTGTCGAAATTTACAAATAATTTCCTTTAAAGGATTAACAATGGGGCTCGTTGTTCACTTAAACTTGAAGAACAATAAATTCTCGAATTGTACTGTTTGGATGCTTTGCATATATGTTTCATAGACTATATAGTAGCAATATATACAAAGATTTCAACCGTCTACGTGTTCCAATCATTGTTCCACTTGTCGAAATTTACAAATAATTTCCTTTAAAGGATTAACAATGGGGCTCGTTGTTCACTTAAATTTGAAGAACAATAAATTGGCGAATTGTACTGTTTGGATGCTTTGCATATATGTTTCTTAGACTATATAGAAGCAATATATACAATGATTGCAACCGTCTACCTGTTCCATTCATTGTTCTACTTGTCGAAATTTACAAATAATTTCCTTTAAAGTATTAGCAATGGGGCTCGTAGTTCACTTAAACTTGAAGAACAAAAAATTGGCGAATTGTACTGTTTGGATGCTTTGCATACATGTTTCTTAGACTATATAGAGGCAATATATACAAAGATTTCAACCGTCTACCTGTACTATTCATTGTTCTACTTGTAGAAAGTTACAAATAATTTCCATTTCATGATTATCAATGGGGCGCGTTGTTCATTTAAACTTGAAAATCAAAAAATTGGCGAATGGTACTGTTTGGATGCTTTGCATATATGTTTCTTAGACTATATGGAAGCAATATATACAAAGATTTCAACCGTCTACGTGTTCCAATCATTGTTCTACTTGTCGAAAGTTACAAATAATTTCCGTTGAAGGATTAACCATTGGGGCTCATTGTTCACTTAAACTTGAAGATCAAAAAATTGGCGATTGTTACTGTTTAGATGCTTTGCATATAGGTTTCTTAGACTATATAGAAGCAATATATACAATGATTTCAACAGTCTACCTGTTCCATTCATTGTTCTACTTGTCGAAAGTTACAAATAATTTCCTTTAAGGGATTAACAATGGGGATCGTAGTTTACTTAAACTTGAAGAACAAGAAATTGGCGAATTGTACTGTTTGGATGCTTTGCATATATGTTTCTTAGACTATATAGAAGCAATATATACAAAGATTTCAACCGTCTACCTGTTCCATTCATTGTTCTACTTGTCGATAGTTACAAATAATTTCCTTTAAAGGATTAACAATGGGGCTCGTAGTTCACTTAAACATGAAGATGAAATAATTGGCGAATTTTACTGTTTGGATGATTTGCATATATGTTTCTTAGATTATATAGAAGCAATATAAACAAAGATTTCAACCGTCTACCTGTTCCATTCATTGTTCTACTTGTCGAGAATTACAAAAAATTTCCGATAAAGGATTAACCATTGGGGCTCATTGTTCACTTAAACTTGAAGATCAAAAAATTGGCGATTGTTACTGTTTAGATGCTTTGCATATAGGTTTCTTAGACTATATAGAAGCAATATATACAATGATTTCAACCGTCTACCTGTTCCATTCATTGTTCTACTTGTCGAAAGTTACAAATAATTTCCTTTAAGGGATTAACAATGGGGATCGTAGTTTACTTAAACTTGAAGAACCATAAATTGGCGAATTGTACTGTTTGGATGCTTTGCATATATGTTTCTTAGACTATATAGAAGCAATATATACAAAGACTTCAACCGTCTACCTGTACCATTCATTGTTTTACTTGTCGAAAATTACAAATAATTTCCGATAAAGGATTAACAATGGGGCTCGTAATTCACTTAAACTTGAAGAACAAGAAATTGGCGAATTGTACTGTTTGGATGCTTTGCATTTATGTTTCTTAGACTATATACAAGCAACATATAGAAAGACTTCACCCGTCTACCTGTACTATTCATTGTTCTACTTGTAGAAAGTTACAAATAATTTCCGTCAAGGGATTAACAATGGGGATCGTACTTTACTTAAACTTGAAGAACAAAAAATTGGCGACTGGTACTGTTTGGATGCTTTGCATATATGTTTCTTAGACTATATAGAAGCAATATATACAATGATTTCAACCGTCCACCTGTTCCATTCATTGTTCTACTTGTCGAAAGTTACAAATAATTTCCGATAACGGATTAACCATTGGGGCTCATTGTTCACTTAAACTTGAAGAACAATAAATTGGCGAATGGTACTGTTTGGATGCTTTGCATATATGTTTCTTAGATTATATAGAAGCTATATATACAATGATTTCAACCGTCTACCTGTTCCATTCATTGTTCTTCTTGTCGAAAGTTACAAATAATTTCCATTTCATGATTATCAATGGGGCGCGTTGTTCATTTAAACTTGAAAATCAAAAAATTGGCGAATGGTACTGTTTGGATGCTTTGCATATATGTTTCTTAGACTATATAGAAGCAATATATAAACAGATTTCAACCGTCTACCAGTTCGTTTCATTGTTCTACTTGTCGAAAGTTACAAATAATTTCTTTTAAAGGATTAACAATGGGGCTCATTGTTCACTTAAACTTGAAGAACAAAAAATTGGCGAATGGTACTGTTTGGATGCTTTGCATATATGTTTCTTAGACTATATAGAAGCAATATATACAAAGATTTCAACCGTCTACCTGTTCCATTCATTGTTCTACTTGTCGAAATTTACAAATAATTTCCTTTAAAGGATTAACAATGGGGATCGTAGTTCACTTAAACTTGAAGAACAAAAAATTGGCGAATTGTACTGTTTGGATGCTTTGCATATATGTTTCTTAGACTATATAGAAGCAATATATACAAAGATTTCAACAGACTACCTGTTCTATTCATTGTTCTACTTGTAGAAACTTATAAATAATTTCCTTTCATGATTATCAATGGGGCTCGTAGTTCACTTAAACTTGAAGAACAAAAAATTGGCGAATTGTACTGTTTGGATGCTTTGCATATATGTTTCTTAGACTATATAGAAGCAATATATACAAAGATTGCAACCGTCTACCTGTTCCATTCATTGTTCTACTTGTCGAAATTTACAAATAATTTCCTTTAAAGGATTAACAATGGGGCTCGTTGTTCACTTAAACTTGAAGAACAATAAATTCTCGAATTGTACTGTTTGGATGCTTTGCATATATGTTTTATAGACTATATAGTAGCAATATATACAAAGATTTCAACCGTCTACGTGTTCCAATCATTGTTCCACTTGTCGAAATTTACAAATAATTTCCTTTAAAGGATTAACAATGGGGCTCGTTGTTCACTTAAATTTGAAGAACAATAAATTGGCGAATTGTACTGTTTGGATGCTTTGCATATATGTTTCTTAGACTATATAGAAGCAATATATACAATGATTGCAACCGTCTACCTGTTCCATTCATTGTTCTACTTGTCGAGAATTACAAAAAATTTCCGATAAAGGATTAACCATTGGGGCTCATTGTTCACTTAAACTTGAAGATCAAAAAATTGGCGATTGTTACTGTTTAGATGCTTTGCATATAGGGTTCTTAGACTATATAGAAGCAATATATACAATGATTTCAACAGTCTACCTGTTCCATTCATTGTTCTACTTGTCGAAAGTTACAAATAATTTCCTTTAAGGGATTAACAATGGGGATCGTAGTTTACTTAAACTTGAAGAACAAGAAATTGGCGAATTGTACTGTTTGGATGCTTTGCATATATGTTTCTTAGACTATATAGAAGCAATATATACAATGATTTCAACCGTCTACCTGATCCATTCATTGTTCTACTTGTCGAAAGTTACAAATAATTTCCTTTAAGGGATTAACAATGGGGATCGTAGTTTACTTAAACTTGAAGAACCATAAATTGGCGAATTGTACTGTTTGGATGCTTTGCATATATGTTTCTTAGACTATATAGAAGCAATATAAAAATGATTTCAACCGTCTACGTGTTCCAATCATTGTTCTACATGTCGAAAGTTACAAATGATTTCCGTTTCATGATTATCAATGGGGCTCGTTGTTCACTTAAACTTGAAGAACAAAAAATTGGCGAATGGTACTGTTTGGATGCTTTGCATATATGTTTCTGAGATTATATAGAAGCAATATATACAAAGATTTCAACCGTCTACCTGTTCCATTCATTGTTCTACTTGTCGAAAGTTACAAATAATTTCCGTTAAGGGATTAACCATTGGGGCTCATTGTTCACTTAAACTTGAAGAACAAAAAATTGGCGATTTGTACTGTTTGGATGCTTTGCATATATGTTTCTTAGACTATTTAGAAGCAATTTATAGAAAGATTTCACCCGTCTACCTGTACTATTTATTGTTCTACTTGTAGAAAGTTACAAATAATTTCCATTTCATGATTATCAATGGGGCTCGCTGTTCACTTAAACTTGAAGATCAAAAAATTGGCGATTGTTACTGTTTAGATGCTTTGCATATATGTTACTTAGATTATATAGAAGCAATATAAACAAAGATTTCAACCGTCTACCTGTTCCATTCATTGTTTTACTTGTCGAAAATTACAAATAATTTCCGATAAAGGATTAACAATGGGGCTCGTAATTCACTTAAACTTGAAGAACAAGAAATTGGCGAATTGTACTGTTTGGATGCTTTGCATTTATGTTTCTTAGACTATATACAAGCAACATATAGAAAGACTTCACCCGTCTACCTGTACTATTCATTGTTCTACTTGTAGAAAGTTACAAATAATTTCCGTCAAGGGATTAACAATGGGGATCGTACTTTACTTAAACTTGAAGAACAAAAAATTGGCGACTGGTACTGTTTGGATGCTTTGCATATATGTTTCTTAGACTATATAGAAGCAATATATAAACAGATTTCAATCGTCTACCAGTTTGTTTCATTGTTCTACTTGTAGAATGTTACAAATAATTTCCGTTTCATGATTATCAATGGGGCTCGTTGTTCACTTAAACTTGAAGACCAAAAAATTGGCGTATGGTACTGTTTGGATTCTTTGCATATATGTTTCTTAGATTATATAGAAGCAATATATACAATGATTTCAACCGTCCACCTGTTCCATTCATTGTTCTACTTGTCGAAAGTTACAAATAATTTCCGATAACGGATTAACCATTGGGGCTCATTGTTCACTTAAACTTGAAGAACAAAAAATTGGCAAATGGTACTGTTTGGATGCTTTGCATATATGTTTCTTAGATTATATAGAAGCTATATATACAATGATTTCAACCGTCTACCTGTTCCATTCATTGTTCTTCTTGTCGAAAGTTACAAATAATTTCCATTTCATGATTATCAATGGGGCGCGTTGTTCATTTAAACTTGAAAATCAAAAAATTGGCGAATGGTACTGTTTGGATGCTTTGCATATATGTTTCTTAGACTATATAGAAGCAATATATAAACAGATTTCAACCGTCTACCAGTTCGTTTCATTGTTCTACTTGTCGAAAGTTACAAATAATTTCTTTTAAAGGATTAACAATGGGGCTCATTGTTCACTTAAACTTGAAGAACAAAAAATTGGCGAATGGTACTGTTTGGATGCTTTGCATATATGTTTCTTAGACTATATAGAAGCAATATATACAAAGATTTCAACCGTCTACCTGTTCCATTCATTGTTCTACTTGTCGAAATTTACAAATAATTTCCTTTAAAGGATTAACAATGGGGATCGTAGTTCACTTAAACTTGAAGAACAAAAAATTGGCGAATTGTACTGTTTGGATGCTTTGCATATATGTTTCTTAGACTATATAGAAGCAATATATACAAAGATTTCAACAGACTACCTGTTCTATTCATTGTTCTACTTGTAGAAACTTATAAATAATTTCCTTTCATGATTATCAATGGGGCTCGTAGTTCACTTAAACTTGAAGAACAAAAAATTGGCGAATTGTACTGTTTGGATGCTTTGCATATATGTTTCTTAGACTATATAGAAGCAATATATACAAAGATTGCAACCGTCTACCTGTTCCATTCATTGTTCTACTTGTCGAAATTTACAAATAATTTCCTTTAAAGGATTAACAATGGGGCTCGTTGTTCACTTAAACTTGAAGAACAATAAATTCTCGAATTGTACTGTTTGGATGCTTTGCATATATGTTTTATAGACTATATAGTAGCAATATATACAAAGATTTCAACCGTCTACGTGTTCCAATCATTGTTCCACTTGTCGAAATTTACATATAATTTCCTTTAAAGGATTAACAATGGGGCTCGTTGTTCACTTAAATTTGAAGAACAATAAATTGGCGAATTGTACTGTTTGGATGCTTTGCATATATGTTTCTTAGACTATATAGAAGCAATATATACAATGATTGCAACCGTCTACCTGTTCCATTCATTGTTCTACTTGTCGAGAATTACAAAAAATTTCCGATAAAGGATTAACCATTGGGGCTCATTGTTCACTTAAACTTGAAGATCAAAAAATTGGCGATTGTTACTGTTTAGATGCTTTGCATATAGGGTTCTTAGACTATATAGAAGCAATATATACAATGATTTCAACAGTCTACCTGTTCCATTCATTGTTCTACTTGTCGAAAGTTACAAATAATTTCCTTTAAGGGATTAACAATGGGGATCGTAGTTCACTTAAACTTGAAGAACAAAAAATTGGCGAATTGTACTGTTTGGATGCTTTGCATATATGTTTCTTATACTATATAGAAGCAATATATACAAAGATTTCAACCGTCTACCTGTTCCATTCAATGTTCTACTTGTCGAAATTTACAAATAATTTCCTTTAAAGGATTAACAATGGGGCTCGTAGTTCACTTAAACTTGAAGAACAAAAAATTGGCGAATTGTACTGTTTGGATGCTATGCATATATGTTTCCTAGACTATATAGAAGCAATATATACAAAGATTTCAACCGTCTACCTGTTCCATTCATTGTTCTACTTGTCGAAAATTACAAATAATTTCCGATAAAGGATTAACAATGGGGCTCGTAATTCACTTAAACTTGAAGAACAAGAAATTGGCGAATTGTACTGTTTGGATGCTTTGCATTTATGTTTCTTAGACTATATACAAGCAACATATAGAAAGACTTCACCCGTCTACCTGTACTATTCATTGTTCTACTTGTAGAAAGTTACAAATAATTTCCGTTTCATGATTATCAATGGGGCTCGTTGTTCACTTAAACTTGAAGACCAAAAAATTGGCGTATGGTACTGTTTGGATTCTTTGCATATATGTTTCTTAGATTATATAGAAGCAATATATACAGTGATTTCAACCGTTTACCTGTTCCATTCATTGTTCTACTTGTCGAAATTTACAAATAATTTCCTTTAAAGGATTAACAATGGGGCTCGTAGTTCACTTAAACTTGAAGAACAAAAAATTGGCGAATGGTACTGTTTGGATGCTTTGCATATATGTTTCTTAGACTATATAGAAGCAATATATACAAAGATTTCAACCGTCTACCTGTTCCATTCATTGTTCTACTTGTCGAAAGTTACAAATAATTTCCGATAACGGATTAACCATTGGGGCTCATTGTTCACTTAAACTTGAAGAACAAAAAATTGGCGAATGGTACTGTTTGGATGCTTTGCATATATGTTTCTTAGATTATATAGAAGCAATATATACAATGATTTCAACCGTCTACCTGTTCCATTCATTGTTCTACTTGTCGAAATTTACAAATAATTTCCTTTAAAGGATTAACAATGGGGATCGTAGTTCACTTAAACTTGAAGAAAAATAAATTGGCGAATTGTACTGTTTGGATGCTTTGCATATATGTTTCTTGGACTATATAGAAGCAATATATACAATGATTTCAACCGTCTACCTGTTCCATTCATTGTTCTACTTGTCGAAAGTTAGAAATAATTTCCGTTAAAGGATTAACAATGGGGCTCGTAGTTCACTTAAACTTGAAGAACAAAAAATTGGCGAATTGTACTGTTTGGATGCTTTGCACATATGTTTCTTAGACTGTATAGAAGCAATATATACAAAGATTTCAACAGACTACCTGTTCTATTCATTGTTCTACTTGTAGAAACTTATAAATAATTTCCCTTTCATGATTATCAATGGGGCTCGTAGTTCACTTAAACTTGAAGAACAAAAAATTGGCGAATTGTACTGTTTGGATGCTTTGCATATATGTTTCTTAGACTATATAGAAGCATTATATAGAAAGATTTCAACCGCCTACCTGTTCCATTCATTGTTCTACTTGTCGAAATTTACAAATAATTTCCTTTAAAGCATTAACAATGGTGCTCGTTGTTCACTTAAACTTGAAGAACAATAAATTGGCGAATTGTACTGTTTGGATGCTTTGCATATATGTTTCTTAGACTATATAGCAGCAATATATACAAAGATTTCAACCGTCTACCTGTTCCATTCATTGTTCTACTTGTCGAAAATTACAAATAATTTCCCTTTCATGATTATCAATGGGGCTCGTAGTTCACTTAAACTTGAAGAACAAAAAATTGGCGAATTCTACTGTTTGGATGCTTTGCATATATGTTTCTTAGACAATATGGAAGCATTATATAGAAACATTTCAACCGCCTGACTGTTCCATTCATTGTTCTACTTGTCGAAAGTTACAAATAATTTCCATTTCATGATTATCAATGGGGC
Organism: Cerceris ruficornis; assembly: GCA_963989415.1. Taxonomy (NCBI): domain Eukaryota; kingdom Metazoa; phylum Arthropoda; class Insecta; order Hymenoptera; family Crabronidae; genus Cerceris; species Cerceris ruficornis. The sequence goes on along the minus strand of CAXDIW010000481.1, from coordinate 1,087,876 downwards.
TCGCTGTTCACTTAAATTTGAAGAACAAAAAATTGGCGAATGGTACTGTTTGGATGCTTTGCGTACATGTTTCTTAGACTATATGGAAGCAATATATACAAAGATTTCAACCGTCTACGTGTTCCAATCATTGTTCTACTTGTCGAAATTTATAAATAATTTCCGTCAAAGGATTAACAATGGGGATCGTAGTTCACTTAAACTTGAAGAACAATAAATTGGCGAATTGTACTGTTTGGATGCTTTGCATATATGTTTCTTAGACTATATAGAAGCAATATATACAATGATTTCAACCGTCTACCTGTTCTATTCATTGTTCTACTTGTAGAAAGTTACAAATAAATTCCGTTTCATGATTATCAATGGGGCTCGTTGTTCACTTAAACTTGAAGAACAAAAAATTGGCGAATGGTACTGTTTGGATGCTTTGCATATATATTTCTTAGATTATATAGAAGCAATATATACAAAGATTTCAACCGTCTACCTGTTCCATTCATTGTTCTACTTGTCGAAAGTTACAAATAATTTCCGTTAAGGGATTAACCATTGGGGCTCATTGTTCACTTAAACTTGAAGAACAAAAAATTGGCGAATTGTACTGTTTGGATGCTTTGCATATATGTTTCTTAGACTATATAGAAGCAATATATACAAAGATTTCAACCGTCTACCTGTTCCATTCATTGTTCTACTTGTCGGAAGTTACAAATAATTTCCGTTAAAGTATTAACAATGGGGCTCGTAGTTCACTTAAACATGAAGATGAAATAATTGGCGAATTGTACTGTTTGGATGCTTTGCATATATGTTTCTTAGATTATATAGAAGCAATATATACAAAGATTTCAACCGTCTACATGTTCCATTCATTGTTCTACTTGTCGAAAGGTACAAATAATTTCCGATAAAGGATTAACCATTGGGGCTCATTGTTCACTTACACTTGAAGAACAAAAAATTGGCGAATGGTACTTTTTGGATGCTTTGCATATATGTTTCTTAGACTATATAGAAGCAACATATACAAAGATTTCAACCGTCTACCTGTTCTATTCATTGTTCTACTTGTAGAAAGTTACAAATAAATTCCGTTTCATGATTATCAATGGGGCTCGTTGTTCACTTAAACTTGAAGAACAAAAAATTGGCAAATGGTACTGCTTGGATGATTTGCATATATGTTTCATAGACTATATGGAAGCAATATATACAAAGATTTCAACCGTCTACCTGTTCCATTCATTGTTCTACTTGTCGAAAGTTACAAATAATTTCCGTTAAGGGATTAACCATTGGGGCTCATTGTTCACTTAAACTTGAAGAACAAAAAATTGGCGAATTGTACTGTTTGGATGCTTTGCATATATGTTTCTTAGACTATATAGAAGCAATATATACAAAGATTTCAACCGTCTACCTGTTCCATTCATTGTTCTACTTGTCGGAAGTTACAAATAATTTCCGTTAAAGTATTAACAATGGGGCTCGTAGTTCACTTAAACATGAAGATGAAATAATTGGCGAATTGTACTGTTTGGATGCTTTGCATATATGTTTCTTAGATTATATAGAAGCAATATATACAAAGATTTCAACAGTCTACCTGTTCCATTCATTGTTCTACTTGTCGAAAGTTACAAATAATTTCCGTTTCACGATTATCAATGGGGCTCGTTGTTCACTTAAACTTGAAGAACAAAAAATTGGCGAATGGTACTGTTTGGATGAATTGCATATATGTTTCTTAGATTATATAGAAGCAATATATACAAAGATTTCAACCGTCTACATGTTCCATTCATTGTTCTACTTGTCGAAAGGTACAAATAATTTCCGATAAAGGATTAACCATTGGGGCTCATTGTTCACTTACACTTGAAGAACAAAAAATTGGCGAATGGTACTTTTTGGATGCTTTGCATATATGTTTCTTAGACTATATAGAAGCAACATATACAAAGATTTCAACCGTCTACCTGTTCTATTCATTGTTCTACTTGTAGAAAGTTACAAATAAATTCCGTTTCATGATTATCAATGGGGCTCGTTGTTCACTTAAACTTGAAGAACAAAAAATTGGCGAATAGTACTGTTTGGATGCTTTGCATATATGTTTCTTAGATTATATAGAAGCAATATATACAAAGATTTCAACCGTCTACCTGTTCCATTCATTGTTCTACTTGTCGAAAGTTACAAATAATTTCAGTTAAGGGATTAACCATTGGGGCTCATTGTTCACTTAAAATTGAGGAACAAAAAATTGGCGAATTGTACTGTTTGGATGCTTTGCATATATGTTTCTTAGACTATTTAGAAGCAATATATAGAAAGATTTCGCCCGTCTACCTGTACTATTTATTGTTCTACTTGTAGAAAGTTACAAATAATTTCCATTTCGTGATTATCAATGGGGCTCGCTGTTCACTTAAACTTGAAGATCAAAAAATTGGCGATTGTTACTGTTTAGATGCTTTGCATATATGTTACTTAGATTATATAGAAGCAATATAAACAAAGATTTCAACCGTCTACCTGTTCCATTCATTGTTCTACTTGTCGAGAATTACAAAAAATTTCCGATAAAGGATTAACCATTGGGGCTCATTGTTCACTTAAATTTGAAGATCAAATAATTGGCGAATTTTACTGTTTGGATGATTTGCAGATATGTTTCTTAGACTATATAGAAGCAATATATACAATGATTTCAACCGTCTACCTGTTCCATTCATTGTTCTACTTGTCGAAAGTTACAAATAATTTCCGTTTCATGATTATCAATGGGGCTCGTTGTTCACTTAAACTTGAAGAACAAAAAATTGGCGAATGGTACTGTTTGGATGAATTGCATATATGTTTCTTAGATTATATAGTAGCAATATATACAAAGATTTCAACCGTCTACCTGTTCCATTCATTGTTCTACTTGTCGAAAATTACAATTAATTTCCGTTTCATGATTATCAATGGGGCTCGTAGTTCACTTAAACATGAAGATGAAATAATTGGCGAATTGTACTGTTTGGATGTTTGCATATATGTTTCTTAGATTATATAGAAGCAATATAAACAAAGATTTCAACCGTCTACCTGTTCCATTCATTGTTCTACTTGTCGAGAATTACAAAAAATTTCCGATAAAGGATTAACCATTGGGGCTCATTGTTCACTTAAACTTGAAGATCAAAAAATTGGCGATTGTTACTGTTTAGATGCTTTGCATATAGGTTTCTTAGACTATATAGAAGCAATATATACAATGATTTCAACAGTCTACCTGTTCCATTCATTGTTCTACTTGTCGAAAGTTACAAATAATTTCCTTTAAGGGATTAACAATGGGGATCGTAGTTTACTTAAACTTGAAGAACAAGAAATTGGCGAATTGTACTGTTTGGATGCTTTGCATATATGTTTCTTAGACTATATAGAAGCAATATATACAAAGACTTCAACCGTCTACCTGTACCATTCATTGTTTTACTTGTCGAAAATTACAAATAATTTCCGATAAAGGATTAACAATGGGGCTCGTAATTCACTTAAACTTGAAGAACAAGAAATTGGCGAATTGTACTGTTTGGATGCTTTGCATTTATGTTTCTTAGACTATATACAAGCAACATATAGAAAGACTTCACCCGTCTACCTGTACTATTCATTGTTCTACTTGTAGAAAGTTACAAATAATTTCCGTCAAGGGATTAACAATGGGGATCGTACTTTACTTAAACTTGAAGAACAAAAAATTGGCGACTGGTACTGTTTGGATGCTTTGCATATATGTTTCTTAGACTATATAGAAGCAATATATAAACAGATTTCAATCGTCTACCAGTTCGTTTCATTGTTCTACTTGTAGAATGTTACAAATAATTTCCGTTTCATGATTATCAATGGGGCTCGTTGTTCACTTAAACTTGAAGACCAAAAAATTGGCGTATGGTACTGTTTGGATTCTTTGCATATATGTTTCTTAGATTATATAGAAGCAATATATACAATGATTTCAACCGTCCACCTGTTCCATTCATTGTTCTACTTGTCGAAAGTTACAAATAATTTCCGATAACGGATTAACCATTGGGGCTCATTGTTCACTTAAACTTTAAGAACAAAAAATTGGCGAATGGTACTGTTTGGATGCTTTGCATATATGTTTCTTAGATTATATAGAAGCAATATATACAATGATTTCAACCGTCTACCTGTTCCATTCATTGTTCTTCTTGTCGAAAGTTACAAATAATTTCCGTCAAGGGATTAACAATGGGGATCGTACTTTACTTACACTTGAAGAACAAAAAATTGGCGACTGGTACTGTTTGGATGCTTTGCATATATGTTTCTTAGACTATATAGAAGCAATATATAAACAGATTTCAACCGTCTACCAGTTCGTTTCATTGTTCTACTTGTCGAAAGTTACAAATAATTTCTTTTAAAGGATTAACAATGGGGCTCATTGTTCACTTAAACTTGAAGAACAAAAAATTGGCGAATGGTACTGTTTGGATGCTTTGCATATATGTTTCTTAGACTATATAGAAGCAATATATACAAAGATTTCAACCGTCTACCTGTTCCATTCATTGTTCTACTTGTCGAAATTTACAAATAATTTCCTTTAAAGGATTAACAATGGGGATCGTAGTTCACTTAAACTTGAAGAACAAAAAATTGGCGAATTGTACTGTTTGGATGCTTTGCATATATGTTTCTTAGACTATATAGAAGCAATATATACAAAGATTTCAACAGACTACCTGTTCTATTCATTGTTCTACTTGTAGAAACTTATAAATAATTTCCTTTCATGATTATCAATGGGGCTCGTAGTTCACTTAAACTTGAAGAACAAAAAATTGGCGAATTGTACTGTTTGGATGCTTTGCATATATGTTTCTTAGACTATATAGAAGCAATATATACAAAGATTGCAACCGTCTACCTGTTCCATTCATTGTTCTACTTGTCGAAATTTACAAATAATTTCCTTTAAAGGATTAACAATGGGGCTCGTTGTTCACTTAAACTTGAAGAACAATAAATTCTCGAATTGTACTGTTTGGATGCTTTGCATATATGTTTTATAGACTATATAGTAGCAATATATACAAAGATTTCAACCGTCTACCTGTTCCATTCATTGTTCTACTTGTCGAAAATTACAATTAATTTCCGATAAAGGATTAACCATTGGGGCTCATTGTTCACTTACACTTGAAGAACAAAAAATTGGCGAATGGTACTGTTTGGATGCTTTGCATATATGTTTCTTAGACTATATAGAAGCAACATATACAAAGATTTCAACCGTCGACCAGTTCCATTCATTGTTCTACTTGTCGAAATTTACAAATAATTTCCTTTAAAGGATTAACAATGGGGCTCGTAGTTCACTTAAACATGAAGATGAAATAATTGGCGAATTGTACTGTTTGGATGTTTGCATATATGTTTCTTAGATTATATAGAAGCAATATAAACAAAGATTTCAACCGTCTACCTGTTCCATTCATTGTTCTACTTGTCGAAAGTTACAAATAATTTCCATTTGATGATTATCAATGGGGCTCGCTGTTCACTTAAATTTGAAGAACAAAAAATTGGCGAATGGTACTGTTTGGATGCTTTGCGTACATGTTTCTTAGACTATATGGAAGCAATATATACAAAGATTTCAACCGTCTACGTGTTCCAATCATTGTTCTACTTGTCGAAATTTATAAATAATTTCCGTCAAAGGATTAACAATGGGGATCGTAGTTCACTTAAACTTGAAGAACAATAAATTGGCGAATTGTACTGTTTGGATGCTTTGCATATATGTTTCTTAGACTATATAGAAGCAATATATACAATGATTTCAACCGTCTACCTGTTCTATTCATTGTTCTACTTGTAGAAAGTTACAAATAAATTCCGTTTCATGATTATCAATGGGGCTCGTTGTTCACTTAAACTTGAAGAACAAAAAATTGGCGAATGGTACTGTTTGGATGAATTGCATATATGTTTCTTAGATTATATAGAAGCAATATATACAAAGATTTCAACCGTCTACATGTTCCATTCATTGTTCTACTTGTCGAAAGGTACAAATAATTTCCGATAAAGGATTAACCATTGGGGCTCATTGTTCACTTACACTTGAGGAACAAAAAATTGGCGAATTGTACTGTTTGGATGCTTTGCATATATGTTTCTTAGACTATTTAGAAGCAATATATAGAAAGATTTCGCCCGTCTACCTGTACTATTTATTGTTCTACTTGTAGAAAGTTACAAATAATTTCCATTTCGTGATTATCAATGGGGCTCGCTGTTCACTTAAACTTGAAGATCAAAAAATTGGCGATTGTTACTGTTTAGATGCTTTGCATATATGTTACTTAGATTATATAGAAGCAATATAAACAAAGATTTCAACCGTCTACCTGTTCCATTCATTGTTCTACTTGTCGAGAATTACAAAAAATTTCCGATAAAGGATTAACCATTGGGGCTCATTGTTCACTTAAATTTGAAGATCAAATAATTGGCGAATTGTACTGTTTGGATGCTTTGCATATATGTTTCTTAGACTATATAGAAGCAATATATACAAAGATTTCAACAGACTACCAGTTCTATTCATTGTTCTACTTGTCGAAATTTACAAATAATTTCCTTTAAAGGATTAACAATGGGGATCGTAGTTCACTTAAACTTGAAGAACAAAAAATTGGCGAATTGTACTGTTTGGATGCTTTGCATATATGTTTCTTAGACTATATAGAAGCAATATATACAAAGATTTCAACAGACTACCAGTTCTATTCATTGTTCTACTTGTAGAAACTTATAAATAATTTCCTTTCATGATTATCAATGGGGCTCGTAGTTCACTTAAACTTGAAGAACAAAAAATTGGCGAATTGTACTGTTTGGATGCTTTGCATATATGTTTCTTAGACTATATAGAAGCAATATATACAAAGATTGCAACCGTCTACCTGTTCCATTCATTGTTCTACTTGTCGAAATTTACAAATAATTTCCTTTAAAGGATTAACAATGGGGCTCGTTGTTCACTTAAACTTGAAGAACAATAAATTCTCGAATTGTACTGTTTGGATGCTTTGCATATATGTTTCATAGACTATATAGTAGCAATATATACAAAGATTTCAACCGTCTACGTGTTCCAATCATTGTTCCACTTGTCGAAATTTACAAATAATTTCCTTTAAAGGATTAACAATGGGGCTCGTTGTTCACTTAAATTTGAAGAACAATAAATTGGCGAATTGTACTGTTTGGATGCTTGCATATATGTTTCTTAGACTATATAGAAGCAATATATACAATGATTGCAACCGTCTACCTGTTCCATTCATTGTTCTACTTGTCGAAATTTACAAATAATTTCCTTTAAAGTATTAGCAATGGGGCTCGTAGTTCACTTAAACTTGAAGAACAAAAAATTGGCGAATTGTACTGTTTGGATGCTTTGCATACATGTTTCTTAGACTATATAGAGGCAATATATACAAAGATTTCAACCGTCTACCTGTACTATTCATTGTTCTACTTGTAGAAAGTTACAAATAATTTCCATTTCATGATTATCAATGGGGCGCGTTGTTCATTTAAACTTGAAAATCAAAAAATTGGCGAATGGTACTGTTTGGATGCTTTGCATATATGTTTCTTAGACTATATGGAAGCAATATATACAAAGATTTCAACCGTCTACGTGTTCCAATCATTGTTCTACTTGTCGAAAGTTACAAATAATTTCCGTTGAAGGATTAACCATTGGGGCTCATTGTTCACTTAAACTTGAAGATCAAAAAATTGGCGATTGTTACTGTTTAGATGCTTTGCATATAGGTTTCTTAGACTATATAGAAGCAATATATACAATGATTTCAACAGTCTACCTGTTCCATTCATTGTTCTACTTGTCGAAAGTTACAAATAATTTCCTTTAAGGGATTAACAATGGGGATCGTAGTTTACTTAAACTTGAAGAACAAGAAATTGGCGAATTGTACTGTTTGGATGCTTTGCATATATGTTTCTTAGACTATATAGAAGCAATATATACAAAGATTTCAACCGTCTACCTGTTCCATTCATTGTTCTACTTGTCGATAGTTACAAATAATTTCCTTTAAAGGATTAACAATGGGGCTCGTAGTTCACTTAAACATGAAGATGAAATAATTGGCGAATTTTACTGTTTGGATGATTTGCATATATGTTTCTTAGATTATATAGAAGCAATATAAACAAAGATTTCAACCGTCTACCTGTTCCATTCATTGTTCTACTTGTCGAGAATTACAAAAAATTTCCGATAAAGGATTAACCATTGGGGCTCATTGTTCACTTAAACTTGAAGATCAAAAAATTGGCGATTGTTACTGTTTAGATGCTTTGCATATAGGTTTCTTAGACTATATAGAAGCAATATATACAATGATTTCAACCGTCTACCTGTTCCATTCATTGTTCTACTTGTCGAAAGTTACAAATAATTTCCTTTAAGGGATTAACAATGGGGATCGTAGTTTACTTAAACTTGAAGAACCATAAATTGGCGAATTGTACTGTTTGGATCCTTTGCATATATGTTTCTTAGACTATATAGAAGCAATATATACAAAGACTTCAACCGTCTACCTGTACCATTCATTGTTTTACTTGTCGAAAATTACAAATAATTTCCGATAAAGGATTAACAATGGGGCTCGTAATTCACTTAAACTTGAAGAACAAGAAATTGGCGAATTGTACTGTTTGGATGCTTTGCATTTATGTTTCTTAGACTATATACAAGCAACATATAGAAAGACTTCACCCGTCTACCTGTACTATTCATTGTTCTACTTGTAGAAAGTTACAAATAATTTCCGTCAAGGGATTAACAATGGGGATCGTACTTTACTTAAACTTGAAGAACAAAAAATTGGCGACTGGTACTGTTTGGATGCTTTGCATATATGTTTCTTAGACTATATAGAAGCAATATATAAACAGATTTCAATCGTCTACCAGTTTGTTTCATTGTTCTACTTGTAGAATGTTACAAATAATTTCCGTTTCATGATTATCAATGGGGCTCGTTGTTCACTTAAACTTGAAGACCAAAAAATTGGCGTATGGTACTGTTTGGATTCTTTGCATATATGTTTCTTAGATTATATAGAAGCAATATATACAATGATTTCAACCGTCCACCTGTTCCATTCATTGTTCTACTTGTCGAAAGTTACAAATAATTTCCGATAACGGATTAACCATTGGGGCTCATTGTTCACTTAAACTTGAAGAACAATAAATTGGCGAATGGTACTGTTTGGATGCTTTGCATATATGTTTCTTAGATTATATAGAAGCTATATATACAATGATTTCAACCGTCTACCTGTTCCATTCATTGTTCTTCTTGTCGAAAGTTACAAATAATTTCCATTTCATGATTATCAATGGGGCGCGTTGTTCATTTAAACTTGAAAATCAAAAAATTGGCGAATGGTACTGTTTGGATGCTTTGCATATATGTTTCTTAGACTATATAGAAGCAATATATAAACAGATTTCAACCGTCTACCAGTTCGTTTCATTGTTCTACTTGTCGAAAGTTACAAATAATTTCTTTTAAAGGATTAACAATGGGGCTCATTGTTCACTTAAACTTGAAGAACAAAAAATTGGCGAATGGTACTGTTTGGATGCTTTGCATATATGTTTCTTAGACTATATAGAAGCAATATATACAAAGATTTCAACCGTCTACTTGTTCCATTCATTGTTCTACTTGTCGAAATTTACAAATAATTTCCTTTAAAGGATTAACAATGGGGATCGTAGTTCACTTAAACTTGAAGAACAAAAAATTGGCGAATTGTACTGTTTGGATGCTTTGCATATATGTTTCTTAGACTATATAGAAGCAATATATACAAAGATTTCAACAGACTACCTGTTCTATTCATTGTTCTACTTGTAGAAACTTATAAATAATTTCCTTTCATGATTATCAATGGGGCTCGTAGTTCACTTAAACTTGAAGAACAAAAAATTGGCGAATTGTACTGTTTGGATGCTTTGCATATATGTTTCTTAGACTATATAGAAGCAATATATACAAAGATTGCAACCGTCTACCTGTTCCATTCATTGTTCTACTTGTCGAAATTTACAAATAATTTCCTTTAAAGGATTAACAATGGGGCTCGTTGTTCACTTAAACTTGAAGAACAATAAATTCTCGAATTGTACTGTTTGGATGCTTTGCATATATGTTTTATAGACTATATAGTAGCAATATATACAAAGATTTCAACCGTCTACGTGTTCCAATCATTGTTCCACTTGTCGAAATTTACAAATAATTTCCTTTAAAGGATTAACAATGGGGCTCGTTGTTCACTTAAATTTGAAGAACAATAAATTGGCGAATTGTACTGTTTGGATGCTTTGCATATATGTTTCTTAGACTATATAGAAGCAATATATACAATGATTGCAACCGTCTACCTGTTCCATTCATTGTTCTACTTGTCGAGAATTACAAAAAATTTCCGATAAAGGATTAACCATTGGGGCTCATTGTTCACTTAAACTTGAAGATCAAAAAATTGGCGATTGTTACTGTTTAGATGCTTTGCATATAGGGTTCTTAGACTATATAGAAGCAATATATACAATGATTTCAACAGTCTACCTGTTCCATTCATTGTTCTACTTGTCGAAAGTTACAAATAATTTCCTTTAAGGGATTAACAATGGGGATCGTAGTTTACTTAAACTTGAAGAACAAGAAATTGGCGAATTGTACTGTTTGGATGCTTTGCATATATGTTTCTTAGACTATATAGAAGCAATATATACAATGATTTCAACCGTCTACCTGTTCCATTCATTGTTCTACTTGTCGAAAGTTACAAATAATTTCCTTTAAGGGATTAACAATGGGGATCGTAGTTTACTTAAACTTGAAGAACCATAAATTGGCGAATTGTACTGTTTGGATGCTTTGCATATATGTTTCTTAGACTATATAGAAGCAATATAAAAATGATTTCAACCGTCTACGTGTTCCAATCATTGTTCTACATGTCGAAAGTTACAAATGATTTCCGTTTCATGATTATCAATGGGGCTCGTTGTTCACTTAAACTTGAAGAACAAAAAATTGGCGAATGGTACTGTTTGGATGCTTTGCATATATGTTTCTGAGATTATATAGAAGCAATATATACAAAGATTTCAACCGTCTACCTGTTCCATTCATTGTTCTACTTGTCGAAAGTTACAAATAATTTCCGTTAAGGGATTAACCATTGGGGCTCATTGTTCACTTAAACTTGAAGAACAAAAAATTGGCGAATTGTACTGTTTGGATGCTTTGCATATATGTTTCTTAGACTATTTAGAAGCAATTTATAGAAAGATTTCACCCGTCTACCTGTACTATTTATTGTTCTACTTGTAGAAAGTTACAAATAATTTCCATTTCATGATTATCAATGGGGCTCGCTGTTCACTTAAACTTGAAGATCAAAAAATTGGCGATTGTTACTGTTTAGATGCTTTGCATATATGTTACTTAGATTATATAGAAGCAATATAAACAAAGATTTCAACCGTCTACCTGTTCCATTCATTGTTTTACTTGTCGAAAATTACAAATAATTTCCGATAAAGGATTAACAATGGGGCTCGTAATTCACTTAAACTTGAAGAACAAGAAATTGGCGAATTGTACTGTTTGGATGCTTTGCATTTATGTTTCTTAGACTATATACAAGCAACATATAGAAAGACTTCACCCGTCTACCTGTACTATTCATTGTTCTACTTGTAGAAAGTTACAAATAATTTCCGTCAAGGGATTAACAATGGGGATCGTACTTTACTTAAACTTGAAGAACAAAAAATTGGCGACTGGTACTGTTTGGATGCTTTGCATATATGTTTCTTAGACTATATAGAAGCAATATATAAACAGATTTCAATCGTCTACCAGTTTGTTTCATTGTTCTACTTGTAGAATGTTACAAATAATTTCCGTTTCATGATTATCAATGGGGCTCGTTGTTCACTTAAACTTGAAGACCAAAAAATTGGCGTATGGTACTGTTTGGATTCTTTGCATATATGTTTCTTAGATTATATAGAAGCAATATATACAATGATTTCAACCGTCCACCTGTTCCATTCATTGTTCTACTTGTCGAAAGTTACAAATAATTTCCGATAACGGATTAACCATTGGGGCTCATTGTTCACTTAAACTTGAAGAACAAAAAATTGGCGAATGGTACTGTTTGGATGCTTTGCATATATGTTTCTTAGATTATATAGAAGCTATATATACAATGATTTCAACCGTCTACCTGTTCCATTCATTGTTCTTCTTGTCGAAAGTTACAAATAATTTCCATTTCATGATTATCAATGGGGCGCGTTGTTCATTTAAACTTGAAAATCAAAAAATTGGCGAATGGTACTGTTTGGATGCTTTGCATATATGTTTCTTAGACTATATAGAAGCAATATATAAACAGATTTCAACCGTCTACCAGTTCGTTTCATTGTTCTACTTGTCGAAAGTTACAAATAATTTCTTTTAAAGGATTAACAATGGGGCTCATTGTTCACTTAAACTTGAAGAACAAAAAATTGGCGAATGGTACTGTTTGGATGCTTTGCATATATGTTTCTTAGACTATATAGAAGCAATATATACAAAGATTTCAACCGTCTACCTGTTCCATTCATTGTTCTACTTGTCGAAATTTACAAATAATTTCCTTTAAAGGATTAACAATGGGGATCGTAGTTCACTTAAACTTGAAGAACAAAAAATTGGCGAATTGTACTGTTTGGATGCTTTGCATATATGTTTCTTAGACTATATAGAAGCAATATATACAAAGATTTCAACAGACTACCTGTTCTATTCATTGTTCTACTTGTAGAAACTTATAAATAATTTCCTTTCATGATTATCAATGGGGCTCGTAGTTCACTTAAACTTGAAGAACAAAAAATTGGCGAATTGTACTGTTTGGATGCTTTGCATATATGTTTCTTAGACTATATAGAAGCAATATATACAAAGATTGCAACCGTCTACCTGTTCCATTCATTGTTCTACTTGTCGAAATTTACAAATAATTTCCTTTAAAGGATTAACAATGGGGCTCGTTGTTCACTTAAACTTGAAGAACAATAAATTCTCGAATTGTACTGTTTGGATGCTTTGCATATATGTTTTATAGACTATATAGTAGCAATATATACAAAGATTTCAACCGTCTACGTGTTCCAATCATTGTTCCACTTGTCGAAATTTACATATAATTTCCTTTAAAGGATTAACAATGGGGCTCGTTGTTCACTTAAATTTGAAGAACAATAAATTGGCGAATTGTACTGTTTGGATGCTTTGCATATATGTTTCTTAGACTATATAGAAGCAATATATACAATGATTGCAACCGTCTACCTGTTCCATTCATTGTTCTACTTGTCGAGAATTACAAAAAATTTCCGATAAAGGATTAACCATTGGGGCTCATTGTTCACTTAAACTTGAAGATCAAAAAATTGGCGATTGTTACTGTTTAGATGCTTTGCATATAGGGTTCTTAGACTATATAGAAGCAATATATACAATGATTTCAACAGTCTACCTGTTCCATTCATTGTTCTACTTGTCGAAAGTTACAAATAATTTCCTTTAAGGGATTAACAATGGGGATCGTAGTTTACTTAAACTTGAAGAACAAGAAATTGGCGAATTGTACTGTTTGGATGCTTTGCATATATGTTTCTTAGACTATATAGAAGCAATATATACAATGATTTCAACCGTCTACCTGTTCCATTCATTGTTCTACTTGTCGAAAGTTACAAATAATTTCCTTTAAGGGATTAACAATGGGGATCGTAGTTTACTTAAACTTGAAGAACCATAAATTGGCGAATTGTACTGTTTGGATGCTTTGCATATATGTTTCTTAGACTATATAGAAGCAATATAAAAATGATTTCAACCGTCTACGTGTTCCAATCATTGTTCTACATGTCGAAAGTTACAAATGATTTCCGTTTCATGATTATCAATGGGGCTCGTTGTTCACTTAAACTTGAAGAACAAAAAATTGGCGAATGGTACTGTTTGGATGCTTTGCATATATGTTTCTGAGATTATATAGAAGCAATATATACAAAGATTTCAACCGTCTACCTGTTCCATTCATTGTTCTACTTGTCGAAAGTTACAAATAATTTCCGTTAAGGGATTAACCATTGGGGCTCATTGTTCACTTAAACTTGAAGAACAAAAAATTGGCGAATTGTACTGTTTGGATGCTTTGCATATATGTTTCTTAGACTATTTAGAAGCAATTTATAGAAAGATTTCACCCGTCTACCTGTACTATTTATTGTTCTACTTGTAGAAAGTTACAAATAATTTCCATTTCATGATTATCAATGGGGCTCGCTGTTCACTTAAACTTGAAGATCAAAAAATTGGCGATTGTTACTGTTTAGATGCTTTGCATATATGTTACTTAGATTATATAGAAGCAATATAAACAAAGATTTCAACCGTCTACCTGTTCCATTCATTGTTCTACTTGTCGAGAATTACAAAAAATTTCCGATAAAGGATTAACCATTGGGGCTCATTGTTCACTTAAATTTGAAGATCAAATAATTGGCGAATTTTACTGTTTGGATGATTTGCAGATATGTTTCTTAGACTATATAGAAGCAATATATACAATGATTTCAACCGTCTACCTGTTCCATTCATTGTTCTACTTGTCGAAAGTTACAAATAATTTCCTTTAAGGGATTAACAATGGGGATCGTAGTTTACTTAAACTTGAAGAACAAAAAATTGGCGAATGGTACTGTTTGGATGCTTTGCATATATGTTACTTAGATTATATAGAAGCAATATAAACAAAGATTTCAACCGTCTACCTGTTCCATTCATTGTTCTACTTGTCGAAAGTTACAAATAATTTCCGTTAAGGGATTAACCATTGGGGCTCATTGTTCACTTAAACTTGAAGATCAAATAATTGGCGAATTTTACTGTTTGGATGATTTGCAGATATGTTTCTTAGACTATATAGAAGCAATATATACAATGATTTCAACCGTCTACCTGTTCCATTCATTGTTCTACTTGTCGAAATTTACAAATAATTTCCTTTAAGGGATTAACAATGGGGATCGTAGTTTACTTAAACTTGAAGAACAAGAAATTGGCGAATTGTACTGGTTGGATGCTTTGCATATATGTTTCTTAGACTATATAGAAGCAATATATACAAAGATTTCAACCGTCTACCTGTTCCATTCATTGTTCTACTTGTCGAAAATTACAAATAATTTCCGATAAAGGATTAACCATTGGGGCTCATTGTTCACTTAAACTTGAAGAAGAAAAAATTGGCGAATGGTACTGTTTGGATGCTTTGCGTACATGTTTCTTAGACTATATGGAAGCAATATATACAAAGATTTCAACCGTCTACCTGTTCCATTTATTGTTCTACTTGTCGAAATTTACAAATAATTTCCTTTAAAGGATTAACAATGGGGCTCGTTGTTCACTAAAACTTGAAGAACAAAAAATTGATGAATGGTACTGTTTGGATGCTTTGCATATATGTTTCTTAGACTATATAGAAGCAATATATACATTGATTTCAACCGTCTACCTGTTCCATTCATTGTTCTACTTGTCGCAAGTTACAAATAATTTCCATAAAGGATTAACAATGGGGCTCGTAGTTCACTTAAACTTGAAGAACAAAAATTTGGCGAATTGTACTGTTTGGATGCTTTGCATATTTGTTTCGTAGACTATATAGAAGCAATATATACAATGATTTCAACCGTCTACATGATCCATTCATTGTTCTACTTGTCGAAATTTACAAATAATTTCCTTTAAAGGATTAACAATGGGGCTCGTAGTTCACTTAAACATGAAGATGAAATAATTGGCGAATTGTACTGTTTGGATGCTTTGCATATATGTTTCTTAGATTATATAGAAGCAATATATACAATGATTTCAACCGTCTACCTGTTCCATTCATTGTTCTACTTGTCGAAATTTACAAATAATTTCCTTTAAAGGATTAACAATGGGGCTCGTAGTTCACTTAAACTTGAAGAACAAAAAATTGGCGAATGGTACTGTTTGGATGCTTTGCATATATGTTTCTTAGACTATATAGAAGCAATATATACAAAGATTTCAACCGTCTACCTGTTCCATTCATTGTTCTACTTGTCGAAAGTTACAAATAATTTCCGATAAAGGATTAACAATGGGGCTCGTAGTTCACTTAAACTTGAAGAACAAAAAATTGGCGAATGGTACTGTTTGGATGCTTTGCATATATGTTTCTTAGACTATATAGAAGCAATATATACAAAGATTTCAACCGTCTACCTGTTCCATTCATTGTTCTACTTGTCGAAAGTTACAAATAATTTCCGATAACGGATTAACCATTGGGGCTCATTGTTCACTTAAACTTGAAGAACAAAAAATTGGCGAATGGTACTGTTTGGATGCTTTGCATATATGTTTCTTAGACTATATAGAAGCAATATATACAAAGATTTCAACCGTCTACGTGTTCCAATCATTGTTCTCCTTGTCGAAATTTACAAATAATTTCCTTTAAAGGATTAACAATGGGGCTCGTAGTTCACTTAAACTTGAGGAACAAAAAATTGGCGAATTGTACTGTTTGGATGCTTTGCATATATGTTTCTTAGACTATATAGAAGCCATATATATATAATGATTTCAACCGTCTACCTGTTCCATTCATTGTTCTACATGTCGTAAGTTACAAATAATTTCCGTTTCATGATTATCAATGGGGCTCGTTGTTTACTTAAACTTGAAGAACAAAAATTGGCGAATGGTACTGTTTGGATGCTTTGCATATATGTTTCTTAGACTATATAGAAGCAATATATACAAAGATTTCAACCGTCTACGTGTTCCAAACATTGTTCTACTTGTAGAAAGTTACAATTAATTTCCGTTAACGGATTAACAATGGGGCTCGTAGTTCACTTAAATTTGAAGAACAAAAAATTGGCGAATTGTACTGTTTGGATGCTTTGCATATATGTTTATTAGACTATATAGAAGCAATATATAAAAAGATTTCAACCGTCTACCAGTTCCATTCATTGTTCTACTTATCGAAAGTTACAAATAATTTCCGATAAGGGATTAACAATGGGGATCGTAGTTTACTAAAACTTGAAGAACAAAAAATTGGAGAATGGTACTGTTTGGATGCTTTGCATATATGTTTCTTAGATTATATAGAAGCAATATATACAAAGATTTCAACCGTCTACCTGTTCCATTCATTGTTCTACTTGTCGAAAATTACAAATAATTTCCGATAAAGGATTAACCATTGGGGCTCATTGTACCACTTAAACTTGAAGAACAAAAAATTGGCGAATGGTACTGTTTGGATGCTTTGCGTACAAGTTTCTTAGACTATATGGAAGCAATATACACAAAGATTTCAACCGTCTACGTGTTCCAATCATTGTTCTACTTGTCGAAAGTTACAAATAATTTCCGATAAAGGATTAACAATGGGGCTCATTGTTCACTTAAACTTGAAGAACAAAAACTTGGCGAATTGTACTGTTTGGATGCTTTGCATATATGTTTCTTAGACTATATGGAAGCAATATATACAAAGATTTCAACCGTCTACGTGTTCCAATCATTGTTCTCCTTGTCGAAATTTACAAATAATTTCCTTTAAAGGATTAACAATGGGGCTCGTAGTTCACTTAAACTTGAGGAACAAAAAATTGGCGAATTGTACTGTTTGGATGCTTTGCATATATGTTTCTTAGACTATATAGAAGCCATATATATATAATGATTTCAACCGTCTACCTGTTCCATTCATTGTTCTACATGTCGTAAGTTACAAATAATTTCCGTTTCATGATTATCAATGGGGCTCGTTGTTCACTTAAACTTGAAGAACAAAAATTGGCGAATGGTACTGTTTGGATGCTTTGCATATATGTTTCTTAGACTATATGGAAGCAATATATACAAAGATTTCAACCGTCTACGTGTTCCAATCATTGTTCTACTTGTCGAAAGTTACAAATAATTTCCTTTAAAGGATTAACAATGGGGCTCGTAGTTCACTTAAACTTGAGGAACAAAAAATTGGCGAATTGTACTGTTTGGATGCTTTGCATATATGTTTCTTAGACTATATAGAAGCCATATATATATAATGATTTCAACCGTCTACCTGTTCCATTCATTGTTCTACATGTCGTAAGTTACAAATAATTTCCGTTTCATGATTATCAATGGGGCTCGTTGTTCACTTAAACTTGAAGAACAAAAATTGGCGAATGGTACTGTTTGGATGCTTTGCATATATGTTTCTTAGACTATATGGAAGCAATATATACAAAGATTTCAACCGTCTACGTGTTCCAATCATTGTTCTACTTGTCGAAAGTTACAAATAATTTCCGATAAAGGATTAACAATGGGGCTCATTGTTCACTTAAACTTGAAGAACAAAAACTTGGCGAATTGTACTGTTTGGATGCTTTGCATATATGTTTCTTAGACTATATGGAAGCAATATATACAAAGATTTCAACCGTCTACGTGTTCCAATCATTGTTCTCCTTGTCGAAATTTACAATTAATTTCCGTTAAAGGATTAACAATGGGGCTCGTAGTTCACTTAAATTTGAAGAACAAAAAATTGGCGAATTGTACTGTTTGGATGCTTTGCATATATGTTTATTAGACTATATAGAAGCAATATATAAAAAGATTTCAACCGTCTACCAGTTCCATTCATTGTTCTACTTATCGAAAGTTACAAATAATTTCCGATAAGGGATTAACAATGGGGATCGTAGTTTACTAAAACTTGAAGAACAAAAAATTGGCGAATTGTACTGTTTGGATGCTTTGCATATATGTTTCTTAGACTATATAGAAGCAATATATACAAAGATTTCAACCGTCTACCTGTTCCATTCATTGTTCTACTTGTCGAAATTTACAAATAATTTCCTTTAAAGTATTAACAATGGGGCTCGTAGTTCACTTAAACTTGAAGATCAACAAATTGTCGAATTGTACCGTTTGGATGCTTTGCATATATGTTTCTTAGACTATATAGAAGCAACATGTACAAAGATTTCAACCGTCTACCTGTTCCATTCATTGTTCTACTTGTCGAAAGTTACAAATAATTTCCGATAAAGGATTAACAATGGGGCTCATTGTTCACTTAAACTTGAAGAACAAAAAATTGGCGAATGGTACTGTTTGGATGATTTGCATATATGTTTTTTAGACTATATAGAAGCAATATATACAATGATTTCAACCGTCTACCTGTTCCATTCATTGTTCTACTTGTCGAAATTTACAAATAATTTCCTTTAAAGTATTAACAATGGGGCTCGTAGTTCACTTAAACTTGAAGATCAACAAATTGTCGAATTGTACTGTTTGGATGCTTTGCATATATGTTTCTTAGACTATATAGAAGCAACATGTACAAAGATTTCAACCGTCTACCTGTTCCATTCATTGTTCTACTTGTCGAAAGTTACAAATAATTTCCGATAAAGGATTAACAATGGGGCTCATTGTTCACTTAAACTTGAAGAACAAAAAATTGGCGAATGGTACTGTTTGGATGATTTGCATATATGTTTTTTAGACTATATAGAAGCAATATATAAAAAGATTTCAACCGTCTACCAGTTCCATTCATTGTTCTACTTATCGAAAGTTACAAATAATTTCCGATAAGGGATTAACAATGGGGATCGTAGTTTACTAAAACTTGAAGAACAAAAAATTGGCGAATTGTACTGTTTGGATGCTTTGCATGTATGTTTCTTAGACTATATAGAAGCAATATATACAATGATTTCAACCGTCTACCTGTTCCATTCATTGTTCTACTTGTCGGAAGTTACAAATAATTTCCGTTAAAGTATTAACAATGGGGCTCGTAGTTCACTTAAACATGAAGATGAAATAATTGGCGAATGGTACTTTTTGGATGCTTTGCATATATGTTTCTTAGACTATATAGAAGCAATATATACAAAGATTTCAACCGTCTACCTGTTCCATTCATTGTTCTACTTGTCGAAAGTTACAAATAATTTCCGATAAAGGATTAACAATGGGGCTCATTGTTCACTTAAACTTGAAGAACAAAAAATTGGCGAATGGTACTGTTTGGATGATTTGCATATATGTTTTTTAGACTATATAGAAGCAATATATACAATGATTTCAACCGTCTACCTGTTCCATTCATTGTTCTACTTGTCGAAAATTACAAATAATTTCCGTTAAAGGATTAACACTGGGGCTCGTAATTCACTTAAACTTGAAGAACAAAAAATTGGCGATTGGTACTGTTTGGATGCTTTGCATATATGTTTCTTAGACTATATACAAGTAATATATACAAAGATTTCAACCGTCTACCTGTTACATTCATTGTTCTACTTGTCGAAATTTACAAATAATTTCCTTTAAAGGATTAACAATGGGGCTCGTATTTCACTTAATCTTGAAGAACAATAAATTGGCGTATGGTACTGTTTGGATGCTTTGCATGTATGTTTCTTAGACTATATAGAAGCAATATATACAGTGATTTCAACCGTCTACCTATTCCATTCATTGTTCCACTTGCCGAAATTTACAAATAATTTCCGATAAAGGATTAACAATGGGGCTCATTGTTCACTTAAACTTGAAGAACAAAAAATTGGCGAATGGTACTGTTTGGATGCTTGCATATATGTTTCTTAGACTATATAGAAGCAATATATACAAAGATTTCAACCGTCTACCTGTTCCATTCATTGTTCTACTTGTCGAAAGTTACAAATAATTTCCGATAAAGGATTAACAATGGGGCTCATTGTTCACTTAAACTTGAAGAACAAAAAATTGGCGAATGGTACTGTTTGGATGCTTCGCATATATGTTTCTTAGACTATATGGACGCAATATATACAAAGATTTCAACCGTCTACGTGTTCCAATCATTGTTCTACATGTCGAAAGTTACAAATAATTTCCGTTTCATGATTATCAATGGGGCTCGTTGTTCACTTCAACTTGAAGAACAAAAAATTGGCGAATGGTACTGTTTGGATGCTTTGCATATATGTTTCTTAGACTATATAGAAGCAATATATACAAAGATTTCAACCGTCTACCTGTTCCATTCATTGTTCTACTTGTCGAAAGTTACAAATAATTTCCGATAAAGGATTAACAATGGGGCTCATTGTTCACTTAAACTTGAAGAACAAAAAATTGGCGAATGGTACTGTTTGGATGATTTGCATATATGTTTCTTAGACTATATAGAAGCAACATATACAATGATTTCAACCGTCCACCTGTTCCATTCATTGTTCTACTTGTCGAAAGTTACAAATAATTTCCGTTAAAGGATTAGCAATGGGGCTCGTAATTCACTTAAACTTGAAGAACAAAAAATTGGCGATTGGTACTGTTTGGATGCTTTGCATATATGTTTCTTAGACTATATGGAAGCAATATATACAAAGATTTCAACCGTCTACGTGTTCCAATCATTGTTCTACATGTCGAAAGTTACAAATAATTTCCGTTTCATGATTATCAATGGGGCTCGTTGTTCACTTAAACTTGAAGATCAAAAAATTGGCGAATTGTACTGTTCGGATGCTTTGCATATATGTTTCTTAGACTATATTGAAGTAATATATACAAAGATTTCAACCGTCTACCTGTTCCATTCATTGTTCTACTTGTCGCAATTTACAAATAATTTCCGTTAAAGTATTAACAATGGGGCTCGTAGTTCACTTAAACTTGAAGTGCAAGAAATTGGCGAATTGTACTGTTTGGATGCTTTGCATATATGTTTCTTAGACTATATGGAAGCAATATATACAAAGATTTCAAGCGTTACGTGTTCCAATCATTGTTCTACTTGTAGAAAGTTACAATTAATTTCCGTTAAAGGATTAACAATGGGGCTCGTAGTTCACTTAAATTTGAAGAACAAAAAATTGGCGAATTGTACTGTTTGGATCCTTTGCATATATGTTTCATAGACTATATAGAAGCAATATATACAATGATTTCAACCGCCTACCTGTTCCATTCATTGTTCTACTTGTCGCAAGTTACAAATAATTTCCGCTAAAGTATTAACAATGTGTCTCATTGTTCACTTAACCTTGAAGAACAAAAAATTGGCGAATGGTACTGTTTGGATGCTTTGCATATATGTTTCTTAGACTATATGGAAGCAATATATACAAATATTTCAACCGTCTACGTGTGCCAATTGTTCAGGCACAGGCCATCGACAGCTGGAAGGTTTATTATACGGACCGATAGGATATTCCTCGGTCACGAGTTTGAAATTATTTTTATCTCTTTTGCATCTTTAAAAATATGGCCGTATGGTAAACCAGGGACATTGGCAAAGGGTCTAGGCGCTCGTTGCCTGCCCGCGCTATTTGCACGTGCGTCGCAGATGTGTTTCCGGGAAATTGTTCTGTCTTCCTGGAATACCTGATGGTCACGGGTAAGACCGGGCCCCGGAAATCTGCGACGCTGCCAATGTCCCTTCCACCTCTTCAGTAGGGGAGTAGGTGTCCCTTCCACCCTTGAATAGGGGCGTGGAAGTCGTTTCCATCCCTTAGATGGAGGCGTTGACGTCTCCCACCCACAAGTCCCAGTACTCCGGGCCTTGGAGAAGGGAGTTGGGGGAAGACGGCAACGCCCATTACAAAATTATATAAATTAAGCGTCGCATAGCGCGACAAGTCAGATATAAGATATAAGTTGATACTAAGATACATACAGATATATACAAATATAAGATAGATACCAGATACTGTTCGAGATATTGAATCTCACATAGACACTGGATCTATAGGGAGATATTGCATCTCCGGGAATATAAAATTCCCATTTGTTAACGTAATAATTAGAGTCCCCAAGATAAAACGCGACGTCAGTTCGCGATAATAAAGTGTGACATTGTTACAAAGTTTACGTACAATTTTTCCCTCATTGAGAGGGTGGTCCTTCGAACCATACCAATATTAATATACAAAGACCAAGTTTCGATAACTCGAACGACGATCGCCGACCACGAGTAGAAACACCAATTATTGTTCTACTTGTCGAAATTTACAAATAATTTCCTTTAAAGGATTAACAATGGGGCTCGTTGTTCACTTAAACTTGAAGAACAAAAAATTGGCGAATTGAACTGTTTGGATGCTTTGCATATATGTTTCGTAGGCTATATAGAAGCAATATATACAATGATTTCAACCGTCTACCTGATCCATTCATTGTTCTACTTGTCGAAATTTACAAATAATTTCCTTTAAAGGATTAACAATGGGGCTCGTATTTCACTTAAACTTGAAGAACAATAAATTGGCGTATGGTACTGTTTGGATGCTTTGCATGTATGTTTCTTAGACTATATAGAAGCAATATATACAATGATTTCAACCGTCTACCTGTACTATTCATTGTTCTACTTGTCGAAATTTACAAATAATTTCCTTTAAAGGATTAACAATGGGGCTCGTAGTTCACTTAATCTTGAAGAACAAAAATTGGCGAATGGTACTGTTTGGATGCTTTGCATATATGTTTCTTATTTTATATGAAAGCAATATATACAATGATTCCAACCGTCTACCTGTTCCATTCATTGTTCTACTTGTCGAAAGATACAAATAATTTCCGTTAAAGGATTAACAATGGGGCTCGTAATTCACTTAAACTTGAAGAACAAAAAATTGGCGATTGGTACTGTTTGGATGCTTTGCATATATGTTTCTTAGACTATATAGAAGCAATATATACAATGATTTCAACCGTCTACCTATTCCATTAATTGTTCCACTTGCCGAAATTTACAAATAATATCCTTTAAAGCATTAACAATGGGGCTCGTAGTTCACTTAAACTTGAAGAACAAAAAATTGGCGAATGGTACTGTTTGGATGCTTTGCATATATGTTTCAAAGACTATATAGAAGCAATATATACAAAGATTTCAACCGTCTACCTGTTCCATTCATTGTTCTACTTGTCGAAAGTTACAAATAATTTCCGATAAAGGATTAACAATGGGGCTCATTGTTCACTTAAACTTGAAGAACAAAAAATTGGCGAATGGTACTGTTTGGATGATTTGCATATATGTTTTTTAGACTATATAGAAGCAATATATACAATGATTTCAACCGTCTACCTGTTCCATTCATTGTTCTACTTGTCGAAAATTACAAATAATTTCCGTTAAAGGATTAACAATGGGGCTCGTAATTCACTTAAACTTGAAGAACAAAAAATTGGCGATTGGTACTGTTTGGATGCTTTGCATATATGTTTCTTAGACTATATACAAGTAATATATACAAAGATTTCAACCGTCTACCTGTTACATTCATTGTTCTACTTGTCGAAATTTACAAATAATTTCCTTTAAAGGATTAACAATGGGGCTCGTATTTCACTTAATCTTGAAGAACAATAAATTGGCGTATGGTACTGTTTGGATGCTTTGCATGTATGTCTCTTAGACTATATAGAAGCAATATATACAGTGATTTCAACCGTCTACCTATTCCATTCATTGTTCCACTTGCCGAAATTTACAAATAATTTCCTTGAAAGCATTAACAATGCGGCTCGTAGTTCACTTAAACTTGAAGATCAAAAAATTGGCGAATTGTACTGTTTGAATGCTTTGCATATATGTTTCTTAGACTATATAGAAGCAACATATACAAAGATTTCAACCGTCTACGTGTTCCAATCATTGTTCTACATGTCGAAAGTTACAAATAATTTCCGTTTCATGATTATCAATGGGGCTCGTTGTTCACTTCAACTTGAAGAACAAAAAATTGGCGAATGGTACTGTTTGGATGCTTTGCATATATGTTTCTTAGACTATTTAGATGCAATATATAGAAAGATTTCACCCGTCTACCTGTACTATTCATTGTTCTACTTGTCGAAATTTACAAATAATTTCCTTTAAAGGATTAACAATGGGGCTCGTAGTTCACTTAATCTTGAAGAACAAAAATTGGCGAATGGTACTGTTTGGATGCTTTGCATATATGTTTCTTATTTTATATGAAAGCAATATATACAATGATTCCAACCGTCTACCTGTTCCATTCATTGTTCTACTTGTCGAAAGATACAAATAATTTCCGATAATGGATTAACAATGGGGCTCATTGTTCACTTAAACTTGAAGAACAAAAAATTGGCGAATGGTACTGTTTGGATGCTTTGCATATATGTTTCTTAGACTATATGGAAGCAATATATACAAAGATTTCAACCGTCTACCTGTTCCAATCATTGTTCTACTTGTCGAAATTTAGAAATAATTTCCTTTAAAGGATTAACAATGGGGCTCTTTGTTCACTTAAACTTAAAGATCAAAAAATTGGCGAATTGTACTGTTTGAATGCTTTGCATATATGTTTCTTAGACTATATAGAAGCAACATATACAAAGATTTCAACCGTCAACGTGTTCCAATCATTGTTCTACTTGTCGAAATTTACGAATAATTTCCTTTAAAGCATTAACAATGGGGCTCGTAGTTTACTTAAACTTGAAGAACAAAAAATTGGCGAATGGTACTGTTTGGATGCTTTGCATATATGTTTCTTAGACTATATGGAAGCAATATATACAAAGATTTCAACCGTCTACGTGTTCCAATCATTGTTCTACTTGTCGAAATTTAGAAATAATTTCCTTTAAAGGATTAACAATGGTGCTCTTTGTTCACTTAAACTTGAAGGTCAAAAAATTGGCGAATTGTACTGTTTGAATGCTTTGCATATATGTTTCTTAGACTATATAGTAGCAATATATACAAAGATTTCAACCGTCTGCCTGTTCCATTCATTGTTCTACTTGTCGAAAGATACAAATAATTTCCGATAATGGATTAACAATGGGGCTCATTGTTCACTTAAACTTGAAGAACAAAAAATTGGCGAATGGTACTGTTTGGATGCTTTGCATATATGTTTCTTAGACTATATGGAAGCAATATATACAAAGATTTCAACCGTCTACGTGTTCCAATCATTGTTCTACTTGTCGAAATTTAGAAATAATTTCCTTTAAAGGATTAACAATGGGGCTCTTTGTTCACTTAAACTTGAAGATCAAAAAATTGGCGAATTGTACTGTTTGAATGCTTTGCATATATGTTTCTTAGACTATACAGAAGCAACATATACAAAGATTTCAACAGTCTACGTGTTCCAATCATTGTTCTACTTGTCGAAATTTACGAATAATTTCCTTTAAAGCATTAACAATGGGGCTCGTAGTTTACTTAAACTTGAAGAACAAAAAATTGGCGAATGGTACTGTTTGGATGCTTTGCATATATGTTTCTTAGACTATATAGAAGCAATATATACAAAGATTTCAACCGTCTACCTGTTCCATTCATTGTTCTACTTGTCGAAAGTTACAAATAATTTCCGATAAAGGATTAACCATTGGGGCTCATTGTTCACTTAAACTTGAAGAACAAAAAATTGGCAAATTGTACTGTTTGGATGCTTTGCATATATGTTTATTAGACTATATAGAAGCAATATATAAAAAGATTTCAACCGTCTACGTGTTCCAATCATTGTTCTACATGTCGAAAGTTACAAATAATTTCCGTTTCATGATTATCAATGGGGCTCGTTGTTCACTTAAACTTGAAGAACAAAAAATTGGCGAATGGTACTGTTTGGATGCTTTGCATATATGTTTCTTAGACTATATAGAAGTAATATATACAAAGATTTCATCCGTCTACCTGTACTATTCATTGTTCTACTTGTCGAAAATTACAAATAATTTCCGATAAAGGATTAACCATTGGGGCTCATTGTTCACTTAAACTTGAAGAACAAAAAATTGGCGACTGGTACTGTTTAGATCCTTTGCATATATGTTTATTAGACTATATAGAAGCAATATATAAAAAGATTTCAACCGTCTACCAGTTCCATTCATTGTTCTACTTGTCGAAAGTTACAAATAATTTCCGATAAGGGATTAACAATGGGGATCGTAGTTTACTAAAACTTGAAGAACAAAAAATTGGCGGATTGTACTGTTTGGATGCTTTGCATATATGTTTCTTAGACTATATAGAAGCAATATATACAAAGATTTCAACCGTCTACCTGTTCCATTCATTGTTCTACTTGTCGAAAGTTACAAATAATTTCCGATAAAGGATTAACCATTGGGGCTCATTGTGCACTTAAACTTGAAGAACAAAAAATTGGAGAATGGTACTGTTTGGATGCTTTGCATATATGTTTCGTAGACTATATAGAAGCAATATATACAATGATTTCAACCGTCTACATGATCCATTCATTGTTCTACATGTCGAAATATACAAATAATTTCCTTTAAAGGATTAACAATGGGGCCCGGAGTTCACTTAAACTTGAAGAAGAAAAAATTGGCGAATGGTACTGTTTGGATGCTTTGCATATATGTTTCTTAGACTATACAGAAGCAATATACAGGGTGGGGCAATAACTATTAGCACCTCAGATATCTTCGAAACTATAAGTTTCACAGAAATATTTGCTGAAATAAAATTGCAGAGTACGAAGGGGCCCATCCGGTGGCGATAATAGTTTGTTTTCAGGTGGAGGTACTTCGGATATTTGAAGGTCACCTCCCTTTTTTGAAATATACCGGTATATTTTTGCTTCCGTATCATGATAGAGGATATTAAAACGAGTTCAACGACCTATTATACAAGGTCATTCACGGTCATAGAAAGTAGAGAAAGGCGATAATACTTAGGTTTTGGTAGTAAATGAAACATACGTATTGTAAGCAGTAGAAGAAGGCGTAATACTTACCGTTTACTTCACTGAGACTAAACACTTCTTGAAGGACTCTTTAATAAGTTTGCAGGATGTGGCAGCGACGTACAACGAGCACGTCGCATCGAAAACGCGATAACGCGTCGCCACGTAACTTACATTTTCGACAAGAGGCGCTTGAGCTTGGCGACACGTCGGCCCGTCGCCGTTACGATGGGACCTTTGCAGCCCGACCGATCTCGGGAAAACAGCAAATGAAATCAGTTACGGCAATGACCTTGTGTAATAGGTCGTTGAACTCGTTTTAATATCCTCTATCTTGATACGGAAGTAAAAATATACCGATCCATTTAAAAAAATGGAGGTGACCTTCAAATGTCCGAAGTACCTCCACCTGAAAAAAAACTATTATCGCCACCAGATGGGCCCCTTCGTACTCTGCAATTTTATTTCTGCAAATATTTCTGTGAAACTTATAGTTTCGAAGATATCTGAGGTGCTAATAGTTATTGCCCCACCCTGTATAGTCTAAGAAACATATACGCAAAGCATCCAAACAGTACAATTCGCCAATTTTTTGTTCTTCAAGTTTAAATGAACTGCGAGCCCCATTGTTAATACTTTAACGGAAATTATTTGTAACTTTCGACAAGTAGAACAATGAATTGAACAGGTAGACGGTTGAAATCATTGTATATATTGCTTCAATATAGTCTAAGAAACATATATGCAAAGCATCCAAACAGTACAATTTGCCAATTTTCTGTTCTTCAAGTTTAAGTGAACTACGAGCCCCATTGTTAATACTTTAACGGAAATTATTTGTTACTTTCGACAAGTAGAACATTAAATGGAACAGGTAGACGGTTGAAATCATTGTATATATTGCTTCTATATAGTCTAAGAAACATGTACGCAAAGCATCCAAAAAGTACCATTCGCCAATTTTTTGTTCTTCAAGTTTAAGTGAACAATGAGCCCCAATGGTTAATCCTTTATCGGAAATTATTTGTAATTTTCGACAAGTAGAACAATGAATGGAACAGGTAGACGGTTGAAATCTTTGTATATATTGCTTCTATATAGTCTAAGAAACATATATGCAAAGCATCCAAACAGTACAATTCGCCAATTTATTGTTCTTCAAGTTTAAGTGAACTACGAGCCCCATTGTTAATACTTTAACGGAAATTATTTGTTACTTTCGACAAGTAGAACAATGAATGGAACAGGTAGACGGTTGAAATCATTGTATATATTGCTTCTATATAGTCTAAGAAACATATATGCAAAGCATCCAAACAGTACAATTCGCGAATTTATTGTTCTTCAAGTTTAAGTGAACTACGAGCCCCATTGTTAATACTTTAACGGAAATTTTTTGTAATTTTCGACAAGTAGAACAATGAATGGAACAGGTAGACGGTCGAAATCAATGTATATATTGCTTCTATATAGTCTAAGAAACATATAAGCAAAGCATCCAAACAGTACCATTCGCCAATTTTTTGTTCTTCAAGTTTAAGTGAACAATGAGCCCCATTGTTAATACTTTATCGGAAATTATTTGTAAATTTCGACAAGTAGAACAATGAATGGAAAAGGTAGACTGTTGAAATCATTGTATATATTGCTTCTATATAGTCCAAGAAACATATATGCAAAGCGTCCAAACAGTACAATTCGCCAATTTTTTGCTCTTCAAGTTTAAGTGAACTACGAGCCCCATTGTTAATCCTTTAAAGGAAATTAATTGTAAATTTCGGCAAGTAGAACAATGAATGAAATAGGTAGACGGTTGAAATCATTGTATATATTGCTTCTATATAGTCTAAGAAACATATATGCAAAGCGTCCAAACAGTACAATTCGCCAATTTATAGTTCTTCAAGTTTAAGTGAACTACGAGCCCCATTCTTAATCCTTTAAAGGAAATTATTTGTAAATTTCGCCAAGTAGAACAATGATTGGAACACGTAGACGGTTGAAATCTTTGTATATATTGCTTCCATATAGTCTAAGAAACATGTACGCAAAGCATCCAAACAGTACCATTCGCCAATTTTTTGTTCTTCAAGATTAAGTGAACAATGAGCCCCAATGGTTAATCCTTTATCGGAAATTATTTGTAATTTTCGACAAGTAGAACAATGAAGGGAGCAGGTAGACGATTGAAATCTTTGTATATATTGCTTCTATATAGTCTAAGAAACATATATGCAAATCATCCAAACAATACCATTCGCCAATTTTTTGTTCTTCAAGTTTAAGTGAACAACGAGCCCCATTGCTAATCACGAAACGGAAATTATTTGTAACTTTCTAATAGTAGAACAATGAATAGAACAGGTAGACGGGCGAAATCCTTCTATATGTTGCATCTATATAGTCTAAGAAACATATATGCAAAGCATCCAAACAGTACAGTTCGCCAATTTTTTGCTCTTCAAGTTTTAGTGAACTACGAGCCCCATTGTTAATCCTTTAAAGGAAATTAGTTCTAAATTTCGCCAAGTAGAACAATGATTGGAACACGTAGACGGTTGAAATCTTTGTATATATTGCTTCCATATAGTCTAAGAAACATGTACGCAAAGCATCCAAACAGTACCATTCGCCAATTTTTTGTTCTTCAAGATTAAGTGAACAATGAGCCCCAATGGTTAATCCTTTATCGGAAATTATTTGTAAATTTCGACAAGTAGAACAATGAATGGAAAAGGTAGACTGTTGAAATCATTGTATATATTGCTTCTATATAGTCCAAGAAACATATATGCAAAGCGTCCAAACAGTACAATTCGCCAATTTTTTGCTCTTCAAGTTTAAGTGAACTACGAGCCCCATTGTTAATCCTTTAAAGGAAATTAATTGTAAATTTCGGCAAGTAGAACAATGAATGAAATAGGTAGACGGTTGAAATCATTGTATATATTGCTTCTATATAGTCTAAGAAACATATATGCAAAGCGTCCAAACAGTACAATTCGCCAATTTATAGTTCTTCAAGTTTAAGTGAACTACGAGCCCCATTCTTAATCCTTTAAAGGAAATTATTTGTAAATTTCGCCAAGTAGAACAATGATTGGAACACGTAGACGGTTGAAATCTTTGTATATATTGCTTCCATATAGTCTAAGAAACATGTACGCAAAGCATCCAAACAGTACCATTCGCCAATTTTTTGTTCTTCAAGATTAAGTGAACAATGAGCCCCAATGGTTAATCCTTTATCGGAAATTATTTGTAATTTTCGACAAGTAGAACAATGAAGGGAGCAGGTAGACGATTGAAATCTTTGTATATATTGCTTCTATATAGTCTAAGAAACATATATGCAAAGCGTCCAAACAGTACAATTCGCCAATTTATAGTTCTTCAAGTTTAAGTGAACTACGAGCCCCATTCTTAATCCTTTAAAGGAAATTATTTGTAAATTTCGCCAAGTAGAACAATGATTGGAACACGTAGACGGTTGAAATCTTTGTATATATTGCTTCCATATAGTCTAAGAAACATGTACGCAAAGCATCCAAACAGTACCATTCGCCAATTTTTTGTTCTTCAAGATTAAGTGAACAATGAGCCCCAATGGTTAATCCTTTATCGGAAATTATTTGTAATTTTCGACAAGTAGAACAATGAAGGGAGCAGGTAGACGATTGAAATCTTTGTATATATTGCTTCTATATAGTCTAAGAAACATATATGCAAATCATCCAAACAATACCATTCGCCAATTTTTTGTTCTTCAAGTTTAAGTGAACAACGAGCCCCATTGCTAATCACGAAACGGAAATTATTTGTAACTTTCTAATAGTAGAACAATGAATAGAACAGGTAGACGGGCGAAATCCTTCTATATGTTGCATCTATATAGTCTAAGAAACATATATGCAAAGCATCCAAACAGTACAGTTCGCCAATTTTTTGCTCTTCAAGTTTTAGTGAACTACGAGCCCCATTGTTAATCCTTTAAAGGAAATTAGTTCTAAATTTCGCCAAGTAGAACAATGATTGGAACACGTAGACGGTTGAAATCTTTGTATATATTGCTTCCATATAGTCTAAGAAACATGTACGCAAAGCATCCAAACAGTACCATTCGCCAATTTTTTGTTCTTCAAGATTAAGTGAACAATGAGCCCCAATGGTTAATCCTTTATCGGAAATTATTTGTAATTTTCGACAAGTAAAACAATGATTGGAACACGTATACGGTTGAAATCTTTGTATATATTGCTTCTATATAGTCTAAGAAACATATATGCAAAGCATCCAAACAGTACAATTCGACAATTTATAGTTCTTCAAGTTTAAGTGAACTACGAGCCCCATTCTTAATCCTTTAAAGGAAATTATTTGTAACTTTCTATAAGTAGAACAATGAATGGAACAGGTAGGCGGTTGAAATCTTTCTATATATTGCTTCTATATAGTTTAAGTAACATATATGCAAAGCATCCAAACAGTACCATTCGCCAATTTTTTGTTTTTCAAGTTTAAGTGAACTGCGAGCCCCATTGTTAATCCTTTAAAGGAAATTATTTGTAAATTTCGACAAGTAGAACAATGAATGGAACAGGTAGACGGTTGAAATCATTGTATATATTGCTTCTATATAGTCTAACAAACATATATGCAAAGCATCCAAACAGTACCATTCGCCAATTTTTTGTTCTTCAAGTTTAAGTGAACAATGAGCCCCATTGTTAATACTTTATCGGAAATTATTTGTAAATTTCGACAAGTAGAACAATGAATGGAAAAGGTAGACTGTTGAAATCATTGTATATATTGCTTCTATATAGTCCAAGAAACATATATGCAAAGCGTCCAAACAGTACAATTCGCCAATTTTTTGCTCTTCAAGTTTAAGTGAACTACGAGCCCCATTGTTAATCCTTTAAAGGAAATTAATTGTAAATTTCGGCAAGTAGAACAATGAATGAAATAGGTAGACGGTTGAAATCATTGTATATATTGCTTCTATATAGTCTAAGAAACATATATGCAAAGCGTCCAAACAGTACAATTCGCCAATTTATAGTTCTTCAAGTTTAAGTGAACTACGAGCCCCATTCTTAATCCTTTAAAGGAAATTATTTGTAAATTTCGCCAAGTAGAACAATGATTGGAACACGTAGACGGTTGAAATCTTTGTATATATTGCTTCCATATAGTCTAAGAAACATGTACGCAAAGCATCCAAACAGTACCATTCGCCAATTTTTTGTTCTTCAAGATTAAGTGAACAATGAGCCCCAATGGTTAATCCTTTATCGGAAATTATTTGTAATTTTCGACAAGTAGAACAATGAAGGGAGCAGGTAGACGATTGAAATCTTTTTATATATTGCTTCTATATAGTCTAAGAAACATATATGCAAATCATCCAAACAATACCATTCGCCAATTTTTTGTTCTTCAAGTTTAAGTGAACTACGAGCCCCATTGTTAATCCTTTAAAGGAAATTAATTGTAAATTTCGGCAAGTAGAACAATGAATGAAATAGGTAGACGGTTGAAATCATTGTATATATTGCTTCTATATAGTCTAAGAAACATATATGCAAAGCGTCCAAACAGTACAATTCGCCAATTTATAGTTCTTCAAGTTTAAGTGAACTACGAGCCCCATTCTTAATCCTTTAAAGGAAATTATTTGTAAATTTCGCCAAGTAGAACAATGATTGGAACACGTAGACGGTTGAAATCTTTGTATATATTGCTTCCATATAGTCTAAGAAACATGTACGCAAAGCATCCAAACAGTACCATTCGCCAATTTTTTGTTCTTCAAGATTAAGTGAACAATGAGCCCCAATGGTTAATCCTTTATCGGAAATTATTTGTAATTTTCGACAAGTAGAACAATGAAGGGAGCAGGTAGACGATTGAAATCTTTTTATATATTGCTTCTATATAGTCTAAGAAACATGTACGCAAAGCATCCAAACAGTACCATTCGCCAATTTTTTGTTCTTCAAGATTAAGTGAACAATGAGCCCCAATGGTTAATCCTTTATCGGAAATTATTTGTAATTTTCGACAAGTAAAACAATGATTGGAACACGTATACGGTTGAAATCTTTGTATATATTGCTTCTATATAGTCTAAGAAACATATATGCAAAGCATCCAAACAGTACAATTCGACAATTTATAGTTCTTCAAGTTTAAGTGAACTACGAGCCCCATTCTTAATCCTTTAAAGGAAATTATTTGTAAATTTCGCCAAGTAGAACAATGATTGGAACACGTAGACGGTTGAAATCTTTGTATATATTGCTTCCATATAGTCTAAGAAACATGTACGCAAAGCATCCAAACAGTACCATTCGCCAATTTTTTGTTCTTCAAGATTAAGTGAACAATGAGCCCCAATGGTTAATCCTTTATCGGAAATTATTTGTAATTTTCGACAAGTAGAACAATGAAGGGAGCAGGTAGACGATTGAAATCTTTTTATATATTGCTTCTATATAGTCTAAGAAACATATATGCAAATCATCCAAACAATACCATTCGCCAATTTTTTGTTCTTCAAGTTTAAGTGAACTACGAGCCCCATTGTTAATCCTTTAAAGGAAATTAATTGTAAATTTCGGCAAGTAGAACAATGAATGAAATAGGTAGACGGTTGAAATCATTGTATATATTGCTTCTATATAGTCTAAGAAACATATATGCAAAGCGTCCAAACAGTACAATTCGCCAATTTATAGTTCTTCAAGTTTAAGTGAACTACGAGCCCCATTCTTAATCCTTTAAAGGAAATTATTTGTAAATTTCGCCAAGTAGAACAATGATTGGAACACGTAGACGGTTGAAATCTTTGTATATATTGCTTCCATATAGTCTAAGAAACATGTACGCAAAGCATCCAAACAGTACCATTCGCCAATTTTTTGTTCTTCAAGATTAAGTGAACAATGAGCCCCAATGGTTAATCCTTTATCGGAAATTATTTGTAATTTTCGACAAGTAGAACAATGAAGGGAGCAGGTAGACGATTGAAATCTTTTTATATATTGCTTCTATATAGTCTAAGAAACATGTACGCAAAGCATCCAAACAGTACCATTCGCCAATTTTTTGTTCTTCAAGATTAAGTGAACAATGAGCCCCAATGGTTAATCCTTTATCGGAAATTATTTGTAATTTTCGACAAGTAGAACAATGAAGGGAGCAGGTAGACGATTGAAATCTTTTTATATATTGCTTCTATATAGTCTAAGAAACATGTACGCAAAGCATCCAAACAGTACCATTCGCCAATTTTTTGTTCTTCAAGATTAAGTGAACAATGAGCCCCAATGGTTAATCCTTTATCGGAAATTATTTGTAATTTTCGACAAGTAAAACAATGATTGGAACACGTATACGGTTGAAATCTTTGTATATATTGCTTCTATATAGTCTAAGAAACATATATGCAAAGCATCCAAACAGTACAATTCGACAATTTATAGTTCTTCAAGTTTAAGTGAACTACGAGCCCCATTCTTAATCCTTTAAAGGAAATTATTTGTAAATTTCGCCAAGTAGAACAATGATTGGAACACGTAGACGGTTGAAATCTTTGTATATATTGCTTCCATATAGTCTAAGAAACATGTACGCAAAGCATCCAAACAGTACCATTCGCCAATTTTTTGTTCTTCAAGATTAAGTGAACAATGAGCCCCAATGGTTAATCCTTTATCGGAAATTATTTGTAATTTTCGACAAGTAGAACAATGAAGGGAGCAGGTAGACGATTGAAATCTTTTTATATATTGCTTCTATATAGTCTAAGAAACATATATGCAAATCATCCAAACAATACCATTCGCCAATTTTTTGTTCTTCAAGTTTAAGTGAACTACGAGCCCCATTGTTAATCCTTTAAAGGAAATTAATTGTAAATTTCGGCAAGTAGAACAATGAATGAAATAGGTAGACGGTTGAAATCATTGTATATATTGCTTCTATATAGTCTAAGAAACATATATGCAAAGCGTCCAAACAGTACAATTCGCCAATTTATAGTTCTTCAAGTTTAAGTGAACTACGAGCCCCATTCTTAATCCTTTAAAGGAAATTATTTGTAAATTTCGCCAAGTAGAACAATGATTGGAACACGTAGACGGTTGAAATCTTTGTATATATTGCTTCCATATAGTCTAAGAAACATGTACGCAAAGCATCCAAACAGTACCATTCGCCAATTTTTTGTTCTTCAAGATTAAGTGAACAATGAGCCCCAATGGTTAATCCTTTATCGGAAATTATTTGTAATTTTCGACAAGTAGAACAATGAAGGGAGCAGGTAGACGATTGAAATCTTTTTATATATTGCTTCTATATAGTCTAAGAAACATGTACGCAAAGCATCCAAACAGTACCATTCGCCAATTTTTTGTTCTTCAAGATTAAGTGAACAATGAGCCCCAATGGTTAATCCTTTATCGGAAATTATTTGTAATTTTCGACAAGTAAAACAATGATTGGAACACGTATACGGTTGAAATCTTTGTATATATTGCTTCTATATAGTCTAAGAAACATATATGCAAAGCATCCAAACAGTACAATTCGACAATTTATAGTTCTTCAAGTTTAAGTGAACTACGAGCCCCATTCTTAATCCTTTAAAGGAAATTATTTGTAACTTTCTATAAGTAGAACAATGAATGGAACAGGTAGGCGGTTGAAATCTTTCTATATATTGCTTCTATATAGTTTAAGTAACATATATGCAAAGCATCCAAACAGTACCATTCGCCAATTTTTTGTTTTTCAAGTTTAAGTGAACTGCGAGCCCCATTGTTAATCCTTTAAAGGAAATTATTTGTAAATTTCGACAAGTAGAACAATGAATGGAACAGGTAGACGGTTGAAATCTTTGTATATATTGCTTCCATATAGTCTAAGAAACATGTACGCAAAGCATCCAAACAGTACCATTCGCCAATTTTTTGTTCTTCAAGATTAAGTGAACAATGAGCCCCAATGGTTAATCCTTTATCGGAAATTATTTGTAATTTTCGACAAGTAGAACAATGAAGGGAGCAGGTAGACGATTGAAATCTTTTTATATATTGCTTCTATATAGTCTAAGAAACATGTACGCAAAGCATCCAAACAGTACCATTCGCCAATTTTTTGTTCTTCAAGATTAAGTGAACAATGAGCCCCAATGGTTAATCCTTTATCGGAAATTATTTGTAATTTTCGAAAAGTAGAACAATGAATGGAACACGTAGATGGTTGAAATCTCTGTATATATTGCTTCTATATAGTCTAAGAAACATATATGCAATGCATCCAAACAGTACCATTCGAGAATTTATTGTTCTTCATGATTAAGTGAACAACGAGACCCATTGATAATCATGAAAGGAAAATTATTTGTAACTTTCTTCTTTTTTTTCTTTTTTATTTACAATATACAATAATAAACAATTACATAAAGATACGATAACTGGGTACCAAGATTAACTGTCACCCCAGTCATTAGTAAATTAAGTTTTTAACAAATTAACGCGATTGTCTATAGTTTAGAAGAATGATAGGAAAATTATAAAAACCTGTCTCATCATAGAAGACTTGAAGTAATATACAATAAGTACAATGCTAGAGACTAAGTAACAAATGAATGATTCGCTTATGTTTATACTTCTTATAGTTAAGGTCAACCTGAGAATAATTTCCTATGGAATTAATAGCTTTATCTTTACTTTTATGGCACGTTTGGTAAAAGCGTATTGAGAATTTTTGAATGTAATCACTTATGTAGCTTATACCTAGATCTTTATGAATTAATGATATATTAGTATAATTAGCGCAAAGTGCATTATTATTTTCCACCATTTTAATAATCCTCTGTCACTGAATCGTGAGGAGTGAGCAGGAATCACTGGCTATCGTTGTCCGTTGAAACGAGCAACTTATAAATTGTGCTAAAAACGAATGGCATTTCCGACGCATCGACGTACAAGAGGATGGTTGGACGTTTCGCAACGGTGTCGTGTTTCTTATCGTTTAGGTCAGATTTCTCTTTGAGTACCGTATCACTGTGTTTATTTGAGAGTCGTGAAACGACAGTGGCTCGATTTTATTAAAATTTCACGTTCCATCGATGCTTGTTTTTCGCAGTTATTAACATCGCGATCACCGAATACATTACACAGTCGATTTACATTATTCTGCATCTGATGTAATTAAAATTTACACTTAAATAAATACCAGCATAATTCTCCACTTCCGTGCAATTACTTTCCCCGTGCAACGGCGACCCGTGATATCTACAAAGACGACTGTTTAAAACGAATCTCCCTTTCTCGAGATATCCATTCGTTGAATTAATAAACGTCAAAGAGTACAATCGGAAGGTGTACAATGAGAAAAATAAAAGGGAAGAGCAGACGGAAAATCCTAATACTCTTCATCGAGATATGTCTCTCTCTCTCTCTTTATCACTTTGCATCTCTCCTCTCTGTTATTCGCATATTTCATATTTTCACGAATTGATCGCGGATCGGCAATGGAAGAAAAAAGCCGCACGTATGCACAGTGCGGCAAAAAGCGTTTTATTAAACCGAGCTCACGGCGACCTTCGACAATGTGATTTCTGCGTTTCAATAAATTTTTTGCGTTTCGTCAAACTTTCGTTGATTGGCATTCCTATTATTTTGTTCCGATGCTAGGAAATGCGTGTAGAGGAGGAGCACAGAGAGAAAACTGGGGAGGACAGAAACGTTGCGCGGAACAAAGAGTACGATATTTCCGCTTCCTACTCGATTTTTACCTCGCTTTTCCAAACATTTCCTGCTAAATGGTGAGAGGAAAGCCGAAGAAAGTCATCGTACAGAGAATTCGCTGTTTGCGCGTATTGAAATCGAAAAACTTTGATCTACCGCGTTAGATTCGTGGATAGAAGTGGAGGCTCGACGATGCTGTCGGTTGAACGGTGCGAAATATCGTTCGCTGACAAAGCGACGATGCAAAAACCGGGGTAATTCGACCTCCAATGCCATTTTCGCCAATGAAAGGGAGTAAATGCTCAGAAGACATTCTCTCTTCGACTGATAATTGCTTTACGGTGGCCACGTTGGGGAGAAATCATAGTTAACGAAGTTCCATCGATTTTCCCTCGGACCATACAGCGAATGTGAGAAAATTGACGGGAGCGTCATCAAAATATTAAATACTGAATATATAATATTATTTTCGCGCTTATTCGAAGCCCTGATAAATGGGATAGTCGTAAAAAATATAGAGAATAATTTCGAATTATTGTTATCGTGTTATCGTAAAATTTGAATATTTGTTATGCAGCCTCGAAAATTTATTATGCAGCTGGTTAGACGGTGAAAGCTCTTTTGTTGATGTTTTCTGATATATCGCGTAGAGGTTTTGCAAAATTATTATTCTTTCGTCGGTCGAGGTTGTCAAGTATTTGCATACTAGTAAAATATACATGCGAACGGAGAATTTTGTATTGCAAATTCCATGGTAAACGTGTGGATCCAAGCACTTGACCTTTACAAAAAAGCCTCCGGCGATCTGTTGTGCAACATTCGTAAATGTGCTTCGGAAGCATTGTGTATCGATTTGCAAATGTCAGGGAATAAAGGACGTATGTAATGGAGTGCATTTTGTCAAATGGTTGCAAAGGAATTCAACTTGAAAGTCTGCCTGAATGGCTCGACGAAAGGCTTGAGAAAACAATTGGAAATGTATTGTACCGGAGAAAATCATGATAGTAATAGGAATTGGTTGTATTGGTTTAATTACTATATCATAGAAGATACTATAGATTATAAAAGATATAATTGCATTATACTGGCATACAGTAATGCTTACTTTGTTGGGATGAAATATTGCAAAACATATTTTATTTGGACTAGGATGTTAACCGTGTACGTTAAAGCAGCGGGATGATAACAAAATAAGGGATGGTAAAATATTTCTACTTGTTCGACCGTCTGTAAAATAGAAGTTCTTGATAACGTTATCGCTATCGGATTGCAGTCAAGCAGGAACCTTCTATTTTGATGGTATGAAATGTATTTGAACCCTCCGTTTTGAGAGATAATATCTGCCAAAAACTGAATACGTTCAGCGTGGAACAGTTCCGTTGTCTCTAACTAAATTATAACAACAATAATTTTCGTTTTTTCTTCCTTTTGCATCGTTCGTCCAATCAGAGTATCGAGTTGGTGCGGTTGGTAAACTAGCTTAGCACGCGCAGTCGGCGAACGAGGTGTCTACCTTCGAAAATCCTTTCCTTATATATTTCTTACATTTTATGCCCCAAATAATATTGGAGGTTGCTTGAAATTCATCGAAGATAGCTGCAAATATATTATTTATCGATAAGATAAAAGTATTACACAAAGAATCAAATATTCGTAAGCATTGAAAAGTACATCGTCAATTATAAACTCACGTACTTCACTCCTATAATTTTTATTCACCATAAGATTTATTAAAAATAAGCAGAGACAAGTTATTAAATAATAATTACATCTGTAATAAACGATTATTGACGAAAATTATTGTAATAACCGAAGTTTGCAAAATTATCCATGGAGAAAGGGGATCTCAATACGTAAGGTGCACTGCGCATGTTCAGCGAGCCACCTCGCTGAGGCGGGAGAGCACAGTACAGCTTCAGACATCGAACGGGTCGCGTGATTTGACAGGTTGGTCCCTATGTATATTTGTGCACTTGCATATGGGTACCTAGTCACTCTTGATCTTGGATTAGGACTATTAGTGCATGTGTGCTATAATATTAAACTACTTAAACAATAAATTAAAAGTGATATTAAATAATTTTAACAATTAAATACAATGTTTTGTGGAAGTATTAGTGGCATCAAGTGATAGTTACTTGTAGTGTTTTTACATCATTTTAACAATTAAATACAACGTTTTCTGGAAGTATCAGTGACCTCAAGTGCCAGTTACCTGCAAGTGTTTTTAAATTATTTCGACAATTAAATACAAGGTTTTGTGGATGTGTCAGTGACATCAAGTGACAGTTTTGTGCAAGTGTTTTTAAATTATTTCAACAATTAAATACAAGGTTTTGTGGATGTGTCAGTGACATCAAGTGACAGTTTTGTGCAAGTGTTTTTAAATTATTTCGACAATTAAATACAAGGTTTTGTGGATGTGTCAGTGATATCAAGTGACAGTTTTGTGCGAGTGTTTTTAAATTATTTCGACAATTAAATACAAGGTTTTGTGGATGTGTCAGTAACAGCAAGTGACAGTTTTGTGCAAGTGTTTTTAAATAATTTCGACAATTAAACACAACGTTTTGTGGAAGTATCAGTGACATCAAGTGATCGTTCCGTGTAGTGTTTTTTCATCATTTTAACAATTGAATACAACGTTTTGTGGATGTGTCCGTGACATCAAGTGACAGTTTTGTGCAAGTGTTTTTAAATTATTTCGCCAATTAAATACAACGTTTTATGGATGTGTCAGTGACATCAAGTGGCAGTTTTGTGCAAGTGTTTTTAAATTATTTCAACAATTAAATACAAGGTTTTGTGGATGTGTCAGTGACATCAAGTGACAGTTTTGTGCAAGTGTTTTTAAATTATTTCAACAATTAAATACAAGGTTTTGTGGATGTGTCAGTGACATCAAGTGATCGTTACTTGTAGTGTTTTTACATCTTTTTAACAATTGAATACAACGTTTTGTGGATGTGTCCGTGACATCAAGTGGCAGTTTTGTGCAAGTGTTTTTAAATTATTTCGACAATTAAATACAAGGTTTTGTGGATGTGTCAGTGACATCAAGTGACAATTTTGTGCAAGTGTTTTTAAATTATTTCGACAATTAAATATAACGTTTTGTGGAAGTGTTAGTGACACAAAGTGATAGTTTTGTGCAAGTGATTTTGAATAATTTAAGCGATTAAATACAACGTGTTGTTATAGTGTCAGTGACATAAAGTGATTACTTCGTGTAATTGTCAATAACTTAAAGTTACGGTTTCGCGCCAGTGTTTCTAAATAATTTAAGCGATTGAACACAACGTGTTGTGAAATAACCATTAAAATATTGCACATTTATTTTCGATAGTTGGTTCCCGTAGATGTTGTATTATGTTATCAATTCATTTTCTCTTTCCTCGAAACTCGCAATTATCGTAGCTTAATATTTCCACCTCCATTTCCTCCGTAATGTCAGTTCTTAATTAATTTTCACAAAAATAGATTCATTTTTTCAAGTCCGATTGTTATTTCTGTTTACAGTATCTCCGGCAGAAGGTTTTGGGATATTGGGCCAATCTCAATCAGTTGGAACTCACGTGAAATGAGAAATGACTCACTTTCGCTACAATTTCCCCCTGTTTCGAGATTCTTGATATTTTTCAAATGATATA
Organism: Cerceris ruficornis; assembly: GCA_963989415.1. Taxonomy (NCBI): domain Eukaryota; kingdom Metazoa; phylum Arthropoda; class Insecta; order Hymenoptera; family Crabronidae; genus Cerceris; species Cerceris ruficornis. Next base: position 1,045,437 of record CAXDIW010000481.1, on the reverse strand, counting down.
GTAGAAGCTGCCGTCATTCTAGAACTCGATTGCACTATCGTAAAGTCTGTAGTGCGAGTATAGAATAACATTCGCGCTTAGAAGTTCACAGAATTATGAAATCTTCAATTAGAAATGGGACTTTGATCTGTGTAACTCGTTTGGGGAACTGTATCGTTGAAATTTTTTAATATTTTGTCATTCAATAGTAATTCGAACGACATACGATATAATCACAGTATACGTTATAATTTTAATTTCAATACCTTATAATTAAAGTATCTCGATTATATAAATGTAATGTTTCATTGACAAACGCTTGCATATTAAAATTTGCGACCGATTTATCGGTCTTAGAGTCAGTGCCGGGTTTTGTATCGCATATATTTAAAACATACTCGAAACGAGTATTCGCGCAAGTAGAGCCAGTGTTCGTTCGTACCGTAAGTTCGTTCTTCGACCGTACGTTCAACGTACCGGTCGCGAATACCGATCACCGAAATCGCGAAACTCGCGGGTCAGCACCTGCTCCTGCGGAGAGGACCTCCATCGTGCAGTCGGTGGACGATGGAGGATGTAAGTTTCATTATTTCACTAACATTTTCATTAATCGAACCCTATTTCAATTGGAACTTAAAGTTCACTTTAACCGTTTGAGTCTCAGTATCAAAAAGATCCGTTATACTCTATCTCTATGAAGAAAATTGTTTTATTTCTCTCAAAATTTGTCCAATATATCCTGAGACTCAAACGGTTAAGAGAATTAAATTAGAGTTTAATTTTATCCACCGTATATTCAAATAATTCTCCTTAGAGATTCTATAATGTTGTCTTCTCTTGTGTTAAAGAAAGGACAATCTCCAGGCCATGGATGCAGCCAGGCCATGGACGCAGCCCAACCATGGATGCAGCCGGACCATGGATGCAGCCGGACCATGGATGCAGCCGGACCATGGATGCAGCCGGACCATGGACGCAGCCAGACCATGGACTACGATCTCAACGTGGAGGTAAACACTTTTCAACTATCACTTTCTTCGGTTGGTGAGTGACAAAATTCAAAGTTCCTCCGGTCGTTCGATCATGCCGCAGGACGAATGGTCCGAAACGGCACCGAACGACTGGTTGTATTTTATGTGTGCTAGTAGTTTGCGAACATAGTGACCGCGATTATGGTAATTAGTACAATAGTCGCGAGTAGTAACGATTTTTCTAGGATGTTTAGTATGTAAGAATTTCGCGGATGGTCAATTCCATTGTCAAAGTAATAATAACGAATGTATATTGAATTTTTCGACGAATTACTTTGACGATGGTATTGATCGAGAAATTTCAATGATCTCAGTAGAGTCACTTTTAGTCAATTACAATTCACTTTTAAATTCATTTGCATATAGAGTGTCAATGCTCTAAGTAGAGTCACTTTAATAGATTTCAATTCTCATTTAAAGTCAAGTTATTTATTGAAATTTCTTACGCCGCTTTTATTATATTAATTAATCATTCTCGTTAGGATTTTCAGGTTGTAACCCTAATTCTTTCCTTTTTCTTTCAGAAATATACAGTAAGTTTATGTTTTACGTTACTACTTTGTCACTATGTTCGCTTGTAGTAGTAGTAGTAATAGTTGTGTGGTAGTTAGTTGCTTCACCGAATCGCAGCAAAATGCTGCGAATTCGGCTTCGTCCACGAAATTAGTTTCGCGAAAATAACAATACGCGTCTTTGCTTCTTTCATTATTTTATAAAGTAGTGTTGCGAAAATTTATACGCGATTTTGCTCTTTTCTTTATTTTTCAGGGTAGTGTAGCTAACATTTAAACGCGATTTTGCTCTTTTCTTTATTTTTCAGAGTAGTGTTGCGAAAATTTATACGCGATTTTGCCCTTTTCTTTACTTTTTCAAAGTAGTGTGGCGAAAATTTATACGCGATTTTGCTTTTCTCTATTGATTAAAGTAGCGTTGCGAAACTAAATACACGGTTTGTTCGATATTATATTCGCGACTTCAGCACTGCGAAAAATCGCAAAACTGCGATTAATATCGCAAAATTGCGATTAATATCGCAGTACAGTACTGCGTCTATGTCATGACGCCAGTGCGGGATTCTATCCCGTCAATTTTATAAAATATTCGTGATTATTAGAGTTGCGAAATTAAAACTGCACCTCAGTAGAGGTTGCCTGCGATTTTGCTCTTTCCTTTATTTCACAGACTAGTGTTGCGAGAATTTATACGCGATTTTCTTCTTTTCTTTATTTTTCAAAGTAGTGTTGCGAAAATTTATACGGGATATTGCTGTTTTCTTTATTTTTCAAGGTAGTGTTGCGAAAATTTACACGCGATTTTGCTCTTTTCTTTATTTTTCAGGGTAGTGTAGCGAAAATTTATACGCGATTTTGCCCATTTCTTTATTTTTCAAAGTAGTGTTGCGAAAATGTATACGCGATTTACAATTCTCTTTCTTTTTTAAAGTAGTGTTGCGAAACTAAGTACACGGTTTGTTCGATATTATATTCGCGATTTCAGCTCTGCGAAAAATCGCAACACTGCGATTAATATTGCAAAATTGCGGTAAATATCGCAAAATTGCGATTAATATCGCAGTACAGTACTGCGTCTACGTCATGACGCCAGTGCGGGATTCTATCCCGTCAATTGTATAAAATATTCGCGATTATTAGAGTTGCGAAATTAAAAGTGCACCTCGGTAGAGATTGCCCGCGATTTTGTTCGATCACTATTCGCGAACTTAGCGTTGCGAAAATTCACAGCGTCTCGCGAAGATGCTCGCGATTTTGCTCGTCGCAAAATTAGTGTTGCGAAAATTCACAGCGCCTCGCGTAGGCGCTCGCGATTATTGCTCGTACGCGAAATTAGTGTTGCGAAAATTGACAGCACCTCGGAAAGATACTCGCGATTCCGTTAGCCGCGAATTTCCGTAGCGCCTCGGAAACAGGTGCTCGCGTTCTTTTTACGATTAAAATAACTATGATTAATAATAAAGTGAAGCTGTTTTCGCAAGCGTTTGTCAAATGGAACATTACGAACTATTAATTGAATTAATATATTGTCAAAATATTTCATCTTATTCTACAATAATATTGATACTGTGACTGTTGGCCGTTCGAATTACCTGTTTTCTCAATTCAATTTTTCATCGAGGATAAAGTTCCGCCGATACATTTTCCCAAATGCTTTGCACAAATCATGGTTTATTTTTATCGTACATTTGCAATTACATGGAGTTCCATAAGCTCGCATTCTTACTTTATGATAGTGCAATCGAGGACTTTAGATCGATGGCGAATTTTCTTTCGAGTTTTCTCGCGTATATGATATTCTGTGTATACTGTAGCGAAAGTGGGTCGTTCTCTTTTAATGTATAATATTCCGATCTTCCACGATAACGATGACGATGATGGTGATGACGATGATAACCAACGATTTGAGATTATCATCGAAACTGGTAAATTTAGTTTTCGTATAGTTAAGTCTCTGGTTCTCAAAAGATTTCAGGTGTCAGTTAAATCCGATTCTCAGGAATTTAGAAGGTCTTTGTTATCGGGAGGCAATTTCTTCAGTTTCAATGGAATCTACACATCGCACAAGCAGATGTTTGGTTTAAGTATATTTTTGTAACCGGATAAACTAAGTTTTCGGAGAAGGCCATTCCTTATTTTTCAAGAAACTTAAATCCTATATATTTTGCATGAGGTTTTAACTATCAACCATTTTGGAATTGAACTTAATTCCTTAATAGGCAGGTTATTCGTTATTAAGGAAACATGGTAACGACGTTACTTCTAAGAGCTCTTAATTATCGAATATATGGGACTTTAATTTTTATAAAACTTAGCTATCGAAAAGGCAGGCTTCGAATTTTAAGACGAGTTAGTTACTGAATAGGCAGGTTTTAAATTTTAAGACAAGACATTCATTTATCGAGCCAGCCAGCTCCTAATTTTAAGGCGAATTAGTTTCAGAATAGGCAGGCGTTTAGTTTTAAGACGAGTTAGTTGTTGAATAGACAGGTTTTAAATTTTAAGACAAAATAGTGCATGTATCGAGCCGGCCAGCTCCTAATTTTAAGGCGAATTAGTTTCAGAATAGGCAGGCGTTTAGTTTTAAGACGAGTTAGTTGTTGAATAGACAGGTTTTAAATTTTAAGACAAAATAGTGCATGTATCGAGCCGGCCAGCTCTTAATTTTAAGGCGAGTTAGTTTCAGAACAGGCAGGCGTTTAGTTTTAAGACGAGTTAATCACTGAATAGGCAGGGTATTAGCTTTAAGATGAGTTAGTCGCTGAATAGGCAGGCTATTAGCTTTAAAATGAGTTAGTCACTGAATAGGCAGGTTTTAAATATTAAGGCAAGATATCGTCTTTATGGAGGTGGTCAACTCTTAATTTTAATGTATGTTCCTATCAGAATAGGCAGGATTTTAATTTTAAGACGAGTTAGTTACCGAATAGGCAGGTTTTTAGCTTTAAGACAAATTATTAATATCTTGTTCTCAGACAAGTTATTAACCGAACAGGCAGACTTTTAATTTTAAGAATAGTAAGTTACTGAATATGAAAGCTTTTAACTTTAAGAGAACTTAGTCCTCGGATAGATGTCTTACTAGATTTTAATGAAATTTAGCAATGCTACAGGCAGGATCTTAGTTGCAAGAAAAATTAACCTCTAATACATTCAAAAATAATTCGTTCATTATAACGATTTCTAATGCTGAGAAATTAATACGATATAATAATCTGCCTCTCTTCTCGAACGAAGTTAAAGGCTGCTGCGATCTGCTTCCCTATAGTTTATTCTCTTCCTGTACTTACTGCAAATAGTAAGTAAGGATAGATTTAAGAGTTTAGTTTAGTTTAGAATAAGCAAATATTGTAAAGGGAGATCGACACCATTCGGCGGGTGTCTATCTCTTTTCGCGAAACGGGATGAGAAAAGTAGAGTCGGCGATTCCTCTGCTACACTTTCTCTCGACATTGAATTCGTCAATGTCGAGGGAAAGTGTCTCAGAGGAAGAGCAGAATGAAATGGAGGTTGGTTGGGCATGCATTTTTGGGTCCCGTTTCGTGGCAACCTCCTCGCGGTGGGACCTGGGTCGATATCACTTGCTATGATTTTAACTTTTATTAAACGTGCTTTTAGTACGATATTTTGTTAAATAGTAGTACTAAATAGCAAGTGATATCGAGCGAATAGCCACGAAATCCGAATATTCGGCAGCCTTGGCTACCGAATGTTCGGATTCCTAGTCTTACAATTAGTTACATCTAAGAATTTGCGTTTAAGTTAGCTTTAAGGTTACGCGATTAAGTAGTAATTAAGCTTCGCATCGAAGAAGAGTCAACGTTGGGCAGATTTGTTCGCTTTTATCTCTGACTATTCGTTTTCTTTCTTTGGTGACAACAATTCTTTAACTCTTCGTTGATTAAAAGTTCCAGTCATCACCTCGAAAGAAGACATCGTTTAGCGTTAAGATAGTTCCAGTAAGATTTAAGTTAGATTTAAACATGTCACCTAAGCGTAAAGTTGAATGCAAGAGTGTCATCGTAACTCAATTCCATGCTCTCGAAAATATGCGAAAGAAGGCAAACGTTTTTCTCGTGTAGCCGTCCTCGTTACTTACTTCCTATCCCAATTGCAGCCCCTGTCCAGAAGGCCGACGAGTGTTTCTGCGGCGGCGCGGAGGCGAGAAGCGTGGTTCTACGGCCCAGGGACGTCTTCAGGGTTGGTCTTTGAGCCGAAGGTCGTACGATCGACTTATGACATATGTGCTTCATACCGATCGATGGGGGGCACTGTGTCGGTGTAAGCCGGACCCTCTGACTGGGCCGATGAGCCGCCACGTTACGCAGCCTCGTCGTTGTAAGACGTAACCTCTGGCACTCATCGCGTCCAGTTACGGTACGCGACTGGCCAGTGCTCCACCACCGACCGGATGATCGCATTTGTCATCGGTCGACGTACGACCCGAGGGCTCAAAGACGCAACCCCGTCGTGGTTCAAGTTAGATCATGACCCGCCTGGCAGATAATCCGGTTCAGCTACAGATCGTACCAACCCAGTCCGTCTCAGGAAGGGGTGCAACTGGACTCCAGCCGCAGAAGACTAAATTTCTTCCCCCTTTCGCGATCGCGTTTTCATTTTGCTTTTCAAAGTCGTTTGCCTTATTCTCGGATATTTCTTGAGCATGGATGCGATATTATGGTTTTGTAAGAGTGATTGCGTGCGGAAAGTAAGATAAGAATTAGGAATGTCGAATAAGTAAATATTGTAAAGGGAGATCGACACCATTCGGCGGGTGTCTATCTCTTTTCGCGAAACGGGATGAGAAAAGTAGAGTCGGCGATTCCTCTGCTACACTTTCTCTCGACATTGAATTCGTCAATGTCGAGGGAAAGTGTCTCAGAGGAAGAGCAGAATGAAATGGAGGTTGGTTGGGCATGCATTTTTGGGTCCCGTTTCGTGGCAACCTCCTCGCGGTGGGACCTGTGTCGATATCACTTGCTATGATTTTAACTTTTATTAAACGTGCTTTTAGTACGATATTTTGTTAAATAGTAGTACTAAATAGCAAGTGATATCGAGCGAATAGCCACGAAATCCGAATATTCGGCAGCCTTGGCTTCCGAATGTTCGGATTCCTAGTCTTACAATTAGTTACATCTAAGAATTTGCGTTTAAGTTAGCTTTAAGGTTACGCGATTAAGTAGAAATTAAGCTTCGCATCGAAGAAGAGTCAACGTTGGGCAGATTTGTTCGCTTTTATCTCTGACTATTCGTTTTCTTTCTTTGGTGACAACAATTCTTTAACTCTTCGTTGATTAAAAGTTCCAGTCATCACCTCGAAAGAAGACATCGTTTAGCGTTAAGATAGTTCCAGTAAGATTTAAGTTAGATTTAAACATGTCACCTAAGCGTAAAATTGAATGGAAGAGTGTCATCGTAACTCAATTCCATGCGCTCGAAAATATGCGAAAGAAGGCAAACGTTTTTCTCGTGTAGCCGTCCTCGTTACTTACTTCCTATCCCAATTGCAGCCCCTGTCCAGAAGACCGACGAGTGTTTCTGCGGCGGCGCGGAGGCGAGAAGCGTGGTTCTACGGCCCAGGGACGTCTTCAGGGTTGGTCTTTGAGCCGAAGGTCGTACGATCGACTTATGACATATGTGCTTCATACCGATCGATGGGGGGCACTGTGTCGGTGTAAGCCGGACCCTCTGACTGGGCCGATGAGCCGCCACGTTACGCAGCCTCGTCGTTGTAAGACGTAACCTCTGGCACTCATCGCGTCCAGTTACGGTACGCGACTGGCCAGTGCTCCACCACCGACCGGATGATCGCATTTGTCATCGGTCGACGTACGACCCGAGGGCTCAAAGACGCAACCCCGTCGTGGTTCAAGTTGGATCATGACCCGCCTGGCAGATAATCCGGTTCAGCTACAGATCGTACCAACCCAGTTCGTCTCAGGAAGGGGTGCAACTGGACTCCAGCCGCAGAAGACTAAATTTCTTCCCCCTTTCGCGATCGCGTTTTCATTTTGCTTTTCAAAGTCGTTTGCCTTATTCTCGGATATTTCTTGAGCATGGATGCGATATTATGGTTTTGTAAGAGTGACTGCGTGCGGAAAGTAAGATAAGAATTAGGAATGTCGAATAAGTAAATATTGTAAAGGGAGATCGACACCATTCGGCGGGTGTCTATCTCTTTTCGCGAAACGGGATGAGAAAAGTAGAGTCGGCGATTCCTCTGCTACACTTTCTCTCGACATTGAATTCGTCAATGTCGAGGGAAAGTGTCTCAGAGGAAGAGCAGAATGAAATGGAGGTTGGTTGGGCATGCATTTTTGGGTCCCGTTTCGTGGCAACCTCCTCGCGGTGGGACCTGTGTCGATATCACTTGCTATGATTTTAACTTTTATTAAACGTGCTTTTAGTACGATATTTTGTTAAATAGTAGTACTAAATAGCAAGTGATATCGAGCGAATAGCCACGAAATCCGAATATTCGGCAGCCTTGGCTTCCGAATGTTCGGATTCCTAGTCTTACAATTAGTTACATCTAAGAATTTGCGTTTAAGTTAGCTTTAAGGTTACGCGATTAAGTAGAAATTAAGCTTCGCATCGAAGAAGAGTCAACGTTGGGCAGATTTGTTCGCTTTTATCTCTGACTATTCGTTTTCTTTCTTTGGTGACAACAATTCTTTAACTCTTCGTTGATTAAAAGTTCCAGTCATCACCTCGAAAGAAGACATCGTTTAGCGTTAAGATAGTTCCAGTAAGATTTAAGTTAGATTTAAACATGTCACCTAAGCGTAAAATTGAATGGAAGAGTGTCATCGTAACTCAATTCCATGCGCTCGAAAATATGCGAAAGAAGGCAAACGTTTTTCTCGTGTAGCCGTCCTCGTTACTTACTTCCTATCCCAATTGCAGCCCCTGTCCAGAAGACCGACGAGTGTTTCTGCGGCGGCGCGGAGGCGAGAAGCGTGGTTCTACGGCCCAGGGACGTCTTCAGGGTTGGTCTTTGAGCCGAAGGTCGTACGATCGACTTATGACATATGTGCTTCATACCGATCGATGGGGGGCACTGTGTCGGTGTAAGCCGGACCCTCTGACTGGGCCGATGAGCCGCCACGTTACGCAGCCTCGTCGTTGTAAGACGTAACCTCTGGCACTCATCGCGTCCAGTTACGGTACGCGACTGGCCAGTGCTCCACCACCGACCGGATGATCGCATTTGTTATCGGTCGACGTACGACCCGAGGGCTCAAAGACGCAACCCCGTCGTGGTTCAAGTTGGATCATGACCCGCCTGGCAGATAATCCGGTTCAGCTACAGATCGTACCAACCCAGTTCGTCTCAGGAAGGGGTGCAACTGGACTCCAGCCGCAGAAGACTAAATTTCTTCCCCCTTTCGCGATCGCGTTTTCATTTTGCTTTTCAAAGTCGTTTGCCTTATTCTCGGATATTTCTTGAGCATGGATGCGATATTATGGTTTTGTAAGAGTGACTGCGTGCGGAAAGTAAGATAAGAATTAGGAATGTCGAATAAGTAAATATTGTAAAGGGAGATCGACACCATTCGGCGGGTGTCTATCTCTTTTCGCGAAACGGGATGAGAAAAGTAGAGTCGGCGATTCCTCTGCTACACTTTCTCTCGACATTGAATTCGTCAATGTCGAGGGAAAGTGTCTCAGAGGAAGAGCAGAATGAAATGGAGGTTGGTTGGGCATGCATTTTTGGGTCCCGTTTCGTGGCAACCTCCTCGCGGTGGGACCTGTGTCGATATCACTTGCTATGATTTTAACTTTTATTAAACGTGCTTTTAGTACGATATTTTGTTAAATAGTAGTACTAAATAGCAAGTGATATCGAGCGAATAGCCACGAAATCCGAATATTCGGCAGCCTTGGCTTCCGAATGTTCGGATTCCTAGTCTTACAATTAGTTACATCTAAGAATTTGCGTTTAAGTTAGCTTTAAGGTTACGCGATTAAGTAGAAATTAAGCTTCGCATCGAAGAAGAGTCAACGTTGGGCAGATTTGTTCGCTTTTATCTCTGACTATTCGTTTTCTTTCTTTGGTGACAACAATTCTTTAACTCTTCGTTGATTAAAAGTTCCAGTCATCACCTCGAAAGAAGACATCGTTTAGCGTTAAGATAGTTCCAGTAAGATTTAAGTTAGATTTAAACATGTCACCTAAGCGTAAAATTGAATGGAAGAGTGTCATCGTAACTCAATTCCATGCGCTCGAAAATATGCGAAAGAAGGCAAACGTTTTTCTCGTGTAGCCGTCCTCGTTACTTACTTCCTATCCCAATTGCAGCCCCTGTCCAGAAGACCGACGAGTGTTTCTGCGGCGGCGCGGAGGCGAGAAGCGTGGTTCTACGGCCCAGGGACGTCTTCAGGGTTGGTCTTTGAGCCGAAGGTCGTACGATCGACTTATGACATATGTGCTTCATACCGATCGATGGGGGGCACTGTGTCGGTGTAAGCCGGACCCTCTGACTGGGCCGATGAGCCGCCACGTTACGCAGCCTCGTCGTTGTAAGACGTAACCTCTGGCACTCATCGCGTCCAGTTACGGTACGCGACTGGCCAGTGCTCCACCACCGACCGGATGATCGCATTTGTCATCGGTCGACGTACGACCCGAGGGCTCAAAGACGCAACCCCGTCGTGGTTCAAGTTGGATCATGACCCGCCTGGCAGATAATCCGGTTCAGCTACAGATCGTACCAACCCAGTTCGTCTCAGGAAGGGGTGCAACTGGACTCCAGCCGCAGAAGACTAAATTTCTTCCCCCTTTCGCGATCGCGTTTTCATTTTGCTTTTCAAAGTCGTTTGCCTTATTCTCGGATATTTCTTGAGCATGGATGCGATATTATGGTTTTGTAAGAGTGACTGCGTGCGGAAAGTAAGATAAGAATTAGGAATGTCGAATAAGTAAATATTGTAAAGGGAGATCGACACCATTCGGCGGGTGTCTATCTCTTTTCGCGAAACGGGATGAGAAAAGTAGAGTCGGCGATTCCTCTGCTACACTTTCTCTCGACATTGAATTCGTCAATGTCGAGGGAAAGTGTCTCAGAGGAAGAGCAGAATGAAATGGAGGTTGGTTGGGCATGCATTTTTGGGTCCCGTTTCGTGGCAACCTCCTCGCGGTGGGACCTGTGTCGATATCACTTGCTATGATTTTAACTTTTATTAAACGTGCTTTTAGTACGATATTTTGTTAAATAGTAGTACTAAATAGCAAGTGATATCGAGCGAATAGCCACGAAATCCGAATATTCGGCAGCCTTGGCTTCCGAATGTTCGGATTCCTAGTCTTACAATTAGTTACATCTAAGAATTTGCGTTTAAGTTAGCTTTAAGGTTACGCGATTAAGTAGAAATTAAGCTTCGCATCGAAGAAGAGTCAACGTTGGGCAGATTTGTTCGCTTTTATCTCTGACTATTCGTTTTCTTTCTTTGGTGACAACAATTCTTTAACTCTTCGTTGATTAAAAGTTCCAGTCATCACCTCGAAAGAAGACATCGTTTAGCGTTAAGATAGTTCCAGTAAGATTTAAGTTAGATTTAAACATGTCACCTAAGCGTAAAATTGAATGGAAGAGTGTCATCGTAACTCAATTCCATGCGCTCGAAAATATGCGAAAGAAGGCAAACGTTTTTCTCGTGTAGCCGTCCTCGTTACTTACTTCCTATCCCAATTGCAGCCCCTGTCCAGAAGACCGACGAGTGTTTCTGCGGCGGCGCGGAGGCGAGAAGCGTGGTTCTACGGCCCAGGGACGTCTTCAGGGTTGGTCTTTGAGCCGAAGGTCGTACGATCGACTTATGACATATGTGCTTCATACCGATCGATGGGGGGCACTGTGTCGGTGTAAGCCGGACCCTCTGACTGGGCCGATGAGCCGCCACGTTACGCAGCCTCGTCGTTGTAAGACGTAACCTCTGGCACTCATCGCGTCCAGTTACGGTACGCGACTGGCCAGTGCTCCACCACCGACCGGATGATCGCATTTGTCATCGGTCGACGTACGACCCGAGGGCTCAAAGACGCAACCCCGTCGTGGTTCAAGTTGGATCATGACCCGCCTGGCAGATAATCCGGTTCAGCTACAGATCGTACCAACCCAGTCCGTCTCAGGAAGGGGTGCAACTGGACTCCAGCCGCAGAAGACTAAATTTCTTCCCCCTTTCGCGATCGCGTTTTCATTTTGCTTTTCAAAGTCGTTTGCCTTATTCTCGGATATTTCTTGAGCATGGATGCGATATTATGGTTTTGTAAGAGTGATTGCGTGCGGAAAGTAAGATAAGAATTAGGAATGTCGAATAAGGAAATATTGTAAAGGGAGATCGACACCATTCGGCGGGTGTCTATCTCTTTTCGCGAAACGGGATGAGAAAAGTAGAGTCGGCGATTCCTCTGCTACACTTTCTCTCGACATTGAATTCGTCAATGTCGAGGGAAAGTGTCTCAGAGGAAGAGCAGAATGAAATGGAGGTTGGTTGGGCATGCATTTTTGGGTCCCGTTTCGTGGCAACCTCCTCGCGGTGGGACCTGTGTCGATATCACTTGCTATGATTTTAACTTTTATTAAACGTGCTTTTAGTACGATATTTTGTTAAATAGTAGTACTAAATAGCAAGTGATATCGAGCGAATAGCCACGAAATCCGAATATTCGGCAGCCTTGGCTACCGAATGTTCGGATTCCTAGTCTTACAATTAGTTATATCTAAGAATTTCCGTTTAAGTTAGCTTTAAGGTTACGCGATTAAGTAGAAATTAAGTTTCGCATCGAAGAAGAGTCAACGTTGGGCAGATTTGTTCGCTTTTATCTCTGACTATTCGTTTTCTTTCTTTGGTGACAACAATTCTTTAACTCTTCGTTGATTAAGAGTTCCAGTCATCACCTCGAAAGAAGACATCGTTTAGCGTTAAGATAGTTCCAGTAAGATTTAAGTTAGATTTAAAAATGTCACCTAAGCGTAAAATTGAATGCAAGAGTGTCATCGTAACTCAATTCGATGCTCTCGAAAATATGCGAAAGAAGGCAAACGTTTTTCTCGTGTAGCCGTCCTCGTTACTTACTTCCTATCCCAATTGCAGCCACTGTCCAGAAGACCGGCGAGTGTTTCTGCGGCGGCGCGGAGGCGAGAAGCGTGGTTCTACGGCCCAGGGACATCTTCAGGGTTGGTCTTCGAGCCGAAGGTCGTACGATCGACTTATGACATATGTGCTTCATACCGATCGATGGGGGGCACTGTGTCGGTGTAAGCCGGACCCTCTGACTGGGCCGATGAGCCGTCACGTTACGCAGCCTCGTCGTTGTAAGACGTAACCTCTGGCACTCATCGCGTACAGTTACGGTACGCGACTGGCCAGTGCTCCACCACCGACCGGATAATCGCATTTGTCATCGGACGACGTACGACCCGAGGGTTCAAAGACGCAACCCCGTCGTGGTTCAATTTGGATCATGACCCGCCTGGCAGATAATCCGGTTCAGCTACAGATCGTACCAACCCAGTCCGTCTCAGGAAGGGGTGCAACTGGACTCCAGCCGCAGAAGACTAACTTTCTTCCCCCTTTCGCGATCGCGTTTTCATTTTGCTTTTCAAAGTCGTTTGCCTTCTTCTCGGATATTTCTTGAGCATGGATGCGATATTATGGTTTTGTAAGAGTGATTGCGTGCGGAAAGTAAGATAAGAATTAGGAATGTCGAATAAGTAAATATTGTAAAGGGAGATCGACACCATTCGGCGGGTGTCTATCTCTTTTCGCGAAACGGAATAAGTAAAGTAGAGTCGGCGATTCCTCTGTTACACTTTCCCTCGACATCGACGAATTCAATGTCGAGGGAAAATGTAACAGAGGAAGAGCAAAATGAAACGGAGGTTGGTTGGCCATGCATTTTTGGGTCCCGTTTCGTGGCAACCTCCTCGTGGTGGGACCTGGGTCGATATCACTTGCTATGATTGTAAATTTTATTAAATGTGCTTTTAGCACGATACTTTCTTCAATAGTAATACTAAATAGCAAGTGGTATCGAGCGAATAGCCACGAAATCCGAATATTCGGTAGCCCTGACTAACGAATGTTCGGATTCCTAGTCTTACAATTAGTTACATCAAAGAATTAGCGTTTAAGGTAGCTTTAAGATTACGCGATTAAGTAGAAATTAAGCCTCGCATTGGAGATGAGTCAACGGTGGTCAGATGTTTTCTCTTTATCACTGTTGCTCGTGCGATCATGCTGTCTCTATTGTTTCGGTTGTTCATTCACTCGTACATATAGCATAATAAACTGACTCCATAATGCTCTTATTCTGCGAATGTAAATTGGAAACATTATAAATATGGTCTTCATGAGAAAGCCACAAACTTAAAGACAAAGTGAAAGAAGGCAGACATTTGTTATTTTTGAAGTTATGTGATCGGCTCTCACGGTTTTGGTACCCAAATTGTTTTAAATTCTAATATTGATTTATATCGTCATTGAACATTAATACTATATTATCACGTAAAGAACAACTTCTTGTTATTTAAATAAGTAAAAAGATTCGTTTCTCTGCTCTAAACGATATATCTTCTACATATTACCGGTGGAGATCTTTCTACTTAATAACTATTTTAGTAATTCATGCTCAAATCTCTTATTTCGAGATATTATAATTCTTTGTTTGAAAGGGTATAGCAGGATAAGGGGGTCAAAAGTGCCCTTCAACCGATTTCAATGGGGACGGTCTCATTCGATAGATAATTCTCGGCGATTGATGTCTACAAATTTTTAACCCTGAATTTTGACCGGAAGGGTAGTTATGGGGAAAATTAAAAAAACAGGTTTTTGGCCCTTTTTCCCCATTTATTGAGGCGTAAAAAATCCAAATAAATTCTGACATATTCTGCACGGTACCGGACATATTGGAGAATTTTTTCAGATTTTTCCGTCGAAGTAGCTAAGCGTGACAAATCGGCAAAGTAAAAAAAAACGGAAAAAAGAAGATTTCGTTTCGAAATCTTCGAGGTACAACTTTTTGGTTTATATAGTAACAATCTAACACCTACGATTGTTATCCCCAATTTTTTTCAGATTTTTAAACCACCTGCGTCATTGTGAAAAAAATCGAAAACCGATTTCCGGGACGTATTTTGATCTAAAATGCAAGAAGTAATTGTTATTTTTCCATTATTTTGATAGAGTATGTTCATTTTGTGCTTTTCAATGTTTCTGCATACAAAGCAATTGCGAGTGAATGCAAAGGATTGAATTGATTCAATTATTCGTAAGCTACACACTTCCTTATCAGCTAAAAATACGAACGTCCTTTCAATAGCAGCGATGGCGCAGTCGGTAGAGTTCTTGGCTGCGGAACCTCTCGAAACTTTTTGTCGCCGGTTCGAGTCCCAATGAGGTAAAATAATTATTATTTTTTTTTTAATCATTCACTGCATAACAACAAATAATAATCATTTTTCAATTTTTCAATGTTTTTTAAACATTTTTAAATACTTATTCGATATGAAATATATGTAAAAATAATTATGGAGCATATTGTTTTTTTCATTGATTCGTCCTAGCCACATCTCGTTATTCTTTTGTACATTGAACGAATATTAGTTTACTGTAACGAATGCAAATATGTATTCAATATTAAAAGGATCCAATTGTATATTCTGATGAATTGTAATGAAGGTGATGTCTAACGGAAAGAAGGGTCTATTTCTTTTTAAACATTCTTATTTTTGTATTTACCGCTTCTCCATTTATGCAGAGATCATCCAAAATGGACAATGAATTGAAAGAAAGAAGGTATATTGGGATTTCATGCGTTATAATTCCTTTACTGTTTTATGCAAATCAACTTCTTCAGCTTTAGGTTTTGTGCCCCATTGCAATCGTGTTTTCCAACCACTTTAAGTACACGAAAACATTAAATTCAGTTCAGAAGGTTTTATTGTTTTATTACACTTACTCCAGTATTATGTACTTCCTTCAGTTATCTAGTCCGCAATTACCTGCGCAGCGTGTAGGTAGCGGGCAGGTACCGAGTTGTACCTTTAGAACTGATGATCATTTTTTTTAAATTATTGACTGGAATGTTATTAATACGTAAATGAATATTAATGTAAAAATACGAATGATAGATTACCATTTGACGATTAGGCTACAGTATCTAGCTGCGGAATACTTCAAACTTTTCTCTCGCCAATTCACCTCCCATGAAATATAATTAGAAATAAAATGTTTTTAAGTATTAACTGGATAACAATTGTTAATACGGAAATTAATATTAGTGTGAAAATATAAATGGCATGCGATAGATTACCTTTTGATAATTAAAAGTTGAAACACGTTTCGTGTGGCTTTAATCCCCGTCACTATGTTCATTAATGATGGGCACCACTTCATTTTTATTAAATATTTTTGTCAATATCTCTGAAGGCCTAACAATTGTCGATAGATACCGTGCGTGCGACAGGTAGTATATTATTGCAGCAATGTGCGAACAACAACCTATGGTACGGTTACCACTCGCACATTCACAGCAATAACATTTGATGCCCGAAATTCCAATTATATTAGGGGTATAGTCAATGAAGCAACGATAACTTCTTTGATTAATGTGGCGTGATCGGACGAGGCATTTAAGAATATTGAGGAGTTGATTTGCATAAAACAGTAAAGGAATCATAACGCATGAAATCCCAATATACCTTCTTTCTTTCAATTCATTGTCCATTTTGGATGATCTCTGCATATATGGAGAAGCGGTAAATACAAAAATAAGAATGTTTAAAAAGAAATAAAACCTTCTTTCCGTTAGACATCACCTTCATTACAATTCATCAGAATACACAATTGGATCCTTTTAATATTGAATACATATTTGCATTCGTTACAGTAAACTAATATTCGTTCAATGTACAAAAGAATAAAGAGATGTGGCTAGGACGAATCAATGAAAAAAACAATATGCTCCATAATTATTTTTACATATATTTCATATTGAATAAGTATTTAAAAATGTTTAAAAAACATTGTACAATTGAAAAATGATTATTATTTGTTGTTATGCAGTGAATGATTAAAAAAAAAAAAAAAATTATTTTACCTCATTGGGACTCGAACCGGCGACAAAAAGTTTCGAGAGGTTCCGCAGCCAAGAACTCTACCGACTGCGCCATCGCTGCTATTGAAAGGACGTTCGTATTTTTAGCTGATAAGGAAGTGTGTAGCTTACGAATAATTGAATCAATTCAATCCTTTGCATTCACTCGCAATTGCTTTGTATGCAGAAACATTGAAAAGCACAAAATGAACATACTCTATCAAAATAATGGAAAAATAACAATTACTTCTTGCATTTTAGATCAAAATACGTCCCGGAAATCGGTTTTCGATTTTTTTCACAATGACGCAGGTGGTTTAAAAATCTGAAAAAAATTGGGGATAACAATCGTAGGTGTTAGATTGTTACTATATAAACCAAAAAGTTGTACCTCGAAGATTTCGATACGAAATCTTCTTTTTTCCGTTTTTTTTTACTTTGCCGATTTGTCACGCTTAGCTACTTCGACGGAAAAATCTGAAAAAATTCTCCAATATGTCCGGTACCGTGCAGAATATGTCAGAATTTATTTGGATTTTTTACGCCTCAATAAATGGGGAAAAAGGGCCAAAAACCTGTTTTTTTAATTTTCCCCATAACTACCCTTCCTGTCAAAATTCAGGGTTAAAAATTTGTACACATCAATCGCCGAGCATTATCTATCGAATGAGACCGTCCCCATTGAAATCGGTTGAAGGGCACTTTTGACCCCCTTATCCTGCTATACCCTTTCTCAAAATCCCTGGTTTTGGCGTGCTAGAGGATAGGCCTTGTAGCGCGTGACATGCAGCCGTATTCTGATTGGCTCGCTTTTCCCCCACCGAGCGGCAACCAAGCCGCCGCGAGCTATCCCCACTCCTACCTGAGCGGTCACCTACCTCTTTCTCTCTCCGGACTTGGAACCGTTAACACGTATCCGCTGTGAGTACCTTTTCTTTTACATCGCCCTCGTTTACCGACCGCTAAAAAATAGTTCACTTGTTTATCTACTACGTAATAGTCTTCTGCTGTACCATATCAATCAATTTGGACAATAATAATTACGAATTTAGTAACAATCGCGAAATAACTACGACGCAATTGGTGACGTCACTGACCTCTCGCGACATTTACGCGGTGCTTTTCTCGTCTACAACATTAGTACTTCTTCTATAGCTTCGTATTTCGATTTTATTGACGAAGACCGCGATTATTGTTGCTCTGAAACGTGATTATACGGAATTATTGTACTTTTACGCAATTATTTAATAGTTTGCTCGTGTGTGCTTGCAGGACTCGGAGTATCCTTTGAACGACCTTCCGGGCTGGCACGATCGGACACGTGCACGGTGGAGCAACAAAACGTAAGATATTACGACGCCATACGCAAGTAACATTTTCATTTACTTCGGGTCTTCGCGATATTTTGTTTGAATTTATACAATATTCATATTAATTGATATCGAGTCGTACATCCGACGAATAGAATTTACATTTCTACGAATTAATACGGTTCTACGGAAACATGCAACGATTGAAATCTTTCGGGATTATTTGAAACCTCTTACAATATACGAGTATTCAGTCAATATTTACAATACGATAGTCGACTTCCAAGAAAGCTGCTCCTTATTCTGACAGTGTTTACCAATTCGCGGTGTTAAATTTCGACGGCTACAATTCTATGCTACAAATAAATCGCGATTCGTTTTTACTTGGTATTTACATGTTACGACTTATCCTTCCGTTTTGAGACGCTGCAATGGATTTACATAGGTTTCAGGGCATAAGTATAGAAGTAAATAAAAATCGTATTTGCCGATGTAGGGTGTTAAGGTCCTGCGTTAGATTCGTCCGTAATTTCTATAAAGATTTTCGTGAATTTATCGAAGGGGGTTAGTGTTCATATGTAATAGGGAATAAGCATGACTAATCTTATAACTTTAACAGTGGCAGCTCGCAGTATTTATTGTTTATACATTTAATTAATAGTGTATTGTATTACACAAAGAACATGACGAATCAATGAGTAAGACATAATTTTTAAGCAGTATTTCTTGAAGCAAGCACTTGATTTGATATGAAAAAGAAAAACATGGTTGTTTGATTTTCTTGTGTTCCCCACCCCACCCTTTTATTTTCAGCAAAATTTGTGGCCGAGCGCAATGCGGTCTAGAGTCAGTGCTTGTTTCGTATTATATTAATATTTATATCTGTATATATTTATTACTCAATATTTTTTCAATTTATAAGAAATTCACGCGACATAGAGTCAGTGTTTGCAACCCGCTATTATAATTATTAATATCTTTTGAATAATTATTAAAAATATTAAGAATTCTATTCTCCGCGAAAGTAGAGTCAAAATTGTTCGCCGGAAATGATTCTCGGTCGCGGTAGCTTCCTTATTATATTTAAATTGATCGTACTGGAAGTAGAGACAGTGCATCGAGCAGCAGCTGTGGAAAGGACTTCCATCGGGCAAGGCTTCACGAATTTTAAAAGTAAGTATAAGATGCTCGAGAAATGAAATTTTTTAATTAAAAAATATGTATATAAACTAACCAAAATGTTAATTTGTTTGTTACAGAACAGTCAAATGACGGGATGGTTGAGCAGCGACAATCATTCCTTGGCGATGGGCAAAGTCTGTGAAGGTAAGTTGAAATTTTATTCCGCACACTCGTCATAACTTTGATATTTGCCAATTCCCTTGCAAACTTAACTTTGTTCTCTCCATCAATTTAATTAACGTAAATAAAGTATTAATTAGCTTTTGCAGTTCTCATAGAATACTTGCAACATTTTTATGCTAAATAAAAAATTAGCTGAATTTTCAAGTTTTCAGAGAGCAAATATTTTATATTTTGCGTTTTATTTTTGTTACAGACTTTGTCCGAATTCGTGAGGCATCGCTGGAGTGTTTGTTTCGCATTTTATATATACTTTAATAAGTGTTAAATTTCTAGTAATTTTACGCGAAAGTAGAGTCAGTGTTTGCTTCGTATTTCATATTATACACTTCAATTTATAACTTTACGCGAAAGTAGAGTCAGTGTTTGCTTCGTATTTCATATTATACACTTAAATTTATAACTTCACGCGAAAGTAGAGTCAAATTGTTCGCCGAAAATAATTCTCTGTCGCAAATTGTCTTTTTTTCAATTATACCGCGCCGGAAGTAGAGTCAGTGCAACAGGAGCAGCTGTGGAAAGGATTTCCATCGGGCAAGGCTTCACGAATTTAAAAAGTAAGTATCACATGATCGAGAAATAAAAATTCACAGTCGAGAAATACAAAGATGGCTTATACTAATGAAAATGTTAATTTTTTTGTTACAGAACAGTCAAATGACGGGATGGTTGAACGGCGACAATCACTCCCAGGCGAAGGGCAAATCTTTTATAGGTGAGCTGAAATTTTAATTCGCATGTAACCCGCAATTTTTCCCCAAGTTTCAGTTGCTACTTGAAAATTTTCTCCAAAACGTCCTTACAAGTTTTATATCAAATTTCCATACCCTTACATTGTATGTTCTAACAATAAAATAAATAAAAATTAAAAATTTCCCAACATGAAATGTTCAGGGAATAAGTATTTAAGATGTGCATCTTATTTTTGTTACAGACTTTGCTCGAATTCGTGAGGCATCGCTGTACCCTATGAAACTGCGATGCACCTTCCGCCTTGAAGGTGAGTAACGTAAACACAGAGATGTTTTATTTCTACGTACTTGTCGGAAAGTTTCGATACATAGTTCGATATATAACTTCTCCTTGAATTCTCAATTCTGAAAATCATTCATAAACTAATCATTCTTACGATCTACTCTTAACGTTTCTTGATATATAATTACGACTTTTTTTCATCCGCTGTTTTCAAAATTCAATTAGCTTTCTTTGTAAAATCGGAACGGAAGGCAGTTTAACGTTCTACGAACGGTGCCTCCTGCAATGCGAAATGCTTTGTTTTGTTTAGACCTTGGACATTCCTTGAGATGACCTGAGGACAACCTTGATAACAGCGGCGGAGACAACACTGGCAGAGACAGCAGCGGCAGAGATTCTAAGGTAATCAATGGTATTCTGGTGTCTCGACACTGGTGAGTCAAAAACTTTAACTGTCCCTCCGGTCTCCAAACCATGCCGTAGGACGAAAGGTCCGAAGCGGCACTGGAGATTGGTTGTATTGTTCTATAAAGCGAGCATAGTGAACACGAGTAATTTAAAAATTACTCGTGAGTAGAAACTGTTATATATTTTCCTTGTGTACTGTCATGTATATCGTAGCTTAGGACAGGGCCTTCTTGTAGCGCGATTTTTGCATTATTTACATGAATGTAATCATGAAATTTACAGTTAGCGTTGCGAATTTATCAACACAAATGAACAGTTGACGAGTATTGTGCGTTCTTTATATTCACTGGAAAAATATTCTTATAACAAAATTTGTTATAAGATCGCGGCTAATTGCTTTCTTCGAGACGATTTATGTTTTAAAATAGATCGCTCGATTTGTGCTTTTGATAGACGAAATTTCGGAAGTTTGTAAATTTGTTTCGCGTCGTTTCAATAACAATTATTGTATTATCTACAAGAAGGCAATTCGCGACGGGTAGATCTCGAAGTCAGAGTGACAGTTAATACATTTCCCTGTTAAAATTCTTCCCCTGATGACGAGATCTCCCGGTTTTCAATATTCATTTTCAATTCAAAGTAAATTTTGCATATTTACAAATATATAAAGTAGAGTATTTTGCTTCTATAGAGTTCACTTTTTCAATTAAAATTCTCTTTGCTTGAACAAATATGAAAGTCGAGTCACTTGCTTAAATAAATATAAAAGTTGTTACGAACGGCGTATTATTCGAACGTCCCGTCCGTCGTCGAGCGGGTGCCGACGGATGGTAGATTCCGTGCGTAACGGCCAAGACGAAAACGAATCGCGCGCGGGTTTCCGCGGTTGACTCTATTTGAAAATTTTGTAGCTCTCCCCAGCCTAAGGCGAGGAGAGGACAGGATGGATGGGTCGATCTGTTAAGACCTATACAGGTCTGGCTTAATCGAAATCTAAAGGATAAGGATATTGAATAATAGAACTGAATCTCACAATGTTATAATGGGTAAAAGCAATGTGTATTCAAATTTAAACAAAGAAACGTTACAAACGGTAATGAAATGGATTATAATATCGGCTAAGTTGGATATAAAATAATTGATTTTGAATAGATATATGTACGTTAACAATTTATTGGTGGTGAAGCTGGCTCGAAATCGAGTGATTATGATCCAATCGAATCTATCTTTCGTTTCCGAAACAACCTCCCATTTACAGGCAAAATGTATATTTTAAAATAGTCCAACGGTAGAGAAACTCACTAATGAGACGGCGGTTTACAATAGAATGTGACCAGATAATTATGGTAATGGCAAATTAGAACTCACCCTGGATTTTGAGATGATACAAATATACGATGATAATTGCGGTTTGTGTTATCTTTTACTCTCGTCGAGATTAACTCGGAGTTCAAGTGGCTGCACAGAAGAGTGGATGGATTAGAACTGCACCTTTTCGAATTTACCTATTCTAATGATTCTATAGATCATGCAATACTAAAATATACGGTTAACGAATCTTATAAGTAGGTTTTACAATACAATTCTCGCACGAAACTCTGAGTCTTTCGGAACTACAGCGTTACCGAACTACGCTCACGGAGAATCTAGGATTCTCTCACGGTTTCGCGGGTTAACAATCACGCACCTCGCGACTTTACGATTGAAAACCAAGAGATTTATTTGTTTAACGAGGATTATAAAGTCCGTTACCGCGTATCGAACTATTGAAGTTATTCGCGTATAACCTAAGCTTAACTAAACCCTCGGACTATGCCTACGCACCTCGCGACTTTCCAGACGATAGTGACGAGTTGAGCTCGTCTTTGGCCTCACAAGGGTGGGCCCTAGGTGGAGGTGGTAGCCACGTTCCGTGGTCACGTTTTGCTAAGGTTAACAATTTTGGGTGCTAGTCTCCATCCTCCCTTCCGTCCGAGCCCCACACATCAGCCGCTGCTGATTTGCCTCGCAATTCCTGGGACCGGAGGACATACGTGACTCGAAACGACCTTTGTCAGCAGAGCAGCCGGATGTGCATTTCTTTCGTTATAGAGAATCTCAAACGATATCGTAATGCAGTTAGAGAGAACTCTGAATGCATAAGCATTCCTGCATCATCGGAATCGGAGAACAATTATTAACGTTCTGCGTATTTGCCGAAGGAATTTCAATCATTGGCAAATGCGCAGGCAATGAACTCAAAAGAAAAAGAATTTTAGTCCCCGGGACGTAACATCCCTCCCCCCTTAGAATGAACATCGTCCCCGATGTTTCTACGGTAATACGTGCGCACGCAAGCGTTCTGAGACCTCGTCCTCGAGACTCAGCCATATGGGCACTCGGAGATCCTGTCGTAGCGCATCCATACGCGGGAAATAGTACAGACATACAGGTGGTCTATGCTGCCTTGCGGTAGTGCTATCCAATCCCTCCTTGAGTCCATTATCGTGGGTTGTTTTGATGTTCGCAATGCCCTGGGTGTGACTTCAGTTGTACCAAACGTCACGAAGGCAACGTTTTTCCGCTGATTGCTGAAGCATCGCCACGTGGGTGGATCCACAGGATGCAGAGGACTTCAATATATCGTTCCCTGTTTGGTGTAAGGTGCTGGCCTCGCCACATAATATCAGCCTGACCTGGTCTCAGAGCTTGTCGATGCCATATTTTCCCTGTCGTTATTGTACAGATTAGTTACGGGTTTCAATAACTAACATTTCATTATAACAGAATAGGTGAAGAAGACAAACGGAAGAATCAAGAATATATATAAGAGGAAACAGAAGAGGTATAGCAATTGAGATAAAATCTTGGTCCACCAGTGGTTTCTGGTTAGATGCTGTGATATCTTTCGAATTAGTTTCATTTATCTCATTTTCCGGGTTTGGAGGTATTTTCCAAATGGTGATTCCTCAACTCGTTCAGTCGGCTTCCAGATTGTATAAGGGCTGTCCAGCAACCTGATAGCTTGGCCTTAACGGAGTGTCGGACGCCAGATCGCTGTGTATGGTCGATGATTGAATTCCGTATAAAGTTGTCTTCAGACGTTTTCTTCCCCACTGTTAGGATGTATATATTTGGGATCTGGTCCCGCATGATTTGTGTATCATCGTAAAAACTCTGTAGGTCGCTCTGAATTATGTGAGTTAGGTTTTTGGCGATTCGTGTAAGCAAGTTTTGGTCCTGATATGGTGTGTCTATTTCCGCATTGAAACATTCGGCATTGTCTTCCGTGAAGGATCTGAGGATGTGGGGCTTGCTGATCCGGTGACTCCAAAGAATACGCTTCTATGAACTAAGGAACGAAGTACATAGTCTATGTGTGCTATTACAATTTCTTAAAATGTTTCTCTCGTTTCCGCGTACAAGTCTAGGTTTCTCGAATCCTATTTCCCAAATAACAAGGTTGAGTAAGATGTCACAATGATCGCATATCGGCAAACATAAACATTCGTCGTCCAATGATCGTAATTCCAAGGAATGTCTAAAGCTTAACAAGAAGTATTAATATGTAAGTATCCATTCTCCAATTTGTTTGTTGTTCCAGGTCCAGGGTGAAGGAAAAAAAAAATTCTTAATTAGGTGTGAGTTCTAATTTATCTGTATGTTTAACGAATCTTTTCCCATCATTATCTTCTAGTATGACGTTATTATGTTCTAAAATTCCAACAATTTTATATGGTCCGTGATATCGTTTACTGAATTTTCCTTGTCTTGGTTGTACTAGAACGCGTGCCATATCTCCGATTCTTCCTTGAAACGGTTTGGCTTTTTGGTCGTAGTAAAATTTTGAAGTGTGCTTTGCAGATATTAAATTTTTGCCCGCTAATACTTGCATTTCCGTTAATCTAACTATTAGGTCGCGAAGATACGAGTTATAAGTCGGCAATTCTTCTTCGGTTGGCAAAGTACTAGGAAATCTAGCTAATTTGCCAAATACCAATTCGTAAGGAGTAAAATTTGTAGCTTCATGAACCGAAGTGTTATACGAAAACATTGCAAAGGGAACTAAACGATCCCAGTCGTCGAAATCATCTAAATAGTGTTTTATATAATCTGTCAATACTATGTGACTTCTCTCTAATGCACCGTTTGATTGTGGTCTATAGCTTGATGTGGTTACGTGATCCATTCTAAATAATTTTGCCATTTCCCCGAGAAGTTTGTTTACGAAGCTAGTGCCTCTATCCGTTAATATAACGCGTGGCGCTCCAAACTGAAGAATTAGTGTTTCTACTATGGCGTGTGCTATTGTTTCTGCTTTAATATCCGGAACAGGTATGGCTAGACAGTATTTAGTTAAATTATCTTGCATGGTGAGTATGTGACGATTGCCATTAGGAGTAATAGGTAACGGTCCCACGGTATCTAAGGATACTTTAACAAATGGTTCTAACGGGGTATCTGTAATTAACATCGGCTCCCTTGTTTTAGCACGTACTATCTTGTTTTCCTGACAGCTACTGCAGGTCCTTATAAAATTTTGAATATCGTTCCTCATTCCTGGCCAATAAAATCTTTCTCGAATTCTCTGATAAGTTTTCGTAATTCCCTTATGTCCACCTACCAAACTACCGTGATATTCGGAAATTATTTCCGATCGGAGTTCTTCAGGTGGCACTTGAATTGTACCATTGCAAATAATTATGTCGATATCGGTTTCACCAAAGGTATTCATTAATAAATCTATCAATGTACCTTGAGATAGTGTACCGATTAGATCTCCTGATTTCGAAATTTTGAGTGATTTTATGCCCACTTTTATTAATGATTTCTTTAAATTTTCCAATCCTATTTTTACTTGATCTATATCCAAAGTATCGAAATGGTTCTTTTGAATAACCACACTAAAAATTCTGTGCTTTCCTCGTGTCGTGATGAGAATTTGACCTACCCTTGGTTTCATTTCTCGGAGATTTTCAATGCTTATAGCCCCTATGTCTACGAGTAATCTTCCTATAGGGTTGACAAGTTCACAGTCCGACGAAATGAAATGCACGTAATTTCCAGTGGTTGCAGTTAAGTTGTCTCTACTAAAACTCAACAGTTTTGACGTTCTTCGAGGAAGATTTAATGGTGAGGTTGTTTCTATATCAGGTGGTATATCTTCTGTTATCCTAATGCCGGCATAGTAAGGTTCATTCGGAATTTCAGCTGATGAGACCTTTGGTTCCTCCTTTCCAGCGGACACTTCTTGAGGTACGGAAAAGGTGTGATATGAGGGACGGGGTGTAGATAAGGCTAGTGGTCGGCGTAATGGCATAGGAGTAGGAAACACAGATCTACGCGGTTGCCAGTGAATTTTCGTTTGTTCATTCTGTCTTTCTGATGTGTCATAACGGTTTAATAGCCCCTTAATTCGTCTATCCAGTTCTTCATCGTCAATTTCTTCCTCATTACTGTCGTTTGTTGCGTCTGATTGAGATTGTTCCAGAGTAAGGTTACGTTGTTGCAAAGATTCGTCAAATTTGGCAAATGAATTTTGTAATTCCTGTAAGTCGATTGGCTGATCTGAAGTATCAATAAAAACGTCGTCGTCACTGTTGTCTAGAGGTGGTTGTACTTCTACTATAATATTGTCCGGTAAATTTCTCATATTATTATCAGCTTCGTCTGTCTTTTCCTCCCGAATGGGTTCCAATTGTAAGTCAGTTTCACCTGGTTTTGATCTTCGCGGGGTAACTAAAGACTTCGGAGGTAAATCTAGGCTAGGTAAAGTACTTTTCCGTTTGCGTAATATTGGTGGTATAACAGTTTCTGTGTCAGTCTCGTCGGTGTCTTTATCGTCTGTTATTGTCGGTGAAGTAGTTGGTCTCAGTTTCTGTCGAGTACGTAGTGCAATCGAATCGGGATTTATGGGGTTTTTGGGCTTATTCTTAGAGCCAACTGGTCGACCAGGTCCCTTAGGAATTTCAGAATTGGTGGTCGTTGGTTTTGAACATGCCGCCCATTTCTGGATCGGGAAAATCTGTATGGAATCGGAGTCGGAATCGGAAAAATTGTCCGTGGATGAAGTATCGGAAGGGTTTACTGGATTACGAGATAGTGCATCTGCGTTTACATTTAGGCGACCCGGTTTATGAACAAAGTTGTATTCGTAATCTCGCAATTTTAATCTCCAACGGATTAGCCTCTGACCTGGATCCTTTATTGAATCTATCCACTTTAGTGGTTCATGATCGCTGAATAAAGTAAATTTTCTGCCATATAGGTACGGCCTAAAATGCAAAACTGAGTATAGAACTGCCAAGCATTCTTTCTCAGTAGTGGAGTAATTTTGTTCCGGTTTGGTTAAATTTCTGGAAAGGTAAGCTACTGGCAAATCGTGGCCATCAACTTCTTGAGATAAAACGGCACCTATTGCAAAGTCAGATGCATCCGTCGTAAGTGTAAATGGTTTATCAAAATTCGGATACTGGAGGATTGGAAACTCGCACAGCGCCTTGCGCAGCTCACGAAAACTACGCTTCTGTTCCATTCCCCATTCAAATTTGGTGTCCTTTTTCAAAAGTGCTGTTAACGGTTTGGCCTTCGCAGCGAAATCTCTTATGAAGCGCCGATAGTAACCAGCAAGTCCTAGGAACTGCCTAATGTTTTTCTGATTCTGGGGTTTCGGAAATTTTCTGACTGCCTTTATTTTCCTGGGATCTGGTTTTACCCCTTTTCGACTAATTACGTGTCCTAAATAAGATACTTCTGTTTTCAAGAATTCGCACTTATCCGGTTGCAATGTTAATTTAGCATCGGTCAATTTAGTCAACAAGCGGCGAATCTTTTTCCCGTGTTCTTCTAGAGTTTTAGCGTAAATAACTATGTCGTCCAAATACACGAATAATTCTACCCCTTGCAATCCGCGCAGTACTTGATCCATAAGTCTTTGAAAAGTAGCTGGAGCATTTTTCAGACCCTCTGGCATTCGAATGTATTCGTAATGGCCATTTGGTGTGGAAAATGCCGTTTTCTGTCTGTCACGTGGGTCCATTTCAATTTGTTGGAACCCACTTGCCAAATCAAAGGTTGTAAAATATCTAGCTTCACCCAAATGATCCAAAATATCTGTTATGTTCGGTAGTGGGTACGCATCACCAACGGTTTTCTCATTTAACTTTCGAAAATCAATTACCATTCGCCACCTGGGATTGCCCTGGGAATCAGGTTTCTTTGGTACGATCCAAAGTGGAGAATTGTATGGAGACTTTGAAGGCGTAATTATCCCACTATTTAATTTTGAAGAAATTTGGTTTTCTATTTCAGTTTTATGAACCGGTGGAAATCTGTACTGTCGGGTATTTATGGGTAAATCGTCAGTTGTGTGTATTCTGTGTTGAATTAAGGGAGTTGCCTCTAATTTGTCACCCGGTAAATGAAAGCAATCAGGAAACTCTTCTATCAAATCTATTACATGTTCCCGTTCTTCTATATTCAAATGACTCAAACGTAACTTGTCTAAGATTCTGGAGACTCTGTCGCCGTAATGTTTCGTTTCTATATATTCCGAATCAGAATCTGTTTCTAAGTGTTTATCTTCTTCTGGGAAATTATGATATTCAAACGGATAAATTTCTTGTGGAGGAACTTCTAACTCAATATCTTTTTCAAGGGTATTTATGGCTAACACATGGCATACGCCTTGATTTACGCTAACTGCTGCTTCCCCGATGTATATACCCGCTTTAGTCGATAATTTAGGTAAATAACCTTCTAATAATTCTGGATTGATGACATCGATAGCGACTGCTTGACGAGTACGGGCTTTCAACAAAAGTATACGCGGTTTAATATTTCGCGGTTTATACGTGTTTGGTTTTTCTCCGATAAATCTAAAAGGTTTTATGGGTTCTGATTTGGTTACTAGTGTATTACGAGCAAAAGATATTTCGGCCTGTTCTTGGCGCAAAAATTCCTTTCCTAGAATTCCGTCACTTTTAAGAGGGAAAGACGATTTTACCGCATGAAATTTCACAGGTTGCCCCAAAAGCGTGACTGTGGTTGTACCAATTGTTTCTAGGCTTTCCGGTGTTATCCCGGCTATTGTAATGGATTCATGCAATTCTACAATCTGGTCTACATGTAGAGCGTTTACTTTAATTAAATTTATGTCCGACCCGGTATCTACTAAGAGGCGAGCGAAACCATCGCGGAACTCCTTAGCTTGCATTTCTACGAGCGGTGACTCCCGCTGACGCGAGTAAGAGAAGTAGGTTCGTTGCCTTCCAAGGTCCCGGCCTTGCTGCGACGCTCTCGGCTCGGATAACTCGCCGTCGCGCCTCTCCAGCGAGTCATTTCGGAGTTTAAATTCGTATTTTCGAATCGATTCGGCGATTCGGATCGAGGTTGATTAGATTTATAGTTCGGCGAATTTGGTCTAAATTCACTTTTCCGTGACGGAGGGGATTCTTCGCGAAATTGTATAGATTTCCGAAATGGGGAAGGTGATCTTGGTTCGCGTTTGTATGGGGAAAATGGAGGAGGTTCGATTGGTAAAGGTTGGTTTTGTGGTGTAACGTTGTGCGGGCTCGGCATGGAGTTATGACTGGTATTCGGGTAGGGGTACATAGGATTGTAAGGCATAGGAGGACCAAAATAATAAGGGTAGTACGGCGGATATGGTGGATATGGTGGGAATTGGTACTTGTATGGATCTGGTGGCACAGGTTCGCGAGCAGCTGATTTCAAAATGCTAATGGGTGGTGTCGACCGATTTGCAGGCCCTGGGGTAGGACTAGGACTCCTTGATTCTTGGTCGCGATAATTCTTGTGCCGATAACGTGATTCTATAGGCTTCGAATTTATTTCTGAATCTGGATTTGAATCGCGAGATAGCATTAACCGAGTAGGTCCGAACCCCGGAATTACCCCTGTTTTCATGCGTGACTCTAGCATTGAAGCAATCTTTACCGCGCTATCTAAGGTTTTGGGTTCGCGCGTAGCAACAGACAAAGCTATTTCGTCCGGCAGCCCTCGAATAAATGCTTCTAATGCACTTTCCTCGACAAGCGTCATCATCCGCTCAGCGTCACATCCATATTTATCTTCTAATGCAGTGCGAGCACCATTTACCAGAATATTTAATCTGTCTGAAAAATCGTTCACGGATTCGCCCCTGTTCATTCGGATACTTTCTATTTCGCGATTGTAATATGAATAACCTTTTCCAGGCGCGAATCTTTCCTTTAGGTGTTTAACCAAATCATCTACTTTCCTGAATGTTCTTCCCCAAGTGCTATCTCTAGCAGCCCCTTGCAATTTGCCTAGTACTGCCCTAAGGAACGATCCCTCTAATGCCGGTGGTACGAAAACTGACCCATTATGTACGTCTTGAAGAAAATTCTTAAGAGGGATATTTTTGCCATCAAAATACGGTATATTTTGTTGCAGGTTATTAAATCGAAAAAACCCTTGGTACTTAAACAATATATATATATTTAACACAGGTTTTACAAACTAAATGATATCAAAGTATGTGTACTAAATAAGACAAAATAACTAAACTCAAATCTTTTGCTTTAAACAAGACTACGCTCTCTCACACCTTTCCTTTCTGACTAGCACGAGGCTTCTGCCTTCTTCGCTTCACTTTTTCTTCCACTCGCTCATACATTCACTCTCGTAGATAATGCAGGGAGTGATTATACTCCCAACATATTTAACGTGCTATTTTGTACCGCGAAGCATTCTGCCATAGATGTCATTATAGAATTAGTAATATTTAAATCTTCGGCGAATGCGCTTGCCGCATTAGTCGCGTTCGCGCTCCGAGCTGCGTTTCCATTCGGATTCATTTTCAACAATATGTATATAGTTATGTATGGTTTGCAAAAGAAAGGATCAATATATATATATATATGCGTGTGTAATATATGAGAACAAGGATTGAATTCGGTGCTAAGAGATTATTTTTTTTTTTTTTTTTTTTTTTTTTATAATACCAAAGATTCTGACGTTGTCAATGTACAATCCTTCTTCCCAGTATGTAACAAAACATCAATGCAATAGATCACAATTCAAGAGAAATTATTCGCATAAATAGCAACAATATATCAAATACATAAATATTAAAATATCAAACAGATAAATGTCATCAAAGCAATATATAATAGTAGACCAGAAATCAATTCGTAAAAATACAGAAAATTCAGTAAAATAATATTTTACGATATCATGGAACAATTAATGAAACGAAATTTAAATTATAAATAGAGAGCTTCTGGACCGAAGGTGGAAGAAGAGAAAAATACATAAAACAATTTCCTTTAAATCAAAAATCTAAATTGAAAAATCTTAAATCAATAATCCTTATCAGATTTAAATCTCGATTTAACAGATCTATCCCACTTCTGACACCAGTTTTAGCTGTTACGAACGGCGTATTATTCGAACGTCCCGTCCGTCGTCGAGCGGGTGCCGACGGATGGTAGATTCCGTGCGTAACGGCCAAGACGAAAACGAATCGCGCGCGGGTTTCCGCGGTTGACTCTATTTGAAAATTTTGTAGCTCTCCCCAGCTTAAGGCGAGGAGAGGACAGGATGGATGGGTCGATCTGTTAAGACCTATACAGGTCTGGCTTAATCGAAATCTAAAGGATAAGGATATTGAATAATAGAACTGAATCTCACAATGTTATAATGGGTAAAAGCAATGTGTATTCAAATTTAAACAAAGAAACGTTACAAACGGTAATGAAATGGATTATAATATCGGCTAAGTTGGATATAAAATAATTGATTTTGAATAGATATATGTACGTTAACAATTTATTGGTGGTGAAGCTGGCTCGAAATCGAGTGATTATGATCCAATCGAATCTATCTTTCGTTTCCGAAACAACCTCCCATTTACAGGCAAAATGTATATTTTAAAATAGTCCAACGGTAGAGAAACTCACTAATGAGACGGCGGTTTACAATAGAATGTGACCAGATAATTATGGTAATGGCAAATTAGAACTCACCCTGGATTTTGAGATGATACAAATATACGATGATAATTGCGGTTTGTGTTATCTTTTACTCTCGTCGAGATTAACTCGGAGTTCAAGTGGCTGCACAGAAGAGTGGATGGATTAGAACTGCACCTTTTCGAATTTACCTATTCTAATGATTCTATAGATCATGCAATACTAAAATATACGGTTAACGAATCTTATAAGTAGGTTTTACAATACAATTCTCGCACGAAACTCTGAGTCTTTCGGAACTACAGCGTTACCGAACTACGCTCACGGAGAATCTAGGATTCTCTCACGGTTTCGCGGGTTAACAATCACGCACCTCGCGACTTTACGATTGAAAACCAAGAGATTTATTTGTTTAACGAGGATTATAAAGTCCGTTACCGCGTATCGAACTATTGAAGTTATTCGCGTATAACCTAAGCTTAACTAAACCCTCGGACTATGCCTACGCACCTCGCGACTTTCCAGACGATAGTGACGAGTTGAGCTCGTCTTTGGCCTCACAAGGGTGGGCCCTAGGTGGAGGTGGTAGCCACGTTCCGTGGTCACGTTTTGCTAAGGTTAACAATTTTGGGTGCTAGTCTCCATCCTCCCTTCCGTCCGAGCCCCACACATCAGCCGCTGCTGATTTGCCTCGCAATTCCTGGGACCGGAGGACATACGTGACTCGAAACGACCTTTGTCAGCAGAGCAGCCGGATGTGCATTTCTTTCGTTATAGAGAATCTCAAACGATATCGTAATGCAGTTAGAGAGAACTCTGAATGCATAAGCATTCCTGCATCATCGGAATCGGAGAACAATTATTAACGTTCTGCGTATTTGCCGAAGGAATTTCAATCATTGGCAAATGCGCAGGCAATGAACTCAAAAGAAAAAGAATTTTAGTCCCCGGGACGTAACAAAGTCGAGTCATTTGCTTCATTAAATATCAAATTCGAGTCACTTGCTGCAATTTTTCATAAATCAGACCGTTAGAATTCTACTAATCATCCTCTTAGCTAGGATTTTCAGCAAAAATACGCAGTGAGTACAAAGTTCTGCCGTGTTCACTCTAAGCCCGAACTCATTCGAGTGCCCAGGTGCACTTCGAATGGGTAAAGGCGGTGGGCACGGACTTTTTTTTGAAAAATCAGCGACTGACATTGCGGTGGCGAATCGTGCACGACGTAATTTCCACATGTGTGTGATGTGTGTTAGGCTGTGGATCTTGCGTCGCTTGAAATTTTCTCGTATCATAAAATAATTTATACAACCTTCAACAATACATTTTGCCTTATTCTCCTTTTCACTCTTACTACAACTCATCGATGTATATGGCATGCCAATGATGAAATTCTCTCTATCTGTGCAACATATGCCATATACATTGCCTCAAATATCAAACGATACAATGTCAAATATTTATAATTCTATAAACCTGTCAAATCGCGATAGAGTATTATAATGAAGTAACGCAATGGTCGCCACCCTTGTCAGTCGATTTCAGGAAATTGGTACGTACATTTTAGAGTATGAATGTTGTTTGCGAACTCGGGTGTCGGAGGAACCCCGGGGAGTCCTCTCTAGTTCAGACCCATGCACCCGGGTTCCTGATTCAGAACCGTGGAGTGATGTGTGTTTGTGTGATTTGTGTCGCAATTTGCATTTTTAAATATAGGTTTTAGGTACGTAGGTAGCATACCGTTCTTGAATGTGAGTTAAATATAAGCAGGAAGGGCCAGGAATTCAGGATATCACATTCTCTGTGTAGGTCGGGTAAAAGTGATATGCCTGGACCTGGGATCAAACTACGGTCAAACCGAGTGTCCCCCTCTTTTTGACCGTAGTTTCTAGTTTGTAAATTTTTTGCGCACGTGGTGAAACTCCCGGCGCGAGGTTCGAATACTTTGTCTTTTTTTATGAAAACTGTGCTACACGAGCAGCGAATACGCTCTGCACGCTCGTGGTGTGGTTTTCACTGTTGAATTTGATAATAGTAAGACTTTTATTGGTGCAAAGTATTCGAGCATTCTCTAGCGGCAGAAGAAGCGGCTAACAAGTGCCGAAGAGGCCCGACAAACTGTCACGAAGAGGGCTGCAGCGAATGGCTTTTCATCCTCGAATCCGTTTTGGGTTCTAGAATGGAAAGTCATTATTAGTATTTGTTAATTCACTGTGCTCGCTTTCTGTATTTGTCCTCTGACGGCTGTAACATTCCCGTCCAACGAGCGCATCTTGGCTGCATGCGGTTTTTCATCGCGAAATTAGAGTTACGTATACCTTGCTCGATAGTGTTGCGAAATTAAGGTCACCCCGGATGGTACCCACGGGTTTGTTCGAATTAATTGGTAGTTGTTAGTGTTGCGATATGAATATACTCGGTTTTTTAATTATTAGAATATTATATTAAATTAGAGATAGAGTTGCGAGAGATATCGCCCGAGATGGCGAACGGGATCTTGCTTTAATTAGATGTTTAGAAGTAGCGTTGCGAATTGAAGCACGAAAAGTGACCGGTTTTTCTTTGAACAGTAATTCTTTAAAGTAGCGTTGCGATATAAAGCACGAAAAGTGCCCGGTTTGTCTTTGAATAATTAATTGTTAAAGTAGAGTTGCGACATAGCCCTTGATCAAGGAGCACGGGAGTTTGTTTTAGTATGTTATAGAATATTTCGAATTAGTATTTTCTTAATAATTTGTAGAGTATAGCATCACGATTTAGCACCTGAAATGGGTGTCCGGGAGTTTGCTCTTAATAAATTCTAAATTTGTGTTGCGAAATATGAATTATACGCGGTTTTCTTTTGAACAATCGCGAAACTAGCGTTGCGAAATAGAAAAGCAGCTGAGAGATGCGCATCTGCTGAGTCAGAGACTCAGCAATTGGAGTTGCAAAAATGCAACTCCCCATGGAGTGCCTCAGGAGGCCTGCTCCCAACGATAGCTTCTTTTTTTCCGGATAGGTAGTGTTGCGAATTCTGAGAGCCCCCGGAATGGCAGTAGGCGGGTTTTGAAGTAGCGTTGCGAACAATGAAAGCCTCGAAATGGCAGTACGCGATTGTTTATTAAATAATATTACGTATTTTTTTTTTTAAAATTCGTTTATTTTGACGTCACCATATAATAGCAATTAGCCTGATAAACGGCAGGCAAAATACAAATGGGCATGTATATGTAATGTGGCAGCATATTGCTGCTTCTCGAAACATAGTTTTAGCAGTGAGTGACAATGTAAATATATTTTTAGCGGGGTGAAAAAAAAAAAAAATATTACGTATGATAGCCATGGAATGGCAATAGGCGGGTTTTAAAGTAGCGTTGCGAAGAATGAGAGCCATGAAATGGCAATAGGCGGGTTTTGAGCTAGCGTTGCGAACAGTAAGAGCCTGAAATGGCACCGGTTTCTCGCGATTTTTATTGAAAGCGCCTCTTGGCTGCTCGATGATTTCGGGATTTTCAGCGCCTTTTGGCTGCTTCATGTCATGATTTTTGTATTGTTAATCAAGTGCTTGCAAATAGAAATACTGCTGCAAATGTATCTTTTAATACAAGAAATTTTGAGGATTTATGTAGAATTTTTGTCAAGTTATATTATGTATTGCCTATTGAGACCAATCAGTCAATGAGTTTCATCGCGGTCATTGAAACCACTCCGCAAATAAAAGTGCAAAAAGTTATATGCACATTTGATGACACAGATAGAAAATGAGTGTCAGTTAATTTAATAAAATTCGTGAAATAGGAAACACGCTGCTGGCTGTCATGGTTAAAGTTATTAATTTAATATTGTCTGGATTTTACTTGGATCGCGATGACATTTTTGTGAGAATACCGCGTCGACGTAGAGGTTTCGATGAATTCTCGCAAATTTCTTACAAAAATTACGGACCACGGGTTTTGCATACTTTTTTAATAGAATGAAAATAACAAACTTGCGCCCGAAACATATATATCGAAATTGCAGTGTGATAGACGGATGGCAAATACAGATAAGAAGTAAACGCGTCGCTTTTAGATATTTGCTTATTTATTTCACTAAATGGTAGAGTTATATTGTAGCAAAGGGGGAAGTCTGTCTTTATTTAACACTTTTCGCGTCGCGAATTAAAGAGTGATGCATTTATTTTTATGCTCGGATGATGGAAAGGTTTCAAATAATTTCGAATGCAACTGCGTCGAAATTAGCTTATTTCATTCAAGTAATTTATTTGATAGCAAATGATTGTGACATTGCACAATTTGCTAAATTGTCCATACTATTCAATTCGCGTTTGTCGACTCGATATGTAACTTCAAATTTTATATTTGCTTTTTTAAATTTCTGATCATTCTTTATCGTAAAGTTTACAACATTTGCATTTCCTACAATTTTTAATAAATTATGCTTCATTTGATTTTCGTAAATTTCGATACTCGTCTGTTACAATATTCAAGGGTCGGTGATATTTCGTTTTATGTTGCGCGTTTTGGGCAAAATTAATGAGAGTTTGTTGCAGAAGACGGAATACTAATAATGGATATTTAGAGGAAATGAATTGGACCATGCCCATGGAAATTAAGAGAGACAGGCGTCCAGAGACGCTGGGGGAATCCTCAGTGTAATGACATTTTACTAACAAATGAGTTTTTATTGCAGGAGTTGCATGAATCGAATCACATCGAAGGGAGTTCGATGGATATTTCTCGGTGACATCTTGTGTTGCAAATTGTGTGTTAGGTTTGCAGATATTTCTTCTGAAAATTTGTTACGATCATGTGATGACCATTTCTTAATGGTTTCGTTGTTAATGGTTTCGATACGTTTGATTTTTGGATCAAAGTATCGTCTGTATTGTTTTCGAAGTCTGATTCATGAGATAATTGTTGTCCGACTTTCTTCATTCTTGAAGCAATACGATGTTTCTCTTCATTCTGCTTCAAGCAGAATGCATTTTTCATTTTCTGGCCAAGAGGTTTGCTTTCTGCTATGCAGATAAGCAATCAGGCAATATTTTGCAAAGAAATCTTTGCTGTTAATTGGACAGGCTCAGATTGTGTTTGTATTTCCCCCGAGATAGGATGATTTTCACTGTGTACAAAAACTGTTCCCATATCGAAGGTAAGATTGATATTGCGGGCGGGCGATCAAATTGTAATTGTAATGGATTAGACTTTAAGACGTTCGTGGTATGTTGAGATTAAGATTATTCGTAAGGTTAATTTAATAAGGAATAAATTTCGCGTCAGCCCTTAAGCATTGGATGCTCGTCGCATCACGGTCGGGAATTTATTTCTCCCAGTGCGAGGTGGGTAACGAAAGTAAAGTAGAGCAAGAAATTTTGCCTGACATATTTTCCCGTTCATTTTAACGTTCATGCCGTCGTTCATTCCGTCGTTCATGCCGTCGTTCATTCCGTCGTTCATTCCGTCGCTCATTCCGTCGTTTAAACCTGTAAAAATGATGGGAAAATGTTTCACGCGAAAGACAAAATGCGATGCCCGAACTACGAGCCCCATTGGTAATCATGAAAGGGAAATTATTTGTAACTTTCTACAAGTAGAACAATGAATAGAACAGGTAGACGGTTAAAATCTTTCTATATATTGATTCTATATAGTCTAAGAAACATATATTCAAAGCATCCAAACAGTACAATTCGCCAATTTTTTGTTCTTCAAGTTTAAGTGAACTACGAGCCCCATTGTTAATCCTTTAAAGGAAATTATTTGTAAATTTCGAAAAGTAGAACAATGAATGGAACAGGTAGACGGTTGAAATCATTGTATATATTGCTTCTATATAGTCTAAGAAACATATATGCAAAGCATCCAAACAGTACAAGTCGCCAATTTTTTATTCTTCAAGTTTAAGTGAACAACGAGCCCCATTGATAATCATGAAAGGGAAATTATTTGTAAGTTTCTACAAGTAGAACAATGAATAGAACAGGTAGTCTGTTGAAATCTTTGTATATATTGCTTCTATATAGTCTAAGAAACATATATGCAAAGCGTCCAAACAGTACAATTCGCCAATTTTTTGTTCTTCAAGTTTAAGTGAACCACGAGCGCCATTGTTAATCCTTTAAAGGAAATTATTTGTAACTTTCTACAAGTAGAACAATGAATGGAACAGGTAGACGGTTGAAATCATTGTATATATTGCTTCCACATAGTCTATGAAACATATATGCAAAGCATCCAAACAGTACCATTCGCCAATTTATTATTCTTCAAGTTTAAGTGAACTACGAGCCCCATTGATAATCATGAAAGGGAAATTATTTGTAAGTTTCTACAAGTAGAACAATGAATAGAACAGGTAGTCTGTTGAAATCTTTGTATATATTGCTTCTATATAGTCTAAGAAACATATATGCAAAGCGTCCAAACAGTACAATTCGCCAATTTTTTGTTCTTCAAGTTTAAGTGAACCACGAGCGCCATTGTTAATCCTTTAAAGGAAATTATTTGTAACTTTCTACAAGTACAACAATGATTGGAACACGTAGACGGTTGAAATCTTTGTATATATTGCTGCCATATAGTCTAAGAAACATATATGCAAAGTATCCAAACAGTACAATTCGCCATTTTATTGTTCTTCAAGTTTACGTGAACAACGAGCCCCATTGTTAATCCATTAAAGGAAATTAGTTCTAAATTTCGACAAGTAAAACAATGATTGGAACACGTATACGGTTGAAATCTTTGTATATATTGCTTCCATATAGTCTAAGAAACATATATGCAAAGCATCCAAACAGTACCATTCGCCAATTTTTTGTTCTTCAAGTTTAAGTGAACAACGAGCCCCATTGATAATCATGAAAGGGAAATTATTTCTAACTTTCTAATAGTAGAACAATGAATGGAACAGGTAGACGGTTGAAATCTTTGTATATATTGCTGCCATATAGTCTAAGAAACATATATGCAAAGCATCCAAACAGTACAATTCGCCATTTTATTGTTCTTCAAGTTTACGTGAACAACGAGCCCCATTGTTAATCCATTAAAGGAAATTAGTTCTAAATTTCGACAAGTAAAACAATGATTGGAACACGTATACGGTTGAAATCAATGTATATATTGCTTCTATATAGTCTAAGAAACATATATGCATAGCATCCAAACAGTACAATTCGCCAATTTTTGTTCTTCAAGTTTAAGTGAACTACGAGCCCCATTGTCAATCCTTTAAAGGAAATTATTTGTAAATTTCGACATGTAGAACAGTGAATGGAACAGGTAGACGGTTGAAATCTTTATATACATTGCTTCTATATAGTCTAAGAAACCTATATGCAAAGCATCTAAACAGTACCATTCGCCAATTTTTTGTTCTTCAAGATTAAGTGAACAACGAGCCCCATTGATAATCATGAAACGGAAATTATTTGTAACTTTCTACAAGTAGAACACTGAATAGAACAGGTAGACGGTTGAAATCTTTGTATATGTTGCTTCTATATAGTCTAAGAAACCTATATGCAAAGCATCTAAACAGTAACATTCGCCAATTTTTTTGATCTTCAGGTTTAAGTGAACAACGAGCCCCATTGATAATCCTTTAGCGGAAATTATTTGTAAATTTCGACAAGTAGAACAATGATTGGAACACGTAGACGGTTGAAATCTTTGTATATATTGCTTACATATAGTCTAAGAAACATATATGCAAAGCATCCAAACAGTACGATTCGCCAATTTTTTTTGTTCTTCAAATTTAAGTGAACTACGAGCCCCATTGTTAATCCTTTAAAGGAAATTATTTGTAAATTTCGACAAGTAGAACAATGATTTGAACACGTAGACGGTTGAAATATTATTATATATTGCTTCTCTATAGTCTAAGAAACATATATGCATAGCATCCAAACAGTACAATTCGCGAATTTATTGGTCTTCAAGTTTAAGTGAACAACGAGCCCCATTGTTAATAATTTAAAGGAAATTATTTGTAACTTTCGACAAGTAGAACAATGAATGGAACAGGTAGACGGTTGAAATATTTGTATATATTGCTTCTATATAGTCTAAGAAACATATATGCAAAGCATCCAAACAGTACAATTCGCCAGTATATTGTTCTTCAAGTTTAAGTGATCTACGATCCCCATTGCTAATCCTTTAACGGAAATAATTTGTAAATTTCGGCAAGTAGAACAGTGAATGGAACAGGTAGACGGTTGAAATCTTTGTATATATTGCTTCTATATAGTCTAAGAAACATATATGCATAGCGTTCCAACAGTACCATTCGCCAATTTTTTGTTCTTCAAGTTTAAGTGAACAACGAGCCCCATTGATAATCATGAAACGGAAATTATTTCTAACTTTCTAATAGTAGAACAATGAATGGAACAGGTAGACGGTTGAAATCATTGTATATATTGCTTCTATGTAGTCTAAGAAACATATATGCAAAGCATCCAAACAGTACCATTCGCCAATTTTTTGTTCTTCAATTTTTGAGTGAACTACGAGCCCAATTGTTAATCCTTTACCGGAAATTATTTGTAACTTTCGACAAGTAGAACATTGAATGGAAAAGGTAGACGGTTGAAATCATTGTATATATTGCTTCTATATAGTCTAAGAAACATATATGCAAAGCATCCAAACAGTACAATTCGCCAGTATATTGTTCTTCAAGTTTAAGTGAACTACGATCCCCATTGCTAATCCTTTAACGGAAATTATTTGTAAATTTCGGCAAGTAGAACAATGAATGGAACATGTAGACGGTTGAAATCATTGTATATATTGCTTCTATATAGTCTAAGAAACATATATGCAAAGCATCCAAACAGTACCATTCGCCAATTTTTTGTTCTTCAATTTTTGAGTGAACTACGAGCCCCATTGTTAATCCTTTACCGGAAATTATTTGTAACTTTCGACAAGTAGAACAGTGAATGGAAAAGGTAGACGGTTGAAATCATTGTATATATTGCTTCTATATAGTCTAAGAAACATATATGCAAAGCATCCAAACATTACAATTCGCCAGTATATTGTTCTTCAAGTTTAAGTGAACTACGATCCCCATTGCTAATCCTTTAACGGAAATTATTTGTAAATTTCGGCAAGTAGAACAATGAATGGAACAGGTAGACGGTTGAAATCATTGTATATATTGCTTCTATATAGTCTAAGAAACATATATGCAAAGCATCCAAACAGTACCATTCGCCAATTTTTTGTTCTTCAATTTTTGAGTGAACTACGAGCCCCATTGTTAATCCTTTACCGGAAATTATTTGTAACTTTCGACAAGTAGAACATTGAATGGAAAAGGTAGACGGTTGAAATCATTGTATATATTGCTTCTATATAGTCTAAGAAACATATATGCAAAGCATCCAAACAGTACAATTCGCCAGTATATTGTTCTTCAAGTTTAAGTGAACTACGATCCCCATTGCTAATCCTTTAACGGAAATTATTTGTAAATTTCGGCAAGTAGAACAATGAATGGAACATGTAGACGGTTGAAATCATTGTATATATTGCTTCTATATAGTCTAAGAAACATATATGCAATGCATCCAAACAGTACCATTAGCCAATTTTTTGTTCTTCAAGTTTAAGTGAACAACGAGCCCCATTGTTAATCCTCTAACGGAAATTAATTGTAACTTTCTACAAGTAGAACAATGAATGGAACAGGTAGACGGTTGGAATCATTGTATATATTGCTTCTATATAGTCTAAGAAACATATATGCAAAGCATCCAAACAGTACAATTCGCCAATTTATTGTTCTTCAAGTTTAAGTGAACAACGAGCCCCATTGTTAATGCTTTAAAGGAAATTATTTGTAAATTTCGACAAGTAGAACAGTGAATGGAAAAGGTAGACGGTTGAAATCATTGTATATATTGCTTCTATATAGTCTAAGAAACATATATGCAAAGCATCCAAACAGTACAATTCGCCAATTTTTTGTTCTTCAAGTTTAAGTGAACTACGAGCCCCATTGTTAATCCTTTAAAGGAAATTATTTGTAACTTTCGACAGGTAGAACAATGAATGGAACAGGTAGACGGTTGAGATCTTTGTATATATTGCTTCTATATAGTCTAAGAAACATATATGCAAAGCAACCAAACAGTACCATTCGCCAATTTTTTGTTCTTCAAGTTTAAGTGAACTACGAGCCCCATTGATAATCATGAAAGGGAAATTATTTGTAACTTTCTACAAGTAGAACAATGAATGGAACAGGTAGACGGTTGAAATGTTTGTATATATTGCTTCTATATAGTCTAAGACACATATATGCAAAGCATCCAAACAGTACAATTCGCCAATTTTTTGTTCTTCAAGTTTAAGTGAACTACGAGCCCCATTGATAATCATGACAGGGAATTTATTTATAAGTTTCTACAAGTAGAACAATGAATAGAACGGGTAGTCTGTTGAAATCTTTGTATATATTGCTTCCATATAGTCTATGAAACATATATGCAAAGCATCCAAAGAGTACAATTCGAGAATTTATTGTTCTTCAAGTTTAAGTGAACAACGAGCCCCATTGATAATCATGAAGGGGAAATTATTTGTAATTTTCGACAAGTAGAACAATGAATGGAACAGGTAGACGGCTGAAATCTTTGTATATATTGCTTCTATATAGTCTAAGAAACATATATGCAAAGCATCCAAACAGTACAATTCGCCAATTTATTGTTCTTCAAGTTTAAGTGAACAACGAGCCCCATTGTTAATGCTTTAAAGGAAATTATTTCTAAATTTCGACAAGTAGAACAGTGAATGGAAAAGGTAGACGGTTGAAATCATTGTATATATTGCTTCTATATAGTCTAAGAAACATAAATGCAAAGCATCCAAACATTACAATTCGCCAGTATATTGTTCTTCAAGTTTAAGTGAACTACGATCCCCATTGCTAATCCTTTAACGGAAATTATTTGTAAATTTCGGCAAGTAGAACAATGAATGGAACAGGTAGGCGGTTGAAATCTTTCTATATAATGCTTCTATATAGTCTAAGAAACATATATGCAAAGCATCCAAACAGTACAATTCGCCAATTTTTTGTTCTTCAAGTTTAAGTGAACTACGAGCCCCATTGATAATCATGAAAGGGAAATTATTTATAAGTTTCTACAAGTAGAACAATGAATAGAAAAGGTAGTCTGTTGAAATCTTTGTATATATTGCTTCTATATAGTCTAAGAAACATATGTGCAAAGCATCCAAACAGTACAATTCGCCAATTTTTTGTTCTTCAAGTTTAAGTGAACTACGAGCCGCATTGTTAATCCTTTAACGGAAATTATTTCTAACTTTCGACAAGTAGAACAATGAATGGAACAGGTAGACGGTTGAAATCATTATATATATATTGCTTCTATATAGTCTAAGAAACATATATGCAAAGCATCCAAACAGTACAATTCGCCAATTTTTTGTTCTTCAAGTTTAAGTGAACTACGAGCCCCATTGTTAATCCTTTAAAGGAAATTATTTGTAACTTTCGACAGGTAGAACAATGAATGGAACAGGTAGACGGTTGAGATCTTTGTATATATTGCTTCTATATAGTCTAAGAAACATATATGCAAAGCATCCAAACAGTACCATTCGCCAATTTTTTGTTCTTCAAGTTTAAGTGAACTACGAGCCCCATTGATAATCATGAAAGGGAAATTATTTGTAACTTTCGACAAGTAGAACAGTGAATGGAAAAGGTAGACGGTTGAAATCATTGTATATATTGCTTCTATATAGTCTAAGAAACATATATGCAAAGCATCCAAACAGTACCATTCGCCAATTTTTTGTTCTTCAAGTTTAAGTGAACTACGAGCCCCATTGATAATCATAAAAGGGAAATTATTTGTAACTTTCTACAAGTAGAACAATGAATGGAACAGGTAGACGGTTGAAATCTTTGTATATATTGCTTCTATATAGTCTAAGACACATATATGCAAAGCATCCAAACAGTACCATTCGCCAATTTTTTGTTCTTCAAGTTTAAGTGAACTACGAGCCCCATTGATAATCATGAAAGGGAAATTATTTGTAACTTTCGACAAGTAGAACAATGATTGGAACACGTAGACGGTTGAAATCTTTGTATATATTGCTTCTATATAGTCTAAGAAACATATATGCAAAGCATCCAAACA
Organism: Cerceris ruficornis; assembly: GCA_963989415.1. Classification (NCBI taxonomy): domain Eukaryota; kingdom Metazoa; phylum Arthropoda; class Insecta; order Hymenoptera; family Crabronidae; genus Cerceris; species Cerceris ruficornis. Next base: position 1,001,642 of record CAXDIW010000481.1, on the reverse strand, counting down.
GTACAATTCGCCAATTTTTTGTTCTTCAAGTTTAAGTGAACAACGAGCCCCATTGATAATCATGAAAGGGAATTTATTTATAAGTTTCTACAAGTAGAACAATGAATAGAACAGGTTGTCTGTTGAAATCTTTGTATATATTGCTTCCATATAGTCTATGAAACATATATGCAAAGCATCCAAAGAGTACAATTCGAGAATTTATTGTTCTTCAAGTTTACGTGAACAACGAGCCCCATTGATAACCATGAAAGGGAAATTATTTGTAATTTTCGACAAGTAGAACAATGAATGGAACAGGTAGACGGCTGAAATCTTTGTATATATTGCTTCTATATAGTCTAAGAAACATATATGCAAAGCATCCAAACAGTACAATTCGCCAATTTATTGTTCTTCAAGTTTAAGTGAACAACGAGCCCCATTGTTAATGCTTTAAAGGAAATTATTTGTAAATTTCGACAAGTAGAACAATGAATGGAACAGGTAGACGGTTGAAATCATTATATATATATTGCTTCTATATAATCTAAGAAACATATATGCAAAGCATCCAAACAGTACAATTCGCCAATTTTTTGTTCTTCAAGTTTAAGTGAACTACGAGCCCCATTGTTAATCCTTTAAAGGAAATTATTTGTAACTTTCGACAGGTAGAACAATGAATGGAACACGTAGACGGTTGAGATCTTTGTATATATTGCTTCTATATAGTCTAAGAAACATATGTGCAAAGCATCCAAACAGTACAATTCGCCAATTTTTTGTTCTTCAAGTTTAAGTGAACAACGAGCCCCATTGTTAATCCTTTAAAGGAAATTATTTGTAAATTTCGACAAGTAGAACAATGATTGGAACACGTAGACGGTTGAAATCTTTGTATATATTGCTTCTATATAGTCTAAGAAACATATATGCAAAGCATCCAAACAGTACAATTCGCCAATTTTTTGTTCTTCAAGTTTAAGTGAACAACGAGCCCCATTGATAATCATGAAAGGGAAATTATTTGTAATTTTCGACAAGTAGAACAATGAATGGAACAGGTAGACGGCTGAAATCTTTGTATATAATGCTTCTATATAGTCTAAGAAACATATATGCAAAGCATCCAAACAGTACAATTCGCCAATTTTTTGTTCTTCAAGTTTAAGTGAACTACGAGCCCCATTGATAATCATGAAAGGGAAATTATTTATAAGTTTCTACAAGTAGAACAATGAATGGAAAAGGTAGTCTGTTGAAATCTTTGTATATATTGCTTCTATATAGTCTAAGAAACATATGTGCAAAGCATCCAAACAGTACAATTCGCCAATTTTTTGTTCTTCAAGTTTAAGTGAACTACGAGCCCCATTGTTAATCCTTTAAAGGAAATTATTTGTAACTTTCGACAGGTAGAACAATGAATGGAACAGGTAGACGGTTGAGATCTTTGTATATATTGCTTCTATATAGTCTAAGACACATATATGCAAAGCATCCAAACAGTACAATTCGCCAATTTTTTGTTCTTCAAGTTTAAGTGAACTACGAGCCCCATTGATAATCATGAAAGGGAAATTATTTGTATCTTTCTACAAGTAGAACTATGAATGGAACAGGTAGGCGGTTGAAATCTTTCTATATAATGCTTCTATATAGTCTAAGAAACATATGTGCAAAGCATCCAAACAGTACAATTCGCCAATTTTTTGTTCTTCAAGTTTAAGTGAACTACGAGCCGCATTGTTAATCCTTTAACGGAAATTATTTCTAACTTTCGACAAGTAGAACAATGAACGGAACAGGTAGACGGCTGAAATCTTTGTATATATTGCTTCTATATAGTCTAAGAAACATATGTGCAAAGCATCCAAACAGTACAATTCGCAAATTTTTTGTTCTTCAAGTTTAAGTGAACAGCGAGCTCCATTGATAATCATGAAATGGAAATTATTTGTAACTTTCTACAAGTAGAACAATGAATAGTACAGGTAGACGGGTGAAGTCTTTCTGTATATTGCTTGTATATAGTCTAAGAAACATATATGCAAAGCATCCAAACAGTACAATTCGCCAATTTATTGTTCTTCAAGTTTAAGTGAACAACGAGCCCCATTGTTAATCCTTTAAAGGAAATTATTTGTAAATTTCGACAAGTAGAACAATGATTGGAACACGTAGACGGTTGAAATCTTTGTATATATTGCTTCTATATAGTCTAAGAAACATATATGCAAAGCATCCAAACAGTACAATTCGCCAATTTTTTGTTCTTCAAGTTTAAGTGAACAACGAGCCCCATTGATAATCATGAAAGGGAATTTATTTATAAGTTTCTACAAGTAGAACAATGAATAGAACAGGTAGTCTGTTGAAATCTGTGTATATATTGTTTCTATATAGTCTAAGAAACATATGTGCAAAGCATCCAAACAGTACAATTCGCCAATTTTTTGTTCTTCAAGTTTAAGTGAACAACGAGCCCCATTGATAATCATGAAAGGGAATTTATTTATAAGTTTCTACAAGTAGAACAATGAATAGAACAGGTAGTCTGTTGAAATCTTTGTATATATTGCTTCCATATAGTCTATGAAACATATATGCAAAGCATCCAAACAGTACAATTCGAGAATTTATTGTTCTTCAAGTTTAAGTGAACAACGAGCCCCATTGATAATCATGAAAGGGAAATTATTTGTAATTTTCGACAAGTAGAACAATGAAAGGAACAGGTAGACGGCTGAAATCTTTGTATATATTGCTTCTATATAGTCTAAGAAACATATATGCAAAGCATCCAAACAGTACAATTCGCCAATTTATTGTTCTTCAAGTTTAAGTGAACAACGAGCCCCATTGTTAATGCTTTAAAGGAAATTATTTGTAAATTTCGACAAGTAGAACAATGAATGGAACAGGTAGGCGTTTGAAATCTTTGTATATATTGCTTCTATATAGTCTAAGAAACATATGTGCAAAGCATCCAAACAGTACAATTCGCCAATTTTTTGTTCTTCAAGTTTAAGTGAACTACGAGCCCCATTGTTAATCCTTTAACGGAAATTATTTCTAACTTTCGACAAGTAGAACAATGAATGGAACAGGTAGACTGTTGAAATCAATGTATATATTGCTTCTATATAGTCTAAGAAACGTATATGCAAAGCATCCAAACAGTACAATTCGTCAATTTATTGTTCTTCAAGTTTAAGTGTACAACGAGCCCCATTGTTAATCCTTTAAAGGAAATTATTTGTAAATTTCGACAAGTAGAACAATGAATGGAACAGGTAGACGGTTGAAATCAATGTATATATTGCTTCTATATACTCTAAGAAACATGTACGCAAAGCATCCAAACAGTACCATTCGCCAATTTTTTGTTCTTCAAGTTTAAGTGAACAATGAGCCCCAATGGTTAATCCTTTATCGGAAATTATTTGTAACTTTCGACAAGTAGAACAATCATTGGAACAGGTAGACGGTTGAAATCTTTGTATATATTGCTTCTATATAGTCTAAGAAACATATATGCAAATCATCCAAACAGTACAATTCGTCAATTTATTGTTCTTCAAGTTTAAGTGTACAACGAGCCCCATTGTTAATCCGTTAAAGGAAATTATTTGTAAATTTCGACAAGTAGAACAATGAATGGAACAGGTAGGCGGTTGAAATCTTTGTATATATTGCTTCTATATAGTCTAAGAAACATATGTGCAAAGCATCCAAACAGTACAATTCGCCAATTTTTTGTTCTTCAAGTTTAAGTGAACAATGAGCCCCAATGGTTAATCCTTTATCGGAAATTATTTGTAATTTTCGACAAGTAGAACAATGAATGGAACAGGTAGACGGTTGAAATCTTTGTATATATTGCTTCTATATAATTTAAGAAACATATATGCAAAGCATCCAAACAGTACCATTCGCCAATTTTTTGTTCTTCAAGTTTAAGTGAACAACGAGCCCCATTGATAATCATGAAACGGAAATTATTTGTAACTTTCTACAAGTAGAACAATGATTGGAACACGTAGACGGTTGAAATCTTTGTATATATTGCTTCTATATAGTCTAAGAAACATATATGCAAAGCATCCAAACAGTACCATTCGCCAATTTTTTGTTCTTCAAGTTTAAGTGAACAACGAGCCCCATTGATAATCATGAAACGGAAATTATTTGTAACTTTCGACATGTAGAACAATGAATGGAACAGGTAGACGGTTGAAATCATTATATATATATTGCTTCTATATAGTCTAAGAAACATATATGCAAAGCATCCAAAAAGTACAATTCGTCAATTTATTGTTCTTCAAGTTTAAGTGTACAACGAGCCCCATTGTTAATCCTTTAAAGGAAATTATTTGTAAATTTCGACAAGTAGAACAATGAATGGAACAGGTAGACGGTTGAAATCAATGTATATATTGCTTCTATATAGTCTAAGAAACATATATGCAAAGCATCCAAACAGTACAATTCGCCAATTTATTGTTCTTCAAGTTTAAGTGAACAACGAGCCCCATTGTTAATCTTTTAAAGGAAATTATTTGTAAATTTCGACAAGTAGAACAATGATTGGAACAGGTAGACGGTTGAAATCTTTGTATATATTGCTTCTATATAGCCTAAGAAACATATATGCAAAGCATCCAAACAGTACCATTCGCCAATTTTTTGTTCTTCAAGTTTAAGTGAACAACGAGCCCCATTGATAATCATGAAACGGAAATTATTTGTAACTTTCGACATGTAGAACAATGAATGGAACAGGTAGACGGTTGAAATCATTATATATATATTGCTTCTATATAGTCTAAGAAACATATATGCAAAGCATCCAAAAAGTACAATTCGTCAATTTATTGTTCTTCAAGTTTAAGTGTACAACGAGCCCCATTGTTAATCCTTTAAAGGAAATTATTTGTAAATTTCGACAAGTAGAACAATGAACGGAACAGGTAGACGGCTGAAATCTTTGTATATATTGCTTCTATATAGTCTAAGAAACATATGTGCAAAGCATCCAAACAGTACAATTCGCCAATTTTTTGTTCTTCAAGTTTAAGTGAACAGCGAGCTCCATTGATAATCATGAAATGGAAATTATTTGTAACTTTCTACAAGTAGAACAATGAATAGTACAGGTAGACGGGTGAAGTCTTTCTGTATATTGTTGTATATAGTCTAAGAAACATATATGCAAAGCATCCAAACAGTACAATTCGCCAATTTATTGTTCTTCAAGTTTAAGTGAACAACGAGCCCCATTGTTAATCCTTTAAAGGAAATTATTTGTAAATTTCGACAAGTAGAACAATGAATGGAACAGGTAGGCCGTTGAAATCTTTCTATATAATGCTTCTATATAGTCTAAGAAAGATATATGCAAAGCATCCAAACAGTACAATTCGCCAATTTTTTGTTCTTCAAGTTTAAGTGAACAATGAGCCCCAATGGTTAATCCTTTATCGGAAATTATTTGTAACTTTCGACAAGTAGAACAATCAATGGATCAGGTAGACGGTTGAAATCTTTGTATATATTGCTTCTATATAGTCTAAGAAACATATATGCAAAGCATCCAAACAGTACAATTCGCCAATTTATTGTTCTTCAAGTTTAAGTGAACAACGAGCCCCATTGTTAATCCTTTAAAGGAAATTATTTGTAAATTTCGACAAGTAAAACAATGATTGGAACACGTAGACGGTTGAAATCTTTGTATATATTGCTTCTATATAGTCTAAGAAACATATATGCAAAGCATCCAAACAGTACAATTCGCCAATTTTTTGTTCTTCAAGTTTAAGTGAACTACGAGCCCCATTGATAATCATGAAAGGGAAATTATTTATAAGTTTCTACAAGTAGAACAATGAATAGAAAAGGTAGTCTGTTGAAATCTTTGTATATATTGCTTCTATATAGTCTAAGAAACATATGTGCAAAGCATCCAAACAGTACAATTCGCCAATTTTTTGTTCTTCAAGTTTAAGTGAACTACGAGCCGCATTGTTAATCCTTTAACGGAAATTATTTCTAACTTTCGACAAGTAGAACAATGAATGGAACAGGTAGACGGCTGAATCATTGTATATATTGCTTCTATATAGTCTAAGAAACATATGTGCAAAGCATCCAAACAGTACAATTCGCCAATTTTTTGTTCTTCAAGTTTAAGTGAACAGCGAGCTCCATTGATAATCATGAAATGGAAATTATTTGTAACTTTCTACAAGTAGAACAATGAATAGTACAGGTAGACGGGTGAAGTCTTTCTATATATTGCTTCTATATAGTCTAAGAAACATATATGCAAAGCATCCAAACAGTACAATTCGCCAATTTATTGTTCTTCAAGTTTAAGTGAACAACGAGCCCCATTGTTAATCCTTTAAAGGAAATTATTTGTAAATTTCGACAAGTAGAACAATGATTGGAACACGTAGACGGTTGAAATCTTTGTATATATTGCTTCTATATAGTCTAAGAAACATATATGCAAAGCATCCAAACAGTACAATTCGCCAATTTTTTGTTCTTCAAGTTTAAGTGAACAACGAGCCCCATTGATAATCATGAAAGGGAATTTATTTATAAGTTTCTACAAGTAGAACAATGAATAGAACAGGTTGTCTGTTGAAATCTTTGTATATATTGCTTCCATATAGTCTATGAAAAATATATGCAAAGCATCCAAAGAGTACAATTCGAGAATTTATTGTTCTTCAAGTTTACGTGAACAACGAGCCCCATTGATAATCATGAAAGGGAAATTATTTGTAATTTTCGACAAGTAGAACAATGAATGGAACAGGTAGACGGCTGAAATCTTTGTATATATTGCTTCTATATAGTCTAAGAAACATATATGCAAAGCATCCAAACAGTACAATTCGCCAATTTATTGTTCTTCAAGTTTAAGTGAACAACGAGCCCCATTGTTAATGCTTTAAAGGAAATTATTTGTAAATTTCGACAAGTAGAACAATGAATAGAACAGGTAGGCGGTTGAAATCTTTCTATATAATGCTTCTATATAGTCTAAGAATCATATATGCAAAGCATTCAAACTGTACAATTCGCCAATTTTTTGTTCTTCAAGTTTAAGTGAACAACGAGCCCCATTGATAATCATGACAGGGAATTTATTTATAAGTTTCTACAAGTAGAACAATGAATAGAACGGGTAGTCTGTTGAAATCTTTGTATATATTGCTTCTATATAGTCTAAGAAACATATATGCAAAGCATCCAAACAGTACAATTCGCCAATTTATTGTTCTTCAAGTTTAAGTGAACAACGAGCCCCATTGTTAATGCTTTAAAGGAAATTATTTGTAAATTTCGACAAGTAGAACAATGAATGGAACAGGTAGGCCGTTGAAATCTTTCTATATAATGCTTCTATATAGTCTAAGAAACATATGTGCAAAGCATCCAAACAGTACAATTCGCCAATTTTTTGTTCTTCAAGTTTAAGTGAACTACGAGCCGCATTGTTAATCCTTTAACGGAAATTATTTCTAACTTTCGACAAGTAGAACAATGAATGGAACAGGTAGACGGTTGGAATCATTGTATATATTGCTTCTATATAGTCTAAGAAACATATATGCAAAGCATCCAAACAGTACCATTCGCCAATTTATTGTTCTTCAAGTTTAAGTGAACAACGAGCCCCATTGATAATCATGAAACGGAAATTATTTGTAAATTTCGACAAGTAGAACAATGAATGGAACAGGTAGACGGTTGAAATCATTATATATATATTGCTTCTATATAGTCTAAGAAACATATATGCAAAGCATCCAAACAGTACAATTCGCCAATTTTTTGTTCTTCAAGTTTAAGTGAACTACGAGCCCCATTGTTAATCCTTTAAAGGAAATTATTTGTAACTTTCGACAGGTAGAACAATGAATGGAACACGTAGACGGTTGAAATCTTTGTATATATTGCTTCTATATAGTCTAAGAAACATATATGCAAAGCATCCAAACAGTACAATTCGACAATTTTTTGATCTTCAAGTTTAAGTGAACTACGAGCCCCATTGTTAATCCTTTAAAGGAAATTATTTGTAAATTTCGACAAGTAGAACAATGAATGGAACAGGTAGACGGTTGAAATCAATGTATATATTGCTTCTATATAGTCTAAGAAACATGTGCGCAAAGCATCCAAACAGTACCATTCGCCAATTTTTTGTTCTTCAAGTTTAAGTGAACAATGAGCCCCAATGGTTAATCCTTTATCGGAAATTATTTGTAACTTTCGACAAGTAGAACAATCAATGGATCAGGTAGACGGTTGAAATCTTTGTATATATTGCTTCTATATAGTCTAAGAAACATATATGCAAAGCATCCAAACAGTACAATTCGCCAATTTATTGTTCTTCAAGTTTAAGTGAACAACGAGCCCCATTGTTAATCCTTTAAAGGAAATTATTTGTAAATTTCGACAAGTAGAACAATGATTGGAACACGTAGACGGTTGAAATCTTTGTATATATTGCTTCTATATAGTCTAAGAAACATATATGCAAAGCATCCAAACAGTACAATTCGCCAATTTTTTGTTCTTCAAGTTTAAGTGAACAACGAGCCCCATTGATAATCATGAAAGGGAATTTATTTATAAGCTTCTACAAGTAGAACAATGAATAGAACGGGTAGTCTGTTGAAATCTTTGTATATATTGCTTCCATATAGTCTATGAAACATATATGCAAAGCATCCAAAGAGTACAATTCGAGAATTTATTGTTCTTCAAGTTTAAGTGAACAACGAGCCCCATTGATAATCATGAAAGGGAAATTATTTGTAATTTTCGACAAGTAGAACAATGAATGGAACAGGTAGACGGCTGAAATCTTTGTATATATTGCTTCTATATAGTCTAAGAAACATATATGCAAAGCATCCAAACAGTACAATTCGCCAATTTATTGTTCTTCAAGTTTAAGTGATCAACGAGCCCCATTGTTAATGCTTTAAAGGAAATTATTTGTAAATTTCGACAAGTAGAACAATGAATGGAACAGGTAGGCGGTTGAAATCTTTCTATATAATGCTTCTATATAGTCTAAGAAACATATATGCAAAGCATCCAAACAGTACAATTCGCCAATTTTTTGTTCTTCAAGTTTAAGTGAACTACGAGCCCCATTGATAATCATGAAAGGGAAATTATTTATAAGTTTCTACAAGTAGAACAATGAATAGAAAAGGTAGTCTGTTGAAATCTTTGTATATATTGCTTCTATATAGTCTAAGAAACATATATGCAAAGCATCCAAACAGTACAATTCGCCAATTTTTTGTTCTTCAAGTTTAAGTGAACTACGAGCCTCATTGTTAATCCTTTAACGGAAATTATTTCTAACTTTCGACAAGTAGAACAATGAATGGAACAGGTAGACGGTTGAAATCTTTGTATATATTGCTTCTATATAGTCTAAGAAACATATGTGCAAAGCATCCAAACAGTACAATTCGCCAATTTTTTGTTCTTCAAGTTTAAGTGAACAGCGAGCTCCATTGATAATCATGAAATGGAAATTATTTGTAACTTTCTACAAGTAGAACAATGAATAGTACAGGTAGACGGGTGAAGTCTTTCTATATATTGCTTCTATATAGTCTAAGAAACATATATGCAAAGCATCCAAACAGAAGTTTAATTAGGAAAGGATAAAGCATCCAAACAGTACAATTCGCCAATTTTTTGTTCTTCAAGTTTAAGTGAACTACGAGCCGCATTGTTAATCCTTTAACGGAAATTATTTCTAACTTTCGACAAGTAGAACAATGAATGGAACAGGTAGACGGCTGAAATCTTTGTATATATTGCTTCTATATAGTCTAAGAAACATATGTGCAAAGCATCCAAACAGTACAATTCGCCAATTTTTTGTTCTTCAAGTTTAAGTGAACAGCGAGCTCCATTGATAATCATGAAATGGAAATTATTTGTAACTTTCTACAAGTAGAACAATGAATAGTACAGGTAGACGGGTGAAGTCTTTCTATATATTGCTTCTATATAGTCTAAGAAACATATATGCAAAGCATCCAAACAGTACAATTCGCCAATTTATTGTTCTTCAAGTTTAAGTGAACAACGAGCCCCATTGTTAATCCTTTAAAGGAAATTATTTGTAAATTTCGACAAGTAGAACAATGATTGGAACACGTAGACGGTTGAAATCTTTGTATATATTGCTTCTATATAGTCTAAGAGACATATATGCAAAGCATCCAAACAGTACAATTCGCCAATTTTTTGTTCTTCAAGTTTAAGTGAACAACGAGCCCCATTGATAATCATGAAAGGGAATTTATTTATAAGTTTCTACAAGTAGAACAATGATTGGAACAGGTAGACGGTTGAAATCTTTGTATATATTGCTTCTATATAGCCTAAGAAACATATATGCAAAGCATCCAAACAGTACCATTCGCCAATTTTTTGTTCTTCAAGTTTAAGTGAACAACGAGCCCCATTGATAATCATGAAACGGAAATTATTTGTAACTTTCGACATGTAGAACAATGAATGGAACAGGTAGACGGTTGAAATCATTATATATATATTGCTTCTATATAGTCTAAGAAACATATATGCAAAGCATCCAAAAAGTACAATTCGTCAATTTATTGTTCTTCAAGTTTAAGTGTACAACGAGCCCCATTGTTAATCCTTTAAAGGAAATTATTTGTAAATTTCGACAAGTAGAACAATGAACGGAACAGGTAGACGGCTGAAATCTTTGTATATATTGCTTCTATATAGTCTAAGAAACATATGTGCAAAGCATCCAAACAGTACAATTCGCCAATTTTTTGTTCTTCAAGTTTAAGTGAACAGCGAGCTCCATTGATAATCATGAAATGGAAATTATTTGTAACTTTCTACAAGTAGAACAATGAATAGTACAGGTAGACGGGTGAAGTCTTTCTGTATATTGTTGTATATAGTCTAAGAAACATATATGCAAAGCATCCAAACAGTACAATTCGCCAATTTATTGTTCTTCAAGTTTAAGTGAACAACGAGCCCCATTGTTAATCCTTTAAAGGAAATTATTTGTAAATTTCGACAAGTAGAACAATGAATGGAACAGGTAGGACGTTGAAATCTTTCTATATAATGCTTCTATATAGTCTAAGAAACATATATGCAAAGCATCCAAACAGTACAATTCGCCAATTTTTTGTTCTTCAAGTTTAAGTGAACTACGAGCCCCATTGATAATCATGAAAGGGAAATTATTTATAAGTTTCTACAAGTAGAACAATGAATAGAAAAGGTAGTCTGTTGAAATCTTTGTATATATTGCTTCTATATAGTCTAAGAAACATATGTGCAAAGCATCCAAACAGTACAATTCGAAAATTTTTTGTTCTTCAAGTTTAAGTGAACTACGAGCCGCATTGTTAATCCTTTAACGGAAATTATTTCTAACTTTCGACAAGTAGAACAATGAATGGAACAGGTAGACGGCTGAAATCTTTGTATATATTGCTTCTATATAGTCTAAGAAACATATATGCAAAGCATCCAAACAGTACAATTCGCTAATTTTTTGTTCTTCAAGTTTAAGTGAACAACGAGCCCCATTGATAATCATGAAAGGGAATTTATTTATAAGTTTCTACAAGTAGAACAATGAATAGAACAGGTAGTCTGTTGAAATCTGTGTATATATTGTTTCTATATAGTCTAAGAAACATATGTGCAAAGCATCCAAACAGTACAATTCGCCAATTTTTTGTTCTTCAAGTTTAAGTGAACAACGAGCCCCATTGATAATCATGAAAGGGAATTTATTTATAAGTTTCTACAAGTAGAACAATGAATAGAACAGGTAGTCTGTTGAAATCTTTGTATATATTGCTTCCATATAGTCTATGAAACATATATGCAAAGCATCCAAACAGTACAATTCGAGAATTTATTGTTCTTCAAGTTTAAGTGAACAACGAGCCCCATTGATAATCATGAAAGGGAAATTATTTGTAATTTTCGACAAGTAGAACAATGAAAGGAACAGGTAGACGGCTGAAATCTTTGTATATATTGCTTCTATATAGTCTAAGAAACATATATGCAAAGCATCCAAACAGTACAATTCGCCAATTTATTGTTCTTCAAGTTTAAGTGAACAACGAGCCCCATTGTTAATGCTTTAAAGGAAATTATTTGTAAATTTCGACAAGTAGAACAATGAATGGAACAGGTAGGCGGTTGAAATCTTTGTATATATTGCTTCTATATAGTCTAAGAAACATATGTGCAAAGCATCCAAACAGTACAATTCGCCAATTTTTTGTTCTTCAAGTTTAAGTGAACTACGAGCCCCATTGTTAATCCTTTAACGGAAATTATTTCTAACTTTCGACAAGTAGAACAATGAATGGAACAGGTAGACTGTTGAAATGATTGTATATATTGCTTCTATATAGTCTAAGAAACGTATATGCAAAGCATCCAAACAGTACAATTCGTCAATTTATTGTTCTTCAAGTTTAAGTGTACAACGAGCCCCATTGTTAATCCTTTAAAGGAAATTATTTGCAAATTTCGACAAGTAGAACAATGAATGGAACAGGTAGACGGTTGAAATCAATGTATATATTGCTTCTATATACTCTAAGAAACATGTACGCAAAGCATCCAAACAGTACCATTCGCCAATTTTTTGTTCTTCAAGTTTAAGTGAACAATGAGCCCCAATGGTTAATCCTTTATCGGAAATTATTTGTAACTTTCGACAAGTAGAACAATCATTGGAACAGGTAGACGGTTGAAATCTTTGAATATATTGCTTCTATATAGTCTAAGAAACATATATGCAAATCATCCAAACAGTACAATTCGTCAATTTATTGTTCTTCAAGTTTAAGTGTACAACGAGCCCCATTGTTAATCCGTTAAAGGAAATTATTTGTAAATTTCGACAAGTAGAACAATGAATGGAACAGGTAGGCGGTTGAAATCTTTGTATATATTGCTTCTATATAGTCTAAGAAACATATGTGCAAAGCATCCAAACAGTACAATTCGCCAATTTTTTGTTCTTCAAGTTTAAGTGAACAATGAGCCCCAATGGTTAATCCTTTATCGGAAATTATTTGTAATTTTCGACAAGTAGAACAATGAATGGAACAGGTAGACGGTTGAAATCTTTGTATATATTGCTTCTATATAATTTAAGAAACATATATGCAAAGCATCCAAACAGTACCATTCGCCAATTTTTTGTTCTTCAAGTTTAAGTGAACAACGAGCCCCATTGATAATCATGAAACGGAAATTATTTGTAACTTTCTACAAGTAGAACAATGATTGGAACACGTAGACGGTTGAAATCTTTGTATATATTGCTTCTATATAGTCTAAGAAACATATATGCAAAGCATCCAAACAGTACCATTCGCCAATTTTTTGTTCTTCAAGTTTAAGTGAACAACGAGCCCCATTGATAATCATGAAACGGAAATTATTTGTAACTTTCGACATGTAGAACAATGAATGGAACAGGTAGACGGTTGAAATCATTATATATATATTGCTTCTATATAGTCTAAGAAACATATATGCAAAGCATCCAAAAAGTACAATTCGTCAATTTATTGTTCTTCAAGTTTAAGTGTACAACGAGCCCCATTGTTAATCCTTTAAAGGAAATTATTTGTAAATTTCGACAAGTAGAACAATGAATGGAACAGGTAGACGGTTGAAATCAATGTATATATTGGTTCTATATAGTCTAAGAAACATATATGCAAAGCATCCAAACAGTACAATTCGCCAATTTATTGTTCTTCAAGTTTAAGTGAACAACGAGCCCCATTGTTAATCTTTTAAAGGAAATTATTTGTAAATTTCGACAAGTAGAACAATGATTGGAACAGGTAGACGGTTGAAATCTTTGTATATATTGCTTCTATATAGCCTAAGAAACATATATGCAAAGCATCCAAACAGTACCATTCGCCAATTTTTTGGTCTTCAAGTTTAAGTGAACAACGAGCCCCATTGTTAATCCTTTAAAGGAAATTATTTGTAAATTTCGACAAGTAGAACAATGAATGGAACAGGTAGACGGTTGAAATATTATTATATATTGCTTCTATATAGTCTAAGAAACATATTTGCGAAGCATCCGAACAGTACAATTCGCCAATTTTTTGTTCTTCAAGTTTAAGTGAACAATGAGCCCCATTGTTAATCCTTTAAAGGAAATTATTTGTAAATTTCGACAAGTAGAACAATGATTGGCACACGTAGACGGTTGAAATCTTTGTATATATTGCTTCCATATAGTCTAAGAAACATGTACGCAAAGCATCCAAACAGTACCATTCGCCAATTCTTTGTTCTTCAAGTTTAAGTGAACAATGAGCCCCAATGGTTAATCCTTTATCGGAAATTATTTGTAACTTTCGACAAGTAGAACAATGAATGGAACAGGTAGACTGTTGAAATCTTTGTATATATTGCTTCTATATAGTCTAAGAAACATATATGCAAAGCATCCAAACAGTACAATTCGCCAATTTTTTGTTCTTCAAGTTTAAGTGAACAATGAGCCCCAATGGTTAATCCTTTATCGGAAATTATTTGTAACTTTCGACAAGTAGAACAATCAATGGATCAGGTAGACGGTTGAAATCTTTGTATATATTGCTTCTATATAGTCTAAGAAACATATATGCAAAGCATCCAAACAGTACAATTCGCCAATTTATTGTTCTTCAAGTTTAAGTGAACAACGAGCCCCATTGTTAATCCTTTAAAGGAAATTATTTGTAAATTTCGACAAGTAGAACAATGATTGGAACACGTAGACGGTTGAAATCTTTGTATATATTGCTTCTATATAGTCTAAGAAACATATATGCAAAGCATCCAAACAGTACAATTCGCCAATTTTTTGTTCTTCAAGTTTAAGTGAACTACGAGCCCCATTGATAATCATGAAAGGGAAATTATTTATAAGTTTCTACAAGTAGAACAATGAATAGAAAAGGTAGTCTGTTGAAATCTTTGTATATATTGCTTCTATATAGTCTAAGAAACATATGTGCAAAGCATCCAAACAGTACAATTCGCCAATTTTTTGTTCTTCAAGTTTAAGTGAACTACGAGCCGCATTGTTAATCCTTTAACGGAAATTATTTCTAACTTTCGACAAGTAGAACAATGAATGGAACAGGTAGACGGCTGAATCATTGTATATATTGCTTCTATATAGTCTAAGAAACATATGTGCAAAGCATCCAAACAGTACAATTCGCCAATTTTTTGTTCTTCAAGTTTAAGTGAACAGCGAGCTCCATTGATAATCATGAAATGGAAATTATTTGTAACTTTCTACAAGTAGAACAATGAATAGTACAGGTAGACGGGTGAAGTCTTTCTATATATTGCTTCTATATAGTCTAAGAAACATATATGCAAAGCATCCAAACAGTACAATTCGCCAATTTATTGTTCTTCAAGTTTAAGTGAACAACGAGCCCCATTGTTAATCCTTTAAAGGAAATTATTTGTAAATTTCGACAAGTAGAACAATGATTGGAACACGTAGACGGTTGAAATCTTTGTATATATTGCTTCTATATAGTCTAAGAAACATATATGCAAAGCATCCAAACAGTACAATTCGCCAATTTTTTGTTCTTCAAGTTTAAGTGAACAACGAGCCCCATTGATAATCATGAAAGGGAATTTATTTATAAGTTTCTACAAGTAGAACAATGAATAGAACAGGTTGTCTGTTGAAATCTTTGTATATATTGCTTCCATATAGTCTATGAAAAATATATGCAAAGCATCCAAAGAGTACAATTCGAGAATTTATTGTTCTTCAAGTTTACGTGAACAACGAGCCCCATTGATAATCATGAAAGGGAAATTATTTGTAATTTTCGACAAGTAGAACAATGAATGGAACAGGTAGACGGCTGAAATCTTTGTATATATTGCTTCTATATAGTCTAAGAAACATATATGCAAAGCATCCAAACAGTACAATTCGCCAATTTTTTGTTCTTCAAGTTTAAGTGAACTACGAGCCCCATTGTTAATCCTTTAACGGAAATTAATTGTAAATTTCTACAAGTAGAACAATGATTGGAACACGTTGACGGTTGAAATCTTTGTATATATTGCTTCCATATAGACTAAGAAACATATATGCAAAGCATCCAAACAGTACAATTCGCCAATTTTTTTATCTTCAAGTGTAAGTGAACAATGAGCCCCAATGGTTAATCCGTTATCGGAAATTATTTGTAACTTTCGACCAGTAGAACAATGAATGGAACAGGTAGACGGTTGAAATCTTTGTATATATTGCTTCTATATAGTCTAAGAAACATATATGCAAAGCATCCAAACAGTACAATTCGCCAATTTTTTTATCTTCAAGTTTAAGTGAACAATGAGCCCCAATGGTTAATCCGTTATCGGAAATTATTTGTAACTTTCGACAAGTAGAACAATGAATGGAACAGGTAGACGGTTGAAATCTTTGTATATATTGCTTCTATATAGTCTAAGAAACATATATGCAAAGCATCCAAACAGTACCATTCGCCAATTTTTTGTCCTTCAAGTTTAAGTGAACAATGAGCCCCATTGTTAATCCTTTATCGGAAATTATTTGTATCTTTCGACAAGTAGAACAATGAATGGAACAGGTAGACGGTTGAAATCTTTGTATATATTGCTTCTATATAGTCTAAAAAACATATATGCAAAGCATCCAAACAGTACAATTCGCCAATTTTTTGTTCTTCAAGTTTAAGTGAACTACGAGCCCCATTGTTAATCCTTTAACGGAAATTAATTGTAACTTTCTACAAGTAGAACAATGATTGGAACACGTTGACGGTTGAAATCTTTGTATATATTGCTTCCATATAGACTAAGAAACATATATGCAAAGCATCCAAACAGTACAATTCGCCAATTTTTTTATCTTCAAGTTTAAGTGAACAATGAGCCCCAATGGTTAATCCGTTATCGGAAATTATTTGTAACTTTCGACCAGTAGAACAATGAATGGAACAGGTAGACGGTTGAAATCTTTGTATATATTGCTTCTATATAGTCTAAGAAACATATATGCAAAGCATCCAAACAGTACAATTCGCCAATTTTTTTATCTTCAAGTTTAAGTCAACAATGAGCCCCATTGTTAATCCTTTATCGGAAATTATTTGTAACTTTCGACAAGTAGAACAATGAATGGAACAGGTAGACGGTTGAAATCTTTGTATATATTGCTTCTATATAGTCTAAGAAACATATATGCAAAGCATCCAAACAGTACAATTCGCCAATTTTTTGTTCTTCAAGTTTAAGTGAACAACGAGCCCCAATGGTTAATCCTTTATCCGTAATTATTTGTAACTTCCGACAAGTAGAACAATGAATGGAACATGTAGACGGTTGAAATCTTTGTATATATTGCGTCTATATAGTCTAAGAAACATATATGCAAAGCATCCAAACAGTACCATTCGCCAATTTTTTGTTCTTCAAGTTTAAGTGAACTACGAGCCCCATTGTTAATCCTTTAAAGGAAATTATTTGTAAATTTCGACAAGTAGAACAATGAATGGAACAGGTAGACGGTTGAAATCAATGTATATATTGCTTCTATATAGCCTAAGAAACATATATGCAAAGCATCCAAACAGTACCATTCGCCAATTTTTTGTTCTTCAAGTTTAAGTGAACTACGAGCCCCATTGTTAATCCTTTAAAGGAAATTATTTCTAAATTTCGACAAGTAGAACAATGAATGGAACAGGTAGACGGTTGAAATCAATGTATATATTGCTTCTATATAGTCTAAGAAACCTATATGCAAAGCATCTAAACAGTAACAATCGCCACTTGTTTGATCTTCAAGTTTAAGTGAACAGCGAGCCCCATTGATAATCATGAAATGGAAATTATTTGTAACTTTCTACAAGTAGAACAATGAATAGTACAGGTAGACGGGTGAAATCTTTCTATATATTGCTTCTAAATAGTCTAAGAAAAATATATGCAAAGCATCCAAATAGTACAATTCGCCATTTTTTTGTTCTTTAAGTTTAAGTGAACTACCAGCCCCATTGTTAATCCTTTAAAGGAAATTATTTGTAAATTTCGACAAGTAGAACAATGAATGGATCAGGTAGACGGTTGAAATCATTGTATATATTGCTTCTATATAATCTACGAAACATATATGCAAAGCAACCAAACAGTACAATTCGCCAATTTTTTGTTCTTCAAGTTTAAGTGAACTACGAGCCCCATTGTTAATCCTTTAACGGAAATTAATTGTAACTTACTACAAGTAGAACAATGATTGGAACACGTTGACGGTTGAAATCTTTGTATATATTGCTTCCATATAGACTAAGAAACATATATGCAAAGCATCCAAACAGTACAATTCGCCAATTTTTTTATCTTCAATTTTAAGTGAACAATGAGCCCCAATGGTTAATCCGTTATCGGAAATTATTTGTAACTTTCGACCAGTAGAACAATGAATGGAACAGGTAGACGGTTGAAATCTTTGTATATATTGCTTCTATATAGTCTAAGAAACACATCTGCAAAGCATCCAAACAGTACAATTCGCCAATTTTTTTATCTTCAAGTTTAAGTGAACAATGAGCCCCAATGGTTAATCCGTTATCGGAAATTATTTGTAACTTTCGACAAGTAGAACAATGAATGGAACAGGTAGACGGTTGAAATCTTTGTATATATTGCTTCTGTATAGTCTAAGAAACATATATGCAAAGCATCCAAACAGTACCATTCGCCAATTATTTCATCTTCATGTTTAAGTGAACTACGAGCCCCATTGTTAATACTTTAACGGAAATTATTTGTAACTTCCGACAAGTAGAACAATGAATGGAACAGGTAGACGGTTGAAATCAATGTATATATTGCTTCTATATAGTCTAACAAACATATATGCAAAGCATCCAAACAGCACCATCCGCCAATTTTTTGTTCTTCAAGTTTAAGTGAACTACGAGCCCCATTGTTAATCCTTTAAAGGAAATTATTTGTAAATTTCGACAAGTAGAACATTGAATGGAACAGGTAGACGGTTGAAATCTTTGTATATATTGCTTCTATATAGTATAAGAAACATATATGCAAAGCATCCAAACAGTACAATTCGCCAATTTTTTGTTCTTCAAGTTTAAGCGAACAATGAGCCCCAATGGTTAATCCGTTATAGGAAATTATTTGTAACTTTCGACAAGTAGAACAATGACTGGAACTGGTCGGCGGTTGAAATCTTTGTATATATTGCTTCTATATAGTCTAAGAAACATATATGCAAAGCATCCAAACAGTACCATTCGCCAATTTTTTGTTCTTCAAGTTTAAGTGAACTACGAGCCCCATTGTTAATCCTTTAAAGGAAATTATTTGTAAATTTCGACAAGTAGAACAATGAATGGAACAGGTAGACTGTTGAAATCATTGTATATATTGCTTCTATATAGTCTAAGAAACATATATGCAAAGCATCCAAACAGTACAATTCGCCAATTTTTTGTTCTTCAAGTTTAAGTGAACAATGAGCCCCAATGGTTAATCCGTTTTCGGAAATTATTTGTAACTTTCGACAAGTAGAACAATGAATGGAACAGGTAGACGGTTGAAATCTTTGTATATATTGCTTCTATATAGTCTCAGAAACATATATGCAAAGCATCCAAACAGTACAATTCGCCAATTTATTGTTCTTCAAGTTTAAGTGAACAACGAGCATCATTGTTAATCCTTTAAAGAAAATTATTTGTAAATTTCGACAAGTAGAACAATGATTGGAACACGTAGACGGTTGAAATCTTTGTATATATTGCTTCCATATAGTCTAAGAAACATGTACGCAAAGCATCCAAACAGTACCGTTCGCCAATTTTTTTTTCTTCAAGTTTAAGTGAACTATGAGCCCCATTGTTAATCCTTTATCGGAAATTACTTGTAATTTTCGACAAGTAGAACAATGAATGGAACAGGTAGACGGTTGAAATCTTTGTATACATTGCTTCTATATAGTCTAAGAAACATATATGCAAAGCATCCAAACAGCACCATTCGCCAGTTTTTTGTTCTTCAAGTTTAAGTGGACAATGAGCCCCATTGTTAATCCTTTATCGGAAATTATTTGTAACTTTCGACAAGTAGAACAATGAATGGAACAGGTAGACGGTTGAAATCTTTGTATATATTGCTTCTATATAGTCTAAGAAACATATATGCAAAGCATCCAAACAGTACCATTCGCCAATTTTTTGTTCTTCAAGTTTAAGTGAACTACGAGCCCCATTGATAATCATGAAATGGAAATTATTTGTAACTTTCTACAAGTAGAACAATGAATAGTACAGGTAGACGGGTGAAATCTTTCTATATATTGCATCTTAATAGTCTAAGAAACATATATGCAAAGCATCCAAACAGTACCATTCGCCAATTTTTTGTTCTTCAAGTTTAAGTGAACTACGAGCCCCATTGTTAATCCTTTATCGGAAATTATTTGTAACTTTCGACAAGTAGAACAATGAATGGAACAGGTAGACGGTTGAAATCTTTGTATATATTGCTTCTATATAGTCTAAGAAACATATATGCAAAGCATCCAAACATTACAATTCGCCAATTTTTTGTTCTTCAAGTTTAAGTGAACAACGAGCCCCAATGGTTAATCCTTTATCCGTAATTATTTGTAACTTCCGACAAGTAGAACAATGAATGGAACATGTAGACGGTTGAAATCTTTGTATATATTGCGTCTATATAGTCTAAGAAACATATATGCAAAGCATCCAAACAGTACCATTCGCCAATTATTTCATCTTCATGTTTAAGTGAACTACGAGCCCCATTGTTAATACTTTAACGGAAATTATTTGTAACTTCCGACAAGTAGAACAATGAATGGAACAGGTAGACGGTTGAAATCAATGTATATATTGCTTCTATATAGTCTAAGAAACATATATGCAAAGCATCCAAACAGTACCATTCGCCAATTATTTCATCTTCATGTTTAAGTGAACTACGAGCCCCATTGTTAATACTTTAACGGAAATTATTTGTAACTTCCGACAAGTAGAACAATGAATGGAACAGGTAGACGGTTGAAATCTTTGTATATATTGCTTCCATATAGACTAAGAAACATATATGCAAAGCATCCAAACAGTACAATTCGTCAATTTTTTTATCTTCAAGTTTAAGTGAACAATGAGCCCCAATGGTTAATCCGTTATCGGAAATTATTTGTAACTTTCGACCAGTAGAACAATGAATGGAACAGGTAGACGGTTGAAATCTTTGTATATATTGCTTCTATATAGTCTAAGAAACATATATGCAAAGCATCCAAACAGTACAATTCGCCAATTTTTTTATCTTCAAGTTTAAGTCAACAATGAGCCCCATTGTTAATCCTTTATCGGAAATTATTTGTAACTTTCGACAAGTAGAACAATGAATGGAACAGGTAGACGGTTGAAATCTTTGTATATATTGCTTCTATATAGTCTAAGAAACATATATGCAAAGCATCCAAACAGTACAATTCGCCAATTTTTTGTTCTTCAAGTTTAAGTGAACAACGAGCCCCAATGGTTAATCCTTTATCCGTAATTATTTGTAACTTCCGACAAGTAGAACAATGAATGGAACATGTAGACGGTTGAAATCTTTGTATATATTGCGTCTATATAGTCTAAGAAACATATATGCAAAGCATCCAAACAGTACCATTCGCCAATTTTTTGTTCTTCAAGTTTAAGTGAACTACGAGCCCCATTGTTAATCCTTTAAAGGAAATTATTTGTAAATTTCGACAAGTAGAACAATCAATGGGACAGGTAGACGGTTGAAATCAATGTATATATTGCTTCTATATAGCCTAAGAAACATATATGCAAAGCATCCAAACAGTACCATTCGCCAATTTTTGTTCTTCAAGTTTAAGTGAACTACGAGCCCCATTGTTAATCCTTTAAAGGAAATTATTTCTAAATTTCGACAAGTAGAACAATGAATGGAACAGGTAGACGGTTGAAATCAATGTATATATTGCTTCTATATAGTCTAAGAAACCTATATGCAAAGCATCTAAACAGTAACAATCGCCACTTGTTTGATCTTCAAGTTTAAGTGAACAGCGAGCCCCATTGATAATCATGAAATGGAAATTATTTGTAACTTTCTACAAGTAGAACAATGAATAGTACAGGTAGACGGGTGAAATCTTTCTATATATTGCTTCTAAATAGTCTAAGAAAAATATATGCAAAGCATCCAAATATTACAATTCGCCATTTTTTTGTTCTTTAAGTTTAAGTGAACTACCAGCCCCATTGTTAATCCTTTAAAGGAAATTATTTGTAAATTTCGACAAGTAGAACAATGAATGGATCAGGTAGACGGTTGAAATCATTGTATATATTGCTTCTATATAATCTACGAAACATATATGCAAAGCAACCAAACAGTACAATTCGCCAATTTTTTGTTCTTCAAGTTTAAGTGAACTACGAGCCCCATTGTTTATCCTTTAACGGAAATTAATTGTAACTTTCTACAAGTAGAACAATGATTGGAACACGTTGACGGTTGAAATCTTTGTATATATTGCTTCCATATAGACTAAGAAACATATATGCAAAGCATCCAAACAGTACAATTCGCCAATTTTTTTATCTTCAAGTTTAAGTGAACAATGAGCCCCAATGGTTAATCCGTTATCGGAAATTATTTGTAACTTTCGACCAGTAGAACAATGAATGGAACAGGTAGACGGTTGAAATCTTTGTATATATTGCTTCTATATAGTCTAAGAAACACATATGCAAAGCATCCAAACAGTACAATTCGCCAATTTTTTTATCTTCAAGTTTAAGTGAACAATGAGCCCCAATGGTTAATCCGTTATCGGAAATTATTTGTAACTTTCGACAAGTAGAACAATGAATGGAACAGGTAGACGGTTGAAATCTTTGTATATATTGCTTCTATATAGTCTAAGAAACATATATGCAAAGCATCCAAACAGTACCATTCGCCAATTATTTCATCTTCATGTTTAAGTGAACTACGAGCCCCATTGTTAATACTTTAACGGAAATTATTTGTAACTTCCGACAAGTAGAACAATGAATGGAACAGGTAGACGGTTGAAATCAATGTATATATTGCTTCTATATAGTCTAACAAACATATATGCAAAGCACCCAAACAGCACCATCCGCCAATTTTTTGTTCTTCAAGTTTAAGTGAACAATGAGCCCCATTGTTAATCCTTTATCGGAAATTATTTGTAACTTTCGACAAGTAGAACAATGAATGGAACAGGTAGACGGTTGAAATCTTTGTATATATTGCTTCTATATAGTCTAAGAAACATATATGCAAAGCATCCAAACAGTACCATTCGCCAATTTTTTGTCCTTCAAGTTTAAGTGAACAATGAGCCCCATTGTTAATCCTTTATCGGAAATTATTTGTATCTTTCGACAAGTAGAACAATGAATGGAACAGGTAGACGGTTGAAATCTTTGTATATATTGCTTCTAAATAGTCTAAGAAACATATATGCAAAGCATCCAAACAGTACCATTCGCCAATTTTTTGTTCTTCAAGTTTAAGTGAACTACGAGCCCCATTGTTAATCCTTTAAAGGAAATTATTTCTAAATTTCGACAAGTAGAACAATGAATGGAACAGGTAGACGGTTGAAATCAATGTATATATTGCTTCTATATAGTCTAAGAAACCTATATGCAAAGCATCTAAACAGTAACAATCGCCACTTGTTTGATCTTCAAGTTTAAGTGAACAGCGAGCCCCATTGATAATCATGAAATGGAAATTATTTGTAACTTTCTACAAGTAGAACAATGAATAGTACAGGTAGACGGGTGAAATCTTTCTATATATTGCTTCTAAATAGTCTAAGAAAAATATATGCAAAGCATCCAAATATTACAATTCGCCATTTTTTTGTTCTTTAAGTTTAAGTGAACTACCAGCCCCATTGTTAATCCTTTAAAGGAAATTATTTGTAAATTTCGACAAGTAGAACAATGAATGGATCAGGTAGACGGTTGAAATCATTGTATATATTGCTTCTATATAATCTACGAAACATATATGCAAAGCAACCAAACAGTACAATTCGCCAATTTTTTGTTCTTCAAGTTTAAGTGAACTACGAGCCCCATTGTTTATCCTTTAACGGAAATTAATTGTAACTTTCTACAAGTAGAACAATGATTGGAACACGTTGACGGTTGAAATCTTTGTATATATTGCTTCCATATAGACTAAGAAACATATATGCAAAGCATCCAAACAGTACAATTCGCCAATTTTTTTATCTTCAAGTTTAAGTGAACAATGAGCCCCAATGGTTAATCCGTTATCGGAAATTATTTGTAACTTTCGACCAGTAGAACAATGAATGGAACAGGTAGACGGTTGAAATCTTTGTATATATTGCTTCTATATAGTCTAAGAAACACATATGCAAAGCATCCAAACAGTACAATTCGCCAATTTTTTTATCTTCAAGTTTAAGTGAACAATGAGCCCCAATGGTTAATCCGTTATCGGAAATTATTTGTAACTTTCGACAAGTAGAACAATGAATGGAACAGGTAGACGGTTGAAATCTTTGTATATATTGCTTCTATATAGTCTAAGAAACATATATGCAAAGCATCCAAACAGTACCATTCGCCAATTATTTCATCTTCATGTTTAAGTGAACTACGAGCCCCATTGTTAATACTTTAACGGAAATTATTTGTAACTTCCGACAAGTAGAACAATGAATGGAACAGGTAGACGGTTGAAATCAATGTATATATTGCTTCTATATAGTCTAACAAACATATATGCAAAGCACCCAAACAGCACCATCCGCCAATTTTTTGTTCTTCAAGTTTAAGTGAACAATGAGCCCCATTGTTAATCCTTTATCGGAAATTATTTGTAACTTTCGACAAGTAGAACAATGAATGGAACAGGTAGACGGTTGAAATCTTTGTATATATTGCTTCTATATAGTCTAAGAAACATATATGCAAAGCATCCAAACAGTACCATTCGCCAATTTTTTGTCCTTCAAGTTTAAGTGAACAATGAGCCCCATTGTTAATCCTTTATCGGAAATTATTTGTATCTTTCGACAAGTAGAACAATGAATGGAACAGGTAGACGGTTGAAATCTTTGTATATATTGCTTCTAAATAGTCTAAGAAACATATATGCAAAGCATCCAAACAGTACCATTCGCCAATTTTTTGTTCTTCAAGTTTAAGTGAACTACGAGCCCCATTGTTAATCCTTTAAAGGAAATTATTTCTAAATTTCGACAAGTAGAACAATGAATGGAACAGGTAGACGGTTGAAATCAATGTATATATTGCTTCTATATAGTCTAAGAAACCTATATGCAAAGCATCTAAACAGTAACAATCGCCAATTGTTTGATCTTCAAGTTTAAGTGAACAGCGAGCCCCATTGATAATCATGAAATGGAAATTATTTGTAACTTTCTACAAGTAGAACAATGAATAGTACAGGTAGACGGGTGAAATCTTTCTATATATTGCTTCTAAATAGTCTAAGAAAAATATATGCAAAGCATCCAAATAGTACAATTCGCCATTTTTTTGTTCTTTAAGTTTAAGTGAACTACCAGCCCCATTGTTAATCCTTTAAAGGAAATTATTTGTAAATTTCGACAAGTAGAACAATGAATGGATCAGGTAGACGGTTGAAATCATTGTATATATTGCTTCTATATAATCTACGAAACATATATGCAAAGCAACCAAACAGTACAATTCGCCAATTTTTTGTTCTTCAAGTTTAAGTGAACTACGAGCCCCATTGTTAATCCTTTAACGGAAATTAATTGTAACTTTCTACAAGTAGAACAATGATTGGATCACGTTGACGGTTGAATCTTTGTATATATTGCTTCCATATAGACTAAGAAACATATATGCAAAGCATCCAAACAGTACAATTCGACAATTTTTTGTTCTTCAAGTTTAAGTGAACTACGAGCCCCATTGTTAATCCTTTAACGGAAATTAATTGTAACTTTCTACAAGTAGAACAATGATTGGAACACGTAGACGGTTGAAATCTTTGTATATATTGCTTCCATATAGTCTAAGAAACATATATGCAAAGCATCCAAACAGTACCATTCGCCAATTTTTTGTCCTTCAAGTTTAAGTGAACAATGAGCCCCATTGTTAATCCTTTATCGGAAATTATTTGTAACTTTCGACAAGTAGAACAATGAATGGAACAGGTAGACGGTTGAAATCTTTGTATATATTGCTTCTATATAGTCTAAGAAACATATATGCAAAGCATCCAAACAGTACCATTCGCCAATTTTTTGTCCTTCAAGTTTAAGTGAACAATGAGCCCCATTGTTAATCCTTTATCGGAAATTATTTGTATCTTTCGACAAGTAGAACAATGAATGGAACAGGTAGACGGTTGAAATCTTTGTATATATTGCTTCTATATAGTCTAAGAAACATATATGCAAAGCATCCAAACAGTACAATTCGCCAATTTTTTGTTCTTCAAGTTTAAGTGAACTACGAGCCCCATTGTTAATCCTTTAACGGAAATTAATTGTAACTTTCTACAAGTAGAACAATGATTGGAACACGTTGACGGTTGAAATCTTTGTATATATTGCTTCCATATAGACTAAGAAACATATATGCAAAGCATCCAAACAGTACAATTCGCCAATTTTTTTATCTTCAAGTTTAAGTGAACAATGAGCCCCAATGGTTAATCCGTTATCGGAAATTATTTGTAACTTTCGACCAGTAGAACAATGAATGGAACAGGTAGACGGTTGAAATCTTTGTATATATTGCTTCTATATAGTCTAAGAAACATATATGCAAAGCATCCAAACAGTACAATTCGCCAATTTTTTTATCTTCAAGTTTAAGTCAACAATGAGCCCCAATGGTTAATCCGTTATCGGAAATTATTTGTAACTTTCGACAAGTAGAACAATGAATGGAACAGGTAGACGGTTGAAATCTTTATATATATTGCTTCTATATAGTCTAAGAAACATATATGCAAAGCATCCAAACAGTACCATTCGCCAATTATTTCATCTTCATGTTTAAGTGAACTACGAGCCCCATTGTTAATCCTTTATCGGAAATTATTTGTAACTTGCGACAAGTAGAACAATGAATGGAACAGGTAGACGGTTGAAATCTTTGTATATATTGCTTCTTTATAATCTAAGAAACATATATGCAAAGCATCCAAACAGTACAATTCGCCAATTATTTCATCTTCATGTTTAGGTGAACTACGAGCCCCATTGTTAATCCTTTAAAGGAAATTATTTGTAAATTTCGACAAGTAGAACAATGATTTTAACACGTTGACGGTTGAAATCTTTGTATATATTGCTTCCATATAGACTAAGAAACATATATGCAAAGCATCCAAACAGTACAATTCGCCAATTTTTTTATCTTCAAGTTTAAGTGAACAATGAGCCCCAATGGTTAATCCGTTATCGGAAATTATTTGTAACTTTCGACCAGTAGAACAATGAATGGAACAGGTAGACGGTTGAAATCTTTGTATATATTGCTTCTATATAGTCTAAGAAACACATATGCAAAGCATCCAAACAGTACAATTCGCCAATTTTTTTATCTTCAAGTTTAAGTGAACAATGAGCCCCAATGGTTAATCCGTTATCGGAAATTATTTGTAACTTTCGACAAGTAGAACAATGAATGGAACAGGTAGACGGTTGAAATCTTTGTATATATTGCTTCTATATAGTCTAAGAAACATATATGCAAAGCATCCAAACAGTACCATTCGCCAATTATTTCATCTTCATGTTTAAGTGAACTACGAGCCCCATTGTTAATACTTTAACGGAAATTATTTGTAACTTCCGACAAGTAGAACAATGAATGGAACAGGTAGACGGTTGAAATCAATGTATATATTGCTTCTATATAGTCTAACAAACATATATGCAAAGTATCCAAACAGCACCATCCGCCAATTTTTTGTTCTTCAAGTTTAAGTGAACAATGAGCCCCATTGTTAATCCTTTATCGGAAATTATTTGTAACTTTCGACAAGTAGAACAATGAATGGAACAGGTAGACGGTTGAAATCTTTGAATATATTGCTTCTATATAGTCTAAGAAACATATATGCAAAGCATTCAAACAGTACCATTCGCCAATTTTTTGTTCTTCAAGTTTAAGTGAACTACGAGCGCCATTGATAATCATGAAATGGAAATTATTTGTAACTTTCTACAAGTAGAAAAATGAATAGTACAGGTAGACGGGAGAAATCTTTCTATATATTGCATCTAAATAGTCTAAGAAACATATATGCAAAGCATCCAAACAGTACCATTCGCCAATTTTTTGTTCTTCAAGTTTAAGTGAACTACGAGCCCCATTGTTAATCCTTTAAAGGAAATTATTTGTAAATTTCGACAAGTAGAACAATGAATTGAACAGGTAGACTGTTGAAATCATTGTATATATTGCTTCTATATAGTTTAAGAAACATATATGCAAATCATCCAAACAGTACAATTCGACAATTTTTTGTTCGTCAAGTTTAAGTGAACTACGAGCCCCATTGTTAATCCTTTAACGGAAATTAATTGTAACTTTCTACAAGTAGAACAATGATTGGAACACGTAGACGGTTGAAATCTTTGTATATATTGCTTCCATATATTCTAAGAAACATATATGCAAAGAATCCAAACAGTACAATTCGCCAATTTTTTGTTCTTAAAGTTTAAGTGAACAATGAGCCCCAATGGTTAATCCTTTATCCGTAATTATTTGTAACTTCCGACAAGTAGAACAATGAATGGAACAGGTAGACGGTTGAAATCTTTGTATATATTGCGTCTATATAGTCTAAGAAACATATACGCAAAGCATCCAAACAGTACCATTCGCCAATTTTTTGTTCTTCAAGTTTAAGTGAACTACGAGCCCCATTGTTAATCCTTTAAAGGAAATTATTTGTAAATTTCGACAAGTAGAACAATGAATGGAACAGGTAGACGGTTGAAATCAATGTATATATTGCTTCTATATAGTCTAAGAAACATATATGCAAAGCATCCAAACAGTACCATTCGCCAATTATTTCATCTTCATGTTTAAGTGAACTACGAGCCCCATTGTTAATACTTTAACGGAAATTATTTGTAACTTCCGACAAGTAGAACAATGAATGGAGCAGGTAGACGGTTGAAATCAATGTATATATTGCTTCTATATAGTCTAAGAAACATATATGCAAAGCATCCAAACAGCACCATCCGCCAATTTTTTGTTCTTCAAGTTTAAGTGAACAATGAGCCCCATTGTTAATCCTTTATCGGAAATTATTTGTAACTTTCGACAAGTAGAACAATGAATGGAACAGGTAGACGGTTGAAATCTTTGTATATATTGCGTCTATATAATCTAAGAAACATATATGCAAAGCATCCAAACAGTACCATTCGCCAATTTTTTGTTCTTCAAGTTTAAGTGAACTACGAGCCCCATTGATAATCCTTTAAAGGAAATTATTTGTAAATTTCGACAAGTAGAACAATGAATGGAACAGGTAGACTGTTGAAATCATTGTATATATTGCTTCTATATATTCTAAGAAACATATATGCAAAGCATCCAAACAGTACAATTCGCCAATTTCTTGTTCTTCAAGTTTAAGTGAACAACGAGCCCCATTGTTAATCCTTTAAAGGAAATTATTTGTAAATTTCGACAAGTAGAACAATGAATGGAACAAGTACACGGTCGAAATCTTTGTATATATTGCTTCTATATAATCTAAGAAACATATATGCAAAGCATCCAAAGAGTACCATTCGCCAATTTTTTGTTCTTCAAGTTTAAGTGAACTACGAGCCCCATTGTTAATCCTTTAAAAGAAATTATTTGTAAATTTCGACAAGTAGAACAATGAATGGAACAGGTAGACTGTTGAAATCATTGTATATATTGCTTCTATATAGTCTAAGAAACATATATGCAAAGCGTCCAAACAGTACAATTCGCCAATTATTTGATCTTCAAGTTTAAGTGAACTACGAGCTCCATTGTTAATACTTTAACGGAAATTATTTGTAACTTGCGACAAGTAGAACAATGAATGGAACAGGTAGCCGGTTGAAATCAATGTATATATTGCTTCTAAATAGTCTAAGAAACATATATGCAAAGAATCCAAACAGTAAAATTCGCCAATTTTTTGTTCTTCAAGTTTAAGTGAACTACGAGCCCCATTGTCAATCCTTTAAAGGAAATTATTTGTAACTTCCGACAAGTAGAACAATGAATGGAACAGGTAGACTGTTGAAATCTTTGTATATATTGCGTCTATATAGTCTAAGAAACATTTATGGAAAGCATCCAAACAGTACCATTCGCCAATTTTTTGTTCTTCAAGTTTAAGTGAACTACGAGCCCCATTGATAATCCTTTAAAGGAAATTATTTGTAAATTTCGACAAGTAGAACAATGAATGGAACAGGTAGACTGTTGAAATCATTGTATATATTGCTTCTATACAGTCTAAGAAACATATATGCAAAGCATCCAAACAGTACAATTCGCCAATTTATTGTTCTTCAAGTTTAAGTGAACAACGAGCCCCATTGTTAATCCTTTAAAGGAAATTATTTGTAAATTTCGACAAGTAGAACAATGAATGGAACAAGTAGACGGTCGAAATCTTTGTATATATTGCTTCTATATAATCTAAGAAACAAATATGCAAAGCATCCAAACAGTACCATTCGCCAATTTTTTGTTCTTCAAGTTTAAGTGAACTACGAGCCCCATTGTTAATCCTTTAACGGAAATTATTTGTAACTTGCGACAAGTAGAACAATGAATGGAACAGGTAGCCGGTTGAAATCAATGTATATATTGCTTCTATATAGTCTAAGAAACATATATGCAAAGCGTCCAAACAGTACAATTCGCCAATTATTTGATCTTCAAGTTTAAGTGAACTACGAGCCCCATTGTCAATCCTTTAAAGGAAATTATTTGTAAATTTCGACAAGTAGAACAATGAATGGAACAGGTAGACTGTTGAAATCATTGTATATATTGCTTCTATATAGTCTAAGAAACATATATGCAAAGCATCCTAACAGTACAATTCGCCAATTTATTGTTCTTCAAGTTTAAGTGAACAACGAGCCCCATTGTTAATCCTTTAAAGGAAATTATTTGTAAATTTCGACAAGTAGAACAATGAATGGAACAAGTAGACGGTCGAAATCTTTGTATATATTGCTTCTATATAATCTAAGAAACATATATGCAAAGCATCCAAACAGTACCATTCGCCAATTTTTTGTTCTTCAAGTTTAAGTGAACTACGAGCCCCATTGTTAATACTTTAAAAGAAATTATTTGTAAATTTCGACTAGTAGAACAATGAATGGAACAGGTAGACTGTTGAAATCATTGTATATATTGCTTCTATATAGTCTAAGAAACATATATGCAAAGCGTCCAAACAGTACAATTCGCCAATTATTTGATCTTCAAGTTTAAGTGAACTACGAGCTCCATTGTTAATACTTTAACGGAAATTATTTGTAACTTGCGACAAGTAGAACAATGAATGGAACAGGTAGCCGGTTGAAATCAATGTATATATTGCTTCTAAATAGTCTAAGAAACATATATGCAAAGAATCCAAACAGTACAATTCGCCAATTTTTTGTTCTTTAAGTTTAAGTGAACTACGAGCCCAATTGTTAATCCTTTAAAGGAAATTATTTGTAAATATCGACAAGTAGAACAATGAATGGATCATGTAGACGGTTGAAGTCATTGTATATATTGCTTCTATATAGTCTACGAAACATGTACGCAAAGCATCCAAACAGTACCATTCGCCAATTTTTTGTTCTTCAAGTTTAAGTGAACTACGAGCCCCATTGTTAATCCTTTAACGGAAATTATTTGTAACTTGCGACAAGTAGAACAATGAATGGAACAGGTAGCCGGTTGAAATCAATGTATATATTGCTTCTATATAGTCTAAGAAACATATATGCAAAGCGTCCAAACAGTACAATTCGCCAATTATTTGATCTTCAAGTTTAAGTGAACTACGAGCCCCATTGTCAATCCTTTAAAGGAAATTATTTGTAAATTTCGACAAGTAGAACAATGAATGGAACAGGTAGACTGTTGAAATCATTGTATATATTGCTTCTATATAGTCTAAGAAACATATATGCAAAGCATCCTAACAGTACAATTCGCCAATTTATTGTTCTTCAAGTTTAAGTGAACAACGAGCCCCATTGTTAATCCTTTAAAGGAAATTATTTGTAAATTTCGACAAGTAGAACAATGAATGGAACAAGTAGACGGTCGAAATCTTTGTATATATTGCTTCTATATAATCTAAGAAACATATATGCAAAGCATCCAAACAGTACCATTCGCCAATTTTTTGTTCTTCAAGTTTAAGTGAACTACGAGCCCCATTGTTAATACTTTAAAAGAAATTATTTGTAAATTTCGACTAGTAGAACAATGAATGGAACAGGTAGACTGTTGAAATCATTGTATATATTGCTTCTATATAGTCTAAGAAACATATATGCAAAGCGTCCAAACAGTACAATTCGCCAATTATTTGATCTTCAAGTTTAAGTGAACTACGAGCTCCATTGTTAATACTTTAACGGAAATTATTTGTAACTTGCGACAAGTAGAACAATGAATGGAACAGGTAGCCGGTTGAAATCAATGTATATATTGCTTCTAAATAGTCTAAGAAACATATATGCAAAGAATCCAAACAGTACAATTCGCCAATTTTTTGTTCTTTAAGTTTAAGTGAACTACGAGCCCAATTGTTAATCCTTTAAAGGAAATTATTTGTAAATATCGACAAGTAGAACAATGAATGGATCATGTAGACGGTTGAAGTCATTGTATATATTGCTTCTATATAGTCTACGAAACATGTACGCAAAGCATCCAAACAGTACCATTCGCCAATTTTTTGTTCTTCAAGTTTAAGTGAACAATGAGCCCCAATGGTTAATCCTTTATCGGAAATTATTTGTAATTTTCGACAAGTAGAACAATGAATGGAACAGGTAGACGGTTGAAATCAATGTATATATTGCTTCTATATAGTCTAAGAAACATATATGCAAAGCATCCAAAAAGTACCATTCGCCAATTTTTTGTTCTTCAAGTTTAAGTGAACAACGAGCCCCAATGGTTAATCCTTTATCGGAAATTATTTGTAAATTTCGACAAGTAGAACAATGAATGGAACAGGTAGACGGTTGAACTCTTTGTATATATTGCTTCTATATAATCTAAGAAACATATATGCAAAGCATCTAAACAGTAACAATCGCCAATTTTTTGATCTTCAAGTTTAAGTGAACAGCGAGCCCCATTGATAATCATGTAATGGAAATTATTTGTAACTTTCTACAAGTAGAACAATGAATAGTACAGGTAGACGGTTGAAATCTTTGTATGTATTGCTTCTATATAGTCTAAGAAACATATATGCAAAGCATCCAAACAGTACAATTCGCCAATTTTTTGTTCTTCAAGTTTAAGTGAGCTACGAGCCCCATTGTTAATCCTTTATCCGTAATTATTTGTAACTTTCGACAAGTAGAACAATGAATGGAACAGGTAGACGGTTGAAATCAATGTATATATTGCTTCTAAATAGTCTAAGAAACATATATGCAAAGAATCCAAACAGTACAATTCGCCAATTTTTTGTTCTTCAAGTTTAAGTGAACTTCGAGCCCCATTGTTAATCCTTTAAAGGAAATTATTTGTAAATTTCGACAAGTAGAACAATGAATGGAACAGGTAGACGGTTGAAATCTTAGTATATATTGCGTCTATATAGTCTAAGAACCATATATGCAAAGCATCCAAACAGTACCATTCGCCAATTTTTTGTTCTTCAAGTTTAAGTGAACTACGAGCCCCATTGTTAATCCTTTAAAGGAAATTATTTCTAAATTTCGACAAGTAGAACAATGATTGGAACAGGTAGACGGTTGAAATCTTAGTATATATTGCGTCTATATAGTCTAAGAACCATATATGCAAAGCATCCAAAGAGTACCATTCGCCAATTTTTTGTTCTTCAAGTTTAAGTGAACTACGAGCCCCATTGTTAATCCTTTAAAGGAAATTATTTGTAAATTTCGACAAGTAGAACAATGAATGGATCAGGTAGACGGTTGAAATCATTGTATATATTGCTTCTATATAATCTACGAAACATATATGCAAAGCATCCAAACAGTACAATTCGCCACTTTTTTGTTCTTCAAGTTTAAGTGAACTACGAGCCCCATTGTTAATCCTTTATCGGAAATTATTTGTAACTTTCGACAAGTAGAACAATGAATGGAACAGGTAGACGGTTGAAATCTTTGTATATATTGCGTCTATATAGTCTAAGAAACATATAGGCAAAGCATCCAAACAGTACCATTCGCCAATTTTTTGTTCTTCAAGTTTAAGTGAACTACGAGCCCCATTGTTAATCCTTTAAAGGAAATTATTTGTAAATTTCGACAAGTAGAACAATGAATGGAACAGGTAGACGGTTGAAATCAATGTATATATTGCTTCTATATAGTCTAAGAAACATATATGCAAAGCATCCAAAAAGTACCATTCGCCAATTTTTTGTTCTTCAAGTTTAAGTGAACAACGAGCCCCAATGGTTAATCCTTTATCGGAAATTATTTGTAAATTTCGACAAGTAGAACAATGAATGGATCAGGTAGACGGTTGAAATCATTGTATATATTGCTTCTAAATAGTCTAAGAAACATATATGCAAAGAATCCAAACAGTACAATTCGCCAATTTTTTGTTCTTCAAGTTTAAGTGAACTTCGAGCCCCATTGTTAATCCTTTAAAGGAAATTATTTGTAAATTTCGACAAGTAGAACAATGAATGGAACAGGTAGACGGTTGAAATCTTAGTATATATTGCGTCTATATAGTCTAAGAACCATATATGCAAAGCATCCAAACAGTACCATTCGCCAATTTTTTGTTCTTCAAGTTTAAGTGAACTACGAGCCCCATTGTTAATCCTTTAAAGGAAATTATTTCTAAATTTCGACAAGTAGAACAATGATTGGAACAGGTAGACGGTTGAAATCTTAGTATATATTGCGTCTATATAGTCTAAGAACCATATATGCAAAGCATCCAAAGAGTACCATTCGCCAATTTTTTGTTCTTCAAGTTTAAGTGAACTACGAGCCCCATTGTTAATCCTTTAAAGGAAATTATTTGTAAATTTCGACAAGTAGAACAATGAATGGATCAGGTAGACGGTTGAAATCATTGTATATATTGCTTCTATATAATCTACGAAACATATATGCAAAGCATCCAAACAGTACAATTCGCCACTTTTTTGTTCTTCAAGTTTAAGTGAACTACGAGCCCCATTGTTAATCCTTTATCGGAAATTATTTGTAACTTTCGACAAGTAGAACAATGAATGGAACAGGTAGACGGTTGAAATCTTTGTATATATTGCGTCTATATAGTCTAAGAAACATATAGGCAAAGCATCCAAACAGTACCATTCGCCAATTTTTTGTTCTTCAAGTTTAAGTGAACTACGAGCCCCATTGTTAATCCTTTAAAGGAAATTATTTGTAAATTTCGACAAGTAGAACAATGAATGGAACAGGTAGACGGTTGAAATCAATGTATATATTGCTTCTATATAGTCTAAGAAACATATATGCAAAGCATCCAAAAAGTACCATTCGCCAATTTTTTGTTCTTCAAGTTTAAGTGAACAACGAGCCCCAATGGTTAATCCTTTATCGGAAATTATTTGTAATTTTCGACAAGTAGAACAATGAATGGAACAGGTAGACGGTTGAAATCTTTGTATATATTGCTTCTATATAATCTAAGAAACATATATGCAAAGCATCTAAACAGTAACAATCGCCAATTTTTTGATCTTCAAGTTTAAGTGAACAGCGAGCCCCATTGATAATCATGTAATGGAAATTATTTGTAACTTTCTACAAGTAGAACAATGAATAGTACAGGTAGACGGTTGAAATCTTTGTATATATTGGTTCTATATAGTCTAAGAAACATATATGCAAAGCATCCAAACAGTACAATTCGCCAATTTTTTGTTCTTCAAGTTTAAGTGAACTACGAGCCCCATTGTTAATCCTTTAAGGGAAATTAATTGTAACTTTCTACAAGTAGAACAATGATTGGAACACACAGACGGTTGAAATCTTTGTATATATTGCTTCCATATAGTCTAAGAAACATATATGCAAAGCATCCAAACAGTACCATTCGCCAATTTTTTGTTCTTCAAGTTTAAGTGAACACGAGCCCCATTGTTAATCCTTTAAAGGAAATTAATTGTAACATTCTACAAGTAGAACAATGAATGGAACAGGTAGACCGTTGAAATCTTTGTATATATTGCGTCTATATAGTCTAAGAAACATATATGCAAAGCATCCAAACAGTACCATTCGCCAATTTTTTGTTCTTCAAGTTTAAGTGAACACGAGCCCCATTGTTAATCCTTTAAAGGAAATTATTTGTAAATTTCGACAAGTAGAACAATGAATGGAACAGGTAGACGGTTGACATCTTTGTATCTATTGCTTCTATATAATCTAAGAAACATATATGCAAAGCATCCAAACAGTACCATTCATCAATTTTTTGTTCTTCAAGTTTAAGTGAACAACGAGCCCCATTGTTAATCCTTTATCGGAAATTATTTGTAATTTTCGACAAGTAGAACAATGAATGGAACAGGTAGACGGTTGAAATCTTTGTATATATTGCTTCCATATAGTCTAAGAAACATGTACGCAAAGCATCCAAACAGTACCATTTGCCAATTTTTTGTTCTTCAAGTTTAAGTGAACAATGAGCCCCAATGGTTAATCCTTTATCGGAAATTACTTGTAATTTTCGACAAGTAGAACAATGAATGGAACAGGTAGACGGTTGAAATCTTTGTATATATTGCTTCTATATAGTCTAAGAAACATATATGCATAGCGTCCAAACAGTACAATTCGCCAATTTTTTGCTCTTCAAGTTTAAGTGAACTACGAGCCCCATTGTTAATCCTTTAAAGGAAATTATTTGTAAATTTCGACAAGTAGAACAATGAATGGAACAGGTAGACGGTTGAAATCAATGTATATATTGCTTCTATATAGTCTAAGAAACATATATGCAAAGCATCCAAACAGTACCATTCGCCAATTTTTTGTTCTTCAAGTTTAAGTGAACAATGAGCCCCAATGGTTAATCCTTTATCGGAAATTATTTGTAATTTTCGACAAGTAGAACAATGAATGGAACAGGTAGACGGTTGAAATCTTTGTATATATTGCTTCTATATAGTCTAAGAAACCTATATGCAAAGCATCTAAACAGTAACAATCGCCAATTTTTTGATCTTCAAGTTTAAGTGAACAGCGAGCCCCATTGATAATCATGAAATGGAAATTATTTGTAACTTTCTACAAGTAGAACAATGAATAGTACAGGTAGACGGGTTAAACCTTTCTATATATTGCTTCTAAATAGTCTAAGAAACATATATGCAAAGCATCCAAATAGTACAATTCGCCATTTTTTTGTTCTTCAAGTTTAAGTGAACTACCAGCCCCATTGTTAATCCTTTAAAGGAAATTATTTGTAAATTTCGACAAGTAGAACAATGAATGGATCAGGTAGACGGTTGAAATCATTGTATATATTGCTTCTATTTAATCTACGAAACATATATGCAAAGCATCCAAACAGTACAATTCGCCAATTTTTTGTTCTTCAAGTTTAAGTGAACTACGAGCCCCATTGTTAATCCTTTATCGGAAATTATTTGTAACTTTCGACAAGTAGAACAATGAATGGAACAGGTAGACGGTTGAAATCTTTGTATACATTGCTTCTATATAGTCTAAGAAACATATATGCAAAGCATCCAAACAGTACCATTCGCCAATTTTTTGTTCTTCAAGTTTAAGTGAACTACGAGCCCCATTGTTAATCCTTTAAAGGAAATTATTTGTAAATTTCGACAAGTAGAACAATGAATGGCACAGGTAGCCGGTTGAAATCAATGTATATATTGCTTCTATATAGTCTAAGAAACATATATGCAAAGCATCCAAACAGTACAATTCGCCAATTTTTTGTTCTTCAAGTTTAAGTGAACTACGAGCCCCATTGTTAATCCTTTAAAGGAAATTATTTGTAAATTTCGACAAGTAGAACAATGAATGGAACAGGTAGACGGTTGAAATCAATGTATATATTGCTTCTATATAGTCTAAGAAACATATATGCAAAGCATCCAAAAAGTACCATTCGCCAATTTTTTGTTCTTCAAGTTTAAGTGAACAACGAGCCCCAATGGTTAATCCTTTATCGGAAATTATTTGTAATTTTCGACAAGTAGAACAATGAATGGAACAGGTAGACGGTTGAAATCTTTGTATATATTGCTTCTATATAATCTAAGAAACATATATGCAAAGCATCTAAACAGTAACAATCGCCAATTTTTTGATCTTCAAGTTTAAGTGAACAGCGAGCCCCATTGTTAATCCTTTAAAGGAAATTATTTGTAAATTTCGACAAGTAGAACAATGAATGGAACAGGTAGACGGTTGAAATCAATGTATATATTGCTTCTATATAGTCTAAGAAACATATATGCAAAGCATCCAAAAAGTACCATTCGCCAATTTTTTGTTCTTCAAGTTTAAGTGAACAACGAGCCCCAATGGTTAATCCTTTATCGGAAATTATTTGTAAATTTCGACAAGTAGAACAATGAATGGATCAGGTAGACGGTTGAAATCATTGTATATATTGCTTCTAAATAGTCTAAGAAACATATATGCAAAGAATCCAAACAGTACAATTCGCCAATTTTTTGTTCTTCAAGTTTAAGTGAACTTCGAGCCCCATTGTTAATCCTTTAAAGGAAATTATTTGTAAATTTCGACAAGTAGAACAATGAATGGAACAGGTAGACGGTTGAAATCTTAGTATATATTGCGTCTATATAGTCTAAGAACCATATATGCAAAGCATCCAAACAGTACCATTCGCCAATTTTTTGTTCTTCAAGTTTAAGTGAACTACGAGCCCCATTGTTAATCCTTTAAAGGAAATTATTTCTAAATTTCGACAAGTAGAACAATGATTGGAACAGGTAGACGGTTGAAATCTTAGTATATATTGCGTCTATATAGTCTAAGAACCATATATGCAAAGCATCCAAAGAGTACCATTCGCCAATTTTTTGTTCTTCAAGTTTAAGTGAACTACGAGCCCCATTGTTAATCCTTTAAAGGAAATTATTTGTAAATTTCGACAAGTAGAACAATGAATGGATCAGGTAGACGGTTGAAATCATTGTATATATTGCTTCTATATAATCTACGAAACATATATGCAAAGCATCCAAACAGTACAATTCGCCACTTTTTTGTTCTTCAAGTTTAAGTGAACTACGAGCCCCATTGTTAATCCTTTATCGGAAATTATTTGTAACTTTCGACAAGTAGAACAATGAATGGAACAGGTAGACGGTTGAAATCTTTGTATATATTGCGTCTATATAGTCTAAGAAACATATAGGCAAAGCATCCAAACAGTACCATTCGCCAATTTTTTGTTCTTCAAGTTTAAGTGAACTACGAGCCCCATTGTTAATCCTTTAAAGGAAATTATTTGTAAATTTCGACAAGTAGAACAATGAATGGAACAGGTAGACGGTTGAAATCAATGTATATATTGCTTCTATATAGTCTAAGAAACATATATGCAAAGCATCCAAAAAGTACCATTCGCCAATTTTTTGTTCTTCAAGTTTAAGTGAACAACGAGCCCCAATGGTTAATCCTTTATCGGAAATTATTTGTAATTTTCGACAAGTAGAACAATGAATGGAACAGGTAGACGGTTGAAATCTTTGTATATATTGCTTCTATATAATCTAAGAAACATATATGCAAAGCATCTAAACAGTAACAATCGCCAATTTTTTGATCTTCAAGTTTAAGTGAACAGCGAGCCCCATTGATAATCATGTAATGGAAATTATTTGTAACTTTCTACAAGTAGAACAATGAATAGTACAGGTAGACGGTTGAAATCTTTGTATATATTGGTTCTATATAGTCTAAGAAACATATATGCAAAGCATCCAAACAGTACAATTCGCCAATTTTTTGTTCTTCAAGTTTAAGTGAACTACGAGCCCCATTGTTAATCCTTTAAGGGAAATTAATTGTAACTTTCTACAAGTAGAACAATGATTGGAACACACAGACGGTTGAAATCTTTGTATATATTGCTTCCATATAGTCTAAGAAACATATATGCAAAGCATCCAAACAGTACCATTCGCCAATTTTTTGTTCTTCAAGTTTAAGTGAACACGAGCCCCATTGTTAATCCTTTAAAGGAAATTAATTGTAACATTCTACAAGTAGAACAATGAATGGAACAGGTAGACGGTTGAAATCTTTGTATATATTGCGTCTATATAGTCTAAGAAACATATATGCAAAGCATCCAAACAGTACCATTCGCCAATTTTTTGTTCTTCAAGTTTAAGTGAACACGAGCCCCATTGTTAATCCTTTAAAGGAAATTATTTGTAAATTTCGACAAGTAGAACAATGAATGGAACAGGTAGACGGTTGACATCTTTGTATCTATTGCTTCTATATAATCTAAGAAACATATATGCAAAGCATCCAAACAGTACCATTCATCAATTTTTTGTTCTTCAAGTTTAAGTGAACAACGAGCCCCATTGTTAATCCTTTATCGGAAATTATTTGTAATTTTCGACAAGTAGAACAATGAATGGAACAGGTAGACGGTTGAAATCTTTGTATATATTGCTTCCATATAGTCTAAGAAACATGTACGCAAAGCATCCAAACAGTACCATTTGCCAATTTTTTGTTCTTCAAGTTTAAGTGAACAATGAGCCCCAATGGTTAATCCTTTATCGGAAATTACTTGTAATTTTCGACAAGTAGAACAATGAATGGAACAGGTAGACGGTTGAAATCTTTGTATATATTGCTTCTATATAGTCTAAGAAACATATATGCATAGCGTCCAAACAGTACAATTCGCCAATTTTTTGCTCTTCAAGTTTAAGTGAACTACGAGCCCCATTGTTAATCCTTTAAAGGAAATTATTTGTAAATTTCGACAAGTAGAACAATGAATGGAACAGGTAGACGGTTGAAATCAATGTATATATTGCTTCTATATAGTCTAAGAAACATATATGCAAAGCATCCAAACAGTACCATTCGCCAATTTTTTGTTCTTCAAGTTTAAGTGAACAATGAGCCCCAATGGTTAATCCTTTATCGGAAATTATTTGTAATTTTCGACAAGTAGAACAATGAATGGAACAGGTAGACGGTTGAAATCTTTGTATATATTGCTTCTATATAGTCTAAGAAACCTATATGCAAAGCATCTAAACAGTAACAATCGCCAATTTTTTGATCTTCAAGTTTAAGTGAACAGCGAGCCCCATTGATAATCATGAAATGGAAATTATTTGTAACTTTCTACAAGTAGAACAATGAATAGTACAGGTAGACGGGTTAAACCTTTCTATATATTGCTTCTAAATAGTCTAAGAAACATATATGCAAAGCATCCAAATAGTACAATTCGCCATTTTTTTGTTCTTCAAGTTTAAGTGAACTACCAGCCCCATTGTTAATCCTTTAAAGGAAATTATTTGTAAATTTCGACAAGTAGAACAATGAATGGATCAGGTAGACGGTTGAAATCATTGTATATATTGCTTCTATTTAATCTACGAAACATATATGCAAAGCATCCAAACAGTACAATTCGCCAATTTTTTGTTCTTCAAGTTTAAGTGAACTACGAGCCCCATTGTTAATCCTTTATCGGAAATTATTTGTAACTTTCGACAAGTAGAACAATGAATGGAACAGGTAGACGGTTGAAATCTTTGTATACATTGCTTCTATATAGTCTAAGAAACATATATGCAAAGCATCCAAACAGTACCATTCGCCAATTTTTTGTTCTTCAAGTTTAAGTGAACTACGAGCCCCATTGTTAATCCTTTAAAGGAAATTATTTGTAAATTTCGACAAGTAGAACAATGAATGGCACAGGTAGCCGGTTGAAATCAATGTATATATTGCTTCTATATAGTCTAAGAAACATATATGCAAAGCATCCAAACAGTACAATTCGCCAATTTTTTGTTCTTCAAGTTTAAGTGAACTACGAGCCCCATTGTTAATCCTTTAAAGGAAATTATTTGTAAATTTCGACAAGTAGAACAATGAATGGAACAGGTAGACGGTTGAAATCAATGTATATATTGCTTCTATATAGTCTAAGAAACATATATGCAAAGCATCCAAAAAGTACCATTCGCCAATTTTTTGTTCTTCAAGTTTAAGTGAACAACGAGCCCCAATGGTTAATCCTTTATCGGAAATTATTTGTAATTTTCGACAAGTAGAACAATGAATGGAACAGGTAGACGGTTGAAATCTTTGTATATATTGCTTCTATATAATCTAAGAAACATATATGCAAAGCATCTAAACAGTAACAATCGCCAATTTTTTGATCTTCAAGTTTAAGTGAACAGCGAGCCCCATTGATAATCATGAAATGGAAATTATTTGTAACTTTCTACAAGTAGAACAATGAATAGTACAGGTAGACGGGTGTAATCTTTCTATATATTGCTTCTAAATAGTCTAAGAAACATATATGCAAAGCATCCAAACAGTACAATTCGCCAATTTTTTGTTCTTCAAGTTTAAGTGAACTACGAGCCCCATTGTTAATACTTTAAAGGAAATTATTTGTAAATTTCGACAAGTAGAACAATGAATGGAACAGGTAGACGGTTGAAATCTTTGTATATATTGCTTCTATATAGTCTAAGAAACATATATGCAAAGCGTCCAAACAGTACAATTCGCCAATTATTTGATCTTCAAGTTTAAGTGAACTACGAGCCCCATTGTTAGTACTTTAACGCAAATTATTTGTGACTTGCGACAAGTAGAACAATGAATGGAACAGGTAGCCGGTTGAAATCTTTGTATATATTGCTTCTATATAGTCTAAGAAACATATATGCAAAGCATCCAAACAGTACAATTCGCCAATTTTTTGTTCTTCAAGTTTAAGTGAACAATGAGCCCCAATGGTTAATCCTTTATCGGTAATTATTTGTAACTTTCGACAAGTAGAACAATGAATGGAACAGGTAACCGGTTGAAATCAATGTAAATATTGCGTCTACATAGCCTAAGAAACATATATGCAAAGCATCCAAACAGTACCATTCGCAATTTTTTTGTTCTTCAATTTTAAGTGAACAACGAGCCCCATTGTTAATCCTTTAAAGGAAATTATTTGTAAATTTCGACAAGTAGAACAATGAATGGATCAGGTAGACGGTTGAAGTCTTTGCATAGATTGCTTCCATATAGTATTCGAAACATATATGCAAAGCATCCAAACAGTACTATTCGCCAATTTTTTGTTCTTC
The DNA here is from genome assembly GCA_963989415.1 of Cerceris ruficornis. Taxonomy (NCBI): domain Eukaryota; kingdom Metazoa; phylum Arthropoda; class Insecta; order Hymenoptera; family Crabronidae; genus Cerceris; species Cerceris ruficornis. The sequence continues at coordinate 957,827 of CAXDIW010000481.1, read as the reverse complement.
AAGTTTAAGTGAACAATGAGCCCCAATGGTCAATCCGTTATCGGAAATTATTTGTAACTTTCGACAAGTAGAACAATGAATGGAACAGGTAGACGGTTGAAATCTTTGTATATATTGCTTCTATATAGTCTAAGAAACATATATGCAAAGCATCTAAACAGTACAATTCGCCAATTATTTGATCTTCAAGTTTAAGTAAACTACGAGCCCCATTGTTAGTACTTTAACGGAAATTATTTGTAATTTGCGACAAGTAGAACAATGAATGGAACAGGTAGCCGGTTGAAATCAATGTATATATTTCTTCTATATAGTCTAAGAAACATATATGCAAAGCATCCAAACAGTACCATTCGCAATTTTTTTGTTCTTCAAGTTTAAGTGAACAACGAGCCCCATTGTTAATCTTTAACGGAAATTAATTGTAACTTTCTACACGTAGAACAATGATTGGAACACACAGACTGTTGAAATCTTTGTATATATTGCTTCCATATAGTCTAAGAAACATATATGCAAAGCATCCAAACAGTACCATTCGCCAATTTTTTGTTCTTCAAGTTTAAGTGAAAAATGAGCCCCATTGTTAATCCTTTATCGGAAATTATTTGTAACTTTCGACAAGTAGAACAATGATTGGAACAGGTAGACGGTTGAAATCTTTGTATATATTGCTTCTATATAGTATCGGAAACATATATGCAAAGCATCCAAACAGTACAATTCGCCAATTTTTTGTTCTTCAAGTTTAAGTGAACAATGAGCCCCATTGTTAATCCTTTAAAGGAAATTATTTGTAAATTTCGACAAGTAGAACAATGAATGGATCAGGTAGACGGTTGAAATCATTGTATATATTGCTTCTATATAATATACGAAACATATATGCAAAGCATCCAAACAGTACAATTCGCCAATTTTTTGTTCTTCAAGTTTAAGTGAACTACGAGCCCCATTGGTTAATCCATTATCGGAAATTATTTGTAACTTTCGACAAGTAGAACAGTGAATGGAACAGGTAGACGGTTGAAATCTTTGTATATATTGCTTCTATATAGTATCGGAAACATATATGCAAAGCATCCAAACAGTACAATTCGCCAATTTTTTGTTCTTCAAGTTTAAGTGAACAATGAGCCCCAATGGTTAATCCGTTATCGGAAATTATTTGTAGCTTTCGACAAGTAGAACAATGAATGGAACAGGTAGACGGTTGAAATCTTTGTATATATTGCTTCTATATAATCTAAGAAACATATATGCAAAGCATCTAAACAGTAACAATCGCCAATTTTTTGATCTTCATGTTTAAGTGAACAACGAGCCCCATTGATAATCATGAAATGGAAATTATTTGTAAATTTCTACAAGTAAAACAATGAATAGTACAGGTAGACGGGTGAAATCTTTCTATATATTGCTTCCATATAGTCTAAGAAACATATATGCAAAGAATCCAAACAGTACAATTCGCCAATTTGTTATTCTTCAAGTTTAAGTGAACTACGAGCCCCATTGTTAATACTTTAACGGAAATTATTTGTAACTTTCGACAAGTAGAACAATGAATGGAACAGGTAGACAGTTGAAATCATTGTATATATTGCTTCTATATAGTCTAAAAAACATGTATGCAAAGCATCCAGACAGTACCATTCGCCAATTTTTTGTTCTTCAAGTTTAAGTGTACAATGAGCCCCATTGTTAATCCTTTAACGGAAATTATTTGTAACTTTCGACAAGTAGAACAATGAGTGGAACAGGTAGACGGTTGAAATCTTTGTATATATTGCTTCTATATAGTCTAAGAAACATATATGCAAAGCATCGAAACAGTACGATTCGCCAACTTTTTGTTGTTCAAGTTTAAGTGAACTACGAGCCCCATTGTTAATCCTTTAAAGGAAATTATTTGTAAATTTCGACAAGTAGAGCAATGAATGGAACAGGTAGACGGTTGAAATCAATGTATATATTGCTTCTATATAGTCTAAGAAACATATATGCAAAGCATCCAAACAGTACCATTCGCCAATTTTTTGTTCTTCAAGTTTAAGTGAACAATGAGCCCCAATGGTTAATCCTTTATCGGAAATTATTTGTAATTTTCGACAAGTAGAACAATGAATGGAACAGGTAGACGGTTGAAATCTTTGTATATATTGCTTCTATATAGTCTAAGAAACCTATATGCAAAGCATCTAAACAGTAACAATCGCCAATTTTTTGATCTTCAAGTTTAAGTGAACAGCGAGCCCCATTGATAATCATGAAATGGAAATTATTTGTAACTTTCTACAAGTAGAACAATGAATAGTACAGGTAGACGGGTTAAACCTTTCTATATATTGCTTCTAAATAGTCTAAGAAACATATATGCAAAGCATCCAAATAGTACAATTCGCCATTTTTTTGTTCTTCAAGTTTAAGTGAACTACCAGCCCCATTGTTAATCCTTTAAAGGAAATTATTTGTAAATTTCGACAAGTAGAACAATGAATGGATCAGGTAGACGGTTGAAATCATTGTATATATTGCTTCTATATAATCTACGAAACATATATGCAAAGCATCCAAACAGTACAATTCGCCAATTTTTTGTTCTTCAAGTTTAAGTGAACTACGAGCCCCATTGTTAATCCTTTATCGGAAATTATTTGTAACTTTCGACAAGTAGAACAATGAATGGAACAGGTAGACGGTTGAAATCTTTGTATACATTGCTTCTATATAGTCTAAGAAACATATATGCAAAGCATCCAAACAGTACCATTCGCCAATTTTTTGTTCTTCAAGTTTAAGTGAACTACGAGCCCCATTGTTAATCCTTTAAAGGAAATTATTTGTAAATTTCGACAAGTAGAACAATGAATGGAACAGGTAGACTGTTGAAATCATTGTATATATTGCTTCTATATAGTCTAAGAAACATATATGCAAAGCATCCAAACAGTACCATTCGCCAATTTTTTGTTCTTCAAGTTTAAGTGAACTACGAGCCCCATTGTTAATCCTTTAAAGGAAATTATTTGTAATTTGCGACAAGTAGAACAATGAATGGAACAGGTAGCCGGTTGTAATCAATGTATATATTTCTTCTATATAGTCTAAGAAACATATATGCAAAGCATCCAAACAGTACCATTCGCAATTTTTTTGTTCTTCAAGTTTAAGTGAACAACGAGCCCCATTGTTAATCCTTTAAAGGAAATTATTTGTAAATTTCGACAAGTAGAACAATGTTGGAACACGTAGACGGTTGAAATCTTTGTATATATTGCTTCCATATAGTCTAAGAAACATATATGCAAAGCATCCAAACAGTACCATTCGCCAATTTTTTGTTCTTCAAGTTTAAGTGAAAAATGAGCCCCATTGTTAATCCTTTATCGGAAATTATTTGTAACTTTCGACAAGTAGAACAATGATTGGAACAGGTAGACGGTTGAAATAATTGTATATATTGCTTCTATATAGTCTAAGAAACATATATGCAAAGCGTCCAAACAGTACAATTCGCCAATTATTTGATCTTCAAGTTTAAGTGAACTACGAGCCCCATTGTTAATACTTTAACGGAAATTATTTGTAACTTGCGACAAGTAGAACAATGAATGGAACAGGTAGACTGTTGAAATCATTGTATATATTGCTTCTATATAATCTAAGAAACATATATGCAAAGCATGCAAACAGTACCATTCGCCAATTTTTTGTTCTTCAAGTTTAAGTGAACAACGAGCCCAATTGATAATCATGAAACGGAAATTATTTGTAACTTTCTACAAGTAGAACAATGAATAGAACAGGTAGACGGTTGAAATCTTTGTATATGTTGCTTCTATATAGTCTATGAAACCTATATGCAAAGCATCCAAACAGCACCATCCGCCAATTTTTTGTTCTTCAAGTTTAAGTGAACAATGAGCCCCATTGTTAATCCTTTATCGGAAATTATTTGTAACTTTCGACAAGTAGAACAATGAATGGAACAGGTAGACGGTTGAAATCTTTGTATATATTGCTTCTATATAGTCTAAGAAACATATATGCAAAGCATCCAAACAGTACCATTCGTCAATTTTTTGTCCTTCAAGTTTAAGTGAACAATGAGCCCCATTGTTAATCCTTTATCGGAAATTATTTGTATCTTTCGACAAGTAGAACAATGAATGGAACAGATAGACGGTTGAAATCTTTGTATATATTGCTTCTAAATAGTCTAAGAAACATATATGCAAAGCATCCAAACAGTACCATTCGCCAATTTTTTGTTCTTCAAGTTTAAGTGAACTACGAGCCCCATTGTTAATCCTTTAAAGGAAATTATTTCTAAATTTCGACAAGTAGAACAATGAATGGAACAGGTAGACGGTTGAAATCAATGTATATATTGCTTCTATATAGTCTAAGAAACCTATATGCAAAGCATCTAAACAGTAACAATCGCCAATTGTTTGATCTTCAAGTTTAAGTGAACAGCGAGCCCCATTGATAATCATGAAATGGAAATTATTTGTAACTTTCTACAAGTAGAACAATGAATAGTACAGGTAGACGGGTGAAATCTTTCTATATATTGCTTCTAAATAGTCTAAGAAAAATATATGCAAAGCATCCAAATAGTACAATTCGCCATTTTTTTGTTCTTTAAGTTTAAGTGAACTACCAGCCCCATTGTTAATCCTTTAAAGGAAATTATTTGTAAATTTCGACAAGTAGAACAATGAATGGATCAGGTAGACGGTTGAAATCATTGTATATATTGCTTCTATATAATCTACGAAACATATATGCAAAGCAACCAAACAGTACAATTCGCCAATTTTTTGTTCTTCAAGTTTAAGTGAACTACGAGCCCCATTGTTAATCCTTTAACGGAAATTAATTGTAACTTTCTACAAGTAGAACAATGATTGGAACACGTTGACGGTTGAATCTTTGTATATATTGCTTCCATATAGACTAAGAAACATATATGCAAAGCATCCAAACAGTACAATTCGACAATTTTTTGTTCTTCAAGTTTAAGTGAACTACGAGCCCCATTGTTAATCCTTTAACGGAAATTAATTGTAACTTTCTACAAGTAGAACAATGATTGGAACACGTAGACGGTTGAAATCTTTGTATATATTGCTTCCATATAGTCTAAGAAACATATATGCAAAGCATCCAAACAGTACCATTCGCCAATTTTTTGTCCTTCAAGTTTAAGTGAACAATGAGCCCCATTGTTAATCCTTTATCGGAAATTATTTGTAACTTTCGACACGTAGAACAATGAATGGAACAGGTAGACGGTTGAAATCTTTGTATATATTGCTTCTATATAGTCTAAGAAACATATATGCAAAGCATCCAAACAGTACCATTCGCCAATTTTTTGTCCTTCAAGTTTAAGTGAACAATGAGCCCCATTGTTAATCCTTTATCGGAAATTATTTGTATCTTTCGACAAGTAGAACAATGAATGGAACAGGTAGACGGTTGAAATCTTTGTATATATTGCTTCTAAATAGTCTAAGAAACATATATGCAAAGCATCCAAACAGTACCATTCGCCAATTTTTTGTTCTTCAAGTTTAAGTGAACTACGAGCCCCATTGTTAATCCTTTAAAGGAAATTATTTCTAAATTTCGACAAGTAGAACAATGAATGGAACAGGTAGACGGTTGAAATCAATGTATATATTGCTTCTATATAGTCTAAGAAACCTATATGCAAAGCATCTAAACAGTAACAATCGCCAATTGTTTGATCTTCAAGTTTAAGTGAACAGCGAGCCCCATTGATAATCATGAAATGGAAATTATTTGTAACTTTCTACAAGTAGAACAAGGAATAGTACAGGTAGACGGGTGAAATCTTTCTATATATTGCTTCTAAATAGTCTAAGAAAAATATATGCAAAGCATCCAAATAGTACAATTCGCCATTTTTTTGTTCTTTAAGTTTAAGTGAACTACCAGCCCCATTGTTAATCCTTTAAAGGAAATTATTTGTAAATTTCGACAAGTAGAACAATGAATGGATCAGGTAGACGGTTGAAATCATTGTATATATTGCTTCTATATAATCTACGAAACATATATGCAAAGCAACCAAACAGTACAATTCGCCAATTTTTTGTTCTTCAAGTTTAAGTGAACTACGAGCCCCATTGTTAATCCTTTAACGGAAATTAATTGTAACTTTCTACAAGTAGAACAATGATTGGAACACGTTGACGGTTGAATCTTTGTATATATTGCTTCCATATAGACTAAGAAACATATATGCAAAGCATCCAAACAGTACAATTCGACAATTTTTTGTTCTTCAAGTTTAAGTGAACTACGAGCCCCATTGTTAATCCTTTAACGGAAATTAATTGTAACTTTCTACAAGTAGAACAATGATTGGAACACGTAGACGGTTGAAATCTTTGTATATATTGCTTCCATATAGTCTAAGAAACATATATGCAAAGCATCCAAACAGTACCATTCGCCAATTTTTTGTCCTTCAAGTTTAAGTGAACAATGAGCCCCATTGTTAATCCTTTATCGGAAATTATTTGTAACTTTCGACAAGTAGAACAATGAATGGAACAGGTAGACGGTTGAAATCTTTGTATATATTGCTTCTATATAGTCTAAGAAACATATATGCAAAGCATCCAAACAGTACCATTCGCCAATTTTTTGTCCTTCAAGTTTAAGTGAACAATGAGCCCCATTGTTAATCCTTTATCGGAAATTATTTGTATCTTTCGACAAGTAGAACAATGAATGGAACAGGTAGACGGTTGAAATCTTTGTATATATTGCTTCTATATAGTCTAAGAAACATATATGCAAAGCATCCAAACAGTACAATTCGCCAATTTTTTGTTCTTCAAGTTTAAGTGAACTACGAGCCCCATTGTTAATCCTTTAACGGAAATTAATTGTAACTTTCTACAAGTAGAACAATGATTGGAACACGTTGACGGTTGAAATCTTTGTATATATTGCTTCCATATAGACTAAGAAACATATATGCAAAGCATCCAAACAGTACAATTCGCCAATTTTTTTATCTTCAAGTTTAAGTGAACAATGAGCCCCAATGGTTAATCCGTTATCGGAAATTATTTGTAATTTTCGACCAGTAGAACAATGAATGGAACAGGTAGACGGTTGAAATCTTTGTATATATTGCTTCTATATAGTCTAAGAAACATATATGCAAAGCATCCAAACAGTACAATTCGCCAATTTTTTTATCTTCAAGTTTAAGTCAACAATGAGCCCCAATGGTTAATCCGTTATCGGAAATTATTTGTAACTTTCGACAAGTAGAACAATGAATGGAACAGGTAGACGGTTGAAATCTTTGTATATATTGCTTCTATATAGTCTAAGAAACATATATGCAAAGCATCCAAACAGTACCATTCGCCAATTATTTCATCTTCATGTTTAAGTGAACTACGAGCCCCATTGTTAATCCTTTATCGGAAATTATTTGTAACTTGCGACAAGTAGAACAATGAATGGAACAGGTAGACGGTTGAAATCTTTGTATATATTGCTTCTTTATAATCTAAGAAACATATATGCAAAGCATCCAAACAGTACAATTCGCCAATTATTTCATCTTCATGTTTAGGTGAACTACGAGCCCCATTGTTAATCCTTTAAAGGAAATTATTTGTAAATTTCGACAAGTAGAACAATGATTGGATCACGTAGACGGTTGAAATCTTTGTATATATTGCTTCCATATAGTCTAAGAAACATGTACGCAAAGCATCCAAACAGTACCGTTCGCCAATTTTTTGTTCTTCACGTTTAAGTGAACAATGAGCCCCATTGTTAATCCTTTATCGGAAATTATTTGTAACTTTCGACCAGTAGAACAATGAATGGAACAGGTAGACGGTTGAAATCTTTGTATATACTGCTTCTATATAGTCTAAGAAACATATATGCAAAGCATCCAAACAGTACAATTCGCCAATTTTTTTATCTTCAAGTTTAAGTGAACAATGAGCCCCAATGGTTAATCCGTTATCGGAAATTATTTGTAACTTTCGACCAGTAGAACATTGAATGGAACAGGTAGACGGTTGAAATCTTTGTATATATTGCTTCTATATAGTCTAAGAAACACATATGCAAAGCATCCAAACAGTACAATTCGCCAATTTTTTTATCTTCAAGTTTAAGTGAACAATGAGCCCCAATGGTTAATCCGTTATCGGAAATTATTTGTAACTTTCGACAAGTAGAACAATGAATGGAACAGGTAGACGGTTGAAATCTTTGTATATATTGCTTCTATATAGTCTAAGAAACATATATGCAAAGCATCCAAACAGTACCATTCGCCAATTATTTCATCTTCATGTTTAAGTGAACTACGAGCCCCATTGTTAATACTTTAACGGAAATTATTTGTAACTTCCGACAAGTAGAACAATGAATGGAACAGGTAGACGGTTGAAATCAATGTATATATTGCTTCTATATAGTCTAACAAACATATATGCAAAGCATCCAAACAGCACCATCCGCCAATTTTTTGTTCTTCAAGTTTAAGTGAACAATGAGCCCCATTGTTAATCCTTTATCGGAAATTATTTGTAACTTTCGACAAGTAGAACAATGAATGGAACAGGTAGACGGTTGAAATCTTTGTATATATTGCTTCTATATAGTCTAAGAAACATATATGTAAAGCATTCAAACAGTACCATTCGCCAATTTTTTGTTTTTCAAGTTTAAGTGAACTACGAGCGCCATTGATAATCATGAAATGGAAATTATTTGTAACTTTCTACAAGTAGAACAATGAATAGTACAGGTAGACGGGAGAAATCTTTCTATATATTGCATCTAAATAGTCTAAGAAACATATATGCAAAGCATCCAAACAGTACCATTCGCCAATTTTTTGTTCTTCAAGTTTAAGTGAACTACGAGCCCCATTGTTAATCCTTTAAAGGAAATTATTTGTAAATTTCGACAAGTAGAACAATGAATTGAACAGGTAGACTGTTGAAATCATTGTATATATTGCTTCTATATAGTTTAAGAAACATATATGCAAATCATCCAAACAGTACAATTCGACAATTTTTTGTTCGTCAAGTTTAAGTGAACTACGAGCCCCATTGTTAATCCTTTAACGGAAATTAATTGTAACTTTCTACAAGTAGAACAATGATTGGAACACGTAGACGGTTGAAATCTTTGTATATATTGCTTCCATATATTCTAAGAAACATATATGCAAAGCATCCAAACAGTACAATTCGCCAATTTTTTGTTCTTAAAGTTTAAGTGAACAATGAGCCCCAATGGTTAATCCTTTATCCGTAATTATTTGTAACTTCCGACAAGTAGAACAATGAATGGAACAGGTAGACGGTTGAAATCTTTGTATATATTGTGTCTATATAGTCTAAGAAACATATACGCAAAGCATCCAAACAGTACCATTCGCCAATTTTTTGTTCTTCAAGTTTAAGTGAACTACGAGCCCCATTGTTAATCCTTTAAAGGAAATTATTTGTAAATTTCGACAAGTAGAACAATGAATGGAACAGGTAGACGGTTGAAATCAATGTATATATTGCTTCTATATAGTCTAAGAAACATATATGCAAAGCATCCAAACAGTACCATTCGCCAATTATTTCATCTTCATGTTTAAGTGAACTACGAGCCCCATTGTTAATACTTTAACGGAAATTATTTGTAACTTCCGACAAGTAGAACAATGAATGGAGCAGGTAGACGGTTGAAATCAATGTATATATTGCTTCTATATAGTCTAAGAAACATATATGCAAAGCATCCAAACAGCACCATCCGCCAATTTTTTGTTCTTCAAGTTTAAGTGAACAATGAGCCCCATTGTTAATCCTTTATCGGAAATTATTTGTAACTTTCGACAAGTAGAACAATGAATGGAACAGGTAGACGGTTGAAATCTTTGTATATATTGCGTCTATATAATCTAAGAAACATATATGCAAAGCATCCAAACAGTACCATTCGCCAATTTTTTGTTCTTCAAGTTTAAGTGAACTACGAGCCCCATTGATAATCCTTTAAAGGAAATTATTTGTAAATTTCGACAAGTAGAACAATGAATGGAACAGGTAGACTGTTGAAATCATTGTATATATTGCTTCTATATAGTCTAAGAAACATATATGCAAAGCATCCAAACAGTACAATTCGCCAATTTCTTGTTCTTCAAGTTTAAGTGAACAACGAGCCCCATTGTTAATCCTTTAAAGGAAATTATTTGTAAATTTCGACAAGTAGAACAATGAATGGAACAAGTACACGGTCGAAATCTTTGTATATATTGCTTCTATATAATCTAAGAAACATATATGCAAAGCATCCAAAGAGTACCATTCGCCAATTTTTTGTTCTTCAAGTTTAAGTGAACTACGAGCCCCATTGTTAATCCTTTAAAAGAAATTATTTGTAAATTTCGACAAGTAGAACAATGAATGGAACAGGTAGACTGTTGAAATCATTGTATATATTGCTTCTATATAGTCTAAGAAACATATATGCAAAGCGTCCAAACAGTACAATTCGCCAATTATTTGATCTTCAAGTTTAAGTGAACTACGAGCTCCATTGTTAATACTTTAACGGAAATTATTTGTAACTTGCGACAAGTAGAACAATGAATGGAACAGGTAGCCGGTTGAAATCAATGTATATATTGCTTCTAAATAGTCTAAGAAACATATATGCAAAGAATCCAAACAGTACAATTCGGCAATTTTTTGTTCTTCAAGTTTAAGTGAACTACGAGCCCCATTGTCAATCCTTTAAAGGAAATTATTTGTAACTTCCGACAAGTAGAACAATGAATGGAACAGGTAGACTGTTGAAATCATTGTATATATTGCTTCTATACAGTCTAAGAAACATATATGCAAAGCATCCAAACAGTACAATTCGCCAATTTATTGTTCTTCAAGTTTAAGTGAACAACGAGCCCCATTGTTAATCCTTTAAAGGAAATTATTTGTAAATTTCGACAAGTAGAACAATGAATGGAACAAGTAGACGGTCGAAATCTTTGTATATATTGCTTCTATATAATCTAAGAAACATATATGCAAAGCATCCAAACAGTACCATTCGCCAATTTTTTGTTCTTCAAGTTTAAGTGAACTACGAGCCCCATTGTTAATCCTTTAAAAGAAATTATTTGTAAATTTCGACAAGTAGAACAATGAATGGAACAGGTAGGCTGTTGAAATCATTGTATATATTGCTTCTATATAGTCTAAGAAACATATATGCAAAGCGTCCAAACAGTACAATTCGCCAATTATTTGATCTTCAAGTTTAAGTGAACTACGAGCTCCATTGTTAATACTTTAACGGAAATTATTTGTAACTTGCGACAAGTAGAACAATGAATGGAACAGGTAGCCGGTTGAAATCAATGTATATATTGCTTCTATATAGTCTAAGAAACATATATGCAAAGCATCCAAACAGTACCATTCGCCAATTTTTTGTTCTTCAAGTTTAAGTGAACAACGAGCCCCAATGGTTAATCCTTTATCGGAAATTATTTGTAACTTCCGACAAGTAGAACAATGAATGGAACAGGTAGACTGTTGAAATCTTTGTATATATTGCGTCTATATAGTCTAAGAAACATTTATGCAAAGCATCCAAACAGTACCATTCGCCAATTTTTTGTTCTTCAAGTTTAAGTGAACTACGAGCCCCATTGATAATCCTTTAAAGGAAATTATTTGTAAATTTCGACAAGTAGAACAATGAATGGAACAGGTAGACTGTTGAAATCATTGTATATATTCCTTCTATATAGTCTAAGAAACATATATGCAAAGCATCCAAACAGTACAATTCGCCAATTTATTGTTCTTCAACTTTAAGTGAACAACGAGCCCCATTGTTAATCCTTTAAAGGAAATTATTTGTAAATTTCGACAAGTAGAACAATGAATGGAACAAGTAGACGGTCGAAATCTTTGTATATATTGCTTCTATATAATCTAAGAAACATATATGCAAAGCATCCAAACAGTACCATTCGCCAATTTTATGTTTTTCAAGTTTAAGTGAACTACGAGCCCCATTGTTAATCCTTTAAAAGAAATTATTTGTAAATTTCGACAAGTAGAACAATGAATGGAACAGGTAGACTGTTGAAATCATTGTATATATTGCTTCTATATAGTCTAAGAAACATATATGCAAAGCGTCCAAACAGTACAATTCGCCAATTATTTGATCTTCAAGTTTAAGTGAACTACGAGCTCCATTGTTAATACTTTAACGGAAATTATTTGTAACTTGCGACAAGTAGAACAATGAATGGAACAGGTAGCCGGTTGAAATCAATGTATATATTGCTTCTAAATAGTCTAAGAAACATATATGCAAAGAATCCAAACAGTACAATTCGCCAATTTTTTGTTCTTCAAGTTTAAGTGAACTACGAGCCCCATTGTCAATCCTTTAAAGGAAATTATTTGTAACTTCCGACAAGTAGAACAATGAATGGAACAGGTAGACTGTTGAAATCTTTGTATATATTGCGTCTATATAGTCTAAGAAACATTTATGCAAAGCATCCAAACAGTACCATTCGCCAATTTTTTGTTCTTCAAGTTTAAGTGAATTACGAGCCCCAGTGATAATCCTTTAAAGGAAATTATTTGTAAATTTCGACAAGTAGAACAATGAATGGAACAGGTAGACTGTTGAAATCATTGTATATATTGCTTCTATACAGTCTAAGAAACATATATGCAAAGCATCCAAACAGTACAATTCGCCAATTTATTGTTCTTCAAGTTTAAGTGAACAACGAGCCCCATTGTTAATCCTTTAAAGGAAATTATTTGTAAATTTCGACAAGTAGAACAATGAATGGAACAAGTAGACGGTCGAAATCTTTGTATATATTGCTTCTATATAATCTAAGAAACATATATGCAAAGCATCCAAACAGTACCATTCGCCAATTTTTTGTTCTTCAAGTTTAAGTGAACTACGAGCCCCATTGTTAATCCTTTAAAAGAAATTATTTGTAAATTTCGACAAGTAGAACAATGAATGGAACAGGTAGGCTGTTGAAATCATTGTATATATTGCTTCTATATAGTCTAAGAAACATATATGCAAAGCGTCCAAACAGTACAATTCGCCAATTATTTGATCTTCAAGTTTAAGTGAACTACGAGCTCCATTGTTAATACTTTAACGGAAATTATTTGTAACTTGCGACAAGTAGAACAATGAATGGAACAGGTAGCCGGTTGAAATCAATGTATATATTGCTTCTAAATAGTCTAAGAAACATATATGCAAAGAATCCAAACAGTACAATTCGCCAATTTTTTGTTCTTCAAGTTTAAGTGAACTACGAGCCCCATTGTCAATCCTTTAAAGGAAATTATTTGTAAATTTCGACAAGTAGAACATTGAATGGAACAGGTAGACTGTTGAAATCATTGTATATATTGCTTCTATATAGTCTAAGAAACATTTATGCAAAGCATCCAAACAGTACAATTCGCCAATTTATTGTTCTTCAAGTTTAAGTGAACAACGAGCCCCATTGTTAATCCTTTAAAGGAAATTATTTGTAAATTTCGACAAGTAGAACAATGAATGGAACAAGTAGACGGTCGAAATCTTTGTATATATTGCTTCTATATAATCTAAGAAACATATATGCAAAGCATCCAAACAGTACCATTCGCCAATTTTTTGCTCTTCAAGTTTAAGTGAACTACGAGCCCCATTGTTAATACTTTAAAAGAAATTATTTGTAAATTTCGACTAGTAGAACAATGAATGGAACAGGTAGACTGTTGAAATCATTGTATATATTGCTTCTATATAGTCTAAGAAACATATATGCAAAGCGTCCAAACAGTACAATTCGCCAATTATTTGATCTTCAAGTTTAAGTGAACTACGAGCTCCATTGTTAATACTTTAACGGAAATTATTTGTAACTTGCGACAAGTAGAACAATGAATGGAACAGGTAGCCGGTTGAAATCAATGTATATATTGCTTCTAAATAGTCTAAGAAACATATATGCAAAGAATCCAAACAGTACAATTCGCCAATTTTTTGTTCTTTAAGTTTAAGTGAACTACGAGCCCAATTGTTAATCCTTTAAAGGAAATTATTTGTAAATATCGACAAGTAGAACAATGAATGGATCATGTAGACGGTTGAAGTCATTGTATATATTGCTTCTATATAGTCTACGAAACATGTACGCAAAGCATCCAAACAGTACCATTCGCCAATTTTTTGTTCTTCAAGTTTAAGTGAACAATGAGCCCCAATGGTTAATCCTTTATCGGAAATTATTTGTAATTTTCGACAAGTAGAACAATGAATGGAACAGGTAGACGGTTGAAATCAATGTATATATTGCTTCTATATAGTCTAAGAAACATATATGCAAAGCATCCAAAAAGTACCATTCGCCAATTTTTTGTTCTTCAAGTTTAAGTGAACAACGAGCCCCAATGGTTAATCCTTTATCGGAAATTATTTGTAAATTTCGACAAGTAGAACAATGAATGGAACAGGTAGACGGTTGAAATCTTTGTATATATTGCTTCTATATAATCTAAGAAACATATATGCAAAGCATCTAAACAGTAACAATCGCCAATTTTTTGATCTTCAAGTTTAAGTGAACAGCGAGCCCCATTGATAATCATGTAATGGAAATTATTTGTAACTTTCTACAAGTAGAACAATGAATAGTACAGGTAGACGGTTGAAATCTTTGTATGTATTGCTTCTATATAGTCTAAGAAACATATATGCAAAGCATCCAAACAGTACAATTCGCCAATTTTTTGTTCTTCAAGTTTAAGTGAGCTACGAGCCCCATTGTTAATCCTTTATCCGTAATTATTTGTAACTTTCGACAAGTAGAACAATGAATGGAACAGGTAGACGGTTGAAATCAATGTATATATTGCTTCTAAATAGTCTAAGAAACATATATGCAAAGAATCCAAACAGTACAATTCGCCAATTTTTTGTTCTTCAAGTTTAAGTGAACTACGAGCCCCATTGTTAATCCTTTAAAGGAAATTATTTGTAAATTTCGACAAGTAGAACAATGAATGGAACAGGTAGACGGTTGAAATCTTAGTATATATTGCGTCTATATAGTCTAAGAACCATATATGCAAAGCATCCAAACAGTACCATTCGCCAATTTTTTGTTCTTCAAGTTTAAGTGAACTACGAGCCCCATTGTTAATCCTTTAAAGGAAATTATTTCTAAATTTCGACAAGTAGAACAATGATTGGAACAGGTAGACGGTTGAAATCTTAGTATATATTGCGTCTATATAGTCTAAGAACCATATATGCAAAGCATCCAAAGAGTACCATTCGCCAATTTTTTGTTCTTCAAGTTTAAGTGAACTACGAGCCCCATTGTTAATCCTTTAAAGGAAATTATTTGTAAATTTCGACAAGTAGAACAATGAATGGATCAGGTAGACGGTTGAAATCATAGTATATATTGCTTCTATATAATCTACGAAACATATATGCAAAGCATCCAAACAGTACAATTCGCCACTTTTTTGTTCTTCAAGTTTAAGTGAACTACGAGCCCCATTGTTAATCCTTTATCGGAAATTATTTGTAACTTTCGACAAGTAGAACAATGAATGGAACAGGTAGACGGTTGAAATCTTTGTATATATTGCGTCTATATAGTCTAAGAAACATATAGGCAAAGCATCCAAACGGTACCATTCGCCAATTTTTTGTTCTTCAAGTTTAAGTGAACTACGAGCCCCATTGTTAATCCTTTAAAGGAAATTATTTGTAAATTTCGACAAGTAGAACAATGAATGGAACAGGTAGACGGTTGAAATCAATGTATATATTGCTTCTATATAGTCTAAGAAACATATATGCAAAGCATCCAAAAAGTACCATTCGCCAATTTTTTGTTCTTCAAGTTTAAGTGAACAACGAGCCCCAATGGTTAATCCTTTATCGGAAATTATTTGTAATTTTCGACAAGTAGAACAATGAATGGAACAGGTAGACGGTTGAAATCTTTGTATATATTGCTTCTATTTAATCTAAGAAACATATATGCAAAGCATCTAAACAGTAACAATCGCCAATTTTTTGATCTTCAAGTTTAAGTGAACAGCGAGCCCCATTGATAATCATGTAATGGAAATTATTTGTAACTTTCTACAAGTAGAACAATGAATAGTACAGGTAGACGGTTGAAATCTTTGTATATATTGCTTCTATATAGTCTAAGAAACATATATGCAAAGCATCCAAACAGTACAATTCGCCAATTTTTTGTTCTTCAAGTTTAAGTGAACTACGAGCCCCATTGTTAATCCTTTAAGGGAAATTAATTGTAACTTTCTACAAGTAGAACAATGATTGGAACACACAGACGGTTGAAATCTTTGTATATATTGCTTCCATATAGTCTAAGAAACATATATGCAAAGCATCCAAACAGTACCATTCGCCAATTTTTTGTTCTTCAAGTTTAAGTGAACACGAGCCCCATTGTTAATCCTTTAAAGGAAATTAATTGTAACATTCTACAAGTAGAACAATGAATGGAACAGGTAGACGGTTGAAATCTTTGTATATATTGCGTCTATATAGTCTAAGAAACATATATGCAAAGCATCCAAACAGTACCATTCGCCAATTTTTTGTTCTTCAAGTTTAAGTGAACACGAGCCCCATTGTTAATCCTTTAAAGGAAATTATTTGTAAATTTCGACAAGTAGAACAATGAATGGAACAGGTAGACGGTTGACATCTTTGTATCTATTGCTTCTATATAATCTAAGAAACATATATGCAAAGCATCCAAACAGTACCATTCATCAATTTTTTGTTCTTCAAGTTTAAGTGAACAACGAGCCCCATTGTTAATCCTTTATCGGAAATTATTTGTAATTTTCGACAAGTAGAACAATGAATGGAACAGGTAGACGGTTGAAATCTTTGTATATATTGCTTCCATATAGTCTAAGAAACATGTACGCAAAGCATCCAAACAGTACCATTTGCCAATTTTTTGTTCTTCAAGTTTAAGTGAACAATGAGCCCCAATGGTTAATCCTTTATCGGAAATTACTTGTAATTTTCGACAAGTAGAACAATGAATGGAACAGGTAGACGGTTGAAATCTTTGTATATATTGCTTCTATATAGTCTAAGAAACATATATGCATAGCGTCCAAACAGTACAATTCGCCAATTTTTTGCTCTTCAAGTATAAGTAAACTACGATCCCCATTGTTAATCCCTTAACGGAAATTATTTGTAACTTTCGACAAGTAGAACAATGAATGGAACAGGTAGACGGTTGAAATCATTGTATGTATTGCTTCTATATAGTCTAAGGAACATATCTGCAAATCATCCAAACAGTACAATTCGCCAATTATTTGATCTTCAAGTTTAAGTGAACAATGAGCCCCATTGTTAATCCTTTATCGGAAATTATTTGTAACTTTCGACAAGTAGAACAATGAATAGTACAGGTAGACGGGTGAAATCTTTCTATATATTGCTTCTAAATAGTCTAAGAAACATATATGCAAAGCATCCAAACAGTACAATTCGCCAATTTTTAGTTCTTCAAGTTTAAGTGAACAACGAGCCCCATTGTTAATCCTTTAAAGGAAGTTATTTGTAAATTTCGACAAGGAGAACAATGAATGGAATAGGTAGACGGTTGAAATCTTTGTATATATTTCTTCTATATAATCTAAGAAACATATATGCAATGCATCCAAACAGTACAATTCGCCAATTTTTTGTTCCTCAAGTTTAAGTGAACTACGAGCCCCATTGTTAATCCTTTAACGGAAATTAATTGTAACTTTCTACAAGTAGGACAATGATTGGAACACGTAGACGGTTGAAATCTTTGTATATATTGCTTCTATATAGTCTAAGAAACATATACGCAAAGCATCCAAACAGTACCATTCGCCAATTTTTTGTTCTTCAAGTTTAAGTGAACAATGAGCCCCAATGGTTAATCCTTTATCGGAAATTACTTGTAAATTTCGACAAGTAGAACAATGAATGGAACAGGTAGACTGTTGAAATCATTGTATATATTGCTTCTATATAGTCTAAGAAACATATATGCAAAGCATCCAAACAGTACCATTCGCCAATTTTTTGTTCTTCAAGTTTAAGTGAACTACGAGCCCCATTGTTAATCCTTTAAAGGAAATTATTTGTAATTTGCGACAAGTAGAACAATGAATGGAACAGGTAGCCGGTTGTAATCAATGTATATATTTCTTCTATATAGTCTAAGAAACATATATGCAAAGCATCCAAACAGTACCATTCGCAATTTTTTTGTTCTTCAAGTTTAAGTGAACAACGAGCCCCATTGTTAATCCTTTAAAGGAAATTATTTGTAAATTTCGACAAGTAGAACAATGTTGGAACACGTAGACGGTTGAAATCTTTGTATATATTGCTTCCATATAGTCTAAGAAACATGTACGCAAAGCATCCAAACAGTACCATTCGCCAATTTTTTGTTCTTCAAGTTTAAGTGAACAGCGAGCCCCATTGATAATCATGAAATGGAAATTATTTGTAACTTTCTACACGTAGAACAATGATTGGAACACACAGACGGTTGAAATCTTTGTATATATTGCTTCCATATAGTCTAAGAAACATATATGCAAAGCATCCAAACAGTACCATTCGCCAATTTTTTGTTCTTCAAGTTTAAGTGAAAAATGAGCCCCATTGTTAATCCTTTATCGGAAATTATTTGTAACTTTCGACAAGTAGAACAATGATTGGAACAGGTAGACGGTTGAAATAATTGTATATATTGCTTCTATATAGTCTAAGAAACATATATGCAAAGCGTCCAAACAGTACAATTCGCCAATTATTTGATCTTCAAGTTTAAGTGAACTACGAGCCCCATTGTTAATACTTTAACGGAAATTATTTGTAACTTGCGACAAGTAGAACAATGAATGGAACAGGTAGACTGTTGAAATCATTGTATATATTGCTTCTATATAGTCTAAGAAACCTATATGCAAAGCATCTAAACAGTAACAATCGCCAATTTTTTGATCTTCAAGTTTAAGTGAACAGCGAGCCCCATTGATAATCATGAAATGGAAATTATTTGTAACTTTCTACAAGTAGAACAATGAATAGTACAGGTAGACGGGTTAAACCTTTCTATATATTGCTTCTAAATAGTCTAAGAAACATATATGCAAAGCATCCAAATAGTACAATTCGCCATTTTTTTGTTCTTCAAGTTTAAGTGAACTACCAGCCCCATTGTTAATCCTTTAAAGGAAATTATTTGTAAATTTCGACAAGTAGAACAATGAATGGATCAGGTAGACGGTTGAAATCATTGTATATATTGCTTCTATATAATCTACGAAACATATATGCAAAGCATCCAAACAGTACAATTCGCCAATTTTTTGTTCTTCAAGTTTAAGTGAACTACGAGCCCCATTGTTAATCCTTTATCGGAAATTATTTGTAACTTTCGACAAGTAGAACAATGAATGGAACAGGTAGACGGTTGAAATCTTTGTATACATTGCTTCTATATAGTCTAAGAAACATATATGCAAAGCATCCAAACAGTACCATTCGCCAATTTTTTGTTCTTCAAGTTTAAGTGAACTACGAGCCCCATTGTTAATCCTTTAAAGGAAATTATTTGTAAATTTCGACAAGTAGAACAATGAATGGAACAGGTAGACTGTTGAAATCATTGTATATATTGCTTCTATATAGTCTAAGAAACATATATGCAAAGCATCCAAACAGTACCATTCGCCAATTTTTTGTTCTTCAAGTTTAAGTGAACTACGAGCCCCATTGTTAATCCTTTAAAGGAAATTATTTGTAATTTGCGACAAGTAGAACAATGAATGGAACAGGTAGCCGGTTGTAATCAATGTATATATTTCTTCTATATAGTCTAAGAAACATATATGCAAAGCATCCAAACAGTACCATTCGCAATTTTTTTGTTCTTCAAGTTTAAGTGAACAACGAGCCCCATTGTTAATCCTTTAAAGGAAATTATTTGTAAATTTCGACAAGTAGAACAATGTTGGAACACGTAGACGGTTTAAATCTTTGTATATATTGCTTCTATATAGTCTAAGAAACCTATATGCAAAGCATCTAAACAGTAACAATCGCCAATTTTTTGATCTTCAAGTTTAAGTGAACAGCGAGCCCCATTGATAATCATGAAATGGAAATTATTTGTAACTTTCTACAAGTAGAACAATGAATAGTACAGGTAGACGGGTTAAACCTTTCTATATATTGCTTCTAAATAGTCTAAGAAACATATATGCAAAGCATCCAAATAGTACAATTCGCCATTTTTTTGTTCTTCAAGTTTAAGTGAACTACCAGCCCCATTGTTAATCCTTTAAAGGAAATTATTTGTAAATTTCGACAAGTAGAACAATGAATGGATCAGGTAGACGGTTGAAATCATTGTATATATTGCTTCTATATAATCTACGAAACATATATGCAAAGCATCCAAACAGTACAATTCGCCAATTTTTTGTTCTTCAAGTTTAAGTGAACTACGAGCCCCATTGTTAATCCTTTATCGGAAATTATTTGTAACTTTCGACAAGTAGAACAATGAATGGAACAGGTAGACGGTTGAAATCTTTGTATACATTGCTTCTATATAGTCTAAGAAACATATATGCAAAGCATCCAAACAGTACCATTCGCCAATTTTTTGTTCTTCAAGTTTAAGTGAACTACGAGCCCCATTGTTAATCCTTTAAAGGAAATTATTTGTAAATTTCGACAAGTAGAACAATGAATGGAACAGGTAGACTGTTGAAATCATTGTATATATTGCTTCTATATAGTCTAAGAAACATATATGCAAAGCATCCAAACAGTACCATTCGCCAATTTTTTGTTCTTCAAGTTTAAGTGAACTACGAGCCCCATTGTTAATCCTTTAAAGGAAATTATTTGTAATTTGCGACAAGTAGAACAATGAATGGAACAGGTAGCCGGTTGTAATCAATGTATATATTTCTTCTATATAGTCTAAGAAACATATATGCAAAGCATCCAAACAGTACCATTCGCAATTTTTTTGTTCTTCAAGTTTAAGTGAACAACGAGCCCCATTGTTAATCCTTTAAAGGAAATTATTTGTAAATTTCGACAAGTAGAACAATGTTGGAACACGTAGACGGTTGAAATCTTTGTATATATTGCTTCCATATAGTCTAAGAAACATGTACGCAAAGCATCCAAACAGTACCATTCGCCAATTTTTTGTTCTTCAAGTTTAAGTGAACAGCGAGCCCCATTGATAATCATGAAATGGAAATTATTTGTAACTTTCTACAAGTAGAACAATGAATAGTACAGGTAGACGGGTGTAATCTTTCTATATATTGCTTCTAAATAGTCTAAGAAACATATATGCAAAGCATCCAAACAGTACAATTCGCCAATTTTTTGTTCTTCAAGTTTAAGTGAACTACGAGCCCCATTGTTAATACTTTAAAGGAAATTATTTGTAAATTTCGACAAGTAGAACAATGAATGGAACAGGTAGACGGTTGAAATCTTTGTATATATTGCTTCTATATAGTCTAAGAAACATGTACGCAAAGCATCCAAACAGTACCATTCGCCAATTTTTTGTTCTTCAAGTTTAAGTGAACAGCGAGCCCCATTGATAATCATGAAATGGAAATTATTTGTAACTTTCTACAAGTAGAACAATGAATAGTACAGGTAGACGGGTGTAATCTTTCTATATATTGCTTCTAAATAGTCTAAGAAACATATATGCAAAGCATCCAAACAGTAACATCCGCCAATTTTTTGTTCTTCAAGTTTAAGTAAATTACGAGCCCCATTGTTAATCCTTTAACGGAAATTATTTGTAACTTTCGACAAGTAGAACAATGAATGGAACAGGTAGACGGTTGAAATCATTGTGTATATTGCTTCCATATAGTCTATGAAACATATATGCAAAGCATCCAAACAGTACAATTCGCGAATTTATTGTTCTTCAAGTATAAGTGAACAAAGAGCCCCATTGATAATCATGAAAGGGAAATTATTTGTAACTTTCGACAAGTAGAACAATGAATGGAACAGGTAGACAGTTGAAATCATTGTATATATTGCTTCTATATAGTCTAAAAAACATGTATGCAAAGCATCCAGACAGTACCATTCGCCAATTTTTTGTTCTTCAAGTTTAAGTGTACAATGAGCCCCATTGTTAATCCTTTAACGGAAATTATTTGTAACTTTCGACAAGTAGAACAATGAATGGAACAGGTAGACGGTTGAAATCTTTGTATATATTGCTTCTATATAGTCTAAGAAACATATATGCAAAGCATCGAAACAGTACGATTCGCCAACTTTTTGTTGTTCAAGTTTAAGTGAACTACGAGCCCCATTGTTAATCCTTTAAAGGAAATTATTTGTAAATTTCGACAAGTAGAACAATGAATGGAACAGGTAGACGGTTGAAATCATTGTATATATTGCTTCCATATAGTCTAAGAAACATATATGCAAAGCATTCAAACAGTACCATTCGCCATTTTTTTGTTCTTCATGTTTAAGTGAACTACGAGCCCCATTGTTAATCCTTTAAAGGAAATTATTTGTAAATTTCGACAAGTAGAACAATGAATGGATCAGGTAGACAGTTGAAATCATTGTATATATTGCTTCCATATAGTCTAAGAAACATATATGAAAAGCATCCAAACAGTACCATTCGCCAATTTTTTGTTCTTCATGTTTAAGTGAACAATGAGCCCCATTGTTAATCCTTTAAAGGAAATTATTTGTAAATTTCGACAAGTAGAACAATGAATGGATCAGGTAGACAGTTGAAATCATTGTATATATTGCTTCCATATAGTCTAAGAAACATATATGAAAAGCATCCAAACAGTACCATTCGCCAATTTTTGTTCTTCATGTTTAAGTGAACAATGAGCCCCATTGTTGATCCTTTATCGGAAATTATTTGTAACTTTCGACAACTAGAACAATGAATGGAACAGGTAGACGGTTGAAATCTTTGTATATATTGCTTCTATATAGTCTAAGAAGCATATATGCAAAGCATGCAAACAGTACCATTTGCCAATTTTTTGTTCTTCAAGTTTAAGTGAACAACAAGCCCCATTGTTAATCATGAAACGGGAATTATTTGTAACTTTCTACAAGTAGAACAATGAATAGAACAGGTATACGGGTGAAATCTTTCTATATGTTGCTTCTGTATAGTCTAAGAAACATATATGCAAAGCATCCAAACAGTAACATCCGCCAATTTTTTGTTCTTCAAGTTTAAGTAAATTACGAGCCCCATTGTTAATCCTTTAAAGGAAATTATTTGTAACTTTCGACAAGTAGAACAATGAATGGAACAGGTAGACGGTTGAAATCATTGTGTATATTGCTTCCATATAGTCTATGAAACATATATGCAAAGCATCCAAACAGTACAATTCGCGAATTTATTGTTCTTCAAGTATAAGTGAACAAAGAGCCCCATTGATAATCATGAAAGGGAAATTATTTGTAACTTTCTACAAGTAGAACAATGAATAGAACAGGTAGACTGTTGAAATCTTTGTATACATTGCTTCTATATAGTCTAAGAAACATATATGCAAAGCATGCAAACAGTACCATTGGCCAATTTTTTGTTCTTCAAGTTTAAGTGAACAACAAGCCCCATTGATAATCATGAAACGGAAATTATTTGTAACTTTCGACAAGTAGAACAATGAATGGAACAGGTAGACGGTTGAAATCATTGTGTATATTGCTTCCATATAGTCTATGAAACATATATGCAAAGCATCCAAACAGTACAATTCGCGAATTTATTGTTCTTCAAGTTTAAGTGAACTACGAGCCCCATTGTTAATCCTTTAAAGGAAATTATTTGTAAATTTCGACAAGTAGAACAAAGAATGGAACAGGTAGACGGTTTAAATCATTTTATATATTGCTTCTATATAGTCTAAGAAACATATATGTAAATCATCCAAACAGTACAATTCGCCAATTTTTTGTACTTCAAGTTTAAGTGAACTACGAGCCCCATTGTTAATCCTTTAAAGGAAATTATTTGTAAATTTCGACAAGTAGAACAATGAAAGGAACAGGAAGACGGTTGAAATCATTGTATATATTGCTTCCATATAGTCTAAGAAACATATATGCAAAGCATTCAAACAGTACCATTCGCCATTTTTTTGTTCTTCATGTTTAAGTGAACTACGAGCCCCATTGTTAATCCTTTAAAGGAAATTATTTGTAAATTACGACAAGTAGAACTATGAATGGATCAGGTAGACGGTTGAAATCATTGTATATATTGCTTCCATATAGTCTAAGAAACATATATGCAAAGCATCCAAACAGTACCATTCGCCAATTTTTTGTTCTTCATGTTTAAGTGAACAATGAGCTCCATTGTTGATCCTTTATCGGAAATTATTTGTAACTTTCGACATCTAGAACAA
Source organism: Cerceris ruficornis (assembly GCA_963989415.1). Lineage (NCBI taxonomy): Eukaryota > Metazoa > Arthropoda > Insecta > Hymenoptera > Crabronidae > Cerceris > Cerceris ruficornis. The sequence continues at coordinate 933,195 of CAXDIW010000481.1, read as the reverse complement.
TGAATGGAACAGGTAGACGGTCGAAATCTTTGTATATATTGCTTCTATATAGTCTAAGAAACATATATGCAAAGCATGCAAACAGTACCATTTGCCAATTTTTTGTTCTTCAAGTTTAAGTGAACAACAAGCCCCATTGTTAATCATGAAAGGGAAATTATTTGTAACTTTCTACAAGTAGAACAATGATTGGAACACGTAGACGGTTGAAATCTTTGTATATATTGCTTCCATATAGTCTAAGAAACATATATGCAAAGCATCCAAACAGTACCATTGGCCAATTTTTTGTTCTTCAAGTTTAAGTGAACATCAAGCCCCATTGATAATCATGAAACGGAAATTATTTGTAACTTTCTACAAGTAGAACAATGATTGGAACAGGTAGACGGTTGAAATCTTTGAATATATTGCTTCTATATAATCTAAGAAACATATATGCAAAGCATCCAAACAGTACCATTCGCCAATTTTTTGTTCTTCAAGTTTAAGTGAACTACGAGCCCCATTGATAATCATGAAACGGAAATTATTTGTAACTTTCTACAAGTAGAACAATGATTGGAACACGTAGACGGTTGAAATCTTTGTATACATTGCTTCTATATAGTCTAAGAAACATATATGCAAAGCATGCAAACAGTACCATTGGCCAATTTTTTGTTCTTCAAGTTTAAGTGAACATCAAGCCCCATTGATAATCATGAAACGGAAATTATTTGTAACTTTCTACAAGTAGAACAATGATTGGAACACGTAGACGGTTGAAATCTTTGTATATATTGCTTCCATATAGTCTAAGAAACATATATGCAAAGCATCCAAACAGTACCATTCGCAAATTTTTTGTTCTTCAAGTTTAAGTGAACAATGAGACCCATTGTTAATCCTTTATCGGAAATTATTTGTAATTTTCGACAAGTAGAACAATGAATGGAACAGGTAGACGGTTGAAATCTTTGAATATATTGCTTCTATATAATCTAAGAAACATATATGCAAAGCATCCAAACAGTACCATTCGCCAATTTTTTGTTCTTCAAGTTTAAGTGAACTACGAACCCCATTGATAATCATGAAACGGAAATTATTTGTAACTTTCTACAAGTAGAACAATGAATAGAACAGGTAGACGGTTGAAATCTTTGTATATGTTGCTTCTATATAGTCTAAGAAACTTATATGCAAAGCATCTAAACAGTAACAATCGCCAATTTTTTGATATTCAAATTTAAGTGAACAGCGAGCCCCATTGATAATCATGAAACGGAAATTATTTGTAACTTTCTACAAGTAGAACAATGAATAGTACAGGTAGACGGGTGAAATCTTTCTATATATTGCTTCTAAATAGTCTAAGAAACATATATGCAAAGCATCCAAACAGTACAATTCGCCAATTTTTTGTTCTTCAAGTTTAAGTGAAATACGAGCCCCATTGTTAATCATTAAAGGAAATTATTTGTAAATTTCGACAAATAGAATAATGAATGGATCAGGTAGACGGTTGAAATCATTGTATATATTGCTTCTATATAATCTACGAAACATATCTGCAAAGCATCCAAACAGTAAAATTCGCCAATTTTTTGTTCTTCAAGTTTAAGTGAACTACGAGCCCCATTGTTAATCCTTTAACTGAAATTAATTGTAACTTTCTACAAGTAGAACAATGATTGGAACACGTAGACGGTTGAAATCTTTGTATATATTGCTTCCATATAGTCTAAGAAACATATAGGCAAAGCATCCAAACAGTACCATTCGCAAATTTTTTGTTCTTCAAGTTTAAGTGAACAACAAGCCCCATTGATAATCATGAAACGGAAATTATTTGTAACTATCGACATGTAGAACAATGAATGGAACAGGTAGACGGTTGAAATCATTATATATATTGCTTCTATATAGTCTAAGAAACATGTACGCAAAACATCCAAACAGTACCATTCGCCAATTTTTTGTTCTTCAAGTTTAAGTGAACTACGAGCCCCATTGTTAATCCTTTAAAGGAAATTATTTGTAAATTTCGACAAGTAGAACAATGAAAGGAACAGGTAGACGGTTGAAATCATTGTATATATTGCTTCCATATAGTCTAAGAAACATATATGTAAAGCATTCAAACAGTACCATTCGCCATTTTTTTGTTCTTCATGTTTAAGTGAACTACGAGCCCCATTGTTAATCCTTTAAAGGAAATTATTTGTAAATTTCGACAAGTAGAACAATGAATGGATCAGGTAGACGGTTGAAATCATTGTATATATTGCTTCCATATAGTCTAAGAAACATATATGCAAAGCATCCAAACAGTACCATTCGCCAATTTTTTGTTCTTCATGTTTAAGTGAACAATGAGCTCCATTGTTGATCCTTTATCGGAAATTATTTGTAACTTTCGACATCTAGAACAATGAATGGAACAGGTAGACGGTCGAAATCTTTGTATATATTGCTTCTATATAGTCTAAGAAACATATATGCAAAGCATGCAAACAGTACCATTTGCCAATTTTTTGTTCTTCAAGTTTAAGTGAACAACAAGCCCCATTGTTAATCATGAAACGGGAATTATTTGTAACTTTCTACAAGTAGAACAATGAATAGAACAGGTATACGGGTGAAATCTTTCTATATGTTGCTTCTGTATAGTCTAAGAAACATATATGCAAAGCATCCAAACAGTAACATCCGCCAATTTTTTGTTCTTCAAGTTTAAGTAAATTACGAGCCCCATTGTTAATCCTTTAACGGAAATTATTTGTAACTTTCGACAAGTAGAACAATGAATGGAACAGGTAGACGGTTGAAATCATTGTGTATATTGCTTCCATATAGTCTATGAAACACATATGCAAAGCATCCAAACAGTACAATTCGCGAATTTATTGTTCTTCAAGTATAAGTGAACAAAGAGCACCATTGATAATCATGAAAGGGAAATTATTTGTAACTTTCTACAAGTAGAACAATGAATAGAACAGGTAGACTGTTGAAATCTTTGTATACATTGCTTCTATATAGTCTAAGAAACATATATGCAAAGCATCCAAACAGTACCATTGGCCAATTTTTTGTTCTTCAAGTTTAAGTGAACATCAAGCCCCATTGATAATCATGAAACGGAAATTATTTGTAACTTTCTACAAGTAGAACAACGATTGGAACACGTAGACGGTTGAAATCTTTGTATATATTGCTTCCATATAGTCTAAGAAACATATATGCAAAGCATCCAAACAGTACCATTCGCAAATTTTTTGTTCTTCAAGTTTAAGTGAACAATGAGACCCATTGTTAATCCTTTATCGGAAATTATTTGTAATTTTCGACAAGTAGAACAATGAATGGAACAGGTAGACGGTTGAAATCTTTGAATATATTGCTTCTATATAATCTAAGAAACATATATGCAAAGCATCCAAACAGTACCATTCGCCAATTTTTTGTTCTTCAAGTTTAAGTGAACTACGAGCCCCATTGATAATCATGAAACGGAAATTATTTGTAACTTTCTACAAGTAGAACAATGAATAGAACAGGTAGACGGTTGAAATCTTTGTATATGTTGCTTCTATATAGTCTAAGAAACTTATATGCAAAGCATCTAAACAGTAACAATCGCCAATTTTTTGATCTTCAAATTTAAGTGAACAGCGAGCCCCATTGATAATCATGAAACGGAAATTATTTGTAACTGTCTACAAGTAGAACAATGAATAGTACAGGTAGACGGGTGAAATCTTTCTATATATTGCTTCTAAATAGTCTAAGAAACATATATGCAAAGCATCCAAACAGTACAATTCGCCAATTTTTTGTTCTTCAAGTTTAAGTGAAATACGAGCCCCATTGTTAATCATTAAAGGAAATTATTTGTAAATTTCGACAAATAGAATAATGAATGGATCAGGTAGACGGTTGAAATCATTGTATATATTGCTTCTATATAATCTACGAAACATATCTGCAAAGCATCCAAACAGTAAAATTCGCCAATTTTTTGTTCTTCAAGTTTAAGTGAACTACGAGCCCCATTGTTAATCCTTTAACTGAAATTAATTGTAACTTTCTACAAGTAGAACAATGATTGGAACACGTAGACGGTTGAAATCTTTGTATATATTGCTTCCATATAGTCTAAGAAACATATAGGCAAAGCATCCAAACAGTACCATTCGCAAATTTTTTGTTCTTCAAGTTTAAGTGAACAACAAGCCCCATTGATAATCATGAAACGGAAATTATTTGTAACTATCGACATGTAGAACAATGAATGGAACAGGTAGACGGTTGAAATCATTATATATATTGCTTCTATATAGTCTAAGAAACATGTACGCAAAACATCCAAACAGTACCATTCGCCAATTTTTTGTTCTTCAAGTTTAAGTGAACTACGAGCCCCATTGTTAATCCTTTAACGGAAATTATTTGTAACTTTCGACAAGTAGAACAATGAACGGAACAGGTAGACGGTTGAAATCAATGTATATATTGCTTCTATATAGTCTAAGAAACATATATGCAAAGCATCCAAACAGTACCATTTGCCAATTTCTTGTTCTTCAAGTTTAAGTGAACAACAAGCCCCATTGATAATCATGAAACGGAAATTATTTGTAACTTTCGACAAGTAGAACAGTGAATGGAACAGGTAGACGGTTGAAATCATTATGTATATTGCTTCCATATAGTCTATGAAACATATATGCAAAGCATCCAAACAGTACAATTCGCGAATTTATTGTTCTTCAAGTATAAGTGAACAAAGAGCCCCATTGATAATCATGAAAGGGAAATTATTTGTAACTTTCTACAAGTAGAACAATGAATAGAACAAGTAGACTGTTGAAATCTTTGTATACATTGCTTCTATATAGTCTAAGAAACATATATGCAAAGCATCCAAACAGTACCATTGGCCAATTTTTTGTTCTTCAAGTTTAAGTGAACATCAAGCCCCATTGATAATCATGAAACGGAAATTATTTGTAGCTTTCTACAAGTAGAACAATGAATAGAACAGGTAGACTGTTGAAATCTTTGTATACATTGCTTCTATATAGTCTAAGAAACATATATGCAAAGCATCCAAACAGTACCATTTGCCAATTTCTTGTTCTTCAAGTTTAAGTGAACAACGAGCCCCATTGATAATCATGAAACGGAAATTATTTGTAACTATCGACATGTAGAACAATGAATGGAACAGGTAGACGGTTGAAATCATTATATATATTGCTTCCATATAGTCTATGAAACATATATGCAAAGCATCCAAACAGTACAATTTGCGAATTTATTGTTCTTCAAGTATAAGTGAACAAAGAGCCCCATTGATAATCATGAAAGGGAAATTATTTGTAACTTTCTACAAGTAGAACAATGAATAGAAAAAGTAGACTGTTGAAATCTTTGTAAACATTGCTTCTATATAGTCTAAGAAACATATATGCAAAGCATCCAAACAGTACCATTGGCCAATTTTTTGTTCTTCAAATTTAAGTGAACATCAAGCCCCATTGATAATCATGAAACGGAAATTATTTGTAGCTTTCTACAAGTAGAACAATGAATAGAACAGGTAGACTGTTGAAATCTTTGTATACAGTGCTTTTATATAGTCTAAGAAACATATATGCAAAGCATCCAAACAGTACCATTTGCCAATTTCTTGTTCTTCAAGTTTAAGTGAACAACAAGCCCCATTGATAATCATGAAACGGAAATTATTTGTAACTAACGACATGTAGAACAATGAATGGAACAGGTAGACGGTTGAAATCATTATATATATTGCTTCTATATAGTCTAAGAAACATATATGCAAAGCATCCAAACAGTACCATTCGCCAATTTTTTTTCTTCAAGTTTAAGTGAACTACGAGCCCCATTGTTAATACTTTAACGGAAATTATTTGTAACTTTCGACAAGTAGAACAATGAATGGAACAGGTAGACAGTTGAAATCATTGTATATATTGCTTCTGTATAGTCTAAAAAACATATATGCAAAGCATCCAGACAGTACCATTCGCCAATTTTTTGTTCTTCAAGTTTAAGTGAACTACGAGCCCCATTGTTAATCCTTTATCGGAAATTATTTGTAACTTTCGACAAGTAGAACAATGAATGGAACAGGTAAACGGTTGAAATCTTTGTATATATTGCTTCTATATAATCTAAGAAACATATATGCAAAGCATCCAAACAGTACCATTCGCCAATTTTTTGTTCTTCAAGTTTAAGTGAACTACGAGCCCCATTGATAATCATGAAACGGAAATTATTTGTAACTTTCTACAAGTAGAACAATGAATAGAACAGGTAGACGGTTGAAATCTTTGTATATGTTGCTTCTATATAGTCTAAGAAACTTATATGCAAAGCATCTAAACAGTAACAATCGCCAATTTTTTGATCTTCAAGTTTAAGTGAACAGCGAGCCCCATTGATAATCATGAAACGGAAATTATTTGTAGCTTTCTACAAGTAGAACAATGAATAGAACGGGTAGACTGTTGAAATCTTTGTATACATTGCTTCTATATAGTCTAAGAAACATATATGCAAAGCATCCAAACAGTACCATTTGCCAATTTCTTGTTCTTCAAGTTTAAGTGAACAACGAGCCCCATTGTTAATCCTTTAAAGGAAATTATTCGTAAATTTCGACAAGTAGAACAATGAATGGAACAGGTAGACTGTAGAAATCTTTGTATATACTGCTTCTATATACTCTAAGAAACATATATGCAAAGCATCCAAACAGTACAATTCGCCAATTTTTGGTTCTTCAAGTTTAAGTGAACTGCGAGCCCCATTGTTATTCCTTTAAAGGAAATTATTTGTAAATTGCGACAAGTAGAACAATGAATGGATCAGTTAGACGGCTGAAATCAATGTATATATTGCTTCTATATAATCTACGAAACATATATGCATAACATCCAAACAGTACAATTCGCCAATTTTTTGTTCTTCAAGTTTAAGTGAACTACGAGCCCCATTGTTAATCCTTTAACGGAAATTAATTGTAACTTTCTACAAGTAGAACAATGATTGGAACACGTAGACGGTTGAAATCTTTGTATATATTGCTTCCATTTAGTCTAAGAAACATGTACGCAAAGCATCCAAACAGTACCATTCGCCAATTTATTGTTCTTCAAGTTTCAGTGAACAACGAGCCCCATTGTTAATACTTTAAAGGAAATTATTTGTAAATTTCGACAAGTAGAACAATGAATGGAACAGGTAGACGGTTGAAATCTTTGTATATATTGCTTCTATATAATCTAAGAAACATATATGCAAAGCATCCAAACAGTACCATTCGCCAATTTTTTGTTCTTCAAGTTTAAGTGAACAATGAGCCCTATTGTTAATCCATTGAGGGAAATTATTTGCAACTTTCGACAAGTAGAACAATGAATGTTACTGGTAGACGGTTGAAATCTTTTTATATATTGCTTCTATATAGACTAAGAAACCTATATGCAAAGCATCTAAACAGTAGCATTCGCCAATTTTTTGATCTTCAAGTTTAAGTGAACAATGAGCCCCAATGGTTAATCCTTTATCGGTAATTATTTGTAACTTTCGACAAATAGAACAATGAATGGAACAGGTAGACGGTTGAAATCAATGTATATATTGCTTCTATATAGTCTAAGAAACATATATGCAAAGCATCCATACAGTACCATTCGCCAATTTTTTGTTCTTCAAGTTTAAGTGAACTACGAGCACCATTGTTAATCCTTTAAAGGAAATTATTTGTAAATTTCGACAAGTAGAACAATGAATGGAACAGGTAGACTGTTGAAATCATTGTATATATTGCTTCTATATAGTCTAAGAAACATATATACAAAGCATCGAAACAGTACCATTCGCCAATTTTTTGTTCTTCAAGTTTAAGTGAACAATGAGCCCCAATGGTTAATCCTTTATCGGAAATTATTTGTAATTTTCGACAAGTAGAACAATGATTGGAACACGTAGACGGTTGAAATCTTTGTATATATTGCTTCCATATAGTCTAAGAAACATTTATGCAAAGCATCCAAACATTACCATTCGCCAATTTTTTGTCCTTCAAGTTTAAGTGAACAATGAGCCCCATTGTTAATCCTTTATCGGAAATTATTTGTAACTTTCGACAAGTAGAACAATGAATGGAACAGGTAGACGGTTGAAATCTTTGTATATATTGCTTCTATATAGTCTAAGAAACATATATGCAAAGCATCCAAACAGTACAACTCGCCAATTTTTTGTTCTTCAAGTTTAAGTGAACAATGAGCCCCAATGGTTAATCCTTTATCGGTAATTATTTGTAACTTTCGACAAGTAGAACAATGAATGGAACAGGTAGACGGTTGAAATCCTTGTATATATTGCGTCTATATAGTCTAAGAAACATATATGCAAAGCATCCAAACAGTACCATTCGCCAATTTTTTGTTCTTCATGTTTAAGTGAACAATGAGCTCCATTGTTGATCCTTTATCGGAAATTATTTGTAACTTTCGACATCTAGAACAATGAATGGAACAGGTAGACGGTCGAAATCTTTGTATATATTGCTTCTATATAGTCTAAGAAACATATATGCAAAGCATGCAAACAGTACCATTTGCCAATTTTTTGTTCTTCAAGTTTAAGTGAACAACAAGCCCCATTGTTAATCATGAAAGGGAAATTATTTGTAACTTTCTACAAGTAGAACAATGATTGGAACACGTAGACGGTTGAAATCTTTGTATATATTGCTTCCATATAGTCTAAGAAACATATATGCAAAGCATCCAAACAGTACCATTGGCCAATTTTTTGTTCTTCAAGTTTAAGTGAACATCAAGCCCCATTGATAATCATGAAACGGAAATTATTTGTAACTTTCTACAAGTAGAACAATGATTGGAACAGGTAGACGGTTGAAATCTTTGAATATATTGCTTCTATATAATCTAAGAAACATATATGCAAAGCATCCAAACAGTACCATTCGCCAATTTTTTGTTCTTCAAGTTTAAGTGAACTACGAGCCCCATTGATAATCATGAAACGGAAATTATTTGTAACTTTCTACAAGTAGAACAATGATTGGAACACGTAGACGGTTGAAATCTTTGTATACATTGCTTCTATATAGTCTAAGAAACATATATGCAAAGCATGCAAACAGTACCATTGGCCAATTTTTTGTTCTTCAAGTTTAAGTGAACATCAAGCCCCATTGATAATCATGAAACGGAAATTATTTGTAACTTTCTACAAGTAGAACAATGATTGGAACACGTAGACGGTTGAAATCTTTGTATATATTGCTTCCATATAGTCTAAGAAACATATATGCAAAGCATCCAAACAGTACCATTCGCCCATTTTTTGGTCTTCAAGTTTAAGTGAACAATGAGCCCCATTGTTAATCCTTTATCGGATATTAATTGTAACTTTCTACAAGTAGAACAATGAATGGAACAGGTAGACGGTTGAAATCCTTGTATATATTGCGTCTATATAGTCTAAGAAACATATATGCAAAGCATCAAAACAGTACAATTCGCCAATTTATTATTCTTCAAGTTTAAGTGAACAACGAGCCCCATTGTTAATCCTTTAAAGGAAATTATTTGTAAATTTCGGCAAGTAGAACAACGAATGGAATATTTAGACGGTTGAAATCATTGTATATATTGCTTCTATATAGTCTAAGAAACATATATGCAAAGCATCCAAACAGTACCATTCGCCAATTTTTTGTTCTTCAAATTTAAGTGAACTACGAGCCCCATTGTTAATCCTTTAAAGAAAATTATTTGTAAATTTCGACAAGTAGAACAATGAATGGAACAGGTAGACGGTTGAAATCTTTGTATATATTGCTTCCATATAGTCTAAGAAACATGTACGCAAAGCATCCAAACAGTACCATTCGCCAATTTATTGTTCTTCAAGTTTCAGTGAACAACGAGCCCCATTGTTAATCCTTTAAAGGAAATTATTTGTAAATTTCGACAAGTAGAACAATGAATGGAACAGGTAGACGGTTGAAATCTTTGTATATATTGCTTCTATATAATCTAAGAAACATATATGCAAAGCATCCAAACAGTACCATTCGCCAATTTTTTGTTCTTCAATTTTAAGTGATCTACGAGCCCCATTGTTAATCCTTTAAAGGAAATTATTTGTAAATTTCGACAAGTAGAACAATGAATGGAACAGGTAGACTGTTGAAATCATTGTATATATTGCTTCTGTATAGTCTAAGAAACATATATGCAAAGCGTCCAAACAGTACAATTCGCCAATTATTTGATCTTCAAGTTTAAGTGAACTACGAGCCCCATTGTTAATACTTTATCGGTAATTATTTGTAACTTTCGACAAGTAGAACAATGAATGCAACAGGTAGACGGTTGAAATCTTAGTATACATTGCTTCTATATAATCTAAGAAACATATATGCAAAGCATCTAAACAGTAACAATCGCCAATTTTTTGATCTTCAAGTTTAAGTGATCAGCGAGCAGCATTGATAATCATGAAATGGAAATTATTTGTAACTTTCTACAAGTAGAACAATGAATAGTACAGGTAGACGGTTGAAATCTTTGTATATATTGCTTCCAAATAGTCTAAGAAACGTATATGCAAAGCATCCAAACAGTACAATTCGCCAATTTTTGGTTCTTCAAGTTTAAGTGAACAATGAGCCCCAATGGTTAATCCTTTATCGGAAATTACTTGTAATTTTCGACAAGTAGAACAATGAATGGATCAGGTAGACGGTTGAAATCCTTGTATATATTGCGTCTATATAGTCTAAGAAACATATATGCAAAGCATCCAAACAGTACCATTCGCTAATTTTTTGTTCTTCAAGTTTAAGTGAACTACGAGCCCCATTGTTGATCCTTTAAGGGAAATTATTTGTAAATTTCGACAAGTAGAACAATGAATGGAACAGGTAGACTGTTGAAATCATTGTATATATTGCTTCTATATAGTCTAAGAAACATATATACAAAGCATCGAAACAGTACCATTCGCCAATTATTTCATCTTCATGTTTAAGTGAACTACGAGCCCCATTGTTAATCCTTTAAAGGAAATTATTTGTAAATTTCGACAAGTAGAACAATGAATGGAACAGGTAGACGGTTGAATTCTTTGTATATATTGCTTCTATATAGTCTAAGAAACATATATGCAAAGCATCCAAACAGTACAATTCGCCAATTTATTGTTCTTCAAGTTTAAGTGAACAACGAGCCCCATTGTTAATCCTTTAAAGGAAATTATTTCTAAATTTCGACAAGTAGAACAATGATTGGAACACGTAGACTGTTGAAATCTTTGTATATATTGCTTCCATATAGTCTAAGAAACATGAACGCAAAGCATCCAAACAATACCATTTGCCAATTTTTTGGTCTTCAAGTTTAAGTGAACAATGAGACCCAATGGTTAATCCTTTAACGGAAATTATTTGTAAATTTCGACAAGTAGAACATTGAATGAAACAGGTAGACGGTTGAAATATTTGTATATATTGCTTCTATATAGTATAAGAAACATATATGCAAAGCATCCAAAAACTACAATTCGCCAATTTTTTGTTCTTCAAGTTTAAGTGAACAATGAGCCCCAATGCTTAATCCGTTATCGGAAATTATTTGTAACTTTCGACAAGTAGAACAATGAATGGAACAGGTAGACGGTTGTAATCATTGTATATATTGCTTCTATATAATCTAAGAAACATATATTCAAAGCAACCAAACAGTACAATTCGCCAATTTTTTGTTCTTCAAGTTTAAGTAAACTACGATCCCCATTGTTAATCGCTTAACGGAAATTATTTGTAACTTTCGACAAGTAGAACAATGAATGGAACAGGTAGACGGTTGAAATCATTGTATATATTGCTTCTATATAGTCTAAGAAACATATATGCAAAGCATCCAAATTGTACAATTCGACAATTTTTTGTTCTTCAAGTTTAAGTGAACAATTAGCCCCAATGGTTAATCCTTTATCGGAAATTATTTGTAATTTTCGACAAGTAGAACAATGAATGGAACAGGTAGACGCTTGAAATCTTTGTATATATTGCTTCTATATAATCTAAGAAACATATATACAAAGCATCCAAACAGTACAATTCGCCAATTTATTGTTCTTCAAGTTTAAGTGAACTACGAGCCCCATTGTTAATCCTTTAACGGAAATTAATTGTAACTTTCTACAAGTAGAACAATGATTGGAACACGTAGACGGTTGAAATCTTTGTATATATTGCTTCCATTTAGTCTAAGAAACATGTACGCAAAGCATCCAAACAGTACCATTCGCCAATTTATTGTTCTTCAAGTTTCAGTGAACAACGAGCCCCATTGATAATCATGAAACGGAAATTATTTGTAACTTTCTACAAGTAGAACAATGAATAGAACAGGTAGACGGTTGAAATCTTTGTATATGTTGCTTCTATATAGTCTAAGAAACTTATATGCAAAGCATCTAAACAGTAACAATCGCCAATTTTTTGATCTTCAAGTTTAAGTGAACAGCGAGCCCCATTGATAATCATGAAACGGAAATTATTTGTAGCTTTCTACAAGTAGAACAATGAATAGAACGGGTAGACTGTTGAAATCTTTGTATACATTGCTTCTATATAGTCTAAGAAACATATATGCAAAGCATCCAAACAGTACCATTTGCCAATTTCTTGTTCTTCAAGTTTAAGTGAACAACGAGCCCCATTGTTAATCCTTTAAAGGAAATTATTCGTAAATTTCGACAAGTAGAACAATGAATGGAACAGGTAGACTGTAGAAATCTTTGTATATACTGCTTCTATATACTCTAAGAAACATATATGCAAAGCATCCAAACAGTACAATTCGCCAATTTTTGGTTCTTCAAGTTTAAGTGAACTGCGAGCCCCATTGTTATTCCTTTAAAGGAAATTATTTGTAAATTGCGACAAGTAGAACAATGAATGGATCAGTTAGACGGCTGAAATCAATGTATATATTGCTTCTATATAATCTACGAAACATATATGCATAACATCCAAACAGTACAATTCGCCAATTTTTTGTTCTTCAAGTTTAAGTGAACTACGAGCCCCATTGTTAATCCTTTAACGGAAATTAATTGTAACTTTCTACAAGTAGAACAATGATTGGAACACGTAGACGGTTGAAATCTTTGTATATATTGCTTCCATTTAGTCTAAGAAACATGTACGCAAAGCATCCAAACAGTACCATTCGCCAATTTATTGTTCTTCAAGTTTCAGTGAACAACGAGCCCCATTGTTAATACTTTAAAGGAAATTATTTGTAAATTTCGACAAGTAGAACAATGAATGGAACAGGTAGACGGTTGAAATCTTTGTATATATTGCTTCTATATAATCTAAGAAACATATATGCAAAGCATCCAAACAGTACCATTCGCCAATTTTTTGTTCTTCAATTTTAAGTGATCTACGAGCCCCATTGTTAATCCTTTAAAGGAAATTATTTGTAAATTTCGACAAGTAGAACAATGAATGGAACAGGTAGACTGTTGAAATCATTGTATATATTGCTTCTGTATAGTCTAAGAAACATATATGCAAAGCGTCCAAACAGTACAATTCGCCAATTATTTGATCTTCAAGTTTAAGTGAACTACGAGCCCCATTGTTAATACTTTATCGGTAATTATTTGTAACTTTCGACAAGTAGAACAATGAATGGAACAGGTAGACGGTTGAAATCTTTGTATATATTGCTTCTATATAGTCTAAGAAACATATATGCAAAGCATCCAAACAGTACCATTCGCCCATTTTTTGGTCTTCAAGTTTAAGTGAACAATGAGCCCCATTGTTAATCCTTTATCGGATATTATTTGTAAATTTCGACAAGTAGAACAATGAATAGAACAGGTAGACGGTTGAAATCATTGTATATATAGCTTCTATATAGTCTAAGAAACATATATGCATAGCATCCAAACAGTACAATTCGCCAATTTTTTGTTTTTCAAGTTTAAGTGAACAATGAGCCCCAATGGTTAATCCTTTATCGGAAATTACTTGTAATTTTCGACAAGTAGAACAATGAATGGAACAGGTAGACGGTTGAAATCTTTGTATATATTGCTTCTATATAATCTAAGAAACATATATTCAAAGCATCCAAACAGTACCATTCGCCAATTTTTTGTTCTTCAAATTTAAGTGATCTACGAGCCCCATTGTTAATCCTTTAAAGAAAATTATTTGTAAATTTCGACAAGTAGAACAATGAATGGAACAGGTAGACGGTTGAAATCTTTGTATATATTGCTTCTATATAATCTAAGAAACATATATGCATAGCATCCAAACAGTACAATTCGCCAATTTTTTGTTCTTCAAGTTTAAGTGAACTACGAGCCCCATTGTTAATCCTTTAACGGAAATTAATAGTAACTTTCTACAAGTAGAACAATGAATGGAACAGGTAGACGGTTGAAATCCTTGTATATATTGCGTCTATATAGTCTAAGAAACATATATGCAAAGCATCAAAACAGTACAATTCGCCAATTTATTATTCTTCAAGTTTAAGTGAACAACGAGCCCCATTGTTAATCCTTTAAAGGAAATTCTTTGTAAATTTCGACAAGTAGAACAATGAATGGCACAGGTAAACGGTTGAAATCTTTGTATATATTGCTTCTATATAATCTAAGAAACATATATGCAAAGCATCCAAACGGTACCATTCGCCAATTTTATGTTCTTCAAGTTTAAGTGAACTACGAGCCCCATTGTTAATCCTTTAAAGGAAATTATTAGTAAATTTCGGCAAGTAGAACAATAAATGGAATAGGTAGACGGTTGAAATCAATGTATATATTGCTTCTATATAGTCAAAAGAAACATATATGCAAAGCATCCAAACAGTACAACTCGCCAATTTTTTGTTCTTTAAGTTTAAGTGAACAATGAGCCCCAATGGTTAATCCTTTATCGGTAATTATTTGTAACTTTCGACAAATAGAACAATGAATGGAACAGGTAGACGGTTGAAATCAATGTATATATTGCTTCTATATAGTCTAAGAAACATATATGCAAAGCATCCATACAGTACCATTCGCCAATTTTTTGTTCTTCAAGTTTAAGTGAACTACGAGCACCATTGTTAATCCTTTAAAGGAAATTATTTGTAAATTTCGACAAGTAGAACAATGAATGGAACAGGTAGACTGTTGAAATCATTGTATATATTGCTTCTATATAGTCTAAGAAACATATATACAAAGCATCGAAACAGTACCATTCGCCAATTTTTTGTTCTTCAAGTTTAAGTGAACAATGAGCCCCAATGGTTAATCCTTTATCGGAAATTATTTGTAATTTTCGACAAGTAGAACAATGATTGGAACACGTAGACGGTTGAAATCTTTGTATATATTGCTTCCATATAGTCTAAGAAACATTTATGCAAAGCATCCAAACATTACCATTCGCCAATTTTTTGTCCTTCAAGTTTAAGTGAACAATGAGCCCCATTGTTAATCCTTTATCGGAAATTAATTGTAACTTTCGACAAGTAGAACAATGAATGGAACAGGTAGACGGTTGAAATCTTTGTATATATTGCTTCTATATAGTCTAAGAAACATATATGCAAAGCATCCAAACAGTACAACTCGCCAATTTTTTGTTCTTCAAGTTTAAGTGAACAATGAGCCCCAATGGTTAATCCTTTATCGGTAATTATTTGTAACTTTCGACAAGTAGAACAATGAATGGAACAGGTAGACGGTTGAAATCCTTGTATATATTGCGTCTATATAGTCTAAGAAACATATATGCAAAGCATCCAAACAGTACCATTCGCCAATTTTTTGTTCTTCATGTTTAAGTGAACAATGAGCTCCATTGTTGATCCTTTATCGGAAATTATTTGTAACTTTCGACATCTAGAACAATGAATGGAACAGGTAGACGGTCGAAATCTTTGTATATATTGCTTCTATATAGTCTAAGAAACATATATGCAAAGCATGCAAACAGTACCATTTGCCAATTTTTTGTTCTTCAAGTTTAAGTGAACAACAAGCCCCATTGTTAATCATGAAAGGGAAATTATTTGTAACTTTCTACAAGTAGAACAATGATTGGAACACGTAGACGGTTGAAATCTTTGTATATATTGCTTCCATATAGTCTAAGAAACATATATGCAAAGCATCCAAACAGTACCATTGGCCAATTTTTTGTTCTTCAAGTTTAAGTGAACATCAAGCCCCATTGATAATCATGAAACGGAAATTATTTGTAACTTTCTACAAGTAGAACAATGATTGGAACAGGTAGACGGTTGAAATCTTTGAATATATTGCTTCTATATAATCTAAGAAACATATATGCAAAGCATCCAAACAGTACCATTCGCCAATTTTTTGTTCTTCAAGTTTAAGTGAACTACGAGCCCCATTGATAATCATGAAACGGAAATTATTTGTAACTTTCTACAAGTAGAACAATGATTGGAACACGTAGACGGTTGAAATCTTTGTATACATTGCTTCTATATAGTCTAAGAAACATATATGCAAAGCATGCAAACAGTACCATTGGCCAATTTTTTGTTCTTCAAGTTTAAGTGAACATCAAGCCCCATTGATAATCATGAAACGGAAATTATTTGTAACTTTCTACAAGTAGAACAATGATTGGAACACGTAGACGGTTGAAATCTTTGTATATATTGCTTCCATATAGTCTAAGAAACATATATGCAAAGCATCCAAACAGTACCATTCGCCCATTTTTTGGTCTTCAAGTTTAAGTGAACAATGAGCCCCATTGTTAATCCTTTATCGGATATTAATTGTAACTTTCTACAAGTAGAACAATGAATGGAACAGGTAGACGGTTGAAATCCTTGTATATATTGCGTCTATATAGTCTAAGAAACATATATGCAAAGCATCAAAACAGTACAATTCGCCAATTTATTATTCTTCAAGTTTAAGTGAACAACGAGCCCCATTGTTAATCCGTTAAAGGAAATTATTTGTAAATTTCGACAAGTAGAACAATGAATGGCACAGGTAAACGGTTGAAATCTTTGTATATATTGCTTCTATATAATCTAAGAAACATATATGCAAAGCATCCAAACTGTACCATTCGCCAATTTTATGTTCTTCAAGTTTAAGTGAACTACGAGCCCCATTGTTAATCCTTTAAAGGAAATTATTAGTAAATTTCGGCAAGTAGAACAATAAATGGAATAGGTAGACGGTTGAAATCAATGTATATATTGCTTCTATATAGTCAAAAGAAACATATATGCAAAGCATCCAAACAGTACAACTCGCCAATTTTTTGTTCTTTAAGTTTAAGTGAACAATGAGCCCCAATGGTTAATCCTTTATCGGTAATTATTTGTAACTTTCGACAAGTAGAACAATGAATGGAACAGGTAGACGGTTGAAATCCTTGTATATATTGCGTCTATATAGTCTAAGAAACATATATGCAAAGCATCAAAACAGTACAATTCGCCAATTTATTGTTCTTCAAGTTTAAGTGAACAACGAGCCCCATTGTTAATCCTTTAAAGGAAATTATTTGTAAATTTCGGCAAGTAGAACAACGAATGGAATATTTAGACGGTTGAAATCATTGTATATATTGCTTCTATATAGTCTAAGAAACATATATGCAAAGCATCCAAACAGTACCATTCGCCAATTTTTTGTTCTTCAAATTTAAGTGAACTACGAGCCCCATTGTTAATCCTTTAAAGAAAATTATTTGTAAATTTCGACAAGTAGAACAATGAATGGAACAGGTAGACTGTTGAAATCTTTGTATATATTGCTTCTATATAGTTTAAGAAACATATATGCAAAGCATCCAAACAGTACAATTCGCCAATTTTTTGTTCTTCAAGTTTAAGTGAACAATGAGCCCCAATGGTTAATCCGTTATCGGAAATTATTTGTAACTTTCGACAAGTAGAACAATGAATGGAACAGGAGGACTGTTGAAATCTTTGTATATATTGCTTCTATAAAGTCTTAGAAATATATATGCAAAGCATCCAAACAGTACCATTCGCCAATTTTTTGTTCTTCAAGATTAAGTGAACTACGAGCCCCATTGATAATCATGAAAGGGAAATTATTTGTAACTTTCTACAAGTAGAACAATGAATAGAACAGTTAGACTGTTGAAATCTTTGTATATATTGCTTCTATATAGTTTAAGAAACATATATGCAAAGCATCCAAACAGTACAATTCGCCAATTTATTGTTCTTCAAGTTTAAGTGAACAACGAGCCCCATTGTTAATCCTTTAAAGGAAATTATTTGTAAATTTCGACAAGTAGAACAATGAATGGAACAGGTAGACTGTTGAAATCATTGTATATATTGCTTCAGTATAGCCTAAGAAACATATATGCAAAGCATCCAAATAGTACAATTCGACAATTTTTTGTTCTTCAAGTTTAAGTGAACAATGAGCCCCATTGTTAATCCTTTATCGGAAATTATTTGTAACTTTCGACAAGTAGAACAGTGAATGGAACAGGTAGACGGTTGAAATCTTTGTATATATTGCTTCTATATAGTATAAGAAACATATATGCAAAGCATCCAAACAGTACAATTCGCCAATTTTTTGTTCTTCAATTTTAAGTAAACTACGATCCCCATTGTTAATCCCTTAACGGAAATTATTTGTGACTTTCGACAAGTAGAACAATGAATGGAACAGGTAGACGGTTGAAATCAATGTATATATTGCTTCTATATAGTCTAAGAAACGTATATGCTAAGCATCCAAACAGTACCATTCGCCAATTTTTTGTTCTTCAAATTTAAGTGAACTACGAGCCCTATTGTTAATCCTTTAAAGGAAATTATTTGTAAATTTCGACAAGTAGAACAATGAATGGAACAGGTAGACGGTTGAAATCAATGTATATATTGCTTCTATATAGTCTAAGAAACATATATGCAAATCATCCAAACAGTACCATTCGCCAATTTTTTGTTCTTCAAGTTTAAGTGAACAATGAGCCCCATTGTTAATCCTTTATCGGAAATTATTTGTAACTTTCGACAAGTAGAACAATGAGTGGATCAGGTAGACGGTTGAAATCATTGTATATATTGCTTCTATATAGCCTACGAAACACATATGCAAAGCATCCAAACAGTACAATTCGCCAATTTTTTGGTCTTCAAGTTTAAGTGAACTACGAGCCCCATTGTTAATCCTTTAACGGAAATTAATTGTAAATTTCTACAAGTAGAACAATGATTGGAACACGCGGACGGTTGAAATCTTTGTATATATTGCTTCCATATAGTCTAAGAAAGATATATGCAAAGCATCCAAACAGTACCATTCGCCAATTTTTTGTTCTTCAAGTTTAAGTGAACAATGAGCCCCATTGTTAATCCTTTATCGGAAATTATTTGTAACTTTCGACAAGTAGAACAGTGAATGGAACAGGTAGACGTTTGAAATCTTTGTATATATTGCTTCTATATAGTATAAGAAACATATATGCAAAGCATCCAAACAGTACAATTCGCCAATTTTTTGTTCTTCAAGATTAAGTGAACTACGAGCCCCATTGATAATCATGAAAGGGAAATTATTTGTAACTTTCTACAAGTAGAACAATGAATAGAACAGTTAGACTGTTGAAATCTTTGTATATATTGCTTCTATATAGTTTAAGAAACATATATGCAAAGCATCCAAACAGTACAATTCGCCAATTTATTGTTCTTCAAGTTTAAGTGAACAACGAGCCCCATTGTTAATCCTTTAACGGAAATTAATTGTAACTTTCTACAAGTAGAACAATGATTGGAACACGCAGACGGTTGAAATCTTTGTATATATTGCTTCCATATAGTCTAAGAAACATATATGCAAAGCATCCAAACAGTACAATTCGCCAATTTTTTGGTCTTCAAGTTTAAGTGAACTACGAGCCCCATTGTTAATCCTTTAACGGAAATTAATTGTAACTTTCTACAAGTAGAACAATGATTGGAACACGCAGACGGTTGAAATCTTTGTATATATTGCTTCCATATAGTCTAAGAAACATATATGCAAAGCATCCAAACAGTACCATTGGCCAATTTTTTGTTCTTCAAGTTTAAGTGAACATCAAGCCCCATTGATAATCATGAAACGGAAATTATTTGTAACTTTCTACAAGTAGAACAATGATTGGAACAGGTAGACGGTTGAAATCTTTGAATATATTGCTTCTATATAATCTAAGAAACATATATGCAAAGCATCCAAACAGTACCATTCGCCAATTTTTTGTTCTTCAAGTTTAAGTGAACTACGAGCCCCATTGATAATCATGAAACGGAAATTATTTGTAACTTTCTACAAGTAGAACAATGATTGGAACACGTAGACGGTTGAAATCTTTGTATACATTGCTTCTATATAGTCTAAGAAACATATATGCAAAGCATGCAAACAGTACCATTGGCCAATTTTTTGTTCTTCAAGTTTAAGTGAACATCAAGCCCCATTGATAATCATGAAACGGAAATTATTTGTAACTTTCTACAAGTAGAACAATGATTGGAACACGTAGACGGTTGAAATCTTTGTATATATTGCTTCCATATAGTCTAAGAAACATATATGCAAAGCATCCAAACAGTACCATTCGCCCATTTTTTGGTCTTCAAGTTTAAGTGAACAATGAGCCCCATTGTTAATCCTTTATCGGATATTAATTGTAACTTTCTACAAGTAGAACAATGAATGGAACAGGTAGACGGTTGAAATCCTTGTATATATTGCGTCTATATAGTCTAAGAAACATATATGCAAAGCATCAAAACAGTACAATTCGCCAATTTATTATTCTTCAAGTTTAAGTGAACAACGAGCCCCATTGTTAATCCGTTAAAGGAAATTATTTGTAAATTTCGACAAGTAGAACAATGAATGGCACAGGTAAACGGTTGAAATCTTTGTATATATTGCTTCTATATAATCTAAGAAACATATATGCAAAGCATCCAAACTGTACCATTCGCCAATTTTATGTTCTTCAAGTTTAAGTGAACTACGAGCCCCATTGTTAATCCTTTAAAGGAAATTATTAGTAAATTTCGGCAAGTAGAACAATAAATGGAATAGGTAGACGGTTGAAATCAATGTATATATTGCTTCTATATAGTCAAAAGAAACATATATGCAAAGCATCCAAACAGTACAACTCGCCAATTTTTTGTTCTTTAAGTTTAAGTGAACAATGAGCCCCAATGGTTAATCCTTTATCGGTAATTATTTGTAACTTTCGACAAGTAGAACAATGAATGGAACAGGTAGACGGTTGAAATCCTTGTATATATTGCGTCTATATAGTCTAAGAAACATATATGCAAAGCATCAAAACAGTACAATTCGCCAATTTATTGTTCTTCAAGTTTAAGTGAACAACGAGCCCCATTGTTAATCCTTTAAAGGAAATTATTTGTAAATTTCGGCAAGTAGAACAACGAATGGAATATTTAGACGGTTGAAATCATTGTATATATTGCTTCTATATAGTCTAAGAAACATATATGCAAAGCATCCAAACAGTACCATTCGCCAATTTTTTGTTCTTCAAATTTAAGTGAACTACGAGCCCCATTGTTAATCCTTTAAAGAAAATTATTTGTAAATTTCGACAAGTAGAACAATGAATGGAACAGGTAGACTGTTGAAATCTTTGTATATATTGCTTCTATATAGTTTAAGAAACATATATGCAAAGCATCCAAACAGTACAATTCGCCAATTTTTTGTTCTTCAAGTTTAAGTGAACAATGAGCCCCAATGGTTAATCCGTTATCGGAAATTATTTGTAACTTTCGACAAGTAGAACAATGAATGGAACAGGAGGACTGTTGAAATCTTTGTATATATTGCTTCTATAAAGTCTTAGAAATATATATGCAAAGCATCCAAACAGTACCATTCGCCAATTTTTTGTTCTTCAAGATTAAGTGAACTACGAGCCCCATTGATAATCATGAAAGGGAAATTATTTGTAACTTTCTACAAGTAGAACAATGAATAGAACAGTTAGACTGTTGAAATCTTTGTATATATTGCTTCTATATAGTTTAAGAAACATATATGCAAAGCATCCAAACAGTACAATTCGCCAATTTATTGTTCTTCAAGTTTAAGTGAACAACGAGCCCCATTGTTAATCCTTTAAAGGAAATTATTTGTAAATTTCGACAAGTAGAACAATGAATGGAACAGGTAGACTGTTGAAATCATTGTATATATTGCTTCAGTATAGCCTAAGAAACATATATGCAAAGCATCCAAATAGTACAATTCGACAATTTTTTGTTCTTCAAGTTTAAGTGAACAATGAGCCCCATTGTTAATCCTTTATCGGAAATTATTTGTAACTTTCGACAAGTAGAACAGTGAATGGAACAGGTAGACGGTTGAAATCTTTGTATATATTGCTTCTATATAGTATAAGAAACATATATGCAAAGCATCCAAACAGTACAATTCGCCAATTTTTTGTTCTTCAATTTTAAGTAAACTACGATCCCCATTGTTAATCCCTTAACGGAAATTATTTGTGACTTTCGACAAGTAGAACAATGAATGGAACAGGTAGACGGTTGAAATCAATGTATATATTGCTTCTATATAGTCTAAGAAACGTATATGCTAAGCATCCAAACAGTACCATTCGCCAATTTTTTGTTCTTCAAATTTAAGTGAACTACGAGCCCTATTGTTAATCCTTTAAAGGAAATTATTTGTAAATTTCGACAAGTAGAACAATGAATGGAACAGGTAGACGGTTGAAATCAATGTATATATTGCTTCTATATAGTCTAAGAAACATATATGCAAATCATCCAAACAGTACCATTCGCCAATTTTTTGTTCTTCAAGTTTAAGTGAACAATGAGCCCCATTGTTAATCCTTTATCGGAAATTATTTGTAACTTTCGACAAGTAGAACAATGAGTGGATCAGGTAGACGGTTGAAATCATTGTATATATTGCTTCTATATAGCCTACGAAACACATATGCAAAGCATCCAAACAGTACAATTCGCCAATTTTTTGGTCTTCAAGTTTAAGTGAACTACGAGCCCCATTGTTAATCCTTTAACGGAAATTAATTGTAAATTTCTACAAGTAGAACAATGATTGGAACACGCGGACGGTTGAAATCTTTGTATATATTGCTTCCATATAGTCTAAGAAAGATATATGCAAAGCATCCAAACAGTACCATTCGCCAATTTTTTGTTCTTCAAGTTTAAGTGAACAATGAGCCCCATTGTTAATCCTTTATCGGAAATTATTTGTAACTTTCGACAAGTAGAACAGTGAATGGAACAGGTAGACGTTTGAAATCTTTGTATATATTGCTTCTATATAGTATAAGAAACATATATGCAAAGCATCCAAACAGTACAATTCGCCAATTTTTTGTTCTTCAAGATTAAGTGAACTACGAGCCCCATTGATAATCATGAAAGGGAAATTATTTGTAACTTTCTACAAGTAGAACAATGAATAGAACAGTTAGACTGTTGAAATCTTTGTATATATTGCTTCTATATAGTTTAAGAAACATATATGCAAAGCATCCAAACAGTACAATTCGCCAATTTATTGTTCTTCAAGTTTAAGTGAACAACGAGCCCCATTGTTAATCCTTTAACGGAAATTAATTGTAACTTTCTACAAGTAGAACAATGATTGGAACACGCAGACGGTTGAAATCTTTGTATATATTGCTTCCATATAGTCTAAGAAACATATATGCAAAGCATCCAAACAGTACAATTCGCCAATTTTTTGGTCTTCAAGTTTAAGTGAACTACGAGCCCCATTGTTAATCCTTTAACGGAAATTAATTGTAACTTTCTACAAGTAGAACAATGATTGGAACACGCAGACGGTTGAAATCTTTGTATATATTGCTTCCATATAGTCTAAGAAACATATATGCAAAGCATCCAAACAGTACCATTCGCCAATTTTTTGTTCTTCAAGTTTAAGTGAACAATGAGCCCCATTGTTAATCCTTTATCGGAAATTATTTGTAACTTTCGACAAGTAGAACAGTGAATGGAACAGGTAGACGGTTGAAATCTTTGTATATATTGCTTCTATATAGTATAAGAAACATATATGCAAAGCATCCAAACAGTACAATTCGCCAATTTTTTGTTCTTCAAGTTTAAGTGAACAATGAGCCCCAATGGTTAATCCGTTATCGGAAATTATTTGTAACTTTCGACAAGTAGAACAATGAATGGAACAGGAGGACTGTTGAAATCTTTGTATATATTGCTTCTATATAGTTTAAGAAACATATATGCAAAGCATCCAAACAGTACAATTCGCCAATTTATTGTTCTTCAAGTTTAAGTGAACAACGAGCCCCATTGTTAATCCTTTAAAGGAAATTATTTGTAAATTTCGACAAGTAGAACAATGAATGGAACAGGTAGACTGTTGAAATCATTGTATATATTGCTTCAGTATAGCCTAAGAAACATATATGCAAAGCATCCAAATAGTACAATTCGACAATTTTTTGTTCTTCAAGTTTAAGTGAACAATGAGCCCCATTGTTAATCCTTTATCGGAAATTATTTGTAACTTTCGACAAGTAGAACAGTGAATGGAACAGGTAGACGGTTGAAATCTTTGTATATATTGCTTCTATATAGTATAAGAAACATATATGCAAAGCATCCAAACAGTACAATTCGCCAATTTTTTGTTCTTCAATTTTAAGTAAACTACGATCCCCATTGTTAATCCCTTAACGGAAATTATTTGTGACTTTCGACAAGTAGAACAATGAATGGAACAGGTAGACGGTTGAAATCAATGTATATATTGCTTCTATATAGTCTAAGAAACGTATATGCTAAGCATCCAAACAGTACCATTCGCCAATTTTTTGTTCTTCAAATTTAAGTGAACTACGAGCCCTATTGTTAATCCTTTAATGGAAATTATTTGTAAATTTCGACAAGTAGAACAATGAATGGAACAGGTAGACGGTTGAAATCAATGTATATATTGCTTCTATATAGTCTAAGAAACATATATGCAAATCATCCAAACAGTACCATTCGCCAATTTTTTGTTCTTCAAGTTTAAGTGAACAATGAGCCCCATTGTTAATCCTTTATCGGAAATTATTTGTAACTTTCGACAAGTAGAACAATGAGTGGATCAGGTAGACGGTTGAAATCATTGTATATATTGCTTCTATATAGCCTACGAAACACATATGCAAAGCATCCAAACAGTACAATTCGCCAATTTTTTGGTCTTCAAGTTTAAGTGAACTACGAGCCCCATTGTTAATCCTTTAACGGAAATTAATTGTAAATTTCTACAAGTAGAACAATGATTGGAACACGCGGACGGTTGAAATCTTTGTATATATTGCTTCCATATAGTCTAAGAAAGATATATGCAAAGCAACCAAACAGTACCATTCGCCAATTTTTTGTTCTTCAAGTTTAAGTGAACAATGAGCCCCATTGTTAATCCTTTATCGGAAATTATTTGTAACTTTCGACAAGTAGAACAGTGAATGGAACAGGTAGACGTTTGAAATCTTTGTATATATTGCTTCTATATAGTATAAGAAACATATATGCAAAGCATCCAAACAGTACAATTCGCCAATTTTTTGTTCTTCAAGATTAAGTGAACTACGAGCCCCATTGATAATCATGAAAGGGAAATTATTTGTAACTTTCTACAAGTAGAACAATGAATAGAACAGTTAGACTGTTGAAATCTTTGTATATATTGCTTCTATATAGTTTAAGAAACATATATGCAAAGCATCCAAACAGTACAATTCGCCAATTTATTGTTCTTCAAGTTTAAGTGAACAACGAGCCCCATTGTTAATCCTTTAACGGAAATTAATTGTAACTTTCTACAAGTAGAACAATGATTGGAACACGCAGACGGTTGAAATCTTTGTATATATTGCTTCCATATAGTCTAAGAAACATATATGCAAAGCATCCAAACAGTACAATTCGCCAATTTTTTGGTCTTCAAGTTTAAGTGAACTACGAGCCCCATTGTTAATCCTTTAACGGAAATTAATTGTAACTTTCTACAAGTAGAACAATGATTGGAACACGCAGACGGTTGAAATCTTTGTATATATTGCTTCCATATAGTCTAAGAAACATATATGCAAAGCATCCAAACAGTACCATTCGCCAATTTTTTGTTCTTCAAGTTTAAGTGAACAATGAGCCCCATTGTTAATCCTTTATCGGAAATTATTTGTAACTTTCGACAAGTAGAACAGTGAATGGAACAGGTAGACGGTTGAAATCCTTGTATATATTGCTTCTATATAGTATAAGAAACATATATGCAAAGCATCCAAACAGTACAATTCGCCAATTTTTTGTTCTTCAAGTTTAAGTGAACAATGAGCCCCAATGGTTAATCCGTTATCGGAAATTATTTGTAACTTTCGACAAGTAGAACAATGAATGGAACAGGAGGACTGTTGAAATCTTTGTATATATTGCTTCTATATAGTCTTAGAAATATATATGCAAAGCATCCAAACAGTACCATTCGCCAATTTTTTGTTCTTCAAGATTAAGTGAACTACGAGCCCCATTGATAATCATGAAAGGGAAATTATTTGTAACTTTCTACAAGTAGAACAATGAATAGAACAGTTAGACTGTTGAAATCTTTGTATATATTGCTTCTATATAGTTTAAGAAACATATATGCAAAGCATCCAAACAGTACAATTCGCCAATTTATTGTTCTTCAAGTTTAAGTGAACAACGAGCCCCATTGTTAATCCTTTAAAGGAAATTATTTGTAAATTTCGACAAGTAGAACAATGAATGGAACAGGTAGACTGTTGAAATCATTGTATATATTGCTTCAGTATAGCCTAAGAAACATATATGCAAAGCATCCAAATAGTACAATTCGACAATTTTTTGTTCTTCAAGTTTAAGTGAACAATGAGCCCCATTGTTAATCCTTTATCGGAAATTATTTGTAACTTTCGACAAGTAGAACAGTGAATGGAACAGGTAGACGGTTGAAATCTTTGTATATATTGCTTCTATATAGTATAAGAAACATATATGCAAAGCATCCAAACAGTACAATTCGCCAATTTTTTGTTCTTCAATTTTAAGTAAACTACGATCCCCATTGTTAATCCCTTAACGGAAATTATTTGTGACTTTCGACAAGTAGAACAATGAATGGAACAGGTAGACGGTTGAAATCAATGTATATATTGCTTCTATATAGTCTAAGAAACGTATATGCTAAGCATCCAAACAGTACCATTCGCCAATTTTTTGTTCTTCAAATTTAAGTGAACTACGAGCCCTATTGTTAATCCTTTAAAGGAAATTATTTGTAAATTTCGACAAGTAGAACAATGAATGGAACAGGTAGACGGTTGAAATCAATGTATATATTGCTTCTATATAGTCTAAGAAACATATATGCAAATCATCCAAACAGTACCATTCGCCAATTTTTTGTTCTTCAAGTTTAAGTGAACAATGAGCCCCATTGTTAATCCTTTATCGGAAATTATTTGTAACTTTCGACAAGTAGAACAATGAGTGGATCAGGTAGACGGTTGAAATCATTGTATATATTGCTTCTATATAGCCTACGAAACACATATGCAAAGCATCCAAACAGTACAATTCGCCAATTTTTTGGTCTTCAAGTTTAAGTGAACTACGAGCCCCATTGTTAATCCTTTAACGGAAATTAATTGTAAATTTCTACAAGTAGAACAATGATTGGAACACGCGGACGGTTGAAATCTTTGTATATATTGCTTCCATATAGTCTAAGAAAGATATATGCAAAGCATCCAAACAGTACCATTCGCCAATTTTTTGTTCTTCAAGTTTAAGTGAACAATGAGCCCCATTGTTAATCCTTTATCGGAAATTATTTGTAACTTTCGACAAGTAGAACAGTGAATGGAACAGGTAGACGTTTGAAATCTTTGTATATATTGCTTCTATATAGTATAAGAAACATATATGCAAAGCATCCAAACAGTACAATTCGCCAATTTTTTGTTCTTCAAGATTAAGTGAACTACGAGCCCCATTGATAATCATGAAAGGGAAATTATTTGTAACTTTCTACAAGTAGAACAATGAATAGAACAGTTAGACTGTTGAAATCTTTGTATATATTGCTTCTATATAGTTTAAGAAACATATATGCAAAGCATCCAAACAGTACAATTCGCCAATTTATTGTTCTTCAAGTTTAAGTGAACAACGAGCCCCATTGTTAATCCTTTAACGGAAATTAATTGTAACTTTCTACAAGTAGAACAATGATTGGAACACGCAGACGGTTGAAATCTTTGTATATATTGCTTCCATATAGTCTAAGAAACATATATGCAAAGCATCCAAACAGTACAATTCGCCAATTTTTTGGTCTTCAAGTTTAAGTGAACTACGAGCCCCATTGTTAATCCTTTAACGGAAATTAATTGTAACTTTCTACAAGTAGAACAATGATTGGAACACGCAGACGGTTGAAATCTTTGTATATATTGCTTCCATATAGTCTAAGAAACATATATGCAAAGCATCCAAACAGTACCATTCGCCAATTTTTTGTTCTTCAAGTTTAAGTGAACAATGAGCCCCATTGTTAATCCTTTATCGGAAATTATTTGTAACTTTCGACAAGTAGAACAGTGAATGGAACAGGTAGACGGTTGAAATCTTTGTATATATTGCTTCTATATAGTATAAGAAACATATATGCAAAGCATCCAAACAGTACAATTCGCCAATTTTTTGTTCTTCAAGTTTAAGTGAACAATGAGCCCCAATGGTTAATCCGTTATCGGAAATTATTTGTAACTTTCGACAAGTAGAACAATGAATGGAACAGGAGGACTGTTGAAATCTTTGTATATATTGCTTCTATATAGTTTAAGAAACATATATGCAAAGCATCCAAACAGTACAATTCGCCAATTTATTGTTCTTCAAGTTTAAGTGAACAACGAGCCCCATTGTTAATCCTTTAAAGGAAATTATTTGTAAATTTCGACAAGTAGAACAATGAATGGAACAGGTAGACTGTTGAAATCATTGTATATATTGCTTCAGTATAGCCTAAGAAACATATATGCAAAGCATCCAAATAGTACAATTCGACAATTTTTTGTTCTTCAAGTTTAAGTGAACAATGAGCCCCATTGTTAATCCTTTATCGGAAATTATTTGTAACTTTCGACAAGTAGAACAGTGAATGGAACAGGTAGACGGTTGAAATCTTTGTATATATTGCTTCTATATAGTATAAGAAACATATATGCAAAGCATCCAAACAGTACAATTCGCCAATTTTTTGTTCTTCAATTTTAAGTAAACTACGATCCCCATTGTTAATCCCTTAACGGAAATTATTTGTGACTTTCGACAAGTAGAACAATGAATGGAACAGGTAGACGGTTGAAATCAATGTATATATTGCTTCTATATAGTCTAAGAAACGTATATGCTAAGCATCCAAACAGTACCATTCGCCAATTTTTTGTTCTTCAAATTTAAGTGAACTACGAGCCCTATTGTTAATCCTTTAATGGAAATTATTTGTAAATTTCGACAAGTAGAACAATGAATGGAACAGGTAGACGGTTGAAATCAATGTATATATTGCTTCTATATAGTCTAAGAAACATATATGCAAATCATCCAAACAGTACCATTCGCCAATTTTTTGTTCTTCAAGTTTAAGTGAACAATGAGCCCCATTGTTAATCCTTTATCGGAAATTATTTGTAACTTTCGACAAGTAGAACAATGAGTGGATCAGGTAGACGGTTGAAATCATTGTATATATTGCTTCTATATAGCCTACGAAACACATATGCAAAGCATCCAAACAGTACAATTCGCCAATTTTTTGGTCTTCAAGTTTAAGTGAACTACGAGCCCCATTGTTAATCCTTTAACGGAAATTAATTGTAAATTTCTACAAGTAGAACAATGATTGGAACACGCGGACGGTTGAAATCTTTGTATATATTGCTTCCATATAGTCTAAGAAAGATATATGCAAAGCAACCAAACAGTACCATTCGCCAATTTTTTGTTCTTCAAGTTTAAGTGAACAATGAGCCCCATTGTTAATCCTTTATCGGAAATTATTTGTAACTTTCGACAAGTAGAACAGTGAATGGAACAGGTAGACGTTTGAAATCTTTGTATATATTGCTTCTATATAGTATAAGAAACATATATGCAAAGCATCCAAACAGTACAATTCGCCAATTTTTTGTTCTTCAAGATTAAGTGAACTACGAGCCCCATTGATAATCATGAAAGGGAAATTATTTGTAACTTTCTACAAGTAGAACAATGAATAGAACAGTTAGACTGTTGAAATCTTTGTATATATTGCTTCTATATAGTTTAAGAAACATATATGCAAAGCATCCAAACAGTACAATTCGCCAATTTATTGTTCTTCAAGTTTAAGTGAACAACGAGCCCCATTGTTAATCCTTTAACGGAAATTAATTGTAACTTTCTACAAGTAGAACAATGATTGGAACACGCAGACGGTTGAAATCTTTGTATATATTGCTTCCATATAGTCTAAGAAACATATATGCAAAGCATCCAAACAGTACAATTCGCCAATTTTTTGGTCTTCAAGTTTAAGTGAACTACGAGCCCCATTGTTAATCCTTTAACGGAAATTAATTGTAACTTTCTACAAGTAGAACAATGATTGGAACACGCAGACGGTTGAAATCTTTGTATATATTGCTTCCATATAGTCTAAGAAACATATATGCAAAGCATCCAAACAGTACCATTCGCCAATTTTTTGTTCTTCAAGTTTAAGTGAACAATGAGCCCCATTGTTAATCCTTTATCGGAAATTATTTGTAACTTTCGACAAGTAGAACAGTGAATGGAACAGGTAGACGGTTGAAATCCTTGTATATATTGCTTCTATATAGTATAAGAAACATATATGCAAAGCATCCAAACAGTACAATTCGCCAATTTTTTGTTCTTCAAGTTTAAGTGAACAATGAGCCCCAATGGTTAATCCGTTATCGGAAATTATTTGTAACTTTCGACAAGTAGAACAATGAATGGAACAGGAGGACTGTTGAAATCTTTGTATATATTGCTTCTATATAGTCTTAGAAATATATATGCAAAGCATCCAAACAGTACCATTCGCCAATTTTTTGTTCTTCAAGATTAAGTGAACTACGAGCCCCATTGATAATCATGAAAGGGAAATTATTTGTAACTTTCTACAAGTAGAACAATGAATAGAACAGTTAGACTGTTGAAATCTTTGTATATATTGCTTCTATATAGTTTAAGAAACATATATGCAAAGCATCCAAACAGTACAATTCGCCAATTTATTGTTCTTCAAGTTTAAGCGAACAACGAGCCCCATTGTTAATCCTTTAAAGGAAATTATTTGTAAATTTCGACAAGTAGAACAATGAATGGAACAGGTAGACTGTTGAAATCATTGTATATATTGCTTCAGTATAGCCTAAGAAACATATATGCAAAGCATCCAAATAGTACAATTCGACAATTTTTTGTTCTTCAAGTTTAAGTGAACAATGAGCCCCATTGTTAATCCTTTATCGGAAATTATTTGTAACTTTCGACAAGTAGAACAGTGAATGGAACAGGTAGACGGTTGAAATCTTTATATATATTGCTTCTATATAGTATAAGAAACATATATGCAAAGCATCCAAACAGTACAATTCGCCAATTCTTTGTTCTTCAAGTTTAAGTAAACTACGATCCCCATTGTTAATCCCTTAACGGAAATTATTTGTGACTTTCGACAAGTAGAACAATGAATGGAACAGGTAGACGGTTGAAATCAATGTATATATTGCTTCTATATAGTCTAAGAAACATATATGCAAAGCATCCAAACAGTACCATTCGCCAATTTTTTGTTCTTCAAATTTAAGTGAACTACGAGCCCCATTGTTAATCCTTTAAAGGAAATTATTTGTAAATTTCGACAAGTAGAACAATGAATGGAACAGGTAGACTGTTGAAATCATTGTATATATTGCTTCTATATAGTCTAAGAAACATATATGCATAGCGTCCAAACAGTACAATTCGCCAATTTTTTGCTCTTCAAGCTTAAGTGAACTACGAGCCCCATTGTTAATCCTTTAAAGGAAATTATTTGTAAATTTCGGCAAGTAGAACAATGAATGGAACTGGTAGACGGTTGAAATCTTTTTATATATTGCTTCTATATAGTCTAAGAAACCTATATGCAAAGCATCCAAACAGTACCATTCGCCAATTTTTTGTTCTTCAAGTTTAAGTGAACAACGAGCCCCATTGATAATCATGAAACGGAAATTATTTGTAACTTTCTACAAGTAGAACAATGAAT
Organism: Cerceris ruficornis; assembly: GCA_963989415.1. NCBI lineage: Eukaryota > Metazoa > Arthropoda > Insecta > Hymenoptera > Crabronidae > Cerceris > Cerceris ruficornis. The sequence continues at coordinate 900,621 of CAXDIW010000481.1, read as the reverse complement.
AGAACAGGTAGACGGGTGAAATCTTTCTATATATTGCTTTTAAATAGTCTAAGAAACATATATGCAAAGCATCCAAACAGTACAATTCGCCAATTTTTTGTTCTTCAAGTTTAAGTGAACTACGAGCCCCATTGTTAATCCTTTAAAGGAAATTATTTGTAAATTTCGACAAGTAGAAGAATGAATGGATCATGTAGACGGTTGAAATCATTGTATATATTGCTTCCATATAGTCTAAGAAACATGTACGCAAAGCATCCAAACAGTACCATACTCCAATTTTTTGTTCTTCAAGTTTAAGTAAACTATGATCCCCATTGTTAATCCCTTAACGGAAATTATTTGTAACTTTCGACAAGTAGAACAATGAATGGAACAGGTAGACGGTTGAAATCTTTGTATATATTGCTTCTATATAATCTAAGAAACATATATGCAAAGCATCCAAACAGTACAATTCGCCAATTATTTCATCTTCAAGTTTAAGTGAACTACGAGCCCCATTGTTAATACTTTAACGGAAATTATTTGTAACTTGCGACAAGTAGAACAATGAGTGGAACAGGTAGACGGTTGAAATCAATGTATATATTGCTTCTATATAGTCTAAGAAACATATATGCAAATCATCCAAACAGTACCATTCGCCAATTTTTTGTTCTTCAAGTTTAAGTGAACAATGAGCCCCATTGTTAATCCTTTATCGGAAATTATTTGTAACTTTCGACAAGTAGAACAATGAATGGATCAGGTAGACGGTTGAAATCATTGTATATATTGCTTCTATATAGCCTACGAAACACATATGCAAAGCATCCAAACAGTACAATTCGCCAATTTTTTGGTCTTCAAGCTTAAGTGAACTACGAGCCCCATTGTTAATCCCTTAACGGAAATTATTTGTAACTTTCGACAAGTAGAACAATGAATGGAACAGGTAGACGGTTGAAATCTTTGTATATATTGCTTCTATATAATCTAAGAAACATATATGCAAAGCATCCAAACAGTACAATTCGCCAATTATTTCATCTTCAAGTTTAAGTGAACTACGAGCCCCATTGTTAATACTTTAACGGAAATTAATTGTAACTTTCTACAAGTAGAACAATGATTGGAACACGCAGACGGTTGAAATCTTTGTATATATTGCTTCCATATAGTCTAAGAAACATATATGCAAAGCATCCAAACAGTACCATTCGCCAATTTTTTGTTCTTCAAGTTTAAGTGAACAATGAGCCCCATTGTTAATCCTTTATCGGAAATTATTTGTAACTTTCGACAAGTAGAACAGTGAATGGAACAGGTAGACGGTTGAAATCTTTGTATATATTGCTTCTATATAGTATAAGAAACATATATGCAAAGCATCCAAACAGTACAATTCGCCAATTTTTTGTTCTTCAATTTTAAGTAAACTACGATCCCCATTGTTAATCCCTTAACGGAAATTATTTGTGACTTTCGACAAGTAGAACAATGAATGGAACAGGTAGACGGTTGAAATCAATGTATATATTGCTTCTATATAGCCTACGAAACACATATGCAAAGCATCCAAACAGTACAATTCGCCAATTTTTTGGTCTTCAAGCTTAAGTGAACTACGAGCCCCATTGTTAATCCCTTAACGGAAATTATTTGTAACTTTCGACAAGTAGAACAATGAATGGAACAGGTAGACGGTTGAAATCTTTGTATATATTGCTTCTATATAATCTAAGAAACATATATGCAAAGCATCCAAACAGTACAATTCGCCAATTATTTCATCTTCAAGTTTAAGTGAACTACGAGCCCCATTGTTAATACTTTAACGGAAATTAATTGTAACTTTCTACAAGTAGAACAATGATTGGAACACGCAGACGGTTGAAATCTTTGTATATATTGCTTCCATATAGTCTAAGAAACATATATGCAAAGCATCCAAACAGTACCATTCGCCAATTTTTTGTTCTTCAAGTTTAAGTGAACAATGAGCCCCATTGTTAATCCTTTATCGGAGATTATTTGTAACTTTCGACAAGTAGAACAATGAATGGAACAGGTAGCCGGTTGAAATCAATGTATATATTGCTTCTATATAGTCTAAGAAACATATATGCAAAGCATCCAAACAGTACAATTCGCGAATTTATTGTTCTTCAAGTTTAAGTGAACAACGAGCCCCATTGTTAATCCTTTAAAGGAAATTATTTGTAAATTTCGACAAGTAGAACAATGATTGGAACATGTAGACGGTTGAAATCTTTGTTTATATTGCTTCCATATAGTCTAAGAAACATGTACGCAAAGCATCCAAACAGTACCAATCGCCAATTTTTTGTTCTTCACGTTTAAGTGAACAATGAGCCCCAATGGTTAATCCTTTATCGGAAATTATTTGTAATTTTCGACAAGTAGAACAATGAATGGAACAGGTAGACGGTTGAAATCTTTGTACATATTGCTTCTATATAATCTAAGAAACATATATGCAAAGCATCTAAACAGTAACAATCGCCAATTTTTTGATCTTCAAGTTTAAGTGAACAGCGAGCCCCATTGATAATCATGAAATGGAAATTATTTGTAACTTTCTACAAGTAGAACAATGAATAGTACAGTTAGACGGGTGAAATCTTTCTATATATTGCTTCTAAATAGTCTAAGAAACATGTACGCAAAGCATCCAAACAGTAGCATTCGCCAATTTTTTGATCTTCAAGTTTAAGTGAACAATGAGCCCCATTGTTAATCCTTTAAAGGAAATTATTTGTAACTTTCGACAAGTAGAACAATGAATGTAACTGGTAGACGGTTGAAATCTTTTTATATATTGCTTCTATATAGACTAAGAAACCTATATGCAAAGCATTTAAACAGTAACATTCGCCAATTTTTTGATTTTCAAGTTTAAGTGAACAATGAGCCCCATTGTTAATCCTTTATCGGAAATTATTTGTAACTTTCGACAAGTAGAACAATGAATGGAACATGTAGACGGTTGAAATCTTTGTATATATTGCTTCTATGTAGTCTAAGAAACATATATGCAAAGCATCCAAACAGTATAATTCGCCAATTTATTGATCTTCAAGTTTAAGTGAACAATGAGCCCCATGGTTAATCCTTTATCGGAAATTAATTGTAACTTTCGACAAGTAGAACAATGAGTGGAACAGGTAGACGGTTGAAATCTTTGTATATATTGCTTCTATATAATCTAAGAAACATATATGCAAAGCATCCAAACAGTACAATTCGCCAATTATTTCATCTTCAAGTTTAACTGAACTACGAGCCCCATTGTTAATACTTTAACGGAAATTATTTGTTACTTGCGACAAGTAGAAAATGAGTGGATCAGGTAGACGGTTGAAAGCAATGTATATATTGCTTCTATATAGTCTAAGAAACATATATGCAAAGCATCCAAACAGTACCATTCGCCAATTTTTTGTTCTTCAAGTTTAAGTGAACAATGAGCCCTATTGTTAATCCATTGAGGGAAATTATTTGCAACTTTCGACAAGTAGAACAATGAATGTTACTGGTAGACGGTTGAAATCTTTTTATATATTGCTTCTATATAGACTAAGAAACCTATATGCAAAGCATCTAAACAGTAGCATTCGCCAATTTTTTGATCTTCAAGTTTAAGTGAACAATGAGCCCCATTGTTTATCCTTTATCGGAAATTATTTGTAACTTTCGACAAGTAGAACAATGAATGGAACAGGTAGACGGTTGAAATCTTTGTATATATTGCTTCTATATAGTCTAAGAAACATATATGCAAAGCATCCAAACAGTACAATTTGCCAATTTATTGATCTTCAAGTTTAAGTGAACAATGAGCCCCATGGTTAATCCTTTATCGGAAATTATTTGTAACTTTCGACAAGTAGAACAATGAATGGAACAGGTAGACGGTTGAAATCTTTGTATATATTGCTTCTATATAATCTAAGAAACATATATGCAAAGCATCCAAACAGTACAATTCGCCAATTATTTCATCTTCAAGTTTAAGTGAACTACGAGCCCCATTGTTAATCCTTTATCGGAAATTATTTGTAACTTTCGACAAGTAGAACAATGAATGTAACAGGTAGACGTTTGAAATCTTTGTATCTATTGCTTCTATATAGTCTAAGAAACATATATGCAAAGCATCCACCAGTACAATTCGCCAATTTATTGATCTTCAAGTTTAAGTGAACAATGAGCCCCATGGTTAATCCTTTATTGGAAATTATTTGTAACTTTCGACAAGTAGAACAATGAATGGAACAGGTAGACGGTTGAAATCTTTGTATATATTGCTTCTATATAATCTAAGAAACACATATGCAAAGCATCCAAACAGTACAATTCGCCAATTTATTGTTCTTCAAGTTTAAGTGAACAACGAGCCCCATTGTTAATCCTTTAATGAAAATTATTTGTAACTTTCTACAAGTAGAACAATGAATAGTACAGTTAGACGGGTGAAATCTTTCTATATATTGCTTCTAAATAGTCTAAGAAACATGTACGCAAAACATCCAAACAGTACCATTCGCCAATTTTTTGTTCTTCAAGTTTAAGTGTACAATGAGCCCCAATGGTTAATCCGTTATCGGAAATTATTTGTAACTTGCGACAAGTAGAACAATGAGTGGAACAGGTAGTCGGTTGAAATCAATGTATATATTGCTTCTATATAGTCTAAGAAACATATATGCAAAGCATCCAAACAGTACAATTCGCCAATTATTTCATCTTCAAGTTTAAGTGAACTACGAGCCCCATTGTTAATACTTTAACGGAAATTATTTGTAACTTGCGACAAGTAGAAAATGAGTGGATCAGGTAGACGGTTGTAAGCAATGTATATATTGCTTCTATATAGTCTAAGAAACATATATGCAAAGCATCCAAACAGTACCATTCGCCAATTTTTTGTTCTTCAAGTTTAAGTGAACTACGAGCCCCATTGTTAATCCTTTAAAGGAAATTATTTGTAACATTCGACAAGTAGAACAATGAATGGAACAGGTAGACGGTTGAAATCATTGTATATATTGCTTCTATATAATCTAAGAAACATATATTCAAAGCATCCAGACAGTACCATTCGCCAATTTTTTGTTCTTCAAGTTTAAGTGATCTACGAGCCCCATTGTTAATCCTTTATCGGAAATTATTTGTAATTTTCGACAAGTAGAACAATGAATGGAACAGGTAGACGGTTGAAATCTTTGTATATATTGCTTCTATATAATCTAAGAAACATATATGCAAAGCATCTAAACGGTAACAATCGCCAATTTTTTGATCTTCAAGTTTAAGTGAACAGCGAGCCCCATTGATAATCATGAAATGGAAATTATTTGTAACTTTCTACAAGTAGAACAATGAATAGTACAGGTAGACGGGTGAAATCTTTCTATATATTGCTTCTAAATAGTCTAAGAAACATATATGAAAAGCATCCAAACAGTACAATTCGCCAATTTTTTGTTCTTCAAGTTTAAGTGAACTACGAGCCCCATTGTTAATCCTTTAAAGGAAATTATTTCTAAATTTCGACAAGTAGAACAATGAATGGATCATGTAGACGGTTGAAATCACTGTATATATTGCTTCTATATAGTCTACGAAACATATATGCAAAGCATCCAAACAGTACCATTCGCCAATTTTTTGTTCTTCAAGTTTAAGTGAACAACGAGCCCTATTGTTAATCCTTTAAAGGAAATTATTTGTAAATTTCGACAAGTAGAACAGTGATTGGAACAGGTAGACGGTTGAAATATTTGTATATATTGCTTCTATATAGTCTAAGAAACATATATGCAAAGAATCCAAACAGTACCATACGCCAATTTATTGTTCTTCAAGTTTAAGTGAACAACGAGCCCCATTGTTAATCCTTTAAAGGAAATTATTTGTAAATTTCGTCAAGTAGAACAATGAATGGAACAGGTAGACGGTTGAAATCTTTGTATATATTGCTTCTATATAGTCTATGAAACATATATGCAAAGCATCCAAACAGTACAATTCGCGAATTTATTGTTCTTCAAGTTTAAGTGAACAACGAGCCCCATTGATAATTATGAAAGGGAAATTATTTGTATCTTGCTACAAGTAGAACAATGAATAGAACAGGTAGACTGTTGAAATCTTTGTATAAATTGCTTCTATATAGTCTAAGATACAGTTATGCAAATCATCCAAACAGTACAATTTCCCAATTTATTGTTCTTCAAGTTTAAGTGAACAACGAGCCCCATTGTTAATCATGAAATGGAAATTATTTGTAAATTTCGACAAGTAGATCAATGAATAGTACAGGTAGACTGTTGAAATCATTGTATACATTGCTTCTATATAATCTAAGAAACATATATGCAAAGCATCCAAACAGTACCATTCGCCAATTTTTTGTTCTTCAAGTTTAAGTGAACAACGAGCCCCATTGTTAATCCTTTAAAGGAAATTATTTGTAAATTTCGACAAGTAGAACAGTGATTGGAACAGGTAGACGGTTGAAATATTTGTATATATTGCTTCTATATAGTCTAAGAAACATATATGCAAAGAATCCAAACAGTACCATACGCCAATTTATTGTTCTTCAAGTTTAAGTGAACAACGAGCCCTATTGTTAATCCTTTAAAGGAAATTATTTGTAAATTTCGACAAGTAGAACAGTGATTGGAACAGGTAGACGGTTGAAATATTTGTATATATTGCTTCTATATAGTCTAAGAAACATATATGCAAAGAATCCAAACAGTACCATACGCCAATTTATTGTTCTTCAAATTTAAGTGAACAACGAGCCCCATTGTTAATCCTTTAAAGGAAATTATTTGTAAATTTCGTCAAGTAGAACAATGAATGGAACAGGTAGACGGTTGAAATCTTTGTATATATTGCTTCTATATAGTCTATGAAACATATATGCAAAGCATCCAAACAGTACAATTCGGGAATTTATTGTTCTTCAAGTTTAAGTGAACAACGAGCCCCATTGATAATCATGAAAGGGAAATTATTTGTATCTTGCTACAAGTAGAACAATGAATAGAACAGGTAGACTGTTGAAATCTTTGTATATATTGCTTCTATATAGTCTAAGATACAGTTATGCAAATCATCCAAACAGTACAATTTCCCAATTTATTGTTCTTCAAGTTTAAGTGAACAACGAGCCCCATTGTTAATCATGAAATGGAAATTATTTGTAACTTTCTACAAGTAGAACAATGAATAGTACAGGTAGACTGTTGAAATCATTGTATATATTGCTTCTATATAATCTAAGAAACATATATGCAAAGCATCCAAACAGTACCATTCGCCAATTTTTTGTTCTTCAAGTTTAAGTGAACAACGAGCCCCATTGTTAATCCTTTAAAGGAAATTATTTGTAAATTTCGACAAGTAGAACAGTGATTGGAACAGGTAGACGGTTGAAATATTTGTATATATTGCTTCCATATAGTCTAAGAAACATATATGCAAAGCATCCAAACAGTACAATTCGCCAATTTTTTGGTCTTCAAGTTTAAGTGAACTACGAGCCCCATTGTTAATCATGAAATGGAAATTATTTGTAACTTTCTACAAGTAGAACAATGAATAGAACAGTTAGACTGTTGAAATCTTTGTATATATTGCTTCTATATAGTTTAAGAAACATATATGCAAAGCATCCAAACAGTACAATTCGCCAATTTATTGTTCTTCAAGTTTAAGTGAACAACGAGCCCCATTGTTAATCCTTTAACAGAAATTAATTGTAACTTTCTACAAGTAGAACAATGATTGGAACACGCAGACGGTTGAAATCTTTGTATATATTGCTTCCATATAGTCTAAGAAACATATATGCAAAGCATCCAAACAGTACAATTCGCCAATTTTTTGGTCTTCAAGTTTAAGTGAACTACGAGCCCCATTGTTAATCCTTTAACGGAAATTAATTGTAACTTTCTACAAGTAGAACAATGATTGGAACACGCAGACGGTTGAAATCTTTGTATATATTGCTTCCATATAGTCTAAGAAACATATATGCAAAGCATCCAAACAGTACCATTCGCCAATTTTTTGTTCTTCAAGTTTAAGTGAACAATGAGCCCCATTGTTAATCCTTTATCGGAAATTATTTGTAACTTTCGACAAGTAGAACAGTGAATGGAACAGGTAGACGGTTGAAATCTTTGTATATATTGCTTCTATATAGTATAAGAAACATATATGCAAAGCATCCAAACAGTACAATTCGCCAATTTTTTGTTCTTCAAGTTTAAGTGAACAATGAGCCCCAATGGTTAATCCGTTATCGGAAATTATTTGTAACTTTCGACAAGTAGAACAATGAATGGAACAGGAGGACTGTTGAAATCTTTGTATATATTGCTTCTATATAGTCTTAGAAATATATATGCAAAGCATCCAAACAGTACCATTCGCCAATTTTTTGTTCTTCAAGATTAAGTGAACTACGAGCCCCATTGATAATCATGAAAGGGAAATTATTTGTATCTTGCTACAAGTAGAACAATGAATGGAACATGTAGACGGTTGAAATCTTTGTATATATTGCTTCTATGTAGTCTAAGAAACATATATGCAAAGCATCCAAACAGTATAATTCGCCAATTTATTGATCTTCAAGTTTAAGTGAACAATGAGCCCCATGGTTAATCCTTTATCGGAAATTAATTGTAACTTTCGACAAGTAGAACAATGAGTGGAACAGGTAGACGGTTGAAATCTTTGTATATATTGCTTCTATATAATCTAAGAAACATATATGCAAAGCATCCAAACAGTACAATTCGCCAATTATTTCATCTTCAAGTTTAACTGAACTACGAGCCCCATTGTTAATACTTTAACGGAAATTATTTGTAACTTGCGACAAGTAGAAAATGAGTGGATCAGGTAGACGGTTGAAAGCAATGTATATATTGCTTCTATATAGTCTAAGAAACATATATGCAAAGCATCCAAACAGTACCATTCGCCAATTTTTTGTTCTTCAAGTTTAAGTGAACAATGAGCCCTATTGTTAATCCATTGAGGGAAATTATTTGCAACTTTCGACAAGTAGAACAATGAATGTTACTGGTAGACGGTTGAAATCTTTTTATATATTGCTTCTATATAGACTAAGAAACCTATATGCAAAGCATCTAAACAGTAGCATTCGCCAATTTTTTGATCTTCAAGTTTAAGTGAACAATGAGCCCCATTGTTTATCCTTTATCGGAAATTATTTGTAACTTTCGACAAGTAGAACAATGAATGGAACAGGTAGACGGTTGAAATCTTTGTATATATTGCTTCTATATAGTCTAAGAAACATATATGCAAAGCATCCAAACAGTACAATTTGCCAATTTATTGATCTTCAAGTTTAAGTGAACAATGAGCCCCATGGTTAATCCTTTATCGGAAATTATTTGTAACTTTCGACAAGTAGAACAATGAATGGAACAGGTAGACGGTTGAAATCTTTGTATATATTGCTTCTATATAATCTAAGAAACATATATGCAAAGCATCCAAACAGTACAATTCGCCAATTATTTCATCTTCAAGTTTAAGTGAACTACGAGCCCCATTGTTAATCCTTTATCGGAAATTATTTGTAACTTTCGACAAGTAGAACAATGAATGGAACAGGTAGACGTTTGAAATCTTTGTATCTATTGCTTCTATATAGTCTAAGAAACATATATGCAAAGCATCCACCAGTACAATTCGCCAATTTATTGATCTTCAAGTTTAAGTGAACAATGAGCCCCATGGTTAATCCTTTATTGGAAATTATTTGTAACTTTCTACAAGTAGAACAATGAATAGAACAGTTAGACTGTTGAAATCTTTGTATATATTGCTTCTATATAGTTTAAGAAACATATATGCAAAGCATCCAAACAGTACAATTCGCCAATTTATTGTTCTTCAAGTTTAAGCGAACAACGAGCCCCATTGTTAATCCTTTAAAGGAAATTATTTGTAAATTTCGACAAGTAGAACAATGAATGGAACAGGTAGACTGTTGAAATCATTGTATATATTGCTTCAGTATAGCCTAAGAAACATATATGCAAAGCATCCAAATAGTACAATTCGACAATTTTTTGTTCTTCAAGTTTAAGTGAACAATGAGCCCCATTGTTAATCCTTTATCGGAAATTATTTGTAACTTTCGACAAGTAGAACAGTGAATGGAACAGGTAGACGGTTGAAATCTTTATATATATTGCTTCTATATAGTATAAGAAACATATATGCAAAGCATCCAAACAGTACAATTCGCCAATTCTTTGTTCTTCAAGTTTAAGTAAACTACGATCCCCATTGTTAATCCCTTAACGGAAATTATTTGTGACTTTCGACAAGTAGAACAATGAATGGAACAGGTAGACGGTTGAAATCAATGTATATATTGCTTCTATATAGTCTAAGAAACATATATGCAAAGCATCCAAACAGTACCATTCGCCAATTTTTTGTTCTTCAAATTTAAGTGAACTACGAGCCCCATTGTTAATCCTTTAAAGGAAATTATTTGTAAATTTCGACCAGTAGAACAATGAATGGAACAGGTAGACTGTTGAAATCATTGTATATATTGCTTCTATATAGTCTAAGAAACATATATGCATAGCGTCCAAACAGTACAATTCGCCAATTTTTTGCTCTTCAAGCTTAAGTGAACTACGAGCCCCATTGTTAATCCTTTAAAGGAAATTATTTGTAAATTTCGGCAAGTAGAACAATGAATGGAATAGGTAGACGGTTGAAATCATTGTATATATTGCTTCTATATAGTCTAAGAAACATATCTGCAAATCATCCAAACAGTACAATTCGCCAATTATTTGATCTTCAAGTTTAAGTGAACTACGAGCCCCATTGTTAATACTTTAACGGAAATTATTTGTAACTTGCGACAAGTAGAACAATGAATGGAACAGGTAGACGGTTGAAATCAATGTATATATTGCATCTATATAGTCTACGAAACATATATGCAAAGCATCCAAACAGTACCATTCGCCAATTTTTTGTTCGTCAAGTTTAAGTGAACAACGAGCCCCATTGTTAATCATTTAAAGCAAATTATTTGTAAATTTCGACAAGTAGAACAATGATTGGAACACGTAGACGGTTGAAATCTTTGTATATATTGCTTCCATACAGCCTAAGAAACATGTACGCAAAGCATCCAAACAGTACCATTCGCCAATTATTTCATCTTCAAGTTTAACTGAACTACGAGCCCCATTGTTAATACTTTAACGGAAATTATTTGTAACTTGCGACAAGTAGAAAATGAGTGGATCAGGTAGACGGTTGAAAGCAATGTATATATTGCTTCTATATAGTCTAAGAAACATATATGCAAAGCATCCAAACAGTACCATTCGCCAATTTTTTGTTCTTCAAGTTTAAGTGAACAATGAGCCCTATTGTTAATCCATTGAGGGAAATTATTTGCAACTTTCGACAAGTAGAACAATGAATGTTACTGGTAGACGGTTGAAATCTTTTTATATATTGCTTCTATATAGACTAAGAAACCTATATGCAAAGCATCTAAACAGTAGCATTCGCCAATTTTTTGATCTTCAAGTTTAAGTGAACAATGAGCCCCATTGTTTATCCTTTATCGGAAATTATTTGTAACTTTCGACAAGTAGAACAATGAATGGAACAGGTAGACGGTTGAAATCTTTGTATATATTGCTTCTATATAGTCTAAGAAACATATATGCAAAGCATCCAAACAGTACAATTTGCCAATTTATTGATCTTCAAGTTTAAGTGAACAATGAGCCCCATGGTTAATCCTTTATCGGAAATTATTTGTAACTTTCGACAAGTAGAACAATGAATGGAACAGGTAGACGGTTGAAATCTTTGTATATATTGCTTCTATATAATCTAAGAAACATATATGCAAAGCATCCAAACAGTACAATTCGCCAATTATTTCATCTTCAAGTTTAAGTGAACTACGAGCCCCATTGTTAATCCTTTATCGGAAATTATTTGTAACTTTCGACAAGTAGAACAATGAATGGAACAGGTAGACGTTTGAAATCTTTGTATCTATTGCTTCTATATAGTCTAAGAAACATATATGCAAAGCATCCACCAGTACAATTCGCCAATTTATTGATCTTCAAGTTTAAGTGAACAATGAGCCCCATGGTTAATCCTTTATTGGAAATTATTTGTAACTTTCTACAAGTAGAACAATGAATAGAACAGTTAGACTGTTGAAATCTTTGTATATATTGCTTCTATATAGTTTAAGAAACATATATGCAAAGCATCCAAACAGTACAATTCGCCAATTTATTGTTCTTCAAGTTTAAGCGAACAACGAGCCCCATTGTTAATCCTTTAAAGGAAATTATTTGTAAATTTCGACAAGTAGAACAATGAATGGAACAGGTAGACTGTTGAAATCATTGTATATATTGCTTCAGTATAGCCTAAGAAACATATATGCAAAGCATCCAAATAGTACAATTCGACAATTTTTTGTTCTTCAAGTTTAAGTGAACAATGAGCCCCATTGTTAATCCTTTATCGGAAATTATTTGTAACTTTCGACAAGTAGAACAGTGAATGGAACAGGTAGACGGTTGAAATCTTTATATATATTGCTTCTATATAGTATAAGAAACATATATGCAAAGCATCCAAACAGTACAATTCGCCAATTCTTTGTTCTTCAAGTTTAAGTAAACTACGATCCCCATTGTTAATCCCTTAACGGAAATTATTTGTGACTTTCGACAAGTAGAACAATGAATGGAACAGGTAGACGGTTGAAATCAATGTATATATTGCTTCTATATAGTCTAAGAAACATATATGCAAAGCATCCAAACAGTACCATTCGCCAATTTTTTGTTCTTCAAATTTAAGTGAACTACGAGCCCCATTGTTAATCCTTTAAAGGAAATTATTTGTAAATTTCGACCAGTAGAACAATGAATGGAACAGGTAGACTGTTGAAATCATTGTATATATTGCTTCTATATAGTCTAAGAAACATATATGCATAGCGTCCAAACAGTACAATTCGCCAATTTTTTGCTCTTCAAGCTTAAGTGAACTACGAGCCCCATTGTTAATCCTTTAAAGGAAATTATTTGTAAATTTCGGCAAGTAGAACAATGAATGGAATAGGTAGACGGTTGAAATCATTGTATATATTGCTTCTATATAGTCTAAGAAACATATCTGCAAATCATCCAAACAGTACAATTCGCCAATTATTTGATCTTCAAGTTTAAGTGAACTACGAGCCCCATTGTTAATACTTTAACGGAAATTATTTGTAACTTGCGACAAGTAGAACAATGAATGGAACAGGTAGACGGTTGAAATCAATGTATATATTGCATCTATATAGTCTACGAAACATATATGCAAAGCATCCAAACAGTACCATTCGCCAATTTTTTGTTCGTCAAGTTTAAGTGAACAACGAGCCCCATTGTTAATCATTTAAAGCAAATTATTTGTAAATTTCGACAAGTAGAACAATGATTGGAACACGTAGACGGTTGAAATCTTTGTATATATTGCTTCCATACAGCCTAAGAAACATGTACGCAAAGCATCCAAACAGTACCATTCGCCAATTATTTCATCTTCAAGTTTAAGTGAACTACGAGCCCCATTGTTAATACTTTAATGGAAATTATTTGTAACTTTCGACAAGTAGAACAATGAGTGGAACAGGTAGACGGTTGAAATCAATGTATATATTGTTTCTATATAGTCTAAGAAACATATATGCAAATCATCCAAACAGTACCATTCGCCAATTTTTTGTTCTTCAAGTTTAAGTGAACAATGAGCCCCATTGTTAATCCTTTATCGGAAATTATTTGTAACTTTCGACAAGTAGAACAATGAATGGAACTGGTAGACGGTTGAAATCTTTTTATATATTGCTTCTATATAGTCTAAGAAACATATATGCAAAGCATCCAAATAGTACCAGTCGCCAATTTTTTGTGCTTCAAGTTTAAGTGAACAACGAGGCCCATTGATAATCATGAAACGGAAATTATTTGTAACTTTCGACAAGTAGAACAATGAATGGAACTGGTAGACGGTTGAAATCTTTTTATATATTGCTTCTATATAGTCTAAGAAACCTATATGCAAAGCATCCAAACAGTACCATTCGCCAATTTTTTGTTCTTCAAGTTTAAGTGAACAACGAGCCCCATTGATAATCATGAAACGGAAATTATTTGTAACTTTCTACAAGTAGAACAATGAATAGAACAGGTAGACGGGTGAAATCTTTCTATATATTGCTTTTAAATAGTCTAAGAAACATATATGCAAAGCATCCAAACAGTACAATTCGCCAATTTTTTGTTCTTCAAGTTTAAGTGAACTACGAGCCCCATTGTTAATCCTTTAAAGGAAATTATTTGTAAATTTCGACAAGTAGAAGAATGAATGGATCATGTAGACGGTTGAAATCATTGTATATATTGCTTCCATATAGTCTAAGAAACATGTACGCAAAGCATCCAAACAGTACCATACTCCAATTTTTTGTTCTTCAAGTTTAAGTAAACTATGATCCCCATTGTTAATCCCTTAACGGAAATTATTTGTAACTTTCGACAAGTAGAACAATGAATGGAACAGGTAGACGGTTGAAATCTTTGTATATATTGCTTCTATATAATCTAAGAAACATATATGCAAAGCATCCAAACAGTACAATTCGCCAATTATTTCATCTTCAAGTTTAAGTGAACTACGAGCCCCATTGTTAATACTTTAACGGAAATTATTTGTAACTTGCGACAAGTAGAACAATGAGTGGAACAGGTAGACGGTTGAAATCAATGTATATATTGCTTCTATATAGTCTAAGAAACATATATGCAAATCATCCAAACAGTACCATTCGCCAATTTTTTGTTCTTCAAGTTTAAGTGAACAATGAGCCCCATTGTTAATCCTTTATCGGAAATTATTTGTAACTTTCGACAAGTAGAACAATGAATGGATCAGGTAGACGGTTGAAATCATTGTATATATTGCTTCTATATAGCCTACGAAACACATATGCAAAGCATCCAAACAGTACAATTCGCCAATTTTTTGGTCTTCAAGCTTAAGTGAACTACGAGCCCCATTGTTAATCCCTTAACGGAAATTATTTGTAACTTTCGACAAGTAGAACAATGAATGGAACAGGTAGACGGTTGAAATCTTTGTATATATTGCTTCTATATAATCTAAGAAACATATATGCAAAGCATCCAAACAGTACAATTCGCCAATTATTTCATCTTCAAGTTTAAGTGAACTACGAGCCCCATTGTTAATACTTTAACGGAAATTAATTGTAACTTTCTACAAGTAGAACAATGATTGGAACACGCAGACGGTTGAAATCTTTGTATATATTGCTTCCATATAGTCTAAGAAACATATATGCAAAGCATCCAAACAGTACCATTCGCCAATTTTTTGTTCTTCAAGTTTAAGTGAACAATGAGCCCCATTGTTAATCCTTTATCGGAAATTATTTGTAACTTTCGACAAGTAGAACAGTGAATGGAACAGGTAGACGGTTGAAATCTTTGTATATATTGCTTCTATATAGTATAAGAAACATATATGCAAAGCATCCAAACAGTACAATTCGCCAATTTTTTGTTCTTCAATTTTAAGTAAACTACGATCCCCATTGTTAATCCCTTAACGGAAATTATTTGTGACTTTCGACAAGTAGAACAATGAATGGAACAGGTAGACGGTTGAAAGCAATGTATATATTGCTTCTATATAGCCTACGAAACACATATGCAAAGCATCCAAACAGTACAATTCGCCAATTTTTTGGTCTTCAAGCTTAAGTGAACTACGAGCCCCATTGTTAATCCCTTAACGGAAATTATTTGTAACTTTCGACAAGTAGAACAATGAATGGAACAGGTAGACGGTTGAAATCTTTGTATATATTGCTTCTATATAATCTAAGAAACATATATGCAAAGCATCCAAACAGTACAATTCGCCAATTATTTCATCTTCAAGTTTAAGTGAACTACGAGCCCCATTGTTAATACTTTAACGGAAATTAATTGTAACTTTCTACAAGTAGAACAATGATTGGAACACGCAGACGGTTGAAATCTTTGTATATATTGCTTCCATATAGTCTAAGAAACATATATGCAAAGCATCCAAACAGTACCATTCGCCAATTTTTTGTTCTTCAAGTTTAAGTGAACAATGAGCCCCATTGTTAATCCTTTATCGGAAATTATTTGTAACTTTCGACAAGTAGAACAATGAATGGAACAGGTAGACGTTTGAAATCTTTGTATCTATTGCTTCTATATAGTCTAAGAAACATATATGCAAAGCATCCACCAGTACAATTCGCCAATTTATTGATCTTCAAGTTTAAGTGAACAATGAGCCCCATGGTTAATCCTTTATTGGAAATTATTTGTAACTTTCTACAAGTAGAACAATGAATAGAACAGTTAGACTGTTGAAATCTTTGTATATATTGCTTCTATATAGTTTAAGAAACATATATGCAAAGCATCCAAACAGTACAATTCGCCAATTTATTGTTCTTCAAGTTTAAGCGAACAACGAGCCCCATTGTTAATCCTTTAAAGGAAATTATTTGTAAATTTCGACAAGTAGAACAATGAATGGAACAGGTAGACTGTTGAAATCATTGTATATATTGCTTCAGTATAGCCTAAGAAACATATATGCAAAGCATCCAAATAGTACAATTCGACAATTTTTTGTTCTTCAAGTTTAAGTGAACAATGAGCCCCATTGTTAATCCTTTATCGGAAATTATTTGTAACTTTCGACAAGTAGAACAGTGAATGGAACAGGTAGACGGTTGAAATCTTTATATATATTGCTTCTATATAGTATAAGAAACATATATGCAAAGCATCCAAACAGTACAATTCGCCAATTCTTTGTTCTTCAAGTTTAAGTAAACTACGATCCCCATTGTTAATCCCTTAACGGAAATTATTTGTGACTTTCGACAAGTAGAACAATGAATGGAACAGGTAGACGGTTGAAATCAATGTATATATTGCTTCTATATAGTCTAAGAAACATATATGCAAAGCATCCAAACAGTACCATTCGCCAATTTTTTGTTCTTCAAATTTAAGTGAACTACGAGCCCCATTGTTAATCCTTTAAAGGAAATTATTTGTAAATTTCGACCAGTAGAACAATGAATGGAACAGGTAGACTGTTGAAATCATTGTATATATTGCTTCTATATAGTCTAAGAAACATATATGCATAGCGTCCAAACAGTACAATTCGCCAATTTTTTGCTCTTCAAGCTTAAGTGAACTACGAGCCCCATTGTTAATCCTTTAAAGGAAATTATTTGTAAATTTCGGCAAGTAGAACAATGAATGGAATAGGTAGACGGTTGAAATCATTGTATATATTGCTTCTATATAGTCTAAGAAACATATCTGCAAATCATCCAAACAGTACAATTCGCCAATTATTTGATCTTCAAGTTTAAGTGAACTACGAGCCCCATTGTTAATACTTTAACGGAAATTATTTGTAACTTGCGACAAGTAGAACAATGAATGGAACAGGTAGACGGTTGAAATCAATGTATATATTGCATCTATATAGTCTACGAAACATATATGCAAAGCATCCAAACAGTACCATTCGCCAATTTTTTGTTCGTCAAGTTTAAGTGAACAACGAGCCCCATTGTTAATCATTTAAAGCAAATTATTTGTAAATTTCGACAAGTAGAACAATGATTGGAACACGTAGACGGTTGAAATCTTTGTATATATTGCTTCCATACAGCCTAAGAAACATGTACGCAAAGCATCCAAACAGTACCATTCGCCAATTATTTCATCTTCAAGTTTAAGTGAACTACGAGCCCCATTGTTAATACTTTAATGGAAATTATTTGTAACTTTCGACAAGTAGAACAATGAGTGGAACAGGTAGACGGTTGAAATCAATGTATATATTGTTTCTATATAGTCTAAGAAACATATATGCAAATCATCCAAACAGTACCATTCGCCAATTTTTTGTTCTTCAAGTTTAAGTGAACAATGAGCCCCATTGTTAATCCTTTATCGGAAATTATTTGTAACTTTCGACAAGTAGAACAATGAATGGAACTGGTAGACGGTTGAAATCTTTTTATATATTGCTTCTATATAGTCTAAGAAACATATATGCAAAGCATCCAAATAGTACCAGTCGCCAATTTTTTGTGCTTCAAGTTTAAGTGAACAACGAGGCCCATTGATAATCATGAAACGGAAATTATTTGTAACTTTCGACAAGTAGAACAATGAATGGAACTGGTAGACGGTTGAAATCTTTTTATATATTGCTTCTATATAGTCTAAGAAACCTATATGCAAAGCATCCAAACAGTACCATTCGCCAATTTTTTGTTCTTCAAGTTTAAGTGAACAACGAGCCCCATTGATAATCATGAAACGGAAATTATTTGTAACTTTCTACAAGTAGAACAATGAATAGAACAGGTAGACGGGTGAAATCTTTCTATATATTGCTTTTAAATAGTCTAAGAAACATATATGCAAAGCATCCAAACAGTACAATTCGCCAATTTTTTGTTCTTCAAGTTTAAGTGAACTACGAGCCCCATTGTTAATCCTTTAAAGGAAATTATTTGTAAATTTCGACAAGTAGAAGAATGAATGGATCATGTAGACGGTTGAAATCATTGTATATATTGCTTCCATATAGTCTAAGAAACATGTACGCAAAGCATCCAAACAGTACCATACTCCAATTTTTTGTTCTTCAAGTTTAAGTAAACTATGATCCCCATTGTTAATCCCTTAACGGAAATTATTTGTAACTTTCGACAAGTAGAACAATGAATGGAACAGGTAGACGGTTGAAATCTTTGTATATATTGCTTCTATATAATCTAAGAAACATATATGCAAAGCATCCAAACAGTACAATTCGCCAATTATTTCATCTTCAAGTTTAAGTGAACTACGAGCCCCATTGTTAATACTTTAACGGAAATTATTTGTAACTTGCGACAAGTAGAACAATGAGTGGAACAGGTAGACGGTTGAAATCAATGTATATATTGCTTCTATATAGTCTAAGAAACATATATGCAAATCATCCAAACAGTACCATTCGCCAATTTTTTGTTCTTCAAGTTTAAGTGAACAATGAGCCCCATTGTTAATCCTTTATCGGAAATTATTTGTAACTTTCGACAAGTAGAACAATGAATGGATCAGGTAGACGGTTGAAATCATTGTATATATTGCTTCTATATAGCCTACGAAACACATATGCAAAGCATCCAAACAGTACAATTCGCCAATTTTTTGGTCTTCAAGCTTAAGTGAACTACGAGCCCCATTGTTAATCCCTTAACGGAAATTATTTGTAACTTTCGACAAGTAGAACAATGAATGGAACAGGTAGACGGTTGAAATCTTTGTATATATTGCTTCTATATAATCTAAGAAACATATATGCAAAGCATCCAAACAGTACAATTCGCCAATTATTTCATCTTCAAGTTTAAGTGAACTACGAGCCCCATTGTTAATACTTTAACGGAAATTAATTGTAACTTTCTACAAGTAGAACAATGATTGGAACACGCAGACGGTTGAAATCTTTGTATATATTGCTTCCATATAGTCTAAGAAACATATATGCAAAGCATCCAAACAGTACCATTCGCCAATTTTTTGTTCTTCAAGTTTAAGTGAACAATGAGCCCCATTGTTAATCCTTTATCGGAAATTATTTGTAACTTTCGACAAGTAGAACAGTGAATGGAACAGGTAGACGGTTGAAATCTTTGTATATATTGCTTCTATATAGTATAAGAAACATATATGCAAAGCATCCAAACAGTACAATTCGCCAATTTTTTGTTCTTCAATTTTAAGTAAACTACGATCCCCATTGTTAATCCCTTAACGGAAATTATTTGTGACTTTCGACAAGTAGAACAATGAATGGAACAGGTAGACGGTTGAAAGCAATGTATATATTGCTTCTATATAGCCTACGAAACACATATGCAAAGCATCCAAACAGTACAATTCGCCAATTTTTTGGTCTTCAAGCTTAAGTGAACTACGAGCCCCATTGTTAATCCCTTAACGGAAATTATTTGTAACTTTCGACAAGTAGAACAATGAATGGAACAGGTAGACGGTTGAAATCTTTGTATATATTGCTTCTATATAATCTAAGAAACATATATGCAAAGTATCCAAACAGTACAATTCGCCAATTATTTCATCTTCAAGTTTAAGTGAACTACGAGCCCCATTGTTAATACTTTAACGGAAATTAATTGTAACTTTCTACAAGTAGAACAATGATTGGAACACGCAGACGGTTGAAATCTTTGTATATATTGCTTCCATATAGTCTAAGAAACATATATGCAAAGCATCCAAACAGTACCATTCGCCAATTTTTTGTTCTTCAAGTTTAAGTGAACAATGAGCCCCATTGTTAATCCTTTATCGGAGATTATTTGTAACTTTCGACAAGTAGAACAATGAATGGAACAGGTAGCCGGTTGAAATCAATGTATATATTGCTTCTATATAGTCTAAGAAACATATATGCAAAGCATCCAAACAGTACAATTCGCGAATTTATTGTTCTTCAAGTTTAAGTGAACAACGAGCCCCATTGTTAATCCTTTAAAGGAAATTATTTGTAAATTTCGACAAGTAGAACAATGATTGGAACATGTAGACGGTTGAAATCTTTGTTTATATTGCTTCCATATAGTCTAAGAAACATGTACGCAAAGCATCCAAACAGTACCAATCGCCAATTTTTTGTTCTTCACGTTTAAGTGAACAATGAGCCCCAATGGTTAATCCTTTATCGGAAATTATTTGTAATTTTCGACAAGTAGAACAATGAATGGAACAGGTAGACGTTTGAAATCTTTGTACATATTGCTTCTATATAATCTAAGAAACATATATGCAAAGCATCTAAACAGTAACAATCGCCAATTTTTTGATCTTCAAGTTTAAGTGAACAGCGAGCCCCATTGATAATCATGAAATGGAAATTATTTGTAACTTTCTACAAGTAGAACAATGAATAGTACAGTTAGACGGGTGAAATCTTTCTATATATTGCTTCTAAATAGTCTAAGAAACATGTACGCAAAGCATCCAAACAGTAGCATTCGCCAATTTTTTGATCTTCAAGTTTAAGTGAACAATGAGCCCCATTGTTTATCCTTTATCGGAAATTATTTGTAACTTTCGACAAGTAGAACAATGAATGGAACAGGTAGACGGTTGAAATCTTTGTATATATTGCTTCTATATAGTCTAAGAAACATATATGCAAAGCATCCAAACAGTACAATTTGCCAATTTATTGATCTTCAAGTTTAAGTGAACAATGAGCCCCATGGTTAATCCTTTATCGGAAATTATTTGTAACTTTCGACAAGTAGAACAATGAATGGAACAGGTAGACGGTTGAAATCTTTGTACATATTGCTTCTATATAATCTAAGAAACATATATGCAAAGCATCTAAACAGTAACAATCCCCAATTTTTTGATCTTCAAGTTTAAGTGAACAGCGAGCCCCATTGATAATCATGAAATGGAAATTATTTGTAACTTTCTACAAGTAGAACAATGAATAGTACAGTTAGACGGGTGAAATCTTTCTATATATTGCTTCTAAATAGTCTAAGAAACATGTACGCAAAGCATCCAAACAGTACCATTCGCCAATTTTTTGTTCTTCAAGTTTAAGTGAACAATGAGCCCCATTGTTAATCCTTTAAAGGAAATTATTTGTAACTTTCGACAAGTAGAACAATGAATGTAACTGGTAGACGGTTGAAATCTTTTTATATATTGCTTCTATATAGACTAAGAAACCTATATGCAAAGCATCTAAACAGTAACATTCGCCAATTTTTTGATTTTCAAGTTTAAGTGAACAATGAGCCCCATTGTTAATCCTTTATCGGAAATTATTTGTAACTTTCGACAAGTAGAACAATGAATGGAACATGTAGACGGTTGAAATCTTTGTATATATTGCTTCTATGTAGTCTAAGAAACATATATGCAAAGCATCCAAACAGTATAATTCGCCAATTTATTGATCTTCAAGTTTAAGTGAACAATGAGCCCCATGGTTAATCCTTTATCGCAAATTAATTGTAACTTTCGACAAGTAGAACAATGAGTGGAACAGGTAGACGGTTGAAATCTTTGTATATATTGCTTCTATATAATCTAAGAAACATATATGCAAAGCATCCAAACAGTACAATTCGCCAATTATTTCATCTTCAAGTTTAACTGAACTACGAGCCCCATTGTTAATACTTTAACGGAAATTATTTGTAACTTGCGACAAGTAGAAAATGAGTGGATCAGGTAGACGGTTGAAAGCAATGTATATATTGCTTCTATATAGTCTAAGAAACATATATGCAAAGCATCCAAACAGTACCATTCGCCAATTTTTTGTTCTTCAAGTTTAAGTGAACAATGAGCCCTATTGTTAATCCATTGAGGGAAATTATTTGCAACTTTCGACAAGTAGAACAATGAATGTTACTGGTAGACGGTTGAAATCTTTTTATATATTGCTTCTATATAGACTAAGAAACCTATATGCAAAGCATCTAAACAGTAGCATTCGCCAATTTTTTGATCTTCAAGTTTAAGTGCACAATGAGCCCCATTGTTTATCCTTTATCGGAAATTATTTGTAACTTTCGACAAGTAGAACAATGAATGGAACAGGTAGACGGTTGAAATCTTTGTATATATTGCTTCTATATAGTCTAAGAAACATATATGCAAAGCATCCAAACAGTACAATTTGCCAATTTATTGATCTTCAAGTTTAAGTGAACAATGAGCCCCATGGTTAATCCTTTATCGGAAATTATTTGTAACTTTCGACAAGTAGAACAATGAATGGAACAGGTAGACGGTTGAAATCTTTGTATATATTGCTTCTATATAATCTAAGAAACATATATGCAAAGCATCCAAACAGTACAATTCGCCAATTATTTCATCTTCAAGTTTAAGTGAACTACGAGCCCCATTGTTAATACTTTAACGGAAATTATTTGTAACTTGCGACAAGTAGAAAATGAGTGGATCAGGTAGACGGTTGTAAGCAATGTATATATTGCTTCTATATAGTCTAAGAAACATATATGCAAAGCATCCAAACAGTACCATTCGCCAATTTTTTGTTCTTCAAGTTTAAGTGAACTACGAGCCCCATTGTTAATCCTTTAAAGGAAATTATTTGTAACATTCGACAAGTAGAACAATGAATGGAACAGGTAGACGGTTGAAATCATTGTATATATTGCTTCTATATAATCTAAGAAACATATATTCAAAGCATCCAGACAGTACCATTCGCCAATTTTTTGTTCTTCAAGTTTAAGTGATCTACGAGCCCCATTGTTAATCCTTTATCGGAAATTATTTGTAATTTTCGACAAGTAGAACAATGAATGGAACAGGTAGACGGTTGAAATCTTTGTATATATTGCTTCTATATAATCTAAGAAACATATATGCAAAGCATCTAAACGGTAACAATCGCCAATTTTTTGATCTTCAAGTTTAAGTGAACAGCGAGCCCCATTGATAATCATGAAATGGAAATTATTTGTAACTTTCTACAAGTAGAACAATGAATGGAACTGGTAGACGGTTGAAATCTTTTTATATATTGCTTCTATATAGTCTAAGAAACATATATGCAAAGGATCCAAACAGTACCATTCGCCAATTTTTTGTTGTTCAAGTTTAAGTGAACAATGAGCCCCAATGGTTAATCCTTTATCGGAAATTAGTTGTAATTTTCGACAAGTAGAACAATGAATGGAACAGGTAGACGGTTGAAATCATTGTATATATTGCATCTATATAATCTAAGAAACATATATTCAAAGCATCCAAACAGTACCATTCGCCAATTTTTTGTTCTTCAAGTTTAAGTGATCTACGAGCCCCATTGTTAATCCTTTATCGGAAATTATTTGTAATTTTCGACAAGTAGAACAATGAATGGAACAGGTAGACGGTTGAAATCTTTGTATATATTGCTTCTATATAATCTAAGAAACATATATGCAAAGCATCTAAACGGTAACAATCGCCAATTTTTTGATCTTCAAGTTTAAGTGAACAGCGAGCCCCATTGATAATCATGAAATGGAAATTATTTGTAACTTTCTACAAGTAGAACAATGAATAGTACAGGTAGACGGGTGAAATCTTTCTATATATTGCTTCTAAATAGTCTAAGAAACATATATGAAAAGCATCCAAACAGTACAATTCGCCAATTTTTTGTTCTTCAAGTTTAAGTGAACTACGAGCCCCATTGTTAATCCTTTAAAGGAAATTATTTCTAAATTTCGACAAGTAGAACAATGAATGGATCATGTAGACGGTTGAAATCACTGTATATATTGCTTCTATATAGTCTACGAAACATATATGCAAAGCATCCAAACAGTACCATTCGCCAATTTTTTGTTCTTCAAGTTTAAGTGAACAACGAGCCCTATTGTTAATCCTTTAAAGGAAATTATTTGTAAATTTCGACAAGTAGAACAGTGATTGGAACAGGTAGACGGTTGAAATATTTGTATATATTGCTTCTATATAGTCTAAGAAACATATATGCAAAGAATCCAAACAGTACCATACGCCAATTTATTGTTCTTCAAGTTTAAGTGAACAACGAGCCCCATTGTTAATCCTTTAAAGGAAATTATTTGTAAATTTCGTCAAGTAGAACAATGAATGGAACAGGTAGACGGTTGAAATCTTTGTATATATTGCTTCTATATAGTCTATGAAACATATATGCAAAGCATCCAAACAGTACAATTCGCGAATTTATTGTTCTTCAAGTTTAAGTGAACAACGAGCCCCATTGATAATTATGAAAGGGAAATTATTTGTATCTTGCTACAAGTAGAACAATGAATAGAACAGGTAGACTGTTGAAATCTTTGTATAAATTGCTTCTATATAGTCTAAGATACAGTTATGCAAATCATCCAAACAGTACAATTTCCCAATTTATTGTTCTTCAAGTTTAAGTGAACAACGAGCCCCATTGTTAATCATGAAATGGAAATTATTTGTAAATTTCGACAAGTAGATCAATGAATAGTACAGGTAGACTGTTGAAATCATTGTATACATTGCTTCTATATAATCTAAGAAACATATATGCAAAGCATCCAAACAGTACCATTCGCCAATTTTTTGTTCTTCAAGTTTAAGTGAACAACGAGCCCCATTGTTAATCCTTTAAAGGAAATTATTTGTAAATTTCGACAAGTAGAACAGTGATTGGAACAGGTAGACGGTTGAAATATTTGTATATATTGCTTCTATATAGTCTAAGAAACATATATGCAAAGAATCCAAACAGTACCATACGCCAATTTATTGTTCTTCAAGTTTAAGTGAACAACGAGCCCTATTGTTAATCCTTTAAAGGAAATTATTTGTAAATTTCGACAAGTAGAACAGTGATTGGAACAGGTAGACGGTTGAAATATTTGTATATATTGCTTCTATATAGTCTAAGAAACATATATGCAAAGAATCCAAACAGTACCATACGCCAATTTATTGTTCTTCAAGTTTAAGTGAACAACGAGCCCCATTGTTAATCCTTTAAAGGAAATTATTTGTAAATTTCGTCAAGTAGAACAATGAATGGAACAGGTAGACGGTTGAAATCTTTGTATATATTGCTTCTATATAGTCTATGAAACATATATGCAAAGCATCCAAACAGTACAATTCGGGAATTTATTGTTCTTCAAGTTTAAGTGAACAACGAGCCCCATTGATAATCATGAAAGGGAAATTATTTGTATCTTGCTACAAGTAGAACAATGAATAGAACAGGTAGACTGTTGAAATCTTTGTATATATTGCTTCTATATAGTCTAAGATACAGTTATGCAAATCATCCAAACAGTACAATTTCCCAATTTATTGTTCTTCAAGTTTAAGTGAACAACGAGCCCCATTGTTAATCATGAAATGGAAATTATTTGTAACTTTCTACAAGTAGAACAATGAATAGTACAGGTAGACTGTTGAAATCATTGTATATATTGCTTCTATATAATCTAAGAAACATATATGCAAAGCATCCAAACAGTACCATTCGCCAATTTTTTGTTCTTCAAGTTTAAGTGAACAACGAGCCCCATTGTTAATCCTTTAAAGGAAATTATTTCTAAATTTCGACAAGTAGAACAGTGATTGGAACAGGTAGACGGTTGAAATATTTGTATATATTGCTTCTATATAGTCTAAGAAACATATATGCAAAGAATCCAAACAGTACCATTCGCCAATTTATTGTTCTTCAAGTTTAAGTGAACAACGAGCCCCATTGTTAATCCTTTAAAGGAAATTATTTGTAATTTTCGACAAGTAGAACAATGAATGTAACTGGTAGACGGTTGAAATCTTTGTATATATTGCTTCTATATAGTCTAAGAAACATATATGCAAAGCGTCCAAACAGTACAATTCGCCAATTATTTGATCTTCAAGTTTAAGTGAACTACGAGCCCCATTGTGAATCCTTTAAAGGAAATTATTTGTAAATTTCGACAAGTAGAACAATGAATAGCACAGTTAGACGGGTGAAATCTTTCTATATATTGCTTCTAAATAGTCTAAGAAACATGTACGCAAAGCATCCAAACAGTACCATTCGCCAATTTTTTTTCTTCAAGTTTAAGTGAACAATGAGCCCCAATGGTTAATCCGTTATCGGAAATTATTTGTAACTTTCGACAAGTAGAACAATGAATGGAACAGGTAGACGGTTGAAATCTTTGTATATATTGCTTCTATATAATCTAAGAAACATATATGCAAAGCATCCAAACAGTACCATACTCCAATTTTTTGTTCTTCAAGTTTAAGTAAACTATGATCCCCATTGTTAATCCCTTAACGGAAATTATTTGTAACTTTCGACAAGTAGAACAATGAATGGAACAGGTAGACGGTTGAAATCTTTGTATATATTGCTTCTATATAATCTAAGAAACATATATGCAAAGCATCCAAACAGTACAATTCGCCAATTATTTCATCTTCAAGTTTAAGTGAACTACGAGCCCCATTGTTAATACTTTAACGGAAATTATTTGTAACTTGCGACAAGTAGAACAATGAGTGGAACAGGTAGACGGTTGAAATCTTTGTACATATTGCTTCTATATAATCTAAGAAACATATATGCAAAGCATCTAAACAGTAACAATCGCCAATTTTTTGATCTTCAAGTTTAAGTGAACAGCGAGCCCCATTGATAATCATGAAATGGAAATTATTTGTAACTTTCTACAAGTAGAACAATGAATAGTACAGTTAGACGGGTGAAATCTTTCTATATATTGCTTCTAAATAGTCTAAGAAACGTGTACGCAAAGCATCCAAACAGTACCATTCGCCAATTTTTTGTTCTTCAAGTTTAAGTGAACAATGAGCCCCATTGTTAATCCTTTAAAGGAAATTATTTGTAACTTTCGACAAGTAGAACAATGAATGTAACTGGTAGACGGTTGAAATCTTTTTATATATTGCTTCTATATAGACTAAGAAACCTATATGCAAAGCATCTAAACAGTAACATTCGCCAATTTTTTGATTTTCAAGTTTAAGTGAACAATGAGCCCCATTGTTAATCCTTTATCGGAAATTATTTGTAACTTTCGACAAGTAGAACAATGAATGGAACAGGTAGACGGTTGAAATCTTTGTATATATTGCTTCTATGTAGTCTAAGAAACATATATGCAAAGCATCCAAACAGTATAATTCGCCAATTTATTGATCTTCAAGTTTAAGTGAACAATGAGCCCCATGGTTAATCCTTTATCGGAAATTAATTGTAACTTTCGACAAGTAGAACAATGAGTGGAACAGGTAGACGGTTGAAATCTTTGTATATATTGCTTCTATATAATCTAAGAAACATATATGCAAAGCATCCAAACAGTACAATTCGCCAATTATTTCATCTTCAAGTTTAACTGAACTACGAGCCCCATTGTTAATACTTTAACGGAAATTATTTGTAACTTGCGACAAGTAGAAAATGAGTGGATCAGGTAGACGGTTGAAAGCAATGTATATATTGCTTCTATATAGTCTAAGAAACATATATGCAAAGCATCCAAACAGTACCATTCGCCAATTTTTTGTTCTTCAAGTTTAAGTGAACAACGAGCCCCATTGTTAATCCCTTAACGGAAATTATTTGTAACTTTCGACAAGTAGAACAATGAATGGAACAGGTAGACGGTTGAAATCTTTGTATATATTGCTTCTATATAGTCTAAGAAACATATATGCAAAGCATCCAAACAGTACAATTTGCCAATTTATTGATCTTCAAGTTTAAGTGAACAATGAGCCCCATGGTTAATCCTTTATCGGAAATTATTTGTAACTTTCGACAAGTAGAACAATGAATGTAACTGGTAGACTGTTGAAATCTTTTTATATATTGCTTCTATATAGACTAAGAAACCTATATGCAAAGCATCTAAACAGTAACATTCGCCAATTTTTTGATCTTCAAGTTTAAGTGAACAATGAGCCCCATTGTTAATCCTTTATCGGAAATTATTTGTAACTTTCGACAAGTAGAACAATGAATGGAACAGGTAGACGGTTGAAATCTTTGTATATATTGCTTCTATATAGTCTAAGAAACATATATGCAAAGCATTCAAACAGTATAATTCGCCAATTTATTGATCTTCAAGTTTAAGTGAACAATGAGCCCCATGGTTAATCCTTTATCGGAAATTATTTGTAACTTTCGACAAGTAGAACAATGAGTGGAACAGGTAGACGGTTGAAATCTTTGTATATATTGCTTCTATATAATCTAAGAAACATATATGCAAAGCATCCAAACAGTACAATTCGCCAATTATTTCATCTTCAAGTTTAACTGAACTACGAGCCCCATTGTTAATACTTTAACGGAAATTATTTGTAACTTGCGACAAGTAGAAAATGAGTGGATCAGGTAGACGGTTGAAAGCAATGTATATATTGCTTCTATATAGTCTAAGAAACATATATGCAAAGCATCCAAGCAGTACAATTCGCCAATTTATTGATCTTCAAGTTTAAGTGAACAATGAGCCCCATGGTTAATCCTTTATCGGAAATTATTTGTAACTTTCGACAAGTAGAACAATGAATGGAACAGGTAGACGGTTGAAATCTTTGTATATATTGCTTCTATATAATCTAAGAAACATATATGCAAAGCATCCAAACAGTACAATTCGCCAATTATTTCATCTTCAAGTTTAACTGAACTACGAGCCCCATTGTTAATCCTTTATCGGAAATTATTTGTAACTTTCGACAAGTAGAACAATGAATGGAACAGGTAGACGGTTGAAATCAATGTATATATTGCTTCTACATAGTCTACGAAACATATATGCAAAGCATCCAAACAGTAACATTCGCCAATTTTTTGTTCTTCAAGTGTAAGTGAACAACGAGCCCCATTGATAATCATGAAACGGAAATTATTTGTAAGTTTCTACAAGTAGAACAATGAAAAAGAACGGGTAGACTGTAGAAATCTTTGTATATGTTGCTTCTATATAGTCTAAGAAACCTATATGCAAACTATCTAAACAGTAACATTCGCCAATTTTTTGATCTTCAAGTTTAAGTGAACAACGAGCCACATTGATAATCATGAAATGGAAATTATTTGTAACTTTCTACAAGTAGAACAATGAATAGTACAGGTAGACGGGTGAAATCTTTCTATATATTGCTTCTATATAGTCTAAGAAACATATATGCAAAGAATCCAAACAGTACAATTCGCCAATTTTTTGTTCTTCAAGTTTAAGTGAACTACGTGCCCCATTGATAATCATGAAACGGAAATTATTTGTAAGTTTCTACAAGTAGAACAATGAATAGAACGGGTAGACGGTGGAAATCTTTGTATATGATGCTTCTATATAGTCTAAGAATCCTATATGCAAAGCATCTAAACAGTAACATTCGCCAATTTTTTGTTCTTCAAGTTTAAGTGAACAACGAGCCCCATTGTTAATACTTTAACGGAAATTATTTGTAAATTTCGACAAGTAGAACAATGATTGGAACATGTAGACGGTTGAAATCTTTGTATATATTGCTTCCATATAGTCTAAGAAACATGTACGCAAAGCATCCAAACAGTACCATTCGCCAAATTTTTGTTCTTCAAGTTTAAGTGAACTACGAGCCCCATTGTTAATCCTTTATCGGAAATTTTTTGTAACTTTCGACAAGTAGAACAATGAATGGAATAGGTAGACGTTTGAAATCTTTGTATATATTGCTTCTATATAGTCTAAGAAACATATATGCAAAGCATCCAAACAGTACAATTCGCCAATTTATTGATCTTCAAGTTTAAGTGAACAATGAGCCCCATGGTTAATCCTTTATCGGAAATTATTTGTAACTTTCGACAAGTAGAACAATGAATGGAACAGGTAGACGGTTGAAATCTTTGTATATATTGCTTCTATATAATCTAAGAAACATATATGCAAAGCATCCAAACAGTACAATTCACCAATTATTTCATCTTCAAGTTTAAGTGAACTACGAGCCCCATTGTTAATACTTTAACGGAAATTATTTGTAACTTGCGACAAGTAGAACAATGAGTGGAACAGGTAGTCGGTTGAAATCAATGTATATATTGCTTCTATATAGTCTAAGAAACATATATGCAAAGCATCCAAACAGTACCAGTCTCCAATTTTTTGTTCTTCAAGTTTAAGTGAACAACGAGGCCCATTGATAATCATGAAACGGAAATTATTTGTAACTTTCTACAAGTAGAACAATGAATAGTACAGGTAGACGGGTGAAATCTTTCTATATATTGCTTCTAAATAGTCTAAGAAACACATATGCAAAGCATCCAAGCAGTGCAATTCGCCAATTTTTTGTTCTTCAAGTTTAAGTGAATTACGAGCCCCATTGTTAATCCTTTAAAGGAAATTATTTGTAAATTTCGACAAGTAGAACATTGAATGGAACAGGTAGACGGTTGAAATCTTTGTATATATTGCTTCTATATAGTCTAAGAAACATATATGCAAAGCATCCAAACAGTACCATTCGCCAATTTTTTGTTCTTCAAGTTTAAGTGAACTACGAGCCCCATTGTTAATCCTTTAAAGGAAATTATTTGTAAATTTCGACAAGTAGAACAATGAATGGAACAGGTAGACGGTTGAAATCTTTGTATATATTGCTTCTATATAATCTAAGAAACATATATGCAAAGCATCCAAACAGTACAATTCGCCAATTATTTCATCTTCAAGTTTAACTGAACTACGAGCCCCATTGTTAATACTTTAACGGAAATTATTTGTAACTTGCGACAAGTAGAAAATGAGTGGATCAGGTAGACGGTTGAAAGCAATGTATATATTGCTTCTATATACTCTAAGAAACATATATGCAAAGCATCCAAACAGTACAATTCGCCAATTTATTGATCTTCAAGTTTAAGTGAACAATGAGCCCCATGGTTAATCCTTTATCGGAAATTATTTGTAACTTTCGACAAGTAGAACAATGAATGGAACAGGTAGACGGTTGAAATCTTTGTATATATTGCTTCTATATAATCTAAGAAACATATATGCAAAGCATCCAAACAGAACCATTCGCCAATTTTTTGTTCTTCAAGTTTAAGTGAACAATGAGCCCCATTGTTAATCCTTTAAAGGAAATTATTTGTAACTTTCGACAAGTAGAACAATGAATGTAACTGGTAGACGGTTGAAATCTTTTTATATATTGCTTCTATATAGACTAAGAAACCTATATGCAAAGCATCTAAACAGTAACATTCGCCAATTTTTTGATCTTCAAGTTTAAGTGAAAAATGAGCCCCATTGTTAATCCTTTATCGGAAATTATTTGTAACTTTCGACAAGTAGAACAATGAATGGAACAGGTAGACGTTTGAAATCTTTGTATATATTGCTTCTATATAGTCTAAGAAACATATATGCAAAGCATCCAAATAGTACAATTCGACAATTTTTTGTTCTTCAAGTTTAAGTGAACAATGAGCCCTAATGGTTAATCCTTTATCGGAAATTATTTGTAACTTTCGACAAGTAGAACAATGAATGGAACTGGTAGACGGTTGAAATCTTTTTATATATTGCTTCTATATAGTCTAAGAAACGTATATGCAAAGCATCCAAACAGTTCCAGTCGCCAATTTTTTGTTCTTCAAGTTTAAGTGAACAACGAGGCCCATTGATAATCATGAAACGGAAATTATTTCTAAATTTCGACAAGAAGAACAATGAATAGAACAGGTAGACGGTTGAAACCTTTGTATATTGCTTCTATATAGTCTACGAAACATATATGCAAAGCATTCAAACAGTAACAATCGCCAATTTTTTGATCTTCAAGTTTAAGTGAACAGCGAGCCCCATTGATAATCATGAAATGGAAATTATTTGTAACTTTCTACAAGTAGAACAATGAATAGTACAGGTAGACGGGTGAAATCTTTATATATATTGCTTCTAAATAGTCTAAGAAATATATATGCAAAGCATCCAAACAGTACAATTCGCCAATTTTTTGTTCTTCAAGTTTAAGTGTACTACGAGCCCCATTGTTAATCCTTTAAAGGAAATTAATTATAACTTTCTACAAGTAGAACAATGAATAGTACAGGTAGACGGGTGAAATCTTTGTATATATTGCTTCTATATAATCTAAGAAACATATATGCAAAGCATCCAAACAGTACAATTCGCCAATTATTTGATCTTCAAGTTTAAGTGAACTACGAGCCCCATTGTTAATCCTTTAAAGGAAATTATTTGTAAATTTCGACAAGTAGAACAATGAATGGATCAGGTAGACGGTTGAAATCATTGTATATATTGCTGCTATATAGTCTAAGAAACATATATGCATAGCGTCCAAACAGTACAATTCGCCAATTTTTTGCTCTTCAAGTTTAAGTGAACTACGAGCCCCAATGGTTAATCCTTTATCGGAAATTATTTGTAATTTTCGACAAGTAGAACAATGAATGGAACAGGTAGACGGTTGAAATCTTTGTACATATTGCTTCTATATAATCCAAGAAACATATATGCATAGCGTCCAAACAGTACAATTCGCCAATTTTTTGCTCTTCAAGTTTAAGTGAACTACGAGCCCCATTGTTAATCCTTTAAAGGAAATTATTTGTAAATTTCGGCAAGTAGAACAATGAATGGAATAGGTAGACGGTTGAAATCATTGTATATATTGCTTCTATATAGTCTAAGAAACATATATGCAAAGCATCCAAACAGTACAATTCGCCAATTTTTTGTTCTTCAAGTTTAAGTAAACTACGATCCCCGTTGTTAATCCCTTAACGGAAATTAATTGTAACTTTCTACAAGTAGAACAATGATTGGAACACGTAGACGGTTGAAATCTTTGTATATATTGCTTCCATATAGTCTAAGAAACATGTACGCAAAGCATCCAAACAGTACCATTCGCCAATTTTTTGTTCTTCAAGGTTAAGTGAACATTGAGCCCCAATGGTTAATCCTTTATCGGAAATTACTTGTAATTTTCGACAAGTAGAACAATGAATGGAACAGGTAGACTGTTGAAATCTTTGTATATATTGCTTCTATATAATCTAAGAAACATATATTCAAAGCATCCAAACAGTACCATTCGCCAATTTTTTATTCTTCAAGTTTAAGTGAACTACGAGCCACATTGTTAATCCTTTAAAGGAAATTATTTGTAAATTTCGCCAAGTAGAACAATGAATGGAACAGGTAGACTGTTGAAATCATTGTATATATTGCTGCTATATAGTCTAAGAAACATATATGCAAAGCATCGAAACAGTACAATTCGCCAATTGTTTGTTCTTCAAGTTTAAGTGAACTACGAGCCCCATTGATAATCATGAAACGGAAATTATTTGTAAGTTTCTACAAGTAGAACAATGAATAGAACGGGTAGACGGTAGAAATCTTTGTATATGTTGCTTCTATATAGTCTAAGAAACCTATATGCAAAGCATCTAAACAGTAACATTCGCCAATTTTTTGATCTTCAAGTTTAAGTGAACAACGAGCTCCATTGATAATCATGAAATGGAAATTATTTGTAAATTTCGACAAGTAGAACACTGAATGGAACAGGTAGACGGTTGACATCATTGTATATATTGCTTCTATATAGTCTAAGAAACATATATGCAAAGCATCCAAACAGTACAATTCGCCAATTATTTCATCTTCAAGTTTAACTGAACTACGAGACCCATTGTTAATACTTTAACGGAAATTATTTGTAACTTGCGACAAGTAGAAAATGAGTGGATCAGGTAGACGGTTGAAAGCAATGTATATATTGCTTGTATATACTCTAAGAAACATATATGCAAAGCATCCAAACAGTACAATTCGCCAATTTATTGATCTTCAAGTTTAAGTGAACAATGAGCCCCATGGTTAATCCTTTATCGGAAATTATTTGTAACTTTCGACAAGTAGAACAATGAATGGAACAGGTAGACGGTTGAAATCTTTGTATATATTGCTTCTATATAATCTAAGAAACATATATGCAAAGCATCCAAACAGAACCATTCGCCAATTTTTTGTTCTTCAAGTTTAAGTGAACAATGAGCCCCATTGTTAATCCTTTAAAGGAAATTATTTGTAACTTTCGACAAGTAGAACAATGAATGTAACTGGTAGACGGTTGAAATCTTTTTATATATTGCTTCTATATAGACTAAGAAACCTATATGCAAAGCATCTAAACAGTAACATTCGCCAATTTTTTGATCTTCAAGTTTAAGTGAAAAATGAGCCCCATTGTTAATCCTTTATCGGAAATTATTTGTAACTTTCGACAAGTAGAACAATGAATGGAACAGGTAGACGTTTGAAATCTTTGTATATATTGCTTCTATATAGTCTAAGAAACATATATACAAAGCATCCAAATAGTACAATTCGACAATTTTTTGTTCTTCAAGTTTAAGTGAACAATGAGCCCTAATGGTTAATCCTTTATCGGAAATTATTTGTAACTTTCGACAAGTAGAACAATGAATGGAACTGGTAGACGGTTGAAATCTTTTTATATATTGCTTCTATATAGTCTAAGAAACGTATATGCAAAGCATCCAAACAGTTCCAGTCGCCAATTTTTTGTTCTTCAAGTTTAAGTGAACAACGAGGCCCATTGATAATCATGAAACGGAAATTATTTCTAAATTTCGACAAGAAGAACAATGAATAGAACAGGTAGACGGTTGAAACCTTTGTATATATTGCTTCTATATAGTCTACGAAACATATATGCAAAGCATCCAAACAGTAACAATCGCCAATTTTTTGATCTTCAAGTTTAAGTGAACAGCGAGCCCCATTGATAATCATGAAATGGAAATTATTTGTAACTTTCTACAAGTAGAACAATGAATAGTACAGGTAGACGGGTGAAATCTTTATATATATTGCTTCTAAATAGTCTAAGAAATATATATGCAAAGCATCCAAACAGTACAATTCGCCAATTGTTTGTTCTTCAAGTTTAAGTGAACTACGAGCCCCATTGATAATCATGAAACGGAAATTATTTGTAAGTTTCTACAAGTAGAACAATGAATAGAACGGGTAGACGGTAGAAATCTTTGTATATGTTGCTTCTATATAGTCTAAGAAACCTATATGCAAAGCATCTAAACAGTAACATTCGCCAATTTTTTGATCTTCAAGTTTAAGTGAACAACGAGCCCCATTGATAATCATGAAACGGAAATTATTTGTAAGTTTCTACAAGTAGAACAATGAATAGAACGGGTAGACGGTAGAAATCTTTGTATATGTTGCTTCTATATAGTCTAAGAAACCTATATGCAAAGCATCTAAACAGTAACATTCGCCAATTTTTTGATCTTCAAGTTTAAGTGAACAACGAGCTCCATTGATAATCATGAAATGGAAATTATTTGTAAATTTCGACAAGTAGAACACTGAATGGAACAGGTAGACGGTTGACATCATTGTATATATTGCTTCTATATAGTCTAAGAAACATATATGCAAAGCATCGAAACAGTACAATTCGCCAATTTTTTGTTCTTCAAGTGTAAGTGAACAACGTGCCCCATTGATAATCACGAAACGGAAATTATTTGTAACTTTCTACAAGTAGAACAATGAATAGTACAGGTAGACGGGTGACATCATTCTATATATTGCCTCTATATAGTCTAAGAAACCTATATGCAAAGCATCTAAACAGTAACATTCGCCAATTTTTTGACCTTCAAGTTTAAGTGAACTACGAGCCCCATTGTTAATACTTTAACGGAAATTATTTGTAATTTTCGACAAGTAGAACAATGAATGGAACAGGTAGACGGTTGAAATCAATGTATATATTGCTTCTATATAGTCTACGAAACATATATGCAAAGCATCCAAACAGTACCATTCGCCAATTTTTTGTTCTTCGAGTGTAAGTGAACAACGAGCCCCATTGATAATCATGAAACGGAAATTATTTGTAGCTATCGACAAGTAGAACAATGATTGGAACAGGTAGACGGTTGAATTCAATGTATATATTGCTTCTATATAGTCTAAGAAACATATATGCAAAGCATCGAAACAGTACAATTCGCCAATTTTTTGTTCTTCAAGTTTAAGTGAACTACGAGCCCCATTGATAATCATGAAACGGAAATTATTTGTAAGTTTCTACAAGTAGAACAATGAATAGAACGGGTAGACGGTAGAAATCTTTGTATATGTTGCTTCTATATAGTCTAAGAAACCTATATGCAAAGCATCTAAACAGTAACATTCGCCAATTTTTTGATCGTCAAGTTTAAGTGAACAACGAGCTCCATTGATAATCATGAAATGGAAATTATTTGTAAATTTCGACAAGTAGAACAACGAATGGAACAGGTAGACGGTTGAAATCATTGTATATATTGCTTCTATATAGTCTAAGAAACATATATGCAAAGCATCAAAACAGTACAATTCGCCAGTTTTTTGTTTTTCAACTTTAAGTGAACTACGAGCCCCATTGTTAATACTGTAACGGAAATTATTTGTAATTTTCGACAAGTAGAACAATGAATGGCGCAGGTATGCGGTTGAAATCTTTGTATATATTGCTTCTATATAGTATACGAAACATATATGCAAAGCATCGAAACAGTACAATTCGCCAATTTTTTGTTCTTCAAGTTTAAGTGAACTACGAGCCCCATTGTTAATCATGAAACGGAAATTATTTGTAGCTATCGACAAGTAGAACAATGATTGGAACAGGTAGACGGTTGAATTCAATGTATATATTGCTTCTATATAGTCTAAGAAACATATATGCAAAGCATCGAAACAGTACAATTCGCCAATTTTTTGTTCTTCAAGTTTAAGTGAACTACGAGCCCCATTGATAATCATGAAACGGAAATTATTTGTAAGTTTCTACAAGTAGAACAATGAATAGAACGGGTAGACGGTAGAAATCTTTGTATATGTTGCTTCTATATAGTCTAAGAAACCTATATGCAAAGCATCTAAACAGTAACATTCGCCAATTTTTTGATCGTCAAGTTTAAGTGAACAACGAGCTCCATTGATAATCATGAAATGGAAATTATTTGTAAATTTCGACAAGTAGAACAACGAATGGAACAGGTAGACGGTTGAAATCATTGTATATATTGCTTCTATATAGTCTAAGAAACATATATGCAAAGCATCAAAACAGTACAATTCGCCAGTTTTTTGTTTTTCAACTTTAAGTGAACTACGAGCCCCATTGTTAATACTTTAACGGAAATTATTTGTAATTTTCGACAAGTAGAACAATGAATGGCGCAGGTATGCGGTTGAAATCTTTGTATATATTGCTTCTATATAGTATACGAAACATATATGCAAAGCATCGAAACAGTACAATTCGCCAATTTTTTGTTCTTCAAGTTTAAGTGAACTACGAGCCCCATTGTTAATACTTTAACGGAAATTATTTGTAAATTTCGGCAAGTAGAACAATGAATG
This sequence comes from Cerceris ruficornis, assembly GCA_963989415.1. Taxonomy (NCBI): domain Eukaryota; kingdom Metazoa; phylum Arthropoda; class Insecta; order Hymenoptera; family Crabronidae; genus Cerceris; species Cerceris ruficornis. The sequence continues at coordinate 862,310 of CAXDIW010000481.1, read as the reverse complement.
GAACAGGTAGACGGTTGAAATCATTGTATATATTGCTTCTATATAGTCTAAGAAACATATATGCAAATCATCCAAACAGTACAATTCGCCAATTTTTTGTTCTTCAAGTTTAAGTGAACTACGAGCCCCATTGTTAATACTTTAACGGAAATTATTTGTAAATTTCGGCAAGTAGAACAATGAATGGAACAGGTAGACGGTTGAAATCATTGTATATATTGCTTCTATATAGTCTAAGAAACATATATGCAAATCATCCAAACAGTACAATTCGCCAATTTTTTGATCTTCAAGTTTAAGTAAACTACGATCCCCATTGTTAATCCTTTAACGTAAATTATTTGTAACTTTCGACAAGTAGAACAATGAATGGAACAGGTAGACGGTTGAAATCATTGTATATATTGCTTCTATATAGTCTAAGAAACATATATGCAAAGCATCCAGATAGTACAATTCGCCAATTTTTTGTTCTTCAAGTTTAAGTGAACAATGAGCCCCAATGGTTAATCCTTTATCGGAAATTATTTGTAACTTTCAACAAGTAGAACAATGAATGGAACAGGTAGACGGTTGAAATCAATGTATATATTGCTTCTATATAGTCTAAGAAACATATATGCAAAGCATCGAAACATTACAATTCGCCAATTTTTTGATCTTCAAGTTTAAGTGAACAACGAGCCCCATTGATAATCATGAAATGGAAATTATTTCTAAATTTCTATAAGTAGAACAATGAATAGTACAGGTAGACGGGTGAAATCTTTCTATATATTGCTTCCATATAGTCTAAGAAACATATATGCAAAGAATCCATACAGTACAATTCGCCAATTTGTTATTCTTCAAGTTTAAGTGAACTACGAGCCCCATTGTTAATCCTTTTAAGGAAATTATTTGTAAATTTCGACAAGTAGAACAATGAATGGAACAGGTAGACGGTTGAAATCATTGTATATATTGCTTCTATATAGTCTAAGAAACATATATGCAAATCATCCAAACAGTACAATTCGCCAATTTTTTGATCTTCAAGTTTAAGTGAACTACGAGCCCCATTGTTAATACTTTAACGGAAATTATTTGTAACTTTCGACAAGTAGAACAATGAATGGAACAGGCAGACGGTTGAAATCAATGTATATATTGCTTCTATATAGTCTAAGAAACATATATGCAAAGCATCGAAACAGTACAATTCGCCAATTTTTTGTTCTTCAAGTTTAAGTGAACTACGAGCCCCATTGTTAATCCTTTAACGGAAATTATTTGTAACTTTCGACAAGTAGAACAATGAATGGAACAGGCAGACGGTTGAAATCAAGGTATATATTGCTTCTATATAGTCTAAGAAACATATATGCAAAGCATCGAAACAGTACAATTCGCCAATTTTTTGTTCTTCAAGTGTAAGTGAACTACGAGCCCCATTGATAATCATGAAAGGGAAATTATTTGTAAGTTTCTACAAGTAGAACAATGATTGGAACAGGTAGACGGTTGAAATCAATGTATATATTCCTTCTATATAGTCTAAGAAACATATATGCAAATCATCGAAACAGTACCATTCGCCAACTTTTTGTTCTTCAAGTTTATGTGAACAACGAGCCCCATTGATAATCCTTTATAAGAAATTATTTGTAAATTTCGACAAGTAGAACAATGTATAGAATAGTTAGACTGTTGAAATCTTTGTATATATTGCTTCTATATAGTCTAAGAAACATATATGCAAAGCATCCAAACAGTACAATTCGCCAATTTTTGGTTCTTCAAGTTTAAGTAAACTACGATCCCCGTTGTTAATCCCTTAATGGAAATTAATTGTAACTTTCTACAAGTAGAACAATGATTGGAACACGTAGACGGTTGAAATCTTTGTATATATTGCTTCCATATAGTCTAAGAAACATGTACGCAAAGCATCCAAACAGTACCATTCGCCAATTTTTTGTTCTTCAAGGTTAAGTGAACATTGAGCCCCAATGGTTAATCCTTTATCGGAAATTACTTGTAATTTTCGACAAGTAGAACAATGAATGGAACAGGTAGACGGTTGAAATCTTTGTATATATTGCTTCTATATAATCTAAGAAACATATATTCAAAGCATCCAAACAGTACCATTCGCCAATTTTTTGTTCTTCAAGTTTAAGTGAACAATGAGCCCCAATGGTTCATCCTTTATCGGAAATTATTTGTAATTTTCGACAAGTAGAACAATGAATGGAACAGGTAGACGGTTGAAATCTTTGTATATATTGCTTCTATATAATCTAAGAAACATATATTCAAAGCATCCAAACAGTACCATTCGCCAATTTTTTATTCTTCAAGTTTAAGTGAACTACGAGCCACATTGTTAATCCTTTAAAGGAAATTATTTGTAAATTTCGCCAAGTAGAACAATGAATGGAACAGGTAGACTGTTGAAATCATTGTATATATTGCTGCTATATAGTCTAAGAAACATATATGCAAAGCATCGAAACAGTACAATTCGCCAATTGTTTGTTCTTCAAGTTTAAGTGAACTACGAGCCCCATTGATAATCATGAAACGGAAATTATTTGTAAGTTTCTACAAGTAGAACAATGAATAGAACGGGTAGACGGTAGAAATCTTTGTATATGTTGCTTCTATATAGTCTAAGAAACCTATATGCAAAGCATCTAAACAGTAACATTCGCCAATTTTTTTATCTTCAAGTTTAAGTGAACAACGAGCCCCATTGATAATCATGAAACGGAAATTATTTGTAAGTTTCTACAAGTAGAACAATGAATAGAACGGGTAGACGGTAGAAATCTTTGTATATGTTGCTTCTATATAGTCTAAGAAACCTATATGCAAAGCATCTAAACATTAACATTCGCCAATTTTTTGATCTTCAAGTTTAAGTGAACAACGAGCTCCATTGATAATCATGAAATGGAAATTATTTGTAAATTTCGACAAGTAGAACACTGAATGGAACAGGTAGACGGTTGACATCATTGTATATATTGCTTCTATATAGTCTAAGAAACATATATGCAAAGCATCCAAACAGTACAATTCGCCAATTATTTCATCTTCAAGTTTAACTGAACTACGAGCCCCATTGTTAATACTTTAACGGAAATTATTTGTAACTTGCGACAAGTAGAAAATGAGTGGATCAGGTAGACGGTTGAAAGCAATGTATATATTGCTTCTATATACTCTAAGAAACATATATGCAAAGCATCCAAACAGTACAATTCGCCAATTTATTGATCTTCAAGTTTAAGTGAACAATGAGCCCCATGGTTAATCCTTTATCGGAAATTATTTGTAACTTTCGACAAGTAGAACAATGAATGGAACAGGTAGACGGTTGAAATCTTTGTATATATTGCTTCTATATAATCTAAGAAACATATATGCAAAGCATCCAAACAGAACCATTCGCCAATTTTTTGTTCTTCAAGTTTAAGTGAACAATGAGCCCCATTGTTAATCCTTTAAAGGAAATTATTTGTAACTTTCGACAAGTAGAACAATGAATGTAACTGGTAGACGGTTGAAATCTTTTTATATATTGCTTCTATATAGACTAAGAAACCTATATGCAAAGCATCTAAACAGTAACATTCGCCAATTTTTTGATCTTCAAGTTTAAGTGAAAAATGAGCCCCATTGTTAATCCTTTATCGTAAATTATTTGTAACTTTCGACAAGTAGAACAATGAATGGAACAGGTAGACTTTTGAAATCTTTGTATATATTGCTTCTATATAGTCTAAGAAACATATATACAAAGCATCCAAATAGTACAATTCGACAATTTTTTGTTCTTCAAGTTTAAGTGAACAATGAGCCCTAATGGTTAATCCTTTATCGGAAATTATTTGTAACTTTCGACAAGTAGAACAATGAATGGAACTGGTAGACGGTTGAAATCTTTTTATATATTGCTTCTATATAGTCTAAGAAACGTATATGCAAAGCATCCAAACAGTTCCAGTCGCCAATTTTATGTTCTTCAAGTTTAAGTGAACAACGAGGCCCATTGATAATCATGAAACGGAAATTATTTCTAAATTTCGACAAGAAGAACAATGAATAGAACAGGTAGACGGTTGAAACCTTTGTATATATTGCTTCTATATAGTCTACGAAACGTATATGCAAAGCATCCAAACAGTAACAATCGCCAATTTTTTGATCTTCAAGTTTAAGTGAACAGCGAGCCCCATTGATAATCATGAAATGGAAATTATTTGTAACTTTCTACAAGTAGAACAATGAATAGTACAGGTAGACGGGTGAAATCTTTATATATATTGCTTCTAAATAGTCTAAGAAATATATATGCAAAGCATCCAAACAGTACAATTCGCCAATTGTTTGTTCTTCAAGTTTAAGTGAACTACGAGCCCCATTGATAATCATGAAACGGAAATTATTTGTAAGTTTCTACAAGTAGAACAATGAATAGAACGGGTAGACGGTAGAAATCTTTGTATATGTTGCTTCTATATAGTCTAAGAAACCTATATGCAAAGCATCTAAACAGTAACATTCGCCAATTTTTTGATCTTCAAGTTTAAGTGAACAACGAGCCCCATTGATAATCATGAAACGGAAATTATTTGTAAGTTTCTACAAGTAGAACAATGAATAGAACGGGTAGACGGTAGAAATCTTTGTATATGTTGCTTCTATATAGTCTAAGAAACCTATATGCAAAGCATCTAAGCAGTAACATTCGCCAATTTTTTGATCTTCAAGTTTAAGTGAACAACGAGCTCCATTGATAATCATGAAATGGAAATTATTTGTAAATTTCGACAAGTAGAACACTGAATGGAACAGGTAGACGGTTGACATCATTGTATATATTGCTTCTATATAGTCTAAGAAACATATATGCAAAGCATCGAAACAGTACAATTCGCCAATTTTTTGTTCTTCAAGTGTAAGTGAACAACGTGCCCCATTGATAATCACGAAACGGAAATTATTTGTAACTTTCTACAAGTAGAACAATGAATAGTACAGGTAGACGGGTGACATCATTCTATATATTGCTTCTATATAGTCTAAGAAACCTATATGCAAAGCATCTAAACAGTAACATTCGCCAATTTTTTGACCTTCAAGTTTAAGTGAACTACGAGCCCCATTGTTAATACTTTAACGGAAATTATTTGTAACTTTCGACAAGTAGAACAATGAATGGAACAGGTAGACGGTTGAAATCAATGTATATATTGCTTCTATATAGTCTAAGAAACATATATGCAAAGCATCTAAACAGTACAATTCGCCAATTTTTTGTTCTTCAAGTGTAAGTGAACAACGTGCCCCATTGATAATCACGAAACGGAAATTATTTGTAACTTTCTACAAGTAGAACAATGAATAGTAAAGGTAGACGGGTGAAATCATTCTATATATTGCTTCTATATAGTCTAAGAAACCTATATGCAAAGCATCTAAACAGTAACATTCGCCAATTTTTTGACCTTCAAGTTTAAGTGAACTACGAGCCCCATTGATAATCATGAAACGGAAATTATTTGTAAGTTTCTACAAGTAGAACAATGAATAGAACGGGTAGACGGTAGAAATCTTTGTATATGTTGCTTCTATATAGTCTAAGAAACATATATGCAAAGCATCGAAACAGTACAATTCGCCAATTTTTTGTTCTTCAAGTTTAAGTGAACTACGAGCCCCATTGATAATCATGAAACGGAAATTATTTGTAAGTTTCTACAAGTAGAACAATGAATAGAACGGGTAGACGGTAGAAATCTTTGTATATGTTGCTTCTATATAGTCTAAGAAACCTATATGCAAAGCATCTAAACAGTAACATTCGCCAATTTTTTGATCGTCAAGTTTAAGTGAACAACGAGCTCCATTGATAATCATGAAATGGAAATTATTTGTAAATTTCGACAAGTAGAACAACGAATGGAACAGGTAGACGGTTGAAATCATTGTATATATTGCTTCTATATAGTCTAAGAAACATATATGCAAAGCATCAAAACAGTACAATACGCCAGTTTTTTGTTTTTCAACTTTAAGTGAACTACGAGCCCCATTGTTAATACTTTAACGGAAATTATTTGTAATTTTCGACAAGTAGAACAATGAATGGCGCAGGTATGCGGTTGAAATCTTTGTATATATTGCTTCTATATAGTATACGAAACATATATGCAAAGCATCGAAACAGTACAATTCGCCAATTTTTTGTTCTTCAAGTTTAAGTGAACTACGAGCCCCATTGTTAATACTTTAACGGAAATTATTTGTAAATTTCGGCAAGTAGAACAATGAATGGAACAGGTAGACGGTTGAAATCATTGTATATATTGCTTCTATATAGTCTAAGAAACATATATGCAAATCATCCAAACAGTACTATTCGCCAATTTTTTGATCTTCAAGTTTAAGTAAACTACGATCCCCATTGTTAATCCTTTAACGTAAATTATTTGTAACTTTCGACAAGTAGAACAATGAATGGAACAGGTAGACGGTTGAAATCATTGTATATATTGCTTCTATATAGTCTAAGAAACATATATGCAAAGCATCCAGATAGTACAATTCGCCAATTTTTTGATCTTCAAGTTTAAGTGAACAACGAGCCCCATTGACAATCATGAAATGGAAATTATTTCTAAATTTCTATAAGTAGAACAATGAATAGTACAGGTAGACGGGTGAAATCTTTCTATATATTGCTTCCATATAGTCTAAGAAACATATATGCAAAGAATCCATACAGTACAATTCGCCAATTTGTTATTCTTCAAGTTTAAGTGAACTACGAGCCCCATTGTTAATCCTTTTAAGGAAATTATTTGTAAATTTCGACAAGTAGAACAATGAATGGAACTGGTAGACGGTTGAAATCTTTTTATATATTGCTTCTATATAGTCTAAGAAACGTATATGCAAAGCATCCAAACAGTTCCAGTCGCCAATTTTTTGTTCTTCAAGTTTAAGTGAACAACGAGGCCCATTGATAATCATGAAACGGAAATTATTTCTAAATTTCGACAAGAAGAACAATGAATAGAACAGGTAGACGGTTGAAACCTTTGTATATTGCTTCTATATAGTCTACGAAACATATATGCAAAGCATCCAAACAGTAACAATCGCCAATTTTTTGATCTTCAAGTTTAAGTGAACAGCGAGCCCCATTGATAATCATGAAATGGAAATTATTTGTAACTTTCTACAAGTAGAACAATGAATAGTACAGGTAGACGGGTGAAATCTTTATATATATTGCTTCTAAATAGTCTAAGAAATATATATGCAAAGCATCCAAACAGTACAATTCGCCAATTTTTTGTTCTTCAAGTTTAAGTGAAGTACGAGCCCCATTGATAATCATGAAACGGAAATTATTTCTAACTTTCTACAAGTAGAACAATGAATAGAACAGGTAGACGGTTGAAATCTTTGTATATGTTGCTTCTATATAGTCTAAGAAACGTATATGCAAAGCATCTAAACAGTAACAATCGCCAATTTTTTGATCTTCATGTTTAAGTAAACAGCGAGCCCCATTGATAATCATGAAATGGAAATTATTTGTAACTTTCTACAAGTAGAACAATGAATAGTACAGGTAGACGGGTGAAATCTTTCTATATATTGCTTCTAAATAGTCTAAGAAACATATATGCAAAGCATCCAAACAGTACAATTCGCCAATTATTTGATCTTCAAGTTTAAGTGAACTACGAGCCCCATTGTTAATCCTTTAAAGGAAATTATTTGTAAATTTCGACAAGTAGAACAATGAATGGATCAGGTAGACGGTTGAAATCATTGTATATATTGCTGCTATATAGTCTAAGAAACATATATGCATAGCGTCCAAACAGTACAATTCGCCAATTTTTTGCTCTTCAAGTTTAAGTGAACTACGAGCCCCAATGGTTAATCCTTTATCGGAAATTATTTGTAATTTTCGACAAGTAGAACAATGAATGGAACAGGTAGACTGTTGAAATCTTTGTACATATTGCTTCTATATAATCCAAGAAACATATATGCATAGCGTCCAAACAGTACAATTCGCCAATTTTTTGCTCTTCAAGTTTAAGTGAACTACGAGCCCCATTGTTAATCCTTTAAAGGAAATTATTTGTAAATTTCGGCAAGTAGAACAATGAATGGAATAGGTAGACGGTTGAAATCATTGTATATATTGCTTCTATATAGTCTAAGAAACATATATGCAAAGCATCCAAACAGTACAATTCGCCAATTTTTTGTTCTTCAAGTTTAAGTGAACAATGAGCCCTAATGGTTAATCCTTTATCGGAAATTATTTGTAACTTTCGACAAGTAGAACAATGAATGGAACTGGTAGACGGTTGAAATCTTTTTATATATTGCTTCTATATAGTCTAAGAAACGTATATGCAAAGCATCCAAACAGTTCCAGTCGCCAATTTTATGTTCTTCAAGTTTAAGTGAACAACGAGGCCCATTGATAATCATGAAACGGAAATTATTTCTAAATTTCGACAAGAAGAACAATGAATAGAACAGGTAGACGGTTGAAACCTTTGTATATATTGCTTCTATATAGTCTACGAAACGTATATGCAAAGCATCCAAACAGTAACAATCGCCAATTTTTTGATCTTCAAGTTTAAGTGAACAGCGAGCCCCATTGATAATCATGAAATGGAAATTATTTGTAACTTTCTACAAGTAGAACAATGAATAGTACAGGTAGACGGGTGAAATCTTTATATATATTGCTTCTAAATAGTCTAAGAAATATATATGCAAAGCATCCAAACAGTACAATTCGCCAATTGTTTGTTCTTCAAGTTTAAGTGAACTACGAGCCCCATTGATAATCATGAAACGGAAATTATTTGTAAGTTTCTACAAGTAGAACAATGAATAGAACGGGTAGACGGTAGAAATCTTTGTATATGTTGCTTCTATATAGTCTAAGAAACCTATATGCAAAGCATCTAAACAGTAACATTCGCCAATTTTTTGATCTTCAAGTTTAAGTGAACAACGAGCCCCATTGATAATCATGAAACGGAAATTATTTGTAAGTTTCTACAAGTAGAACAATGAATAGAACGGGTAGACGGTAGAAATCTTTGTATATGTTGCTTCTATATAGTCTAAGAAACCTATATGCAAAGCATCTTAGCAGTAACATTCGCCAATTTTTTGATCTTCAAGTTTAAGTGAACAACGAGCTCCATTGATAATCATGAAATGGAAATTATTTGTAAATTTCGACAAGTAGAACACTGAATGGAACAGGTAGACGGTTGACATCATTGTATATATTGCTTCTATATAGTCTAAGAAACATATATGCAAAGCATCGAAACAGTACAATTCGCCAATTTTTTGTTCTTCAAGTGTAAGTGAACAACGTGCCCCATTGATAATCACGAAACGGAAATTATTTGTAACTTTCTACAAGTAGAACAATGAATAGTACAGGTAGACGGGTGACATCATTCTATATATTGCTTCTATATAGTCTAAGAAACCTATATGCAAAGCATCTAAACAGTAACATTCGCCAATTTTTTGACCTTCAAGTTTAAGTGAACTACGAGCCCCATTGTTAATACTTTAACGGAAATTATTTGTAACTTTCGACAAGTAGAACAATGAATGGAACAGGTAGACGGTTGAAATCAATGTATATATTGCTTCTATATAGTCTAAGAAACATATATGCAAAGCATCTAAACAGTACAATTCGCCAATTTTTTGTTCTTCAAGTGTAAGTGAACAACGTGCCCCATTGATAATCACGAAACGGAAATTATTTGTAACTTTCTACAAGTAGAACAATGAATAGTAAAGGTAGACGGGTGAAATCATTCTATATATTGCTTCTATATAGTCTAAGAAACCTATATGCAAAGCATCTAAACAGTAACATTCGCCAATTTTTTGACCTTCAAGTTTAAGTGAACTACGAGCCCCATTGATAATCATGAAACGGAAATTATTTGTAAGTTTCTACAAGTAGAACAATGAATAGAACGGGTAGACGGTAGAAATCTTTGTATATGTTGCTTCTATATAGTCTAAGAAACATATATGCAAAGCATCGAAACAGTACAATTCGCCAATTTTTTGTTCTTCAAGTTTAAGTGAACTACGAGCCCCATTGATAATCATGAAACGGAAATTATTTGTAAGTTTCTACAAGTAGAACAATGAATAGAACGGGTAGACGGTAGAAATCTTTGTATATGTTGCTTCTATATAGTCTAAGAAACCTATATGCAAAGCATCTAAACAGTAACATTCGCCAATTTTTTGATCGTCAAGTTTAAGTGAACAACGAGCTCCATTGATAATCATGAAATGGAAATTATTTGTAAATTTCGACAAGTAGAACAACGAATGGAACAGGTAGACGGTTGAAATCATTGTATATATTGCTTCTATATAGTCTAAGAAACATATATGCAAAGCATCAAAACAGTACAATTCGCCAGTTTTTTGTTTTTCAACTTTAAGTGAACTACGAGCCCCATTGTTAATACTTTAACGGAAATTATTTGTAATTTTCGACAAGTAGAACAATGAATGGCGCAGGTATGCGGTTGAAATCTTTGTATATATTGCTTCTATATAGTATACGAAACATATATGCAAAGCATCGAAACAGTACAATTCGCCAATTTTTTGTTCTTCAAGTTTAAGTGAACTACGAGCCCCATTGTTAATACTTTAACGGAAATTATTTGTAAATTTCGGCAAGTAGAACAATGAATGGAACAGGTAGACGGTTGAAATCATTGTATATATTGCTTCTATATAGTCTAAGAAACATATATGCAAATCATCCAAACAGTACAATTCGCCAATTTTTTGATCTTCAAGTTTAAGTAAACTACGATCCCCATTGTTAATCCTTTAACGTAAATTATTTGTAACTTTCGACAAGTAGAACAATGAATGGAACAGGTAGACGGTTGAAATCATTGTATATATTGCTTCTATATAGTCTAAGAAACATATATGCAAAGCATCCAGATAGTACAATTCGCCAATTTTTTGTTCTTCAAGTTTAAGTGAACAATGAGCCCCAATGGTTAATCCTTTATCGGAAATTATTTGTAACTTTCAACAAGTAGAACAATGAATGGAACAGGTAGACGGTTGAAATCAATGTATATATTGCTTCTATATAGTCTAAGAAACATATATGCAAAGCATCGAAACATTACAATTCGCCAATTTTTTGATCTTCAAGTTTAAGTGAACAACGAGCCCCATTGACAATCATGAAATGGAAATTATTTCTAAATTTCTATAAGTAGAACAATGAATAGTACAGGTAGACGGGTGAAATCTTTCTATATATTGCTTCCATATAGTCTAAGAAACATATATGCAAAGAATCCATACAGTACAATTCGCCAATTTGTTATTCTTCAAGTTTAAGTGAACTACGAGCCCCATTGTTAATCCTTTTAAGGAAATTATTTGTAAATTTCGACAAGTAGAACAATGAATGGAACTGGTAGACGGTTGAAATCTTTTTATATATTGCTTCTATATAGTCTAAGAAACGTATATGCAAAGCATCCAAACAGTTCCAGTCGCCAATTTTTTGTTCTTCAAGTTTAAGTGAACAACGAGGCCCATTGATAATCATGAAACGGAAATTATTTCTAAATTTCGACAAGAAGAACAATGAATAGAACAGGTAGACGGTTGAAACCTTTGTATATTGCTTCTATATAGTCTACGAAACATATATGCAAAGCATCCAAACAGTAACAATCGCCAATTTTTTGATCTTCAAGTTTAAGTGAACAGCGAGCCCCATTGATAATCATGAAATGGAAATTATTTGTAACTTTCTACAAGTAGAACAATGAATAGTACAGGTAGACGGGTGAAATCTTTATATATATTGCTTCTAAATAGTCTAAGAAATATATATGCAAAGCATCCAAACAGTACAATTCGCCAATTTTTTGTTCTTCAAGTTTAAGTGTACTACGAGCCCCATTGTTAATCCTTTAAAGGAAATTAATTATAACTTTCTACAAGTAGAACAATGAATAGTACAGGTAGACGTGTGAAATCTTTGTATATATTGCTTCTATATAATCTAAGAAACATATATGCAAAGCATCCAAACAGTACCATTCGCCAATTTTTTGTTCTTCAAGTTTAAGTGAAGTACGAGCCCCATTGTTAATCCTTTAAAGGAAATTATTTCTAACTTTCGACAAGCAGAAGAATGAATGGAAAAGGTAGACGGATGAAATCTTTGTATATATTGCTTCTATATAATCTAAGAAACATATATGCAAAGCATCCAAACAGTACCATTCGCCAATTTTTTGTTCTTCAAGTTTAAGTGAACAACGAGCCCCATTGATAATCATGAAACGGAAATTATTTCTAACTTTCTACAAGTAGAACAATGAATAGAACAGGTAGACGGTTGAAATCTTTGTATATGTTGCTTCTATATAGTCTAAGAAACGTATATGCAAAGCATCTAAACAGTAACAATCGCCAATTTTTTGATCTTCATGTTTAAGTAAACAGCGAGCCCCATTGATAATCATGAAATGGAAATTATTTGTAACTTTCTACAAGTAGAACAATGAATAGTACAGGTAGACGGGTGAAATCTTTCTATATATTGCTTCTAAATAGTCTAAGAAACATATATGCAAAGCATCCAAACAGTACAATTCGCCAATTATTTGATCTTCAAGTTTAAGTGAACTACGAGCCCCATTGTTAATCCTTTAAAGGAAATTATTTGTAAATTTCGACAAGTAGAACAATGAATGGATCAGGTAGACGGTTGAAATCATTGTATATATTGCTGCTATATAGTCTAAGAAACATATATGCATAGCGTCCAAACAGTACAATTCGCCAATTTTTTGCTCTTCAAGTTTAAGTGAACTACGAGCCCCAATGGTTAATCCTTTATCGGAAATTATTTGTAATTTTCGACAAGTAGAACAATGAATGGAACAGGTAGACGGTTGAAATCTTTGTACATATTGCTTCTATATAATCCAAGAAACATATATGCATAGCGTCCAAACAGTACAATTCGCCAATTTTTTGCTCTTCAAGTTTAAGTGAACTACGAGCCCCATTGTTAATCCTTTAAAGGAAATTATTTGTAAATTTCGGCAAGTAGAACAATGAATGGAATAGGTAGACGGTTGAAATCATTGTATATATTGCTTCTATATAGTCTAAGAAACATATATGCAAAGCATCCAAACAGTACAATTCGCCAATTTTTTGTTCTTCAAGTTTAAGTAAACTACGATCCCCGTTGTTAATCCCTTAACGGAAATTAATTGTAACTTTCTACAAGTAGAACAATGATTGGAACACGTAGACGGTTGAAATCTTTGTATATATTGCTTCCATATAGTCTAAGAAACATGTACGCAAAGCATCCAAACAGTACCATTCGCCAATTTTTTGTTCTTCAAGGTTAAGTGAACATTGAGCCCCAATGGTTAATCCTTTATCGGAAATTACTTGTAATTTTCGACAAGTAGAACAATGAATGGAACAGGTAGACGGTTGAAATCTTTGTATATATTGCTTCTATATAATCTAAGAAACATATATTCAAAGCATCCAAACAGTACCATTCGCCAATTTTTTGTTCTTCAAGTTTAAGTGAACAATGAGCCCCAATGGTTCATCCTTTATCGGAAATTATTTGTAATTTTCGACAAGTAGAACAATGAATGGAACAGGTAGACGGTTGAAATCTTTGTATATATTGCTTCTATATAATCTAAGAAACATATATTCAAAGCATCCAAACAGTACCATTCGCCAATTTTTTATTCTTCAAGTTTAAGTGAACTACGAGCCACATTGTTAATCCTTTAAAGGAAATTATTTGTAAATTTCGCCAAGTAGAACAATGAATGGAACAGGTAGACTGTTGAAATCATTGTATATATTGCTGCTATATAGTCTAAGAAACATATATGCAAAGCATCGAAACAGTACAATTCGCCAATTGTTTGTTCTTCAAGTTTAAGTGAACTACGAGCCCCATTGATAATCATGAAACGGAAATTATTTGTAAGTTTCTACAAGTAGAACAATGAATAGAACGGGTAGACGGTAGAAATCTTTGTATATGTTGCTTCTATATAGTCTAAGAAACCTATATGCTAAGCATCTAAACAGTAACATTCGCCAATTTTTTGATCTTCAAGTTTAAGTGAACAACGAGCCCCATTGATAATCATGAAACGGAAATTATTTGTAAGTTTCTACAAGTAGAACAATGAATAGAACGGGTAGACGGTAGAAATCTTTGTATATGTTGCTTCTATATAGTCTAAGAAACCTATATGCAAAGCATCTAAACAGTAACATTCGCCAATTTTTTGATCTTCAAGTTTAAGTGAACAACGAGCTCCATTGATAATCATGAAATGGAAATTATTTGTAAATTTCGACAAGTAGAACACTGAATGGAACAGGTAGACGGTTGACATCATTGTATATATTGCTTCTATATACTCTAAGAAACATATATGCAAAGCATCCAAACAGTACAATTCGCCAATTTATTGATCTTCAAGTTTAAGTGAACAATGAGCCCCATGGTTAATCCTTTATCGGAAATTATTTGTAACTTTCGACAAGTAGAACAATGAATGGAACATGTAGACGGTTGAAATCTTTGTATATATTGCTTCTATATAATCTAAGAAACATATATTCAAAGCATCCAAACAGTACCATTCGCCAATTTTTTGTTCTTCAAGTTTAAGTGAACAATGAGCCCCAATGGTTCATCCTTTATCGGAAATTATTTGTAATTTTCGACAAGTAGAACAATGAATGGAACAGGTAGACGGTTGAAATCTTTGTATATATTGCTTCTATATAATCTAAGAAACATATATTCAAAGCATCCAAACAGTACCATTCGCCAATTTTTTATTCTTCAAGTTTAAGTGAACTACGAGCCACATTGTTAATCCTTTAAAGGAAATTATTTGTAAATTTCGCCAAGTAGAACAATGAATGGAACAGGTAGACTGTTGAAATCATTGTATATATTGCTGCTATATAGTCTAAGAAACATATATGCAAAGCATCGAAACAGTACAATTCGCCAATTGTTTGTTCTTCAAGTTTAAGTGAACTACGAGCCCCATTGATAATCATGAAACGGAAATTATTTGTAAGTTTCTACAAGTAGAACAATGAATAGAACGGGTAGACGGTAGAAATCTTTGTATATGTTGCTTCTATATAGTCTAAGAAACCTATATGCTAAGCATCTAAACAGTAACATTCGCCAATTTTTTGATCTTCAAGTTTAAGTGAACAACGAGCCCCATTGATAATCATGAAACGGAAATTATTTGTAAGTTTCTACAAGTAGAACAATGAATAGAACGGGTAGACGGTAGAAATCTTTGTATATGTTGCTTCTATATAGTCTAAGAAACCTATATGCAAAGCATCTAAACAGTAACATTCGCCAATTTTTTGATCTTCAAGTTTAAGTGAACAACGAGCTCCATTGATAATCATGAAATGGAAATTATTTGTAAATTTCGACAAGTAGAACACTGAATGGAACAGGTAGACGGTTGACATCATTGTATATATTGCTTCTATATACTCTAAGAAACATATATGCAAAGCATCCAAACAGTACAATTCGCCAATTTATTGATCTTCAAGTTTAAGTGAACAATGAGCCCCATGGTTAATCCTTTATCGGAAATTATTTGTAACTTTCGACAAGTAGAACAATGAATGGAACATGTAGACGGTTGAAATCTTTGTATATATTGCTTCTATATAATCTAAGAAACATATATGCAAAGCATCCAAACAGAACCATTCGCCAATTTTTTGTTCTTCAAGTTTAAGTGAACAATGAGCCCCATTGTTAATCCTTTAAAGGAAATTATTTGTAACTTTCGACAAGTAGAACAATGAATGTAACTGGTAGACGGTTGAAATCTTTTTATATATTGCTTCTATATAGACTAAGAAACCTATATGCAAAGCATCTAAACAGTAACATTCGCCAATTTTTTGATCTTCAAGTTTAAGTGAAAAATGAGCCCCATTGTTAATCCTTTATCGGAAATTATTTGTAACTTTCGACAAGTAGAACAATGAATGGAACAGGTAGACGTTTGAAATCTTTGTATATATTGCTTCTATATAGTCTAAGAAACATATATGCAAAGCATCCAAATAGTACAATTCGACAATTTTTTGTTCTTCAAGTTTAAGTGAACAATGAGCCCTAATGGTTAATCCTTTATCGGAAATTATTTGTAACTTTCGACAAGTAGAACAATGAATGGAACTGGTAGACGGTTGAAATCTTTTTATATATTGCTTCTATATAGTCTAAGAAACGTATATGCAAAGCATCCAAACAGTTCCAGTCGCCAATTTTTTGATCTTCAAGTTTAAGTGAACAACGAGGCCCATTGATAATCATGAAACGGAAATTATTTCTAAATTTCGACAAGAAGAACAATGAATAGAACAGGTAGACGGTTGAAACCTTTGTATATATTGCTTCTATATAGTCTACGAAACATATATGCAAAGCATCCAAACAGTAACAATCGCCAATTTTTTGATCTTCAAGTTTAAGTGAACAGCGAGCCCCATTGATAATCATGAAATGGAAATTATTTGTAACTTTCTACAAGTAGAACAATGAATAGTACAGGTAGACGGGTGAAATCTTTATATATATTGCTTCTAAATAGTCTAAGAAATATATATGCAAAGCATCCAAACAGTACAATTCGCCAATTTTTTGTTCTTCAAGTTTAAGTGTACTACGAGCCCCATTGTTAATCCTTTAAAGGAAATTAATTATAACTTTCTACAAGTAGAACAATGAATAGTACAGGTAGACGGGTGAAATCTTTGTATATATTGCTTCTATATAATCTAAGAAACATATATGCAAAGCATCCAAACAGTACCATTCGCCAATTTTTTGTTCTTCAAGTTTAAGTGAAGTACGAGCCCCATTGTTAATCCTTTAATGGAAATTATTTCTAACTTTCGACAAGCAGAAGAATGAATGGAAAAGGTAGACGGATGAAATCTTTGTATATATTGCTTCTATATAATCTAAGAAACATATATGCAAAGCATCCAAACAGTACCATTCGCCAATTTTTTGTTCTTCAAGTTTAAGTGAACAACGAGCCCCATTGATAATCATGAAACGGAAATTATTTCTAACTTTCTACAAGTAGAACAATGAATAGAACAGGTAGACGGTTGAAATCTTTGTATATGTTGCTTCTATATAGTCTAAGAAACGTATATGCAAAGCATCTAAACAGTAACAATCGCCAATTTTTTGATCTTCATGTTTAAGTAAACAGCGAGCCCCATTGATAATCATGAAATGGAAATTATTTGTAACTTTCTACAAGTAGAACAATGAATAGTACAGGTAGACGGGTGAAATCTTTCTATATATTGCTTCTAAATAGTCTAAGAAACATATATGCAAAGCATCCAAACAGTACAATTCGCCAATTATTTGATCTTCAAGTTTAAGTGAACTACGAGCCCCATTGTTAATCCTTTAAAGGAAATTAATTGTAACTTTCTACAAGTAGAACAATGATTGGAACACGTAGACGGTTGAAATCTTTGTATATATTGCTTCCATATAATCCAAGAAACATATATGCATAGCGTCCAAACAGTACAATTCGCCAATTTTTTGCTCTTCAAGTTTAAGTGAACTACGAGCCCCATTGTTAATCCTTTAAAGGAAATTATTTGTAAATTTCGGCAAGTAGAACAATGAATGGAATAGGTAGACGGTTGAAATCATTGTATATATTGCTTCTATATAGTCTAAGAAACATATATGCAAAGCATCCAAACAGTACAATTCGCCAATTTTTTGTTCTTCAAGTTTAAGTAAACTACGATCCCCGTTGTTAATCCCTTAACGGAAATTAATTGTAACTTTCTACAAGTAGAACAATGATTGGAACACGTAGACGGTTGAAATCTTTGTATATATTGCTTCCATATAGTCTAAGAAACATGTACGCAAAGCATCCAAACAGTACCATTCGCCAATTTTTTGTTCTTCAAGGTTAAGTGAACATTGAGCCCCAATGGTTAATCCTTTATCGGAAATTACTTGTAATTTTCGACAAGTAGAACAATGAATGGAACAGGTAGACGGTTGAAATCTTTGTATATATTGCTTCTATATAATCTAAGAAACATATATTCAAAGCATCCAAACAGTACCATTCGCCAATTTTTTGTTCTTCAAGTTTAAGTGAACAATGAGCCCCAATGGTTCATCCTTTATCGGAAATTATTTGTAATTTTCGACAAGTAGAACAATGAATGGAACAGGTAGACGGTTGAAATCTTTGTATATATTGCTTCTATATAATCTAAGAAACATATATTCAAAGCATCCAAACAGTACCATTCGCCAATTTTTTATTCTTCAAGTTTAAGTGAACTACGAGCCACATTGTTAATCCTTTAAAGGAAATTATTTGTAAATTTCGCCAAGTAGAACAATGAATGGAACAGGTAGACTGTTGAAATCATTGTATATATTGCTGCTATATAGTCTAAGAAACATATATGCAAAGCATCGAAACAGTACAATTCGCCAATTGTTTGTTCTTCAAGTTTAAGTGAACTACGAGCCCCATTGATAATCATGAAACGGAAATTATTTGTAAGTTTCTACAAGTAGAACAATGAATAGAACGGGTAGACGGTAGAAATCTTTGTATATGTTGCTTCTATATAGTCTAAGAAACCTATATGCAAAGCATCTAAACAGTAACATTCGCCAATTTTTTGATCTTCAAGTTTAAGTGAACAACGAGCCCCATTGATAATCATGAAACGGAAATTATTTGTAAGTTTCTACAAGTAGAACAATGAATAGAACGGGTAGACGGTAGAAATCTTTGTATATGTTGCTTCTATATAGTCTAAGAAACCTATATGCAAAGCATCTAAACAGTAACATTCGCCAATTTTTTGATCTTCAAGTTTAAGTGAACAACGAGCTCCATTGATAATCATGAAATGGAAATTATTTGTAAATTTCGACAAGTAGAACACTGAATGGAACAGGTAGACGGTTGACATCATTGTATATATTGCTTCTATATAGTCTAAGAAACATATATGCAAAGCATCCAAACAGTACAATTCGCCAATTATTTCATCTTCAAGTTTAACTGAACTACGAGCCCCATTGTTAATACTTTAACGGAAATTATTTGTAACTTGCGACAAGTAGAAAATGAGTGGATCAGGTAGACGGTTGAAAGCAATGTATATGTTGCTTCTATATACTCTAAGAAACATATATGCAAAGCATCCAAACAGTACAATTCGCCAATTTATTGATCTTCAAGTTTAAGTGAACAATGAGCCCCATGGTTAATCCTTTATCGGAAATTATTTGTAACTTTCGACAAGTAGAACAATGAATGGAACAGGTAGACGGTTGAAATCTTTGTATATATTGCTTCTATATAATCTAAGATTCATATATGCAAAGCATCCAAACAGAACCATTCGCCAATTTTTTGTTCTTCAAGTTTAAGTGAACAATGAGCCCCATTGTTAATCCTTTAAAGGAAATTATTTGTAACTTTCGACAAGTAGAACAATGAATGTAACTGGTAGACGGTTGACATCATTGTATATATTGCTTCTATATAGTCTAAGAAACATATATGCAAAGCATCCAAACAGTACAATTCGCCAATTATTTCATCTTCAAGTTTAACTGAACTACGAGCCCCATTGTTAATACTTTAACGGAAATTATTTGTAACTTGCGACAAGTAGAAAATGAGTGGATCAGGTAGACGGTTGAAAGCAATGTATATGTTGCTTCTATATACTCTAAGAAACATATATGCAAAGCATCCAAACAGTACAATTCGCCAATTTATTGATCTTCAAGTTTAAGTGAACAATGAGCCCCATGGTTAATCCTTTATCGGAAATTATTTGTAACTTTCGACAAGTAGAACAATGAATGGAACAGGTAGACGGTTGAAATCTTTGTATATATTGCTTCTATATAATCTAAGATTCATATATGCAAAGCATCCAAACAGAACCATTCGCCAATTTTTTGTTCTTCAAGTTTAAGTGAACAATGAGCACCATTGTTAATCCTTTAAAGGAAATTATTTGTAACTTTCGACAAGTAGAACAATGAATGTAACTGGTAGACGGTTGAAATCTTTTTATATATTGCTTCTATATAGACTAAGAAACCTATATGCAAAGCATCTAAACAGTAACATTCGCCAATTTTTTGATCTTCAAGTTTAAGTGAAAAATGAGCCCCATTGTTAATCCTTTATCGGAAATTATTTGTAACTTTCGACAAGTAGAACAATGAATGGAACAGGTAGACGTTTGAAATCTTTGTATATATTGCTTCTATATAGTCTAAGAAACATATATACAAAGCATCCAAATAGTACAATTCGACAATTTTTTGTTCTTCAAGTTTAAGTGAACAATGAGCCCTAATGGTTAATCCTTTATCGGAAATTATTTGTAACTTTCGACAAGTAGAACAATGAATGGAACTGGTAGACGGTTGAAATCTTTTTATATATTGCTTCTATATAGTCTAAGAAACGTATATGCAAAGCATCCAAACAGTTCCAGTCGCCAATTTTTTGTTCTTCAAGTTTAAGTGAACAACGAGCCCCATTGATAATCATGAAACGGAAATTATTTGTAAGTTTCTACAAGTAGAACAATGAATAGAACGGGTAGACGGTAGAAATCTTTGTATATGTTGCTTCTATATAGTCTAAGAAACCTATATGCAAAGCATCTAAGCAGTAACATTCGCCAATTTTTTGATCTTCAAGTTTAAGTGAACAACGAGCTCCATTGATAATCATGAAATGGAAATTATTTGTAAATTTCGACAAGTAGAACACTGAATGGAACAGGTAGACGGTTGACATCATTGTATATATTGCTTCTATATAGTCTAAGAAACATATATGCAAAGCATCGAAACAGTACAATTCGCCAATTTTTTGTTCTTCAAGTGTAAGTGAACAACGTGCCCCATTGATAATCACGAAACGGAAATTATTTGTAACTTTCTACAAGTAGAACAATGAATAGTACAGGTAGACGGGTGACATCAGTCTATATATTGCTTCTATATAGTCTAAGAAACCTATATGCAAAGCATCTAAACAGTAACATTCGCCAATTTTTTGACCTTCAAGTTTAAGTGAACTACGAGCCCCATTGTTAATACTTTAACGGAAATTATTTGTAACTTTCGACAAGTAGAACAATGAATGGAACAGGTAGACGGTTGAAATCAATGTATATATTGCTTCTATATAGTCTAAGAAACATATATGCAAAGCATCTAAACAGTACAATTCGCCAATTTTTTGTTCTTCAAGTGTAAGTGAACAACGTGCCCCATTGATAATCACGAAACGGAAATTATTTGTAACTTTCTACAAGTAGAACAATGAATAGTACAGGTAGACGGGTGACATCATTCTATATATTGCTTCTATATAGTCTAAGAAACCTATATGCAAAGCATCTAAACAGTAACATTCGCCAATTTTTTGACCTTCAAGTTTAAGTGAACTACGAGCCCCATTGTTAATACTTTAACGGAAATTATTTGTAATTTTCGACAAGTAGAACAATGAATGGAACAGGTAGACGGTTGAAATCAATGTATATATTGCTTCTATATAGTCTACGAAACATATATGCAAAGCATCCAAACAGTACCATTCGCCAATTTTTTGTTCTTCGAGTGTAAGTGAACAACGAGCCCCATTGATAATCATGAAACGGAAATTATTTGTAGCTATCGACAAGTAGAACAATGATTGGAACAGGTAGACGGTTGAATTCAATGTATATATTGCTTCTATATAGTCTAAGAAACATATATGCAAAGCATCGAAACAGTACAATTCGCCAATTTTTTGTTCTTCAAGTTTAAGTGAACTACGAGCCCCATTGATAATCATGAAACGGAAATTATTTGTAAGTTTCTACAAGTAGAACAATGAATAGAACGGGTAGACGGTAGAAATCTTTGTATATGTTGCTTCTATATAGTCTAAGAAACCTATATGCAAAGCATCTAAACAGTAACATTCGCCAATTTTTTGATCGTCAAGTTTAAGTGAACAACGAGCTCCATTGATAATCATGAAATGGAAATTATTTGTAAATTTCGACAAGTAGAACAACGAATGGAACAGGTAGACGGTTGAAATCATTGTATATATTGCTTCTATATAGTCTAAGAAACATATATGCAAAGCATCAAAACAGTACAATTCGCCAGTTTTTTGTTTTTCAACTTTAAGTGAACTACGAGCCCCATTGTTAATACTTTAACGGAAATTATTTGTAATTTTCGACAAGTAGAACAATGAATGGCGCAGGTATGCGGTTGAAATCTTTGTATATATTGCTTCTATATAGTATACGAAACATATATGCAAAGCATCGAAACAGTACAATTCGCCAATTTTTTGTTCTTCAAGTTTAAGTGAACTACGAGCCCCATTGTTAATACTTTAACGGAAATTATTTGTAAATTTCGGCAAGTAGAACAATGAATGGAACAGGTAGACGGTTGAAATCATTGTATATATTGCTTCTATATAGTCTAAGAAACATATATGCAAATCATCCAAACAGTACAATTCGCCAATTTTTTGATCTTCAAGTTTAAGTGAACTACGAGCCCCATTGTTAATACTTTAACGGAAATTATTTGTAAATTTCGGCAAGTAGAACAATGAATGGAACAGGTAGACGGTTGAAATCATTGTATATATTGCTTCTATATAGTCTAAGAAACATATATGCAAATCATCCAAACAGTACAATTCGCCAATTTTTTGATCTTCAAGTTTAAGTAAACTACGATCCCCATTGTTAATCCTTTAACGTAAATTATTTGTAACTTTCGACAAGTAGAACAATGAATGGAACAGGTAGACGGTTGAAATCATTGTATATATTGCTTCTATATAGTCTAAGAAACATATATGCAAAGCATCCAGATAGTACAATTCGCCAATTTTTTGTTCTTCAAGTTTAAGTGAACAATGAGCCCCAATGGTTAATACTTTATCGGAAATTATTTGTAACTTTCAACAAGTAGAACAATGAATGGAACAGGTAGACGGTTGAAATCAATGTATATATTGCTTCTATATAGTCTAAGAAACATATATGCAAAGCATCGAAACATTACAATTCGCCAATTTTTTGATCTTCAAGTTTAAGTGAACAACGAGCCCCATTGATAATCATGAAATGGAAATTATTTCTAAATTTCTATAAGTAGAACAATGAATAGTACAGGTAGACGGGTGAAATCTTTCTATATATTGCTTCCATATAGTCTAAGAAACATATATGCAAAGAATCCATACAGTACAATTCGCCAATTTGTTATTCTTCAAGTTTAAGTGAACTACGAGCCCCATTGTTAATCCTTTTAAGGAAATTATTTGTAAATTTCGACAAGTAGAACAATGAATGGAACAGGTAGACGGTTGAAATCATTGTATATATTGCTTCTATATAGTCTAAGAAACATATATGCAAATCATCCAAACAGTACAATTCGCCAATTTTTTGATCTTCAAGTTTAAGTGAACTACGAGCCCCATTGTTAATACTTTAACGGAAATTATTTGTAACTTTCGACAAGTAGAACAATGAATGGAACAGGCAGACGGTTGAAATCAATGTATATATTGCTTCTATATAGTCTAAGAAACATATATGCAAAGCATCGAAACAGTACAATTCGCCAATTTTTTGTTCTTCAAGTTTAAGTGAACTACGAGCCCCATTGTTAATCCTTTAACGGAAATTATTTGTAACTTTCGACAAGTAGAACAATGAATGGAACAGGCAGACGGTTGAAATCAAGGTATATATTGCTTCTATATAGTCTAAGAAACATATATGCAAAGCATCGAAACAGTACAATTCGCCAATTTTTTGTTCTTCAAGTGTAAGTGAACTACGAGCCCCATTGATAATCATGAAAGGGAAATTATTTGTAAGTTTCTACAAGTAGAACAATGATTGGAACAGGTAGACGGTTGAAATCAATGTATATATTCCTTCTATATAGTCTAAGAAACATATATGCAAATCATCGAAACAGTACCATTCGCCAACTTTTTGTTCTTCAAGTTTATGTGAACAACGAGCCCCATTGATAATCCTTTATAAGAAATTATTTGTAAATTTCGACAAGTAGAACAATGTATAGAATAGTTATACTGTTGAAATCTTTGTATATATTGCTTCTATATAGTCTAAGAAACATATATGCAAAGCATCCAAACAGTACAATTCGCCAATTTTTGGTTCTTCAAGTTTAAGTGAACTACGAGCCCCACTGTTAATCCTTTAAAGGAAATTATTTGTAAATTTCGACAAGTAGAACAATGAATGGAACAGGTAGACGGTTGAAATCATTGTATATATTGCTTCTATATAGTCTAAGAAACATATATGCAAAGCATCCAAACAGTACCATGCGCCAATTTTTTGTTCTTCAAGTTTATGTGAACTACGAGCCCCATTGTTAATCCTTTAACGGAAATTAATTGTAATTTTCAACAAGTAGAACAATGAATGGAACAGGTAGACTGTTGAAATCTTTGTATATATTGCTTCTATATAGTCTAAAAAACATATATGCAAAGCATCCAGACAGTACCATTCGCCAATTTTTTGTTCTTCAAGTTTAAGTGAACAATGAGCCCCATTGTTAATCCTTTAACTGAAAGTATTTGTAACTTTCGACAAGTAGAACAATGAATGGAACAGGTAGACGATTGAAATCTTTGTATATATTGCTTCTATATAATCTACGAAACATATATGCAAAGCATCCAAACAGTACAATTCGCCAATTTTTTGTTCTTCAAGTTTAAGTGAACTACGAGCCCCATTGTTAATCCTTTAACGGAAATTAATTGTAACTTTCTACAAGTAGAACAATGATTGGAACACGTAGACGGTTGAAATCTTTGTATATATTGCTTCTATATAGTCTAAGAAACATATATGCAAAGCATCCAAACAGTACCATTCGCCAATTTTTTGTTCTTCAAGTTTAAGTGAACAGCGAGCCCCATTGATAATCATGAAATGGAAATTATTTCTAACTTTCTACAAGTAGAACAATGAATAGTACAGGTAGACCGGTGAAATCTTTCTATATATTGCTTCTAAATAGTCTAAGAAACATGTACGCAATGCATCCAAACAGTACCATTCGCCAATTTTTTGTTCTTCAAGTTTAAGTGAACAATGAGCTCCATTGTTATTCCTTTATCGGAAATTATTTGTAACATTCGACAAGTAGAACAATGAATGGAACAGGTAGACGGTTGAAATCTTTGTATATATTACTTCTATATAGTCTAAGAAACATATATGCAAAGCATCCAAACAGTACAATTCGCCAATTTTTTGTTCTTCAAGTTTAAGTGAACTACGAGCCCCATTGATAATCATGAAACGGAAATTATTTGTAACTTTCTACAAGTAGAACAATGAATAGAACAGGTAGACGGTTGAAATCTTTGTATATGTTGCTTCTATATAGTCTAAGAAACCTATATGCAAAGGATCTAAACAGTAACAATCGCCAATTTTTTGATCTTCAAGTTTAAGTGAACAGCGAGCCCCATTGTTAATCCTTTAAAGGAAATTATTTGTAACTTTCTACAAGTAGAACAATGAATAGTACAGGTAGACGGGTGAAATCTTTCTATATATTGCTTCTAAATAGTCTAAGAAACATATATGCAAAGCATCCAAACAGTACCATTCGCCAATTTTTTGTTCTTCAAGTTTAAGTGAACAACGAGCCCCATTGTTAATCCTTTAACGGAAATTAATTGTAACTTTCTACAAGTAGAACAATGATTGGAACACGTAGACGGTTGAAATCTTTGTATATATTGCTTCTATATAGTCTAAGAAACATATATGCAAAGCATCCAAACAGTACCATTCGCCAATTTTTTGTTCTTCAAGTTTAAGTGAACAGCGAGCCCCATTGATAATCATGAAATGGAAATTATTTGTAACTTTCTACAAGTAGAACAATGAATAGTACAGGTAGACCGGTGAAATCTTTATATATATTGCTTCTAAATAGTCTAAGAAATATATATGCAAAGCATCCAAACAGTACAATTCGCCAATTGTTTGTTCTTCAAGTTTAAGTGAACTACGAGCCCCATTGATAATCATGAAACGGAAATTATTTGTAAGTTTCTACAAGTAGAACAATGAATAGAACGGGTAGACGGTAGAAATCTTTGTATATGTTGCTTCTATATAGTCTAAGAAACATATATGCAAATCATCCAAACAGTACCATGCGCCAATTTTTTGTTCTTCAAGTTTATGTGAACTACGAGCCCCATTGTTAATCCTTTAACGGAAATTAATTGTAATTTTCTACAAGTAGAACAATGAATGGAACAGGTAGACTGTTGAAATCTTTGTATATATTGCTTCTATATAGTCTAAAAAACATATATGCAAAGCATCCAGACAGTACCATTCGCCAATTTTTTGTTCTTCAAGTTTAAGTGAACAATGAGCCCCATTGTTAATCCTTTAACTGAAAGTATTTGTAACTTTCGACAAGTAGAACAATGAATGGAACAGGTAGACGGTTGAAATCTTTGTATATATTGCTTCTATATAATCTACGAAACATATATGCAAAGCATCCAAACAGTACAATTCGCCAATTTTTTGTTCTTCAAGTTTAAGTGAACTACGAGCCCCATTGTTAATCCTTTAACGGAAATTAATTGTAACTTTCTACAAGTAGAACAATGATTGGAACACGTAGACGGTTGAAATCTTTGTATATATTGCTTCTATATAGTCTAAGAAACATATATGCAAAGCATCCAAACAGTACCATTCGCCAATTTTTTGTTCTTCAAGTTTAAGTGAACAGCGAGCCCCATTGATAATCATGAAATGGAAATTATTTCTAACTTTCTACAAGTAGAACAATGAATAGTACAGGTAGACCGGTGAAATCTTTCTATATATTGCTTCTAAATAGTCTAAGAAACATGTACGCAAAGCATCCAAACAGTACCATTCGCCAATTTTTTGTTCTTCAAGTTTAAGTGAACAATGAGCTCCATTGTTATTCCTTTATCGGAAATTATTTGTAACATTCGACAAGTAGAACAATGAATGGAACAGGTAGACGGTTGAAATCTTTGTATATATTACTTCTATATAGTCTAAGAAACATATATGCAAAGCATCCAAACAGTACAATTCGCCAATTTTTTGTTCTTCAAGTTTAAGTGAACTACGAGCCCCATTGATAATCATGAAACGGAAATTATTTGTAACTTTCTACAAGTAGAACAATGAATAGAACAGGTAGACGGTTGAAATCTTTGTATATGTTGCTTCTATATAGTCTAAGAAACCTATATGCAAAGGATCTAAACAGTAACAATCGCCAATTTTTTGATCTTCAAGTTTAAGTGAACAGCGAGCCCCATTGTTAATCCTTTAAAGGAAATTATTTGTAACTTTCTACAAGTAGAACAATGAATAGTACAGGTAGACGGGTGAAATCTTTCTATATATTGCTTCTAAATAGTCTAAGAAACATATATGCAAAGCATCCAAACAGTACCATTCGCCAATTTTTTGTTCTTCAAGTTTAAGTGAACAACGAGCCCCATTGTTAATCCTTTAACGGAAATTAATTGTAACTTTCTACAAGTAGAACAATGATTGGAACACGTAGACGGTTGAAATGTTTGTATATATTGCTTCTATATAGTCTAAGAAACATATATGCAAAGCATCCAAACAGTACCATTCGCCAATTTTTTGTTCTTCAAGTTTAAGTGAACAGCGAGCCCCATTGATAATCATGAAATGGAAATTATTTGTAACTTTCTACAAGTAGAACAATGAATAGTACAGGTAGACCGGTGAAATCTTTCTATATATTGCTTCTAAATAGTCTAAGAAACATGTACGCAAAGCATCCAAACAGTACCATTCGCCAATTTTTTGTTCTTCAAGTTTAAGTGAACAATGAGCTCCATTGTTAATCCTTTATCGGAAATTATTTGTAACATTCGACAAGTAGAACAATGAATGGAACAGGTAGACGGTTGAAATCTTTGTATATATTACTTCTATATAGTCTAAGAAACATATATGCAAAGCATCCAAACAGTACAATTCGCCAATTTTTTGTTCTTCAAGTTTAAGTGAACAACGAGCCCCATTGATAATCATGAAACGGAAATTATTTGTACCTTTCTACAAGTAGAACAATGAATAGAACAGGTAGACGGTTGAAATCTTTGTATATGTTGCTTCTATATAGTCTAAGAAACCTATATGCAAAGCATCTAAACAGTAACAATCGCCTATTTTTTGATCTTCAAGTTTAAGTGAACAGCGAGCCCCATTGAAAATCATGAAATGGAAATTATTTGTAACTTTCTACAAGTAGAACAATGAATAGTACAGGTAGACCGGTGAAATCTTTCTATATATTGCTTCTTAATAGTCTAAGAAACATATATGCAAAGCATCCAAACAGTACAATTCGCCAATTTTTTGTTCTTCAAGTTTAAGTGAACTACGAGCCCCATTGTTAATACTTTAAAGGAAATTATTTGTAAATTTCTACAAGTAGAACAATGAATGGATCATGTAGACGGTTGAAATCTTTCTATATATTGCTTCTATATAGTCTAAGAAACATGTATGCAAAGAATCCATACAGTACAATTCGCCAATTTGTTATTCTTCAAGTTTAAGTGAACTACGAGCCCCATTGTTAATCCTTTTAAGGAAATTATTTGTAACTTTCTACAAGTAGAACAATGAATAGAACAGGTAGACGGTTGAAATCTTTCTATATATTGCTTCTATATAGTCTAAGAAACATGTATGCAAAGAATCCAAACACTACAATTCGCCAATTTTTTGTTCTTCATGTTTAAGTGAACTACGAGCCCCATTGTTAATCCTTTAAAGGAAATTATTTGTAAATTTCGACAAGTAGAACAATGAATGGAACCGGTAGACGGTTGAAATCATTATATATATTGCTTCCATATAGTCTAGGAAACATGTACGCAAAGCATCCAAACAGTACCATCCGCCAATTTTTTGTTCTTCAAGTTTAAGTGAACTACGAGCCCCATTGTTAATCCTTTAAAGGAAATTATTTGTAAATTTCGACAAGTAGAACAATGAATAGAACAGTTAGACTGTTGAAATTTTTGTATATATTGCTTCTATGTAGTCTAAGAAACATATATGCAAAGCATCCAAACAGTACCATTCGCCAATTTTTTGTTCTTCAAGTTTAAGTGAACTACGAGCCCCATTGTTAATCCTTTAAAGGAAATTATTTGTAAATTTCGACAAGTAGAACAATGAATAGAACAGTTAGACGGTTGAAATCTTTGTATATATTGCTTCCATATAGTATAAGAAACATATATGCAAAGCATCCAAACAGTACCATTCGCCAATTTTTTGTTCTTCAAGTTTAAGTGAACAACGAGCCCCATTGATAATCATGAAACGGAAATTATTTGTAACTTTCTACAAGTAGAACAACGAATAGAACAGGTGGACGGGTGAAATATTTCTATATGTTGCTTCTATATAGTCTAAGAAACATATATGCAAAGCATCCAAACAGCACCATTCGCCAATTTTTTGCTCTTCAAGTTTAAGAGAACTACGTGCCCCATTGTTAATCCTTTATCGGAAATTATTTGTAACTTTCGACAAGTAGAACAATGAATGGAACAGGTAGACGGTTGAAATCTTTGTATATATTGCTTCTATATAGTCTAAGAAACTTATATGCAAAGCATCCAAACAGTACCATTCGCCAATTTTTTGTTCTTCAAGTTTTTTTTTTTTTTTTTTTTTTTTTTTTATTTACAATATACAATAATAAACAATTACATAAAGATACGATAACTGGGTACCAAGATTAACTTTCACCCCAGTCATTAGTAAATTAAGTTTTTAACAAATTAACGCGATTGTCTATAGTTTAGAAGAATGATAGGAAAATTATAAAAACCTGTCTCATCATAGAAGACTTGAAGTAATATACAATAAGTACAAGGCTAGAGACTAAGTAACAAATGAATGATTCGCTTATGTTTATACTTCTTATAGTTAAGGTCAACCTGAGAATAATTTCCTATGGAATTAATAGCTTTATCTTTACTTTTATGGCACGTTTGGTAAAAGCGTATTGAGAATTTTTGAATGTAATCACTTATGTAGCTTATACCTAGATCTTTATGAATTAATGATATATTAGTATATTTAGAAAAATTTCCGATGAGTCTTAAACATTTATTTTGTACAATCTGTAGTTTTCTATAATTACTTATACATGTGTAACACCAGACTGGAGCTCCATACGTAAGAATTGGACGGAGAGTTTGTTTATAAATTAACAATTTGTTTGGAAGTGACAATTGGGATTTCTTATTTAGAAGAGCATACATCTTTTGTAGTATTCCTATGGTTTTGTTACATTGAATGGCTATATGGTTTGTGAAGGTCAATCTTGAATCAAGCACTATGCCTAAGTATTTTACACTTTTTTTGTTAGCCCAGGGAATATGTGTACCATTTATGACTATACTTATTACATTTTTTGGGTAACGCTTGGTAAAAATGATGGCTTCAGTCTTAGTGATGTTGACCTTAATTTTCCATTTATGGAAATATTTAAAACACCTAGTAATAATGAATTGCAAGTGTCGTGTAATGGTATCAATTCTAAACGAACTTTTGTAAATAATGGTATCGTCAGCGAATAACGCAATTTTGGCGTTTCCTACTAAGACGTTCTTAATATCGTTAACATAGATGTTAAATAGCGTAGGGCCTAGAACTGATCCTTGTGGAACACCTGCAGATACAATTCTAGTGGTCGATTGAGAATTATTAATAGCAACAAAGAATTTTCTATTATTGATATAAGCACGTATAAAATAAATTATATATCGTGGGAAGTTTAGTGAAATTAATTTGAAAACCAAACCTTGATGCCAAACACAAT
The DNA here is from genome assembly GCA_963989415.1 of Cerceris ruficornis. Taxonomy (NCBI): domain Eukaryota; kingdom Metazoa; phylum Arthropoda; class Insecta; order Hymenoptera; family Crabronidae; genus Cerceris; species Cerceris ruficornis. Next base: position 831,073 of record CAXDIW010000481.1, on the reverse strand, counting down.
CAAAAGCTTTCTCAATATCTAGAAAAATCATACCAGTATGTTTGTTTAAATTAAAGTTGTGCGTTACATCATCTAATACGTTAACTAATTGATGAGTGGTTGATCTACCAGATCTAAACCCAAATTGTTCTTCAATTAATATATTATTACTATGTAGGAAGGAACTAATTCTTGATAACACAATTCTTTCCACTATCTTACTAATTACATTTAAAAGACTTATAGGTCTATAGCTATTTACATCACTAGATGGTTTGCCTGGCTTGTGCACTGGAACTACTTTTGACAGCTTTAAAACGTCAGGAAAATATGAAAACATAAGTATGCTATTAATTAATTTAGTTAGAAAGACTATTGCCTTTTTGGATAAATTTTTTAAAACAACTGTACTTATGTCATCTGGTCCAGGGGCTTTTTTGTTTTTCAATTTACGAATTATTTTTAATATTTCTGAAGGAGACGTTAAGTTGCATTCCGAGTGTTTTTTAATGCAAGGAAGAAAATAACTTTTAATTTCCTTATTAACAGTTCGGGAAAACGATAAAGTAGATAAATTATCATTCTGACTTTGAATGGCTTGAAATTTATCAGCTAAAGCATTAGCCTTTTCTGCATCAGAGTAAGCTGAGTTTGATCCGATTTTTAAAGGAGGAATCGGTGTACAATTATTTAACAGTACTTTCCTTATTTTCCAGAGATTATTATTATTTGAAGGAATGGAATTTAGGAATTCATTCCAAGAAATATTTCGATGATGTACCAACAGCAGTTGCGTTAGTTTGTAGATGTAGGATACCAAGCGTTTGTATACTATGTTACGAGTTTTTTGGTAACATCGCCTAAACTTATTTTTAGTACAAATTAGTACTCGCAAGTAATCAGGTATTTTTTGATATCTACATTTACCAACTTTTAAAACAGGAACCGTTGATTTGATAGTGTTCCTTAGACGTTCAATAAAACTTTTTAGGTGTTTTTCTATATCAGAAGGAGAATCTATTTTTGGATTGGGATACAAATTGCAGTCTATTCTTCTCTTGAATTTACTCCAGTCGCAGTGCTTATAGTCGTATATAATTTTTTGTTTATTGAGAATAGTAGTTCCGTTTAAAGTAAAAATTACTGGATTATGATCAGAGGAGAGCTTTGGCAATGAAATGGGATGAGATAAATTTTCTAAGTTTTTAGTTAGAATTAAATCAAGGACACTGGGGTTGTGGTCACACCTATGGGGGTAATACGTGGGCTCGTCAGGGGCAAGAATTGAGAAACCAACCTTAATGGATAGGTCAAGCAGAGAATTACCATTATTATTATTGTTGAGGCAGTTCCACGCGACATGACGCGAGTTAAAATCACCTAGAATAATTACTTTATTGTTTATTTTTAACAGTTCGCGAATATCTCGTGAGTTTAATTTTTTAGGAATATATATTGACACAACTGTCATTAATACACCATCAATTACTAAATTAACTGCAACTGCCTCCGCAGACTGCAAAACTGGTACTTCTATTTGGTAATGCATAATAGATTTATGGACAAGTAAGGCAACACCTCCACCACGAGTATTGCGATCATTTCTATAAATATAGTATCCACGGGCCCTTAATCTATGATTGTTAGAGAGATGAGTTTCACAAAGTGCTACAATGTGTAAGTCATGCCCATGAATATGATCAGTGAGCTCAATGATTTTATTTATTATAGATTGCGCATTCCAGCACATGAAATTAACTTTATATTTCTTAGCCATTTAAGCAAAAAAATTAACTATGAACTCTATTACATGACTAAGTTTCGTTGCTCCATCAGGAGCAGCTTTAAGTTTTCCAAATAGGATTTGACATTTTATCAAGAAACTAGACAAATTAAAATTAGCGAAGAGACCCTTGATTGTATTAACTATATCAGTAAAAGAAAGATTATCGTTATTACCAGATGGTAAAGAAGACTGCTTGCTACCATTTCCTCGCGATGATATACGTTTCCATACAGGCGGAGATGTAGGGCTGTTGGGTTGTTGTAGAGCATTCGGAAAGTCACTACTTCTATGAGTGTACTGTTGATTTGTTTTGTGCGAATTCTTGGTAAGCTCGCTTAAGTTCGACCTCAGGGAAGCTTGCTTGGAGTAAATACGACAGCTATGATCATTAGCAGGATGTTCGCCATCACAATTTACACATTTAGGCTTGAGGCTATTGTGAGGACATTCCGTAGATTTGTGAGTTTGAGCACACTTTACACATTTTGGTGAACGTCCACAGTTTTTGGCAATGTGATTGAATGACTGACAATTATAACATTGAGTGATACCTGATATATTACGAAACTTTTCCCATTTAATAATGCAATAGCAGATTTTATTAACTTTCAGTATATTTGAAAGCTGTGTACCTTCTTCAAAAGTAATCAAAAATAGCGGAAAAAGCTTTTTATCTCCACTGATGGGGTCTTTTTTATGCATTTGCAATATTTTAGTGGGATTTAAGTTATGGCACTTAAGATCCTTCGCAATATCTTCACTTGTGATGTTGGGAGGTAAGTTCCTAAGTACCATTCGGATTGTTAATGCGCTTGGAAGTGAGTAGGTGTGATAGTCAATTTTTGCAGCCTTAGCTTCTTTGATGATTAGATCGTAATCTTCTCTAGCTTGGGTATAAAAGATCATTCTGTTTCTTTTGTATTTTATGTCAAAAGTAGATTTGCAGCGTGATTTTAAGGATTCTAGAGTATTCATGTGATTTTCTATATAACTGTATAATACAATAGGAGGCATTTTATTTTGTTTGTTTATACCCATTTTTGCACAGTTACTTGAGGATCTTAGATCTGATAACTCATCGTCATCTTCGTAATTTTCAGAATCATCTGATAGTGCTTCGAATGAATTTCGTGTGTTAACATTGTAATCCAATTTTAGTGCTGATCTTTTTAAACGCTTACATTGTACAGAAGAATCAGATTCTCTCGAACTTCCTTGAACACCAAACTTGTCTGGAGGTATCCCCTTCAATGGCACGTTCATTATTGTTCTTAGTATATTACACAATTATAGAATATATAAAATTAAACTTAAGAGGTGGAACGTAGTAGGGAACTGAACGAAGCAACAGAACCAAAACCAAAACCAAAACAAAATAAACATAGACTGCGATAAGAGCTCGATGAGAACGCGACCGACCTCAACGAGCACTCAGAGCTGAATGTGATCTTCTTCAAGTTTAAGTGAACAACAAGCCCCATTGATAATCGTGAAACGGAAACTATTTGTAACTTTCTACAAGTAGAACAATGAATAGAACATGTAGACGGGTGAAATCTTTCTATATGTTGCTTCTATATAGTCTAAGAAACATATATGCAAAACATCCAAACAGTATCATTCGCCAATTTTTTGTTCTTCAAGTTTAGGTGAACAACGAGCCCCATTGATAATCATGAAACGGAAATTCTTTGTAACTTTCTACAAGTAGAACAATGAATAGAACAGGTAGACGGTTGATATCTTTCTATATATTGCTTCTATATAGTCTAAGAAACATATATGCAAAGCATCCAAACAGTACAATTCGCCAATTTATTGTTCTTCAAGTTTAAGTGAACAACGAGCGCCATTGTTAATCCTTTAAAGGAAATTATTTGTAGCTTTCGACAAGTAAAACAATGAATGGAACACGTAGACGGTTGAGATCTTTGTATATATTGCTTCTATATAGTCTAAGAAACATATATGCAAATTATCCAAATAGTACAATTCGCCAATTTTTTGTTCTTCAAGTTTAAGTGAACTACGAGCCCCATTGTTAATCCTTTAAAGGAAATTATTTGTAAATTTCGACAAGTAGAACAATGAATAGAACAGTTAGACGGTTGAAATCTTTGTATATATTGCTTCCATATAGTCTAAGAAACATATATGCAAAGCATCCAAATAGTACAATTCGCGAATTTATTGTTCTTCAAGTTTAAGTGAACTACGAGCCCCATTGTTAATCCTTTAAAGGAAATTATTTGTAAATTTCGACAAGTAGAACAATGAATGGAACAGGTAGACGGTTGAAATCATTGTATATATTGCATCTGCATAGTCTAAGAAACATATATGCAAAGCATCCAAACAGTACAATTCGCCAATTTTTTGTTCTTCAAGTTTAAGTGAACTACGAGCCCCATTGTTAATCATTTAAAGGAAATTTTTTGTAACTTTCTACAAGTAGAACAATGAATGGAACAGGTAGACGGTTGAAATCATTGTATATATTGCTTCCATATAGTCTATGAAACATATATGCAAAGCATCCAAACAGTACAATTCGCGAATTTATTGTTCTTCAAGTTTAAGTGAACAACGAGCGCCAATGTTAATCCTTTAAAGGAAATTATTTGTAAATTTCGACAAGTAGAACAATGAATGGAACAGGTAGACAGTTAAAATCTTTGTATATATTGCTTCTATATAATCTAAGAAACATATATGCAAAGCATACAAACAGTACCATTCGCTAATTTTTTGTTCTTCAAGATTAAGTGAACAACGAGCCCCATTGATAATCATGAAACGGAAATTATTTGTAACTTTCAACAATTAGAACAATGAATAGAATAGGTAGACGGGTGAAATCTTTCAATATATTGCTTCTAAATAGTCTAAGAAACATATATGCAAAGCATCCAAACAGTACAATTCGCCACTTTATTGTTCTTCAAGTTTAAGTGAACAACGAGCGCCATTGTTAATCCTTTAAAGGAAATTATTTGTAGCTTTCGACAAGTAAAACAATGAATGGAACACGTAGACGGTTGAGATCTTTGTATATATTGCTTCTATATAGACTAAGAAACATATATGCAAAGCATCCAAACAGTACCATTCGCCAATTTTTTGTTCTTCAAGTTTAAGTGAACAACGAGCCCCATTGATACTCATGAAACGGAAATTATTTGTAAGTTTCTAGAATTAGAACAATGAATAGACCTTTGATCTTTCTTTAACGTGCGGTACCAGCTATGAAGCACACCCACACGGCCCCCATGGGCGCGGGATTGAGATACGCCCAATCAACGCACATGTGCATTAACAAGCACATGCTACTAGTTACCTACTAGTGGAGGCGAGACCTTTCTAAATCTCTACTGGCTCTGCAGTGTCAGTACCCGAGCTGAATTAGCGCAGCTCACCCGCCGAGGTAGCCACCTCTCCCCCTGCGATTTGGGGTTACTACATGCCCCCACGAGGCCAACCCTAATGACCAGGTCAGGGCGAAGAATCTGCCCTGGGGCTCAACCTGGTCCCCGTGGTACCAACTTTCCCCTTGGTGAGGGGGTAGTCTCGGACATCCGGCACTACTACCAATCAACCTTGGTGAGGTACACGGACTCGGGTAACCCCGGGTGTGTCAATACCCGTGCCTGCTTTCGCAGCGCGATAGACAGGCCCCTGAGGGGGAACAATGAATAGAACGGGTAGACGGTAGAAATCTTTGCATATATTGCTTCTATATAGTCTAAGAAACATGTATGCAAAAAATCCAAACACTACAATTCGCCAATTTTTAGTTCTTCATGTTTAAGTGAACTACGAGCCCCATTGTTAATCCTTTAAAGGAAATTATTTGTAACTTTAAACAAGTAGAATAATGAATGGAACAGGTAGACGGTTGAAATCATTGTATATATTGCTTCTATGTAGTCTAAGAAACATATATGCAAAGCATCCAAACAGTACAATTCGCCAATTTATTGTTCTTCACGTTTAAGTGAACAACGAGCCCCATTGATAATCCTTTAAAGGAAATTATTTGTAAATTTCGACAAGTAGAACAATGAATGGAACAGGTAGACGGTTGAAATCTTTCTATATATTGCTCCTATATAGTCTAAGAAACATATATGCAAAGCATCCAAACAGTACCATTCGCCAATTTTTTGTTCTTCAAGTTTAGGTGAACAACGAGCCCCATTGATAATCATGAAACGGAAATTATTTGTAACTTTCTACAAGTAGAACAATGAATAGAACAGGTAGACGGTTGAAATCTTACTATATATTGCTCCTATATAGTCTAAGAAACATATATGCAAAGCATCCAAACAGTACCATTCGCCAATTTTTTGTTCTTCAAGTTTAGGTGAACAACGAGCCCCATTGATAATCATGAAACGGTAATTATTTGTAACTTTCTACAAGTAGAACAATGAATAGAACAGGTAGACGGTTGATATCTTTCTATATATTGCTTCTATATAGTCTAAGAAACATATATGCAAAGCATCCAAATAGTACAATTCGCCAATTTTTTGTTCTTCAAGTTTAAGTGAACTACGAGCCCCATTGTTAATCCTTTAAAGGAAATTATTTGTAAATTTCGACAAGTAGAACAATGAATGGAACAGGTAGACGGTTGAAATCATTGTATATATTGCTTCTATATAGTCTAAGAAACATATATGCAAAGCATCCAGATAGTACAATTCGCCAATTTTTTGTTCTTCAAGTTTAAGTGAACAATGAGCCCCAATGGTTAATCCTTTATCGGAAATTATTTGTAACTTTCAACAAGTAGAACAATGAATGGAACAGGTAGACGGTTGAAATCAATGTATATATTGCTTCTATATAGTCTAAGAAACATATATGCAAAGCATCGAAACATTACAATTCGCCAATTTTTTGATCTTCAAGTTTAAGTGAACAACGAGCCCCATTGATAATCATGAAATGGAAATTATTTCTAAATTTCTATAAGTAGAACAATGAATAGTACAGGTAGACGGGTGAAATCTTTCTATATATTGCTTCCATATAGTCTAAGAAACATATATGCAAAGAATCCATACAGTACAATTCGCCAATTTGTTATTCTTCAAGTTTAAGTGAACTACGAGCCCCATTGTTAATCCTTTTAAGGAAATTATTTGTAAATTTCGACAAGTAGAACAATGAATGGAACAGGTAGACGGTTGAAATCATTGTATATATTGCTTCTATATAGTCTAAGAAACATATATGCAAATCATCCAAACAGTACAATTCGCCAATTTTTTGATCTTCAAGTTTAAGTGAACTACGAGCCCCATTGTTAATACTTTAACGGAAATTATTTGTAACTTTCGACAAGTAGAACAATGAATGGAACAGGCAGACGGTTGAAATCAATGTATATATTGCTTCTATATAGTCTAAGAAACATATATGCAAAGCATCGAAACAGTACAATTCGCCAATTTTTTGTTCTTCAAGTTTAAGTGAACTACGAGCCCCATTGTTAATCCTTTAACGGAAATTATTTGTAACTTTCGACAAGTAGAACAATGAATGGAACAGGCAGACGGTTGAAATCAAGGTATATATTGCTTCTATATAGTCTAAGAAACATATATGCAAAGCATCGAAACAGTACAATTCGCCAATTTTTTGTTCTTCAAGTGTAAGTGAACTACGAGCCCCATTGATAATCATGAAAGGGAAATTATTTGTAAGTTTCTACAAGTAGAACAATGATTGGAACAGGTAGACGGTTGAAATCAATGTATATATTCCTTCTATATAGTCTAAGAAACATATATGCAAATCATCGAAACAGTACCATTCGCCAACTTTTTGTTCTTCAAGTTTATGTGAACAACGAGCCCCATTGATAATCCTTTATAAGAAATTATTTGTAAATTTCGACAAGTAGAACAATGTATAGAATAGTTAGACTGTTGAAATCTTTGTATATATTGCTTCTATATAGTCTAAGAAACATATATGCAAAGCATCCAAACAGTACAATTCGCCAATTTTTGGTTCTTCAAGTTTAAGTGAACTACGAGCCCCACTGTTAATCCTTTAAAGGAAATTATTTGTAAATTTCGACAAGTAGAACAATGAATGGAACAGGTAGACGGTTGAAATCATTGTATATATTGCTTCTATATAGTCTAAGAAACATATATGCAAAGCATCCAAACAGTACCATGCGCCAATTTTTTGTTCTTCAAGTTTATGTGAACTACGAGCCCCATTGTTAATCCTTTAACGGAAATTAATTGTAATTTTCTACAAGTAGAACAATGAATGGAACAGGTAGACTGTTGAAATCTTTGTATATATTGCTTCTATATAGTCTAAAAAACATATATGCAAAGCATCCAGACAGTACCATTCGCCAATTTTTTGTTCTTCAAGTTTAAGTGAACAATGAGCCCCATTGTTAATCCTTTAACTGAAAGTATTTGTAACTTTCGACAAGTAGAACAATGAATGGAACAGGTAGACGGTTGAAATCTTTGTATATATTGCTTCTATATAATCTACGAAACATATATGCAAAGCATCCAAACAGTACAATTCGCCAATTTTTTGTTCTTCAAGTTTAAGTGAACTACGAGCCCCATTGTTAATCATTTAACGGAAATTAATTGTAACTTTCTACAAGTAGAACAATGATTGGAACACGTAGACGGTTGAAATCTTTGTATATATTGCTTCTATATAGTCTAAGAAACATATATGCAAAGCATCCAAACAGTACCATTCGCCAATTTTTTGTTCTTCAAGTTTAAGTGAACAGCGAGCCCCATTGATAATCATGAAATGGAAATTATTTCTAACTTTCTACAAGTAGAACAATGAATAGTACAGGTAGACCGGTGAAATCTTTCTATATATTGCTTCTAAATAGTCTAAGAAACATGTACGCAAAGCATCCAAACAGTACCATTCGCCAATTTTTTGTTCTTCAAGTTTAAGTGAACAATGAGCTCCATTGTTATTCCTTTATCGGAAATTATTTGTAACATTCGACAAGTAGAACAATGAATGGAACAGGTAGACGGTTGAAATCTTTGTATATATTACTTCTATATAGTTTAAGAAACATATATGCAAAGCATCCAAACAGTACAATTCGCCAATTTTTTGTTCTTCAAGTTTAAGTGAACTACGAGCCCCATTGATAATCATGAAACGGAAATTATTTGTAACTTTCTACAAGTAGAACAATGAATAGAACAGGTAGACGGTTGAAATCTTTGTATATGTTGCTTCTATATAGTCTAAGAAACCTATATGCAAAGGATCTAAACAGTAACAATCGCCAATTTTTTGATCTTCAAGTTTAAGTGAACAGCGAGCCCCATTGTTAATCCTTTAAAGGAAATTATTTGTAACTTTCTACAAGTAGAACAATGAATAGTACAGGTAGACGGGTGAAATCTTTCTATATATTGCTTCTAAATAGTCTAAGAAACATATATGCAAAGCATCCAAACAGTACCATTCGCCAATTTTTTGTTCTTCAAGTTTAAGTGAACAACGAGCCCCATTGTTAATCCTTTAACGGAAATTAATTGTAACTTTCTACAAGTAGAACAATGATTGGAACACGTAGACGGTTGAAATCTTTGTATATATTGCTTCTATATAGTCTAAGAAACATATATGCAAAGCATCCAAACAGTACCATTCGCCAATTTTTTGTTCTTCAAGTTTAAGTGAACAGCGAGCCCCATTGATAATCATGAAATGGAAATTATTTGTAACTTTCTACAAGTAGATACAATGAATAGTACAGGTAGACCGGTGAAATCTTTCTATATATTGCTTCTAAATAGTCTAAGAAACATGTACGCAAAGCATCCAAACAGTACCATTCGCCAATTTTTTGTTCTTCAAGTTTAAGTGAACAATGAGCCCCATTGTTAATCCTTTAACTGAAAGTATTTGTAACTTTCGACAAGTAGAACAATGAATGGAACAGGTAGACGGTTGAAATCTTTGTATATATTGCTTCTATATAATCTACGAAACATATATGCAAAGCATCCAAACAGTACAATTCGCCAATTTTTTGTTCTTCAAGTTTAAGTGAACTACGAGCCCCATTGTTAATCCTTTAACGGAAATTAATTGTAACTTTCTACAAGTAGAACAATGATTGGAACACGTAGACGGTTGAAATCTTTGTATATATTGCTTCTATATAGTCTAAGAAACATATATGCAAAGCATCCAAACAGTACCATTCGCCAATTTTTTGTTCTTCAAGTTTAAGTGAACAGCGAGCCCCATTGATAATCATGAAATGGAAATTATTTCTAACTTTCTACAAGTAGAACAATGAATAGTACAGGTAGACCGGTGAAATCTTTCTATATATTGCTTCTAAATAGTCTAAGAAACATGTACGCAAAGCATCCAAACAGTACCATTCGCCAATTTTTTGTTCTTCAAGTTTAAGTGAACAATGAGCTCCATTGTTATTCTTTATCGGAAATTATTTGTAACATTCGACAAGTAGAACAATGAATGGAACAGGTAGACGGTTGAAATCTTTGTATATATTACTTCTATATAGTTTAAGAAACATATATGCAAAGCATCCAAACAGTACAATTCGCCAATTTTTTGTTCTTCAAGTTTAAGTGAACTACGAGCCCCATTGATAATCATGAAACGGAAATTATTTGTAACTTTCTACAAGTAGAACAATGAATAGAACAGGTAGACGGTTGAAATCTTTGTATATGTTGCTTCTATATAGTCTAAGAAACCTATATGCAAAGGATCTAAACAGTAACAATCGCCAATTTTTTGATCTTCAAGTTTAAGTGAACAGCGAGCCCCATTGTTAATCCTTTAAAGGAAATTATTTGTAACTTTCTACAAGTAGAACAATGAATAGTACAGGTAGACGGGTGAAATCTTTCTATATATTGCTTCTAAATAGTCTAAGAAACATATATGCAAAGCATCCAAACAGTACCATTCGCCAATTTTTTGTTCTTCAAGTTTAAGTGAACAACGAGCCCCATTGTTAATCCTTTAACGGAAATTAATTGTAACTTTCTACAAGTAGAACAATGATTGGAACACGTAGACGGTTGAAATCTTTGTATATATTGCTTCTATATAGTCTAAGAAACATATATGCAAAGCATCCAAACAGTACCATTCGCCAATTTTTTGTTCTTCAAGTTTAAGTGAACAGCGAGCCCCATTGATAATCATGAAATGGAAATTATTTGTAACTTTCTACAAGTAGAACAATGAATAGTACAGGTAGACCGGTGAAATCTTTCTATATATTGCTTCTAAATAGTCTAAGAAACATGTACGCAAAGCATCCAAACAGTACCATTCGCCAATTTTTTGTTCTTCAAGTTTAAGTGAACAATGAGCTCCATTGTTAATCCTTTATCGGAAATTATTTGTAACATTCGACAAGTAGAACAATGAATGGAACAGGTAGACGGTTGAAATCTTTGTATATATTACTTCTATATAGTCTAAGAAACATATATGCAAAGCATCCAAACAGTACAATTCGCCAATTTTTTGTTCTTCAAGTTTAAGTGAACAACGAGCCCCATTGATAATCATGAAACGGAAATTATTTGTAACTTTCTACAAGTAGAACAATGAATAGAACAGGTAGACGGTTGAAATCTTTGTATATGTTGCTTCTATATAGTCTAAGAAACATATATGCAAAGCATCTAAACAGTAACAATCGCCTATTTTTTGATCTTCAAGTTTAAGTGAACAGCGAGCCCCATTGAAAATCATGAAATGGAAATTATTTGTAACTTTCTACAAGTAGAACAATGAATAGTACAGGTAGACCGGTGAAATCTTTCTATATATTGCTTCTAAATAGTCTAAGAAACATATATGCAAAGCATCCAAACAGTACAATTCGCCAATTTTTTGTTCTTCAAGTTTAAGTGAACTACGAGCCCCATTGTTAATACTTTAAAGGAAATTATTTGTAAATTTCTACAAGTAGAACAATGAATGGATCATGTAGACGGTTGAAATCATTGTATATATTGCATCTATATAGTCTAAGAAACATATCTGCAAATTATCCAAACAGTACAATTCGCCAATTATTTGATCTTCAAGTTTAAGTGAACTACGATCCCCATTGTTAATCCCTTAACGGAAATTATTTGTAACTTTCGACTAGTAGAACAATGAATGGAACAGGTAGACGCTTGAAATCATTGTATATAGTGCTTCTATATAGCCTAAGAAACATATATGCAAAGCATCCAAACAGTACAATTCGACAATTTTTTGTTCTTCAAGTTTAGTGAACAATGAGCCCCAATGGTTAATCCTTTATCGGAAATTATTTGTAACTTTCGACAAGTAGGACAATGAATGGAACAGGTAGACGGTTGAAATCTTTGTATATATTGCTTCTATATAGTATAAGAAACATATATGCAAAGCATCCAAACAGTACCATTCGCCAATTTTTTGTTCTTCAAGTTTAAGTGAACAACGAGCCCCATTGATAATCATGAAACGGAAATTATTTGTAACTTTCTACAAGTAGAACAACGAATAGAACAGGTGGACGGGTGAAATATTTGTATATGTTGCATCTATATAGTCTAAGAAACCTATATGCAAAGCATCTAAACAGTAACAATCGCCTATTTTTTGATCTTCAAGTTTAAGTGAATAGCGAGCCCCATTGATAATCATGAAATGGAAATTATTTGTAACTTTCTACAAGTAGAACAATGAATAGTACAGGTAGACGGGTGAAATATTTGTATATATTGCTTCCATATAGTCTAGGAAACATGTACGCAAAGCATCCAAACAGTACCATTCGCCAATTTTATGTTCTTCAAGTTTAAGTGAACAGTGAGCCCCAATGGTTAATCCTTTATCGGAATTTATTTGTAACTTTCGACAAGTAGGACAATGAATGGAACAGGTAGACGGTTGAAATCTTTGTATATATTGCTTCTATATAGTATAAGAAACATATGTGCAAAGCATCCAAACAGTACCATTCGCCAATTTTTTGTTCTTCAAGTTTAAGTGAACAACGAGCCCCATTGATAATCATGAAACGGAAGTTATTTGTAACTTTCTACAAGTAGAACAACGAATAGAACAGGTGGACGGGTGAAATATTTCTATATGTTGCTTCTATATAGTCTAAGAAACATATATGCAAAGCATCCAAACAGCACCATTCGCCAATTTTTTGTTCTTCAAGTTTAAGTGAACAACAAGCCCCATTGATAATCATGAAACGGAAATTATTTGTAACTTTCTACAAGTAGAACAATGAATAGAACAGGTAGACGGTTGAAATCTTTCTATATATTGCTTCTATATAGTCTAAGAAACATGTATGCAAAGAATCCAAACACTACAATTCGCCAATTTTTTGTTCTTCATGTTTAAGTGAACTACGAGCCCCATTGTTAATCCTTTAAAGGAAATTATTTGTAAATTTCGACAAGTAGAACAATGAATGGAATCGGTAGACGGTTGAAATCATTATATATATTGCTTCCATATAGTCTAGGAAACATGTACGCAAAGCATCCAAACAGTACCATCCGCCAATTTTTTGTTCTTCAAGTTTAAGTGAACTACGAGCCCCATTGTTAATCCTTTAAAGGAAATTATTTGTAAATTTCGACAAGTAGAACAATGAATAGAACAGTTAGACTGTTGAAATTTTTGTATATATTGCTTCTATGTAGTCTAAGAAACATATATGCAAAGCATCCAAACAGTACCATTCGCCAATTTTTTGTTCTTCAAGTTTAAGTGAACTACGAGCCCCATTGTTAATCCTTTAAAGGAAATTATTTGTAAATTTCGACAAGTAGAACAATGAATAGAACAGTTAGACGGTTGAAATCTTTGTATATATTGCTTCCATATAGTATAAGAAACATATATGCAAAGCATCCAAACAGTACCATTCGCCAATTTTTTGTTCTTCAAGTTTAAGTGAACAACGAGCCCCATTGATAATCATGAAACGGAAATTATTTGTAACTTTCTACAAGTAGAACAACGAATAGAACAGGTGGACGGGTGAAATATTTCTATATGTTGCTTCTATATAGTCTAAGAAACATATATGCAAAGCATCCAAACAGCACCATTCGCCAATTTTTTGCTCTTCAAGTTTAAGAGAACTACGTGCCCCATTGTTAATCCTTTATCGGAAATTATTTGTAACTTTCGACAAGTAGAACAATGAATGGAACAGGTAGACGGTTGAAATCTTTGTATATATTGCTTCTATATAGTCTAAGAAACTTATATGCAAAGCATCCAAACAGTACCATTCGCCAATTTTTTGTTCTTCAAGTTTTTTTTTTTTTTTTTTTTTTTTTTATTTACAATATACAATAATAAACAATTACATAAAGATACGATAACTGGGTACCAAGATTAACTTTCACCCCAGTCATTAGTAAATTAAGTTTTTAACAAATTAACGCGATTGTCTATAGTTTAGAAGAATGATAGGAAAATTATAAAAACCTGTCTCATCATAGAAGACTTGAAGTAATATACAATAAGTACAAGGCTAGAGACTAAGTAACAAATGAATGATTCGCTTATGTTTATACTTCTTATAGTTAAGGTCAACCTGAGAATAATTTCCTATGGAATTAATAGCTTTATCTTTACTTTTATGGCACGTTTGGTAAAAGCGTATTGAGAATTTTTGAATGTAATCACTTATGTAGCTTATACCTAGATCTTTATGAATTAATGATATATTAGTATATTTAGAAAAATTTCCGATGAGTCTTAAACATTTATTTTGTACAATCTGTAGTTTTCTATAATTACTTATACATGTGTAACACCAGACTGGAGCTCCATACGTAAGAATTGGACGGAGAGTTTGTTTATAAATTAACAATTTGTTTGGAAGTGACAATTGGGATTTCTTATTTAGAAGAGCATACATCTTTTGTAGTATTCCTATGGTTTTGTTACATTGAATGGCTATATGGTTTGTGAAGGTCAATCTTGAATCAAGCACTATGCCTAAGTATTTTACACTTTTTTTGTTAGCCCAGGGAATATGTGTACCATTTATGACTATACTTATTACATTTTTTGGGTAACGCTTGGTAAAAATGATGGCTTCAGTCTTAGTGATGTTGACCTTAATTTTCCATTTATGGAAATATTTAAAACACCTAGTAATAATGAATTGCAAGTGTCGTGTAATGGTATCAATTCTAAACGAACTTTTGTAAAAAATGGTATCGTCAGCGAATAACGCAATTTTGGCGTTTCCTACTAAGACGTTCTTAATATCGTTAACATAGATGTTAAATAGCGTAGGGCCTAGAACTGATCCTTGTGGAACACCTGCAGATACAATTCTAGTGGTCGATTGAGAATTATTAATAGCAACAAAGAATTTTCTATTATTGATATAAGCACGTATAAAATAAATTATATATCGTGGGAAGTTTAGTGAAATTAATTTGAAAACCAAACCTTGATGCCAAACACAATCAAAAGCTTTCTCAATATCTAGAAAAATCATACCAGTATGTTTGTTTAAATTAAAGTTGTGCGTTACATCATCTAATACGTTAACTAATTGATGAGTGGTTGATCTACCAGATCTAAACCCAAATTGTTCTTCAATTAATATATTATTACTATGTAGGAAGGAACTAATTCTTGATAACACAATTCTTTCCACTATCTTACTAATTACATTTAAAAGACTTATAGGTCTATAGCTATTTACATCACTAGATGGTTTGCCTGGCTTGTGCACTGGAACTACTTTTGACAGCTTTAAAACGTCAGGAAAATATGAAAACATAAGTATGCTATTAATTAATTTAGTTAGAAAGACTATTGCCTTTTTGGATAAATTTTTTAAAACAACTGTACTTATGTCATCTGGTCCAGGGGCTTTTTTGTTTTTCAATTTACGAATTATTTTTAATATTTCTGAAGGAGACGTTAAGTTGCATTCCGAGTGTTTTTTAATGCAAGGAAGAAAATAACTTTTAATTTCCTTATTAACAGTTCGGGAAAACGATAAAGTAGATAAATTATCATTCTGACTTTGAATGGCTTGAAATTTATCAGCTAAAGCATTAGCCTTTTCTGCATCAGAGTAAGCTGAGTTTGATCCGATTTTTAAAGGAGGAATCGGTGTACAATTATTTAACAGTACTTTCCTTATTTTCCAGAGATTATTATTATTTGAAGGAATGGAATTTAGGAATTCATTCCAAGAAATATTTCGATGATGTACCAACAGCAGTTGCGTTAGTTTGTAGATGTAGGATACCAAGCGTTTGTATACTATGTTACGAGTTTTTTGGTAACATCGCCTAAACTTATTTTTAGTACAAATTAGTACTCGCAAGTAATCAGGTATTTTTTGATATCTACATTTACCAACTTTTAAAACAGGAACCGTTGATTTGATAGTGTTCCTTAGACGTTCAATAAAACTTTTTAGGTGTTTTTCTATATCAGAAGGAGAATCTATTTTTGGATTGGGATACAAATTGCAGTCTATTCTTCTCTTGAATTTACTCCAGTCGCAGTGCTTATAGTCGTATATAATTTTTTGTTTATTGAGAATAGTAGTTCCGTTTAAAGTAAAAATTACTGGATTATGATCAGAGGAGAGCTTTGGCAATGAAATGGGATGAGATAAATTTTCTAAGTTTTTAGTTAGAATTAAATCAAGGACACTGGGGTTGTGGTCACACCTATGGGGGTAATACGTGGGCTCGTCAGGGGCAAGAATTGAGAAACCAACCTTAATGGATAGGTCAAGCAGAGAATTACCATTATTATTATTGTTGAGGCAGTTCCACGCGACATGACGCGAGTTAAAATCACCTAGAATAATTACTTTATTGTTTATTTTTAACAGTTCGCGAATATCTCGTGAGTTTAATTTTTTAGGAATATATATTGACACAACTGTCATTAATACACCATCAATTACTAAATTAACTGCAACTGCCTCCGCAGACTGCAAAACTGGTACTTCTATTTGGTAATGCATAATAGATTTATGGACAAGTAAGGCAACACCTCCACCACGAGTATTGCGATCATTTCTATAAATATAGTATCCACGGGCCCTTAATCTATGATTGTTAGAGAGATGAGTTTCACAAAGTGCTACAATGTGTAAGTCATGCCCATGAATATGATCAGTGAGCTCAATGATTTTATTTATTATAGATTGCGCATTCCAGCACATGAAATTAACTTTATATTTCTTAGCCATTTAAGCAAAAAAATTAACTATGAACTCTATTACATGACTAAGTTTCGTTGCTCCATCAGGAGCAGCTTTAAGTTTTCCAAATAGGATTTGACATTTTATCAAGAAACTAGACAAATTAAAATTAGCGAAGAGACCCTTGATTGTATTAACTATATCAGTAAAAGAAAGATTATCGTTATTACCAGATGGTAAAGAAGACTGCTTGCTACCATTTCCTCGCGATGATATACGTTTCCATACAGGCGGAGATGTAAGGCTGTTGGGTTGTTGTAGAGCATTCGGAAAGTCACTACTTCTATGAGTGTACTGTTGATTTGTTTTGTGCGAATTCTTGGTAAGCTCGCTTAAGTTCGACCTCAGGGAAGCTTGCTTGGAGTAAATACGACAGCTATGATCATTAGCAGGATGTTCGCCATCACAATTTACACATTTAGGCTTGAGGCTATTGTGAGGACATTCCGTAGATTTGTGAGTTTGAGCACACTTTACACATTTTGGTGAACGTCCACAGTTTTTGGCAATGTGATTGAATGACTGACAATTATAACATTGAGTGATACCTGATATATTACGAAACTTTTCCCATTTAATAATGCAATAGCAGATTTTATTAACTTTCAGTATATTTGAAAGCTGTGTACCTTCTTCAAAAGTAATCAAAAATAGCGGAAAAAGCTTTTTATCTCCACTGATGGGGTCTTTTTTATGCATTTGCAATATTTTAGTGGGATTTAAGTTATGGCACTTAAGATCCTTCGCAATATCTTCACTTGTGATGTTGGGAGGTAAGTTCCTAAGTACCATTCGGATTGTTAATGCGCTTGGAAGTGAGTAGGTGTGATAGTCAATTTTTGCAGCCTTAGCTTCTTTGATGATTAGATCGTAATCTTCTCTAGCTTGGGTATAAAAGATCATTCTGTTTCTTTTGTATTTTATGTCAAAAGTAGATTTGCAGCGTGATTTTAAGGATTCTAGAGTATTCATGTGATTTTCTATATAACTGTATAATACAATAGGAGGCATTTTATTTTGTTTGTTTATACCCATTTTTGCACAGTTACTTGAGGATCTTAGATCTGATAACTCATCGTCATCTTCGTAATTTTCAGAATCATCTGATAGTGCTTCGAATGAATTTCGTGTGTTAACATTGTAATCCAATTTTAGTGCTGATCTTTTTAAACGCTTACATTGTACAGAAGAATCAGATTCTCTCGAACTTCCTTGAACACCAAACTTGTCTGGAGGTATCCCCTTCAATGGCACGTTCATTATTGTTCTTAGTATATTACACAATTATAGAATATATAAAATTAAACTTAAGAGGTGGAACGTAGTAGGGAACTGAACGAAGCAACAGAACCAAAACCAAAACCAAAACAAAATAAACATAGACTGCGATAAGAGCTCGATGAGAACGCGACCGACCTCAACGAGCACTCAGAGCTGAATGTGATCTTCTTCAAGTTTAAGTGAACAACAAGCCCCATTGATAATCGTGAAACGGAAACTATTTGTAACTTTCTACAAGTAGAACAATGAATAGAACATGTAGACGGGTGAAATCTTTCTATATGTTGCTTCTATATAGTCTAAGAAACATATATGCAAAACATCCAAACAGTATCATTCGCCAATTTTTTGTTCTTCAAGTTTAGGTGAACAACGAGCCCCATTGATAATCATGAAACGGAAATTCTTTGTAACTTTCTACAAGTAGAACAATGAATAGAACAGGTAGACGGTTGATATCTTTCTATATATTGCTTCTATATAGTCTAAGAAACATATATGCAAAGCATCCAAACAGTACAATTCGCCAATTTATTGTTCTTCAAGTTTAAGTGAACAACGAGCGCCATTGTTAATCCTTTAAAGGAAATTATTTGTAGCTTTCGACAAGTAAAACAATGAATGGAACACGTAGACGGTTGAGATCTTTGTATATATTGCTTCTATATAGTCTAAGAAACATATATGCAAATTATCCAAATAGTACAATTCGCCAATTTTTTGTTCTTCAAGTTTAAGTGAACTACGAGCCCCATTGTTAATCCTTTAAAGGAAATTATTTGTAAATTTCGACAAGTAGAACAATGAATAGAACAGTTAGACGGTTGAAATCTTTGTATATATTGCTTCCATATAGTCTAAGAAACATATATGCAAAGCATCCAAATAGTACAATTCGCGAATTTATTGTTCTTCAAGTTTAAGTGAACTACGAGCCCCATTGTTAATCCTTTAAAGGAAATTATTTGTAAATTTCGACAAGTAGAACAATGAATGGAACAGGTAGACGGTTGAAATCATTGTATATATTGCATCTGCATAGTCTAAGAAACATATATGCAAAGCATCCAAACAGTACAATTCGCCAATTTTTTGTTCTTCAAGTTTAAGTGAACTACGAGCCCCATTGTTAATCATTTAAAGGAAATTTTTTGTAACTTTCTACAAGTAGAACAATGAATGGAACAGGTAGACGGTTGAAATCATTGTATATATTGCTTCCATATAGTCTATGAAACATATATGCAAAGCATCCAAACAGTACAATTCGCGAATTTATTGTTCTTCAAGTTTAAGTGAACAACGAGCGCCAATGTTAATCCTTTAAAGGAAATTATTTGTAAATTTCGACAAGTAGAACAATGAATGGAACAGGTAGACAGTTAAAATCTTTGTATATATTGCTTCTATATAATCTAAGAAACATATATGCAAAGCATACAAACAGTACCATTCGCTAATTTTTTGTTCTTCAAGATTAAGTGAACAACGAGCCCCATTGATAATCATGAAACGGAAATTATTTGTAACTTTCAACAATTAGAACAATGAATAGAATAGGTAGACGGGTGAAATCTTTCAATATATTGCTTCTAAATAGTCTAAGAAACATATATGCAAAGCATCCAAACAGTACAATTCGCCACTTTATTGTTCTTCAAGTTTAAGTGAACAACGAGCGCCATTGTTAATCCTTTAAAGGAAATTATTTGTAGCTTTCGACAAGTAAAACAATGAATGGAACACGTAGACGGTTGAGATCTTTGTATATATTGCTTCTATATAGACTAAGAAACATATATGCAAAGCATCCAAACAGTACCATTCGCCAATTTTTTGTTCTTCAAGTTTAAGTGAACAACGAGCCCCATTGATACTCATGAAACGGAAATTATTTGTAAGTTTCTAGAATTAGAACAATGAATAGACCTTTGATCTTTCTTTAACGTGCGGTACCAGCTATGAAGCACACCCACACGGCCCCCATGGGCGCGGGATTGAGATACGCCCAATCAACGCACATGTGCATTAACAAGCACATGCTACTAGTTACCTACTAGTGGAGGCGAGACCTTTCTAAATCTCTACTGGCTCTGCAGTGTCAGTACCCGAGCTGAATTAGCGCAGCTCACCCGCCGAGGTAGCCACCTCTCCCCCTGCGATTTGGGGTTACTACATGCCCCCACGAGGCCAACCCTAATGACCAGGTCAGGGCGAAGAATCTGCCCTGGGGCTCAACCTGGTCCCCGTGGTACCAACTTTCCCCTTGGTGAGGGGGTAGTCTCGGACATCCGGCACTACTACCAATCAACCTTGGTGAGGTACACGGACTCGGGTAACCCCGGGTGTGTCAATACCCGTGCCTGCTTTCGCAGCGCGATAGACAGGCCCCTGAGGGGGAACAATGAATAGAACGGGTAGACGGTAGAAATCTTTGCATATATTGCTTCTATATAGTCTAAGAAACATGTATGCAAAAAATCCAAACACTACAATTCGCCAATTTTTAGTTCTTCATGTTTAAGTGAACTACGAGCCCCATTGTTAATCCTTTAAAGGAAATTATTTGTAACTTTAAACAAGTAGAATAATGAATGGAACAGGTAGACGGTTGAAATCATTGTATATATTGCTTCTATGTAGTCTAAGAAACATATATGCAAAGCATCCAAACAGTACAATTCGCCAATTTATTGTTCTTCACGTTTAAGTGAACAACGAGCCCCATTGTTAATCCTTTAAAGGAAATTATTTGTAAATTTCGACAAGTAGAACAATGAATGGAACAGGTAGACGGTTGAAATCTTTCTATATATTGCTCCTATATAGTCTAAGAAACATATATGCAAAGCATCCAAACAGTACCATTCGCCAATTTTTTGTTCTTCAAGTTTAGGTGAACAACGAGCCCCATTGATAATCATGAAACGGAAATTATTTGTAACTTTCTACAAGTAGAACAATGAATAGAACAGGTAGACGGTTGAAATCTTACTATATATTGCTCCTATATAGTCTAAGAAACATATATGCAAAGCATCCAAACAGTACCATTCGCCAATTTTTTGTTCTTCAAGTTTAGGTGAACAACGAGCCCCATTGATAATCATGAAACGGTAATTATTTGTAACTTTCTACAAGTAGAACAATGAATAGAACAGGTAGACGATTGATATCTTTCTATATATTGCTTCTATATAGTCTAAGAAACATATATGCAAAGCATCCAAATAGTACAATTCGCCAATTTTTTGTTCTTCAAGTTTAAGTGAACTACGAGCCCCATTGTTAATCCTTTAAAGGAAATTATTTGTAAATTTCGACAAGTAGAACAATGAATGGAACAGGTAGACGGTTGAAATCATTGTATATATTGCTTCTATATAGTCTAAGAAACATATATGCAAAGCATCCAGATAGTACAATTCGCCAATTTTTTGTTCTTCAAGTTTAAGTGAACAATGAGCCCCAATGGTTAATCCTTTATCGGAAATTATTTGTAACTTTCAACAAGTAGAACAATGAATGGAACAGGTAGACGGTTGAAATCAATGTATATATTGCTTCTATATAGTCTAAGAAACATATATGCAAAGCATCGAAACATTACAATTCGCCAATTTTTTGATCTTCAAGTTTAAGTGAACAACGAGCCCCATTGATAATCATGAAATGGAAATTATTTCTAAATTTCTATAAGTAGAACAATGAATAGTACAGGTAGACGGGTGAAATCTTTCTATATATTGCTTCCACATAGTCTAAGAAACATATATGCAAAGAATCCATACAGTACAATTCGCCAATTTGTTATTCTTCAAGTTTAAGTGAACTACGAGCCCCATTGTTAATCCTTTTAAGGAAATTATTTGTAAATTTCGACAAGTAGAACAATGAATGGAACAGGTAGACGGTTGAAATCATTGTATATATTGCTTCTATATAGTCTAAGAAACATATATGCAAATCATCCAAACAGTACCATGCGCCAATTTTTTGTTCTTCAAGTTTATGTGAACTACGAGCCCCATTGTTAATCCTTTAACGGAAATTAATTGTAATTTTCTACAAGTAGAACAATGAATGGAACAGGTAGACTGTTGAAATCTTTGTATATATTGCTTCTATATAGTCTAAAAAACATATATGCAAAGCATCCAGACAGTACCATTCGCCAATTTTTTGTTCTTCAAGTTTAAGTGAACAATGAGCCCCATTGTTAATCCTTTAACTGAAAGTATTTGTAACTTTCGACAAGTAGAACAATGAATGGAACAGGTAGACGGTTGAAATCTTTGTATATATTGCTTCTATATAATCTACGAAACATATATGCAAAGCATCCAAACAGTACAATTCGCCAATTTTTTGTTCTTCAAGTTTAAGTGAACTACGAGCCCCATTGTTAATCCTTTAACGGAAATTAATTGTAACTTTCTACAAGTAGAACAATGATTGGAACACGTAGACGGTTGAAATCGTTGTATATATTGCTTCTATATAGTCTAAGAAACATATATGCAAAGCATCCAAACAGTACCATTCGCCAATTTTTTGTTCTTCAAGTTTAAGTGAACAGCGAGCCCCATTGATAATCATGAAATGGAAATTATTTCTAACTTTCTACAAGTAGAACAATGAATAGTACAGGTAGACCGGTGAAATCTTTCTATATATTGCTTCTAAATAGTCTAAGAAACATGTACGCAAAGCATCCAAACAGTACCATTCGCCAATTTTTTGTTCTTCAAGTTTAAGTGAACAATGAGCTCCATTGTTATTCCTTTATCGGAAATTATTTGTAACATTCGACAAGTAGAACAATGAATGGAACAGGTAGACGGTTGAAATCTTTGTATATATTACTTCTATATAGTTTAAGAAACATATATGCAAAGCATCCAAACAGTACAATTCGCCAATTTTTTGTTCTTCAAGTTTAAGTGAACTACGAGCCCCATTGATAATCATGAAACGGAAATTATTTGTAACTTTCTACAAGTAGAACAATGAATAGAACAGGTAGACGGTTGAAATCTTTGTATATGTTGCTTCTATATAGTCTAAGAAACCTATATGCAAAGGATCTAAACAGTAACAATCGCCAATTTTTTGATCTTCAAGTTTAAGTGAACAGCGAGCCCCATTGTTAATCCTTTAAAGGAAATTATTTGTAACTTTCTACAAGTAGAACAATGAATAGTACAGGTAGACGGGTGAAATCTTTCTATATATTGCTTCTAAATAGTCTAAGAAACATATATGCAAAGCATCCAAACAGTACCATTCGCCAATTTTTTGTTCTTCAAGTTTAAGTGAACAACGAGCCCCATTGTTAATCCTTTAACGGAAATTAATTGTAACTTTCTACAAGTAGAACAATGATTGGAACACGTAGACGGTTGAAATCTTTGTATATATTGCTTCTATATAGTCTAAGAAACATATATGCAAAGCATCCAAACAGTACCATTCGCCAATTTTTTGTTCTTCAAGTTTAAGTGAACAGCGAGCCCCATTGATAATCATGAAATGGAAATTATTTGTAACTTTCTACAAGTAGAACAATGAATAGTACAGGTAGACCGGTGAAATCTATCTATATATTGCTTCTAAATAGTCTAAGAAACATGTACGCAAAGCATCCAAACAGTACCATTCGCCAATTTTTTGTTCTTCAAGTTTAAGTGAACAATGAGCTCCATTGTTAATCCTTTATCGGAAATTATTTGTAACATTCGACAAGTAGAACAATGAATGGAACAGGTAGACGGTTGAAATCTTTGTATATATTACTTCTATATAGTCTAAGAAACATATATGCAAAGCATCCAAACAGTACAATTCGCCAATTTTTTGTTCTTCAAGTTTAAGTGAACAACGAGCCCCATTGATAATCATGAAACGGAAATTATTTGTAACTTTCTACAAGTAGAACAATGAATAGAACAGGTAGACGGTTGAAATCTTTGTATATGTTGCTTCTATATAGTCTAAGAAACATTTATATGCAAAGCATCTAAACAGTAACAATCGCCTATTTTTTGATCTTCAAGTTTAAGTGAACAGCGAGCCCCATTGAAAATCATGAAATGGAAATTATTTGTAACTTTCTACAAGTAGAACAATGAATAGTACAGGTAGACCGGTGAAATCTTTCTATATATTGCTTCTAAATAGTCTAAGAAACATATATGCAAAGCATCCAAACAGTACAATTCGCCAATTTTTTGTTCTTCAAGTTTAAGTGAACTACGAGTCCCATTGTTAATACTTTAAAGGAAATTATTTGTAAATTTCTACAAGTAGAACAATGAATGGATCATGTAGACGGTTGAAATCATTGTATATATTGCATCTATATAGTCTAAGAAACATATCTGCAAATTATCCAAACAGTACAATTCGCCAATTATTTGATCTTCAAGTTTAAGTGAACTACGATCCCCATTGTTAATCCCTTAACGGAAATTATTTGTAACTTTCGACTAGTAGAACAATGAATGGAACAGGTAGACGCTTGAAATCATTGTATATAGTGCTTCTATATAGCCTAAGAAACATATATGCAAAGCATCCAAACAGTACAATTCGACAATTTTTTGTTCTTCAAGTTTAGTGAACAATGAGCCCCAATGGTTAATCCTTTATCGGAAATTATTTGTAACTTTCGACAAGTAGGACAATGAATGGAACAGGTAGACGGTTGAAATCTTTGTATATATTGCTTCTATATAGTATAAGAAACATATATGCAAAGCATCCAAACAGTACCATTCGCCAATTTTTTGTTCTTCAAGTTTAAGTGAACAACGAGCCCCATTGATAATCATGAAACGGAAATTATTTGTAACTTTCTACAAGTAGAACAACGAATAGAACAGGTGGACGGGTGAAATATTTGTATATGTTGCATCTATATAGTCTAAGAAACCTATATGCAAAGCATCTAAACAGTAACAATCGCCTATTTTTTGATCTTCAAGTTTAAGTGAATAGCGAGCCCCATTGATAATCATGAAATGGAAATTATTTGTAACTTTCTACAAGTAGAACAATGAATAGTACAGGTAGACGGGTGAAATATTTGTATATATTGCTTCCATATAGTCTAGGAAACATGTACGCAAAGCATCCAAACAGTACCATTCGCCAATTTTATGTTCTTCAAGTTTAAGTGAACAGTGAGCCCCAATGGTTAATCCTTTATCGGAATTTATTTGTAACTTTCGACAAGTAGGACAATGAATGGAACAGGTAGACGGTTGAAATCTTTGTATATATTGCTTCTATATAGTATAAGAAACATATGTGCAAAGCATCCAAACAGTACCATTCGCCAATTTTTTGTTCTTCAAGTTTAAGTGAACAACGAGCCCCATTGATAATCATGAAACGGAAGTTATTTGTAACTTTCTACAAGTAGAACAACGAATAGAACAGGTGGACGGGTGAAATATTTCTATATGTTGCTTCTATATAGTCTAAGAAACATATATGCAAAGCATCCAAACAGCACCATTCGCCAATTTTTTGTTCTTCAAGTTTAAGTGAACAACAAGCCCCATTGATAATCATGAAACGGAAATTATTTGTAACTTTCTACAAGTAGAACAATGAATAGAACAGGTAGACGGTTGAAATCTTTCTATATATTGCTTCTATATAGTCTAAGAAACATGTATGCAAAGAATCCAAACACTACAATTCGCCAATTTTTTGTTCTTCATGTTTAAGTGAACTACGAGCCCCATTGTTAATCCTTTAAAGGAAATTATTTGTAAATTTCGACAAGTAGAACAATGAATGGAATCGGTAGACGGTTGAAATCATTATATATATTGCTTCCATATAGTCTAGGAAACATGTACGCAAAGCATCCAAACAGTACCATCCGCCAATTTTTTGTTCTTCAAGTTTAAGTGAACTACGAGCCCCATTGTTAATCCTTTAAAGGAAATTATTTGTAAATTTCGACAAGTAGAACAATGAATAGAACAGTTAGACTGTTGAAATTTTTGTATATATTGCTTCTATGTAGTCTAAGAAACATATATGCAAAGCATCCAAACAGTACCATTCGCCAATTTTTTGTTCTTCAAGTTTAAGTGAACTACGAGCCCCATTGTTAATCCTTTAAAGGAAATTATTTGTAAATTTCGACAAGTAGAACAATGAATAGAACAGTTAGACGGTTGAAATCTTTGTATATATTGCTTCCATATAGTATAAGAAACATATATGCAAAGCATCCAAACAGTACCATTCGCCAATTTTTTGTTCTTCAAGTTTAAGTGAACAACGAGCCCCATTGATAATCATGAAACGGAAATTATTTGTAACTTTCTACAAGTAGAACAACGAATAGAACAGGTGGACGGGTGAAATATTTCTATATGTTGCTTCTATATAGTCTAAGAAACATATATGCAAAGCATCCAAACAGCACCATTCGCCAATTTTTTGCTCTTCAAGTTTAAGAGAACTACGTGCCCCATTGTTAATCCTTTATCGGAAATTATTTGTAACTTTCGACAAGTAGAACAATGAATGGAACAGGTAGACGGTTGAAATCTTTGTATATATTGCTTCTATATAGTCTAAGAAACTTATATGCAAAGCATCCAAACAGTACCATTCGCCAATTTTTTGTTCTTCAAGTTTTTTTTTTTTTTTTTTTTTTTTTTTATTTACAATATACAATAATAAACAATTACATAAAGATACGATAACTGGGTACCAAGATTAACTTTCACCCCAGTCATTAGTAAATTAAGTTTTTAACAAATTAACGCGATTGTCTATAGTTTAGAAGAATGATAGGAAAATTATAAAAACCTGTCTCATCATAGAAGACTTGAAGTAATATACAATAAGTACAAGGCTAGAGACTAAGTAACAAATGAATGATTCGCTTATGTTTATACTTCTTATAGTTAAGGTCAACCTGAGAATAATTTCCTATGGAATTAATAGCTTTATCTTTACTTTTATGGCACGTTTGGTAAAAGCGTATTGAGAATTTTTGAATGTAATCACTTATGTAGCTTATACCTAGATCTTTATGAATTAATGATATATTAGTATATTTAGAAAAATTTCCGATGAGTCTTAAACATTTATTTTGTACAATCTGTAGTTTTCTATAATTACTTATACATGTGTAACACCAGACTGGAGCTCCATACGTAAGAATTGGACGGAGAGTTTGTTTATAAATTAACAATTTGTTTGGAAGTGACAATTGGGATTTCTTATTTAGAAGAGCATACATCTTTTGTAGTATTCCTATGGTTTTGTTACATTGAATGGCTATATGGTTTGTGAAGGTCAATCTTGAATCAAGCACTATGCCTAAGTATTTTACACTTTTTTTGTTAGCCCAGGGAATATGTGTACCATTTATGACTATACTTATTACATTTTTTGGGTAACGCTTGGTAAAAATGATGGCTTCAGTCTTAGTTATGTTGACCTTAATTTTCCATTTATGGAAATATTTAAAACACCTAGTAATAATGAATTGCAAGTGTCGTGTAATGGTATCAATTCTAAACGAACTTTTGTAAAAAATGGTATCGTCAGCGAATAACGCAATTTTGGCGTTTCCTACTAAGACGTTCTTAATATCGTTAACATAGATGTTAAATAGCGTAGGGCCTAGAACTGATCCTTGTGGAACACCTGCAGATACAATTCTAGTGGTCGATTGAGAATTATTAATAGCAACAAAGAATTTTCTATTATTGATATAAGCACGTATAAAATAAATTATATATCGTGGGAAGTTTAGTGAAATTAATTTGAAAACCAAACCTTGATGCCAAACACAATCAAAAGCTTTCTCAATATCTAGAAAAATCATACCAGTATGTTTGTTTAAATTAAAGTTGTGCGTTACATCATCTAATACGTTAACTAATTGATGAGTGGTTGATCTACCAGATCTAAACCCAAATTGTTCTTCAATTAATATATTATTACTATGTAGGAAGGAACTAATTCTTGATAACACAATTCTTTCCACTATCTTACTAATTACATTTAAAAGACTTATAGGTCTATAGCTATTTACATCACTAGATGGTTTGCCTGGCTTGTGCACTGGAACTACTTTTGACAGCTTTAAAACGTCAGGAAAATATGAAAACATAAGTATGCTATTAATTAATTTAGTTAGAAAGACTATTGCCTTTTTGGATAAATTTTTTAAAACAACTGTACTTATGTCATCTGGTCCAGGGGCTTTTTTGTTTTTCAATTTACGAATTATTTTTAATATTTCTGAAGGAGACGTTAAGTTGCATTCCGAGTGTTTTTTAATGCAAGGAAGAAAATAACTTTTAATTTCCTTATTAACAGTTCGGGAAAACGATAAAGTAGATAAATTATCATTCTGACTTTGAATGGCTTGAAATTTATCAGCTAAAGCATTAGCCTTTTCTGCATCAGAGTAAGCTGAGTTTGATCCGATTTTTAAAGGAGGAATCGGTGTACAATTATTTAACAGTACTTTCCTTATTTTCCAGAGATTATTATTATTTGAAGGAATGGAATTTAGGAATTCATTCCAAGAAATATTTCGATGATGTACCAACAGCAGTTGCGTTAGTTTGTAGATGTAGGATACCAAGCGTTTGTATACTATGTTACGAGTTTTTTGGTAACATCGCCTAAACTTATTTTTAGTACAAATTAGTACTCGCAAGTAATCAGGTATTTTTTGATATCTACATTTACCAACTTTTAAAACAGGAACCGTTGATTTGATAGTGTTCCTTAGACGTTCAATAAAACTTTTTAGGTGTTTTTCTATATCAGAAGGAGAATCTATTTTTGGATTGGGATACAAATTGCAGTCTATTCTTCTCTTGAATTTACTCCAGTCGCAGTGCTTATAGTCGTATATAATTTTTTGTTTATTGAGAATAGTAGTTCCGTTTAAAGTAAAAATTACTGGATTATGATCAGAGGAGAGCTTTGGCAATGAAATGGGATGAGATAAATTTTCTAAGTTTTTAGTTAGAATTAAATCAAGGACACTGGGGTTGTGGTCACACCTATGGGGGTAATACGTGGGCTCGTCAGGGGCAAGAATTGAGAAACCAACCTTAATGGATAGGTCAAGCAGAGAATTACCATTATTATTATTGTTGAGGCAGTTCCACGCGACATGACGCGAGTTAAAATCACCTAGAATAATTACTTTATTGTTTATTTTTAACAGTTCGCGAATATCTCGTGAGTTTAATTTTTTAGGAATATATATTGACACAACTGTCATTAATACACCATCAATTACTAAATTAACTGCAACTGCCTCCGCAGACTGCAAAACTGGTACTTCTATTTGGTAATGCATAATAGATTTATGGACAAGTAAGGCAACAACTCCACCACGAGTATTGCGATCATTTCTATAAATATAGTATCCACGGGCCCTTAATCTATGATTGTTAGAGAGATGAGTTTCACAAAGTGCTACAATGTGTAAGTCATGCCCATGAATATGATCAGTGAGCTCAATGATTTTATTTATTATAGATTGCGCATTCCAGCACATGAAATTAACTTTATATTTCTTAGCCATTTAAGCAAAAAAATTAACTATGAACTCTATTACATGACTAAGTTTCGTTGCTCCATCAGGAGCAGCTTTAAGTTTTCCAAATAGGATTTGACATTTTATCAAGAAACTAGACAAATTAAAATTAGCGAAGAGACCCTTGATTGTATTAACTATATCAGTAAAAGAAAGATTATCGTTATTACCAGATGGTAAAGAAGACTGCTTGCTACCATTTCCTCGCGATGATATACGTTTCCATACAGGCGGAGATGTAGGGCTGTTGGGTTGTTGTAGAGCATTCGGAAAGTCACTACTTCTATGAGTGTACTGTTGATTTGTTTTGTGCGAATTCTTGGTAAGCTCGCTTAAGTTCGACCTCAGGGAAGCTTGCTTGGAGTAAATACGACAGCTATGATCATTAGCAGGATGTTCGCCATCACAATTTACACATTTAGGCTTGAGGCTATTGTGAGGACATTCCGTAGATTTGTGAGTTTGAGCACACTTTACACATTTTGGTGAACGTCCACAGTTTTTGGCAATGTGATTGAATGACTGACAATTATAACATTGAGTGATACCTGATATATTACGAAACTTTTCCCATTTAATAATGCAATAGCAGATTTTATTAACTTTCAGTATATTTGAAAGCTGTGTACCTTCTTCAAAAGTAATCAAAAATAGCGGAAAAAGCTTTTTATCTCCACTGATGGGGTCTTTTTTATGCATTTGCAATATTTTAGTGGGATTTAAGTTATGGCACTTAAGATCCTTCGCAATATCTTCACTTGTGATGTTGGGAGGTAAGTTCCTAAGTACCATTCGGATTGTTAATGCGCTTGGAAGTGAGTAGGTGTGATAGTCAATTTTTGCAGCCTTAGCTTCTTTGATGATTAGATCGTAATCTTCTCTAGCTTGGGTATAAAAGATCATTCTGTTTCTTTTGTATTTTATGTCAAAAGTAGATTTGCAGCGTGATTTTAAGGATTCTAGAGTATTCATGTGATTTTCTATATAACTGTATAATACAATAGGAGGCATTTTATTTTGTTTGTTTATACCCATTTTTGCACAGTTACTTGAGGATCTTAGATCTGATAACTCATCGTCATCTTCGTAATTTTCAGAATCATCTGATAGTGCTTCGAATGAATTTCGTGTGTTAACATTGTAATCCAATTTTAGTGCTGATCTTTTTAAACGCTTACATTGTACAGAAGAATCAGATTCTCTCGAACTTCCTTGAACACCAAACTTGTCTGGAGGTATCCCCTTCAATGGCACGTTCATTATTGTTCTTAGTATATTACACAATTATAGAATATATAAAATTAAACTTAAGAGGTGGAACGTAGTAGGGAACTGAACGAAGCAACAGAACCAAAACCAAAACCAAAACAAAATAAACATAGACTGCGATAAGAGCTCGATGAGAACGCGACCGACCTCAACGAGCACTCAGAGCTGAATGTGATCTTCTTCAAGTTTAAGTGAACAACAAGCCCCATTGATAATCGTGAAACGGAAACTATTTGTAACTTTCTACAAGTAGAACAATGAATAGAACATGTAGACGGGTGAAATCTTTCTATATGTTGCTTCTATATAGTCTAAGAAACATATATGCAAAACATCCAAACAGTATCATTCGCCAATTTTTTGTTCTTCAAGTTTAGGTGAACAACGAGCCCCATTGATAATCATGAAACGGAAATTCTTTGTAACTTTCTACAAGTAGAACAATGAATAGAACAGGTAGACGGTTGATATCTTTCTATATATTGCTTCTATATAGTCTAAGAAACATATATGCAAAGCATCCAAACAGTACAATTCGCCAATTTATTGTTCTTCAAGTTTAAGTGAACAACGAGCGCCATTGTTAATCCTTTAAAGGAAATTATTTGTAGCTTTCGACAAGTAAAACAATGAATGGAACACGTAGACGGTTGAGATCTTTGTATATATTGCTTCTATATAGTCTAAGAAACATATATGCAAATTATCCAAATAGTACAATTCGCCAATTTTTTGTTCTTCAAGTTTAAGTGAACTACGAGCCCCATTGTTAATCCTTTAAAGGAAATTATTTGTAAATTTCGACAAGTAGAACAATGAATAGAACAGTTAGACGGTTGAAATCTTTGTATATATTGCTTCCATATAGTCTAAGAAACATATATGCAAAGCATCCAAATAGTACAATTCGCGAATTTATTGTTCTTCAAGTTTAAGTGAACTACGAGCCCCATTGTTAATCCTTTAAAGGAAATTATTTGTAAATTTCGACAAGTAGAACAATGAATGGAACAGGTAGACGGTTGAAATCATTGTATATATTGCATCTGCATAGTCTAAGAAACATATATGCAAAGCATCCAAACAGTACAATTCGCCAATTTTTTGTTCTTCAAGTTTAAGTGAACTACGAGCCCCATTGTTAATCCTTTAAAGGAAATTTTTTGTAACTTTCTACAAGTAGAACAATGAATGGAACAGGTAGACGGTTGAAATCATTGTATATATTGCTTCCATATAGTCTATGAAACATATATGCAAAGCATCCAAACAGTACAATTCGCGAATTTATTGTTCTTCAAGTTTAAGTGAACAACGAGCGCCAATGTTAATCCTTTAAAGGAAATTATTTGTAAATTTCGACAAGTAGAACAATGAATGGAACAGGTAGACAGTTAAAATCTTTGTATATATTGCTTCTATATAATCTAAGAAACATATATGCAAAGCATACAAACAGTACCATTCGCTAATTTTTTGTTCTTCAAGATTAAGTGAACAACGAGCCCCATTGATAATCATGAAACGGAAATTATTTGTAACTTTCAACAATTAGAACAATGAATAGAATAGGTAGACGGGTGAAATCTTTCAATATATTGCTTCTAAATAGTCTAAGAAACATATATGCAAAGCATCCAAACAGTACAATTCGCCACTTTATTGTTCTTCAAGTTTAAGTGAACAACGAGCGCCATTGTTAATCCTTTAAAGGAAATTATTTGTAGCTTTCGACAAGTAAAACAATGAATGGAACACGTAGACGGTTGAGATCTTTGTATATATTGCTTCTATATAGACTAAGAAACATATATGCAAAGCATCCAAACAGTACCATTCGCCAATTTTTTGTTCTTCAAGTTTAAGTGAACAACGAGCCCCATTGATACTCATGAAACGGAAATTATTTGTAAGTTTCTAGAATTAGAACAATGAATAGACCTTTGATCTTTCTTTAACGTGCGGTACCAGCTATGAAGCACACCCACACGGCCCCCATGGGCGCGGGATTGAGATACGCCCAATCAACGCACATGTGCATTAACAAGCACATGCTACTAGTTACCTACTAGTGGAGGCGAGACCTTTCTAAATCTCTACTGGCTCTGCAGTGTCAGTACCCGAGCTGAATTAGCGCAGCTCACCCGCCGAGGTAGCCACCTCTCCCCCTGCGATTTGGGGTTACTACATGCCCCCACGAGGCCAACCCTAATGACCAGGTCAGGGCGAAGAATCTGCCCTGGGGCTCAACCTGGTCCCCGTGGTACCAACTTTCCCCTTGTTGAGGGGGTAGTCTCGGACATCCGGCACTACTACCAATCAACCTTGGTGAGGTACACGGACTCGGGTAACCCCGGGTGTGTCAATACCCGTGCCTGCTTTCGCAGCGCGATAGACAGGCCCCTGAGGGGGAACAATGAATAGAACGGGTAGACGGTAGAAATCTTTGCATATATTGCTTCTATATAGTCTAAGAAACATGTATGCAAAAAATCCAAACACTACAATTCGCCAATTTTTAGTTCTTCATGTTTAAGTGAACTACGAGCCCCATTGTTAATCCTTTAAAGGAAATTATTTGTAACTTTAAACAAGTAGAATAATGAATGGAACAGGTAGACGGTTGAAATCATTGTATATATTGCTTCTATGTAGTCTAAGAAACATATATGCAAAGCATCCAAACAGTACAATTCGCCAATTTATTGTTCTTCACGTTTAAGTGAACAACGAGCCCCATTGTTAATCCTTTAAAGGAAATTATTTGTAAATTTCGACAAGTAGAACAATGAATGGAACAGGTAGACGGTTGAAATCTTTCTATATATTGCTCCTATATAGTCTAAGAAACATATATGCAAAGCATCCAAACAGTACCATTCGCCAATTTTTTGTTCTTCAAGTTTAGGTGAACAACGAGCCCCATTGATAATCATGAAACGGAAATTATTTGTAACTTTCTACAAGTAGAACAATGAATAGAACAGGTAGACGGTTGAAATCTTTCTATATATTGCTCCTATATAGTCTAAGAAACATATATGCAAAGCATCCAAACAGTACCATTCGCCAATTTTTTGTTCTTCAAGTTTAGGTGAACAACGAGCCCCATTGATAATCATGAAACGGTAATTATTTGTAACTTTCTACAAGTAGAACAATGAATAGAACAGGTAGACGGTTGATATCTTTCTATATATTGCTTCTATATAGTCTAAGAAACATATATGCAAAGCATCCAAATAGTACAATTCGCCAATTTTTTGTTCTTCAAGTTTAAGTGAACTACGAGCCCCATTGTTAATCCTTTAAAGGAAATTATTTGTAAATTTCGACAAGTAGAACAATGAATGGAACAGGTAGACGGTTGAAATCATTGTATATATTGCTTCTATGTAGTCTAAGAAACATATATGCAAAGCATCCAAACAGTACAATTCGCCAATTTATTGTTCTTCAAGTTTAAGTGAACAACGAGCCCCATTGTTAATCCTTTAAAGGAAATTATTTGTAAATTACGACAAGTGGAACAATGATTGGAACAGGTAGACGGTTGAAATCTTTGTATATATTGCTTCCATATAGTCTAAGAAACATATATGCAAAGCATCCAAACAGTACCATTTGCCAATTTATTGTTCTTCAAGTTTAAGTGAACAACGAGTCCCATTGATAATCATGAAACGGAAATTATTTGTAACTTTCTACAAGTAGAACAATGAATGGAACAGGTAGACGGTTGAAATCTTTGTATATACTGCTTCTATATAGTCTAAGAAACATATATGCAAAGCATCCAAACAGTACCATTTGTCAATTTATTGTTCTCCAAGTTTAAGTGAACAACGAGTCCCATTGATAATCATGAAACGGAAATTAATTGTAACTTTCTACAAGTAGAACAATGAATAGAACAGGTAGACGGTTGAAATCTTTCTATATATTGCTCCTATATAGTCTAAGAAACATATATGCAAAACATCCAAACAGTACCATTCGCCAATTTATTGTTCTTCAAGTTTAAGTGAACAACGAGCGCCATTGTTAATCCTTTAAAGGAAATTATTTGTAAATTTCGACAAGTAGAACAATGATTGGAACATGTAGACGGTTGAAATCTTTGTATATATTGCTTCCATATAGTCTAAGAAACATATATGCAAAGCATCCAAACAGTACAATTCGCGAATTTATTGTTCTTCAAGTTTAAGTGAACAACGAGTGCCATTGTTAATCCTTTAAAGGAAATTATTTGTAAATTTGACAAGTAGAACAATGAATGGTACAGGTAGACGGTTGAAATATTTGTATATATTGGTTCTATATAGTCTAAGAAACTTCTAAGCAAAGCATCCAAACAGTACCATTCGCCAATTTTTTGTTCTTCAAGTTTAAGTGAACAACAAGCCCCATTGATAATCATGAAACGGAAATTATTTGTAACTTTCTACAAGTAGAACAATGAATAGAACAGGTAGACGGTTGAAATCTTTCTATATATTGCTCCTATATAGTCTAAGAAACATATATGCAAAGCATCCAAACAGTACCAATCGCCAATTTTTTGTTCTTCAAGTTTAGGTGAACAACGAGCCCCATTGATAATCATGAAACGGTAATTATTTGTAACTTTCTACAAGTAGAACAATGAATAGAACAGGTAGACGGTTGATATCTTTCTATATATTGCTTCTATATAGTCTAAGAAACATATATGCAAAGCATCCAAATAGTACAATTCGCCAATTTTTTGTTCTTCAAGTTTAAGTGAACTACGAGCCCCATTGTTAATCCTTTAAAGGAATTTATTTGTAAATTTCGACAAGTAGAACAGTGAATGGAACAGGTAGACGGTTGAAATCATTGTACACATTGCTTCTATGTAGTCTAAGAAACATATATGCATAGCATCCAAACAGTACAATTCGCCAATTTATTGTTCTTCAAGTTTAAGGGAACAACGAGTCCCATTGATAATCATGAAACGGAAATTATTTGTAAATTTCTACAAGTAGAACAATGAATGGAACAGGTAGACGGTTGAAATCTTTGTATATACTGCTTCTATATAGTCTAAGAAACATATATGCAAAGCATCAAAACAGTACAATTCGCCAATTTTTTGTTCTTCAAGTTTAAGTGAACAACGAGTGCCATTGTTAATCCTTTAAAGGAAATTATTTGTAAATTTCGACAAGTAGAACAATGAATGGAACAGGTAGACGGTTGAAATATTTGTATATATTGGTTCTATATAGTCTAAGAAACTTATATGCAAAGCATCCAAACAGTACCATTCGCCAATTTTTTGTTCTTCAAGTTTAAGTGAACAACAAGCCCCATTGATAATCATGAAACGGAAATTATTTGTAACTTTCTACAAGTAGAACAATGAATAGAACAGGTAGACGGTTGAAATCTTTCTATATATTGCTCCTATATAGTCTAAGAAACATATATGCAAAGCATCCAAACAGTACCATTCGCCAATTTTTTGTTCTTCAAGTTTAGGTGAACAACGAGCCCCATTGATAATCATGAAACGGTAATTATTTGTAACTTTCTACAAGTAGAACAATGAATAGTACAGGTAGACGGTTGATATCTTTCTATATATTGCTTCTATATAGTCTAAGAAACATATATGCAAAGCATCCAAATAGTACAATTCGCCAATTTTTTGTTCTTCAAGTTTAAGTGAACTACGAGCCCCATTGTTAATCCTTTAAAGGAAATTATTTGTAAATTTCGACAAGTAGAACAATGAATGGAACAGGTAGACGGTTGAAATCATTGTATATATTGCTTCTATGTAGTCTAAGAAACATATATGCAAAGCATCCAAACAGTACAATTCGCCAATTTATTGTTCTTCAAGTTTAAGTGAACAACGAGCCCCATTGTTAATCCTTTAAAGGAAATTATTTGTAAATTTCGACAAGTGGAACAATGATTGGAACAAGTAGACGGTTGAAATCTTTGTATATATTGCTTCCATATAGTCTAGGAAACATGTACGCAAAGCATCCAAACAGTACCATTCGCCAATTTTTTGTTTTTCAAGTTTAAGTGAACAATGAGCCCCAATGGTTAATCCTTTATCGGAAATTATTTGTAACTTTCGACAAGTAGAACAGTGAATGGAACAGGTAGACGGTTGAAATCTTTGTATATATTGCTTCTATATAGTATAAGAAACATGTATGCAAAAAATCCAAACACTACAATTCGCCAATTTTTAGTTCTTCATGTTTAAGTGAACTACGAGCCCCATTGTTAATCCTTTAAAGGAAATTATTTGTAAATTTCGACAAGTAGGACAATGAATGGAACAGGTAGACGGTTGAAATCTTTGTATATATTGCTTCTATATAGTATAAGAAACATATATGCAAAGCATCCAAACAGTACCATTCGCCAATTTTTTGTTCTTCAAGTTTAAGTGAACAACGAGCGCCATTGTTAATCCTTTAAATGAAATTATTTGTAAATTTCGACAAGTAGAACAATGATTGGAACATGTAGACGGTTGAAATCTTTGTATATATTGCTTCCATATAGTCTAAGAAACATATATGCAAAGCATCCAAACAGTACAATTCGCGAATTTATTGTTCTTCAAGTTTAAGTGAACAACGAGTGCCATTGTTAATCCTTTAAAGGAAATTATTTGTAAATTTCGACAAGTAGAACAATGAATGGTACAGGTAGACGGTTGAAATATTTGTATATATTGGTTCTATATAGTCTAAGAAACTTATATGCAAAGCATCCAAACAGTACCGTTCGCCAATTTTTTGTTCTTCAAGTTTAAGTGAACAACAAGCCCCATTGATAATCATGAAACGGAAATTATTTGTAACTTTCTACAAGTAGAACAATGAATAGAACAGGTAGACGGTTGAAATCTTTCTATATATTGCTCCTATATAGTCTAAGAAACATATATGCAAAGCATCCAAACAGTACCATTCGCCAATTTTTTGTTCTTCAAGTTTAGGTGAACAACGAGCCCCATTGATAATCATGAAACGGTAATTATTTGTAACTTTCTACAAGTAGAACAATGAATAGAACAGGTAGACGGTTGATATCTTTCTATATATTGCTTCTATATAGTCTAAGAAACATATATGCAAAGCATCCAAATAGTACAATTCGCCAATTTTTTGTTCTTCAAGTTTAAGTGAACAACGAGCCCCATTGTTAATCCTTTAAAGGAAATTATTTGTAAATTTCGACAAGTGGAACAATGATTGGAACAAGTAGACGGTTGAAATCTTTGTATATATTGCTTCCATATAGTCTAGGAAACATGTACGCAAAGCATCCAAACAGTACCATTCGCCAATTTTTTGTTTTTCAAGTTTAAGTGAACAATGAGCCCCAATGGTTAATCCTTTATCGGAAATTATTTGTAACTTTCGACAAGTAGAACAGTGAATGGAACAGGTAGACGGTTGAAATCTTTGTATATATTGCTTCTATATAGTATAAGAAACATGTATGCAAAAAATCCAAACACTACAATTCGCCAATTTTTAGTTCTTCATGTTTAAGTGAACTACGAGCCCCATTGTTAATCCTTTAAAGGAAATTATTTGTAAATTTCGACAAGTAGGACAATGAATGGAACAGGTAGACGGTTGAAATCTTTGTATATATTGCTTCTATATAGTATAAGAAACATATATGCAAAGCATCCAAACAGTACCATTCGCCAATTTTTTGTTCTTCAAGTTTAAGTGAACAAC
Source organism: Cerceris ruficornis (assembly GCA_963989415.1). NCBI lineage: Eukaryota > Metazoa > Arthropoda > Insecta > Hymenoptera > Crabronidae > Cerceris > Cerceris ruficornis. The sequence continues at coordinate 792,101 of CAXDIW010000481.1, read as the reverse complement.
GAGCGCCATTGTTAATCCTTTAAATGAAATTATTTGTAAATTTCGACAAGTAGAACAATGATTGGAACATGTAGACGGTTGAAATCTTTGTATATATTGCTTCCATATAGTCTAAGAAACATATATGCAAAGCATCCAAACAGTACAATTCGCGAATTTATTGTTCTTCAAGTTTAAGTGAACAACGAGTGCCATTGTTAATCCTTTAAAGGAAATTATTTGTAAATTTCGACAAGTAGAACAATGAATGGTACAGGTAGACGGTTGAAATATTTGTATATATTGGTTCTATATAGTCTAAGAAACTTATATGCAAAGCATCCAAACAGTACCATTCGCCAATTTTTTGTTCTTCAAGTTTAAGTGAACAACAAGCCCCATTGATAATCATGAAACGGAAATTATTTGTAACTTTCTACAAGTAGAACAATGAATAGAACAGGTAGACGGTTGAAATCTTTCTATATATTGCTCCTATATAGTCTAAGAAACATATATGCAAAGCATCCAAACAGTACCATTCGCCAATTTTTTGTTCTTCAAGTTTAGGTGAACAACGAGCCCCATTGATAATCATGCAACGGTAATTATTTGTAACTTTCTACAAGTAGAACAATGAATAGAACAGGTAGACGGTTGATATCTTTCTATATATTGCTTCTATATAGTCTAAGAAACATATATGCAAAGCATCCAAATAGTACAATTCGCCAATTTTTTGTTCTTCAAGTTTAAGTGAACTACGAGCCCCATTGTTAATCCTTTAAAGGAAATTATTTGTAAATTTCGACAAGTAGAACAATGAATGGAACAGTTAGACGGTTGAAATCATTGTATATATTGCTACTATGTAGTCTAAGAAACATATATGCAAAGCATCCAAACAGTACAATTCGCCAATTTATTGTTCTTCAAGTTTAAGTGAACAACGAGCCCCATTGTTAATCCTTTAAAGGAAATTATTTGTAAATTTCGACAAGTGGAACAATGATTGGAACAAGTAGACGGTTGAAATCTTTGTATATATTGCTTCCATATAGTCTAGGAAACATGTACGCAAAGCATCCAAACAGTACCATTCGCCAATTTTTTGTTTTTCAAGTTTAAGTGAACAATGAGCCCCAATGGTTAATCCTTTATCGGAAATTATTTGTAACTTTCGACAAGTAGAACAGTGAATGGAACAGGTAGACGGTTGAAATCTTTGTATATATTGCTTCTATATAGTATAAGAAACATGTATGCAAAAAATCCAAACACTACAATTCGCCAATTTTTAGTTCTTCATGTTTAAGTGAACTACGAGCCCCATTGTTAATCCTTTAAAGGAAATTATTTGTAAATTTCGACAAGTAGGACAATGAATGGAACAGGTAGACGGTTGAAATCTTTGTATATATTGCTTCTATATAGTATAAGAAACATATATGCAAAGCATCCAAACAGTACCATTCGCCAATTTTTTGTTCTTCAAGTTTAAGTGAACAACGAGCGCCATTGTTAATCCTTTAAATGAAATTATTTGTAAATTTCGACAAGTAGAACAATGATTGGAACATGTAGACGGTTGAAATCTTTGTATATATTGCTTCCATATAGTGTAAGAAACATATATGCAAAGCATCCAAACAGTACAATTCGCGAATTTATTGTTCTTCAAGTTTAAGTGAACAACGAGTGCCATTGTTAATCCTTTAAAGGAAATTATTTGTAAATTTCGACAAGTAGAACAATGAATGGTACAGGTAGACGGTTGAAATCATTGTATATATTGCTTCTATATAGTCTAAGAAACATATATGCAAAGCATCCAAACAGTACAATTCGACAATTTTTTGCTCTTCAAGTTTAAGTGAACTACGAGCCCCATTGTTAATCCTTTAAAGGAAATTATTTGTAAATTTCGACAAGTAGAACAATGAATGGAACAGGTAGACGGTTGAAATCCTTGTATATATTGCGTCTATATAATCTAAGAAACATATATGCAAAGCATCCAAACAGTACCATTCGCCAATTTTTTGTTCTTCAAGTTTAAGTGAACTACGAGCCCCATTGTTAATCCTTTAAAGGAAATTATTTGTAAATTTCGACAAGTAGAACAATGAATGGCACAGGTAGCCGGTTGAAATCAATGTATATATTGCTTCTATATAGTCTAAGAAACATATATGCAAAGCATCCAAACAGTACAATTCGCCAATTTTTTGTTCTTCAAGTTTAAGTGAACAGTGAGCCCCATTGTTAATCCTTTAAAGGAAAATATTTGTAACTTTCGACAAGTAGAACAATGAATGGAACAGGTAGACGGTTGAAATCTTTGTATACATTGCTTCTATATAGTCTAAGAAACATATATGCAAAGCATCCAAACAGTACAATTCGCCAATTTTTTGTTCTTCATGTTTAAGTGAACAATGAGCCCCCATGGTTAATCCTTTATCGGTAATTATTTGTAATTTTCGACAAGTAGAACAATGAATGGAACTGGTAGACGGTTGAAATCTTTGTATATATTGCCTCCATATAGTCTAAGAAACATGTACGCAAAGCATCCAAACAGTACCATTCGCCAATTTTTTGTCCTTCAAGTTTAAGTGAACAATGAGCCCCATTGTTAATCCTTTATCGGAAATTATTTGTAACTTTCGACAAGTAGAACAATGAATGGAAAAGGTAGACGGTTGAAATCTTTGTATATATTGCTTCTATATAGTCTAAAAACATATATGCAAAGCATCCAAACAGTACAATTCGCCAATTTTTTGTTCTTCAAGTTTAAGTGAACAATGAGCCCCAATGGTTAATCCTTTATCGGTAATTATTTGTAAATTTCGACAAGTAGAACAATGAATGGAACAGGTAGACGGTTGAAATCTTTGTATATATTGCTTCTATATAATCTAAGAAACATATATGCAAAGCATCCAAACAGTACCATTCGCCAATTTTTTGTTCTTCAAGTTTAAGTGAACAACGAGCCCCATTGATAATCATGAAACGGAAATTATTTGTAACTTTTTACAAGTAGAACAATGAATAGAACAGGTAGACGGTTGAAATCTTTGTATATGTTGCTTCTATATAGTCTAAGAAACCTATATGCAAAGCATCCAAACAGTACAATTCGACTATTTTTTGCTCTTCAAGTTTAAGTGAACTACGAGCCCCATTGTTAATCCTTTAAAGGAAATTATTTGTAAATTTCGGCAAGTAGAACAATGAATGGAATAGGTAGACGGTTGAAATCATTGTATGTATTGCTTCTATATAGTCTAAGAAACATATATGCAAAGCATCCAACCAGTACAATTCGCCAATTTTTTGTTCTTCAAGTTTAAGTGAACAATGAGCCCCATTGTTAATCCTTTAAAGGAAATTATTTGTAACTTTCGACAAGTAGAACAATGAATGGAACAGGTAGCCGGTTGAAATCAATGTATATATTGCTTCTATATAGTCTAAGAAACAAGTACGCAAAGCATCCAAACAGTACCATTCGCCAATTTTTTGTTCTTCAAGTTTAAGTGAACAACGAGCCCCATTGTTAATCCTTTAAAGGAAATTATTTGTAAATTTCGACAAGTAGAACAATGATTGGAACACTTAGACGGTTGAAATCTTTGTATATATTGCTTCCATATTGGCTAAGAAACATGTACGCAAAGCATCCAAACAGTACAATTCGCCAATTTTTTGTTCTTCAAGTTTAAGTGAACAATTAGCCCCAATGGTTAATCCTTTATCGGTAATTATTTGTAACTTTCGACAAGTAGAACAATGAATGGAACAGGTAGACGGTTGAAATCCTTGTATATATTGCCTCCATATAGTCTAAGAAACATGTACGCAAAGCATCCAAACAGTACCATTCGCCAATTTTTGTCCTTCAAGTTTAAGTGAACAATGAGCCCCATTGTTAATCCTTTATCGGAAATTATTTGTAACTTTCGACAAGTAGAACAATGAATGGAAAAGGTAGACGGTTGAAATCTTTGTATATATTGCTTCTATATAGTCTAAAAACATATATGCAAAGCATCCAAACAGTACAATTCGCCAATTTTTTGTTCTTCAAGTTTAAGTGAACAATGAGCCCCAATGGTTAATCCTTTATCGGTAATTATTTGTAAATTTCGACAAGTAGAACAATGAATGGAACAGGTAGACGGTTGAAATCCTTGTATATATTGCCTCTGTATAATCTAAGAAACATATATGCAAAGCATCCAAACAGTACCATTCGCCAATTTTTTGTTCTTCAAGTTTAAGTGAACTACGAGCCCCATTGTTAATCCTTTAAAGGAAATTATTTGTAAATTTCGACAAGTAGAACAATGAATGGAACAGGTAGACGGTTGAAATCTTTGTATACATTGCTTCTATATAGTCTAAGAAACCTATATGCAATGCATCTAAACAGTAACAATCGCCAATTTTTTGTTCTTCAAGTTGAAGTGAACAACGAGCCCCATTGTTAATCCTTTAAAGGAAATTATTTGTAAATTTCGACAAGTAGAACAATGATTGGAACACGTAGACGGATGAAATCTTTGTATATATTGCTTCTATATAGTATAAGAAACATATATGCAAAGCATCCAAATAGTACAATTCGCCAATTTTTTGTTCATCAAGTTTAAGTGAACAATGAGCCCCAATGGTTAATCCTTTATCGGTAATTATTTGTACCTTTCGACAAGTAGAACAATCATTGGAACACGTAGACGGTTGAAATCTTGGTATATATTGCTTCCATATTGGCTAAGAAACATGTACGCAAAGCATCCAAACAGTACAATTCGCCAATTTTTTGTTCTTCAAGTTTAAGTGAACAATGAGCCCCAATGGTTAATCCTTTATCGGAAATTATTTGTAATTTTCGACAAGTCGAACAATGAATGGAACAGGTAGACGGTTGAAATCTTTGTATATATTGCTTCTATATATTCTATGAAACATATATGCAAAGCATCCAAACAGTACCATTCGCCAATTTTTTGTTCTTCAAGTTTAAGTGAAATACGAGCCCCATTGTTAATACTTTAACGGAAATTATTTGTAACTTGCGAGAAGTAGAACAATGAATGGAACTGGTAGCCGGTTGAAATCAATGTATATATTGCTTCTATATAGTCTAAGAAACATATATGCAAAGCATCCAAACAGTACAATTCGCCAATTTTTTGTTTTTCAAGTTTAAGTGAACAATGAGCCCCATTGTTAATCCTTTATCGGAAATTATTTGTAACTTTCGACAAGTAGAACAATGAATGGAAAAGGTAGACGGTTGAAATCTTTGTATATATTGCTTCTATATAGTCTACGAAACATATATGCAAATCATCCAAACAGAACCATTCGCCAATTTTTTGTTTTTCAAGTTTAAGTGAACAATGAGCCCCAATGGTTAATCCGTTATCGGAAATTATTTGTAACTTTCGACAAGTAGAACAATGAATGGAACAGGTAGACTGTTGAAATCATTGTATATATTGCTTCTATATAGTCTAAGAAACATATATGCAAAGCATCCAAACAGTAACATTCGCCAATTTTTTGTTCTTCAAGTTTAAGTGAACAATGAGCACCAATGGTTAATACATTATCGGAAATTATTTGTAATTTTCGACAAGTAGAACAATGAATGGAACAGTTAGACGGTTGAAATATTTGTATATATTGCTTCTATATAGTCTACGAAACATATATGCAAATCATCCAAACAGAACCATTCGCCAATTTTTTGTTCTTCAAGTTTAAGTGAACAATGAGCCCCAATGGTTAATCCTTTATCGGAAATTATTTGTAAATTTCGACAAGTAGAACAATGAATGGAACAGGTAGACGGTTGAAATCATTGTATATATTGCTTCTATAAAGTCTAAGAAACATATATGCAAATCATCCAAACAGTACAATTCGCCAATTATTTGATCTTCAAGTTTAAGTGAACTACGAGCCCCATTGTTAATACTTTATCGGAAATTATTTGTAACTTTCGACATGTAGAACAGTGAATGGAACAGGTAGACGGTTGAAATCATTGTATATATTGCTTCTATAAAGTCTAAGAAACATATATGCAAATCATCCAAACAGTACAATTCGCCAATTATTTGATCTTCAAGTTTAAGTGAACTACGAGCCCCATTGTTAATACTTTAACGGAAATTATTTGTAACTTGCGACAAGTAGAACAATGAATGGAACAGGTAGACGGTTGAAATCAATGTATATATTGCTTCTATATAGTCTAAGAAACATATATGCAAAGCATCCAAACAGTACCATTCGCCAATTTTTTGTTCTTCAAGTTTAAGTGAACAATGTGCCCCAATGGTTAATCCTTTATCGGAAATTATTTGTAATTTTCGACAAGTAGAACAATGAATGGAACAGTTAGACGGTTGAAATATTTGTATATATTGCTTCTATATAGTCTAAGAAACATATATGCAAAGCATCCAAACAGTACCATTCGCCAATTTTTTGTTCTTCAAGTTTAAGTGAACAATGAGCCCCAATGGTTAATCCTTTATCGGAAATTATTTGTAAATTTCGACAAGTAGAACAATGAATGGAACAGGTAGACGGTTGAAATCATTGTATATATTGCTTCTATATAGTCTAAGAAACATATATGCAAAGCATCCAAACAGTACAATTCGACAATTTTTTGCTCTTCAAGTTTAAGTGAACTACGAGCCCCATTGTTAATCCTTTAAAGGAAATTATTTGTAAATTTCGGCAAGTAGAACAATGAATGGAACAGGTAGACGGTTGAAATCTTTGTATATATTGCTTCTATATAGTTTAAGAAATATATATGCAAATCATCCAAACAGTACAATTCGTCGATTATTTGATCTTCAAGTTTAAGTGAACTACGAGCCCCATTGTTAATACTTTAAGGGAAATTATTTGTAACTTGCGACAAGTAGAACAATGAATGGAACAGGTAGACGGTTGAAATCAATGTATATATTGCTTCTTCATAGTCTAAGAAACATATATGCAAAGCATCCAAACAGTACCATTCGCCAATTTTTTGTTCTTCAAGTTTAAGTGAACAATGAGACCCATTGTTAATCCTTTATCGGAAATTATTTGTAACTTTCGACAAGTAGAACAATGAATGGAACAGGTAGACGGTTGAAATCATTGTATATATTGCTTCTATATAGTCTAAGAAACATATATGCAAAGCATCCAAACAGTACAATTCGACAATTTTTTGTTCTTCAAGTTTAGTGAACAATGAGCCCCAATGGTTAATCCTTTATCGGAAATTATTTGTAATTTTCGACAAGTAGAACAATGAATGGAACAGGTAGACGGTTGAAATCATTGTATATATTGCTTCTATAAAGTCTAAGAAACATATATGCAAATCATCCAAACAGTACAATTCGCCAATTATTTGATCTTCAAGTTTAAGTGAACTACGAGCCCCATTGTTAATACTTTATCGGAAATTATTTGTAACTTTCGACATGTAGAACAGTGAATGGAACAGGTAGACGGTTGAAATCATTGTATATATTGCTTCTATAAAGTCTAAGAAACATATATGCAAATCATCCAAACAGTACAATTCGCCAATTATTTGATCTTCAAGTTTAAGTGAACTACGAGCCCCATTGTTAATACTTTAACGGAAATTATTTGTAACTTCCGACAAGTAGAACAATGAATGGAACAGGTAGACGGTTGAAATCAATGTATATATTGCTTCTATATAGTCTAAGAAACATATATGCAAAGCATCCAATCAGTACCATTCGCCAATTTTTTGTTCTTCAAGTTTAAGTGAACAATGTGCCCCAATGGTTAATCCTTTATCGGAAATTATTTGTAATTTTCGACAAGTAGAACAATGAATGGAACAGTTAGACGGTTGAAATATTTGTATATATTGCTTCTATATAGTCTAAGAAACATATATGCAAAGCATCCAAACAGTACCATTCGCCAATTTTTTGTTCTTCAAGTTTAAGTGAACAATGAGCCCCAATGGTTAATCCTTTATCGGAAATTATTTGTAAATTTCGACAAGTAGAACAATGAATGGAACAGGTAGACGGTTGAAATCATTGTATATATTGCTTCTATATAGTCTAAGAAACATATATGCAAAGCATCCAAACAGTACAATTCGACAATTTTTTGCTCTTCAAGTTTAAGTGAACTACGAGCCCCATTGTTAATCCTTTAAAGGAAATTATTTGTAAATTTCGGCAAGTAGAACAATGAATGGAACAGGTAGACGGTTGAAATCTTTGTATATATTGCTTCTATATAGTTTAAGAAATATATATGCAAATCATCCAAACAGTACAATTCGTCGATTATTTGATCTTCAAGTTTAAGTGAACTACGAGCCCCATTGTTAATACTTTAAGGGAAATTATTTGTAACTTGCGACAAGTAGAACAATGAATGGAACAGGTAGACGGTTGAAATCAATGTATATATTGCTTCTTCATAGTCTAAGAAACATATATGCAAAGCATCCAAACAGTACCATTCGCCAATTTTTTGTTCTTCAAGTTTAAGTGAACAATGAGACCCATTGTTAATCCTTTATCGGAAATTATTTGTAACTTTCGACAAGTAGAACAATGAATGGAACAGGTAGACGGTTGAAATCATTGTATATATTGCTTCTATATAGTCTAAGAAACATATATGCAAAGCATCCAAACAGTACAATTCGACAATTTTTTGTTCTTCAAGTTTAGTGAACAATGAGCCCCAATGGTTAATCCTTTATCGGAAATTATTTGTAATTTTCGACAAGTAGAACAATGAATGGAACAGGTAGACGGTTGAAATCTTTGTATATATTGCTTCTACATAATCTAAAAAACATATATGCAAAGCATCCAAACAGTACAATTCGCCAATTTTTTGTTCTTCAAGTTTAAGTGAACAATGAGCCCCAATTATTAGTCCTTTATCGGTAATTATTTGTAACTTTCGACAAGTAGAACAATGAATGGAACAGGTAGACGGTTGAAATCATTGTATATATTGCTTCCATATAGTTTAAGAAACATGTACGCAAAGCATCCAAACAGTACAATTCGCCAATTTTTTGTTCTTCAAGTTTAAGTAAACTACGATCCCCATTGTTAATCCCTTAACGGAAATTATTTGTAACTTGCGAGAAGTAGAACAATGAATGGAACTGGTAGCCAGTTGAAATCAATGTATATATTGCTTCTATATAGTCTAAGAAACATATATGCAAAGCATCCAAACAGTACCATTCGCCAATTTTCTGTTCTTCAAGTTTAAGTGAACGACGAGCCCCATTGTTAATCCTTTAACGGAAATTAATTGTAACTTTCGACAAGTAGAACAGTGAATGGAACAGGTAGACGGTTGAAATCTTTGTATATATTGCTTCCATATTGGCTAAGAAACATGTACGCAAAGCATCCAAACAGTACAATTCGCCAATTTTTTGTTCTTCAAGTTTAAGTGAACAATTAGCCCCAATGGTTAATCCTTTATCGGTAATTATTTGTAACTTTCGACAAGTAGAACAATGAATGGAACAGGTAGCCGGTTGAAATCAATGTATATATTGCTTCTATATAGTCTAAGAAACAAGTACGCAAAGCATCCAAACAGTACCATTCGCCAATTTTTTGTTCTTCAAGTTTAAGTGAACAACGAGCCCCATTGTTAATCCTTTAAAGGAAATTATTTGTAAATTTCGACAAGTAGAACAATGATTGGAACACGTAGACGGTTGAAATCTTTGTATATATTGCTTCCATATTGGCTAAGAAACATGTACGCAAAGCATCCAAACAGTACAATTCGCCAATTTTTTGTTCTTCAAGTTTAAGTGAACAATTAGCCCCAATGGTTAATCCTTTATCGGTAATTATTTGTAACTTTCGACAAGTAGAACAATGAATGGAACAGGTAGACGGTTGAAATCCTTGTATATATTGCCTCCATATAGTCTAAGAAACATGTACGCAAAGCATCCAAACAGTACCATTCGCCAATTTTTGTCCTTCAAGTTTAAGTGAACAATGAGCCCCATTGTTAATCCTTTATCGGAAATTATTTGTAACTTTCGACAAGTAGAACAATGAATGGAAAAGGTAGACGGTTGAAATCTTTGTATATATTGCTTCTATATAGTCTAAAAACATATATGCAAAGCATCCAAACAGTACAATTCGCCAATTTTTTGTTCTTCAAGTTTAAGTGAACAATGAGCCCCAATGGTTAATCCTTTATCGGTAATTATTTGTAAATTTCGACAAGTAGAACAATGAATGGAACAGGTAGACGGTTGAAATCCTTGTATATATTGCCTCTGTATAATCTAAGAAACATATATGCAAAGCATCCAAACAGTACCATTCGCCAATTTTTTGTTCTTCAAGTTTAAGTGAACTACGAGCCCCATTGTTAATCCTTTAAAGGAAATTATTTGTAAATTTCGACAAGTAGAACAATGAATGGAACAGGTAGACGGTTGAAATCTTTGTATACATTGCTTCTATATAGTCTAAGAAACCTATATGCAATGCATCTAAACAGTAACAATCGCCAATTTTTTGTTCTTCAAGTTGAAGTGAACAACGAGCCCCATTGTTAATCCTTTAAAGGAAATTATTTGTAAATTTCGACAAGTAGAACAATGATTGGAACACGTAGACGGATGAAATCTTTGTATATATTGCTTCTATATAGTATAAGAAACATATATGCAAAGCATCCAAATAGTACAATTCGCCAATTTTTTGTTCATCAAGTTTAAGTGAACAATGAGCCCCAATGGTTAATCCTTTATCGGTAATTATTTGTACCTTTCGACAAGTAGAACAATCATTGGAACACGTAGACGGTTGAAATCTTGGTATATATTGCTTCCATATTGGCTAAGAAACATGTACGCAAAGCATCCAAACAGTACAATTCGCCAATTTTTTGTTCTTCAAGTTTAAGTGAACAATGAGCCCCAATGGTTAATCCTTTATCGGAAATTATTTGTAATTTTCGACAAGTCGAACAATGAATGGAACAGGTAGACGGTTGAAATCTTTGTATATATTGCTTCTATATATTCTATGAAACATATATGCAAAGCATCCAAACAGTACCATTCGCCAATTTTTTGTTCTTCAAGTTTAAGTGAAATACGAGCCCCATTGTTAATACTTTAACGGAAATTATTTGTAACTTGCGAGAAGTAGAACAATGAATGGAACTGGTAGCCGGTTGAAATCAATGTATATATTGCTTCTATATAGTCTAAGAAACATATATGCAAAGCATCCAAACAGTACCATTCGCCAATTTTTTGTTCTTCAAGTTTAAGTGAACGACGAGCCCCATTGTTAATCCTTTAACGGAAATTAATTGTAACTTTCGACAAGTAGAACAGTGAATGGAACAGGTAGACGGTTGAAATCTTTGTATATATTGCTTCTATATAGTCTAAGAAACATATATGCAAAGCATCCAAACAGTACAATTCGCCAATTTATTGTTCTTCAAGTTTAAGTGAACAACGAGCCCCATTGTTAATCCTTTAAAGGAAATTATTTGTAACTCTCGACAAGTAGAACAATGAATGGAACAGGTGGACGGTTGAAATCTTTGTATATATTGCATCTATATAGTCTAAGAAACATATATGCAAAGCATCCAAACAGTACCATTCGCCAATTTTTTGTTCTTCAAGTTTAAGTGAACTACGAGCCCCATTGTTAATCCTTTAAAGGAAATTATTTGTAAATTTCGGCAAGTAGAACAATGAATGGAATAGGTAGACCGTTGAAATCATAGTTTATATTGCTTCTATATAGTCTAAGAAACATATATGCAAATCATCCAAACAGTACAATTCGCCAATTTCTTGTTCTTCAAGTTTAAGTAAACTACGATCCCCATTGTTAATCCCTTAACGGAAATTATTTGTAACTTTCGACAAGTAGAACAATGAATGGAACAGGTAGACTGTTGAAATCTTTGTATATATCGCTTCTATATAGTCTAAGAAACATATATGCAAATTATCCAAACAGTACAATTCGCCAATTATTTGATCTTCAAGTTTAAGTGAACTACGAGCCCCATTGTTAATACTTTAACGGAAATTATTTGTAACTTGCGACAAGTAGAACAATGAATGGAACAGGTAGACGGTTGAAATCAATGTATATATTGCTTCTTTATAGTCTAAGAAACATATATGCAAAGCATCCAAACAGTACCATTCGCCACTTTTTTGTTCTTCAAGTTTAAGTGAACAACGAGCCCCATTGTTAATCCTTTAAAGGAAATTATTTGTAAATTTCGACAAGTAGAACAATGAATGGAACACGTAGACGGTTGAAATCTTTGTATATATTGCTTCCATATAGTCTAAGAAACAATAACGCAAAGCATCCAAACAGTACAATTCGCCAATTTTTTGATCTTCAAGTTTAAGTGAACTACGATCCCCATTGTTAATCCCTTAACGGAAATTATTTGTAACTTTCGACAAGTAGAAAAGTGAATGGAACAGGTAGACGGTTGAAATCTTTGTATATATTGCTTCTTTATAGTATAAGAAACATATATGCAAAGCATCCAAACAGTACAATTCGCCAATTTTTTGTTCTTCAAGTGTAAGTGAACAATGAGCCCCAATGGTTAATCCCTTAACGGAAATTATTTGTAACTTTCGACAAGTAGAACAATGAATGGAACAGGTAGACGGTTGAAATCTTTGTATATATTGCTTCTATATAGTCTAAGAAACATATATGCAAAGCATCCAAACAGTACCATTCGCCAATTTTTTGTTCTTCAAGTTTAAGTGAACTACGATCCCCATTGTTAATGCCTTAACGGAAATTATTTGTAACTTTCGACAAGTAGAACAATGAATGGAGCAGGTGGACGGTTGAAATCTTTGTATATATTGCATCTATATAGTCTAAGAAACATATATGCAAAGCATCCAAACAGTACCATTCGCCAATTTTTTGTTCTTCAAGTTTAAGTGAACTACGAGCCCCATTGTTAATCCTTTAAAGGAAATTATTTGTAAATTTCGGCAAGTAGAACAATGAATGGAATAGGTAGACCGTTGAAATCATTGTTTATATTGCTTCTATATAGTCTAAGAAACATATATGCAAATCATCCAAACAGTACAATTCGCCAATTTCTTGTTCTTCAAGTTTAAGTAAACTACGATCCCCATTGTTAATCCCTTAACGGAAATTATTTGTAACTTTCGACAAGTAGAACAATGAATGGAACAGGTAGACTGTTGAAATCTTTGTATATATCGCTTCTATATAGTCTAAGAAACATATATGCAAATTATCCAAACAGTACAATTCGCCAATTATTTGATCTTCAAGTTTAAGTGAACTACGAGCCCCATTGTTAATACTTTAACGGAAATTATTTGTAACTTGCGACAAGTAGAACAATGAATGGAACAGGTAGACGGTTGAAATCAATGTATATATTGCTTCTTTATAGTCTAAGAAACATATATGCAAAGCATCCAAACAGTACCATTCGCCACTTTTTTGTTCTTCAAGTTTAAGTGAACAACGAGCCCCATTGTTAATCCTTTAAAGGAAATTATTTGTAAATTTCGACAAGTAGAACAATGATTGGAACACGTAGACGGTTGAAATCTTTGTATATATTGCTTCCATATAGTCTAAGAAACAATAACGCAAAGCATCCAAACAGTACAATTCGCCAATTTTTTGATCTTCAAGTTTAAGTGAACTACGATCCCCATTGTTAATCCCTTAACGGAAATTATTTGTAACTTTCGACAAGTAGAAAAGTGAATGGAACAGGTAGACGGTTGAAATCTTTGTATATATTGCTTCTTTATAGTATAAGAAACATATATGCAAAGCATCCAAACAGTACAATTCGCCAATTTTTTGTTCTTCAAGTGTAAGTGAACAATGAGCCCCAATGGTTAATCCCTTAACGGAAATTATTTGTAACTTTCGACAAGTAGAACAATGAATGGAACAGGTAGACGGTTGAAATCTTTGTATATATTGCTTCTATATAGTCTAAGAAACATATATGCAAAGCATCCAAACAGTACCATTCGCCAATTTTTTGTTCTTCAAGTTTAAGTGAACTACGATCCCCATTGTTAATGCCTTAACGGAAATTATTTGTAACTTTCGACAAGTAGAACAATGAATGGAGCAGGTGGACGGTTGAAATCTTTGTATATATTGCATCTATATAGTCTAAGAAACATATATGCAAAGCATCCAAACAGTACCATTCGCCAATTTTTTGTTCTTCAAGTTTAAGTGAACAATGAGCCCCATTGTTAATCCTTTAAAGGAAATTATTTGTAAATTTCGGCAAGTAGAACAATGAATGGAATAGGTAGACCGTTGAAATCATTGTTTATATTGCTTCTATATAGTCTAAGAAACATATATGCAAATCATCCAAACAGTACAATTCGCCAATTTCTTGTTCTTCAAGTTTAAGTAAACTACGATCCCCATTGTTAATCCCTTAACGGAAATTATTTGTAACTTTCGACAAGTAGAACAATGAATGGAACAGGTAGACTGTTGAAATCTTTGTATATATCGCTTCTATATAGTCTAAGAAACATATATGCAAATCATCCAAACAGTACAATTCGCCAATTATTTGATCTTCAAGTTTAAGTGAACTACGAGCCCCATTGTTAATACTTTAACGGAAATTATTTGTAACTTGCGACAAGTAGAACAATGAATGGAACAGGTAGACGGTTGAAATCTTTGTATATATTGCTTCTATATAGTCTAAGAAACATATATGCAAATCATCCAAACAGTACAATTCGCCAACTTCTTGTTCTTCAAGTTTAAGTAAACTACGATCCCCATTGTTAATCCCTTAACGGAAATTATTTGTAACTTTCGACAAGTAGAACAATGAATGGAACAGGTAGACTGTTGAAATCTTTGTATATATCGCTTCTATATAGTCTAAGAAACATATATGCAAATTATCCAAACAGTACAATTCGCCAATTATTTGATCTTCAAGTTTAAGTGAACTACGAGCCCCATTGTTAATACTTTAACGGAAATTATTTGTAACTTGCGACAAGTAGAACAATGAATGGAACAGGTAGACGGTTGAAATCAATGTATATATTGCTTCTTTATAGTCTAAGAAACATATATGCAAAGCATCCAAACAGTACAATTCGCCAATTATTTGATCTTCAAGTTTAAGTGAACTACGAGCCCCATTGTTAATACTTTAACGGAAATTATTTGTAACTTTCGACAAGTAGAACAATGAATGGAACAGGTAGACGGTTGAAATCTTTGTATATATTGCTTCTACATAATCTAAAAAACATATATGCAAAGCATCCAAACAGTACAATTCGCCAATTTTTTGTTCTTCAAGTTTAAGTGAACAACGAGCCCCATTGTTAATCCTTTAAAGGAAATTATTTGTAACTTTCGACAAGTAGAACAGTGAATGGAACAGGTAGACGGTTGAAATCTTTGTATATATTGATTCTATATAGTATAAGAAACATATATGCAAAGCATCCAAACAGTACAATTCGCCCATTTTTTGTTCTTCAAGTTTAAGTGAACAATGAGCCCCAATGGTTAATCCTTTATCGGAAATTATTTGTAACTTTCGACATGTAGAACAGTGAATGGAACAGGTAGACGGTTGAAATCATTGTATATATTGCTTCTATATAGTATAAGAAACATATATGCAAAGCATCCAAACAGTACAATTCGCCAATTTTTTGTTCTTCAAGTTTAAGTGAACAATGAGCCCCAATGGTTAATCCGTTATCGGAAATTATTTGTAACTTTCGACAAGTAGAACAATGAATGGAACAGGTAGACTGTTGAAATCCTTGTATATATTGCTTCTATATAGTCTAAGAAACATATATGCAAAGCATCCAAACAGTAACATTCGCCAATTTTTTGTTCTTCAAGTTTAAGTGAACAATGAGCACCAATGGTTAATACATTATCGGAAATTATTTGTAATTTTCGACAAGTAGAACAATGAATGGAACAGTTAGACGGTTGAAATATTTGTATATATTGCTTCTATATAGTCTACGAAACATATATGCAAATCATCCAAACAGTACCATTCGCCAATTTTTTGTTCTTCAAGTTTAAGTGAACAATGAGCCCCAATGGTTAATCCTTTATCGGAAATTATTTGTAAATTTCGACAAGTAGAACAATGAATGGAACAGGTAGACGGTTGAAATCATTGTATATATTGCTTCTATAAAGTCTAAGAAACATATATGCAAATCATCCAAACAGTACAATTCGCCAATTATTTGATCTTCAAGTTTAAGTGAACTACGAGCCCCATTGTTAATACTTTATCGGAAATTATTTGTAACTTTCGACATGTAGAACAGTGAATGGAACAGGTAGACGGTTGAAATCATTGTATATATTGCTTCTATAAAGTCTAAGAAACATATATGCAAATCATCTAAACAGTACAATTCGCCAATTATTTGATCTTCAAGTTTAAGTGAACTACGAGCCCCATTGTTAATCCTTTAAAGGAAATTATTTGTAAATTTCGGCAAGTAGAACAATGAATGGAACAGGTAGACGGTTGAAATCTTTGTATATATTGCTTCTATATAGTTTAAGAAATATATATGCAAATCATCCAAACAGTACAATTCGTCGATTATTTGATCTTCAAGTTTAAGTGAACTACGAGCCCCATTGTTAATACTTTAAGGGAAATTATTTGTAACTTGCGACAAGTAGAACAATGAATGGAACAGGTAGACGGTTGAAATCAATGTATATATTGCTTCTTCATAGTCTAAGAAACATATATGCAAAGCATCCAAACAGTACCATTCGCCAATTTTTTGTTCTTCAAGTTTAAGTGAACAATGAGACCCATTGTTAATCCTTTATCGGAAATTATTTGTAACTTTCGACAAGTAGAACAATGAATGGAACAGGTAGACGGTTGAAATCATTGTATATATTGCTTCTATATAGTCTAAGAAACATATATGCAAAGCATCCAAACAGTACAATTCGACAATTTTTTGTTCTTCAAGTTTAGTGAACAATGAGCCCCAATGGTTAATCCTTTATCGGAAATTATTTGTAATTTTCGACAAGTAGAACAATGAATGGAACAGGTAGACGGTTGAAATCTTTGTATATATTGCTTCTACATAATCTAAAAAACATATATGCAAAGCATCCAAAAAGTACAATTCGCCAATTTTTTGTTCTTCAAGTTTAAGTGAACAATGAGCCCCAATTATTAGTCCTTTATCGGTAATTATTTGTAACTTTCGACAAGTAGAACAATGAATGGAACAGGTAGACGGTTGAAATCATTGTATATATTGCTTCCATATAGTTTAAGAAACATGTACGCAAAGCATCCAAACAGTACAATTCGCCAATTTTTTGTTCTTCAAGTTTAAGTAAACTACGATCCCCATTGTTAATCCCTTAACGGAAATTATTTGTAACTTTCGACAAGTAGAACAGTGAATGGAACAGGTAGACGGTTGAAATCTTTGTATATATTGCTTCTATATAGTATCGGAAACATATATGCAAAGCATCCAAACAGTACAATTCGCCAATTTTTTGTTCTTCAAGTTTAAGTGAACAATGAGCCCCAATGGTTAATCCGTTATCGGAAATTATTTGTAGCTTTCGACAAGTAGAACAATGAATGGAACAGGTAGACGGTTGAAATCTTTGTATATATTGCTTCTATATAATCTAAGAAACATATATGCAAAGCATCTAAACAGTAACAATCGCCAATTTTTTGATCTTCAAGTTTAAGTGAACAGCGAGCCCCATTGATAATCATGAAATGGAAATTATTTGTAACTTTCTACAAGTAGAACAATGAATAGTACAGGTAGACGGGTGAAATCTTTCTATATATTGCTTCTAAATAGTCTAAGAAACATCTATGCAAAGCATCCAAACAGTACCATTCGCCAACTTTTTGTTCTTCAAGTTTATGTGAACTACGAGCCCCATTGTTAATCCTTTAACGGAAATTAATTGTAACTTTCTACAAGTAGAACAATGATTGGAACACGTAGACGGTTGAAATCTTTGTATATATTGCTTCCATATAGTCTAAGAAACATATATGCAAAGCATCCAAACAGTACCATTCGCCAATTTTTTGTTCTTCAAGTTTAAGTGAACAATGAGACCCATTGTTAATCCTTTATCGGAAATTATTTGTAACTTTCGACAAGTAGATCAATGAATGGAACAGGTAGACGGTTGAAATCTTTGTATATATTGCATCTATATAGTCTAAGAAACATATATGCAAAGCATCCAAACAGTACAATTCGCCAATTTTTTGTCCTCCTAGTTTAAGTGAACAATGAGCCCCATTGTTAATCCTTTATCGGAAATTATTTGTAACTTTCGACAAGTGGAACAATGAATCGAACAGGTAGACGGTTAAAATCTTTGTATATATTGCTTCTATATAATCTAAAAAACATATATGCAAAGCATCCAAACAGTACAATTCGCCAATATTTTGTTCTTCAAGTTTAAGTGAACAATGAGCCCCATTGTTAATCCTTTATCGGAAATTGTTTGTAACTTTCGACAAGTAGAACATTGAATGGAACAGGTAGACGGTTGAAATCTTTGTATCTATTGCTTCCATATAGTCTAAGAAACATGTACGCAAAGCATCCAAACAGTACCATTCGCCAATTTTTTGTCCTTCAAGTTTAAGTGAACAATGAGCCCCATTGTTAATGATTTATCGGAAATTATTTCTAACTTTCGACAAGTAGAACAAGGAATCGAACAGGTAGACGGTAGAAATCTTTGTATATATTGCTTCTATATAGTCTAAGAAACATCTGTGCAAATCATCCAAACAGTACATGTCGCCAATTTTTTGTTCTTCAAGTTTATGTGAACTACGAGCCCCATTGTTAATCCTTTAACGGAAATTAATTGTAACTTTCTACAAGTAGAACAATGATTGGAACACGTAGACGGTTGAAATCTTTGTATATATTGCTTCCATATAGTCTAAGAAACATATATGCAAAGCATCCAAACAGTACCATTCGCCAATTTTTTGTTCTTCAAGTTTAAGTGAACAATGAGACCCATTGTTAATCCTTTATCGGAAATTATTTGTAACTTTCGACAAGTAGATCAATGAATGGAACAGGTAGACGGTTGAAATCTTTGTATATATTGCATCTATATAGTCTAAGAAACATATATGCAAAGCATCCAAACAGTACAATTCGCCAATTTTTTGTCCTCCTAGTTTAAGTGAACAATGAGCCCCATTGTTAATCCTTTATCGGAAATTATTTGTAACTTTCGACAAGTGGAACAATGAATCGAACAGGTAGACGGTTAAAATCTTTGTATATATTGCTTCTATATAATCTAAAAAACATATATGCAAAGCATCCAAACAGTACAATTCGCCAATTTTTTGTTCTTCAAGTTTAAGTGAACAATGAGCCCCATTGTTAATCCTTTATCGGAAATTGTTTGTAACTTTCGACAAGTAGAACATTGAATGGAACAGGTAGACGGTTGAAATCTTTGTATCTATTGCTTCCATATAGACTAAGAAACATGTACGCAAAGCATCCAAACAGTACCATTCGCCAATTTTTTGTCCTTCAAGTTTAAGTGAACAATGAGCCCCATTGTTAATGATTTATCGGAAATTATTTCTAACTTTCGACAAGTAGAACAAGGAATCGAACAGGTAGACGGTAGAAATCTTTGTATATATTGCTTCTATATAGTCTAAGAAACATATATGCAAAGCATCCAAACAGTACCATTCGCCAATTTTTTGTTCATCAAGTTTAAGTGAACAATGAGCCCCATTGTTAATCCTTTATCGGAAATTGTTTGTAACTTTCAACAAGTAGAACATTGAATGGAACAGGTAGACGGTTGAAATCTTTGTATCTATTGCTTCTATATTGTATAAGAAACATATATGCAAAGCATCCAAACAGTACCATTCGCCAATTTTTTGTTCTTCAAGTTTAAGTGAACTACGAGCCCCATTGTTAATCCATTAAAGGAAATTATTTGTATCTTTCGACAAGTAGAACAATGAATGGAACAGGTAGACTGTTGAAATCATTGTATATATTGCTTCTATATAGTCTAAGAAACATATATGCAAAGCATCCAAACAGTACAATTCGCCAATTTTTTGTTCTTCAAGTTTAAGTAAACTACGATCCCCATTGTTAATCCCTTAACGGAAATTATTTGTAACTTTCGACAAGTAGAACAGTGAATGGAACAGGTAGACGGTTGAAATCTTTGTATATATTGCTTCTATATAGTATCGGAAACATATTTGCAAAGCATCCAAACAGTATAATTCGCCAATTTTTTGTTCTTCAAGTTTAAGTGAACAATGAGCCCCAATGGTTAATCCGTTATCGGACATTATTTGTAGCTTTCGAGAAGTAGAACAATGAATGGAACAGGTAGACGGTTGAAATCTTTGTATATATTGCTTCTATATAATCTAAGAAACATATATGCAAAGCATCTAAACAGTAACAATCGCCAATTTTTTGATCTTCAAGTTTAAGTGAACAGCGAGCCCCATTGATAATCATGAAATGGAAATTATTTGTAAATTTCTACAAGTAGAACAATGAATAGTACAGGTAGACGGGTGAAATCTTTCTATATATTGCTTCTAAATAGTCTAAGAAACATCTATGCAAAGCATCCAAACAGTACCATTCGCCAATTTTTTGTTCTTCAAGTTTAAGTAAACTACGTTCCCCACTGTTAATCCCTTAACGGAAATTATTTGAAACTTTCGACAAGTAGAACAGTGAATGGAACAGGTAGACGGTTGAAATCTTTGTATATATTGCTTCTATATAGTATAAGAAACATCTGTGCAAATCATCCAAACAGTACATGTCGCCAATTTTTTGTTCTTCAAGTTTAAGTGAACTACGAGCCCCATTGTTAATCCTTTAAAGGAAATTATTTGTAAATTTCGACAAGTAGAACAATGAATGGATCAGGTAGACGGTTGAAATCATTGTATATATTGCTTCTATATAATATACGAAACATATATGCAAAGCATCCAAACAGTACAATTCGCCAATTTTTTGTTCTTCAAGTTTAAGTAAACTACGATCCCCATTGTTAATCCCTTAACGGAAATTATTTGTAACTTTCGACAAGTAGAACAGTGAATGGAACAGGTAGACGGTTGAAATCTTTGTATATATTGCTTCTATATAGTATAAGAAACATATATGCAAAGCATCCAAACAGTACCATTCGCCAACTTTTTGTTCTTCAAGTTTAAGTGAACAATGATCCCCAATGGTTAATCCTTTATCGGAAATTATTTGTAACTTTCGACAAGTAGAACAATGAATGGAACAGGTAGACGGTTGAAATCTTTGTATATATTGCTTCTATATAGTCTAAGAAACATATATGCAAATCATCCAAACAGTACAATTCGCCAACTTCTTGTTCTTCAAGTTTAAGTAAACTACGATCCCCATTGTTAATCCCTTAACGGAAATTATTTGTAACTTTCGACAAGTAGAACAATGAATGGAACAGGTAGACTGTTGAAATCTTTGTATATATCGCTTCTATATAGTCTAAGAAACATATATGCAAATTATCCAAACAGTACAATTCGCCAATTATTTGATCTTCAAGTTTAAGTGAACTACGAGCCCCATTGTTAATACTTTAACGGAAATTATTTGTAACTTGCGACAAGTAGAACAATGAATGGAACAGGTAGACGGTTGAAATCAATGTATATATTGCTTCTTTATAGTCTAAGAAACATATATGCAAAGCATCCAAACAGTACAATTCGCCAATTTTTTGTTCTTCAAGTTTAAGTGAACAATGAGACCCATTGTTGATCCTTTATCGGAAATTATTTGTAACTTTCGACAAGTAGAACAATGAATGGAACAGGTAGACGGTTGAAATCTTTGTATACATTGCTTCTATATAGTCTAAGAAACCTATATGCAATGCATCTAAACAGTAACAATCGCCAATTTTTTGTTCTTCAAGTTGAAGTGAACAACGAGCCCCATTGTTAATCCTTTAAAGGAAATTATTTGTAAATTTCGACAAGTAGAACAATGATTGGAACACGTAGACGGATGAAATCTTTGTATATATTGCTTCTATATAGTATAAGAAACATATATGCAAAGCATCCAAATAGTACAATTCGCCAATTTTTTGTTCATCAAGTTTAAGTGAACAATGAGCCCCAATGGTTAATCCTTTATCGGTAATTATTTGTACCTTTCGACAAGTAGAACAATGATTGGAACACGTAGACGGTTGAAATCTTTGTATATATTGCTTCCATATTGGCTAAGAAACATGTACGCAAAGCATCCAAACAGTACAATTCGCCAATTTTTTGTTCTTCAAGTTTAAGTGAACAATGAGCCCCAATGGTTAATCCTTTATCGGAAATTATTTGTAATTTTCGACAAGTAGAACAATGAATGGAACAGGTAGACGGTTGAAATCTTTGTATATATTGCTTCTATATATTCTATGAAACATATATGCAAAGCATCCAAACAGTACCATTCGCCAATTTTTTGTTCTTCAAGTTTAAGTGAAATACGAGCCCCATTGTTAATACTTTAACGGAAATTATTTGTAACTTGCGAGAAGTAGAACAATGAATGGAACTGGTAGCCGGTTGAAATCAATGTATATATTGCTTCTATATAGTCTAAGAAACATATATGCAAAGCATCCAAACAGTACCATTCGCCAATTTTTTGTTCTTCAAGTTTAAGTGAACGACGAGCCCCATTGTTAATCCTTTAACGGAAATTAATTGTAACTTTCGACAAGTAGAACAGTGAATGGAACAGGTAGACGGTTGAAATCTTTGTATATATTGCTTCTATATAGTCTAAGAAACATATATGCAAAGCATCCAAACAGTACAATTCGCCAATTTATTGTTCTTCAAGTTTAAGTGAACAACGAGCCCCATTGTTAATCCTTTAAAGGAAATTATTTGTAACTCTCGACAAGTAGAACAATGAATGGAACAGGTGGACGGTTGAAATCTTTGTATATATTGCATCTATATAGTCTAAGAAACATATATGCAAAGCATCCAAACAGTACCATTCGCCAATTTTTTGTTCTTCAAGTTTAAGTGAACTACGAGCCCCATTGTTAATCCTTTAAAGGAAATTATTTGTAAATTTCGGCAAGTAGAACAATGAATGGAATAGGTAGACCGTTGAAATCATTGTTTATATTGCTTCTATATAGTCTAAGAAACATATATGCAAATCATCCAAACAGTACAATTCGCCAATTTCTTGTTCTTCAAGTTTAAGTAAACTACGATCCCCATTGTTAATCCCTTAACGGAAATTATTTGTAACTTTCGACAAGTAGAACAATGAATGGAACAGGTAGACTGTTGAAATCTTTGTATATATCGCTTCTATATAGTCTAAGAAACATATATGCAAATTATCCAAACAGTACAATTCGCCAATTATTTGATCTTCAAGTTTAAGTGAACTACGAGCCCCATTGTTAATACTTTAACGGAAATTATTTGTAACTTGCGACAAGTAGAACAATGAATGGAACAGGTAGACGGTTGAAATCAATGTATATATTGCTTCTTTATAGTCTAAGAAACATATATGCAAAGCATCCAAACAGTACCATTCGCCACTTTTTTGTTCTTCAAGTTTAAGTGAAAAACGAGCCCCATTGTTAATCCTTTAAAGGAAATTATTTGTAAATTTCGACAAGTAGAACAATGATTGGAACACGTAGACGGTTGAAATCTTTGTATATATTGCTTCCATATAGTCTAAGAAACAATAACGCAAAGCATCCAAACAGTACAATTCGCCAATTTTTTGATCTTCAAGTTTAAGTGAACTACGATCCCCATTGTTAATCCCTTAACGGAAATTATTTGTAACTTTCGACAAGTAGAAAAGTGAATGGAACAGGTAGACGGTTGAAATCTTTGTATATATTGCTTCTTTATAGTATAAGAAACATATATGCAAAGCATCCAAACAGTACAATTCGCCAATTTTTTGTTCTTCAAGTGTAAGTGAACAATGAGCCCCAATGGTTAATCCCTTAACGGAAATTATTTGTAACTTTCGACAAGTAGAACAATGAATGGAACAGGTAGACGGTTGAAATCTTTGTATATATTGCTTCTATATAGTCTAAGAAACATATATGCAAAGCATCCAAACAGTACCATTCGCCAATTTTTTGTTCTTCAAGTTTAAGTGAACTACGATCCCCATTGTTAATGCCTTAACGGAAATTATTTGTAACTTTCGACAAGTAGAACAATGAATGGAGCAGGTGGACGGTTGAAATCTTTGTATATATTGCATCTATATAGTCTAAGAAACATATATGCAAAGCATCCAAACAGTACCATTCGCCAATTTTTTGTTCTTCAAGTTTAAGTGAACAATGAGCCCCATTGTTAATCCTTTAAAGGAAATTATTTGTAAATTTCGGCAAGTAGAACAATGAATGGAATAGGTAGACCGTTAAAATCATTGTTTATATTGCTTCTATATAGTCTAAGAAACATATATGCAAATCATCCAAACAGTACAATTCGCCAATTTCTTGTTCTTCAAGTTTAAGTAAACTACGATCCCCATTGTTAATCCCTTAACGGAAATTATTTGTAACTTTCGACAAGTAGAACAATGAATGGAACAGGTAGACTGTTGAAATCTTTGTATATATCGCTTCTATATAGTCTAAGAAACATATATGCAAATCATCCAAACAGTACAATTCGCCAATTATTTGATCTTCAAGTTTAAGTGAACTACGAGCCCCATTGTTAATACTTTAACGGAAATTATTTGTAACTTGCGACAAGTAGAACAATGAATGGAACAGGTAGACGGTTGAAATCTTTGTATATATTGCTTCTATATAGTCTAAGAAACATATATGCAAATCATCCAAACAGTACAATTCGCCAACTTCTTGTTCTTCAAGTTTAAGTAAACTACGATCCCCATTGTTAATCCCTTAACGGAAATTATTTGTAACTTTCGACAAGTAGAACAATGAATGGAACAGGTAGACTGTTGAAATCTTTGTATATATCGCTTCTATATAGTCTAAGAAACATATATGCAAATTATCCAAACAGTACAATTCGCCAATTATTTGATCTTCAAGTTTAAGTGAACTACGAGCCCCATTGTTAATACTTTAACGGAAATTATTTGTAACTTGCGACAAGTAGAACAATGAATGGAACAGGTAGACGGTTGAAATCAATGTATATATTGCTTCTTTATAGTCTAAGAAACATATATGCAAAGCATCCAAACAGTACAATTCGCCAATTTTTTGTTCTTCAAGTTTAAGTGAACAATGAGACCCATTGTTGATCCTTTATCGGAAATTATTTGTAACTTTCGACAAGTAGAACAATGAATGGAACAGGTAGACGGTTGAAATCTTTGTATACATTGCTTCTATATAGTCTAAGAAACCTATATGCAATGCATCTAAACAGTAACAATCGCCAATTTTTTGTTCTTCAAGTTGAAGTGAACAACGAGCCCCATTGTTAATCCTTTAAAGGAAATTATTTGTAAATTTCGACAAGTAGAACAATGATTGGAACACGTAGACGGATGAAATCTTTGTATATATTGCTTCTATACAGTATAAGAAACATATATGCAAAGCATCCAAATAGTACAATTCGCCAATTTTTTGTTCATCAAGTTTAAGTGAACAATGAGCCCCAATGGTTAATCCTTTATCGGTAATTATTTGTACCTTTCGACAAGTAGAACAATGATTGGAACACGTAGACGGTTGAAATCTTTGTATATATTGCTTCCATATTGGCTAAGAAACATGAACGCAAAGCATCCAAACAGTACAATTCGCCAATTTTTTGTTCTTCAAGTTTAAGTGAACAATGAGCCCCAATGGTTAATCCTTTATCGGAAATTATTTGTAATTTTCGACAAGTAGAACAATGAATGGAACAGGTAGACGGTTGAAATCTTTGTATATATTGCTTCTATATATTCTATGAAACATATATGCAAAGCATCCAAACAGTACCATTCGCCAATTTTTTGTTCTTCAAGTTTAAGTGAAATACGAGCCCCATTGTTAATACTTTAACGGAAATTATTTGTAACTTGCGAGAAGTAGAACAATGAATGGAACTGGTAGCCGGTTGAAATCAATGTATATATTGCTTCTATATAGTCTAAGAAACATATATGCAAAGCATCCAAACAGTACCATTCGCCAATTTTTTGTTCTTCAAGTTTAAGTGAACGACGAGCCCCATTGTTAATCCTTTAACGGAAATTAATTGTAACTTTCGACAAGTAGAACAGTGAATGGAACAGGTAGACGGTTGAAATCTTTGTATATATTGCTTCTATATAGTCTAAGAAACATATATGCAAAGCATCCAAACAGTACAATTCGCCAATTTATTGTTCTTCAAGTTTAAGTGAACAACGAGCCCCATTTTTAATCCTTTAAAGGAAATTATTTGTAACTCTCGACAAGTAGAACAATGAATGGAACAGGTGGACGGTTGAAATCTTTGTATATATTGCATCTATATAGTCTAAGAAACATATATGCAAAGCATCCAAACAGTACCATTCGCCAATTTTTTGTTCTTCAAGTTTAAGTGAACTACGAGCCCCATTGTTAATCCTTTAAAGGAAATTATTTGTAAATTTCGGCATGTAGAACAATGAATGGAATAGGTAGACCGTTGAAATCATTGTTTATATTGCTTCTATATAGTCTAAGAAACATATATGCAAATCATCCAAACAGTACAATTCGCCAATTTCTTGTTCTTCAAGTTTAAGTAAACTACGATCCCCATTGTTAATCCCTTAACGGAAATTATTTGTAACTTTCGACAAGTAGAACAATGAATGGAACAGGTAGACTGTTGAAATCTTTGTATATATCGCTTCTATATAGTCTAAGAAACATATATGCAAATTATCCAAACAGTACAATTCGCCAATTATTTGATCTTCAAGTTTAAGTGAACTACGAGCCCCATTGTTAATACTTTAACGGAAATTATTTGTAACTTGCGACAAGTAGAACAATGAATGGAACAGGTAGACGGTTGAAATCAATGTATATATTGCTTCTTTATAGTCTAAGAAACATATATGCAAAGCATCCAAACAGTACCATTCGCCACTTTTTTGTTCTTCAAGTTTAAGTGAACAACGAGCCCCATTGTTAATCCTTTAAAGGAAATTATTTGTAAATTTCGACAAGTAGAACAATGATTGGAACACGTAGACGGTTGAAATCTTTGTATATATTGCTTCCATATAGTCTAAGAAACAATAACGCAAAGCATCCAAACAGTACAATTCGCCAATTTTTTGATCTTCAAGTTTAAGTGAACTACGATCCCCATTGTTAATCCCTTAACGGAAATTATTTGTAACTTTCGACAAGTAGAAAAGTGAATGGAACAGGTAGACGGTTGAAATCTTTGTATATATTGCTTCTTTATAGTATAAGAAACATATATGCAAAGCATCCAAACAGTACAATTCGCCAATTTTTTGTTCTTCAAGTGTAAGTGAACAATGAGCCCCAATGGTTAATCCCTTAACGGAAATTATTTGTAACTTTCGACAAGTAGAACAATGAATGGAACAGGTAGACGGTTGAAATCTTTGTATATATTGCTTCTATATAGTCTAAGAAACATATATGCAAAGCATCCAAACAGTACCATTCGCCAATTTTTTGTTCTTCAAGTTTAAGTGAACTACGATCCCCATTGTTAATGCGTTAACGGAAATTATTTGTAACTTTCGACAAGTAGAACAATGAATGGAGCAGGTGGACTGTTGAAATCTTTGTATATATTGCATCTATATAGTCTAAGAAACATATATGCAAAGCATCCAAACAGTACCATTCGCCAATTTTTTGTTCTTCAAGTTTAAGTGAACAATGAGCCCCATTGTTAATCCTTTAAAGGAAATTATTTGTAAATTTCGGCAAGTAGAACAATGAATGGAATAGGTAGACCGTTGAAATCATTGTTTATATTGCTTCTATATAGTCTAAGAAACATATATGCAAATCATCCAAACAGTACAATTCGCCAATTTCTTGTTCTTCAAGTTTAAGTAAACTACGATCCCCATTGTTAATCCCTTAACGGAAATTATTTGTAACTTTCGACAAGTAGAACAATGAATGGAACAGGTAGACTGTTGAAATCTTTGTATATATCGCTTCTATATAGTCTAAGAAACATATATGCAAATCATCCAAACAGTACAATTCGCCAATTATTTGATCTTCAAGTTTAAGTGAACTACGAGCCCCATTGTTAATACTTTAACGGAAATTATTTGTAACTTGCGACAAGTAGAACAATGAATGGAACAGGTAGACGGTTGAAATCAATGTATATATTGCTTCTTTATAGTCTAAGAAACATATATGCAAAGCATCCAAACAGTACCATTCGCCACTTTTTTGTTCTTCAAGTTTAAGTGAACAACGAGCCCCATTGTTAATCCTTTAAAGGAAATTATTTGTAAATTTCAACAAGTAGAACAATGATTGGAACACGTAGACGGTTGAAATCTTTGTATATATTGCTTCCATATAGTCTAAGAAAGATGTACGCAAAGCATCCAAACAGTACAATTCGCCAATTTTTTGTTCTTCAAGTTTAAGTGAACAATGAGCCCCAATGGTTAATCCTTTATCGGAAATTATTTGTAACTTTCGACAAGTAGAACAGTGAATGGAACAGGTAGACGGTTGAAATCTTTGTATATATTGATTCTATATAGTATAAGAAACATATATGCAAAGCATCCAAACAGTACAATTCGCCCATTTTTTGTTCTTCAAGTTTAAGTGAACAATGAGCCCCAATGGTTAATCCTTTATCGGAAATTATTTGTAACTTTCGACATGTAGAACAGTGAATGGAACAGGTAGACGGTTGAAATCATTGTATATATTGCTTCTATATAGTATAAGAAACATATATGCAAAGCATCCAAACAGTACAATTCGCCAATTTTTTGTTCTTCAAGTTTAAGTGAACAATGAGCCCCAATGGTTAATCCGTTATCGGAAATTATTTGTAACTTTTGACAAGTAGAACAATGAATGGAACAGGTAGACTGTTGAAATCATTGTATATATTGCTTCTATATAGTCTAAGAAACATATATGCAAAGCATCCAAACAGTAACATTCGCCAATTTTTTGTTCTTCAAGTTTAAGTGAACAATGAGCACCAATGGTTAATACATTATCGGAAATTATTTGTAATTTTCGACAAGTAGAACAATGAATGGAACAGTTAGACGGTTGAAATATTTGTATATATTGCTTCTATATAGTCTACGAAACATATATGCAAAGCATCCAAACAGTACCATTCGCCAATTTTTTGTTCTTCAAGTTTAAGTGAACAATGAGCCCCAATGGTTAATCCTTTATCGGAAATTATTTGTAAATTTCGACAAGTAGAACAATGAATGGAACAGGTAGACGGTTGAAATCATTGTATATATTGCTTCTATATAGTCTAAGAAACATATATGCAAAGCATCCAAACAGTACAATTCGACAATTTTTTGCTCTTCAAGTTTAAGTGAACTACGAGCCCCATTGTTAATCCTTTAAAGGAAATTATTTGTAAATTTCGGCAAGTAGAACAATGAATGGAACAGGTAGACGGTTGAAATCATTGTATATATTGCTTCTATAAAGTCTAAGAAACATATATGCAAATCATCCAAACAGTACAATTCGCCAATTATTTGATCTTCAAGTTTAAGTGAACTACGAGCCCCATTGTTAATAATTTATCGGAAATTATTTGTAACTTTCGACATGTAGAACAGTGAATGGAACAGGTAGACGGTTGAAATCATTGTATATATTGCTTCTATAAAGTCTAAGAAACATATATGCAAATCATCCAAACAGTACAATTCGCCAATTATTTGATCTTCAAGTTTAAGTGAACTACGAGCCCCATTGTTAATACTTTAACGGAAATTATTTGTAACTTGCGACAAGTAGAACAATGAATGGAACAGGTAGACGGTTGAAATCAATGTATATATTGCTTCTATATAGTCTAAGAAACATATATGCAAAGCATCCAAACAGTACCATTCGCCAATTTTTTGTTCTTCAAGTTTAAGTGAACAATGTGCCCCAATGGTTAATCCTTTATCGGAAATTATTTGTAATTTTCGACAAGTAGAACAATGAATGGAACAGTTAGACGGTTGAAATATTTGTATATATTGCTTCTATATAGTCTAAGAAACATATATGCAAAGCATCCAAACAGTACCATTCGCCAATTTTTTGTTCTTCAAGTTTAAGTGAACAATGAGCCCCAATGGTTAATCCTTTATCGGAAATTATTTGTAAATTTCGACAAGTAGAACAATGAATGGAACAGGTAGACGGTTGAAATCATTGTATATATTGCTTCTATATAGTCTAAGAAACATATATGTAAAGCATCCAAACAGTACAATTCGACAATTTTTTGCTCTTCAAGTTTAAGTGAACTACGAGCCCCATTGTTAATCCTTTAAAGGAAATTATTTGTAAATTTCGGCAAGTAGAACAATGAATGGAACAGGTAGACGGTTGAAATCTTTGTATATATTGCTTCTATATAGTTTTAGAAATATATATGCAAATCATCCAAACAGTACAATTCGTCGATTATTTGATCTTCAAGTTTAAGTGAACTACGAGCCCCATTGTTAATACTTTAAGGGAAATTATTTGTAACTTGCGACAAGTAGAACAATGAATGGAACAGGTAGACGGTTGAAATCAATGTATATATTGCTTCTTCATAGTCTAAGAAACATATATGCAAAGCATCCAAACAGTACCATTCGCCAATTTTTTGTTCTTCAAGTTTAACTGAACAATGAGACCCATTGTTAATCCTTTATCGGAAATTATTTGTAACTTTCGACAAGTAGAACAATGAATGGAACAGGTAGACGGTTGAAATCATTGTATATATTGCTTCTATATAGTCTAAGAAACATATATGCAAAGCATCCAAACAGTACAATTCGACAATTTTTTGTTCTTCAAGTTTAGTGAACAATGAGCCCCAATGGTTAATCCTTTATCGGAAATTATTTGTAATTTTCGACAAGTAGAACAATGAATGGAACAGGTAGACGGTTGAAATCTTTGTATATATTGCTTCTACATAATCTAAAAAACATATATGCAAAGCATCCAAACAGTACAATTCGCCAATTTTTTGTTCTTCAAGTTTAAGTGAACAATGAGCCCCAATTATTAGTCCTTTATCGGTAATTATTTGTAACTTTCGACAAGTAGAACAATGAATGGAACAGGTAGACGGTTGAAATCATTGTATATATTGCTTCCATATAGTTTAAGAAACATGTTCGCAAAGCATCCAAACAGTACAATTCGCCAATTTTTTGTTCTTCAAGTTTAAGTAAACTACGATCCCCATTGTTAATCCCTTAACGGAAATTATTTGTAACTTTCGACAAGTAGAACAGTGAATGGAACAGGTAGACGGTTGAAATCTTTGTATATATTGCTTGTATATAGTATCGGAAACATATATGCAAAGCATCCAAACAGTACAATTCGCCAATTTTTTGTTCTTCAAGTTTAAGTGAACAATGAGCCCCAATGGTTAATCCGTTATCGGAAATTATTTGTAGCTTTCGACAAGTAGAACAATGAATGGAACAGGTAGACGGTTGAAATCTTTGTATATATTGCTTCTATATAATCTAAGAAACATATATGCAAAGCATCTAAACAGTAACAATCGCCAATTTTTTGATCTTCAAGTTTAAGTGAACAGCGAGCCCCATTGATAATCATGAAATGGAAATTATTTGTAACTTTCTACAAGTAGAACAATGAATAGTACAGGTAGACGGGTGAAATCTTTCTATATATTGCTTCTAAATAGTCTAAGAAACATCTATGCAAAGCATCCAAACAGTACCATTCGCCAACTTTTTGTTCTTCAAGTTTATGTGAACTACGAGCCCCATTGTTAATCCTTTAACGGAAATTAATTGTAACTTTCTACAAGTAGAACAATGATTGGAACACGTAGACGGTTGAAATCTTTGTATATATTGCTTCCATATAGTCTAAGAAACATATATGCAAAGCATCCAAACAGTACCATTCGCCAATTTTTTGTTCTTCAAGTTTAAGTGAACAATGAGACCCATTGTTAATCCTTTATCGGAAATTATTTGTAACTTTCGACAAGTAGATCAATGAATGGAACAGGTAGACGGTTGAAATCTTTGTATATATTGCATCTATATAGTCTAAGAAACATATATGCAAAGCATCCAAACAGTACAATTCGCCAATTTTTTGTCCTCCTAGTTTAAGTGAACAATGAGCCCCATTGTTAATCCTTTATCGGAAATTATTTGTAACATTCGACAAGTGGAACAATGAATCGAACAGGTAGACGGTTAAAATCTTTGTATATATTGCTTCTATATAATCTAAAAAACATATATGCAAAGCATCCAAACAGTACAATTCGCCAATTTTTTGTTCTTCAAGTTTAAGTGAACAATGAGCCCCATTGTTAATCCTTTATCGGAAATTGTTTGTAACTTTCGACAAGTAGAACATTGAATGGAACAGGTAGACGGTTGAAATCTTTGTATCTATTGCTTCCATATAGTCTAAGAAACATGTACGCAAAGCATCCAAACAGTACCATTCGCCAATTTTTTGTCCTTCAAGTTTAAGTGAACAATGAGCCCCATTGTTAATGATTTATCGGAAATTATTTCTAACTTTCGACAAGTAGAACAAGGAATCGAACAGGTAGACGGTAGAAATCTTTGTATATATTGCTTCTATATAGTCTAAGAAACATATATGCAAAGCATCCAAACAGTACCATTCGCCAATTTTTTGTTCATCAAGTTTAAGTGAACAATGAGCCCCATTGTTAATCCTTTATCGGAAATTGTTTGTAACTTTCAACAAGTAGAACATTGAATGGAACAGGTAGACGGTTGAAATCTTTGTATCTATTGCTTCTATATTGTATAAGAAACATATATGCAAAGCATCCAAACAGTACCATTCGCCAATTTTTTGTTCTTCAAGTTTAAGTGAACTACGAGCCCCATTGTTAATCCATTAAAGGAAATTATTTGTATCTTTCGACAAGTAGAACAATGAATGGAACAGGTAGACTGTTGAAATCATTGTATATATTGCTTCTATATAGTCTAAGAAACATATATGCAAAGCATCCAAACAGTACAATTCGCCAATTTTTTGTTCTTCAAGTTTAAGTAAACTACGATCCCCATTGTTAATCCCTTAACGGAAATTATTTGTAACTTTCGACAAGTAGAAGAGTGAATGGAACAGGTAGACGGTTGAAATCTTTGTATATATTGCTTCTATATAGTATCGGAAACATATATGCAAAGCATCCAAACAGTATAATTCGCCAATTTTTTGTTCTTCAAGTTTAAGTGAACAATGAGCCCCAATGGTTAATCCGTTATCGGACATTATTTGTAGCTTTCGAGAAGTAGAACAATGAATGGAACAGGTAGACGGTTGAAATCTTTGTATATATTGCTTCTATATAATCTAAGAAACATATATGCAAAGCATCTAAACAGTAACAATCGCCAATTTTTTGATCTTCAAGTTTAAGTGAACAGCGAGCCCCATTGATAATCATGAAATGGAAATTATTTGTAAATTTCTACAAGTAGAACAATGAATAGTACAGGTAGACGGGTGAAATCTTTCTATATATTGCTTCTAAATAGTCTAAGAAACATCTATGCAAAGCATCCAAACAGTACCATTCGCCAATTTTTTGTTCTTCAAGTTTAAGTAAACTACGATCCCCATTGTTAATCCCTTAACGGAAATTATTTGAAACTTTCGACAAGTAGAACAGTGAATGGAACAGGTAGACGGTTGAAATCTTTGTATATATTGCTTCTATATAGTATAAGAAACATCTGTGCAAATCATCCAAACAGTACATGTCGCCAATTTTTTGTTCTTCAAGTTTAAGTGAACTACGAGCCCCATTGTTAATCCTTTAAAGGAAATTATTTGTAAATTTCGACAAGTAGAACAATGAATGGATCAGGTAGACGGTTGAAATCATTGTATATATTGCTTCTATATAATATACGAAACATATATGCAAAGCATCCAAACAGTACAATTCGCCAATTTTTTGTTCTTCAAGTTTAAGTAAACTACGATCCCCATTGTTAATCCCTTAACGGAAATTATTTGTAACTTTCGACAAGTAGAACAGTGAATGGAACAGGTAGACGGTTGAAATCTTTGTATATATTGCTTCTATATAGTATAAGAAACATATATGCAAAGCATCCAAACAGTACCATTCGCCAACTTTTTGTTCTTCAAGTTTAAGTGAACAATGATCCCCAATGGTTAATCCTTTATCGGAAATTATTTGTAACTTTCGACAAGTAGAACAATGAATGGAACAGGTAGACGGTTGAAATCTTTGTATATATTGCTTCTATATAGTATAAGAAACATATATGCAAAGCATCCAAACAGTACAATTCGCCAACTTTTTGTTCTTCAAGTTTAAGTGAACAATGATCCCCAATGGTTAATCCTTTATCGGAAATTATTTGTAACTTTCGACAAGTAGAACAATGAATGGAACAGGTAGACGGTTGAAATCTTTGTATATATTGCTTCTATATAGTTTTAGAAATATATATGCAAATCATCCAAACAGTACAATTCGTCGATTATTTGATCTTCAAGTTTAAGTGAACTACGAGCCCCATTGTTAATACTTTAAGGGAAATTATTTGTAACTTGCGACAAGTAGAACAATGAATGGAACAGGTAGACGGTTGAAATCAATGTATATATTGCTTCTTCATAGTCTAAGAAACATATATGCAAAGCATCCAAACAGTACCATTCGCCAATTTTTTGTTCTTCAAGTTTAACTGAACAATGAGACCCATTGTTAATCCTTTATCGGAAATTATTTGTAACTTTCGACAAGTAGAACAATGAATGGAACAGGTAGACGGTTGAAATCATTGTATATATTGCTTCTATATAGTCTAAGAAACATATATGCAAAGCATCCAAACAGTACAATTCGACAATTTTTTGTTCTTCAAGTTTAGTGAACAATGAGCCCCAATGGTTAATCCTTTATCGGAAATTATTTGTAATTTTCGACAAGTAGAACAATGAATGGAACAGGTAGACGGTTGAAATCTTTGTATATATTGCTTCTACATAATCTAAAAAACATATATGCAAAGCATCCAAACAGTACAATTCGCCAATTTTTTGTTCTTCAAGTTTAAGTGAACAATGAGCCCCAATTATTAGTCCTTTATCGGTAATTATTTGTAACTTTCGACAAGTAGAACAATGAATGGAACAGGTAGACGGTTGAAATCATTGTATATATTGCTTCCATATAGTTTAAGAAACATGTTCGCAAAGCATCCAAACAGTACAATTCGCCAATTTTTTGTTCTTCAAGTTTAAGTAAACTACGATCCCCATTGTTAATCCCTTAACGGAAATTATTTGTAACTTTCGACAAGTAGAACAGTGAATGGAACAGGTAGACGGTTGAAATCTTTGTATATATTGCTTGTATATAGTATCGGAAACATATATGCAAAGCATCCAAACAGTACAATTCGCCAATTTTTTGTTCTTCAAGTTTAAGTGAACAATGAGCCCCAATGGTTAATCCGTTATCGGAAATTATTTGTAGCTTTCGACAAGTAGAACAATGAATGGAACAGGTAGACGGTTGAAATCTTTGTATATATTGCTTCTATATAATCTAAGAAACATATATGCAAAGCATCTAAACAGTAACAATCGCCAATTTTTTGATCTTCAAGTTTAAGTGAACAGCGAGCCCCATTGATAATCATGAAATGGAAATTATTTGTAACTTTCTACAAGTAGAACAATGAATAGTACAGGTAGACGGGTGAAATCTTTCTATATATTGCTTCTAAATAGTCTAAGAAACATCTATGCAAAGCATCCAAACAGTACCATTCGCCAACTTTTTGTTCTTCAAGTTTATGTGAACTACGAGCCCCATTGTTAATCCTTTAACGGAAATTAATTGTAACTTTCTACAAGTAGAACAATGATTGGAACACGTAGACGGTTGAAATCTTTGTATATATTGCTTCCATATAGTCTAAGAAACATATATGCAAAGCATCCAAACAGTACCATTCGCCAATTTTTTGTTCTTCAAGTTTAAGTGAACAATGAGACCCATTGTTAATCCTTTATCGGAAATTATTTGTAACTTTCGACAAGTAGATCAATGAATGGAACAGGTAGACGGTTGAAATCTTTGTATATATTGCATCTATATAGTCTAAGAAACATATATGCAAAGCATCCAAACAGTACAATTCGCCAATTTTTTGTCCTCCTAGTTTAAGTGAACAATGAGCCCCATTGTTAATCCTTTATCGGAAATTATTTGTAACATTCGACAAGTGGAACAATGAATCGAACAGGTAGACGGTTAAAATCTTTGTATATATTGCTTCTATATAATCTAAAAAACATATATGCAAAGCATCCAAACAGTACAATTCGCCAATTTTTTGTTCTTCAAGTTTAAGTGAACAATGAGCCCCATTGTTAATCCTTTATCGGAAATTGTTTGTAACTTTCGACAAGTAGAACATTGAATGGAACAGGTAGACGGTTGAAATCTTTGTATCTATTGCTTCCATATAGTCTAAGAAACATGTACGCAAAGCATCCAAACAGTACCATTCGCCAATTTTTTGTCCTTCAAGTTTAAGTGAACAATGAGCCCCATTGTTAATGATTTATCGGAAATTATTTCTAACTTTCGACAAGTAGAACAAGGAATCGAACAGGTAGACGGTAGAAATCTTTGTATATATTGCTTCTATATAGTCTAAGAAACATATATGCAAAGCATCCAAACAGTACCATTCGCCAATTTTTTGTTCATCAAGTTTAAGTGAACAATGAGCCCCATTGTTAATCCTTTATCGGAAATTGTTTGTAACTTTCAACAAGTAGAACATTGAATGGAACAGGTAGACGGTTGAAATCTTTGTATCTATTGCTTCTATATTGTATAAGAAACATATATGCAAAGCATCCAAACAGTACCATTCGCCAATTTTTTGTTCTTCAAGTTTAAGTGAACTACGAGCCCCATTGTTAATCCATTAAAGGAAATTATTTGTATCTTTCGACAAGTAGAACAATGAATGGAACAGGTAGACTGTTGAAATCATTGTATATATTGCTTCTATATAGTCTAAGAAACATATATGCAAAGCATCCAAACAGTACAATTCGCCAATTTTTTGTTCTTCAAGTTTAAGTAAACTACGATCCCCATTGTTAATCCCTTAACGGAAATTATTTGTAACTTTCGACAAGTAGAAGAGTGAATGGAACAGGTAGACGGTTGAAATCTTTGTATATATTGCTTCTATATAGTATCGGAAACATATATGCAAAGCATCCAAACAGTATAATTCGCCAATTTTTTGTTCTTCAAGTTTAAGTGAACAATGAGCCCCAATGGTTAATCCGTTATCGGACATTATTTGTAGCTTTCGAGAAGTAGAACAATGAATGGAACAGGTAGACGGTTGAAATCTTTGTATATATTGCTTCTATATAATCTAAGAAACATATATGCAAAGCATCTAAACAGTAACAATCGCCAATTTTTTGATCTTCAAGTTTAAGTGAACAGCGAGCCCCATTGATAATCATGAAATGGAAATTATTTGTAAATTTCTACAAGTAGAACAATGAATAGTACAGGTAGACGGGTGAAATCTTTCTATATATTGCTTCTAAATAGTCTAAGAAACATCTATGCAAAGCATCCAAACAGTACCATTCGCCAATTTTTTGTTCTTCAAGTTTAAGTAAACTACGATCCCCATTGTTAATCCCTTAACGGAAATTATTTGAAACTTTCGACAAGTAGAACAGTGAATGGAACAGGTAGACGGTTGAAATCTTTGTATATATTGCTTCTATATAGTATAAGAAACATCTGTGCAAATCATCCAAACAGTACATGTCGCCAATTTTTTGTTCTTCAAGTTTAAGTGAACTACGAGCCCCATTGTTAATCCTTTAAAGGAAATTATTTGTAAATTTCGACAAGTAGAACAATGAATGGATCAGGTAGACGGTTGAAATCATTGTATATATTGCTTCTATATAATATACGAAACATATATGCAAAGCATCCAAACAGTACAATTCGCCAATTTTTTGTTCTTCAAGTTTAAGTAAACTACGATCCCCATTGTTAATCCCTTAACGGAAATTATTTGTAACTTTCGACAAGTAGAACAGTGAATGGAACAGGTAGACGGTTGAAATCTTTGTATATATTGCTTCTATATAGTATAAGAAACATATATGCAAAGCATCCAAACAGTACCATTCGCCAACTTTTTGTTCTTCAAGTTTAAGTGAACAATGATCCCCAATGGTTAATCCTTTATCGGAAATTATTTGTAACTTTCGACAAGTAGAACAATGAATGGAACAGGTAGACGGTTGAAATCTTTGTATATATTGCTTCTATATAGTATAAGAAACATATATGCAAAGCATCCAAACAGTACAATTCGCCAATTTTTTGTTCTTCAAGTTTAAGTGAACAATGAGCCCCAATGGTTAATCCATTATCGGAAATTATTTGTAACTTTCGACAAGTAGAACAATAAATGGATCAGGTAGACGGTTGAAATCTTTGTATTTATTGCTTCTATATAGTCTAAGAAACATATATGCAAAGCATCTAAACAGTACCATTCGCCAATTTTTTGTTCTTCAAGTTTAAGTGAACTACGAGCCCCATTGTTAATCCTTTAAAGGAAATTATTTGTAAATTTCGACAAGTAGAACAATGAATGGATCAGGTAGACGGTTGAAGTCTTTGCATACATTGCTTCCATATAGTATTCGAAACATATATGCAAAGCATCCAAACAGTACCATTCGCCAATTTTTTGTTCTTCAAGTTTAAGTGAACAATGAGCCCCATTGTTAATCCTTTATCGGAAATTATTTGTAACTTTCGACAAGTAGAACATTGAATGGAACAGGTAGACGGTTGAAATCTTTGTATATATTGCTTCTATATAGTCTAAGAAACATATATGCAAAGCATCCAAACAGTACCAGTCGCCAATTTTTTGTTCTTCAAGTTTAAGTGAACAATGAGCCCCAATTGTTAATCCTTTATCGGTAATTATTTGTAACTTTCGACAAGTAGAACAATGAATGGAACAGGTAGACGGTAGAAATCCTTGTATATATTGCGTCTATATAGTCTAAGAAACATATATGCAAAGCATCCAAACAGTACAATTCGCCAATTTATTGTTCTTCAAGTTTAAGTGAACAACGAGCCCCATTGTTAATCCTTTAAAGGAAATTATTTGTAAATTTCGACAAGTAGAACAATGAATGGAACAGGTAGACGGTTGAAATCTTTGTATATATTGCTTCTATATAATCTAAGAAACATATATGCAAAGCATCCAAACAGTACCATTCGCCAATTTCTTGTTCTTCAAGTTTAAGTGAACTACGAGCCCCATTGTTAATCCTTTAAAGGAAATTATTTGTAAATTTCGACAGGTAGAACAATGAATGGATCAGGTAGACGGTTGAAATATTTGTATATATTGCTTCTATATAGTCTACGAAACATATATGCAAAGCATCCAAACAGTACAATTAGCCAATTTTTTGTTCTTCAAGTTTAAGTGAACTACTATCCCCATTGTTAATCCCTTAACGGAAATTATTTGTAACTTTCGACAAGTAGAAGAGTGAATGGAACAGGTAGACGATTGAAATCTTTGTATATATTGCTTCTATATAGTATAAGAAACATATATGCAAAGCATCCAAACAGTACCATTCGCCAATTTTTTGTTCTTCAAGTTTAAGTGAACAATGAGCCCCATTGTTAATCCTTTATCGGAAATTATTTGTAACTTTCGACAAGTAGAACATTGAATGGAACAGGTAGACGGTTGAAATCTTTGTATATATTGCTTCTATATAGTCTAAGAAACATATATGCAAAGCATCCAAACAGTACCAGTCGCCAATTTTTTGTTCTTCAAGTTTAAGTGAACAATGAGCCCCAATTGTTAATCCTTTATCGGTAATTATTTGTAACTTTCGACAAGTAGAACAATGACTGGAACAGGTAGACGGTAGAAATCCTTGTATATATTGCGTCTATATAGTCTAAGAAACATATATGCAAAGAATCCAAACAGTACAATTCGCCAATTTATTGTTCTTCAAGTTTAAGTGAACAACGAGCCCCATTGTTAATCCTTTAAAGGAAATTATTTGTAAATTTCGACAAGTAGAACAATGAATGGAACAGGTAGACGGTTGAAATCTTTGTATATATTGCTTCTATATAATCTAAGAAACATATATGCAAAGCATCCAAACAGTACCATTCGCCAATTTCTTGTTCTTCAAGTTTAAGTGAACTACGAGCCCCATTGTTAATCCTTTAAAGGAAATTATTTGTAAATTTCGACAAGTAGAACAATGAATGGATCAGGTAGACGGTTGAAATATTTATATATATTGCTTCTATATAGTCTACGAAACGTATATGCAAAGCATCCAAACAGTACAATTCGCCAATTTTTTGTTCTTCAAGTTTAAGTGAACTACGATCCCCATTGTTAATCCCTTAACGGAAATTATTTGTAACTTTCGACAAGTAGAACAGTGAATGGAACAGGTAGACGATTGAAATCTTTGTATATATTGCTTCTATATAGTATAAGAAATATATATGCAAAGCATCCAAACAGTACAATTCGCCAATTTTTTGTTCTTCAAGTTTAAGTGAACAATGAGCCCCAATGGTTAATCCGTTATCGGAAATTATTTGTAACTTTCGACAAGTAGAACAATGAATGGAACAGTTAGACGGTTGAAATATTTGTATATATTGCTTCTATATAGTCTGCGAAACATATATGCAAAGCATCCAAACAGTACCATTCGCCAATTTTTTGTTCTTCATGTTTAAGTGAACTACGAGCCCCATTGTTAATCCTTTATCGGAAATTATTTCTAACTTTCGGCAAGTGGAACAATGAATCGAACAGGTAGACGGTTGAAATCTTTGTATATATTGCTTCTATATAATCTAAGAAACATATATGCAAAGCATCCAAACAGTACAATTCGCCAATTATTTCATCTTCAAGTTTAAGTGAACTACGAGCCCCATTGTTAACACTTTAACGGAAATTATTTGTAACTTGCGACAAGTAGAACAATGAGTGGAACAGGTAGACGGTTGAAATCAATGTATATATTGCTTCTATATAGTCTAAGAAACATATATGCAAAGCATCCAAACAGTACAATTCGCCAATTTTTTGTTCTTCAAGTTTAAGTGAACTATGAGCCCCATTGTTAATCCTTTAACGGAAATTAATTGTTACTTTCTACAAGTAGAACAATGATTGGAACACGTAGACGGTTGAAATCTTTGTATATATTGCTTCCATATAGTCTAAGAAACATATATGCAAAGCATCCAAACAGTACCATTCGCCAATTTTTTGTTCTTCAAGTTTAAGTGAACAATGAGCCCCAATGGTTAATCCTTTATCGGAAATTATTTGTAACTTTCGACAAGTAGAACAATGAGTGGAACAGGTAGACGGTTGAAATCAATGTATATATTGCTTCTATATAGTCTACGAAACATATATGCAAAGCATCCAAACAGTACAATTCGCCAATTTCTTGTTCTTCAAGTTTAAGTGAACTACGATCCCCATTGTTAATCCCTTAACGGAAATTATTTGTAACTTTCGACAAGTAGAACAGTGAATGGAACAGGTAGACGATTGAAATCTTTGTATATATTGCTTCTATATAGTATAAGAAATATATATGCAAAGCATCCAAACAGTACAATTCGCCAATTTTTTGTTCTTCAAGTTTAAGTGAACAATGAGCCCCAATGGTTAATCCGTTATCGGAAATTATTTGTAACTTTCGACAAGTAGAACAATGAATGGAACAGTTAGACGGTTGAAATATTTGTATATATTGCTTCTATATAGTCTACGAAACATATATGCAAAGCATCCAAACAGTACCATTCGCCAATTTTTTGTTCTTCATGTTTAAGTGAACTACGAGCCCCATTGTTAATCCTTTATCGGAAATTATTTCTAACTTTCGGCAAGTGGAACAATGAATCGAACAGGTAGACGGTTGAAATCTTTGTATATATTGCTTCTATATAGTCTAAGAAACATATATGCAAAGCATCCAAACAGTACAATTCGCCAATTTTTTGTTCTTCAAGTTTAAGTGAACTATGAGCCCCATTGTTAATCCTTTAACGGAAATTAATTGTAACTTTCTACAAGTAGAACAATGATTGGAACACGTAGACGGTTGAAATCTTTGTATATATTGCTTCCATATAGTCTAAGAAACATATATGCAAAGCATCCAAACAGTACAATTCGCCAATTTTTTGTTCTTCAAGTTTAAGTGAACTATGAGCCCCATTGTTAATCCTTTAACGGAAATTAATTGTAACTTTCTACAAGTAGAACAATGATTGGAACACGTAGACGGTTGAAATCTTTGTATATATTGCTTCCATATAGTCTAAGAAACATATATGCAAAGCATCCAAACACTACCATTCGCCACTTTTGTTCTTCAAGTTTAAGTGAACAATGAGCCCCAATGGTTAATCCTTTATCGGAAATTATTTGTAACTTTCGACAAGTCGAACAATGAATGGAACAGGTAGACGGTTGAAATATTTGTATATATTGCTTCTATATAATATAAGAAACATATATTCAAAGCATCCAAATAGTACCATTCGCCAATTTTTTGTTCTTCAAGTTTAAGTGAACTACGCGCCCCATTGTTAATCCTTTAAAGGAAATTATTTGTAAATTTCGGCAAGTAGAACAATGAATGGAATAGGTAGACGGTTGAAATCATTGTATATATTGCTTCTATATAGTCTAAGAAACATATATGCAAAGCATCCAAACAGTACAATTCGCCAATTATTTGTTCTTCAAATTTAAGTGAACAATGAGCCCCAATGGTTAATCCGTTATCGGAAATTATTTGTAGCTTTCGACAAGTAGAACAATGAATGGAACAGGTAGACGGTTGAAATCTTTGTATATATTGCTTCTATATAATCGAAGAAACATATATGCAAAGCATCTAAACAGTTACAATCGCCAATTTTTTGTCCTTCAAGTTTAAGTGAACAATGAGCCCCATTGTTAATCCTTTATCGGAAATTATTTGTAACTTTCGACAAGTGGAACAATGAATCGAACAGGTAGACGGTTGAAATCTTTGTATATATTGCTTCTAAATAGTCTAAGAAACATATATGCAAAGCCTCCAAACAGTACCATTCGCCAATTTTTTGTTCTTCAAGTTTAAGTGAACAATGAGACCCATTGTTAATCCTTTATCGGAAATTATTTGTAACTTTCGACAAGTAGATCAATGAATGGAACAGGTAGACGGTTGAAATCAATGTATATATTGCTTCTATATAGTCTAAGAAACATATATGCAAAGCATCCAAACAGTACCATTCGCCAATTTTTTGTTCTTCAAGTTTAAGTGAACAATGAGCCCCATTGTTAATCCTTTATCGTAAATTATTTGTCAATTTCGACAAGTAGAACAATGAATGGAACAGGTAGACGGTTGAAATCCTTGTATATATTGCTTCCATATAGTCTAAGAAACATGTACGCAAAGCATCCAAACAGTACGATTCGCCAATTTTTTGTCCTTCAAGTTTAAGTGAACAATGAGCCCCATTGTTAATCCTTTATCGGAAATTATTTGTAACTTTCGACAAGTGGAACAATGAATCGAACAGGTAGACGGTTG
Source organism: Cerceris ruficornis (assembly GCA_963989415.1). Taxonomy (NCBI): domain Eukaryota; kingdom Metazoa; phylum Arthropoda; class Insecta; order Hymenoptera; family Crabronidae; genus Cerceris; species Cerceris ruficornis. The sequence goes on along the minus strand of CAXDIW010000481.1, from coordinate 747,885 downwards.
AAATCTTTGTATATATTGCTTCTATATAATCTAAGAAACATATATGCAAAGCATCCAAACAGTACAATTCGCCAATTATTTCATCTTCAAGTTTAAGTGAACTACGAGCCCCATTGTTAACACTTTATCGGAAATTATTTGTCACTTTCGACAAGTAGAACAATGAATGGAACAGGTAGACGGTTGAAATCTTTGTATATATTGCTTCTATATAATCTAAGAAACATATATGCAAAGCATCCAAACAGTACCATTCGCCAATTTCTTGTTCTTCAAGTTTAAGTGAACTACGAGCCCCATTGTTAATCCTTTAAAGGAAATTATTTGTAAATTTCGACAAGTAGAACAATGAATGGATCAGGTAGACGGTTGAAATATTTATATATATATTGCTTCTATATAGTCTACGAAACATATATGCAAAGCATCCAAACAGTACAATTCGCCAATTTTTTGTTCTTCAAGTTTAAGTGAACTACGATCCCCATTGTTAATCCCTTAACGGAAATTATTTGTAACTTTCGACAAGTAGAACAGTGAATGGAACAGGTAGACGATTGAAATCTTTGTATATATTGCTTCTATATAGTATAAGAAATATATATGCAAAGCATCCAAACAGTACAATTCGCCAATTTTTTGTTCTTCAAGTTTAAGTGAACAATGAGCCCCAATGGTTAATCCGTTATCGGAAATTATTTGTAACTTTCGACAAGTAGAACAATGAATGGAACAGTTAGACGGTTGAAATATTTGTATTTATTGCTTCTATATAATCTAAGAAACATATATGCAAAGCATCCAAACAGTACAATTCGCCAATTTTTTGTTCTTCAAGTTTAAGTGAACTACGATCCCCATTGTTAATCCCTTAACGGAAATTATTTGTAACTTTCGACAAGTAGAACAGTGAATGGAACAGGTAGACGATTGAAATCTTTGTATATATTGCTTCTATATAGTATAAGAAATATATATGCAAAGCATCCAAACAGTACAATTCGCCAATTTTTTGTTCTTCAAGTTTAAGTGAACAATGAGCCCCAATGGTTAATCCGTTATCGGAAATTATTTGTAACTTTCGACAAGTAGAACAATGAATGGAACAGTTAGACGGTTGAAATATTTGTATATATTGCTTCTATATAGTCTACGAAACATATATGCAAAGCATCCAAACAGTACCATTCGCCAATTTTTTGTTCTTCATGTTTAAGTGAACTACGAGCCCCATTGTTAATCCTTTATCGGAAATTATTTCTAACTTTCGGCAAGTGGAACAATGAATCGAACAGGTAGACGGTTGAAATCTTTGTATATATTGCTTCTATATAATCTAAGAAACATATATGCAAAGCATCCAAAGAGTACAATTCGCCAATTATTTCATCTTCAAGTTTAAGTGAACTACGAGCCCCATTGTTAACACTTTAACGGAAATTATTTGTAACTTGCGACAAGTAGAACAATGAGTGGAACAGGTAGACGGTTGAAATCAATGTATATATTGCTTCTATATAGTCTAAGAAACATATATGCAAAGCATCCAAACAGTACAATTCGCCAATTTTTTGTTCTTCAAGTTTAAGTGAACTATGAGCCCCATTGTTAATCCTTTAACGGAAATTAATTGTAACTTTCTACAAGTAGAACAATGATTGGAACACGTAGACGGTTGAAATCTTTGTATATATTGCTTCCATATAGTCTAAGAAACATATATGCAAAGCATCCAAACACTACCATTCGCCACTTTTGTTCTTCAAGTTTAAGTGAACAATGAGCCCCAATGGTTAATCCTTTATCGGAAATTATTTGTAACTTTCGACAAGTCGAACAATGAATGGAACAGGTAGACGGTTGAAATATTTGTATATATTGCTTCTATATAATATAAGAAACATATATTCAAAGCATCCAAATAGTACCATTCGCCAATTTTTTGTTCTTCAAGTTTAAGTGAACTACGCGCCCCATTGTTAATCCTTTAAAGGAAATTATTTGTAAATTTCGGCAAGTAGAACAATGAATGGAATAGGTAGACGGTTGAAATCATTGTATATATTGCTTCTATATAGTCTAAGAAACATATATGCAAAGCATCCAAACAGTACAATTCGCCAATTATTTGTTCTTCAAATTTAAGTGAACAATGAGCCCCAATGGTTAATCCGTTATCGGAAATTATTTGTAGCTTTCGACAAGTAGAACAATGAATGGAACAGGTAGACGGTTGAAATCTTTGTATATATTGCTTCTATATAATCGAAGAAACATATATGCAAAGCATCTAAACAGTTACAATCGCCAATTTTTTGATCTTCAAGTTTAAGTGAACAGCGAGCCCCATTGATAATCATGAAATGGAAATTATTTGTAACTTTCTACAAGTAGAGCAATGAATAGTACAGGTAGACGGGTGAAATCTTTCTATATATTGCTTCTAAATAGTCTAAGAAACATATATGCAAAGCCTCCAAACAGTACCATTCGCCAATTTTTTGTTCTTCAAGTTTAAGTGAACAATGAGACCCATTGTTAATCCTTTATCGGAAATTATTTGTAACTTTCGACAAGTAGATCAATGAATGGAACAGGTAGACGGTTGAAATCAATGTATATATTGCTTCTATATAGTCTAAGAAACATATATGCAAAGCATCCAAACAGTACCATTCGCCAATTTTTTGTTCTTCAAGTTTAAGTGAACAATGAGCCCCATTGTTAATCCTTTATCGTAAATTATTTGTCAATTTCGACAAGTAGAACAATGAATGGAACAGGTAGACGGTTGAAATCCTTGTATATATTGCTTCCATATAGTCTAAGAAACATGTACGCAAAGCATCCAAACAGTACGATTCGCCAATTTTTTGTCCTTCAAGTTTAAGTGAACAATGAGCCCCATTGTTAATCCTTTATCGGAAATTATTTGTAACTTTCGACAAGTGGAACAATGAATCGAACAGGTAGACGGTTGAAATCTTTGTATATATTGCTTCTATATAATCTAAGAAACATATATGCAAAGCATCCAAACAGTACAATTCGCCAATTATTTCATCTTCAAGTTTAAGTGAACTACGAGCCCCATTGTTAACACTTTAACGGAAATTATTTGTAACTTGCGACAAGTAGAACAATGAGTGGAACAGGTAGACGGTTGAAATCAATGTATATATTGCTTCTATATAGTCTAAGAAACATATATGCAAAGCATCCAAACAGTACAATTCGCCAATTTTTTGTTCTTCAAGTTTAAGTGAACTACGAGCCCCAATGTTAATCCTTTAACGGAAATTAATTGTAACTTTCTACAAGTAGAACAATGATTGGAACACGTAGACGGTTGAAATCTTTGTATATATTGCTTCCATATAGTCTAAGAAACATATATGCAAAGCCTCCAAACAGTACCATTCGCCAATTTTTTGTTCTTCAAGTTTAAGTGAACAATGAGACCCATTGTTAATCCTTTATCGGAAATTATTTGTAACTTTCGACAAGTAGATCAATGAATGGAACAGGTAGACGGTTGAAATCAATGTATATATTGCTTCTATATAGTCTAAGAAACATATATGCAAAGCATCCAAACAGTACCATTCGCCAATTTTTTGTTCTTCAAGTTTAAGTGAACAATGAGCCCCATTGTTAATCCTTTATCGTAAATTATTTGTCACTTTCGACAAGTAGAACAATGAATGGAACAGGTAGACGGTTGAAATCCTTGTATATATTGCTTCCATATAGTCTAAGAAACATGTTCGCAAAGCATCCAAACAGTACCATTCGCCAATTTTTTGTCCTTCAAGTTTAAGTGAACAATGAGCCCCATTGTTAATCCTTTATCGGAAATTATTTGTAACTTTCGACAAGTGGAACAATGAATCGAACAGGTAGACGGTTGAAATCTTTGTATATATTGCTTCTATATAATCTAAAAAACATATATGCAAAGCATCCAAACAGTACAATTCGCCAATTTTTTGTTCTTCAAGTTTAAGTGAACAATGAGCCCCAATGGTTAGTCCTTTATCGGTAATTATTTGTAACTTTCGACAAGTAGAACAATGAATGGAACAGGTAGACGGTTGAAGTCATTGTATATATTGCTTCCATATAGTTTAAGAAACATGTACGCAAAGCATCCAAACAGTACCATTCGCCAATTTTTTGTTCTTCAAGTTTAAGTAAACTACGATCCCCATTGTTAATCCCTTAACGGAAATTATTTGTAACTTTCGACAAGTAGAACAGTGAATGGAACAGGTAGACGGTTGAAATCTTTGTATATATTGCTTCTATATAGTATCGGAAACATATATGCAAAGCATCCAAACAGTACAATTCGCCAATTTTTTGTTCTTCAAGTTTAAGTGAACAATGAGCCCCAATGGTTAATCCGTTATCGGAAATTATTTGTAGCTTTCGACAAGTAGAACAATGAATGGAACAGGTAGACGGTTGAAATCTTTGTATATATTGCTTCTATATAATCTAAGAAACATATATGCAAAGCATCTAAACAGTAACAATCGCCAATTTTTTGATCTTCAAGTTTAAGTGAACAGCGAGCCCCATTGATAATCATGAAATGGAAATTATTTGTAACTTTCTACAAGTAGAACAATGAATAGTACAGGTAGACGGGTGAAATCTTTCTATATATTGCTTCTAAATAGTCTAAGAAACATCTATGCAAAGCATCCAAACAGTACCATTCGCCAACTTTTTGTTCTTCAAGTTTATGTGAACTACGAGCCCCATTGTTAATCCTTTAACGGAAATTAATTGTAACTTTCTACAAGTAGAACAATGATTGGAACACGTAGACGGTTGAAATCTTTGTATATATTGCTTCCATATAGTCTAAGAAACATATATGCAAAGCATCCAAACAGTACCATTCGCCAATTTTTTGTTCTTCAAGTTTAAGTGAACAATGAGACCCATTGTTAATCCTTTATCGGAAATTATTTCTAACTTTCGACAAGTAGATCAATGAATGGAACAGGTAGACGGTTGAAATCTTTGTATATATTGCATCTATATAGTCTAAGAAACATATATGCAAAGCGTCCAAACAGTACAATTCGCCAATTTTTTGTTCTTCAAGTTTAAGTGAACAATTAGCCCCAATGGTTAATCCGTTATCGGAAATTATTTGTAACTTGCGACAAGTAGAACAATGAGTGGAACAGGTAGACGGTTGAAATATTTGTATATATTGCTTCTATATAATCTAAAAAACATATATGCAAAGCATCCAAACATTACAATTCGCCAATTTTTTGTTCTTCAAGTTTAAGTGAACAATGAGCCCCAATGGTTAGTCCTTTATCGGTAATTATTTGTAACTTTCGACAAGCAGAACAATGAATGGAACAGGTAGACGGTTGAAATCATTGTATATATTGCTTCCATATAGTTTAAGAAACATGTACGCAAAGCATCCAAACAGTACCATTCGCCAATTTTTTGTTCTTCAAGTTTAAGTAAACTACGATCCCCATTGTTAATCCCTTAACGGAAATTATTTGTAATTTTCGACAAGTAGAACAGTGAATGGAACAGGTAGACGGTTGAAATCTTTGTATACATTGCTTCTATATAGTCTAAGAAACATATATGCAAAGCATCCAAACAGTACAATTCGCCAATTTTTTGTTCTTCAAGTTTAAGTGAACTACGAGCCCTATTGTTAATCCTTTAACGGAAATTAATTATAACTTTCTACAAGTAGAACAATGATTGGAACACGTAGACGGTTGAAATCTTTGTATATATTGCTTCTATATAGACTAAGAAACATATATGCAAAGCATCCAAACAGTACAATTCGCCAATTTTTTGTTCTTCAAGTTTAAGTAAACTACGATCCCCATTGTTAATCCCTTAACGGATACTATTTGTAACTTTCGACAAGTAGATCAATGAATGGAACAGGTAGACGGTTGAAATCTTTGTATATATTGCTTCTATATAGTCTAAGAAACATATATGCAAAGCATCCAAACAGTACAATTCGCCAATTTTTTGTTCTTCAAGTTTAAGTGAACAATGAGCCCCAATGGTTAATCCGTTATCGGAAATTATTTGTAGCTTTCGACAAGTAGAACAATGAATGGAACAGGTAGACGGTTGAAATCTTTGTATATATTGCTTCTATTAATCTAAGAAACATATATGCAAAGCATCCAAACAGTACAATTCGCCAATTATTTCATCTTCAAGTTTAGGTGAACTACGAGCCCCATTGTTAACACTTTAACGGAAATTATTTGTAACTTGCGACAAGTAGAACAATGAGTGGAACAGGTAGACGGTTGAAATCAATGTATATATTGCTTCTATATAGTCTAAGAAACATATATGCAAAGCATCCAAACAGTACCATTCGCCAATTTTTTGTTCTTCAAGTTTAAGTGAACAATGAGCCCCATTGTTAATCCTTTATCGTAAATTATTTGTCAATTTCGACAAGTAGAACAATGAATGGAACAGGTAGACGGTTGAAATCCTTGTATATATTGCTTCCATATAGTCTAAGAAACATGTACGCAAAGCATCCAAACAGTACGATTCGCCAATTTTTTGTCCTTCAAGTTTAAGTGAACAATGAGCCCCATTGTTAATCCTTTATCGGAAATTATTTGTAACTTTCGACAAGTGGAACAATGAATCGAACAGGTAGACGGTTGAAATCTTTGTATATATTGCTTCTATATAATCTAAGAAACATATATGCAAAGCATCCAAACAGTACAATTCGCCAATTATTTCATCTTCAAGATTAAGTGAACTACGAGCCCCATTGTTAACACTTTATCGGAAATTATTTGTCACTTTCGACAAGTAGAACAATGAATGGAACAGGTAGACGGTTGAAATCTTTGTACATATTGCTTCTATATAATCTAAGAAACATATATGCAAAGCATCCAAACAGTACCATTCGCCAATTTCTTGTTCTTCAAGTTTAAGTGAACTACGAGCCCCATTGTTAATCCTTTAAAGGAAATTATTTGTAAATTTCGACAAGTAGAACAATGAATGGATCAGGTAGACGGTTGAAATATTTATATATATTGCTTCTATATAGTCTACGAAACATATATGCAAAGCATCCAAACAGTACAATTCGCCAATTTTTTGTTCTTCAAGTTTAAGTGAACTACGATCCCCATTGTTAATCCCTTAACGGAAATTATTTGTAACTTTCGACAAGTAGAACAGTGAATGGAACAGGTAGACGATTGAAATCTTTGTATATATTGCTTCTATATAGTATAAGAAATATATATGCAAAGCATCCAAACAGTACAATTCGCCAATTTTTTGTTCTTCAAGTTTAAGTGAACAATGAGCCCCAATGGTTAATCCGTTATCGGAAATTATTTGTAACTTTCGACAAGTAGAACAATGAATGGAACAGTTAGACGGTTGAAATATTTGTATATATTGCTTCTATATAGTCTACGAAACATATATGCAAAGCATCCAAACAGTACCATTCGCCAATTTTTTGTTCTTCATGTTTAAGTGAACTACGAGCCCCATTGTTAATCCTTTATCGGAAATTATTTGTAACTTTCGGCAAGTGGAACAATGAATCGAACAGGTAGACGGTTGAAATCTTTGTATTTATTGCTTCTATATAATCTAAGAAACATATATGCAAAGCATCCAAACAGTACAATTCGCCAATTTTTTGTTCTTCAAGTTTAAGTGAACTACGATCCCCATTGTTAATCCCTTAACGGAAATTATTTGTAACTTTCGACAAGTAGAACAGTGAATGGAACAGGTAGACGATTGAAATCTTTGTATATATTGCTTCTATATAGTATAAGAAATATATATGCAAAGCATCCAAACAGTACAATTCGCCAATTTTTTGTTCTTCAAGTTTAAGTGAACAATGAGCCCCAATGGTTAATCCGTTATCGGAAATTATTTGTAACTTTCGACAAGTAGAACAATGAATGGAACAGTTAGACGGTTGAAATATTTGTATATATTGCTTCTATATAGTCTACGAAACATATATGCAAAGCATCCAAACAGTACCATTCGCCAATTTTTTGTTCTTCATGTTTAAGTGAACTACGAGCCCCATTGTTAATCCTTTATCGGAAATTATTTCTAACTTTCGGCAAGTGGAACAATGAATCGAACAGGTAGACGGTTGAAATCTTTGTATATATTGCTTCTATATAATCTAAGAAACATATATGCAAAGCATCCAAAGAGTACAATTCGCCAATTATTTCATCTTCAAGTTTAAGTGAACTACGAGCCCCATTGTTAACACTTTAACGGAAATTATTTGTAACTTGCGACAAGTAGAACAATGAGTGGAACAGGTAGACGGTTGAAATCAATGTATATATTGCTTCTATATAGTCTAAGAAACATATATGCAAAGCATCCAAACAGTACAATTCGCCAATTTTTTGTTCTTCAAGTTTAAGTGAACTATGAGCCCCATTGTTAATCCTTTAACGGAAATTAATTGTAACTTTCTACAAGTAGAACAATGATTGGAACACGTAGACGGTTGAAATCTTTGTATATATTGCTTCCATATAGTCTAAGAAACATATATGCAAAGCATCCAAACACTACCATTCGCCACTTTTGTTCTTCAAGTTTAAGTGAACAATGAGCCCCAATGGTTAATCCTTTATCGGAAATTATTTGTAACTTTCGACAAGTCGAACAATGAATGGAACAGGTAGACGGTTGAAATATTTGTATATATTGCTTCTATATAATATAAGAAACATATATTCAAAGCATCCAAATAGTACCATTCGCCAATTTTTTGTTCTTCAAGTTTAAGTGAACTACGCGCCCCATTGTTAATCCTTTAAAGGAAATTATTTGTAAATTTCGGCAAGTAGAACAATGAATGGAATAGGTAGACGGTTGAAATCATTGTATATATTGCTTCTATATAGTCTAAGAAACATATATGCAAAGCATCCAAACAGTACAATTCGCCAATTATTTGTTCTTCAAATTTAAGTGAACAATGAGCCCCAATGGTTAATCCGTTATCGGAAATTATTTGTAGCTTTCGACAAGTAGAACAATGAATGGAACAGGTAGACGGTTGAAATCTTTGTATATATTGCTTCTATATAATCGAAGAAACATATATGCAAAGCATCTAAACAGTTACAATCGCCAATTTTTTGATCTTCAAGTTTAAGTGAACAGCGAGCCCCATTGATAATCATGAAATGGAAATTATTTGTAACTTTCTACAAGTAGAGCAATGAATAGTACAGGTAGACGGGTGAAATCTTTCTATATATTGCTTCTAAATAGTCTAAGAAACATATATGCAAAGCCTCCAAACAGTACCATTCGCCAATTTTTTGTTCTTCAAGTTTAAGTGAACAATGAGACCCATTGTTAATCCTTTATCGGAAATTATTTGTAACTTTCGACAAGTAGATCAATGAATGGAACAGGTAGACGGTTGAAATCAATGTATATATTGCTTCTATATAGTCTAAGAAACATATATGCAAAGCATCCAAACAGTACCATTCGCCAATTTTTTGTTCTTCAAGTTTAAGTGAACAATGAGCCCCATTGTTAATCCTTTATCGTAAATTATTTGTCAATTTCGACAAGTAGAACAATGAATGGAACAGGTAGACGGTTGAAATCCTTGTATATATTGCTTCCATATAGTCTAAGAAACATGTACGCAAAGCATCCAAACAGTACGATTCGCCAATTTTTTGTCCTTCAAGTTTAAGTGAACAATGAGCCCCATTGTTAATCCTTTATCGGAAATTATTTGTAACTTTCGACAAGTGGAACAATGAATCGAACAGGTAGACGGTTGAAATCTTTGTATATATTGCTTCTATATAATCTAAGAAACATATATGCAAAGCATCCAAACAGTACAATTCGCCAATTATTTCATCTTCAAGTTTAAGTGAACTACGAGCCCCATTGTTAACACTTTATCGGAAATTATTTGTCACTTTCGACAAGTAGAACAATGAATGGAACAGGTAGACGGTTGAAATCTTTGTATATATTGCTTCTATATAATCTAAGAAACATATATGCAAAGCATCCAAACAGTACCATTCGCCAATTTCTTGTTCTTCAAGTTTAAGTGAACTACGAGCCCCATTGTTAATCCTTTAAAGGAAATTATTTGTAAATTTCGACAAGTAGAACAATGAATGGATCAGGTAGACGGTTGAAATATTTATATATATTGCTTCTATATAGTCTACGAAACATATATGCAAAGCATCCAAACAGTACAATTCGCCAATTTTTTGTTCTTCAAGTTTAAGTGAACTACGATCCCCATTGTTAATCCCTTAACGGAAATTATTTGTAACTTTCGACAAGTAGAACAGTGAATGGAACAGGTAGACGATTGAAATCTTTGTATATATTGCTTCTATATAGTATAAGAAATATATATGCAAAGCATCCAAACAGTACAATTCGCCAATTTTTTGTTCTTCAAGTTTAAGTGAACAATGAGCCCCAATGGTTAATCCGTTATCGGAAATTATTTCTAACTTTCGGCAAGTGGACCAATGAATCGAACAGGTAGACGGTTGAAATCTTTGTATATATTGCTTCTATATAATCTAAGAAACATATATGCAAAGCATCCAAACAGTACAATTCGCCAATTATTTCATCTTCAAGTTTAAGTGAACTACGAGCCCCATTGTTAACACTTTAACGGAAATTATTTGTAACTTGCGACAAGTAGAACAATGAGTGGAACAGGTAGACGGTTGAAATCAATGTATATATTGCTTCTATATAGTCTAAGAAACATATATGCAAAGCATCCAAACAGTACAATTCGCCAATTTTTTGTTCTTCAAGTTTAAGTGAACTATGAGCCCCATTGTTAATCCTTTATCGGAAATTATTTGTAACTTTCGGCAAGTGGAACAATGAATCGAACAGGTAGACGGTTGAAATCTTTGTATTTATTGCTTCTATATAATCTAAGAAACATATATGCAAAGCATCCAAACAGTACAATTCGCCAATTATTTCATCTTCAAGTTTAAGTGAACTACGAGCCCCATTGTTAACACTTTAACGGAAATTATTTGTAACTTGCGACAAGTAGAACAATGAGTTGAACAGGTAGACGGTTGAAATCAATGTATATATTGCTTCTATATAGTCTAAGAAACATATATGCAAAGCATCCAAACAGTACAATTCGCCAATTTTTTGTTCTTCAAGTTTAAGTGAACTACGAGCCCCAATGTTAATCCTTTAACGGAAATTAATTGTAACTTTCTACAAGTAGAACAATGATTGGAACACGTAGACGGTTGAAATCTTTGTATATATTGCTTCCATATAGTCTAAGAAACATATATGCAAAGCCTCCAAACAGTACCATTCGCCAATTTTTTGTTCTTCAAGTTTAAGTGAACAATGAGACCCATTGTTAATCCTTTATCGGAAATTATTTGTAACTTTCGACAAGTAGATCAATGAATGGAACAGGTAGACGGTTGAAATCAATGTATATATTGCTTCTATATAGTCTAAGAAACATATATGCAAAGCATCCAAACAGTACCATTCGCCAATTTTTTGTTCTTCAAGTTTAAGTGAACAATGAGCCCCATTGTTAATCCTTTATCGTAAATTATTTGTCACTTTCGACAAGTAGAACAATGAATGGAACAGGTAGACGGTTGAAATCCTTGTATATATTGCTTCCATATAGTCTAAGAAACATGTTCGCAAAGCATCCAAACAGTACCATTCGCCAATTTTTTGTCCTTCAAGTTTAAGTGAACAATGAGCCCCATTGTTAATCCTTTATCGGAAATTATTTGTAACTTTCGACAAGTGGAACAATGAATCGAACAGGTAGACGGTTGAAATCTTTGTATATATTGCTTCTATATAATCTAAAAAACATATATGCAAAGCATCCAAACAGTACAATTCGCCAATTTTTTGTTCTTCAAGTTTAAGTGAACAATGAGCCCCAATGGTTAGTCCTTTATCGGTAATTATTTGTAACTTTCGACAAGTAGAACAATGAATGGAACAGGTAGACGGTTGAAGTCATTGTATATATTGCTTCCATATAGTTTAAGAAACATGTACGCAAAGCATCCAAACAGTACCATTCGCCAATTTTTTGTTCTTCAAGTTTAAGTAAACTACGATCCCCATTGTTAATCCCTTAACGGAAATTATTTGTAACTTTCGACAAGTAGAACAGTGAATGGAACAGGTAGACGGTTGAAATCTTTGTATATATTGCTTCTATATAGTATCGGAAACATATATGCAAAGCATCCAAACAGTACAATTCGCCAATTTTTTGTTCTTCAAGTTTAAGTGAACAATGAGCCCCAATGGTTAATCCGTTATCGGAAATTATTTGTAGCTTTCGACAAGTAGAACAATGAATGGAACAGGTAGACGGTTGAAATCTTTGTATATATTGCTTCTATATAATCTAAGAAACATATATGCAAAGCATCTAAACAGTAACAATCGCCAATTTTTTGATCTTCAAGTTTAAGTGAACAGCGAGCCCCATTGATAATCATGAAATGGAAATTATTTGTAACTTTCTACAAGTAGAACAATGAATAGTACAGGTAGACGGGTGAAATCTTTCTATATATTGCTTCTAAATAGTCTAAGAAACATCTATGCAAAGCATCCAAACAGTACCATTCGCCAACTTTTTGTTCTTCAAGTTTATGTGAACTACGAGCCCCATTGTTAATCCTTTAACGGAAATTAATTGTAACTTTCTACAAGTAGAACAATGATTGGAACACGTAGACGGTTGAAATCTTTGTATATATTGCTTCCATATAGTCTAAGAAACATATATGCAAAGCATCCAAACAGTACCATTCGCCAATTTTTTGTTCTTCAAGTTTAAGTGAACAATGAGACCCATTGTTAATCCTTTATCGGAAATTATTTCTAACTTTCGACAAGTAGATCAATGAATGGAACAGGTAGACGGTTGAAATCTTTGTATATATTGCATCTATATAGTCTAAGAAACATATATGCAAAGCGTCCAAACAGTACAATTCGCCAATTTTTTGTTCTTCAAGTTTAAGTGAACAATTAGCCCCAATGGTTAATCCGTTATCGGAAATTATTTGTAACTTGCGACAAGTAGAACAATGAGTGGAACAGGTAGACGGTTGAAATATTTGTATATATTGCTTCTATATAATCTAAAAAACATATATGCAAAGCATCCAAACATTACAATTCGCCAATTTTTTGTTCTTCAAGTTTAAGTGAACAATGAGCCCCAATGGTTAGTCCTTTATCGGTAATTATTTGTAACTTTCGACAAGCAGAACAATGAATGGAACAGGTAGACGGTTGAAATCATTGTATATATTGCTTCCATATAGTTTAAGAAACATGTACGCAAAGCATCCAAACAGTACCATTCGCCAATTTTTTGTTCTTCAAGTTTAAGTAAACTACGATCCCCATTGTTAATCCCTTAACGGAAATTATTTGTAATTTTCGACAAGTAGAACAGTGAATGGAACAGGTAGACGGTTGAAATCTTTGTATACATTGCTTCTATATAGTCTAAGAAACATATATGCAAAGCATCCAAACAGTACAATTCGCCAATTTTTTGTTCTTCAAGTTTAAGTGAACTACGAGCCCTATTGTTAATCCTTTAACGGAAATTAATTATAACTTTCTACAAGTAGAACAATGATTGGAACACGTAGACGGTTGAAATCTTTGTATATATTGCTTCTATATAGACTAAGAAACATATATGCAAAGCATCCAAACAGTACAATTCGCCAATTTTTTGTTCTTCAAGTTTAAGTAAACTACGATCCCCATTGTTAATCCCTTAACGGATACTATTTGTAACTTTCGACAAGTAGATCAATGAATGGAACAGGTAGACGGTTGAAATCTTTGTATATATTGCTTCTATATAGTCTAAGAAACATATATGCAAAGCATCCAAACAGTACAATTCGCCAATTTTTTGTTCTTCAAGTTTAAGTGAACAATGAGCCCCAATGGTTAATCCGTTATCGGAAATTATTTGTAGCTTTCGACAAGTAGAACAATGAATGGAACAGGTAGACGGTTGAAATCTTTGTATATATTGCTTCTATTAATCTAAGAAACATATATGCAAAGCATCCAAACAGTACAATTCGCCAATTATTTCATCTTCAAGTTTAGGTGAACTACGAGCCCCATTGTTAACACTTTAACGGAAATTATTTGTAACTTGCGACAAGTAGAACAATGAGTGGAACAGGTAGACGGTTGAAATCAATGTATATATTGCTTCTATATAGTCTAAGAAACATATATGCAAAGCATCCAAACAGTACCATTCGCCAATTTTTTGTTCTTCAAGTTTAAGTGAACAATGAGCCCCATTGTTAATCCTTTATCGTAAATTATTTGTCAATTTCGACAAGTAGAACAATGAATGGAACAGGTAGACGGTTGAAATCCTTGTATATATTGCTTCCATATAGTCTAAGAAACATGTACGCAAAGCATCCAAACAGTACGATTCGCCAATTTTTTGTCCTTCAAGTTTAAGTGAACAATGAGCCCCATTGTTAATCCTTTATCGGAAATTATTTGTAACTTTCGACAAGTGGAACAATGAATCGAACAGGTAGACGGTTGAAATCTTTGTATATATTGCTTCTATATAATCTAAGAAACATATATGCAAAGCATCCAAACAGTACAATTCGCCAATTATTTCATCTTCAAGATTAAGTGAACTACGAGCCCCATTGTTAACACTTTATCGGAAATTATTTGTCACTTTCGACAAGTAGAACAATGAATGGAACAGGTAGACGGTTGAAATCTTTGTATATATTGCTTCTATATAATCTAAGAAACATATATGCAAAGCATCCAAACAGTACCATTCGCCAATTTCTTGTTCTTCAAGTTTAAGTGAACTACGAGCCCCATTGTTAATCCTTTAAAGGAAATTATTTGTAAATTTCGACAAGTAGAACAATGAATGGATCAGGTAGACGGTTGAAATATTTATATATATTGCTTCTATATAGTCTACGAAACATATATGCAAAGCATCCAAACAGTACAATTCGCCAATTTTTTGTTCTTCAAGTTTAAGTGAACTACGATCCCCATTGTTAATCCCTTAACGGAAATTATTTGTAACTTTCGACAAGTAGAACAGTGAATGGAACAGGTAGACGATTGAAATCTTTGTATATATTGCTTCTATATAGTATAAGAAATATATATGCAAAGCATCCAAACAGTACAATTCGCCAATTTTTTGTTCTTCAAGTTTAAGTGAACAATGAGCCCCAATGGTTAATCCGTTATCGGAAATTATTTGTAACTTTCGACAAGTAGAACAATGAATGGAACAGTTAGACGGTTGAAATATTTGTATATATTGCTTCTATATAGTCTACGAAACATATATGCAAAGCATCCAAACAGTACCATTCGCCAATTTTTTGTTCTTCATGTTTAAGTGAACTACGAGCCCCATTGTTAATCCTTTATCGGAAATTATTTGTAACTTTCGGCAAGTGGAACAATGAATCGAACAGGTAGACGGTTGAAATCTTTGTATTTATTGCTTCTATATAATCTAAGAAACATATATGCAAAGCATCCAAACAGTACAATTCGCCAATTTTTTGTTCTTCAAGTTTAAGTGAACTACGATCCCCATTGTTAATCCCTTAACGGAAATTATTTGTAACTTTCGACAAGTAGAACAGTGAATGGAACAGGTAGACGATTGAAATCTTTGTATATATTGCTTCTATATAGTATAAGAAATATATATGCAAAGCATCCAAACAGTACAATTCGCCAATTTTTTGTTCTTCAAGTTTAAGTGAACAATGAGCCCCAATGGTTAATCCGTTATCGGAAATTATTTGTAACTTTCGACAAGTAGAACAATGAATGGAACAGTTAGACGGTTGAAATATTTGTATATATTGCTTCTATATAGTCTACGAAACATATATGCAAAGCATCCAAACAGTACCATTCGCCAATTTTTTGTTCTTCATGTTTAAGTGAACTACGAGCCCCATTGTTAATCCTTTATCGGAAATTATTTCTAACTTTCGGCAAGTGGAACAATGAATCGAACAGGTAGACGGTTGAAATCTTTGTATATATTGCTTCTATATAATCTAAGAAACATATATGCAAAGCATCCAAAGAGTACAATTCGCCAATTATTTCATCTTCAAGTTTAAGTGAACTACGAGCCCCATTGTTAACACTTTAACGGAAATTATTTGTAACTTGCGACAAGTAGAACAATGAGTGGAACAGGTAGACGGTTGAAATCAATGTATATATTGCTTCTATATAGTCTAAGAAACATATATGCAAAGCATCCAAACAGTACAATTCGCCAATTTTTTGTTCTTCAAGTTTAAGTGAACTATGAGCCCCATTGTTAATCCTTTAACGGAAATTAATTGTAACTTTCTACAAGTAGAACAATGATTGGAACACGTAGACGGTTGAAATCTTTGTATATATTGCTTCCATATAGTCTAAGAAACATATATGCAAAGCATCCAAACACTACCATTCGCCACTTTTGTTCTTCAAGTTTAAGTGAACAATGAGCCCCAATGGTTAATCCTTTATCGGAAATTATTTGTAACTTTCGACAAGTCGAACAATGAATGGAACAGGTAGACGGTTGAAATATTTGTATATATTGCTTCTATATAATATAAGAAACATATATTCAAAGCATCCAAATAGTACCATTCGCCAATTTTTTGTTCTTCAAGTTTAAGTGAACTACGCGCCCCATTGTTAATCCTTTAAAGGAAATTATTTGTAAATTTCGGCAAGTAGAACAATGAATGGAATAGGTAGACGGTTGAAATCATTGTATATATTGCTTCTATATAGTCTAAGAAACATATATGCAAAGCATCCAAACAGTACAATTCGCCAATTATTTGTTCTTCAAATTTAAGTGAACAATGAGCCCCAATGGTTAATCCGTTATCGGAAATTATTTGTAGCTTTCGACAAGTAGAACAATGAATGGAACAGGTAGACGGTTGAAATCTTTGTATATATTGCTTCTATATAATCGAAGAAACATATATGCAAAGCATCTAAACAGTTACAATCGCCAATTTTTTGATCTTCAAGTTTAAGTGAACAGCGAGCCCCATTGATAATCATGAAATGGAAATTATTTGTAACTTTCTACAAGTAGAGCAATGAATAGTACAGGTAGACGGGTGAAATCTTTCTATATATTGCTTCTAAATAGTCTAAGAAACATATATGCAAAGCCTCCAAACAGTACCATTCGCCAATTTTTTGTTCTTCAAGTTTAAGTGAACAATGAGACCCATTGTTAATCCTTTATCGGAAATTATTTGTAACTTTCGACAAGTAGATCAATGAATGGAACAGGTAGACGGTTGAAATCAATGTATATATTGCTTCTATATAGTCTAAGAAACATATATGCAAAGCATCCAAACAGTACCATTCGCCAATTTTTTGTTCTTCAAGTTTAAGTGAACAATGAGCCCCATTGTTAATCCTTTATCGTAAATTATTTGTCAATTTCGACAAGTAGAACAATGAATGGAACAGGTAGACGGTTGAAATCCTTGTATATATTGCTTCCATATAGTCTAAGAAACATGTACGCAAAGCATCCAAACAGTACGATTCGCCAATTTTTTGTCCTTCAAGTTTAAGTGAACAATGAGCCCCATTGTTAATCCTTTATCGGAAATTATTTGTAACTTTCGACAAGTGGAACAATGAATCGAACAGGTAGACGGTTGAAATCTTTGTATATATTGCTTCTATATAATCTAAGAAACATATATGCAAAGCATCCAAACAGTACAATTCGCCAATTATTTCATCTTCAAGTTTAAGTGAACTACGAGCCCCATTGTTAACACTTTATCGGAAATTATTTGTCACTTTCGACAAGTAGAACAATGAATGGAACAGGTAGACGGTTGAAATCTTTGTATATATTGCTTCTATATAATCTAAGAAACATATATGCAAAGCATCCAAACAGTACCATTCGCCAATTTCTTGTTCTTCAAGTTTAAGTGAACTACGAGCCCCATTGTTAATCCTTTAAAGGAAATTATTTGTAAATTTCGACAAGTAGAACAATGAATGGATCAGGTAGACGGTTGAAATATTTATATATATTGCTTCTATATAGTCTACGAAACATATATGCAAAGCATCCAAACAGTACAATTCGCCAATTTTTTGTTCTTCAAGTTTAAGTGAACTACGATCCCCATTGTTAATCCCTTAACGGAAATTATTTGTAACTTTCGACAAGTAGAACAGTGAATGGAACAGGTAGACGATTGAAATCTTTGTATATATTGCTTCTATATAGTATAAGAAATATATATGCAAAGCATCCAAACAGTACAATTCGCCAATTTTTTGTTCTTCAAGTTTAAGTGAACAATGAGCCCCAATGGTTAATTCGTTATCGGAAATTATTTGTAACTTTCGACAAGTAGAACAATGAATGGAACAGTTAGACGGTTGAAATATTTGTATATATTGCTTCTATATAGTCTACGAAACATATATGCAAAGCATCCAAACAGTACCATTCGCCAATTTTTTGTTCTTCATGTTTAAGTGAACTACGAGCCCCATTGTTAATCCTTTATCGGAAATTATTTCTAACTTTCGGCAAGTGGAACAATGAATCGAACAGGTAGACGGTTGAAATCTTTGTATATATTGCTTCTATATAATCTAAGAAACATATATGCAAAGCATCCAAAGAGTACAATTCGCCAATTATTTCATCTTCAAGTTTAAGTGAACTACGAGCCCCATTGTTAACACTTTAACGGAAATTATTTGTAACTTGCGACAAGTAGAACAATGAGTGGAACAGGTAGACGGTTGAAATCAATGTATATATTGCTTCTATATAGTCTAAGAAACATATATGCAAAGCATCCAAACAGTACAATTCGCCAATTTTTTGTTCTTCAAGTTTAAGTGAACTATGAGCCCCATTGTTAATCCTTTAACGGAAATTAATTGTAACTTTCTACAAGTAGAACAATGATTGGAACACGTAGACGGTTGAAATCTTTGTATATATTGCTTCCATATAGTCTAAGAAACATATATGCAAAGCATCCAAACACTACCATTCGCCACTTTTGTTCTTCAAGTTTAAGTGAACAATGAGCCCCAATGGTTAATCCTTTATCGGAAATTATTTGTAACTTTCGACAAGTCGAACAATGAATGGAACAGGTAGACGGTTGAAATATTTGTATATATTGCTTCTATATAATATAAGAAACATATATTCAAAGCATCCAAATAGTACCATTCGCCAATTTTTTGTTCTTCAAGTTTAAGTGAACTACGCGCCCCATTGTTAATCCTTTAAAGGAAATTATTTGTAAATTTCGGCAAGTAGAACAATGAATGGAATAGGTAGACGGTTGAAATCATTGTATATATTGCTTCTATATAGTCTAAGAAACATATATGCAAAGCATCCAAACAGTACAATTCGCCAATTATTTGTTCTTCAAATTTAAGTGAACAATGAGCCCCAATGGTTAATCCGTTATCGGAAATTATTTGTAGCTTTCGACAAGTAGAACAATGAATGGAACAGGTAGACGGTTGAAATCTTTGTATATATTGCTTCTATATAATCGAAGAAACATATATGCAAAGCATCTAAACAGTTACAATCGCCAATTTTTTGATCTTCAAGTTTAAGTGAACAGCGAGCCCCATTGATAATCATGAAATGGAAATTATTTGTAACTTTCTACAAGTAGAGCAATGAATAGTACAGGTAGACGGGTGAAATCTTTCTATATATTGCTTCTAAATAGTCTAAGAAACATATATGCAAAGCCTCCAAACAGTACCATTCGCCAATTTTTTGTTCTTCAAGTTTAAGTGAACAATGAGACCCATTGTTAATCCTTTATCGGAAATTATTTGTAACTTTCGACAAGTAGATCAATGAATGGAACAGGTAGACGGTTGAAATCAATGTATATATTGCTTCTATATAGTCTAAGAAACATATATGCAAAGCATCCAAACAGTACCATTCGCCAATTTTTTGTTCTTCAAGTTTAAGTGAACAATGAGCCCCATTGTTAATCCTTTATCGTAAATTATTTGTCAATTTCGACAAGTAGAACAATGAATGGAACAGGTAGACGGTTGAAATCCTTGTATATATTGCTTCCATATAGTCTAAGAAACATGTACGCAAAGCATCCAAACAGTACGATTCGCCAATTTTTTGTCCTTCAAGTTTAAGTGAACAATGAGCCCCATTGTTAATCCTTTATCGGAAATTATTTGTAACTTTCGACAAGTGGAACAATGAATCGAACAGGTAGACGGTTGAAATCTTTGTATATATTGCTTCTATATAATCTAAGAAACATATATGCAAAGCATCCAAACAGTACAATTCGCCAATTATTTCATCTTCAAGTTTAAGTGAACTACGAGCCCCATTGTTAACACTTTATCGGAAATTATTTGTCACTTTCGACAAGTAGAACAATGAATGGAACAGGTAGACGGTTGAAATCTTTGTATATATTGCTTCTATATAATCTAAGAAACATATATGCAAAGCATCCAAACAGTACCATTCGCCAATTTCTTGTTCTTCAAGTTTAAGTGAACTACGAGCCCCATTGTTAATCCTTTAAAGGAAATTATTTGTAAATTTCGACAAGTAGAACAATGAATGGATCAGGTAGACGGTTGAAATATTTATATATGTTGCTTCTATATAGTCTACGAAACATATATGCAAAGCATCCAAACAGTACAATTCGCCAATTTTTTGTTCTTCAAGTTTAAGTGAACTACGATCCCCATTGTTAATCCCTTAACGGAAATTATTTGTAACTTTCGACAAGTAGAACAGTGAATGGAACAGGTAGACGATTGAAATCTTTGTATATATTGCTTCTATATAGTATAAGAAATATATATGCAAAGCATCCAAACAGTACAATTCGCCAATTTTTTGTTCTTCAAGTTTAAGTGAACAATGAGCCCCAATGGTTAATCCGTTATCGGAAATTATTTGTAACTTTCGACAAGTAGAACAATGAATGGAACCGTTAGACGGTTGAAATATTTGTATATATTGCTTCTATATAGTCTACGAAACATATATGCAAAGCATCCAAACAGTACCATTCGCCAATTTTTTGTTCTTCATGTTTAAGTGAACTACGAGCCCCATTGTTAATCCTTTATCGGAAATTATTTCTAACTTTCGGCAAGTGGACCAATGAATCGAACAGGTAGACGGTTGAAATCTTTGTATATATTGCTTCTATATAATCTAAGAAACATATATGCAAAGCATCCAAACAGTACAATTCGCCAATTATTTCATCTTCAAGTTTAAGTGAACTACGAGCCCCATTGTTAACACTTTAACGGAAATTATTTGTAACTTGCGACAAGTAGAACAATGAGTGGAACAGGTAGACGGTTGAAATCAATGTATATATTGCTTCTATATAGTCTAAGAAACATATATGCAAAGCATCCAAACAGTACAATTCGCCAATTTTTTGTTCTTCAAGTTTAAGTGAACTATGAGCCCCATTGTTAATCCTTTATCGGAAATTATTTGTAACTTTCGGCAAGTGGAACAATGAATCGAACAGGTAGACGGTTGAAATCTTTGTATTTATTGCTTCTATATAATCTAAGAAACATATATGCAAAGCATCCAAACAGTACAATTCGCCAATTATTTCATCTTCAAGTTTAAGTGAACTACGAGCCCCATTGTTAACACTTTAACGGAAATTATTTGTAACTTGCGACAAGTAGAACAATGAGTTGAACAGGTAGACGGTTGAAATCAATGTATATATTGCTTCTATATAGTCTAAGAAACATATATGCAAAGCATCCAAACAGTACAATTCGCCAATTTTTTGTTCTTCAAGTTTAAGTGAACTACGAGCCCCAATGTTAATCCTTTAACGGAAATTAATTGTAACTTTCTACAAGTAGAACAATGATTGGAACACGTAGACGGTTGAAATCTTTGTATATATTGCTTCCATATAGTCTAAGAAACATATATGCAAAGCCTCCAAACAGTACCATTCGCCAATTTTTTGTTCTTCAAGTTTAAGTGAACAATGAGACCCATTGTTAATCCTTTATCGGAAATTATTTGTAACTTTCGACAAGTAGATCAATGAATGGAACAGGTAGACGGTTGAAATCAATGTATATATTGCTTCTATATAGTCTAAGAAACATATATGCAAAGCATCCAAACAGTACCATTCGCCAATTTTTTGTTCTTCAAGTTTAAGTGAACAATGAGCCCCATTGTTAATCCTTTATCGTAAATTATTTGTCACTTTCGACAAGTAGAACAATGAATGGAACAGGTAGACGGTTGAAATCCTTGTATATATTGCTTCCATATAGTCTAAGAAACATGTTCGCAAAGCATCCAAACAGTACCATTCGCCAATTTTTTGTCCTTCAAGTTTAAGTGAACAATGAGCCCCATTGTTAATCCTTTATCGGAAATTATTTGTAACTTTCGACAAGTGGAACAATGAATCGAACAGGTAGACGGTTGAAATCTTTGTATATATTGCTTCTATATAATCTAAAAAACATATATGCAAAGCATCCAAACAGTACAATTCGCCAATTTTTTGTTCTTCAAGTTTAAGTGAACAATGAGCCCCAATGGTTAGTCCTTTATCGGTAATTATTTGTAACTTTCGACAAGTAGAACAATGAATGGAACAGGTAGACGGTTGAAGTCATTGTATATATTGCTTCCATATAGTTTAAGAAACATGTACGCAAAGCATCCAAACAGTACCATTCGCCAATTTTTTGTTCTTCAAGTTTAAGTAAACTACGATCCCCATTGTTAATCCCTTAACGGAAATTATTTGTAACTTTCGACAAGTAGAACAGTGAATGGAACAGGTAGACGGTTGAAATCTTTGTATATATTGCTTCTATATAGTATCGGAAACATATATGCAAAGCATCCAAACAGTACAATTCGCCAATTTTTTGTTCTTCAAGTTTAAGTGAACAATGAGCCCCAATGGTTAATCCGTTATCGGAAATTATTTGTAGCTTTCGACAAGTAGAACAATGAATGGAACAGGTAGACGGTTGAAATCTTTGTATATATTGCTTCTATATAATCTAAGAAACATATATGCAAAGCATCTAAACAGTAACAATCGCCAATTTTTTGATCTTCAAGTTTAAGTGAACAGCGAGCCCCATTGATAATCATGAAATGGAAATTATTTGTAACTTTCTACAAGTAGAACAATGAATAGTACAGGTAGACGGGTGAAATCTTTCTATATATTGCTTCTAAATAGTCTAAGAAACATCTATGCAAAGCATCCAAACAGTACCATTCGCCAACTTTTTGTTCTTCAAGTTTATGTGAACTACGAGCCCCATTGTTAATCCTTTAACGGAAATTAATTGTAACTTTCTACAAGTAGAACAATGATTGGAACACGTAGACGGTTGAAATCTTTGTATATATTGCTTCCATATAGTCTAAGAAACATATATGCAAAGCATCCAAACAGTACCATTCGCCAATTTTTTGTTCTTCAAGTTTAAGTGAACAATGAGACCCATTGTTAATCCTTTATCGGAAATTATTTCTAACTTTCGACAAGTAGATCAATGAATGGAACAGGTAGACGGTTGAAATCTTTGTATATATTGCATCTATATAGTCTAAGAAACATATATGCAAAGCGTCCAAACAGTACAATTCGCCAATTTTTTGTTCTTCAAGTTTAAGTGAACAATTAGCCCCAATGGTTAATCCGTTATCGGAAATTATTTGTAACTTGCGACAAGTAGAACAATGAGTGGAACAGGTAGACGGTTGAAATATTTGTATATATTGCTTCTATATAATCTAAAAAACATATATGCAAAGCATCCAAACATTACAATTCGCCAATTTTTTGTTCTTCAAGTTTAAGTGAACAATGAGCCCCAATGGTTAGTCCTTTATCGGTAATTATTTGTAACTTTCGACAAGCAGAACAATGAATGGAACAGGTAGACGGTTGAAATCATTGTATATATTGCTTCCATATAGTTTAAGAAACATGTACGCAAAGCATCCAAACAGTACCATTCGCCAATTTTTTGTTCTTCAAGTTTAAGTAAACTACGATCCCCATTGTTAATCCCTTAACGGAAATTATTTGTAATTTTCGACAAGTAGAACAGTGAATGGAACAGGTAGACGGTTGAAATCTTTGTATACATTGCTTCTATATAGTCTAAGAAACATATATGCAAAGCATCCAAACAGTACAATTCGCCAATTTTTTGTTCTTCAAGTTTAAGTGAACTACGAGCCCTATTGTTAATCCTTTAACGGAAATTAATTATAACTTTCTACAAGTAGAACAATGATTGGAACACGTAGACGGTTGAAATCTTTGTATATATTGCTTCTATATAGACTAAGAAACATATATGCAAAGCATCCAAACAGTACAATTCGCCAATTTTTTGTTCTTCAAGTTTAAGTAAACTACGATCCCCATTGTTAATCCCTTAACGGATACTATTTGTAACTTTCGACAAGTAGATCAATGAATGGAACAGGTAGACGGTTGAAATCTTTGTATATATTGCTTCTATATAGTCTAAGAAACATATATGCAAAGCATCCAAACAGTACAATTCGCCAATTTTTTGTTCTTCAAGTTTAAGTGAACAATGAGCCCCAATGGTTAATCCGTTATCGGAAATTATTTGTAGCTTTCGACAAGTAGAACAATGAATGGAACAGGTAGACGGTTGAAATCTTTGTATATATTGCTTCTATTAATCTAAGAAACATATATGCAAAGCATCCAAACAGTACAATTCGCCAATTATTTCATCTTCAAGTTTAGGTGAACTACGAGCCCCATTGTTAACACTTTAACGGAAATTATTTGTAACTTGCGACAAGTAGAACAATGAGTGGAACAGGTAGACGGTTGAAATCAATGTATATATTGCTTCTATATAGTCTAAGAAACATATATGCAAAGCATCCAAACAGTACCATTCGCCAATTTTTTGTTCTTCAAGTTTAAGTGAACAATGAGCCCCATTGTTAATCCTTTATCGTAAATTATTTGTCAATTTCGACAAGTAGAACAATGAATGGAACAGGTAGACGGTTGAAATCCTTGTATATATTGCTTCCATATAGTCTAAGAAACATGTACGCAAAGCATCCAAACAGTACGATTCGCCAATTTTTTGTCCTTCAAGTTTAAGTGAACAATGAGCCCCATTGTTAATCCTTTATCGGAAATTATTTGTAACTTTCGACAAGTGGAACAATGAATCGAACAGGTAGACGGTTGAAATCTTTGTATATATTGCTTCTATATAATCTAAGAAACATATATGCAAAGCATCCAAACAGTACAATTCGCCAATTATTTCATCTTCAAGATTAAGTGAACTACGAGCCCCATTGTTAACACTTTATCGGAAATTATTTGTCACTTTCGACAAGTAGAACAATGAATGGAACAGGTAGACGGTTGAAATCTTTGTATATATTGCTTCTATATAATCTAAGAAACATATATGCAAAGCATCCAAACAGTACCATTCGCCAATTTCTTGTTCTTCAAGTTTAAGTGAACTACGAGCCCCATTGTTAATCCTTTAAAGGAAATTATTTGTAAATTTCGACAAGTAGAACAATGAATGGATCAGGTAGACGGTTGAAATATTTATATATATTGCTTCTATATAGTCTACGAAACATATATGCAAAGCATCCAAACAGTACAATTCGCCAATTTTTTGTTCTTCAAGTTTAAGTGAACTACGATCCCCATTGTTAATCCCTTAACGGAAATTATTTGTAACTTTCGACAAGTAGAACAGTGAATGGAACAGGTAGACGATTGAAATCTTTGTATATATTGCTTCTATATAGTATAAGAAATATATATGCAAAGCATCCAAACAGTACAATTCGCCAATTTTTTGTTCTTCAAGTTTAAGTGAACAATGAGCCCCAATGGTTAATCCGTTATCGGAAATTATTTGTAACTTTCGACAAGTAGAACAATGAATGGAACAGTTAGACGGTTGAAATATTTGTATATATTGCTTCTATATAGTCTACGAAACATATATGCAAAGCATCCAAACAGTACCATTCGCCAATTTTTTGTTCTTCATGTTTAAGTGAACTACGAGCCCCATTGTTAATCCTTTATCGGAAATTATTTGTAACTTTCGGCAAGTGGAACAATGAATCGAACAGGTAGACGGTTGAAATCTTTGTATTTATTGCTTCTATATAATCTAAGAAACATATATGCAAAGCATCCAAACAGTACAATTCGCCAATTTTTTGTTCTTCAAGTTTAAGTGAACTACGATCCCCATTGTTAATCCCTTAACGGAAATTATTTGTAACTTTCGACAAGTAGAACAGTGAATGGAACAGGTAGACGATTGAAATCTTTGTATATATTGCTTCTATATAGTATAAGAAATATATATGCAAAGCATCCAAACAGTACAATTCGCCAATTTTTTGTTCTTCAAGTTTAAGTGAACAATGAGCCCCAATGGTTAATCCGTTATCGGAAATTATTTGTAACTTTCGACAAGTAGAACAATGAATGGAACAGTTAGACGGTTGAAATATTTGTATATATTGCTTCTATATAGTCTACGAAACATATATGCAAAGCATCCAAACAGTACCATTCGCCAATTTTTTGTTCTTCATGTTTAAGTGAACTACGAGCCCCATTGTTAATCCTTTATCGGAAATTATTTCTAACTTTCGGCAAGTGGAACAATGAATCGAACAGGTAGACGGTTGAAATCTTTGTATATATTGCTTCTATATAATCTAAGAAACATATATGCAAAGCATCCAAAGAGTACAATTCGCCAATTATTTCATCTTCAAGTTTAAGTGAACTACGAGCCCCATTGTTAACACTTTAACGGAAATTATTTGTAACTTGCGACAAGTAGAACAATGAGTGGAACAGGTAGACGGTTGAAATCAATGTATATATTGCTTCTATATAGTCTAAGAAACATATATGCAAAGCATCCAAACAGTACAATTCGCCAATTTTTTGTTCTTCAAGTTTAAGTGAACTATGAGCCCCATTGTTAATCCTTTAACGGAAATTAATTGTAACTTTCTACAAGTAGAACAATGATTGGAACACGTAGACGGTTGAAATCTTTGTATATATTGCTTCCATATAGTCTAAGAAACATATATGCAAAGCATCCAAACACTACCATTCGCCACTTTTGTTCTTCAAGTTTAAGTGAACAATGAGCCCCAATGGTTAATCCTTTATCGGAAATTATTTGTAACTTTCGACAAGTCGAACAATGAATGGAACAGGTAGACGGTTGAAATATTTGTATATATTGCTTCTATATAATATAAGAAACATATATTCAAAGCATCCAAATAGTACCATTCGCCAATTTTTTGTTCTTCAAGTTTAAGTGAACTACGCGCCCCATTGTTAATCCTTTAAAGGAAATTATTTGTAAATTTCGGCAAGTAGAACAATGAATGGAATAGGTAGACGGTTGAAATCATTGTATATATTGCTTCTATATAGTCTAAGAAACATATATGCAAAGCATCCAAACAGTACAATTCGCCAATTATTTGTTCTTCAAATTTAAGTGAACAATGAGCCCCAATGGTTAATCCGTTATCGGAAATTATTTGTAGCTTTCGACAAGTAGAACAATGAATGGAACAGGTAGACGGTTGAAATCTTTGTATATATTGCTTCTATATAATCGAAGAAACATATATGCAAAGCATCTAAACAGTTACAATCGCCAATTTTTTGATCTTCAAGTTTAAGTGAACAGCGAGCCCCATTGATAATCATGAAATGGAAATTATTTGTAACTTTCTACAAGTAGAGCAATGAATAGTACAGGTAGACGGGTGAAATCTTTCTATATATTGCTTCTAAATAGTCTAAGAAACATATATGCAAAGCCTCCAAACAGTACCATTCGCCAATTTTTTGTTCTTCAAGTTTAAGTGAACAATGAGACCCATTGTTAATCCTTTATCGGAAATTATTTGTAACTTTCGACAAGTAGATCAATGAATGGAACAGGTAGACGGTTGAAATCAATGTATATATTGCTTCTATATAGTCTAAGAAACATATATGCAAAGCATCCAAACAGTACCATTCGCCAATTTTTTGTTCTTCAAGTTTAAGTGAACAATGAGCCCCATTGTTAATCCTTTATCGTAAATTATTTGTCAATTTCGACAAGTAGAACAATGAATGGAACAGGTAGACGGTTGAAATCCTTGTATATATTGCTTCCATATAGTCTAAGAAACATGTACGCAAAGCATCCAAACAGTACGATTCGCCAATTTTTTGTCCTTCAAGTTTAAGTGAACAATGAGCCCCATTGTTAATCCTTTATCGGAAATTATTTGTAACTTTCGACAAGTGGAACAATGAATCGAACAGGTAGACGGTTGAAATCTTTGTATATATTGCTTCTATATAATCTAAGAAACATATATGCAAAGCATCCAAACAGTACAATTCGCCAATTATTTCATCTTCAAGTTTAAGTGAACTACGAGCCCCATTGTTAACACTTTATCGGAAATTATTTGTCACTTTCGACAAGTAGAACAATGAATGGAACAGGTAGACGGTTGAAATCTTTGTATATATTGCTTCTATATAATCTAAGAAACATATATGCAAAGCATCCAAACAGTACCATTCGCCAATTTCTTGTTCTTCAAGTTTAAGTGAACTACGAGCCCCATTGTTAATCCTTTAAAGGAAATTATTTGTAAATTTCGACAAGTAGAACAATGAATGGATCAGGTAGACGGTTGAAATATTTATATATATTGCTTCTATATAGTCTACGAAACATATATGCAAAGCATCCAAACAGTACAATTCGCCAATTTTTTGTTCTTCAAGTTTAAGTGAACTACGATCCCCATTGTTAATCCCTTAACGGAAATTATTTGTAACTTTCGACAAGTAGAACAGTGAATGGAACAGGTAGACGATTGAAATCTTTGTATATATTGCTTCTATATAGTATAAGAAATATATATGCAAAGCATCCAAACAGTACAATTCGCCAATTTTTTGTTCTTCAAGTTTAAGTGAACAATGAGCCCCAATGGTTAATTCGTTATCGGAAATTATTTGTAACTTTCGACAAGTAGAACAATGAATGGAACCGTTAGACGGTTGAAATATTTGTATATATTGCTTCTATATAGTCTACGAAACATATATGCAAAGCATCCAAACAGTACCATTCGCCAATTTTTTGTTCTTCATGTTTAAGTGAACTACGAGCCCCATTGTTAATCCTTTATCGGAAATTATTTCTAACTTTCGGCAAGTGGACCAATGAATCGAACAGGTAGACGGTTGAAATCTTTGTATATATTGCTTCTATATAATCTAAGAAACATATATGCAAAGCATCCAAACAGTACAATTCGCCAATTATTTCATCTTCAAGTTTAAGTGAACTACGAGCCCCATTGTTAACACTTTAACGGAAATTATTTGTAACTTGCGACAAGTAGAACAATGAGTGGAACAGGTAGACGGTTGAAATCAATGTATATATTGCTTCTATATAGTCTAAGAAACATATATGCAAAGCATCCAAACAGTACAATTCGCCAATTTTTTGTTCTTCAAGTTTAAGTGAACTATGAGCCCCATTGTTAATCCTTTATCGGAAATTATTTGTAACTTTCGGCAAGTGGAACAATGAATCGAACAGGTAGACGGTTGAAATCTTTGTATTTATTGCTTCTATATAATCTAAGAAACATATATGCAAAGCATCCAAACAGTACAATTCGCCAATTATTTCATCTTCAAGTTTAAGTGAACTACGAGCCCCATTGTTAACACTTTAACGGAAATTATTTGTAACTTGCGACAAGTAGAACAATGAGTTGAACAGGTAGACGGTTGAAATCAATGTATATATTGCTTCTATATAGTCTAAGAAACATATATGCAAAGCATCCAAACAGTACAATTCGCCAATTTTTTGTTCTTCAAGTTTAAGTGAACTACGAGCCCCAATGTTAATCCTTTAACGGAAATTAATTGTAACTTTCTACAAGTAGAACAATGATTGGAACACGTAGACGGTTGAAATCTTTGTATATATTGCTTCCATATAGTCTAAGAAACATATATGCAAAGCCTCCAAACAGTACCATTCGCCGATTTTTTGTTCTTCAAGTTTAAGTGAACAATGAGACCCATTGTTAATCCTTTATCGGAAATTATTTGTAACTTTCGACAAGTAGATCAATGAATGGAACAGGTAGACGGTTGAAATCAATGTATATATTGCTTCTATATAGTCTAAGAAACATATATGCAAAGCATCCAAACAGTACCATTCGCCAATTTTTTGTTCTTCAAGTTTAAGTGAACAATGAGCCCCATTGTTAATCCTTTATCGTAAATTATTTGTCACTTTCGACAAGTAGAACAATGAATGGAACAGGTAGACGGTTGAAATCCTTGTATATATTGCTTCCATATAGTCTAAGAAACATGTACGCAAAGCATCCAAACAGTACCATTCGCCAATTTTTTGTCCTTCAAGTTTAAGTGAACAATGAGCCCCATTGTTAATCCTTTATCGGAAATTATTTGTAACTTTCGACAAGTGGAACAATGAATCGAACAGGTAGACGGTTGAAATCTTTGTATATATTGCTTCTATATAATCTAAAAAACATATATGCAAAGCATCCAAACAGTACAATTCGCCAATTTTTTGTTCTTCAAGTTTAAGTGAACAATGAGCCCCAATGGTTAGTCCTTTATCGGTAATTATTTGTAACTTTCGACAAGTAGAACAATGAATGGAACAGGTAGACGGTTGAAGTCATTGTATATATTGCTTCCATATAGTTTAAGAAACATGTACGCAAAGCATCCAAACAGTACCATTCGCCAATTTTTTGTTCTTCAAGTTTAAGTAAACTACGATCCCCATTGTTAATCCCTTAACGGAAATTATTTGTAACTTTCGACAAGTAGAACAGTGAATGGAACAGGTAGACGGTTGAAATCTTTGTATATATTGCTTCTATATAGTATCGGAAACATATATGCAAAGCATCCAAACAGTACAATTCGCCAATTTTTTGTTCTTCAAGTTTAAGTGAACAATGAGCCCCAATGGTTAATCCGTTATCGGAAATTATTTGTAGCTTTCGACAAGTAGAACAATGAATGGAACAGGTAGACGGTTGAAATCTTTGTATATATTGCTTCTATATAATCTAAGAAACATATATGCAAAGCATCTAAACAGTAACAATCGCCAATTTTTTGATCTTCAAGTTTAAGTGAACAGCGAGCCCCATTGATAATCATGAAATGGAAATTATTTGTAACTTTCTACAAGTAGAACAATGAATAGTACAGGTAGACGGGTGAAATCTTTCTATATATTGCTTCTAAATAGTCTAAGAAACATCTATGCAAAGCATCCAAACAGTACCATTCGCCAACTTTTTGTTCTTCAAGTTTATGTGAACTACGAGCCCCATTGTTAATCCTTTAACGGAAATTAATTGTAACTTTCTACAAGTAGAACAATGATTGGAACACGTAGACGGTTGAAATCTTTGTATATATTGCTTCCGTATAGTCTAAGAAACATATATGCAAAGCATCCAAACAGTACCATTCGCCAATTTTTTGTTCTTCAAGTTTAAGTGAACAATGAGACCCATTGTTAATCCTTTATCGGAAATTATTTCTAACTTTCGACAAGTAGATCAATGAATGGAACAGGTAGACGGTTGAAATCTTTGTATATATTGCATCTATATAGTCTAAGAAACATATATGCAAAGCGTCCAAACAGTACAATTCGCCAATTTTTTGTTCTTCAAGTTTAAGTGAACAATTAGCCCCAATGGTTAATCCGTTATCGGAAATTATTTGTAACTTGCGACAAGTAGAACAATGAGTGGAACAGGTAGACGGTTGAAATATTTGTATATATTGCTTCTATATAATCTAAAAAACATATATGCAAAGCATCCAAACAGCACAATTCGCCAATTTTTTGTTCTTCAAGTTTAAGTGAACAATGAGCCCCAATGGTTAGTCCTTTATCGGTAATTATTTGTAACTTTCGACAAGCAGAACAATGAATGGAACAGGTAGACGGTTGAAATCATTGTATATATTGCTTCCATATAGTTTAAGAAACATGTACGCAAAGCATCCAAACAGTACCATTCGCCAATTTTTTGTTCTTCAAGTTTAAGTAAACTACGATCCCCATTGTTAATCCCTTAACGGAAATTATTTGTAATTTTCGACAAGTAGAACAGTGAATGGAACAGGTAGACGGTTGAAATCTTTGTATACATTGCTTCTATATAGTCTAAGAAACATATATGCAAAGCATCCAAACAGTACAATTCGCCAATTTTTTGTTCTTCAAGTTTAAGTGAACTACGAGCCCTATTGTTAATCCTTTAACGGAAATTAATTATAACTTTCTACAAGTAGAACAATGATTGGAACACGTAGACGGTTGAAATCTTTGTATATATTGCTTCTATATAGACTAAGAAACATATATGCAAAGCATCCAAACAGTACAATTCGCCAATTTTTTGTTCTTCAAGTTTAAGTAAACTACGATCCCCATTGTTAATCCCTTAACGGATACTATTTGTAACTTTCGACAAGTAGATCAATGAATGGAACAGGTAGACGGTTGAAATCTTTGTATATATTGCTTCTATATAGTCTAAGAAACATATATGCAAAGCATCCAAACAGTACAATTCGCCAATTTTTTGTTCTTCAAGTTTAAGTGAACAATGAGCCCCAATGGTTAATCCGTTATCGGAAATTATTTGTAGCTTTCGACAAGTAGAACAATGAATGGAACAGGTAGACGGTTGAAATCTTTGTATATATTGCTTCTATTAATCTAAGAAACATATATGCAAAGCATCCAAACAGTACAATTCGCCAATTATTTCATCTTCAAGTTTAGGTGAACTACGAGCCCCATTGTTAACACTTTAACGGAAATTATTTGTAACTTGCGACAAGTAGAACAATGAGTGGAACAGGTAGACGGTTGAAATCAATGTATATATTGCTTCTATATAGTCTAAGAAACATATATGCAAAGCATCCAAACAGTACCATTCGCCAATTTTTTGTTCTTCAAGTTTAAGTGAACAATGAGCCCCATTGTTAATCCTTTATCGTAAATTATTTGTAACTTTCGACAAGTAGAACAATGAATGGAACAGGTAGACGGTTGAAATCCTTGTATATATTGCTTCCATATAGTCTAAGAAACATGTACGCAAAGCATCCAAACTGTACCATTCGCCAATTTTTTGTTCTTCAAGTTTAAGTGAACAGTGAGCCCCAATGGTTAATCCTTTATCGGAAATTATTTGTAACTTTCGACAAGTCGAACAATGAATGGGACAGGTAGACGGTTGAAATATTTGTATATATTGCTTCTATATAGTCTAAGAAACATATATGCAAAGCATCCAAACAGTACAATTCGCCAATTTTTTGTTCTTCATGTTTAAGTGAACAATGAGCCCCAATGGTTAATCCTTTATCGGTAATTATTTGTAATTTTCGACAAGTAGAACAATGAATGGAACTGGTAGACGGTTGAAATCTTTGTATACATTGCTTCTATATAGTCTAAGAAACATATATGCAAAGCATCCAAACAGTACAATTCGCCAATTTTTTGTTCTTCAAGTTTAAGTGAACTACGATCCCCATTGTTAATCCTTTAACGGAAATTAATTGTAACTTTCTACAAGTAGAACAATGATTGGAACACGTAGACGGTTGAAATCTTTGTATATATTGCTTCTATATAGACTAAGAAACATATATGCAAAGCATCCAAACAGTACAATTCGCCAACTTTTTGTTCTTCAAGTTTAAGTAAACTACGATCCCCATTGTTAATCCCTTAACGGAAACTATTTGTAACTTTCGACAAGTAGAACAATGAATGGAACAGGTAGACGGTTGAAATCATTGTATATATTGCTTCTATATAGTCTAAGAAACATATATGCAAAGCATCCAAACAGTACAATTCGACAATTTTTTGCTCTTCAAGTTTAAGTGAACTACGAGCCCCATTGTTAATCCTTTAAAGGAAATTATTTGTAAAATTCGGCAAGTAGAACAATGAATGGAATAGGTAGACGGTTGAAATCATTGTATATATTGCTTCTATATAGTCTAAGAAACATATATGCAAAGCATCCAATCAGTACAGTTCGCCAATTTTTTGTTCTTCAAGTTTAAGTAAACTACGATCCCCATTGTTAATCCCTTAACGGAAATTATTTGTAACATTCGACAAGTAGAACAATGAATGGAACAGGTAGACGGTTGAAATCATTGTATATTTTGCTTCTATATAGTCTAAGAAACACATATGCAAAGCATCCAACCAGTACTATTCGCCAATTTTTTGTTCTTCAAGTTTAAGTGAACAACGAGCCCCATTGTTAATCCTTTATCGGAAATTGTTTGTAACTTTCGACAAGTAGAACAATGAATGGAACAGGTAGACGGTTGAAATCTTTGTATATATTGCTTCTATATAGTCTAAGAAACATATATGCAAAGCATCCAACCAGTACAATTCGCAAATTTTTTGTTCTTCAAGTTTAAGTGAACAATGAGCCCCATTGTTAATCCTTTAGAGGAAATTATTTGTAACTTTCGACAAGTAGAACAATGAATGGAACAGGTACACCGTTGAAATCTTTGTATATATTGCTTCTATATAGTCTAAGAAACATATATGCAAAGCATCCAAACAGTAAAATTCGCCAATTTTTTGTTCTTCAAGTTTAAGTGAACAATGAGCCCCAATGGTTAATCCTTTATCGGTAATTATTTGTAATTTTCGACAAGTAGAACAATGAATGGAACAGGTAGACGGTTGAAATCTTTGTATATATTGCTTCTATATAGTCTAAGAAACATATATGCAAAGCATCCAAACAGTACAATTCGCCAATTTTTTGTTCTTCAAGTTTAAGTGAACAATGAGCCCCAATGGTTAATCCTTTATCGGTAATTATTTGTAATTTTCGACAAGTAGAACAATGAATGGAACAGGTAGACGGTTGAAATCTTTGTATATATTGCTTCTATATAGTCTAAGAAACATATATGCAAAGCATCCAAGCAGTACCATTCGCCAATTTTTTGTTCTTCAAGTTTAAGTGAACTACGAGCCCCATTGTTAATCCTTTAAAGGAAATTATTTGTAAATTTCGACAAGTAGAACAATGAATGGAACAGGTAGACTGTTGAAATTATTGTACATATTGCTACTATATAGTCTAAGAAACATATATGCAAAGCATCCAAACAGTACAATTCGCCAATTTTTTGTTCTTCAAGTTTAAGTGAACAATTAGCCCCAATGGTTAATCCTTTATCGGAAATTATTTGTAACTTTCGACAAGTAGAACAATGAATGGAACAGGTAGACGGTTGAAATCTTTGTATATATTGCTTCTATATAGTCTAAGAAACATATATGCAAAGCATCCAAACAGTACCATTCGCCAATTATTTCATCTTCATGTTTAAGTGAACTACGAGCCCCATTGTTAATCCTTTAAAGGAAATTATTTGTAAATTTCGACAAGTAGAAAAATGATTTGAACACGTAGGCGGTTGAAATCTTTGTATATATTGCTTCCATATAGTCTAAGAAACATGTACGCAAATCATCCAAACAGTACCGTTCGCCAATTTTTTGTTCTTCAAGTTTAAGTGAACTACGAGCCCCATTGTTAATCCTTTAAAGGAAATTATTTGTAAATTTCGACAAGTAGAACATTGAATGGAACAGGTAGACGGTTGAAATCTTTTTATATATTGCTTCTATATAGTATAAGAAACATATATGCAAAGCATCCAAACAGTACAATTCGCCAATTTTTTGTTCTTCAAGTTTAAGTGAACAATGAGCCCCAATGGTTAATCCGTTATAGGAAATTATTTGTAACTTTCGACAAGTAGAACAATGACTGGAACTGGTAGACGGTTGAAATCTTTGTATATATTGCTTCTATATAGTCTAAGAAACATATATGCAAAGCATCCAAACAGTACCATTCGCCAATTTTTTGTTCTTCAAGTTTAAGTGAACTACGAGCCCCATTGTTAATCCTTTAAAGGAAATTATTTGTAAATTTCGACAAGTAGAACAATGAAAGGAACAGGTAGACTGTTGAAATCATTGTATATATTGCTTCTATATAGTCTAAGAAACATATATGCAAAGCATCCAAACAGTACAATTCGCCAATTTTTTGTGTTTCAAGTTTGAGTGAACAATGAGCCCCAATGGTTAATCCGTTATCGGAAATTATTTGTAACTTTTGACAAGTAGAACAATGAATGGAAAAGGTAGACGGTTGAAATCTTTGTATATATTGCTTCTATATAGTCTAAGAAACATATATGCAAAGCATCCAAACAGTACCATTCGCCAATTTTTTGTTCTTCACGTTTAAGTGAACAATGAGCACCAATTGTTAATCCTTTATCGGAAATTATTTGTAATTTTCGACAAGTAGAACAATGAATGGAACAGTTAGACGGTTGAAATATTTGTATATATTGCTTCTATATAGTATAAGAAACATATACGCAAAGCATCCAAACAGTACAATTCGCCAATTTTTTGTTCTTGAAGTTTAAGTGAACAATGAGCCCCAATGGTTAATCCGTTATCGGAAATTATTTGTAACTTTCGACAAGAAGAACAATGAACGGAAAAGGTAGACGGTTGAAATCTTTGTATATATAGCTTCTATATAGTCTAAGAAACACATATGCAAAGCATCCAACCAGTACTATTCGCCAATTTTTTGTTCTTCATGTTTAAGTGTACTACGAGCCCCATTGTTAATCCTTTATCGGAAATTATTTGTAACTTTCGGCAAGTGGAACAATGAATCGAACAGGTAGACGGTTGAAATCTTTGTATTTATTGCTTCTATATAATCTAAGAAACATATATGCAAAGCATCCAAACAGTACAATTCGCCAATTATTTCATCTTCAAGTTTAAGTGAACTACGAGCCCCATTGTTAACACTTTAACGGAAATTATTTGTAACTTGCGACAAGTAGAACAATGAGTTGAACAGGTAGACGGTTGAAATCAATGTATATATTGCTTCTATATAGTCTAAGAAACATATATGCAATCCAAATCTTTGTATATATTGCATCTATATAGTCTAAGAAACATATATGCAAAGCATCCAAACAGTACAATTCGCCAATTTTTTGTTCTTCAAGTTTAAGTGAACAATTAGCCCCAATGGTTAATCCGTTATCGGAAATTATTTGTAACTTGCGACAAGTAGAACAATGAGTGGAACAGGTAGACGGTTGAAATATTTGTATATATTGCTTCTATATAATCTAAAAAACATATATGCAAAGCATCCAAACAGTACAATTCGCCAATTTTTTGTTCTTCAAGTTTAAGTGAACAATGAGCCCCAATGGTTAGTCCTTTATCGGTAATTATTTGTAACTTTCGACAAGTAGAACAATGAATGGAACAGGTAGACGGTTGAAATCATTGTATATATTGCTTCCATATAGTTTAAGAAACATGTACGCAAAGCATCCAAACAGTACCATTCGCCAATTTTTTGTTCTTCAAGTTTAAGTAAACTACGATCCCCATTGTTAATCCCTTAACGGAAATTATTTGTAATTTTCGACAAGTAGAACAGTGAATGGAACAGGTAGACGGTTGAAATCTTTGTATATATTGCTTCTATATAGTATCGGAAACATATATGCAAAGCATCCAAACAGTACAATTCGCCAATTTTTTGTTCTTCAAGTTTAAGTGAACAATGAGCCCCAATGGTTAATCCGTTATCGGAAATTATTTGTAGCTTTCGATAAGTAGAACAATGAATGGAACAGGTACACGGTTGAAATCTTTGTATATATTGCTTCTATATAATCTAAGAAACATATATGCAAAGCATCTAAACAGTAACAATCGCCAATTTTTTGATCTTCAAGTTTAAGTGAACAGCGAGCCCCATTGATAATCATGAAATGGAAATTATTTCTAACTTTCTACAAGTAGAACAATGAATAGTACAGGTAGACGGGTGAAATCTTTCTATATATTGCTTCTAAATAGTCTAAGAAACATCTATGCAAAGCATCCAAACAGTACAATTCGCCAATTTTTTGTTCTTCAAGTTTATGTGAACTACGAGCCCCATTGTTAATCCTTTAACGGAAATTAATTGTAACTTTCTACAAGTAGAACAATGATTGGAACACGTAGACGGTTGAAATCTTTGTTTATATTGCTTCCATATAGTCTAAGAAACATATATGCAAAGTATTCAAACAGTACCATTCGCCAATTTTTTGTTCTTCAAGTTTAAGTGAACAGTGAGCCCCAATGGTTAATCCTTTATCGGAAATTATTTGTAACTTTCGACAAGTCGAACAATGAATGGAAAAGGTAGACGGTTGAAATCTTTGTATATATTGCTTCTATATAGTGTAAGAAACATATATGCAAAGCATCCAAACAGTACAATTCGCCAATTTTTTGTTCTTCAAGTTTAAGTGAACAATGAGCCCCATTGTTAATCCTTTATCGTAAATTATTTGTAACTTTCGACAAGTAGAACAATGAATGGAACAGGTAGACGGTTGAAATCCTTGTATATATTGCTTCCATATAGTCTAAGAAACATGTACGCAAAGCATCCAAACTGTACCATTCGCCAATTTTTTGTTCTTCAAGTTTAAGTGAACAGTGAGCCCCAATGGTTAATCCTTTATCGGAAATTATTTGTAACTTTCGACAAGTCGAACAATGAATGGGACAGGTAGACGGTTGAAATATTTGTATATATTGCTTCTATATAATATAAGAAACATATATTCAAAGCATCCAAATAGTACCATTCGCCAATTTTATGTTCTTCAAGTTTAAGTGAACTACGCGCCCCATTGTTAATCCTTTAAAGGAAATTATTTGTAAATTTCGGCAAGTAGAACAATGAATGGAATAGGTAGACGGTTGAAATCATTGTATATATTGCTTCTATATAGTCTAAGAAACATATATGCAAAGCATCCAAACAGTACAATTCGCCTATTTCTTGTTCTTCAAGTTTAAGTAAACTACGATTCCCATTGTTAATCCCTTAACGGAAATTATTTGTAACTTTCGACAAGTAGAACAATGAATGGAACAGGTAGACGGTTGAAATCTTTGTATATATTGCTTCTATAAAGTCTAAGAAACATATATGCAAATCATCCAAACAGTACAATTCGCCAATTATTTGTTCTTCAAGTTTAAGTAAACTACGATTCCCATTGTTAATACTTTAACGGAAATTATTTGTAACTTGCGACAAGTAGAACAATGAATGGAACAGGTAGACGGTTGAAATCTTTGTATACATTGCTTCTATATAGTCTAAGAAACATATATGCAAAGCATCCAAACAGTACAATTCGCCAATTTTTTGTTCTTCAAGTTTAAGTGAACTACGAGCCCTATTGTTAATCCTTTAACGGAAATTAATTGTAACTTTCTACAAGTAGAACAATGATTGGAACACGTAGACGGTTGAAATCTTTGTATATATTGCTTCTATATAGACTAAGAAACATATATGCAAAGCATCCAAACAGTACAATTCGCCAATTTTTTGTTCTTCAAGTTTAAGTAAACTACGATCCCCATTGTTAATCCCTTAACGGATACTATTTGTAACTTTCGACAAGTAGAACAATGAATGGAACAGGTAGACGGTTGAAATCATTGTATATATTGCTTCTATATAGTCTAAGAAACACATATGCAAAGCATCCAACCAGTACTATTCGCCAATTTTTTGTTCTTCAAGTTTAAGTGAACAACGAGCCCCATTGTTAATCCTTTATCGGAAATTATTTGTAACTTTCGACAAGTAGAACAATGAATGGAACAGGTAGACGGTTGAAATCTTTGTATATATTGCTTCTATATAGTCTAAGAAACATATATGCAAAGCATCCAACCAGTACAATTCGCAAATTTTTTGTTCTTCAAGTTTAAGTGAACAATGAGCCCCATTGTTAATCCTTTAAAGGAAATTATTTGCAACTTTCGACAATTAGAACAATGAATGGAACAGGTACACGGTTGAAATCTTTGTATATATTGCTTCTATATAGTCTAAGAAACATATATGCAAAGCATCCAAACAGTACAATTCGCCAATTTTTTGTTCTTCAAGTTTAAGTGAACAATGAGCCCCAATGGTTAATCCTTTATCCGTAATTATTTATAACTTTCGACAAGTTGAACAATGAATGGAACAGCTAGACGGTTGAAATCCTTGTATATATTGCTTCTATATAGTCTAAGAAACATATATGCAAAGCATCCAAACAGTACAATTCGCCAATTTTTTGTTCTTCAAGTTTAAGTGAACAATGAGCCCCAATGGTTAAACCGTTATCGGAAAATATTTGTAGCTTTCGACAAGTAGAACAATGAATGGAACAGGTAGACGGTTGAAATCTTTGTATATATTGCTTCTATTAATCTAAGAAACATATATGTAAAGCATCCAAACAGTACAATTCGACAATTATTTCATCTTCAAGTTTAGGTGAACTACGAGCCCCATTGTTAACACTTTAACGGAAATTATTTGTAACTTGCGACAAGTAGAACAATGAGTGGAACAGGTAGACGGTTGAAATCAATGTATATATTGCTTCTATATAGTCTAAGAAACATATATGCAAAGCATCCAAACAGTACCATTCGCCAATTTTTTGTTCTTCAAGTTTAAGTGAACAATGAGCCCCATTGTTAATCCTTTATCGTAAATTATTTGTAACTTTCGACAAGTAGAACAATGAATGGAACAGGTAGACGGTTGAAATCCTTGTATATATTGCTTCCATATAGTCTAAGAAACATGTACGCAAAGCATCCAAACTGTACCATTCGCCAATTTTTTGTTCTTCAAGTTTAAGTGAACAGTGAGCCCCAATGGTTAATCCTTTATCGGAAATTATTTGTAACTTTCGACAAGTCGAACAATGAATGGGACAGGTAGAC
This sequence comes from Cerceris ruficornis, assembly GCA_963989415.1. Taxonomy (NCBI): domain Eukaryota; kingdom Metazoa; phylum Arthropoda; class Insecta; order Hymenoptera; family Crabronidae; genus Cerceris; species Cerceris ruficornis. The sequence continues at coordinate 706,500 of CAXDIW010000481.1, read as the reverse complement.
GGTTGAAATATTTGTATATATTGCTTCTATATAATATAAGAAACATATATGCAAAGCATCCAAACAGTACAATTCGCCAATTTTTTGTTCTTCAAGTTTAAGTGAACTACGAGCCCTATTGTTAATCCTTTAACGGAAATTAATTGTAACTTTCTACAAGTAGAACAATGATTGGAACACGTAGACGGTTGAAATCTTTGTATATATTGCTTCTATATAGACTAAGAAACATATATGCAAAGCATCCAAACAGTACAATTCGCCAATTTTTTGTTCTTCAAGTTTAAGTAAACTACGATCCCCATTGTTAATCCCTTAACGGATACTATTTGTAACTTTCGACAAGTAGAACAATGAATGGAACAGGTAGACGGTTGAAATCATTGTATATTTTGCTTCTATATAGTCTAAGAAACACATATGCAAAGCATCAAACCAGTACTATTCGCCAATTTTTTGTTCTTCAAGTTTAAGTGAACAACGAGCCCCATTGTTAATCCTTTATCGGAAATTATTTGTAACTTTCGACAAGTAGAACAATGAATGGAACAGGTAGACGGTTGAAATCTTTGTATATATTGCTTCTATATAGTCTAAGAAACATATATGCAAAGCATCCAACCAGTACAATTCGCAAATTTTTTGTTCTTCAAGTTTAAGTGAACAATGAGCCCCATTGTTAATCCTTTAAAGGAAATTATTTGCAACTTTCGACAATTAGAACAATGAATGGAACAGGTACACGGTTGAAATCTTTGTATATATTGCTTCTATATAGTCTAAGAAACATATATGCAAAGCATCCAAACAGTACAATTCGCCAATTTTTTGTTCTTCATGTTTAAGTGAACAATGAGCCCCAATGGTTAATCCTTTATCCGTAATTATTTGTAACTTTCGACAAGTTGAACAATGAATGGAACAGCTAGACGGTTGAAATCCTTGTATATATTGCTTCTATATAGTCTAAGAAACATATATGCAAAGCATCCAAACAGTACAATTCGCCAATTTTTTGTTCTTCAAGTTTAAGTGAACAATGAGCCCCAATGGTTAAACCGTTATCGGAAATTATTTGTAGCTTTCGACAAGTAGAACAATGAATGGAACAGGTAGACGGTTGAAATCTTTGTATATATTGCTTCTATTAATCTAAGAAACATATATGCAAAGCATCCAAACAGTACAATTCGCCAATTATTTCATCTTCAAGTTTAGGTGAACTACGAGCCCCATTGTTAACACTTTAACGGAAATTATTTGTAACTTGCGACAAGTAGAACAATGAGTGGAACAGGTAGACGGTTGAAATCAATGTATATATTGCTTCTATATAGTCTAAGAAACATATATGCAAAGCATCCAAACAGTACCATTCGCCAATTTTTTGTTCTTCAAGTTTAAGTGAACAGTGAGCCCCAATGGTTAATCCTTTATCGGAAATTATTTGTAACTTTCGACAAGTCGAACAATGAATGGGACAGGTAGACGGTTGAAATATTTGTATATATTGCTTCTATATAATATAAGAAACATATATTCAAAGCATCCAAATAGTACCATTCGCCAATTTTATGTTCTTCAAGTTTAAGTGAACTACGCGCCCCATTGTTAATCCTTTAAAGGAAATTATTTGTAAATTTCGGCAAGTAGAACAATGAATGGAATAGGTAGACGGTTGAAATCATTGTATATATTGCTTCTATATAGTCTAAGAAACATATATGCAAAGCATCCAAACAGTACAATTCGCCTATTTCTTGTTCTTCAAGTTTAAGTAAACTACGATTCCCATTGTTAATCCCTTAACGGAAATTATTTGTAACTTTCGACAAGTAGAACAATGAATGGAACAGGTAGACGGTTGAAATCTTTGTATACATTGCTTCTATATAGTCTAAGAAACATATATGCAAAGCATCCAAACAGTACAATTCGCCAATTTTTTGTTCTTCAAGTTTAAGTGAACTACGATCCCCATTGTTAATCCTTTAACGGAAATTAATTGTAACTTTCTACAAGTAGAACAATGATTGGAACACGTAGACGGTTGAAATCTTTGTATATATTGCTTCTATATAGTCTAAGAAACACATATGCAAAGCATCCAACCAGTACTATTCGCCAATTTTTTGTTCTTCAAGTTTAAGTGAACAACGAGCCCCATTGTTAATCCTTTATCGGAAATTATTTGTAACTTTCGACAAGTAGAACAATGAATGAAACAGGTAGACGGTTGAAATCTTTGTATATATTGCTTCTATATAGTCTAAGAAACATATATGCAAAGCATCCAACCAGTACAATTCGCAAATTTTTTGTTCTTCAAGTTTAAGTGAACAATGAGCCCCATTGTTAATCCTTTAAAGGAAATTATTTGCAACTTTCGACAAGTAGAACAATGAATGGAACAGGTAGACGGTTGAAATCTTTGTATATATTGCTTCTATATAGTCTAAGAAACATATATGCAAAGCATCCAAACAGTACAATTCGCCAATTTTTTGTTCTTCATGTTTAAGTGAACAATGAGCCCCAATGGTTAATCCTTTATCGGTAATTATTTGTAATTTTCGACAAGTAGAACAATGAATGGAACTGGTAGACGGTTGAAATCTTTGTATATATTGCTTCTATATAATCTAAGAAACATATATGCAAAGCATCTAAATAGTAACAATCGCCAATTTTTTGTTCTTCAAGTTTAAGTGAACTACGAGCCCCATAGTTAATCCTTTAAAGGAAATTATTTGTAAATTTCGACAAGTAGAACAATGAATGGAACAGGTAGACGGTTGAAATCTTTGTATATATTGCTTCTATATAGTCTAAGAAACATATATGCAAAGCATCCAAACAGTACAATTCGCCAATTTTTTGTTCTTCAAGTTTAAGTGAACAATGAGACCCATTGTTAATCCTTTATCGGAAATTATTTGTAACTTTCGACAAGTAGAACAATGAATGGAACAGGTAGACGGTTGAAATCTTTGTATACATTGCTTCTATATAGTCTAAGAAACATATATGCAAAGCATCCAAACAGTACAATTCGCCAATTTTTTGTTCTTCAAGTTTAAGTGAACTACGAGCCCCATTGTTAATCCTTTAACGGAAATTAATTGTAACTTTCTACAAGTAGAACAATGATTGGAACACTTAGACGGTTGAAATCTTTGTATATATTGCTTCTATATAGACTAAGAAACATATATGCAAAGCATCCAAACAGTACAATTCGCCAATTTTTTGTTCTTCAAGTTTAAGTGAACTACGAGCCCCATTGTTAATCCTTTATCGGAAATTATTTGTAACTTTCGACAAGTAGAACAATGAATGGAACAGGTAGACGGTTGAAATCTTTGTATATATTGCTTCTATATAGTCTAAGAAACATATATGCAAAGCATCCAACCAGTACAATTCGCAAATTTTTTGTTCTTCAAGTTTAAGTGAACAATGAGCCCCATTGTTAATCCTTTAAAGGAAATTATTTGCAACTTTCGACAAGTAGAACAATGAATGGAACAGGTACACGGTTGAAATCTTTGTATATATTGCTTCTATATAGTCTAAGAAACATATATGCAAAGCATCCAAACAGTAAAATTCGCCAATTTTTTGTTCTTCAAGTTTAAGTGAACAGTGAGCCCCAATGGTTAATCCTTTATCGGAAATTATTTGTAACTTTCGACAAGTCGAACAATGAATGGGACAGGTAGACGGTTGAAATATTTGTATATATTGCTTCTATATAATATAAGAAACATATATTCAAAGCATCCAAATAGTACCATTCGCCAATTTTATGTTCTTCAAGTTTAAGTGAACTACGCGCCCCATTGTTAATCCTTTAAAGGAAATTATTTGTAAATTTCGGCAAGTAGAACAATGAATGGAATAGGTAGACGGTTGAAATCATTGTATATATTGCTTCTATATAGTCTAAGAAACATATATGCAAAGCATCCAAACAGTACAATTCGCCTATTTCTTGTTCTTCAAGTTTAAGTAAACTACGATTCCCATTGTTAATCCCTTAACGGAAATTATTTGTAACTTTCGACAAGTAGAACAATGAATGGAACAGGTAGACGGTTGAAATCTTTGTATACATTGCTTCTATATAGTCTAAGAAACATATATGCAAAGCATCCAAACAGTACAATTCGCCAATTTTTTGTTCTTCAAGTTTAAGTGAACTACGATCCCCATTGTTAATCCTTTAACGGAAATTAATTGTAACTTTCTACAAGTAGAACAATGATTGGAACACGTAGACGGTTGAAATCTTTGTATATATTGCTTCTATATAGTCTAAGAAACACATATGCAAAGCATCCAACCAGTACTATTCGCCAATTTTTTGTTCTTCAAGTTTAAGTGAACAACGAGCCCCATTGTTAATCCTTTATCGGAAATTATTTGTAACTTTCGACAAGTAGAACAATGAATGGAACAGGTAGACGGTTGAAATCTTTGTAAATATTGCTTCTATATAGTCTAAGAAACATATATGCAAAGCATCCAACCAGTACAATTCGCAAATTTTTTGTTCTTCAAGTTTAAGTGAACAATGAGCCCCATTGTTAATCCTTTAAAGGAAATTACTTGCAACTTTCGACAAGTAGAACAATGAATGGAACAGGTACACGGTTGAACTCTTTGTATATATTGCTTCTATATAGTCTAAGAAACATATATGCAAAGCATCCAAACAGTAAAATTCGCCAATTTTTTGTTCTTCAAGTTTAAGTGAACAATGAGCCCCAATGGTTAATCCTTTATCGGTAATTATTTGTAATTTTCGACAAGTAGAACAATGAATGGAACAGGTAGACGGTTGAAATCTTTGTATATATTGCTTCTATATAGTCTAAGAAACATATATGCAAAGCATCCAAACAGTACAATTCGCCAATTTTTTGTTCTTCATGTTTATGTGAACAATGAGCCCCAATGGTTAATCCTTTATCGGTAATTATTTGTAATTTTCGACAAGTAGAACAATGAATGGAACTGGTAGACGGTTGAAATCTTTGTATATATTGCTTCTATATAATCTAAGAAACATATATGCAAAGCATCTAAATAGTAACAATCGCCAATTTTTTGTTCTTCAAGTTTAAGTGAACTACGAGCCCCATAGTTAATCCTTTAAAGGAAATTATTTGTAAATTTCGACAAGTAGAACAATGAATGGAACAGGTAGACGGTTGAAATCTTTGTATATATTGCTTCTATATAGTCTAAGAAACATATATGCAAAGCATCCAAACAGTACAATTCGCCAATTTTTTGTTCTTCAAGTTTAAGTGAACAATGAGACCCATTGTTAATCCTTTATCGGAAATTATTTGTAACTTTCGACAAGTAGAACAATGAATGGAACAGGTAGACGGTTGAAATCTTTGTATACATTGCTTCTATATAGTCTAAGAAACATATATGCAAAGCATCCAAACAGTACAATTCGCCAATTTTTTGTTCTTCAAGTTTAAGTGAACTACGAGCCCCATTGTTAATCCTTTAACGGAAATTAATTGTAACTTTCTACAAGTAGAACAATGATTGGAACACTTAGACGGTTGAAATCTTTGTATATATTGCTTCTATATAGACTAAGAAACATATATGCAAAGCATCCAAACAGTACAATTCGCCAATTTTTTGTTCTTCAAGTTTAAGTAAACTACGATCCCCATTGTTAATCCCTTAACGGAAACTATTTGTAACTTTCGACAAGTAGAACAATGAATGGAACAGGTAGACGGTTGAAATCATTGTATATATTGCTTCTATATAGTCTAAGAAACATATATGCAAAGCATCCAAACAGTACAATTCGACAATTTTTTGCTCTTCAAGTTTAAGTGAACTACGAGCCCCATTGTTAATCCTTTAAAGGAAATTATTTGTAAAATTCGGCAAGTAGAACAATGAATGGAATAGGTAGACGGTTGAAATCATTGTATATATTGCTTCTATATAGTCTAAGAAACATATATGCAAAGCATCCAAACAGTACAGTTCGCCAATTTTTTGTTCTTCAAGTTTAAGTAAACTACGATCCCCATTGTTAATCCCTTAACGGAAATTATTTGTAACATTCGACAAGTAGAACAATGAATGGAACAGGTAGACGGTTGAAATCATTGTATATTTTGCTTCTATATAGTCTAAGAAACACATATGCAAAGCATCCAACCAGTACTATTCGCCAATTTTTTGTTCTTCAAGTTTAAGTGAACAACGAGCCCCATTGTTAATCCTTTATCGGAAATTATTTGTAACTTTCGACAAGTAGAACAATGAATGGAACAGGTAGACGGTTGAAATCTTTGTATATATTGCTTCTATATAGTCTAAGAAACATATATGCAAAGCATCCAACCAGTACAATTCGCAAATTTTTTGTTCTTCAAGTTTAAGTGAACAATGAGCCCCATTGTTAATCCTTTAAAGGAAATTATTTGTAACTTTCGACAAGTAGAACAATGAATGGAACAGGTACACCGTTGAAATCTTTGTATATATTGCTTCTATATAGTCTAAGAAACATATATGCAAAGCATCCAAACAGTAAAATTCGCCAATTTTTTGTTCTTCAAGTTTAAGTGAACAATGAGCCCCAATGGTTAATCCTTTATCGGTAATTATTTGTAATTTTCGACAAGTAGAACAATGAATGGAACAGGTAGACGGTTGAAATCTTTGTATATATTGCTTCTATATAGTCTAAGAAACATATATGCAAAGCATCCAAACAGTACAATTCGCCAATTTTTTGTTCTTCAAGTTTAAGTGAACAATGAGCCCCAATGGTTAATCCTTTATCGGTAATTATTTGTAATTTTCGACAAGTAGAACAATGAATGGAACAGGTAGACGGTTGAAATCTTTGTATATATTGCTTCTATATAGTCTAAGAAACATATATGCAAAGCATCCAAGCAGTACCATTCGCCAATTTTTTGTTCTTCAAGTTTAAGTGAACTACGAGCCCCATTGTTAATCCTTTAAAGGAAATTATTTGTAAATTTCGACAAGTAGAACAATGAATGGAACAGGTAGACTGTTGAAATTATTGTACATATTGCTACTATATAGTCTAAGAAACATATATGCAAAGCATCCAAACAGTACAATTCGCCAATTTTTTGTTCTTCAAGTTTAAGTGAACAATTAGCCCCAATGGTTAATCCTTTATCGGAAATTATTTGTAACTTTCGACAAGTAGAACAATGAATGGAACAGGTAGACGGTTGAAATCTTTGTATATATTGCTTCTATATAGTCTAAGAAACATATATGCAAAGCATCCAAACAGTACCATTCGCCAATTATTTCATCTTCATGTTTAAGTGAACTACGAGCCCCATTGTTAATCCTTTAAAGGAAATTATTTGTAAATTTCGACAAGTAGAAAAATGATTTGAACACGTAGGCGGTTGAAATCTTTGTATATATTGCTTCCATATAGTCTAAGAAACATGTACGCAAAGCATCCAAACAGTACCGTTCGCCAATTTTTTGTTCTTCAAGTTTAAGTGAACTACGAGCCCCATTGTTAATCCTTTAAAGGAAATTATTTGTAAATTTCGACAAGTAGAACATTGAATGGAACAGGTAGACGGTTGAAATCTTTTTATATATTGCTTTTATATAGTATAAGAAACATATATGCAAAGCATCCAAACAGTACAATTCGCCAATTTTTTGTTCTTCAAGTTTAAGTGAACAATGAGCCCCAATGGTTAATCCGTTATAGGAAATTATTTGTAACTTTCGACAAGTAGAACAATGACTGGAACTGGTAGACGGTTGAAATCTTTGTATATATTGCTTCTATATAGTCTAAGAAACATATATGCAAAGCATCCAAACAGTACCATTCGCCAATTTTTTGTTCTTCAAGTTTAAGTGAACTACGAGCCCCATTGTTAATCCTTTAAAGGAAATTATTTGTAAATTTCGACAAGTAGAACAATGAATGGAACAGTTAGACGGTTGAAATATTTGTATATATTGCTTCTATATAGTATAAGAAACATATACGCAAAGCATCCAAACAGTACAATTCGCCAATTTTTTGTTCTTGAAGTTTAAGTGAACAATGAGCCCCAATGGTTAATCCGTTATCGGAAATTATTTGTAACTTTCGACAAGAAGAACAATGAACGGAAAAGGTAGACGGTTGAAATCTTTGTATATATAGCTTCTATATAGTCTAAGAAACATATATGCAAAGCATCCAAACAGTACCATTCGCCAATTTTTTGTTCTTCATGTTTAAGTGAACTACGAGCCCCATTGTTAATCCTTTATCGGAAATTATTTGTAACTTTCGGCAAGTGGAACAATGAATCGAACAGGTAGACGGTTGAAATCTTTGTATATATTGCTTCTATATAATCTAAGAAACATATATGCAAAGCATCCAAACAGTACAATTCGCCAATTATTTCATCTTCAAGTTTAAGTGAACTACGAGCCCCATTGTTAACACTTTAACGGAAATTATTTGTAACTTGCGACAAGTAGAACAATGAGTTGAACAGGTAGACGGTTGAAATCAATGTATATATTGCTTCTATATAGTCTAAGAAACATATATGCAAAGCATCCAAACAGTACAATTCGCCAATTTTTTGTTCTTCAAGTTTAAGTGAACTACGAGCCCCAATGTTAATCCTTTAACGGAAATTAATTGTAACTTTCTACAAGTAGAACAATGATTGGAACACGTAGACGGTTGAAATCTTTGTATATATTGCTTCCATATAGTCTAAGAAACATATATGCAAAGCCTCCAAACAGTACCATTCGCCAATTTTTTGTTCTTCAAGTTTAAGTGAACAATGAGACCTATTGTTAATCCTTTATCGGAAATTATTTGTAACTTTCGACAAGTAGATCAAAGAATGGAACAGGTAGACGGTTGAAATCAATTTATATATTGCTTCTATATAGTCTAAGAAACATATATGCAAAGCATCCAAACAGTACCATTCGCCAATTTTTTGTTCTTCAAGTTTAAGTGAACAATGATCCCCATTGTTAATCCTTTATCGTAAATTATTTGTCACTTTCGACAAGTAGAACAATGAATGGAACAGGTAGACGGTTGAAATCCTTGTATATATTGCTTCCATATAGTCTAAGAAACATGTACGCAAAGCATCCAAACAGTACCATTCGCCAATTTTTTGTCCTTCAAGTTTAAGTGAACAATGAGCCCCATTGTTAATCCTTTATCGGAAATTATTTGTAAATTTCTACAAGTGGAACAATGAATCGAACAGGTAGACGGTTGAAATCTTTGTATATATTGCTTCTATATAATCTAAAAAACATATATGCAAAGCATCCAAACAGTACAATTCGCCAATTTTTTGTTCTTCAAGTTTAAGTGAACAATGAGCCCCAATGGTTAGTCCTTTATCGGTAATTATTTGTAACTTTCGACAAGTAGAACAATGAATGGAACAGGTAGACGGTTGAAATCATTGTATATATTGCTTCCATATAGTTTAAGAAACATGTACGCAAAGCATCCAAACAGTACCATTCGCCAATTTTTTGTTCTTCAAGTTTAAGTAAACTACGATCCCCATTGTTAATCCCTTAACGGAAATTATTTGTAACTTTCGACAAGTAGAACAGTGAATGGAACAGGTAGACGGTTGAAATCTTTGTATATATTGCTTCTATATAGTATCGGAAACATATATGCAAAGCATCCAAACAGTACAATTCGCCAATTTTTTGTTCTTCAAGTTTAAGTGAACAATGAGCCCCAATGGTTAATCCGTTATCGGAAATTATTTGTAGCTTTCGACAAGTAGAACAATGAATGGAACAGGTAGACGGTTGAAATCTTTGTATATATTGCTTCTATATAATCTAAGAAACATATATGCAAAGCATCTAAACAGTAACAATCGCCAATTTTTTGATCTTCAAGTTTAAGTGAACAGCGAGCCCCATTGATAATCATGAAATGGAAATTATTTGTATCTTTCTACAAGTAGAACAATGAATAGTACTGGTAGACGGGTGAAATCTTTCTATATATTGCTTCTAAATAGTCTAAGAAACATCTATGCAAAGCATCCAAACAGTACAATTCGCCAACTTTTTGTTCTTCAAGTTTATGTGAACTACGAGCCCCATTGTTAATCCTTTAACGGAAATTAATTGTAACTTTCTACAAGTAGAACAATGATTGGAACACGTAGACGGTTGAAATCTTTGTATATATTGCTTCCATATAGTCTAAGAAACATATATGCAAAGCATCCAAACAGTACCATTCGCCAATTTTTTGTTCTTCAAGTTTAAGTGAACAATGAGACCCATTGTTAATCCTTTATCGGAAATTATTTCTAACTTTCGACAAGTAGAACAATGAATGGAACAGGTAGACGGTTGAAATCTTTGTATATATTGCTTCTATATAGTCTAAGAAACTTATATGCAAAGCATCTAAACAGTAACATACGCCAATTTTTTTATCTTCAAGTTTAAGTGAACAATGAGCCCCATTGTTAATCCTTTATCGGAAATTATTTGTAACTTTAAACAAGTAGAACAATGAATGGAACAGGTAGACGGTTGAAATCTTTGTATATATTGCTTCTATATAGTCTAAGAAACATATATGCAAAGCATCCAAACAATACAATTCGCCAATTTATTGTTCTTCAAGTTTAAGTGAACAACGAGCCCCATTGTTAATCCTTTAAAGGAAATTATTTGTAAATTTCGACAAGTAGAACAATGATTGGAACACGTAGACGGTTGAAATCTTTGTATATATTGCTTCCATATAGTCTAAGAAACATGTACGCAAAGCATCCAAACAGTACCGTTCGCCAATTTTTTGTTCTTCAAGTTTAAGTGAACAATGAGCCCCATTGTTAATCCTTTATCGGAAATTATTTGTAACTTTCTACCAGTAGAACAATGAATGGAACAGGTAGACGGTTGAAATCTTTGTATATATTGCTTCTATATAGTCTAAGAAACATATATGCAAAGCATCCAAACAGTACAATTCGCCAATTTTTTTATCTTCAAGTTTAAGTGAACAATGAGCCCCAATGGTTAATCCGTTATCGGAAATTATTTGTAACTTTCGACAAGTAGAACAATGAATGGAACAGGTAGACGGTTGAAATCTTTGTATATATTGCTTCTATATAGTCTAAGAAACATATATGCAAAGCATCCAAACAGTACAATTCGCCAATTTTTTGTTCTTCAAGTTTAAGTGAACTGCGAGCCCCATTGTTAATCCTTTAAAGGAAATTATTTGTAAATTTCGACAAGTAGAACAATGAATGGAACAGGTAGACTGTTGAAATCATTGTATATATTGCTTCTATATAGTCTAAGAAACATATATGCAAAGCATCCAAACAGTACCATTCGCCAATTATTTCATCTTCATGTTTAAGTGAACTACGAGCCCCATTGTTAATCCTTTAAAGGAAATTATTTGTATTTTTCGACAAGTAGAAAAATGATTTGAACACGTAGGCGGTTGAAATCTTTGTATATATTGCTTCCATATAGTCTAAGAAACATATATGCAAAGCATCCAAACAGTACAATTCGCCAATTTTTTGTTCTTCAAGTTTGAGTGAACAATGAGCCCCAATGGTTAATCCGTTATCGGAAATTATTTGTAACTTTCGACAAGTAGAACAATGAATGGAACAGGTAGACGGTTGAAATCTTTGTATATATTGCTTCTATATAGTCTAAGAAACATATATGCAAAGCATCCAAACAGTACAATTCGCCAATTTTTTGTTCTTCAAGTTTAAGTGAACTACGAGCCCCATTGTTAATCCTTTAAAGGAAATTATTTGTAAATTTCGACAAGTAGAACAATGAATGGAACAGGTAGACTGTTGAAATCATTGTATATATTGCTTCTATATAGTCTAAGAAACATATATGCAAAGCATCCAAACAGTACCATTCGCCAATTATTTCATCTTCATGTTTAAGTGAACTACGAGCCCCATTGTTAATCCTTTAAAGGAAATTATTTGTATTTTTCGACAAGTAGAAAAATGATTTGAACACGTAGGCGGTTGAAATCTTTGTATATATTGCTTCCATATAGTCTAAGAAACATGTACGCAAAGCATCCAAACAGTACCGTTCGCCAATTTTTTGTTCTTCAAGTTTAAGTGAACTACGAGCCCCATTGTTAATCCTTTAAAGGAAATTATTTGTAAATTTCGACAAGTAGAACAATGAATGGCACAGGTAGCCGGTTGAAATCAATGTATATATTGCTTCTATATAGTCTAAGAAACATATATGCAAAGCATCCAAACAGTACAATTCGCCAATTTTTTGTTCTTCAAGTTTAAGTGAACTACGAGCCCCATTGTTAATCCTTTAAAGGAAATTATTTGTAAATTTCGACAAGTAGAACAATGAATGGAACAGGTAGACTGTTGAAATCATTGTATATATTGCTTCTATATAGTCTAAGAAACATATATGCAAAGCATCCAAACAGTACAATTCGCCAATTTTTTGTTCTTCAAGTTTGAGTGAACAATGAGCCCCAATGGTTAATCCGTTATCGGAAATTATTTGTAACTTTTGACAAGTAGAACAATGAATGGAAAAGGTAGACGGTTGAAATCTTTGTATATATTGCTTCTATATAGTCTAAGAAACATATATGCAAAGCATCCAAACAGTACCATTCGCCAATTTTTTGTTCTTCACGTTTAAGTGAACAATGAGCACCAATGGTTAATCCTTTATCGGAAATTATTTGTAATTTTCGACAAGTAGAACAATGAATGGAACAGTTAGACGGTTGAAATATTTGTATATATTGCTTCTATATAGTATAAGAAACATATACGCAAAGCATCCAAACAGTACAATTCGCCAATTTTTTGTTCTTCAAGTTTAAGTGAACAATGAGCCCCAATGGTTAATCCGTTATCGGAAATTATTTGTAACTTTCGACAAGAAGAACAATGAATGGAAAAGGTAGACGGTTGAAATCTTTGTATATATAGCTTCTATATAGTCTAAGAAACATATATGCAAAGCATCCAAACAGTACCATTCGCCAATTTTTTGTTCTTCATGTTTAAGTGAACTACGAGCCCCATTGTTAATCCTTTATCGGAAATTATTTGTAACTTTCGGCAAGTGGAACAATGATCGAACAGGTAGACGGTTGAAATCTTTGTATATATTGCTTCTATATAATCTAAGAAACATATATGCAAAGCATCCAAACAGTGCAATTCGCCAATTATTTCATCTTCAAGTTTAAGTGAACTACGAGCCCCATTGTTAACACTTTAACGGAAATTATTTGTAACTTGCGACAAGTAAAACAATGAGTTGAACAGGTAGACGGTTGAAATCAATGTATATATTGCTTCTATATAGTATCGGAAACATATATGCAAAGCATCCAAACAGTACAATTCGCCAATTTTTTGTTCTTCAAGTTTAAGTGAACAATGAGCCCCATTGTTAATCCTTTAAAGGAAATTATTTGCAACTTTCGACAAGTAGAACAATGAATGGAACAGGTACACGGTTGAAATCTTTGTATATATTGCTTCTATATAGTCTAAGAAACATATATGCAAAGCATCCAAACAGTAAAATTCGCCAATTTTTTGTTCTTCAAGTTTAAGTGAACAGTGAGCCCCAATGGTTAATCCTTTATCGGAAATTATTTGTAACTTTCGACAAGTCGAACAATGAATGGGACAGGTAGACGGTTGAAATATTTGTATATATTGCTTCTATATAATATAAGAAACATATATTCAAAGCATCCAAATAGTACCATTCGCCAATTTTATGTTCTTCAAGTTTAAGTGAACTACGCGCCCCATTGTTAATCCTTTAAAGGAAATTATTTGTAAATTTCGGCAAGTAGAACAATGAATGGAATAGGTAGACGGTTGAAATCATTGTATATATTGCTTCTATATAGTCTAAGAAACATATATGCAAAGCATCCAAACAGTACAATTCGCCTATTTCTTGTTCTTCAAGTTTAAGTAAACTACGATTCCCATTGTTAATCCCTTAACGGAAATTATTTGTAACTTTCGACAAGTAGAACAATGAATGGAACAGGTAGACGGTTGAAATCTTTGTATACATTGCTTCTATATAGTCTAAGAAACATATATGCAAAGCATCCAAACAGTACAATTCGCCAATTTTTTGTTCTTCAAGTTTAAGTGAACTACGATCCCCATTGTTAATCCTTTAACGGAAATTAATTGTAACTTTCTACAAGTAGAACAATGATTGGAACACGTAGACGGTTGAAATCTTTGTATATATTGCTTCTATATAGTCTAAGAAACACATATGCAAAGCATCCAACCAGTACTATTCGCCAATTTTTTGTTCTTCAAGTTTAAGTGAACAACGAGCCCCATTGTTAATCCTTTATCGGAAATTATTTGTAACTTTCGACAAGTAGAACAATGAATGGAACAGGTAGACGGTTGAAATCTTTGTAAATATTGCTTCTATATAGTCTAAGAAACATATATGCAAAGCATCCAACCAGTACAATTCGCAAATTTTTTGTTCTTCAAGTTTAAGTGAACAATGAGCCCCATTGTTAATCCTTTAAAGGAAATTACTTGCAACTTTCGACAAGTAGAACAATGAATGGAACAGGTACACGGTTGAACTCTTTGTATATATTGCTTCTATATAGTCTAAGAAACATATATGCAAAGCATCCAAACAGTAAAATTCGCCAATTTTTTGTTCTTCAAGTTTAAGTGAACAATGAGCCCCAATGGTTAATCCTTTATCGGTAATTATTTGTAATTTTCGACAAGTAGAACAATGAATGGAACAGGTAGACGGTTGAAATCTTTGTATATATTGCTTCTATATAGTCTAAGAAACATATATGCAAAGCATCCAAACAGTACAATTCGCCAATTTTTTGTTCTTCATGTTTATGTGAACAATGAGCCCCAATGGTTAATCCTTTATCGGTAATTATTTGTAATTTTCGACAAGTAGAACAATGAATGGAACTGGTAGACGGTTGAAATCTTTGTATATATTGCTTCTATATAATCTAAGAAACATATATGCAAAGCATCTAAATAGTAACAATCGCCAATTTTTTGTTCTTCAAGTTTAAGTGAACTACGAGCCCCATAGTTAATCCTTTAAAGGAAATTATTTGTAAATTTCGACAAGTAGAACAATGAATGGAACAGGTAGACGGTTGAAATCTTTGTATATATTGCTTCTATATAGTCTAAGAAACATATATGCAAAGCATCCAAACAGTACAATTCGCCAATTTTTTGTTCTTCAAGTTTAAGTGAACAATGAGACCCATTGTTAATCCTTTATCGGAAATTATTTGTAACTTTCGACAAGTAGAACAATGAATGGAACAGGTAGACGGTTGAAATCTTTGTATACATTGCTTCTATATAGTCTAAGAAACATATATGCAAAGCATCCAAACAGTACAATTCGCCAATTTTTTGTTCTTCAAGTTTAAGTGAACTACGAGCCCCATTGTTAATCCTTTAACGGAAATTAATTGTAACTTTCTACAAGTAGAACAATGATTGGAACACTTAGACGGTTGAAATCTTTGTATATATTGCTTCTATATAGACTAAGAAACATATATGCAAAGCATCCAAACAGTACAATTCGCCAATTTTTTGTTCTTCAAGTTTAAGTAAACTACGATCCCCATTGTTAATCCCTTAACGGAAACTATTTGTAACTTTCGACAAGTAGAACAATGAATGGAACAGGTAGACGGTTGAAATCATTGTATATATTGCTTCTATATAGTCTAAGAAACATATATGCAAAGCATCCAAACAGTACAATTCGACAATTTTTTGCTCTTCAAGTTTAAGTGAACTACGAGCCCCATTGTTAATCCTTTAAAGGAAATTATTTGTAAAATTCGGCAAGTAGAACAATGAATGGAATAGGTAGACGGTTGAAATCATTGTATATATTGCTTCTATATAGTCTAAGAAACATATATGCAAAGCATCCAAACAGTACAGTTCGCCAATTTTTTGTTCTTCAAGTTTAAGTAAACTACGATCCCCATTGTTAATCCCTTAACGGAAATTATTTGTAACATTCGACAAGTAGAACAATGAATGGAACAGGTAGACGGTTGAAATCATTGTATATTTTGCTTCTATATAGTCTAAGAAACACATATGCAAAGCATCCAACCAGTACTATTCGCCAATTTTTTGTTCTTCAAGTTTAAGTGAACAACGAGCCCCATTGTTAATCCTTTATCGGAAATTATTTGTAACTTTCGACAAGTAGAACAATGAATGGAACAGGTAGACGGTTGAAATCTTTGTATATATTGCTTCTATATAGTCTAAGAAACATATATGCAAAGCATCCAACCAGTACAATTCGCAAATTTTTTGTTCTTCAAGTTTAAGTGAACAATGAGCCCCATTGTTAATCCTTTAAAGGAAATTATTTGTAACTTTCGACAAGTAGAACAATGAATGGAACAGGTACACCGTTGAAATCTTTGTATATATTGCTTCTATATAGTCTAAGAAACATATATGCAAAGCATCCAAACAGTAAAATTCGCCAATTTTTTGTTCTTCAAGTTTAAGTGAACAATGAGCCCCAATGGTTAATCCTTTATCGGTAATTATTTGTAATTTTCGACAAGTAGAACAATGAATGGAACAGGTAGACGGTTGAAATCTTTGTATATATTGCTTCTATATAGTCTAAGAAACATATATGCAAAGCATCCAAACAGTACAATTCGCCAATTTTTTGTTCTTCAAGTTTAAGTGAACAATGAGCCCCAATGGTTAATCCTTTATCGGTAATTATTTGTAATTTTCGACAAGTAGAACAATGAATGGAACAGGTAGACGGTTGAAATCTTTGTATATATTGCTTCTATATAGTCTAAGAAACATATATGCAAAGCATCCAAGCAGTACCATTCGCCAATTTTTTGTTCTTCAAGTTTAAGTGAACTACGAGCCCCATTGTTAATCCTTTAAAGGAAATTATTTGTAAATTTCGACAAGTAGAACAATGAATGGAACAGGTAGACTGTTGAAATTATTGTACATATTGCTACTATATAGTCTAAGAAACATATATGCAAAGCATCCAAACAGTACAATTCGCCAATTTTTTGTTCTTCAAGTTTAAGTGAACAATTAGCCCCAATGGTTAATCCTTTATCGGAAATTATTTGTAACTTTCGACAAGTAGAACAATGAATGGAACAGGTAGACGGTTGAAATCTTTGTATATATTGCTTCTATATAGTCTAAGAAACATATATGCAAAGCATCCAAACAGTACCATTCGCCAATTATTTCATCTTCATGTTTAAGTGAACTACGAGCCCCATTGTTAATCCTTTAAAGGAAATTATTTGTAAATTTCGACAAGTAGAAAAATGATTTGAACACGTAGGCGGTTGAAATCTTTGTATATATTGCTTCCATATAGTCTAAGAAACATGTACGCAAAGCATCCAAACAGTACCGTTCGCCAATTTTTTGTTCTTCAAGTTTAAGTGAACTACGAGCCCCATTGTTAATCCTTTAAAGGAAATTATTTGTAAATTTCGACAAGTAGAACATTGAATGGAACAGGTAGACGGTTGAAATCTTTTTATATATTGCTTTTATATAGTATAAGAAACATATATGCAAAGCATCCAAACAGTACAATTCGCCAATTTTTTGTTCTTCAAGTTTAAGTGAACAATGAGCCCCAATGGTTAATCCGTTATAGGAAATTATTTGTAACTTTCGACAAGTAGAACAATGACTGGAACTGGTAGACGGTTGAAATCTTTGTATATATTGCTTCTATATAGTCTAAGAAACATATATGCAAAGCATCCAAACAGTACCATTCGCCAATTTTTTGTTCTTCAAGTTTAAGTGAACTACGAGCCCCATTGTTAATCCTTTAAAGGAAATTATTTGTAAATTTCGACAAGTAGAACAATGAATGGAACAGTTAGACGGTTGAAATATTTGTATATATTGCTTCTATATAGTATAAGAAACATATACGCAAAGCATCCAAACAGTACAATTCGCCAATTTTTTGTTCTTGAAGTTTAAGTGAACAATGAGCCCCAATGGTTAATCCGTTATCGGAAATTATTTGTAACTTTCGACAAGAAGAACAATGAACGGAAAAGGTAGACGGTTGAAATCTTTGTATATATAGCTTCTATATAGTCTAAGAAACATATATGCAAAGCATCCAAACAGTACCATTCGCCAATTTTTTGTTCTTCATGTTTAAGTGAACTACGAGCCCCATTGTTAATCCTTTATCGGAAATTATTTGTAACTTTCGGCAAGTGGAACAATGAATCGAACAGGTAGACGGTTGAAATCTTTGTATATATTGCTTCTATATAATCTAAGAAACATATATGCAAAGCATCCAAACAGTACAATTCGCCAATTATTTCATCTTCAAGTTTAAGTGAACTACGAGCCCCATTGTTAACACTTTAACGGAAATTATTTGTAACTTGCGACAAGTAGAACAATGAGTTGAACAGGTAGACGGTTGAAATCAATGTATATATTGCTTCTATATAGTCTAAGAAACATATATGCAAAGCATCCAAACAGTACAATTCGCCAATTTTTTGTTCTTCAAGTTTAAGTGAACTACGAGCCCCAATGTTAATCCTTTAACGGAAATTAATTGTAACTTTCTACAAGTAGAACAATGATTGGAACACGTAGACGGTTGAAATCTTTGTATATATTGCTTCCATATAGTCTAAGAAACATATATGCAAAGCCTCCAAACAGTACCATTCGCCAATTTTTTGTTCTTCAAGTTTAAGTGAACAATGAGACCTATTGTTAATCCTTTATCGGAAATTATTTGTAACTTTCGACAAGTAGATCAAAGAATGGAACAGGTAGACGGTTGAAATCAATTTATATATTGCTTCTATATAGTCTAAGAAACATATATGCAAAGCATCCAAACAGTACCATTCGCCAATTTTTTGTTCTTCAAGTTTAAGTGAACAATGATCCCCATTGTTAATCCTTTATCGTAAATTATTTGTCACTTTCGACAAGTAGAACAATGAATGGAACAGGTAGACGGTTGAAATCCTTGTATATATTGCTTCCATATAGTCTAAGAAACATGTACGCAAAGCATCCAAACAGTACCATTCGCCAATTTTTTGTCCTTCAAGTTTAAGTGAACAATGAGCCCCATTGTTAATCCTTTATCGGAAATTATTTGTAAATTTCTACAAGTGGAACAATGAATCGAACAGGTAGACGGTTGAAATCTTTGTATATATTGCTTCTATATAATCTAAAAAACATATATGCAAAGCATCCAAACAGTACAATTCGCCAATTTTTTGTTCTTCAAGTTTAAGTGAACAATGAGCCCCAATGGTTAGTCCTTTATCGGTAATTATTTGTAACTTTCGACAAGTAGAACAATGAATGGAACAGGTAGACGGTTGAAATCATTGTATATATTGCTTCCATATAGTTTAAGAAACATGTACGCAAAGCATCCAAACAGTACCATTCGCCAATTTTTTGTTCTTCAAGTTTAAGTAAACTACGATCCCCATTGTTAATCCCTTAACGGAAATTATTTGTAACTTTCGACAAGTAGAACAGTGAATGGAACAGGTAGACGGTTGAAATCTTTGTATATATTGCTTCTATATAGTATCGGAAACATATATGCAAAGCATCCAAACAGTACAATTCGCCAATTTTTTGTTCTTCAAGTTTAAGTGAACAATGAGCCCCAATGGTTAATCCGTTATCGGAAATTATTTGTAGCTTTCGACAAGTAGAACAATGAATGGAACAGGTAGACGGTTGAAATCTTTGTATATATTGCTTCTATATAATCTAAGAAACATATATGCAAAGCATCTAAACAGTAACAATCGCCAATTTTTTGATCTTCAAGTTTAAGTGAACAGCGAGCCCCATTGATAATCATGAAATGGAAATTATTTGTATCTTTCTACAAGTAGAACAATGAATAGTACTGGTAGACGGGTGAAATCTTTCTATATATTGCTTCTAAATAGTCTAAGAAACATCTATGCAAAGCATCCAAACAGTACAATTCGCCAACTTTTTGTTCTTCAAGTTTATGTGAACTACGAGCCCCATTGTTAATCCTTTAACGGAAATTAATTGTAACTTTCTACAAGTAGAACAATGATTGGAACACGTATACGGTTGAAATCTTTGTATATATTGCTTCCATATAGTCTAAGAAACATATATGCAAAGCATCCAAACAGTACCATTCGCCAATTTTTTGTTCTTCAAGTTTAAGTGAACAATGAGACCCATTGTTAATCCTTTATCGGAAATTATTTCTAACTTTCGACAAGTAGAACAATGAATGGAACAGGTAGACGGTTGAAATCTTTGTATATATTGCTTCTATATAGTCTAAGAAACTTATATGCAAAGCATCTAAACAGTAACATACGCCAATTTTTTTATCTTCAAGTTTAAGTGAACAATGAGCCCCATTGTTAATCCTTTATCGGAAATTATTTGTAACTTTAAACAAGTAGAACAATGAATGGAACAGGTAGACGGTTGAAATCTTTGTATATATTGCTTCTATATAGTCTAAGAAACATATATGCAAAGCATCCAAACAATACAATTCGCCAATTTATTGTTCTTCAAGTTTAAGTGAACAACGAGCCCCATTGTTAATCCTTTAAAGGAAATTATTTGTAAATTTCGACAAGTAGAACAATGATTGGAACACGTAGACGGTTGAAATCTTTGTATATATTGCTTCCATATAGTCTAAGAAACATGTACGCAAAGCATCCAAACAGTACCGTTCGCCAATTTTTTGTTCTTCAAGTTTAAGTGAACAATGAGCCCCATTGTTAATCCTTTATCGGAAATTATTTGTAACTTTCTACCAGTAGAACAATGAATGGAACAGGTAGACGGTTGAAATCTTTGTATATATTGCTTCTATATAGTCTAAGAAACATATATGCAAAGCATCCAAACAGTACAATTCGCCAATTTTTTTATCTTCAAGTTTAAGTGAACAATGAGCCCCAATGGTTAATCCGTTATCGGAAATTATTTGTAACTTTCGACAAGTAGAACAATGAATGGAACAGGTAGACGGTTGAAATCTTTGTATATATTGCTTCTATATAGTCTAAGAAACATATATGCAAAGCATCCAAACAGTACAATTCGCCAATTTTTTGTTCTTCAAGTTTAAGTGAACTGCGAGCCCCATTGTTAATCCTTTAAAGGAAATTATTTGTAAATTTCGACAAGTAGAACAATGAATGGAACAGGTAGACTGTTGAAATCATTGTATATATTGCTTCTATATAGTCTAAGAAACATATATGCAAAGCATCCAAACAGTACCATTCGCCAATTATTTCATCTTCATGTTTAAGTGAACTACGAGCCCCATTGTTAATCCTTTAAAGGAAATTATTTGTATTTTTCGACAAGTAGAAAAATGATTTGAACACGTAGGCGGTTGAAATCTTTGTATATATTGCTTCCATATAGTCTAAGAAACATATATGCAAAGCATCCAAACAGTACAATTCGCCAATTTTTTGTTCTTCAAGTTTGAGTGAACAATGAGCCCCAATGGTTAATCCGTTATCGGAAATTATTTGTAACTTTCGACAAGTAGAACAATGAATGGAACAGGTAGACGGTTGAAATCTTTGTATATATTGCTTCTATATAGTCTAAGAAACATATATGCAAAGCATCCAAACAGTACAATTCGCCAATTTTTTGTTCTTCAAGTTTAAGTGAACTACGAGCCCCATTGTTAATCCTTTAAAGGAAATTATTTGTAAATTTCGACAAGTAGAACAATGAATGGAACAGGTAGACTGTTGAAATCATTGTATATATTGCTTCTATATAGTCTAAGAAACATATATGCAAAGCATCCAAACAGTACCATTCGCCAATTATTTCATCTTCATGTTTAAGTGAACTACGAGCCCCATTGTTAATCCTTTAAAGGAAATTATTTGTATTTTTCGACAAGTAGAAAAATGATTTGAACACGTAGGCGGTTGAAATCTTTGTATATATTGCTTCCATATAGTCTAAGAAACATGTACGCAAAGCATCCAAACAGTACCGTTCGCCAATTTTTTGTTCTTCAAGTTTAAGTGAACTACGAGCCCCATTGTTAATCCTTTAAAGGAAATTATTTGTAAATTTCGACAAGTAGAACAATGAATGGCACAGGTAGCCGGTTGAAATCAATGTATATATTGCTTCTATATAGTCTAAGAAACATATATGCAAAGCATCCAAACAGTACAATTCGCCAATTTTTTGTTCTTCAAGTTTAAGTGAACTACGAGCCCCATTGTTAATCCTTTAAAGGAAATTATTTGTAAATTTCGACAAGTAGAACAATGAATGGAACAGGTAGACTGTTGAAATCATTGTATATATTGCTTCTATATAGTCTAAGAAACATATATGCAAAGCATCCAAACAGTACAATTCGCCAATTTTTTGTTCTTCAAGTTTGAGTGAACAATGAGCCCCAATGGTTAATCCGTTATCGGAAATTATTTGTAACTTTTGACAAGTAGAACAATGAATGGAAAAGGTAGACGGTTGAAATCTTTGTATATATTGCTTCTATATAGTCTAAGAAACATATATGCAAAGCATCCAAACAGTACCATTCGCCAATTTTTTGTTCTTCACGTTTAAGTGAACAATGAGCACCAATGGTTAATCCTTTATCGGAAATTATTTGTAATTTTCGACAAGTAGAACAATGAATGGAACAGTTAGACGGTTGAAATATTTGTATATATTGCTTCTATATAGTATAAGAAACATATACGCAAAGCATCCAAACAGTACAATTCGCCAATTTTTTGTTCTTCAAGTTTAAGTGAACAATGAGCCCCAATGGTTAATCCGTTATCGGAAATTATTTGTAACTTTCGACAAGAAGAACAATGAATGGAAAAGGTAGACGGTTGAAATCTTTGTATATATAGCTTCTATATAGTCTAAGAAACATATATGCAAAGCATCCAAACAGTACCATTCGCCAATTTTTTGTTCTTCATGTTTAAGTGAACTACGAGCCCCATTGTTAATCCTTTATCGGAAATTATTTGTAACTTTCGGCAAGTGGAACAATGATCGAACAGGTAGACGGTTGAAATCTTTGTATATATTGCTTCTATATAATCTAAGAAACATATATGCAAAGCATCCAAACAGTGCAATTCGCCAATTATTTCATCTTCAAGTTTAAGTGAACTACGAGCCCCATTGTTAACACTTTAACGGAAATTATTTGTAACTTGCGACAAGTAAAACAATGAGTTGAACAGGTAGACGGTTGAAATCAATGTATATATTGCTTCTATATAGTATCGGAAACATATATGCAAAGCATCCAAACAGTACAATTCGCCAATTTTTTGTTCTTCAAGTTTAAGTGAACAATGAGCCCCATTGTTAATCCTTTAAAGGAAATTATTTGCAACTTTCGACAAGTAGAACAATGAATGGAACAGGTACACGGTTGAAATCTTTGTATATATTGCTTCTATATAGTCTAAGAAACATATATGCAAAGCATCCAAACAGTAAAATTCGCCAATTTTTTGTTCTTCAAGTTTAAGTGAACAGTGAGCCCCAATGGTTAATCCTTTATCGGAAATTATTTGTAACTTTCGACAAGTCGAACAATGAATGGGACAGGTAGACGGTTGAAATATTTGTATATATTGCTTCTATATAATATAAGAAACATATATTCAAAGCATCCAAATAGTACCATTCGCCAATTTTATGTTCTTCAAGTTTAAGTGAACTACGCGCCCCATTGTTAATCCTTTAAAGGAAATTATTTGTAAATTTCGGCAAGTAGAACAATGAATGGAATAGGTAGACGGTTGAAATCATTGTATATATTGCTTCTATATAGTCTAAGAAACATATATGCAAAGCATCCAAACAGTACAATTCGCCTATTTCTTGTTCTTCAAGTTTAAGTAAACTACGATTCCCATTGTTAATCCCTTAACGGAAATTATTTGTAACTTTCGACAAGTAGAACAATGAATGGAACAGGTAGACGGTTGAAATCTTTGTATACATTGCTTCTATATAGTCTAAGAAACATATATGCAAAGCATCCAAACAGTACAATTCGCCAATTTTTTGTTCTTCAAGTTTAAGTGAACTACGATCCCCATTGTTAATCCTTTAACGGAAATTAATTGTAACTTTCTACAAGTAGAACAATGATTGGAACACGTAGACGGTTGAAATCTTTGTATATATTGCTTCTATATAGTCTAAGAAACACATATGCAAAGCATCCAACCAGTACTATTCGCCAATTTTTTGTTCTTCAAGTTTAAGTGAACAACGAGCCCCATTGTTAATCCTTTATCGGAAATTATTTGTAACTTTCGACAAGTAGAACAATGAATGGAACAGGTAGACGGTTGAAATCTTTGTAAATATTGCTTCTATATAGTCTAAGAAACATATATGCAAAGCATCCAACCAGTACAATTCGCAAATTTTTTGTTCTTCAAGTTTAAGTGAACAATGAGCCCCATTGTTAATCCTTTAAAGGAAATTACTTGCAACTTTCGACAAGTAGAACAATGAATGGAACAGGTACACGGTTGAACTCTTTGTATATATTGCTTCTATATAGTCTAAGAAACATATATGCAAAGCATCCAAACAGTAAAATTCGCCAATTTTTTGTTCTTCAAGTTTAAGTGAACAATGAGCCCCAATGGTTAATCCTTTATCGGTAATTATTTGTAATTTTCGACAAGTAGAACAATGAATGGAACAGGTAGACGGTTGAAATCTTTGTATATATTGCTTCTATATAGTCTAAGAAACATATATGCAAAGCATCCAAACAGTACAATTCGCCAATTTTTTGTTCTTCATGTTTATGTGAACAATGAGCCCCAATGGTTAATCCTTTATCGGTAATTATTTGTAATTTTCGACAAGTAGAACAATGAATGGAACTGGTAGACGGTTGAAATCTTTGTATATATTGCTTCTATATAATCTAAGAAACATATATGCAAAGCATCTAAATAGTAACAATCGCCAATTTTTTGTTCTTCAAGTTTAAGTGAACTACGAGCCCCATAGTTAATCCTTTAAAGGAAATTATTTGTAAATTTCGACAAGTAGAACAATGAATGGAACAGGTAGACGGTTGAAATCTTTGTATATATTGCTTCTATATAGTCTAAGAAACATATATGCAAAGCATCCAAACAGTACAATTCGCCAATTTTTTGTTCTTCAAGTTTAAGTGAACAATGAGACCCATTGTTAATCCTTTATCGGAAATTATTTGTAACTTTCGACAAGTAGAACAATGAATGGAACAGGTAGACGGTTGAAATCTTTGTATACATTGCTTCTATATAGTCTAAGAAACATATATGCAAAGCATCCAAACAGTACAATTCGCCAATTTTTTGTTCTTCAAGTTTAAGTGAACTACGAGCCCCATTGTTAATCCTTTAACGGAAATTAATTGTAACTTTCTACAAGTAGAACAATGATTGGAACACTTAGACGGTTGAAATCTTTGTATATATTGCTTCTATATAGACTAAGAAACATATATGCAAAGCATCCAAACAGTACAATTCGCCAATTTTTTGTTCTTCAAGTTTAAGTAAACTACGATCCCCATTGTTAATCCCTTAACGGAAACTATTTGTAACTTTCGACAAGTAGAACAATGAATGGAACAGGTAGACGGTTGAAATCATTGTATATATTGCTTCTATATAGTCTAAGAAACATATATGCAAAGCATCCAAACAGTACAATTCGACAATTTTTTGCTCTTCAAGTTTAAGTGAACTACGAGCCCCATTGTTAATCCTTTAAAGGAAATTATTTGTAAAATTCGGCAAGTAGAACAATGAATGGAATAGGTAGACGGTTGAAATCATTGTATATATTGCTTCTATATAGTCTAAGAAACATATATGCAAAGCATCCAAACAGTACAGTTCGCCAATTTTTTGTTCTTCAAGTTTAAGTAAACTACGATCCCCATTGTTAATCCCTTAACGGAAATTATTTGTAACATTCGACAAGTAGAACAATGAATGGAACAGGTAGACGGTTGAAATCATTGTATATTTTGCTTCTATATAGTCTAAGAAACACATATGCAAAGCATCCAACCAGTACTATTCGCCAATTTTTTGTTCTTCAAGTTTAAGTGAACAACGAGCCCCATTGTTAATCCTTTATCGGAAATTATTTGTAACTTTCGACAAGTAGAACAATGAATGGAACAGGTAGACGGTTGAAATCTTTGTATATATTGCTTCTATATAGTCTAAGAAACATATATGCAAAGCATCCAACCAGTACAATTCGCAAATTTTTTGTTCTTCAAGTTTAAGTGAACAATGAGCCCCATTGTTAATCCTTTAAAGGAAATTATTTGTAACTTTCGACAAGTAGAACAATGAATGGAACAGGTACACCGTTGAAATCTTTGTATATATTGCTTCTATATAGTCTAAGAAACATATATGCAAAGCATCCAAACAGTAAAATTCGCCAATTTTTTGTTCTTCAAGTTTAAGTGAACAATGAGCCCCAATGGTTAATCCTTTATCGGTAATTATTTGTAATTTTCGACAAGTAGAACAATGAATGGAACAGGTAGACGGTTGAAATCTTTGTATATATTGCTTCTATATAGTCTAAGAAACATATATGCAAAGCATCCAAACAGTACAATTCGCCAATTTTTTGTTCTTCAAGTTTAAGTGAACAATGAGCCCCAATGGTTAATCCTTTATCGGTAATTATTTGTAATTTTCGACAAGTAGAACAATGAATGGAACAGGTAGACGGTTGAAATCTTTGTATATATTGCTTCTATATAGTCTAAGAAACATATATGCAAAGCATCCAAGCAGTACCATTCGCCAATTTTTTGTTCTTCAAGTTTAAGTGAACTACGAGCCCCATTGTTAATCCTTTAAAGGAAATTATTTGTAAATTTCGACAAGTAGAACAATGAATGGAACAGGTAGACTGTTGAAATTATTGTACATATTGCTACTATATAGTCTAAGAAACATATATGCAAAGCATCCAAACAGTACAATTCGCCAATTTTTTGTTCTTCAAGTTTAAGTGAACAATTAGCCCCAATGGTTAATCCTTTATCGGAAATTATTTGTAACTTTCGACAAGTAGAACAATGAATGGAACAGGTAGACGGTTGAAATCTTTGTATATATTGCTTCTATATAGTCTAAGAAACATATATGCAAAGCATCCAAACAGTACCATTCGCCAATTATTTCATCTTCATGTTTAAGTGAACTACGAGCCCCATTGTTAATCCTTTAAAGGAAATTATTTGTAAATTTCGACAAGTAGAAAAATGATTTGAACACGTAGGCGGTTGAAATCTTTGTATATATTGCTTCCATATAGTCTAAGAAACATGTACGCAAAGCATCCAAACAGTACCGTTCGCCAATTTTTTGTTCTTCAAGTTTAAGTGAACTACGAGCCCCATTGTTAATCCTTTAAAGGAAATTATTTGTAAATTTCGACAAGTAGAACATTGAATGGAACAGGTAGACGGTTGAAATCTTTTTATATATTGCTTTTATATAGTATAAGAAACATATATGCAAAGCATCCAAACAGTACAATTCGCCAATTTTTTGTTCTTCAAGTTTAAGTGAACAATGAGCCCCAATGGTTAATCCGTTATAGGAAATTATTTGTAACTTTCGACAAGTAGAACAATGACTGGAACTGGTAGACGGTTGAAATCTTTGTATATATTGCTTCTATATAGTCTAAGAAACATATATGCAAAGCATCCAAACAGTACCATTCGCCAATTTTTTGTTCTTCAAGTTTAAGTGAACTACGAGCCCCATTGTTAATCCTTTAAAGGAAATTATTTGTAAATTTCGACAAGTAGAACAATGAATGGAACAGTTAGACGGTTGAAATATTTGTATATATTGCTTCTATATAGTATAAGAAACATATACGCAAAGCATCCAAACAGTACAATTCGCCAATTTTTTGTTCTTGAAGTTTAAGTGAACAATGAGCCCCAATGGTTAATCCGTTATCGGAAATTATTTGTAACTTTCGACAAGAAGAACAATGAACGGAAAAGGTAGACGGTTGAAATCTTTGTATATATAGCTTCTATATAGTCTAAGAAACATATATGCAAAGCATCCAAACAGTACCATTCGCCAATTTTTTGTTCTTCATGTTTAAGTGAACTACGAGCCCCATTGTTAATCCTTTATCGGAAATTATTTGTAACTTTCGGCAAGTGGAACAATGAATCGAACAGGTAGACGGTTGAAATCTTTGTATATATTGCTTCTATATAATCTAAGAAACATATATGCAAAGCATCCAAACAGTACAATTCGCCAATTATTTCATCTTCAAGTTTAAGTGAACTACGAGCCCCATTGTTAACACTTTAACGGAAATTATTTGTAACTTGCGACAAGTAGAACAATGAGTTGAACAGGTAGACGGTTGAAATCAATGTATATATTGCTTCTATATAGTCTAAGAAACATATATGCAAAGCATCCAAACAGTACAATTCGCCAATTTTTTGTTCTTCAAGTTTAAGTGAACTACGAGCCCCAATGTTAATCCTTTAACGGAAATTAATTGTAACTTTCTACAAGTAGAACAATGATTGGAACACGTAGACGGTTGAAATCTTTGTATATATTGCTTCCATATAGTCTAAGAAACATATATGCAAAGCCTCCAAACAGTACCATTCGCCAATTTTTTGTTCTTCAAGTTTAAGTGAACAATGAGACCTATTGTTAATCCTTTATCGGAAATTATTTGTAACTTTCGACAAGTAGATCAAAGAATGGAACAGGTAGACGGTTGAAATCAATTTATATATTGCTTCTATATAGTCTAAGAAACATATATGCAAAGCATCCAAACAGTACCATTCGCCAATTTTTTGTTCTTCAAGTTTAAGTGAACAATGATCCCCATTGTTAATCCTTTATCGTAAATTATTTGTCACTTTCGACAAGTAGAACAATGAATGGAACAGGTAGACGGTTGAAATCCTTGTATATATTGCTTCCATATAGTCTAAGAAACATGTACGCAAAGCATCCAAACAGTACCATTCGCCAATTTTTTGTCCTTCAAGTTTAAGTGAACAATGAGCCCCATTGTTAATCCTTTATCGGAAATTATTTGTAAATTTCTACAAGTGGAACAATGAATCGAACAGGTAGACGGTTGAAATCTTTGTATATATTGCTTCTATATAATCTAAAAAACATATATGCAAAGCATCCAAACAGTACAATTCGCCAATTTTTTGTTCTTCAAGTTTAAGTGAACAATGAGCCCCAATGGTTAGTCCTTTATCGGTAATTATTTGTAACTTTCGACAAGTAGAACAATGAATGGAACAGGTAGACGGTTGAAATCATTGTATATATTGCTTCCATATAGTTTAAGAAACATGTACGCAAAGCATCCAAACAGTACCATTCGCCAATTTTTTGTTCTTCAAGTTTAAGTAAACTACGATCCCCATTGTTAATCCCTTAACGGAAATTATTTGTAACTTTCGACAAGTAGAACAGTGAATGGAACAGGTAGACGGTTGAAATCTTTGTATATATTGCTTCTATATAGTATCGGAAACATATATGCAAAGCATCCAAACAGTACAATTCGCCAATTTTTTGTTCTTCAAGTTTAAGTGAACAATGAGCCCCAATGGTTAATCCGTTATCGGAAATTATTTGTAGCTTTCGACAAGTAGAACAATGAATGGAACAGGTAGACGGTTGAAATCTTTGTATATATTGCTTCTATATAATCTAAGAAACATATATGCAAAGCATCTAAACAGTAACAATCGCCAATTTTTTGATCTTCAAGTTTAAGTGAACAGCGAGCCCCATTGATAATTATGAAATGGAAATTATTTGTATCTTTCTACAAGTAGAACAATGAATAGTACTGGTAGACGGGTGAAATCTTTCTATATATTGCTTCTAAATAGTCTAAGAAACATCTATGCAAAGCATCCAAACAGTACAATTCGCCAACTTTTTGTTCTTCAAGTTTATGTGAACTACGAGCCCCATTGTTAATCCTTTAACGGAAATTAATTGTAACTTTCTACAAGTAGAACAATGATTGGAACACGTAGACGGTTGAAATCTTTGTATATATTGCTTCCATATAGTCTAAGAAACATATATGCAAAGCATCCAAACAGTACCATTCGCCAATTTTTTGTTCTTCAAGTTTAAGTGAACAATGAGACCCATTGTTAATCCTTTATCGGAAATTATTTCTAACTTTCGACAAGTAGAACAATGAATGGAACAGGTAGACGGTTGAAATCTTTGTATATATTGCTTCTATATAGTCTAAGAAACTTATATGCAAAGCATCTAAACAGTAACATACGCCAATTTTTTTATCTTCAAGTTTAAGTGAACA
The DNA here is from genome assembly GCA_963989415.1 of Cerceris ruficornis. Lineage (NCBI taxonomy): Eukaryota > Metazoa > Arthropoda > Insecta > Hymenoptera > Crabronidae > Cerceris > Cerceris ruficornis. The sequence continues at coordinate 675,847 of CAXDIW010000481.1, read as the reverse complement.
ATGAGCCCCATTGTTAATCCTTTATCGGAAATTATTTGTAACTTTAAACAAGTAGAACAATGAATGGAACAGGTAGACGGTTGAAATCTTTGTATATATTGCTTCTATATAGTCTAAGAAACATATATGCAAAGCATCCAAACAATACAATTCGCCAATTTATTGTTCTTCAAGTTTAAGTGAACAACGAGCCCCATTGTTAATCCTTTAAAGGAAATTATTTGTAAATTTCGACACGTAGAACAATGATTGGAACACGTAGACGGTTGAAATCTTTGTATATATTGCTTCCATATAGTCTAAGAAACATGTACGCAAAGCATCCAAACAGTACCGTTCGCCAATTTTTTGTTCTTCAAGTTTAAGTGAACAATGAGCCCCATTGTTAATCCTTTATCGGAAATTATTTGTAACTTTCTACCAGTAGAACAATGAATGGAACAGGTAGACGGTTGAAATCTTTGTATATATTGCTTCTATATAGTCTAAGAAACATATATGCAAAGCATCCAAACAGTACAATTCGCCAATTTTTTTATCTTCAAGTTTAAGTGAACAATGAGCCCCAATGGTTAATCCGTTATCGGAAATTATTTGTAACTTTCGACAAGTAGAACAATGAATGGAACAGGTAGACGGTTGAAATCTTTGTATATATTGCTTCTATATAGTCTAAGAAACATATATGCAAAGCATCCAAACAGTACAATTCGCCAATTTTTTGTTCTTCAAGTTTAAGTGAACTGCGAGCCCCATTGTTAATCCTTTAAAGGAAATTATTTGTAAATTTCGACAAGTAGAACAATGAATGGAACAGGTAGACTGTTGAAATCATTGTATATATTGCTTCTATATAGTCTAAGAAACATATATGCAAAGCATCCAAACAGTACCATTCGCCAATTATTTCATCTTCATGTTTAAGTGAACTACGAGCCCCATTGTTAATCCTTTAAAGGAAATTATTTGTATTTTTCGACAAGTAGAAAAATGATTTGAACACGTAGGCGGTTGAAATCTTTGTATATATTGCTTCCATATAGTCTAAGAAACATATATGCAAAGCATCCAAACAGTACAATTCGCCAATTTTTTGTTCTTCAAGTTTGAGTGAACAATGAGCCCCAATGGTTAATCCGTTATCGGAAATTATTTGTAACTTTCGACAAGTAGAACAATGAATGGAACAGGTAGACGGTTGAAATCTTTGTATATATTGCTTCTATATAGTCTAAGAAACATATATGCAAAGCATCCAAACAGTACAATTCGCCAATTTTTTGTTCTTCAAGTTTAAGTGAACTACGAGCCCCATTGTTAATCCTTTAAAGGAAATTATTTGTAAATTTCGACAAGTAGAACAATGAATGGAACAGGTAGACTGTTGAAATCATTGTATATATTGCTTCTATATAGTCTAAGAAACATATATGCAAAGCATCCAAACAGTACCATTCGCCAATTATTTCATCTTCATGTTTAAGTGAACTACGAGCCCCATTGTTAATCCTTTAAAGGAAATTATTTGTATTTTTCGACAAGTAGAAAAATGATTTGAACACGTAGGCGGTTGAAATCTTTGTATATATTGCTTCCATATAGTCTAAGAAACATGTACGCAAAGCATCCAAACAGTACCGTTCGCCAATTTTTTGTTCTTCAAGTTTAAGTGAACTACGAGCCCCATTGTTAATCCTTTAAAGGAAATTATTTGTAAATTTCGACAAGTAGAACAATGAATGGCACAGGTAGCCGGTTGAAATCAATGTATATATTGCTTCTATATAGTCTAAGAAACATATATGCAAAGCATCCAAACAGTACAATTCGCCAATTTTTTGTTCTTCAAGTTTAAGTGAACTACGAGCCCCATTGTTAATCCTTTAAAGGAAATTATTTGTAAATTTCGACAAGTAGAACAATGAATGGAACAGGTAGACTGTTGAAATCATTGTATATATTGCTTCTATATAGTCTAAGAAACATATATGCAAAGCATCCAAACAGTACAATTCGCCAATTTTTTGTTCTTCAAGTTTGAGTGAACAATGAGCCCCAATGGTTAATCCGTTATCGGAAATTATTTGTAACTTTTGACAAGTAGAACAATGAATGGAAAAGGTAGACGGTTGAAATCTTTGTATATATTGCTTCTATATAGTCTAAGAAACATATATGCAAAGCATCCAAACAGTACCATTCGCCAATTTTTTGTTCTTCACGTTTAAGTGAACAATGAGCACCAATGGTTAATCCTTTATCGGAAATTATTTGTAATTTTCGACAAGTAGAACAATGAATGGAACAGTTAGACGGTTGAAATATTTGTATATATTGCTTCTATATAGTATAAGAAACATATACGCAAAGCATCCAAACAGTACAATTCGCCAATTTTTTGTTCTTCAAGTTTAAGTGAACAATGAGCCCCAATGGTTAATCCGTTATCGGAAATTATTTGTAACTTTCGACAAGAAGAACAATGAATGGAAAAGGTAGACGGTTGAAATCTTTGTATATATAGCTTCTATATAGTCTAAGAAACATATATGCAAAGCATCCAAACAGTACCATTCGCCAATTTTTTGTTCTTCATGTTTAAGTGAACTACGAGCCCCATTGTTAATCCTTTATCGGAAATTATTTGTAACTTTCGGCAAGTGGAACAATGATCGAACAGGTAGACGGTTGAAATCTTTGTATATATTGCTTCTATATAATCTAAGAAACATATATGCAAAGCATCCAAACAGTGCAATTCGCCAATTATTTCATCTTCAAGTTTAAGTGAACTACGAGCCCCATTGTTAACACTTTAACGGAAATTATTTGTAACTTGCGACAAGTAAAACAATGAGTTGAACAGGTAGACGGTTGAAATCAATGTATATATTGCTTCTATATAGTCTAAGAAACATATATGCAAAGCATCCAAACAGTACAATTCGCCAATTTTTTGTTCTTCAAGTTTAAGTGAACTACGAGCCCCATTGTTAATCCTTTAACGGAAATTATTTGTAACTTTCTACAAGTAGAACAATGATTGGAACACGTAGACGGTTGAAATCTTTGTATATATTGCTTCCATATAGTCTAAGAAACATATATGCAAAGCCTCCAAACAGTACCATTCGCCAATTTTTTGTTCTTCAAGTTTAAGTGAACAATGAGACCCATTGTTAATCCTTTATCGGAAATTATTTGTAACTTTCGACAAGTAGATCAATGAATGGAACAGGTAGACGGTTGAAATCAATGTATATATTGCTTCTATATAGTCTAAGAAACATATATGCAAAGCATCCAAACAGTACCATTCGCCAATTTTTTGTTCTTCAAGTTTAAGTGAACAATGAGCCCCATTGTTAATCCTTTATCGTAAATTATTTGTCACTTTCGACAAGTAGAACAATGAATGGAACAGGTAGACGGTTGAAATCCTTGTATATATTGCTTCCATATAGTCTAAGAAACATGTACGCAAAGCATCCAAACAGTACCATTCGCCAATTCTTTGTCCTTCAAGTTTAAGTGAACAATGAGCCCCATTGTTAATCCTTTATCGGAAATTATTTGTAACTTTCGACAAGTGGAACAATGAATCGAACAGGTAGACGGTTGAAATCTTTGTATATATTGCTTCTATATAATCTAAAAAACATATATGCAAAGCATCCAAACAGTACAATTCGCCAATTTTTTGTTCTTCAAGTTTACGTGAACAATGAGCCCCAATGGTTAGTCCTTTATCGGTAATTATTTGTAACTTTCGACAAGTAGAACAATGAATGGAACAGGTAGACGGTTGAAATCATTGTATATATTGCTTCCATATAGTTTAAGAAACATGTACGCAAAGCATCCAAACAGTACCATTCGCCAATTTTTTGTTCTTCAAGTTTAAGTAAACTACGATCCCCATTGTTAATCCCTTAACGGAAATTATTTGTAACTTTCGACAAGTAGAACAGTGAATGGAACAGGTAGACGGTTGAAATCTTTGTATATATTGCTTCTATATAGTATCGGAAACATATATGCAAAGCATCCAAACAGTACAATTCGCCAATTTTTTGTTCTTCAAGTTTAAGTGAACAATGAGCCCCAATGGTTAATCCGTTATCGGAAATTATTTGTAGCTTTCGACAAGTAGAACAATGAATGGAACAGGTAGACGGTTGAAATCTTTGTATATATTGCTTCTATATAATCTAAGAAACATATATGCAAAGCATCTAAACAGTAACAATCGCCAATTTTTTGATCTTCAAGTTTAAGTGAACAGCGAGCCCCATTGATAATCATGAAATGGAAATTATTTGTAACTTTCTACAAGTAGAACAATGAATAGTACAGGTAGACGGGTGAAATCTTTCTATATATTGCTTCTAAATAGTCTAAGAAACATCTATGCAAAGCATCCAAACAGTACAATTCGCCAGCTTTTTGCTCTTCAAGTTTATGTGAACTACGAGCCCCATTGTTAATCCTTTAACGGAAATTAATTGTAACTTTCTACAAGTAGAACAATGATTGGAACACGTAGACGGTTGAAATCTTTGTATATATTGCTTCCATATAGTCTAAGAAACATATATGCAAAGCATCCAAACAGTACCATTCGCCAATTTTTTGTTCTTCAAGTTTAAGTGAACAATGAGACCCATTGTTAATCCTTTATCGGAAATTATTTGTAACTTTCGACAAGTAGATCAATGAATGGAACAGGTAGACGGTTGAAATCTTTGTATATATTGCATCTATATAGTCTAAGAAACATATATGCAAAGCATCCAAACAGTACAATTCGCCAATTTTTTGTTCTTCAAGTTTAAGTGAACAATTAGCCCCAATGGTTAATCCGTTATCGGAAATTATTTGTAACTTGCGACAAGTAGAACAATGAGTGGAACAGGTAGACGGTTGAAATCTTTGTATATATTGCTTCTATATAATCTAAAAAACATATATGCAAAGCATCCAAACAGTAAAATTCGCCAATTTTTTATTCTTCAAGTTTAAGTGAACAATGAGCCCCAATGGTTAGTCCTTTATCGGTAATTATTTGTAACTTTCGACAAGTAGAACAATGAATGGAACAGGTAGACGGTTGAAATCATTGTATATATTGCTTCCATATAATATAAGAAACATATATTCAAAGCATCCAAATAGTACCATTCGCCAATTTTTTGTTCTTCAAGTTTAAGTGAACTACGCGCCCCATTGTTAATCCTTTAAAGGAAATTATTTGTAAATTTCGGCAAGTAGAACAATGAATGGAATAGGTAGACGGTTGAAATCATTGTATATATTGCTTCTATATAGTCTAAGAAACATATATGCAATGCATCCAAACAGTACAATTCGCCAATTTTTTGTCCTCCTAGTTTAAGTGAACAATGAGCCCCATTGTTAATCCTTTATCGGAAATTATTTGTAACTTTCGACAAGTGGAACAATGAATCGAACAGGTAGACGGTTAAAATCTTTGTATATATTGCTTCTATATAATCTGAAAAACATATATGCAAAGCATCCAAACAGTACAATTCGCCAATTTTTTGTTCTTCAAGTTTAAGTGAACAATGAGCCCCAATGGTTAGTCCTTTATCAGTAATTATTTGTAACTTTCGACAACTAGAACAATGAATGGAACAGGTGGACGGTTGAAATCTTTGTATATATTGCTTCTATATAATCTAAGAAACATATATGCAAAGCATCTAAACAGTAACAATCGCCAATTTTTTGTTCTTCAAGTTTAAGTGAACAATGAGCCCCATTGTAAATCCTTTATCGGAAATTATTTGTAACTTTAAACAAGTAGAACAATGAATGGAACAGGTAGACGGTTGAAAACTTTGTATATATTGCTTCTATATAGTCTAAGAAACATATATGCAAAGCATCCAAACAATACAATTCGCCAATTTATTGTTCTTCAAGTTTAAGTGAACAACGAGCCCCATTGTTAATCCTTTAAAGGAAATTATTTGTAAATTTCGACAAGTAGAACAATGATTGAAACACGTTGACGGTTGAAATCTTTGTATATATTGCTTCCATATAGACTAAGAAACATATATGCAAAGCATCCAAACAGTACAATTCGCCAATTTTTTTATCTTCAAGTTTAAGTGAACAATGAGCCCCAATGGTTAATCCGTTATCGGAAATTATTTGTAACTTTCGACCAGTAGAACAATGAATGGAACAGGTAGACGGTTGAAATCTTTGTATATATTGCTTCTATATAGTCTAAGAAACATATATGCAAAGCATCCAAACAGTACAATTCGCCAATTTTTTGTTCTTCAAGTTTAAGTGAACTACGAGCCCCATTGTTAATCCTTTAACGGAAATTAATTGTAACTTTCTACAAGTAGAACAATGATTGGAACACGTAGACGGTTGAAATCTTTGTATATATTGCTTCTATATAGACTAAGAAACATATATGCAAAGCATCCAAACAGTACAATTCGCCAATTTTTTGTTCTTCAAGTTTAAGTAAACTACGATCCCCATTGTTAATCCCTTAACGGATACTATTTGTAACTTTCGACAAGTAGAACAATGAATGGAACAGGTAGACGGTTGAAATCATTGTATATTTTGCTTCTATATAGTCTAAGAAACACATATGCAAAGCATCAAACCAGTACTATTCGCCAATTTTTTGTTCTTCAAGTTTAAGTGAACAACGAGCCCCATTGTTAATCCTTTATCGGAAATTATTTGTAACTTTCGACAAGTAGAACAATGAATGGAACAGGTAGACGGTTGAAATCTTTGTATATATTGCTTCTATATAGTCTAAGAAACATATATGCAAAGCATCCAACCAGTACAATTCGCAAATTTTTTGTTCTTCAAGTTTAAGTGAACAATGAGCCCCATTGTTAATCCTTTAAAGGAAATTATTTGCAACTTTCGACAATTAGAACAATGAATGGAACAGGTACACGGTTGAAATCTTTGTATATATTGCTTCTATATAGTCTAAGAAACATATATGCAAAGCATCCAAACAGTACAATTCGCCAATTTTTTGTTCTTCATGTTTAAGTGAACAATGAGCCCCAATGGTTAATCCTTTATCCGTAATTATTTGTAACTTTCGACAAGTTGAACAATGAATGGAACAGCTAGACGGTTGAAATCCTTGTATATATTGCTTCTATATAGTCTAAGAAACATATATGCAAAGCATCCAAACAGTACAATTCGCCAATTTTTTGTTCTTCAAGTTTAAGTGAACAATGAGCCCCAATGGTTAAACCGTTATCGGAAATTATTTGTAGCTTTCGACAAGTAGAACAATGAATGGAACAGGTAGACGGTTGAAATCTTTGTATATATTGCTTCTATTAATCTAAGAAACATATATGCAAAGCATCCAAACAGTACAATTCGCCAATTATTTCATCTTCAAGTTTAGGTGAACTACGAGCCCCATTGTTAACACTTTAACGGAAATTATTTGTAACTTGCGACAAGTAGAACAATGAGTGGAACAGGTAGACGGTTGAAATCAATGTATATATTGCTTCTATATAGTCTAAGAAACATATATGCAAAGCATCCAAACAGTACCATTCGCCAATTTTTTGTTCTTCAAGTTTAAGTGAACAATGAGCCCCATTGTTAATCCTTTATCGTAAATTATTTGTAACTTTCGACAAGTAGAACAATGAATGGAACAGGTAGACGGTTGAAATCCTTGTATATATTGCTTCCATATAGTCTAAGAAACATGTACGCAAAGCATCCAAACTGTACCATTCGCCAATTTTTTGTTCTTCAAGTTTAAGTGAACAGTGAGCCCCAATGGTTAATCCTTTATCGGAAATTATTTGTAACTTTCGACAAGTCGAACAATGAATGGGACAGGTAGACGGTTGAAATATTTGTATATATTGCTTCTATATAATATAAGAAACATATATTCAAAGCATCCAAATAGTACCATTCGCCAATTTTATGTTCTTCAAGTTTAAGTGAACTACGCGCCCCATTGTTAATCCTTTAAAGGAAATTATTTGTAAATTTCGGCAAGTAGAACAATGAATGGAATAGGTAGACGGTTGAAATCATTGTATATATTGCTTCTATATAGTCTAAGAAACATATATGCAAAGCATCCAAACAGTACAATTCGCCTATTTCTTGTTCTTCAAGTTTAAGTAAACTACGATTCCCATTGTTAATCCCTTAACGGAAATTATTTGTAACTTTCGACAAGTAGAACAATGAATGGAACAGGTAGACGGTTGAAATCTTTGTATACATTGCTTCTATATAGTCTAAGAAACATATATGCAAAGCATCCAAACAGTACAATTCGCCAATTTTTTGTTCTTCAAGTTTAAGTGAACTACGATCCCCATTGTTAATCCTTTAACGGAAATTAATTGTAACTTTCTACAAGTAGAACAATGATTGGAACACGTAGACGGTTGAAATCTTTGTATATATTGCTTCTATATAGTCTAAGAACCACATATGCAAAGCATCCAACCAGTACTATTCGCCAATTTTTTGTTCTTCAAGTTTAAGTGAACAACGAGCCCCATTGTTAATCCTTTATCGGAAATTATTTGTAACTTTCGACAAGTAGAACAATGAATGGAACAGGTAGACGGTTGAAATCTTTGTATATATTGCTTCTATATAGACTAAGAAACATATATGCAATGCATCCAACCAGTACAATTCGCAAATTTTTTGTTCTTCAAGTTTAAGTGAACAATGAGCCCCATTGTTAATCCTTTATCGGAAATTATTTGTAACTTTCGACAAGTAGAACAATGAATGGAACAGGTAGACGGTTGAAATCTTTGTATATATTGCTTCTATATAGTCTAAGAAACATATATGCAAAGCATCCAACCAGTACAATTCGCAAATTTTTTGTTCTTCAAGTTTAAGTGAACAATGAGCCCCATTGTTAATCCTTTAAAGGAAATTATTTGCAACTTTCGACAATTAGAACAATGAATGGAACAGGTACACGGTTGAAATCTTTGTATATATTGCTTCTATATAGTCTAAGAAACATATATGCAAAGCATCCAAACAGTACAATTCGCCAATTTTTTGTTCTTCATGTTTAAGTGAACAATGAGCCCCAATGGTTAATCCTTTATCCGTAATTATTTGTAACTTTCGACAAGTTGAACAATGAATGGAACAGCTAGACGGTTGAAATCCTTGTATATATTGCTTCTATATAGTCTAAGAAACATATATGCAAAGCATCCAAACAGTACAATTCGCCAATTTTTTGTTCTTCAAGTTTAAGTGAACAATGAGCCCCAATGGTTAAACCGTTATCGGAAATTATTTGTAGCTTTCGACAAGTAGAACAATGAATGGAACAGGTAGACGGTTGAAATCTTTGTATATATTGCTTCTATTAATCTAAGAAACATATATGCAAAGCATCCAAACAGTACAATTCGCCAATTATTTCATCTTCAAGTTTAGGTGAACTACGAGCCCCATTGTTAACACTTTAACGGAAATTATTTGTAACTTGCGACAAGTAGAACAATGAGTGGAACAGGTAGACGGTTGAAATCAATGTATATATTGCTTCTATATAGTCTAAGAAACATATATGCAAAGCATCCAAACAGTACCATTCGCCAATTTTTTGTTCTTCAAGTTTAAGTGAACAATGAGCCCCATTGTTAATCCTTTATCGTAAATTATTTGTAACTTTCGACAAGTAGAACAATGAATGGAACAGGTAGACGGTTGAAATCCTTGTATATATTGCTTCCATATAGTCTAAGAAACATGTACGCAAAGCATCCAAACTGTACCATTCGCCAATTTTTTGTTCTTCAAGTTTAAGTGAACAGTGAGCCCCAATGTTAATCCTTTATCGGAAATTATTTGTAACTTTCGACAAGTAGATCAATGAATGGAACAGGTAGACGGTTGAAATCTTTGTATATATTGCATCTATATAGTCTAAGAAACATATATGCAAAGCATCCAAACAGTACAATTCGCCAATTTTTTGTTCTTCAAGTTTAAGTGAACAATTAGCCCCAATGGTTAATCCGTTATCGGAAATTATTTGTAACTTGCGACAAGTAGAACAATGAGTGGAACAGGTAGACGGTTGAAATCTTTGTATATATTGCTTCTATATAATCTAAAAAACATATATGCAAAGCATCCAAATATTAAAATTCGCCAATTTTTTATTCTTCAAGTTTAAGTGAACAATGAGCCCCAATGGTTAGTCCTTTATCGGTAATTATTTGTAACTTTCGAAAAGTAGAACAATGAATGGAACAGGTAGACGGTTGAAATCATTGTATATATTGCTTCCATATAATATAAGAAACATATATTCAAAGCATCCAAATAGTACCATTCGCCAATTTTTTGTTCTTCAAGTTTAAGTGAACTACGCGCCCCATTGTTAATACTTTAACGGAAATTATTTGTAAATTTCGGCAAGTAGAACAATGAATGGAATAGGTAGACGGTTGAAATCATTGTATATATTGCTTCTATATAGTCTAAGAAACATATATGCAAAGCATCCAAACAGTACAATTCGCCAATTTTTTGTCCTCCTAGTTTAAGTGAACAATGAGCCCCATTGTTAATCCTTTATCGGAAATTATTTGTAACTTTCGACAAGTGGAACAATGAATCGAACAGGTAGACGGTTAAAATCTTTGTATATATTGCTTCTATATAATCTGAAAAACATATATGCAAAGCATCCAAACAGTACAATTCGCCAATTTTTTGTCCTCCTAGTTTAAGTGAACAATGAGCCCCATTGTTAATCCTTTATCGGAAATTATTTGTAACTTTCGACAAGTAGAACAATGAATGGAATAGGTAGACGGTTGAAATCATTGTATATATTGCTTCTATATAGTCTAAGAAACATATATGCAAAGCATCCAAACAGTACAATTCGCCAATTTTTTGTCCTCCTAGTTTAAGTGAACAATGAGCCCCATTGTTAATCCTTTATCGGAAATTATTTGTAACTTTCGACAAGTAGAACAATGAATGGAATAGGTAGACGGTTGAAATCATTGTATATATTGCTTCCATATAGTCTAAGAAACATATATGCAAAGCATCCAAACAGTACCATTCGCCAAATTTTTGTTCTTCAAGTTTAAGTGAACAATGAGACCCATTGTTAATCCTTTATCGGAAATTATTTGTAAATTTCGGCAAGTAGAACAATGAATGGAATAGGTAGACGGTTGAAATCATTGTATATATTGCTTCTATATAGTCTAAGAAACATATATGCAAAGCATCCAAACAGTACAATTCGCCAATTTTTTGTCCTCCTAGTTTAAGTGAACAATGAGCCCCATTGTTAATCCTTTATCGGAAATTATTTGTAACTTTCGACAAGTGGAACAATGAATCGAACAGGTAGACGGTTAAAATCTTTGTATATATTGCTTCTATATAATCTGAAAAACATATATGCAAAGCATCCAAACAGTACAATTCGCCAATTTTTTGTTCTTCAAGTTTAAGTGAACAATGAGCCCCAATGGTTAGTCCTTTATCGGTAATTATTTGTAACTTTCGACAAGTAGAACAATGAATGGAACAGGTGGACGGTTGAAATCTTTGTATATATTGCTTCTATATAATCTAAGAAACATATATGCAAAGCATCTAAACAGTAACAATCGCCAATTTTTTGTTCTTCAAGTTTAAGTGAACAATGAGCCCCATTGTAAATCCTTTATCGGAAATTATTTGTAACTTTAAACAAGTAGAACAATGAATGGAACAGGTAGACGGTTGAAATCTTTGTATATATTGCTTCTATATAGTCTAAGAAACGTATATGCAAAGCATCCAAACAGTTCCAGTCGCCAATTTTATGTTCTTCAAGTTTAAGTGAACAACGAGGCCCATTGATAATCATGAAACGGAAATTATTTCTAAATTTCGACAAGAAGAACAATGAATGGAAAAGGTAGACGGTTGAAATCTTTGTATATATTGCTTCTATATAGTCTAAGAAACATATATGCAAAGCATCCAAACAGTACCATTCGCCAATTTTTTGTTCTTCAAGTTTAAGTGAACTACGAGCCCCATTGTTAATCCTTTAACGGAAATTAATTGTAACTTTCGACAAGTAGAACAATGATTGGAACACGTAGACGGTTGAAATCTTTGTATATATTGCTTCCATATAGTCTAAGAAACATGTACGCAAAGCATCCAAACAGTACCGTTCGCCAATTTTTTGTTCTTCAAGTTTAAGTGAACAATGAGCCCCATTGTTAATCCTTTATCGGAAATTATTTGTAACTTTCGACCAGTAGAACAATGAATGGAACAGGTAGACGGTTGAAATCTTTGTATATATTGCTTCTATATAGTCTAAGAAACATATATGCAAAGCATCCAAACAGTACAATTCGCCAATTTTTTTATCTTCAAGTTTAAGTGAACAATGAGCCCCAATGGTTAATCCGTTGTCGGAAATTATTTGTAACTTTCGACAAGTAGAACAATGAATGGAACAGGTAGACGGTTGAAATCTTTGTATATATTGCTTCCATATAGTCTAAGAAACATGTACGCAAAGCATCCAAACAGTACCGTTCGCCAATTTTTTGTTCTTCAAGTTTAAGTGAACTACGAGCCCCATTGTTAATCCTTTAAAGGAAATTATTTGTAAATTTCGACAAGTAGAACATTGAATGGAACAGGTAGACGGTTGAAATCTTTGTATATATTGCTTCTATATAGTCTAAGAAACATATATGCAAAGCATCCAAACAGTACAATTCGCCAATTTTTTGTTCTTCAAGTTTAAGTGAACAATGAGCCCCAATGGTTAATCCGTTTTCGGAAATTATTTGTAACTTTCGACAAGTAGAACAATGAATGGAACAGGTAGACGGTTGAAATCTTTGTATATATTGCTTCTATATAGTCTCAGAAACATATATGCAAAGCATCCAAACAGTACAATTCGCCAATTTATTGTTCTTCAAGTTTAAGTGAACAACGAGCACCATTGTTAATCCTTTAAAGAAAATTATTTGTAAATTTCGACAAGTAGAACAATGATTGGAACACGTAGACGGTTGAAATCTTTGTATATATTGCTTCTATATAGTCTAAGAAACATGTACGCAAAGCATCCAAACAGTACCGTTCGCCAATTTTTTTTTCTTCAAGTTTAAGTGAACTATGAGCCCCATTGTTAATCCTTTATCGGAAATTACTTGTAATTTTCGACAAGTAGAACAATGAATGGAACAGGTAGACGGTTGAAATCTTTGTATACATTGCTTCTATATAGTCTAAGAAACATATATGCAAAGCATCCAAACAGCACCATTCGCCAGTTTTTTGTTCTTCAAGTTTAAGTGAACAATGAGCCCCATTGTTAATCCTTTATCGGAAATTATTTGTAACTTTCGACAAGTAGAACAATGAATGGAACAGGTAGACGGTTGAAATCTTTGTATATATTGCTTCTATATAGTCTAAGAAACATATATGCAAAGCATCCAAACAGTACCATTCGCCAATTTTTTGTTCTTCAAGTTTAAGTGAACTACGAGCCCCATTGATAATCATGAAATGGAAATTATTTGTAACTTTCTACAAGTAGAACAATGAATAGTACAGGTAGACGGGTGAAATCTTTCTATATATTGCATCTAAATAGTCTAAGAAACATATATGCAAAGCATCCAAACAGTACCATTCGCCAATTTTTTGTTCTTCAAGTTTAAGTGAACTACGAGCCCCATTGTTAATCCTTTAAAGGAAATTATTTCTAAATTTCGACAAGTAGAACAATGAATGGAACAGGTAGACGGTTGAAATCAATGTATATATTGCTTCTATATAGTCTAAGAAACCTATATGCAAAGCATCTAAACAGTAACAATCGCAAATTGTTTGATCTTCAAGTTTAAGTGAACAGCGAGCCCCATTGATAATCATGAAATGGAAATTATTTGTAACTTTCTACAAGTAGAACAATGAATAGTACAGGTAGACGGGTGAAATCTTTCTATATATTGCTACTAAATAGTCTAAGAAAAATATATGCAAAGCATCCAAATAGTACAATTCGCCATTTTTTTGTTCTTTAAGTTTAAGTGAACTACCAGCCCCATTGTTAATCCTTTAAAGGAAATTATTTGTAAATTTCGACAAGTAGAACAATGAATGGATCAGGTAGACGGTTGAAATCATTGTATATATTGCTTCTATATAATCTACGAAACATAAATGCAAAGCAACCAAACAGTACAATTCGCCAATTTTTTGTTCTTCAAGTTTAAGTGAACTACGAGCCCCAATGGTTAATCCGTTATCGGAAATTATTTGTAACTTTCGACCAGTAGAACAATGAATGGAACAGGTAGACGGTTGAAATCTTTGTATATATTGCTTCTATATAGTCTAAGAAACATATATGCAAAGCATCCAAACAGTACCATTCGCCAATTTTTTGTCCTTCAAGTTTAAGTGAACAATGAGCCCCATTGTTAATCCTTTATCGGAAATTAATTGTAACTTTCTACAAGTAGAACAATGATTGGAACACGTTGACGGTTGAAATCTTTGTATATATTGCTTCCATATAGACTAAGAAACATATATGCAAAGCATCCAAACAGTACAATTCGACAATTTTTTGTTCTTCAAGTTTAAGTGAACTACGAGCCCCATTGTTAATCCTTTAACGGAAATTAATTGTAACTTTCTACAAGTAGAACAATGATTGGAACACGTAGACGGTTGAAATCTTTGTATATATTGCTTCCATATAGTCTAAGAAACATATATGCAAAGCATCCAAACAGTACCATTCGCCAATTTTTTGTCCTTCAAGTTTAAGTGAACAATGAGCCCCATTGTTAATCCTTTATCGGAAATTATTTGTAACTTTCGACAAGTAGAACAATGAATGGAACAGGTAGACGGTTGAAATCTTTGTATATATTGCTTCTATATAGTCTAAGAAACATATATGCAAAGCATCCAAACAGTACCATTCGCCAATTTTTTGTCCTTCAAGTTTAAGTGAACAATGAGCCCCATTGTTAATCCTTTATCGGAAATTATTTGTATCTTTCGACAAGTAGAACAATGAATGGAACAGGTAGACGGTTGAAATCTTTGTATATATTGCTTCTATATAGTCTAAGAAACATATATGCAAAGCATCCAAACAGTACAATTCGCCAATTTTTTGTTCTTCAAGTTTAAGTGAACTACGAGCCCCATTGTTAATCCTTTAACGGAAATTAATTGTAACTTTCTACAAGTAGAACAATGATTGGAACACGTTGACGGTTGAAATCTTTGTATATATTGCTTCCATATAGACTAAGAAACATATATGCAAAGCATCCAAACAGTACAATTCGCCAATTTTTTTATCTTCAAGTTTAAGTGAACAATGAGCCCCAATGGTTAATCCGTTATCGGAAATTATTTGTAACTTTCGACCAGTAGAACAATGAATGGAACAGGTAGACGGTTGAAATCTTTGTATATATTGCTTCTATATAGTCTAAGAAACATATATGCAAAGCATCCAAACAGTACAATTCGCCAATTTTTTTATCTTCAAGTTTAAGTCAACAAAGAGCCCCAATGGTTAATCCGTTATCGGAAATTATTTGTAACTTTCGACAAGTAGAACAATGAATGGAACACGTAGACGGTTGAAATCTTTGTATATACTGCTTCCATATAGTCTAAGAAACATGTACGCAAAGCATCCAAACAGTACAATTCGCCAATATTTGTTCTTCAATTTAAGTGAACTACGATCCCCATTGTTAATCTCTTAACGCAAATTATTTGTAACTTTCGACAAGTAGAACAGTGAATGGAACAGGTAGACGGTTGAAATCTTTGTATATATTGCTTCTATATAGTATAAGAAACTTATATGCAAAGCATCCAAACAGTACCATTCGCCAATTTTTTATTCTTCAAGTTTAAGTGAACAACGAGCCCCAATGGTTAATCCATTATCGGAAATTATTTATAACTTTCGACAAGTAGAACAATGAATGGCACAGGTAGACGGTTGAAATCTTTGTATATATTGCGTCTATATAGTCTAAGAAACATATATGCAAAGCATCCAAACAGTAACAATCGCCAATTTTTTGATCTTCAAGTTTAAGTGAACAGCGAGCCGCATTGATAATCATGAAATGGAAATTATTTGTAACTTTCTACAAGTAGAACAATGAATAGTACGGGTAGACGGGTGAAATCTTTCTATATATTGCTTCTAAATAGTCTAAGAAACATATATGCAAAGCATCCAAACAGTACAATTCGCCAATTTTTTGTTCTTCAAGTTTAAGTGAACAACGAGCCCCATTGTTAATCCTTTAAAGGAAATTATTTGTAAATTTCGACAAGTAGAACAATGATTGGAACACGTAGACGGTTGAAATCTTTGTATATACTGCTTCCATATAGTCTAAGAAACATGTACGCAAAGCATCCAAACAGTACAATTCGCCAATATTTGTTCTTCAATTTAAGTGAACTACGATCCCCATTGTTAATCCCTTAACGCAAATTATTTGTAACTTTCGACAAGTAGAACAGTGAATGGAACAGGTAGACGGTTGAAATCTTTGTATATATTGCGTCTATATAGTCTAAGAAACATATATGCAAAGCATCCAAACAGTAACAATCGCCAATTTTTTGATCTTCAAGTTTAAGTGAACAGCGAGCCGCATTGATAATCATGAAATGGAAATTATTTGTAACTTTCTACAAGTAGAACAATGAATAGTACGGGTAGACGGTTGAAATCTTTGTATATATTGCTTCTTTATAATCTAAGAAACATATATGCAAAGCATCCAAACAGTACAATTCGCCAATTATTTCATCTTCATGTTTAAGTGAACTACGAGCCCCATTGTTAATCCTTTAAAGGAAATTATTTGTAAATTTCGACAAGTAGAACAATGAATGGATCATGTAGAAGGTTGAAATCTTTGTATATATTGCTTCTATATAGTCTAAGAAACATATATGCAAAGCATCCAAACAGTACCATTCGCCAATTTTTTGTCCTTCAAGTTTAAGTGAACAATGAGCCCCATTGTTAATCCTTTATCGGAAATTATTTGTATCTTTCGACAAGTAGAACAATGAATGGAACAGGTAGACGGTTGAAATCTTTGTATATATTGCTTCTATATAGTCTAAGAAACATATATGCAAAGCATCCAAACAGTACAATTCGCCAATTTTTTGTTCTTCAAGTTTAAGTGAACTACGAGCCCCATTGTTAATCCTTTAACGGAAATTAATTGTAACTTTCTACAAGTAGAACAATGATTGGAACACGTTGACGGTTGAAATCTTTGTATATATTGCTTCCATATAGACTAAGAAACATATATGCAAAGCATCCAAACAGTAACAATCGCCAATTTTTTGATCTTCAAGTTTAAGTGAACAGCGAGCCGCATTGATAATCATGAAATGGAAATTATTTGTAACTTTCTACAAGTAGAACAATGAATAGTACGGGTAGACGGGTGAAATCTTTCTATATATTGCTTCTAAATAGTCTAAGAAACATATATGCAAAGCATCCAAACAGTACAATTCGCCAATTTTTTGTTCTTCAAGTTTAAGTGAACTACGAGCCCAATTGTTAATCCTTTAAAGGAAATAATTTGTAAATATCGACAAGTAGAACAATGAATGGATCATGTAGACGGTTGAAATCATTGTATATATTGCTTCTATATAGTCTACGAAACATATATGCAAAGCATCCAAACAGTACAATTCGACAATTTTTTGTTCTTCAAGTTTAAGTGAACTACGAGCCCCATTGTTAATCCTTTAACGGAAATTAATTGTAACTTTCTACAAGTAGAACAATGATTGGAACACGTAGACGGTTGAAATCTTTGTATATATTGCTTCCATATAGTCTAAGAAACATATATGCAAAGCATCCAAACAGTACCATTCGCCAATTTTCTGTCCTTCAAGTTTAAGTGAACAATGAGCCCCATTGTTAATTATTTATCGGAAATTATTTGTAACTTTCGACAAGTAGAACAATGAATGGAACAGGTAGACGGTTGAAATCTTTGTATATATTGCTTCTATATAGTCTAAGAAACATATATGCAAAGCATCCAAACAGTACAATTCGCCAATTTTTTGTTCTTCAAGTTTAAGTGAACAACGAGCCCCAATGGTTAATCCTTTATCCGTAATTATTTGTAACTTCCGACAAGTAGAACAATGAATGGAACATGTAGACGGTTGAAATCTTTGTATATATTGCGTCTATATAGTCTAAGAAACATATATGCAAAGCATCCAAACAGTACCATTCGCCAATTTTTTGTTCTTCAAGTTTAAGTGAACTACGAGCCCCATTGTTAATCCTTTAAAGGAAATTATTTGTAAATTTCGACAAGTAGAACAATGAATGGAACAGGTAGACGGTTGAAATCAATGTATATATTGCTTCTATATAGCCTAAGAAACATATATGCAAAGCATCCAAACAGTACCATTCGCCAATTTTTTGTTCTTCAAGTTTAAGTGAACTACGAGCCCCATTGTTAATCCTTTAAAGGAAATTATTTCTAAATTTCGACAAGTAGAACAATGAATGGAACAGGTAGACGGTTGAAATCAATGTATATATTGCTTCTATATAGTCTAAGAAACACATATGCAAAGCATCCAAACAGTACAATTCGCCAATTTTTTTATCTTCAAGTTTAAGTGAACAATGAGCCCCAATGGTTAATCCGTTATCGGAAATTATTTGTAACTTTCGACAAGTAGAACAATGAATGGAACAGGTAGGCGGTTGAAATCTTTGTATATATTGCTTCTATATAGTCTAAGAAACATATATGCAAAGCATCCAAACAGTACCATTCGCCAATTATTTCATCTTCAAGTTTAAGTGAACAATGAGCCCCATTGTTAATCCTTTATCGGAAATTATTTGTAACTTTCGACAAGTAGAACAATGAATGGAACAGGTAGACGGTTGAAATCTTTGTATATATTGCTTCTATATAGTTTAAGAAACATATATGCAAATCATCCAAACAGTACAATTCGACAATTTTTTGTTCGTCAAGTTTAAGTGAACTACGAGCCCCATTGTTAATCCTTTAACGGAAATTAATTGTAACTTTCTACAAGTAGAACAATGAATGGAACAGGTAGACGGTTGAAATATTTGTATATATTGCGTCTATATAGTCTAAGAAACATATACGCAAATCATCCAAACAGTACAATTCGCCAATTTCTTGTTCTTCAAGTTTAAGTAAACTACGATTCCCATTGTTAATACTTTAACGGAAATTATTTGTAACTTGCGACAAGTAGAACAATGAATGGAACAGGTAGACGGTTGAAATCTTTGTATATATTGCTTGTTTATAATCTAAGAAACATATATGCAAAGCATCCAAACAGTACAATTCGCCAATTATTTTATCTTCAAGTTTAAGTGAACAATGAGCCCCAATGGTTAATCCGTTATCGGAAATTATTTGTAACTTTCGACAAGTAGAACAATGAATGGAACAGGTAGACGGTTGAAATCTTTGTATATATTGCTTCTATATAGTCTAAGAAACATATATGCAAAGCATCCAAACAGTACCATTCGCCAATTTTTTGTTCTTCAAGTTTAAGTGAACTACGAGCCCCATTGATAATCATGAAATGGAAATTATTTGTAACTTTCTACAAGTAGAACAATGAATAGTACAGTTAGACGGGTGAAATCTTTCTATATATTGCATCTAAATAGTCTAAGAAACATATATGCAAAGCATCCAAACAGTACCATTCGCCAATTTTTTGTTCTTCAAGTTTAAGTGAACTACGAGCCCCATTGTTAATCCTTTAAAGGAAATTATTTGTAAATTTCGACAAGTAGAACAATGAATGGAACTGGTAGACGGTTGAAATCATTGTATATATTGCTTCTATATAGTCTAAGAAACATATGTGCAAAGCATCCAAACAGTACAATTCGACAATTTTTTGTTCTTCAAGTTTAAGTGAACAATGAGCCCCATTGTTAATCCTTTAAAGGAAATTATTTGTAACTTTCGACAAGAAGAACAATGAATGGAACAGGTAGACTGTTGAAATCATTGTATATATTGCTTCTATATAGTCTAAGAAACATATATGCAAAGCATCCAAACAGTACAATTAGCCAATTTTTTGTTCTTCAAGTTTAAGTGAACAATGAGCCCCAATGGTTAATCCGTTATCGGAAATTATTTGTAACTTTCGACAAGTAGAACAATGAATGGAACAGGTAGACGGTTGGAATCCTTGTATATATTGCGTCTATATAGTCTAAGAAATATATATGCAAAGCATCCAAACAGTACAATTCGCCAATTTATTGTTCTTCAAGTTTAAGTGAACAACGAGCCCCATTGTTAATCCTTTAAAGGAAATTATTTGTAAATTTCGACAAGTAGAACAATGATTGGAACACGTAGACGGTTGAAATCTTTGTATATATTGCATCCATATAGTCTAAGAAACATGTACGCAAAGCATCCAAACCGTACCATTCGCCAATTTTTTGTTCTTCAAGTTTAAGTGAACAATGAGCCCCAATGGTTAATCCGTTATCGGAAATTATTTGTAACTTGCGACAAGTAGAACAATGAATGGAACAGGTAGACGGTTGAAATCATTGTATATATTGCTTCTATATAGTCTAAGAAACATATATGCAAAGCATCCAAACAGTACAATTAGCCAATTTTTTGTTCTTCAAGTTTAAGTGAACAATGAGCCCCAATGGTTAATCCGTTATCGGAAATTATTTGTAACTTTCGACAAGTAGAACAATGAATGGAACAGGTAGACGGTTGAAATCTTTGTATATATTGCTTCTATATAGTCTAACAAACTTATATGCAAAGCATCTAAACAGTAACATTCGCCAATTTTTTTATCTTCAAGTTTAAGTGAACAATGAGCCCCAATGGTTAATCCGTTATCGGAAATTATTTGTAACTTGCGACAAGTAGAACAACGAGTGGAACAGGTAGACGGTTGAAATCTTTGTATATATTGCTTCCATATAGTCTAAGAAACATATATGCAAAGCATCCAAACAGTACAATTCGCCAATTTTTTGTTCTTCAAGTTTAAGTGAACAATGAGCCCCATTGTTAATCCTTTATCGGAAATTATTTGTAACTTTCGACAAGTAGAACAATGAATATAACATGTAGACGGTTGAAATCTTTGTATATATTGCTTCTATATAGTATAAGAAACATATATGCAAAGCATCCAAACAGTACAATTCGCCAATTTTTTGTTCTTCAAGTTTAAGTGAACTACGAGCCACATTGTTAATCCTTTAACGGAAATTAATTGTAACTTTCTGCAAGTAGAACAATGATTGGAACACGTAGACAGTTGAAATCTTTGTATATATTGCTTCCATATAGTCTAAGAAACATATACGCAAAGCATCCAAACAGTACCATTCGCCAATTTTTTGTCCTTCAAGTTTAAGTGAACAATGATCCCCATTGTTAATCCTTTATCGGAAATTATTTGTAACTTTCGACAAGCAGAACAATGAATGGAACAGGTAGACGGTTGAAATCTTTGTATATATTGCTTCTATATAGTCCAAGAAACCTATATGCAAAGCATCCAAACAGTACAATTCGCCAATTTTTTGTTCTTCAAGTTTAAGTGAACAATGTGCCCCAATGGTTAATCCGTTATCGGAAATTATTTGTTAATTTCGACAAGTAGAACAATGAATGGAACAGGTAGACTGTTGAAATCATTGTATATATTGCTTCTATATAGTCTAAGAAACATGTATGCAAAGCGTCCAAACAGTACAATTCGCCAATTATTTGATCTTCAAGTTTAAGTGAACTACGAGCCCCATTGTTAATACTTTAACGGAAATTATTTGTAACTTGCGACAAGTAGACCCATGAATGGAACAGGTAGCCGGTTGAAATCAATGTATATATTGCTCCTATATAGTCTAAGAAACATATATGCAAAGCATGCAAACAGTACCATTCGCCAATTTTTCTTTCTTCAAGTTTAAGTGAACTGCGAGCCCCATTGTTATTCCTTTAAAGGAAATTATTTGTAAATTGCGACAAGTAGAACAATGAATGAATCAGTTAGACGGCTGAAATCAAAGTATATATTGCTTCTATATAGTCCAAGAAACCTATATGCAAAGCATCCAAACAGTACAATTCGCCAATTTTTTGTTCTTCAAGTTTAAGTGAACAATGTGCCCCAATGGTTAATCCGTTATCGGAAATTATTTGTTAATTTCGACAAGTAGAACAATGAATGGAACAGGTAGACGGTTGAAATCTTTGTATATATTGCGTCTATATAGTCTAAGAAACATATACGCAAATCATCCAAACAGTACAATTCGCCAATTTCTTGTTCTTCAAGTTTAAGTAAACTACGATTCCCATTGTTAATACTTTAACGGAAATTATTTGTAACTTGCGACAAGTAGAACAATGAATGGAACAGGTAGACGGTTGAAATCTTTGTATATATTGCTTGTTTATAATCTAAGAAACATATATGCAAAGCATCCAAACAGTACAATTCGCCAATTATTTGATCTTCAAGTTTAAGTGAACTACGAGCCCCATTGTTAATACTTTAACGGAAATTATTTGTAACTTGCGACAAGTAGACCCATGAATGGAACAGGTAGCCGGTTGAAATCAATGTATATATTGCTCCTATATAGTCTAAGAAACATATATGCAAAGCATGCAAACAGTACCATTCGCCAATTTTTCTTTCTTCAAGTTTAAGTGAACTGCGAGCCCCATTGTTATTCCTTTAAAGGAAATTATTTGTAAATTGCGACAAGTAGAACAATGAATGAATCAGTTAGACGGCTGAAATCAATGTATATATTGCTTCTATATAGTCCAAGAAACCTATATGCAAAGCATCCAAACAGTACAATTCGCCAATTTTTTGTTCTTCAAGTTTAAGTGAACAATGTGCCCCAATGGTTAATCCGTTATCGGAAATTATTTGTTAATTTCGACAAGTAGAACAATGAATGGAACAGGTAGACGGTTGAAATCTTTGTATATATTGCGTCTATATAGTCTAAGAAACATATACGCAAATCATCCAAACAGTACAATTCGCCAATTTCTTGTTCTTCAAGTTTAAGTAAACTACGATTCCCATTGTTAATACTTTAACGGAAATTATTTGTAA
Organism: Cerceris ruficornis; assembly: GCA_963989415.1. Classification (NCBI taxonomy): domain Eukaryota; kingdom Metazoa; phylum Arthropoda; class Insecta; order Hymenoptera; family Crabronidae; genus Cerceris; species Cerceris ruficornis. The sequence goes on along the minus strand of CAXDIW010000481.1, from coordinate 652,528 downwards.
CTTGCGACAAGTAGAACAATGAATGGAACAGGTAGACGGTTGAAATCTTTGTATATATTGCTTGTTTATAATCTAAGAAACATATATGCAAAGCATCCAAACAGTACAATTCGCCAATTATTTTATCTTCAAGTTTAAGTGAACAATGAGCCCCAATGGTTAATCCGTTATCGGAAATTATTTGTAACTTTCGACAAGTAGAACAATGAATGGAACAGGTAGACGGTTGAAATCTTTGTATATATTGCTTCTATATAGTCTAAGAAACATATATGCAGAGCATCCAAACAGTACCATTCGCCAATTTTTTGTTCTTCAAGTTTAAGTGAACTACGAGCCCCATTGATAATCATGAAATGGAAATTATTTCTAACTTTCTACAAGTAGAACAATGAATAGTACAGTTAGACGGGTGAAATCTTTCTATATATTGCATCTAAATAGTCTAAGAAACATATATGCAAAGCATCCAAACAGTACCATTCGCCAATTTTTTGTTCTTCAAGTTTAAGTGAACTACGTGCCCCATTGTTAATCCTTTAAAGGAAATTATTTGTAAATTTCGACAAGTAGAACAATGAATGGAACTGGTAGACGGTTGAAATCATTGTATATATTGCTTCTATATAGTCTAAGAAACATATATGCAAAGCATCCAAACAGTACAATTCGACAATTTTTTGTTCTTCAAGTTTAAGTGAACAATGAGCCCCATTGTTAATCCTTTAAAGGAAATTATTTGTAACTTTCGACAAGAAGAACAATGAATGGAACAGGTAGACTGTTGAAATCATTGTATATATTGCTTCTATATAGTCTAAGAAACATATATGCAAAGCATCCAAACAGTACAATTAGCCAATTTTTTGTTCTTCAAGTTTAAGTGAACAATGAGCCCCAATGGTTAATCCGTTATCGGAAATTATTTGTAACTTTCGACAAGTAGAACAATGAATGGAACAGGTAGACGGTTGAAATCCTTGTATATATTGCGTCTATATAGTCTAAGAAATATATATGCAAAGCATCCAAACAGTACAATTCGCCAATTTATTGTTCTTCAAGTTTAAGTGAACAACGAGCCCCATTGTTAATCCTTTAAAGGAAATTATTTGTAAATTTCGACAAGTAGAACAATGTTTGGAACACGTAGACGGTTGAAATCTTTGTATATATTGCATCCATATAGTCTAAGAAACATGTACGCAAAGCATCCAAACCGTACCATTCGCCAATTTTTTGTTCTTCAAGTTTAAGTGAACAATGAGCCCCAATGGTTAATCCTTTATCGGAAATTATTTGTAATTTTCGACAAGTAGAACAATGAATGGAACAGGTAGACGGTTGAAATCATTGTATATATTGCTTCTATATAGTCTAAGAAACATATATGCAAAGCATCCAAACAGTACAATTAGCCAATTTTTTGTTCTTCAAGTTTAAGTGAACAATGAGCCCCAATGGTTAATCCGTTATCGGAAATTATTTGTAACTTTCGACAAGTAGAACAATGAATGGAACAGGTAGACGGTTGAAATCTTTGTATATATTGCTTCTATATAGTCTAACAAACTTATATGCAAAGCATCTAAACAGTAACATCCGCCAATTTTTTTATCTTCAAGTTTAAGTGAACAATGAGCCCCAATGGTTAATCCGTTATCGGAAATTATTTGTAAATTGCGACAAGTAGAACAACGAGTGGAACAGGTAGACGGTTGAAATCTTTGTATATATTGCTTCCATATAGTCTAAGAAACATATATGCAAAGCGTCCAAACAGTACAATTCGCCAATTATTTGATCTTCAAGTTTAAGTGAACTACGAGCCCCATTGTTAATACTTTAACGGAAATTATTTGTAACTTGCGACAAGTAGACCCATGAATGGAACAGGTAGCCGGTCGAAATCAATGTATATATTGCTCCTATATAGTCTAAGAAACATATATGCAAAGCATGCAAACAGTACCATTCGCCAATTTTTCTTTCTTCAAGTTTAAGTGAACAACGAGCCCCAATGGTTAATCCTTTATCGGAAATTATTGTAGGATGGAATGTCGGTAACCGCGATCGCGACCGTACCCGCGTCTGGCGACAGCGGTTACGCGGCAAGAAGGCAACGCCCGCGAACCTAAACAAACGCGTCGCGAAGGCACCGCGCGGGTTTGACGGTTGGGCTGCGAGCGCGCGGCGTTGGAGACGCGTGCGGCCGCCTAAGACCAATGGCGGGTCCTAGCAACGGATGCCAGGGCGTTGACCCGCGAATTTCGGCAACGCGGTGCGGAAACCGTAGGTCGTTGCGAAGGGCGTCAAGAACGGTTGCGGCAGAGTCGACTCGCGACAGGCGGGCGAGTACAGGCGAAACGGTTGAGGCGCGGCGAAAGAGTTAAGGCGAGGCGGGCGAAATATAATTAATTTAGTTTCATTTAGTTTAGTTTCAATTAGCTATAATAGTCAATTAAGATTCAAGTAGTGTGTAAGCGTGTAGTTTAGTGTGCCAATATATATATATATTTCGAAGAAACGTGGCAGTACTTATTCGCACCGGATCTCCCCGTACTCTCCACTATCTCTGATCCTACATTATTTGTAACTTTCGACAAGTAGAACAATGAATGGAACAGGTAGACGGTTGAAATCCTTGTATATATTGCGTCTATATAGTCTAAGAAACATATATGCAAAGCATCCAAACAGTACAATTCGCTAATTTATTGTTCTTCAAGTTTAAGTGAACTACGAGCCCCATTGTTAATCCTTTAAAGGAAATTATTTGTAAATTTCGACAAGTAGAACAATGAATGGATCATGTAGAAGGTTGAAATCTTTGTATATATTGCTTCTATATAGTCTAAGAAACATATATGCAAAGCATCCAAACAGTACCATTCGCCAATTTTTTGTCCTTCAAGTTTAAGTGAACAATGAGCCCCATTGTTAATCCTTTATCGGAAATTATTTGTATCTTTCGACAAGTAGAACAATGAATGGAACAGGTAGACGGTTGAAATCTTTGTATATATTGCTTCTATATAGTCTAAGAAACATATATGCAAAGCATCCAAACAGTACAATTCGCCAATTTTTTGTTCTTCAAGTTTAAGTGAACTACGAGCCCCATTGTTAATCCTTTAACGGAAATTAATTGTAACTTTCTACAAGTAGAACAATGATTGGAACACGTTGACGGTTGAAATCTTTGTATATATTGCTTCCATATAGACTAAGAAACATATATGCAAAGCATCCAAACAGTACAATTCGCCAATTTTTTTATCTTCAAGTTTAAGTGAACAATGAGCCCCAATGGTTAATCCGTTATCGGAAATTATTTGTAACTTTCGACCAGTAGAACAATGAATGGAACAGGTAGACGGTTGAAATCTTTGTATATATTGCTTCTATATAGTCTAAGAAACATATATGCAAAGCATCCAAACAGTACAATTCGCCAATTTTTTTATCTTCAAGTTTAAGTCAACAATGAGCCCCAATGGTTAATCCGTTATCGGAAATTATTTGTAACTTTCGACAAGTAGAACAATGAATGGAACAGGTAGACGGTTGAAATCTTTGTATATATTGCTTCTATATAGTCTAAGAAACATATATGCAAAGCATCCAAACAGTACCATTCGCCAATTATTTCATCTTCATGTTTAAGTGAACTACGAGCCCCATTGTTAATCCTTTATCGGAAATTATTTGTAACTTGCGACAAGTAGAACAATGAATGGAACAGGTAGACGGTTGAAATCTTTGTATATATTGCTTCTTTATAATCTAAGAAACATATATGCAAAGCATCCAAACAGTACAATTCGCCAATTATTTCATCTTCATGTTTAAGTGAACTACGAGCCCCATTGTTAATCCTTTAAAGGAAATTATTTGTAAATTTCGACAAGTAGAACAATGAATGGATCATGTAGACGGTTGAAATCATTGTATATATTGCATCCATATAGTCTAAGAAACATGTACGCAAAGCATCCAAACCGTACCATTCGCCAATTTTTTGTTCTTCAAGTTTAAGTGAACAATGAGCCCCAATGGTTAATCCGTTATCGGAAATTATTTGTAACTTGCGACAAGTAGAACAATGAATGGAACAGGTAGACGGTTGAAATCATTGTATATATTGCTTCTATATAGTCTAAGAAACATATATGCAAAGCATCCAAACAGTACAATTAGCCAATTTTTTGTTCTTCAAGTTTAAGTGAACAATGAGCCCCAATGGTTAATCCGTTATCGGAAATTATTTGTAACTTTCGACAAGTAGAACAATGAATGGAACAGGTAGACGGTTGAAATCTTTGTATATATTGCTTCTATATAGTCTAACAAACTTATATGCAAAGCATCTAAACAGTAACATTCGCCAATTTTTTTATCTTCAAGTTTAAGTGAACAATGAGCCCCAATGGTTAATCCGTTATCGGAAATTATTTGTAACTTGCGACAAGTAGAACAACGAGTGGAACAGGTAGACGGTTGAAATCTTTGTATATATTGCTTCCATATAGTCTAAGAAACATATATGCAAAGCATCCAAACAGTACAATTCGCCAATTTTTTGTTCTTCAAGTTTAAGTGAACAATGAGCCCCATTGTTAATCCTTTATCGGAAATTATTTGTAACTTTCGACAAGTAGAACAATGAATATAACATGTAGACGGTTGAAATCTTTGTATATATTGCTTCTATATAGTATAAGAAACATATATGCAAAGCATCCAAACAGTACAATTCGCCAATTTTTTGTTCTTCAAGTTTAAGTGAACTACGAGCCACATTGTTAATCCTTTAACGGAAATTAATTGTAACTTTCTGCAAGTAGAACAATGATTGGAACACGTAGACAGTTGAAATCTTTGTATATATTGCTTCCATATAGTCTAAGAAACATATACGCAAAGCATCCAAACAGTACCATTCGCCAATTTTTTGTCCTTCAAGTTTAAGTGAACAATGATCCCCATTGTTAATCCTTTATCGGAAATTATTTGTAACTTTCGACAAGCAGAACAATGAATGGAACAGGTAGACGGTTGAAATCTTTGTATATATTGCTACTATATAGTCCAAGAAACCTATATGCAAAGCATCCAAACAGTACAATTCGCCAATTATTTGTTCTTCAAGTTTAAGTGAACAATGTGCCCCAATGGTTAATCCGTTATCGGAAATTATTTGTTAATTTCGACAAGTAGAACAATGAATGGAACAGGTAGACTGTTGAAATCATTGTATATATTGCTTCTATATAGTCTAAGAAACATGTATGCAAAGCGTCCAAACAGTACAATTCGCCAATTATTTGATCTTCAAGTTTAAGTGAACTACGAGCCCCATTGTTAATACTTTAACGGAAATTATTTGTAACTTGCGACAAGTAGACCCATGAATGGAACAGGTAGCCGGTTGAAATCAATGTATATATTGCTCCTATATAGTCTAAGAAACATATATGCAAAGCATGCAAACAGTACCATTCGCCAATTTTTCTTTCTTCAAGTTTAAGTGAACTGCGAGCCCCATTGTTATTCCTTTAAAGGAAATTATTTGTAAATTGCGACAAGTAGAACAATGAATGAATCAGTTAGACGGCTGAAATCAAAGTATATATTGCTTCTATATAGTCCAAGAAACCTATATGCAAAGCATCCAAACAGTACAATTCGCCAATTTTTTGTTCTTCAAGTTTAAGTGAACAATGTGCCCCAATGGTTAATCCGTTATCGGAAATTATTTGTTAATTTCGACAAGTAGAACAATGAATGGAACAGGTAGACGGTTGAAATCTTTGTATATATTGCGTCTATATAGTCTAAGAAACATATACGCAAATCATCCAAACAGTACAATTCGCCAATTTCTTGTTCTTCAAGTTTAAGTAAACTACGATTCCCATTGTTAATACTTTAACGGAAATTATTTGTAACTTGCGACAAGTAGAACAATGAATGGAACAGGTAGACGGTTGAAATCTTTGTATATATTGCTTGTTTATAATCTAAGAAACATATATGCAAAGCATCCAAACAGTACAATTCGCCAATTATTTTATCTTCAAGTTTAAGTGAACAATGAGCCCCAATGGTTAATCCGTTATCGGAAATTATTTGTAACTTGCGACAAGTAGACCCATGAATGGAACAGGTAGCCGGTTGAAATCAATGTATATATTGCTCCTATATAGTCTAAGAAACATATATGCAAAGCATGCAAACAGTACCATTCGCCAATTTTTCTTTCTTCAAGTTTAAGTGAACAACGAGCCCCAATGGTTAATCCTTTATCGGAAATTATTGTAGGATGGAATGTCGGTAACCGCGATCGCGACCGTACCCGCGTCTGGCGACAGCGGTTACGCGGCAAGAAGGCAACGCCCGCGAACCTAAACAAACGCGTCGCGAAGGCACCGCGCGGGTTTGACGGTTGGGCTGCGAGCGCGCGGCGTTGGAGACGCGTGCGGCCGCCTAAGACCAATGGCGGGTCCTAGCAACGGATGCCAGGGCGTTGACCCGCGAATTTCGGCAACGCGGTGCGGAAACCGTAGGTCGTTGCGAAGGGCGTCAAGAACGGTTGCGGCAGAGTCGACTCGCGACAGGCGGGCGAGTACAGGCGAAACGGTTGAGGCGCGGCGAAAGAGTTAAGGCGAGGCGGGCGAAATATAATTAATTTAGTTTCATTTAGTTTAGTTTCAATTAGCTATAATAGTCAATTAAGATTCAAGTAGTGTGTAAGCGTGTAGTTTAGTGTGCCAATATATATATATATTTCGAAGAAACGTGGCAGTACTTATTCGCACCGGATCTCCCCGTATTCTCCACTATCTCTGATCCTACATTATTTGTAACTTTCGACAAGTAGAACAATGAATGGAACAGGTAGACGGTTGAAATCCTTGTATATATTGCGTCTATATAGTCTAAGAAACATATATGCAAAGCATCCAAACAGTACAATTCGCTAATTTATTGTTCTTCAAGTTTAAGTGAACTACGAGCCCCATTGTTAATCCTTTAAAGGAAATTATTTGTAAATTTCGACAAGTAGAACAATGAATGGATCATGTAGAAGGTTGAAATCTTTGTATATATTGCTTCTATATAGTCTAAGAAACATATATGCAAAGCATCCAAACAGTACCATTCGCCAATTTTTTGTCCTTCAAGTTTAAGTGAACAATGAGCCCCATTGTTAATCCTTTATCGGAAATTATTTGTATCTTTCGACAAGTAGAACAATGAATGGAACAGGTAGACGGTTGAAATCTTTGTATATATTGCTTCTATATAGTCTAAGAAACATATATGCAAAGCATCCAAACAGTACAATTCGCCAATTTTTTGTTCTTCAAGTTTAAGTGAACTACGAGCCCCATTGTTAATCCTTTAACGGAAATTAATTGTAACTTTCTACAAGTAGAACAATGATTGGAACACGTTGACGGTTGAAATCTTTGTATATATTGCTTCCATATAGACTAAGAAACATATATGCAAAGCATCCAAACAGTACAATTCGCCAATTTTTTTATCTTCAAGTTTAAGTGAACAATGAGCCCCAATGGTTAATCCGTTATCGGAAATTATTTGTAACTTTCGACCAGTAGAACAATGAATGGAACAGGTAGACGGTTGAAATCTTTGTATATATTGCTTCTATATAGTCTAAGAAACATATATGCAAAGCATCCAAACAGTACAATTCGCCAATTTTTTTATCTTCAAGTTTAAGTCAACAATGAGCCCCAATGGTTAATCCGTTATCGGAAATTATTTGTAACTTTCGACAAGTAGAACAATGAATGGAACAGGTAGACGGTTGAAATCTTTGTATATATTGCTTCTATATAGTCTAAGAAACATATATGCAAAGCATCCAAACAGTACCATTCGCCAATTATTTCATCTTCATGTTTAAGTGAACTACGAGCCCCATTGTTAATCCTTTATCGGAAATTATTTGTAACTTGCGACAAGTAGAACAATGAATGGAACAGGTAGACGGTTGAAATCTTTGTATATATTGCTTCTTTATAATCTAAGAAACATATATGCAAAGCATCCAAACAGTACAATTCGCCAATTATTTCATCTTCATGTTTAAGTGAACTACGAGCCCCATTGTTAATCCTTTAAAGGAAATTATTTGTAAATTTCGACAAGTAGAACAATGAATGGATCATGTAGACGGTTGAAATCATTGTATATATTGCTTCTATATAGTCTGCGAAACAAATATGCAAAGCATCCAAACAGTACAATTCGCCACTTTTTTGTTCTTCAAGTTTAAGTGAACAACGAGCCCCATTGTTAATCCTTTAAAGGAAATTATTTGTAAATTTCGACAAGTAGAACAATGATTGGAACACGTAGACGGTTGAAATCTTTGTATATACTGCTTCCATATAGTCTAAGAAACATGTACGCAATGCATGCAAACAGTACAATTCGCCAATATTTGTTCTTCAATTTAAGTGAACTACGATCCCCATTGTTAATCCCTTAACGCAAATTATTTGTAACTTTCGACAAGTAGAACAGTGAATGGAACAGGTAGACGGTTGAAATCTTTGTATATATTGCTTCTATATAGTATAAGAAACATATATGCAAAGCATCCAAACAGTACCATTCGCCAATTTTTTGTTCTTCAAGTTTAAGTGAACAACGAGCCCCAATGGTTAATCCATTATCGGAAATTATTTATAACTTTCGACAAGTAGAACAATGAATGGAACAGGTAGACGGTTGAAATCTTAGTATATATTGCGTCTATATAGTCTAAGAAACATATATGCAAAGCATCCAAACAGTAACAATCGCCAATTTTTTGATCTTCAAGTTTAAGTGAACAGCGAGCCGCATTGATAATCATGAAATGGAAATTATTTGTAACTTTCTACAAGTAGAACAATGAATAGTACGGGTAGACGGGTGAAATCTTTCTATATATTGCTTCTAAATAGTCTAAGAAACATATATGCAAAGCATCCAAACAGTACAATTCGCCAATTTTTTGTTCTTCAAGTTTAAGTGAACTACGAGCCCAATTGTTAATCCTTTAAAGGAAATAATTTGTAAATATCGACAAGTAGAACAATGAATGGATCATGTAGACGGTTGAAATCATTGTATATATTGCTTCTATATAGTCTACGAAACATATATGCAAAGCATCCAAACAGTACAATTCGACAATTTTTTGTTCTTCAAGTTTAAGTGAACTACGAGCCCCATTGTTAATCCTTTAACGGAAATTAATTGTAACTTTCTACAAGTAGAACAATGATTGGAACACGTAGACGGTTGAAATCTTTGTATATATTGCTTCCATATAGTCTAAGAAACATACGCAAAGCATCCAAACAGTACCATTCGCCAATTTTTTGTCCTTCAAGTTTAAGTGAACAATGATCCCCATTGTTAATCCTTTATCGGAAATTATTTGTAACTTTCGACAAGTAGAACAATGAATGGAACAGGTAGACGGTTGAAATCTTTGTATATATTGCTTCTATATAGTCCAAGAAACCTATATGCAAAGCATCCAAACAGTACAATTCGCCAATTTTTTGTTCTTCAAGTTTAAGTGAACAATGTGCCCCAATGGTTAATCCGTTATCGGAAATTATTTGTTAATTTCGACAAGTAGAACAATGAATGGAACAGGTAGACTGTTGAAATCATTGTATATATTGCTTCTATATAGTCTAAGAAACATATATGCAAAGCGTCCAAACAGTACAATTCGCCAATTATTTGATCTTCAAGTTTAAGTGAACTACGAGCCCCATTGTTAATACTTTAACGGAAATTATTTGTAACTTGCGACAAGTAGACCCATGAATGGAACAGGTAGCCGGTTGAAATCAATGTATATATTGCTCCTATATAGTCTAAGAAACATATATGCAAAGCATGCAAACAGTACCATTCGCCAATTTTTCTTTCTTCAAGTTTAAGTGAACAACGAGCCCCAATGGTTAATCCTTTATCGGAAATTATTGTAGGATGGAATGTCGGTAACCGCGATCGCGACCGTACCCGCGTCTGGCGACAGCGGTTACGCGGCAAGAAGGCAACGCCCGCGAACCTAAACAAACGCGTCGCGAAGGCACCGCGCGGGTTTGACGGTTGGGCTGCGAGCGCGCGGCGTTGGAGACGCGTGCGGCCGCCTAAGACCAATGGCGGGTCCTAGCAACGGATGCCAGGGCGTTGACCCGCGAATTTCGGCAACGCGGTGCGGAAACCGTAGGTCGTTGCGAAGGGCGTCAAGAACGGTTGCGGCAGAGTCGACTCGCGACAGGCGGCGAGTACAGGCGAAACGGTTGAGGCGCGGCGAAAGAGTTAAGGCGAGGCGGGCGAAATATAATTAATTTAGTTTCATTTAGTTTAGTTTCAATTAGCTATAATAGTCAATTAAGATTCAAGTAGTGTGTAAGCGTGTAGTTTAGTGTGCCAATATATATATATATTTCGAAGAAACGTGGCAGTACTTATTCGCACCGGATCTCCCCGTATTCTCCACTATCTCTGATCCTACATTATTTGTAACTTTCGACAAGTAGAACAATGAATGGAACAGGTAGACGGTTGAAATCCTTGTATATATTGCGTCTATATAGTCTAAGAAACATATATGCAAAGCATCCAAACAGTACAATTCGCTAATTTATTGTTCTTCAAGTTTAAGTGAACTACGAGCCCCATTGTTAATCCTTTAACGGAAATTAATTGTAACTTTCTACAGGTAGAACAATGAATAGTACAGGTAGACGGGTGAAATCTTTCTATATATTGCTTCTAAATAGTATAAGAAACAAATATGCAAAGCATCCAAACAGTACAATTCGCCAATTATTTGATCTTCAAGTTTAAGTGAACTACGAGCCCCATTGTTAATACTTTAATGGAAATTATTTGTAACTTTCTACAAGTAGAACAAAGAATAGTACAGTTAGACGGGTGAAATCTTTCTATATATTGCATCTAAATAGTCTAAGAAACATACATGCAAAGCATCCAAACGGTACCATTCGCCAATTTTTTGTTCTTCAAGTTTAAGTGAACTACGAGCCCCATTGTTAATCCTTTAAAGGAAATTATTTGTAAATTTCGACAAGTAGAACAATGAATTGAACAGGTAGACTGTTGAAATCATTGTATATATTGCTTCTATATAGTCTAAGAAACATATATGCAAATCATCCAAACAGTACAATTCGCCAATTTCTTGTTCTTCAAGTTTAAGTAAACTACGATTCCCATTGTTAATCCCTTAACGGAAATTATTTCTAACTTTCGACAAGTAGAACAATGAATGGAACAGGTAGACGGTTGAAATCATTGTATATATTGCTTCTATATAGTCTAAAAAACATATCTGCAAATCATCCACACAGTACAATTCGCCAATTATTTGATCTTCAAGTTTAAGTGAACTACGAGCCCCATTGTTAATCCTTTAAAGGAAATTATTTGTAATTTTCGACAAGAAGAACAATGAATGGAACAGGTAGACTGTTGAAATCATTGTATATATTGCTTCTATATAGTCTAAGAAACATATATGCAAAGCATCCAAACAGTACAATTAGCCAATTTTTTGTTCTTCAAGTTTAAGTGAACAATGAGCCCCATTGTTAATCCTTTACCGGAAATTATTTGTAACTTTCGACAAGTAGAACAATGAATGGAACTGGTAGACGGTTGAAATCATTGTATATATTGCTTCTATATAGTCTAAGAAACATATATGCAAAGCATCCAAACAGTACAATTCGACAATTTTTTGTTCTTCAAGTTTAAGTGAACAATGAGCCCCATTGTTAATCCTTTAAAGGAAATTATTTGTAACTTTCGACAAGAAGAACAATGAATGGAACAGGTAGACTGTTGAAATCATTGTATATATTGCTTCTATATAGTCTAAGAAACATATATGCAAAGCATCCAAACAGTACAATTAGCCAATTTTTTGTTCTTCAAGTTTAAGTGAACAATGAGCCCCAATGGTTAATCCGTTATCGGAAATTATTTGTAAATTTCGACAAGTAGAACAACGAGTGGAACAGGTAGACGGTTGAAATCTTTGTATATATTGCTTCCATATAGTCTAAGAAACATATATGCAAAGCATCCAAACAGTACAATTCGCCAATTTTTTGTTCTTCAAGTTTAAGTGAACAATGAGCCCCATTGTTAATCCTTTATCGGAAATTATTTGTAACTTTCGACAAGTAGAACAATGAATATAACATGTAGACGGTTGAAATCTTTGTATATATTGCTTCTATATAGTATAAGAAACATATATGCAAAGCATCCAAACAGTACAATTCGCCAATTTTTTGTTCTTCAAGTTTAAGTGAACTACGAGCCACATTGTTAATCCTTTAACGGAAATTAATTGTAACTTTCTGCAAGTAGAACAATGATTGGAACACGTAGACAGTTGAAATCTTTGTATATATTGCTTCCATATAGTCTAAGAAACATATACGCAAAGCATCCAAACAGTACCATTCGCCAATTTTTTGTCCTTCAAGTTTAAGTGAACAATGATCCCCATTGTTAATCCTTTATCGGAAATTATTTGTAACTTTCGACAAGCAGAACAATGAATGGAACAGGTAGACGGTTGAAATCTTTGTATATATTGCTTCTATATAGTCCAAGAAACCTATATGCAAAGCATCCAAACAGTACAATTCGCCAATTTTTTGTTCTTCAAGTTTAAGTGAACAATGTGCCCCAATGGTTAATCCGTTATCGGAAATTATTTGTTAATTTCGACAAGTAGAACAATGAATGGAACAGGTAGACTGTTGAAATCATTGTATATATTGCTTCTATATAGTCTAAGAAACATATATGCAAAGCGTCCAAACAGTACAATTCGCCAATTATTTGATCTTCAAGTTTAAGTGAACTACGAGCCCCATTGTTAATACTTTAACGGAAATTATTTGTAACTTGCGACAAGTAGACCCATGAATGGAACAGGTAGCCGGTTGAAATCAATGTATATATTGCTCCTATATAGTCTAAGAAACATATATGCAAAGCATGCAAACAGTACCATTCGCCAATTTTTCTTTCTTCAAGTTTAAGTGAACTGCGAGCCCCATTGTTATTCCTTTAAAGGAAATTATTTGTAAATTGCGACAAGTAGAACAATGAATGAATCAGTTAGACGGCTGAAATCAATGTATATATTGCTTCTATATAGTCCAAGAAACCTATATGCAAAGCATCCAAACAGTACAATTCGCCAATTTTTTGTTCTTCAAGTTTAAGTGAACAATGTGCCCCAATGGTTAATCCGTTATCGGAAATTATTTGTTAATTTCGACAAGTAGAACAATGAATGGAACAGGTAGACGGTTGAAATCTTTGTATATATTGCGTCTATATAGTCTAAGAAACATATACGCAAATCATCCAAACAGTACAATTCGCCAATTTCTTGTTCTTCAAGTTTAAGTAAACTACGATTCCCATTGTTAATACTTTAACGGAAATTATTTGTAACTTGCGACAAGTAGAACAATGAATGGAACAGGTAGACGGTTGAAATCTTTGTATATATTGCTTGTTTATAATCTAAGAAACATATATGCAAAGCATCCAAACAGTACAATTCGCCAATTATTTTATCTTCAAGTTTAAGTGAACAATGAGCCCCAATGGTTAATCCGTTATCGGAAATTATTTGTAACTTTCGACAAGTAGAACAATGAATGGAACAGGTAGACGGTTGAAATCTTTGTATATATTGCTTCTATATAGTCTAAGAAACATATATGCAGAGCATCCAAACAGTACCATTCGCCAATTTTTTGTTCTTCAAGTTTAAGTGAACTACGAGCCCCATTGATAATCATGAAATGGAAATTATTTCTAACTTTCTACAAGTAGAACAATGAATAGTACAGTTAGACGGGTGAAATCTTTCTATATATTGCATCTAAATAGTCTAAGAAACATATATGCAAAGCATCCAAACAGTACCATTCGCCAATTTTTTGTTCTTCAAGTTTAAGTGAACTACGTGCCCCATTGTTAATCCTTTAAAGGAAATTATTTGTAAATTTCGACAAGTAGAACAATGAATGGAACTGGTAGACGGTTGAAATCATTGTATATATTGCTTCTATATAGTCTAAGAAACATATATGCAAAGCATCCAAACAGTACAATTCGACAATTTTTTGTTCTTCAAGTTTAAGTGAACAATGAGCCCCATTGTTAATCCTTTAAAGGAAATTATTTGTAACTTTCGACAAGAAGAACAATGAATGGAACAGGTAGACTGTTGAAATCATTGTATATATTGCTTCTATATAGTCTAAGAAACATATATGCAAAGCATCCAAACAGTACAATTAGCCAATTTTTTGTTCTTCAAGTTTAAGTGAACAATGAGCCCCAATGGTTAATCCGTTATCGGAAATTATTTGTAACTTTCGACAAGTAGAACAATGAATGGAACAGGTAGACGGTTGAAATCCTTGTATATATTGCGTCTATATAGTCTAAGAAATATATATGCAAAGCATCCAAACAGTACAATTCGCCAATTTATTGTTCTTCAAGTTTAAGTGAACAACGAGCCCCATTGTTAATCCTTTAAAGGAAATTATTTGTAAATTTCGACAAGTAGAACAATGATTGGAACACGTAGACGGTTGAAATCTTTGTATATATTGCATCCATATAGTCTAAGAAACATGTACGCAAAGCATCCAAACCGTACCATTCGCCAATTTTTTGTTCTTCAAGTTTAAGTGAACAATGAGCCCCAATGGTTAATCCTTTATCGGAAATTATTTGTAATTTTCGACAAGTAGAACAATGAATGGAACAGGTAGACGGTTGAAATCATTGTATATATTGCTTCTATATAGTCTAAGAAACATATATGCAAAGCATCCAAACAGTACAATTAGCCAATTTTTTGTTCTTCAAGTTTAAGTGAACAATGAGCCCCAATGGTTAATCCGTTATCGGAAATTATTTGTAACTTTCGACAAGTAGAACAATGAATGGAACAGGTAGACGGTTGAAATCTTTGTATATATTGCTTCTATATAGTCTAACAAACTTATATGCAAAGCATCTAAACAGTAACATCCGCCAATTTTTTTATCTTCAAGTTTAAGTGAACAATGAGCCCCAATGGTTAATCCGTTATCGGAAATTATTTGTAAATTGCGACAAGTAGAACAACGAGTGGAACAGGTAGACGGTTGAAATCTTTGTATATATTGCTTCCATATAGTCTAAGAAACATATATGCAAAGCGTCCAAACAGTACAATTCGCCAATTATTTGATCTTCAAGTTTAAGTGAACTACGAGCCCCATTGTTAATACTTTAACGGAAATTATTTGTAACTTGCGACAAGTAGACCCATGAATGGAACAGGTAGCCGGTTGAAATCAATGTATATATTGCTCCTATATAGTCTAAGAAACATATATGCAAAGCATGCAAACAGTACCATTCGCCAATTTTTCTTTCTTCAAGTTTAAGTGAACAACGAGCCCCAATGGTTAATCCTTTATCGGAAATTATTGTAGGATGGAATGTCGGTAACCGCGATCGCGACCGTACCCGCGTCTGGCGACAGCGGTTACGCGGCAAGAAGGCAACGCCCGCGAACCTAAACAAACGCGTCGCGAAGGCACCGCGCGGGTTTGACGGTTGGGCTGCGAGCGCGCGGCGTTGGAGACGCGTGCGGCCGCCTAAGACCAATGGCGGGTCCTAGCAACGGATGCCAGGGCGTTGACCCGCGAATTTCGGCAACGCGGTGCGGAAACCGTAGGTCGTTGCGAAGGGCGTCAAGAACGGTTGCGGCAGAGTCGACTCGCGACAGGCGGCGAGTACAGGCGAAACGGTTGAGGCGCGGCGAAAGAGTTAAGGCGAGGCGGGCGAAATATAATTAATTTAGTTTCATTTAGTTTAGTTTCAATTAGCTATAATAGTCAATTAAGATTCAAGTAGTGTGTAAGCGTGTAGTTTAGTGTGCCAATATATATATATATATTTCGAAGAAACGTGGCAGTACTTATTCGCACCGGATCTCCCCGTATTCTCCACTATCTCTGATCCTACATTATTTGTAACTTTCGACAAGTAGAACAATGAATGGAACAGGTAGACGGTTGAAATCCTTGTATATATTGCGTCTATATAGTCTAAGAAACATATATGCAAAGCATCCAAACAGTACAATTCGCTAATTTATTGTTCTTCAAGTTTAAGTGAACTACGAGCCCCATTGTTAATCCTTTAACGGAAATTAATTGTAACTTTCTACAGGTAGAACAATGAATAGTACAGGTAGACGGGTGAAATCTTTCTATATATTGCTTCTAAATAGTATAAGAAACAAATATGCAAAGCATCCAAACAGTACAATTCGCCAATTATTTGATCTTCAAGTTTAAGTGAACTACGAGCCCCATTGTTAATACTTTAATGGAAATTATTTGTAACTTTCTACAAGTAGAACAATGAATAGTACAGTTAGACGGGTGAAATCTTTCTATATATTGCATCTAAATAGTCTAAGAAACATATATGCAAAGCATCCAAACAGTACCATTCGCCAATTTTTTGTTCTTCAAGTTTAAGTGAACTACGAGCCCCATTGTTAATCCTTTAAAGGAAATTATTTGTAAATTTCGACAAGTAGAACAATGAATTGAACAGGTAGACTGTTGAAATCATTGTATATATTGCTTCTATATAGTCTAAGAAACATATATGCAAATCATCCAAACAGTACAATTCGCCAATTTCTTGTTCTTCAAGTTTAAGTAAACTACGATTCCCATTGTTAATCCCTTAACGGAAATTATTTCTAACTTTCGACAAGTAGAACAATGAATGGAACAGGTAGACGGTTGAAATCATTGTATATATTGCTTCTATATAGTCTAAAAAACATATCTGCAAATCATCCACACAGTACAATTCGCCAATTATTTGATCTTCAAGTTTAAGTGAACTACGAGCCCCATTGTTAATCCTTTAAAGGAAATTATTTGTAACTTTCGACAAGAAGAACAATGAATGGAACAGGTAGACTGTTGAAATCATTGTATATATTGCTTCTATATAGTCTAAGAAACATATATGCAAAGCATCCAAACAGTACAATTAGCCAATTTTTTGTTCTTCAAGTTTAAGTGAACAATGAGCCCCATTGTTAATCCTTTACCGGAAATTATTTGTAACTTTCGACAAGTAGAACAATGAATGGAACTGGTAGACGGTTGAAATCATTGTATATATTGCTTCTATATAGTCTAAGAAACATATATGCAAAGCATCCAAACAGTACAATTCGACAATTTTTTGTTCTTCAAGTTTAAGTGAACAATGAGCCCCATTGTTAATCCTTTAAAGGAAATTATTTGTAACTTTCGACAAGAAGAACAATGAATGGAACAGGTAGACTGTTGAAATCATTGTATATATTGCTTCTATATAGTCTAAGAAACATATATGCAAAGCATCCAAACAGTACAATTAGCCAATTTTTTGTTCTTCAAGTTTAAGTGAACAATGAGCCCCAATGGTTAATCCGTTATCGGAAATTATTTGTAAATTTCGACAAGTAGAACAATGAATTGAACAGGTAGACTGTTGAAATCATTGTATATATTGCTTCTATATAGTCTAAGAAACATATATGCAAATCATCCAAACAGTACAATTCGCCAATTTCTTGTTCTTCAAGTTTAAGTAAACTACGATTCCCATTGTTAATCCCTTAACGGAAATTATTTCTAACTTTCGACAAGTAGAACAATGAATGGAACAGGTAGACGGTTGAAATCATTGTATATATTGCTTCTATATAGTCTAAGAAACATATATGCAAAGCATCCAAACAGTACAATTAGCCAATTTTTTGTTCTTCAAATTTAAGTGAACTACGAGCCCCATTGTTAATCCTTTAAAGGAAATTATTTGTAAATTTCGACAAGTAGAACAATGAATTGAACAGGTAGACTGTTGAAATCATTGTATATATTGCTTCTATATAGTCTAAGAAACATATATGCAAATCATCCAAACAGTACAATTCGCCAATTTCTTGTTCTTCAAGTTTAAGTAAACTACGATTCCCATTGTTAATCCCTTAACGGAAATTATTTCTAACTTTCGACAAGTAGAACAATGAATGGTACAGGTAGACGGTTGAAATCATTGTATATATTGCTTCTATATAGTCTAAGAAACATATCTGCAAATCATCCACACAGTACAATTCGCCAATTATTTGATCTTCAAGTTTAAGTGAACTACGAGCCCTATTGTTAATACTTTAACGGAAATTATTTGTAACTTGCGACAAGTAGAAAAATGAATGGAACAGGTAGCCGGTTGAAATCAATATATATATTGCTTCTATATAGTCTAATAAACATATATGCAAAGCATCCAAACAGTACCATTCGGCAATTTTTTGTTCTTCAAGTTTAAGTGAACTACGAGCCCCATTGTTAATCCTTTATAGGAAATTATTTGTAAATTTCGACAAGTAGAACAATGAATGGAACAGGTAGACGGTTGAATTCTTTGTATATATTGCTTCTATATAGTCTAAGAAGCATATATGCAAAGCATCCAAACAGTACCATTCGCCAATTTTTTGTTCTTCAAGTTTAAGTGAACTACGAGCCCCATTGATAATCATGAAATGGAAATTATTTGTAACTTTCTACAAGTAGAACAATGAATAGTACAGGTAGACGGGTGAAATCTTTCTATAAATTGCATCTAAATAGTCTAAGAAACATATATGCAAAGCATCCAAACAGTACCATTCGCCAATTTTTTGTTCTTCAAGTTTAAGTGAACTACGAGCCCCATTGTTAATCCTTTAAAGGAAATTATTTGTAAATTTCGACAAGTAGAACAATGAATTGAACAGGTAGACTGTTGAAATCATTGTATATATTGCTTCTATATAGTCTAAGAAACATATATGCAAATCATCCAAACAGTACCATTCTCCAATTTTTTGTCCTTCAAGTTTAAGTGAACAATGAGCCCCATTGTTAATCCTTTATCGGAAATTATATGTAACTTTCGACAAGTAGAACAATGAATGGAACAGGTGGACGGTTGAAATCATTGTATATATTGCTTCTATATAGTCTAAAAAACATATCTGCAAATCATCCACACAGTACAATTCGCCAATTATTTGATCTTCAAGTTTAAGTGAACTACGAGCCCCATTGTTAATACTTTAACGGAAATTATTTGTAACTTGCGACAAGTAGAACAATGTATGGAACAGGTAGACGGTTGAAATCTTTGTATATATTGCTTCTTTATAATCTAAGAAACATATATGCAAAGCATCCAAACAGTACAATTCGCCAATTATTTCATCTTCATGTTTAAGTGAACTACGAGCCCCATTGTTAATCCTTTAAAGGAAATTATTTTTAAATTTCGACAAGTAGAACAATGAATGGATCATGTAGACGGTTGAAATCATTGTATATATTGCTTCTATATAGTCTGCGAAACAAATATGCAAAGCATCCAAACAGCACCATTCGCCAATTTTTTGTTCTTCAAGTTTAAGTGAACAATGTGCCCCATTGTTAATCCTTTATCGGAAATTATTTGTAACTTTCGACAAGTAGAACAATGAATGGAACAGGTAGACGGTTGAAATCTTTGTATATATTGCTTCTATATAGTCTAAGAAACATATATGCAAAGCATCCAAACAGTACCATTCGCCAATTTTTTGTTCTTCAAGTTTAAGTGAACTACGAGCCCCATTGATAATCATGAAATGGAAATTATTTGTAACTTTCTACAAGTAGAACAATGAATAGTACAGGTAGACGGGTGAAATCTTTCTATATATTGCATCTAAATAGTCTAAGAAACATATATGCAAAGCATCCAAACAGTACAATTCGCCAATTTTTTGTTCTTCAAGTTTAAGTGAACTACGAACCCCATTGTTAATCCTTTAAAGGAAATTATTTCTAAATTTCGACAAGTAGAACAATGAATGGAACAGGTAGACGGTTGAAATCAATGTATATATTGCTTCTATATAGTCTAAGAAACCTATATGCAAAGCATCTAAACAGTAACAATCGCCAATTGTTTGATCTTCAAGTTTAAGTGAACAGCGAGCCCCATTGATAATCATGAAATGGAAATTATTTGTAACTTTCTACAAGTAGAACAATGAATAGTACAGGTAGACGGGTGAAATCTTTCTATATATTGCTTCTAAATAGTCTAAGAAAAATATATGCAAAGCATCCAAACAGTACCATTCGCCAATTTTTTGTTCTTCAAGTTTAAGTGAACTACGAGCCCCATTGTTAATCCTTTAAAGGAAATTATTTGTAAATTTCGACAAGTAGAACAATGAATTGAACAGGTAGACTGTTGAAATCATTGTATATATTGCTTCTATATAGTCTAAGAAACATATATGCAAATCATCCAAACAGTACCATTCTCCAATTTTTTGTCCTTCAAGTTTAAGTGAACAATGAGCCCCATTGTTAATCCTTTATCGGAAATTATATGTAACTTTCGACAAGTAGAACAATGAATGGAACAGGTGGACGGTTGAAATCATTGTATATATTGCTTCTATATAGTCTAAAAAACATATCTGCAAATCATCCACACAGTACAATTCGCCAATTATTTGATCTTCAAGTTTAAGTGAACTACGAGCCCCATTGTTAATACTTTAACGGAAATTATTTGTAACTTGCGACAAGTAGAACAATGTATGGAACAGGTAGACGGTTGAAATCTTTGTATATATTGCTTCTTTATAATCTAAGAAACATATATGCAAAGCATCCAAACAGTACAATTCGCCAATTATTTCATCTTCATGTTTAAGTGAACTACGAGCCCCATTGTTAATCCTTTAAAGGAAATTATTTTTAAATTTCGACAAGTAGAACAATGAATGGATCATGTAGACGGTTGAAATCATTGTATATATTGCTTCTATATAGTCTGCGAAACAAATATGCAAAGCATCCAAACAGCACCATTCGCCAATTTTTTGTTCTTCAAGTTTAAGTGAACAATGAGCCCCATTGTTAATCCTTTATCGGAAATTATTTGTAACTTTCGACAAGTAGAACAATGAATGGAACAGGTAGACGGTTGAAATCTTTGTATATATTGCTTCTATATAGTCTAAGAAACATATATGCAAAGCATCCAAACAGTACCATTCGCCAATTTTTTGTTCTTCAAGTTTAAGTGAACTACGAGCCCCATTGATAATCATGAAATGGAAATTATTTGTAACTTTCTACAAGTAGAACAATGAATAGTACAGGTAGACGGGTGAAATCTTTCTATATATTGCATCTAAATAGTCTAAGAAACATATATGCAAAGCATCCAAACAGTACAATTCGCCAATTTTTTGTTCTTCAAGTTTAAGTGAACTACGAACCCCATTGTTAATCCTTTAAAGGAAATTATTTCTAAATTTCGACAAGTAGAACAATGAATGGAACAGGTAGACGGTTGAAATCAATGTATATATTGCTTCTATATAGTCTAAGAAACCTATATGCAAAGCATCTAAACAGTAACAATCGCCAATTGTTTGATCTTCAAGTTTAAGTGAACAGCGAGCCCCATTGATAATCATGAAATGGAAATTATTTGTAACTTTCTACAAGTAGAACAATGAATAGTACAGGTAGACGGGTGAAATCTTTCTATATATTGCTTCTAAATAGTCTAAGAAAAATATATGCAAAGCATCCAAATAGTACAATTCGCCATTTTTTTGTTCTTTAAGTTTAAGTGAACTACCAGCCCCATTGTTAATCCTTTAAATGAAATTATTTGTAAATTTCGACAAGTAGAACAATGAATGGATCAGGTAGACGGTTGAAATCATTGTATATATTGCTTCTATATAATCTACGAAACATATATGCAAAGCAACCAAACAGTACAATTCGCCAATTTTTTGTTCTTCAAGTTTAAGTGAACTACGAGCCCCATTGTTAATCCTTTAACGGAAATTAATTGTAACTTTCTACAAGTAGAACAATGATTGGAACACGTAGACGGTTGAAATCTTTGTATATATTGCTTCCATATAGTCTAAGAAACATATATGCAAAGCATCCAAACAGTACCATTCGCCAATTTTTTGTCCTTCAAGTTTAAGTGAACAATGAGCCCCATTGTTAATCCTTTATCGGAAATTATTTGTAACTTTCGACAAGTAGAACAATGAATGGAACAGGTAGACGGTTGAAATCTTTGTATATATTGCGTCTATATAGTCTAAGAAACATATACGCAAAGCATCCAAACAGTACCATTCGCCAATTTTTTGTTCTTCAAGTTTAAGTGAACTACGAGCCCCATTGTTAATCCTTTAAAGGAAATTATTTGTAAATTTCGACAAGTAGAACAATGAATGGAACAGGTAGACGGTTGAAATCAATGTATATATTGCTTCTATATAGTCTAAGAAACATATATGCAAAGCATCCAAACAGTACCATTCGCTAATTATTTCATCTTCATGTTTAAGTGAACTACGAGCCCCATTGTTAATACTTTAACGGAAATTATTTGTAACTTCCGACAAGTAGAACAATGAATGGAACAGGTAGACGGTTGAAATCAATGTATATATTGCTTCTATATAGTCTAAGAAACATATATGCAAAGCATCCAAACAGCACCATCCGCCAATTTTTTGTTCTTCAAGTTTAAGTGAACAATGAGCCCCATTGTTAATCCTTTATCGGAAATTATTTGTAACTTTCGACAAGTAGAACAATGAATGGAACAGGTAGACTGTTGAAATCATTGTATATATTGCTTCTATATAGTCTAAGAAACATATATGCAAAGCGTCCAAACAGTACAATTCGCCAATTATTTGATCTTCAAGTTTAAGTGAACTACGAGCTCCATTGTTAATACTTTAACGGAAATTATTTGTAACTTGCGACAAGTAGAACAATGAATGGAACAGGTAGCCGGTTGAAATCAATGTATATATTGCTTCTAAATAGTCTAAGAAACATATATGCAAAGAATCCAAACAGTACAATTCGCCAATTTTTTGTTCTTCAAGTTTAAGTAAACTACGATCCCCATTGTTAATCCCTTAACGGAAATTATTTGTAACTTTCGACAAGTAGAACATTGAATGGAACAGGTAGACAGGTGAAATTTTTCTATATATTGCTTCTAAATAGTCTAAGAAACACATATGCAAAGCATCCAAACAGCACAATTCGCCAATTTTTTGTTCTTCAAGTTTAAGTGAACTGCGAGCTCCATTGTTAATCCTTTAAAGGAAATTATTTGTAACTTCCGACAAGTAGAACAATGAATGGAACAGGTAGACTGTTGAAATCTTTGTATATATTGCGTCTATATAGTCTAAGAAACATTTATGCAAAGCATCCAAACAGTACCATTCGCCAATTTTTTGTTCTTCAAGTTTAAGTGAACTACGAGCCCCATTGATAATCCTTTAAAGGAAATTATTTGTAAATTTCGACAAGTAGAACAATGAATGGAACAGGTAGACTGTTGAAATCATTGTATATATTGCTTCTATACAGTCTAAGAAACATATATGCAAAGCATCCAAACAGTACAATTCGCCAATTTATTGTTCTTCAAGTTTAAGTGAACAACGAGCCCCATTGTTAATCCTTTAAAGGAAATTATTTGTAAATTTCGACAAGTAGAACAATGAATGGAACAAGTAGACGGTCGAAATCTTTGTATATATTGCTTCTATATAATCTAAGAAACATATATGCAAAGCATCCAAACAGTACCATTCGCCAATTTTTTGTTCTTCAAGTTTAAGTGAACTACGAGCCCCATTGTTAATCCTTTAAAAGAAATTATTTGTAAATTTCGACAAGTAGAACAATGAATGGAACAGGTAGGCTGTTGAAATCATTGTATATATTGCTTCTATATAGTCTAAGAAACATATATGCAAAGCGTCCAAACAGTACAATTCGCCAATTATTTGATCTTCAAGTTTAAGTGAACTACGAGCTCCATTGTTAATACTTTAACGGAAATTATTTGTAACTTGCGACAAGTAGAACAATGAATGGAACAGGTAGCCGGTTGAAATCAATGTATATATTGCTTCTATATAGTCTAAGAAACATATATGCAAAGCATCCAAACAGTACCATTCGCCAATTTTTTGTTCTTCAAGTTTAAGTGAACAACGAGCCCCAATGGTTAATCCTTTATCGGAAATTATTTGTAACTTCCGACAAGTAGAACAATGAATGGAACAGGTAGACTGTTGAAATCTTTGTATATATTGCGTCTATATAGTCTAAGAAACATTTATGCAAAGCATCCAAACAGTACCATTCGCCAATTTTTTGTTCTTCAATTTTAAGTGAACTACGAACCCCATTGATAATCCTTTAAAGGAAATTATTTGTAAATTTCGACAAGTAGAACAATGAATGGAACAGGTAGACTGTTGAAATCATTGTATATATTGCTTCTATATAGTCTAAGAAACATATATGCAAAGCATCCAAACAGTACAATTCGCCAATTTATTGTTCTTCAAGTTTAAGTGAACAACGAGCCCCATTGTTAATCCTTTAAAGGAAATTATTTGTAAATTTCGACAAGTAGAACAATGAATGGAACAAGTAGACGGTCGAAATCTTTGTATATATT
The DNA here is from genome assembly GCA_963989415.1 of Cerceris ruficornis. Taxonomy (NCBI): domain Eukaryota; kingdom Metazoa; phylum Arthropoda; class Insecta; order Hymenoptera; family Crabronidae; genus Cerceris; species Cerceris ruficornis. Next base: position 627,760 of record CAXDIW010000481.1, on the reverse strand, counting down.
GCTTCTATATAATCTAAGAAACATATATGCAAAGCATCCAAACAGTACCATTCGCCAATTTTTTGTTTTTCAAGTTTAAGTGAACTACGAGCCCCATTGTTAATCCTTTAAAAGAAATTATTTGTAAATTTCGACAAGTAGAACAATGAATGGAACAGGTAGACTGTTGAAATCATTGTATATATTGCTTCTATATAGTCTAAGAAACATATATGCAAAGCGTCCAAACAGTACAATTCGCCAATTATTTGATCTTCAAGTTTAAGTGAACTACGAGCTCCATTGTTAATACTTTAACGGAAATTATTTGTAAATTGCGACAAGTAGAACAATGAATGGAACAGGTAGCCGGTTGAAATCAATGTATATATTGCTTCTAAATAGTCTAAGAAACATATATGCAAAGAATCCAAACAGTACAATTCGCCAATTTTTTGTTCTTCAAGTTTAAGTGAACTACGAGCCCCATTGTCAATCCTTTAAAGGAAATTATTTGTAACTTCCGACAAGTAGAACAATGAATGGAACAGGTAGACTGTTGAAATCTTTGTATATATTGCGTCTATATAGTCTAAGAAACATTTATGCAAAGCATCCAAACAGTACCATTCGCCAATTTTTTGTTCTTCAAGTTTAAGTGAACTACGAGCCCCAGTGATAATCCTTTAAAGGAAATTATTTGTAAATTTCGACAAGTAGAACAATGAATGGAACAGGTAGACTGTTGAAATCATTGTATATATTGCTTCTATACAGTCTAAGAAACATATATGCAAAGCATCCAAACAGTACAATTCGCCAATTTATTGTTCTTCAAGTTTAAGTGAACAACGAGCCCCATTGTTAATCCTTTAAAGGAAATTATTTGTAAATTTCGACAAGTAGAACAATGAATGGAACAAGTAGACGGTCGAAATCTTTGTATATATTGCTTCTATATAATCTAAGAAACATATATGCAAAGCATCCAAACAGTACCATTCGCCAATTTTTTGTTCTTCAAGTTTAAGTGAACTACGAGCCCCATTGTTAATCCTTTAAAAGAAATTATTTGTAAATTTCGACAAGTAGAACAATGATTGGAACAGGTAGGCTGTTGAAATCATTGTATATATTGCTTCTATATAGTCTAAGAAACATATATGCAAAGCGTCCAAACAGTACAATTCGCCAATTATTTGATCTTCAAGTTTAAGTGAACTACGAGCTCCATTGTTAATACTTTAACGGAAATTATTTGTAACTTGCGACAAGTAGAACAATGAATGGAACAGGTAGCCGGTTGAAATCAATGTATATATTGCTTCTAAATAGTCTAAGAAACATATATGCAAAGAATCCAAACAGTACAATTCGCCAATTTTTTGTTCTTCAAGTTTAAGTGAACTACGAGCCCCATTGTCAATCCTTTAAAGGAAATTATTTGTAAATTTCGACAAGTAGAACAATGAATGGAACAGGTAGACTGTTGAAATCATTGTATATATTGCTTCTATATAGTCTAAGAAACATATATGCAAAGCATCCAAACAGTACAATTCGCCAATTTATTGTTCTTCAAGTTTAAGTGAACAACGAGCCCCATTGTTAATCCTTTAAAGGAAATTATTTGTAAATTTCGACAAGTAGAACAATGAATGGAACAAGTAGACGGTCGAAATCTTTGTATATATTGCTTCTATATAATCTAAGAAACATATATGCAAAGCATCCAAACAGTACCATTCGCCAATTTTTTGTTCTTCAAGTTTAAGTGAACTACGAGCCCCATTGTTAATACTTTAAAAGAAATTATTTGTAAATTTCGACTAGTAGAACAATGAATGGAACAGGTAGACTGTTGAAATCATTGTATATATTGCTTCTATATAGTCTAAGAAACATATATGCAAAGCGTCCAAACAGTACAATTCGCCAATTATTTGATCTTCAAGTTTAAGTGAACTACGAGATCCATTGTTAATACTTTAACGGAAATTATTTGTAACTTGCGACAAGTAGAACAATGAATGGAACAGGTAGCCGGTTGAAATCAATGTATATATTGCTTCTAAATAGTCTAAGAAACATATATGCAAAGAATCCAAACAGTACAATTCGCCAATTTTTTGTTCTTTAAGTTTAAGTGAACTACGAGCCCAATTGTTAATCCTTTAAAGGAAATTATTTGTAAATATCGACAAGTAGAACAATGAATGGATCATGTAGACGGTTGAAGTCATTGTATATATTGCTTCTATATAGTCTACGAAACATGTACGCAAAGCATCCAAACAGTACCATTCGCCAATTTTTTGTTCTTCAAGTTTAAGTGAACTACGAGCCCCATTGTTAATCCTTTAAAAGAAATTATTTGTAAATTTCGACAAGTAGAACAATGAATGGAACAGGTAGGCTGTTGAAATCATTGTATATATTGCTTCTATATAGTCTAAGAAACATATATGCAAAGCGTCCAAACAGTACAATTCGCCAATTATTTGATCTTCAAGTTTAAGTGAACTACGAGCTCCATTGTTAATACTTTAACGGAAATTATTTGTAACTTGCGACAAGTAGAACAATGAATGGAACAGGTAGCCGGTTGAAATCAATGTATATATTGCTTCTAAATAGTCTAAGAAACATATATGCAAAGAATCCAAACAGTACAATTCGCCAATTTTTTGTTCTTCAAGTTTAAGTGAACTACGAGCCCCATTGTCAATCCTTTAAAGGAAATTATTTGTAAATTTCGACAAGTAGAACAATGAATGGAACAGGTAGACTGTTGAAATCATTGTATATATTGCTTCTATATAGTCTAAGAAACATATATGCAAAGCATCCAAACAGTACAATTCGCCAATTTATTGTTCTTCAAGTTTAAGTGAACAACGAGCCCCATTGTTAATCCTTTAAAGGAAATTATTTGTAAATTTCGACAAGTAGAACAATGAATGGAACAAGTAGACGGTCGAAATCTTTGTATATATTGCTTCTATATAATCTAAGAAACATATATGCAAAGCATCCAAACAGTACCATTCGCCAATTTTTTGTTCTTCAAGTTTAAGTGAACTACGAGCCCCATTGTTAATACTTTAAAAGAAATTATTTGTAAATTTCGACTAGTAGAACAATGAATGGAACAGGTAGACTGTTGAAATCATTGTATATATTGCTTCTATATAGTCTAAGAAACATATATGCAAAGCGTCCAAACAGTACAATTCGCCAATTATTTGATCTTCAAGTTTAAGTGAACTACGAGATCCATTGTTAATACTTTAACGGAAATTATTTGTAACTTGCGACAAGTAGAACAATGAATGGAACAGGTAGCCGGTTGAAATCAATGTATATATTGCTTCTAAATAGTCTAAGAAACATATATGCAAAGAATCCAAACAGTACAATTCGCCAATTTTTTGTTCTTTAAGTTTAAGTGAACTACGAGCCCAATTGTTAATCCTTTAAAGGAAATTATTTGTAAATATCGACAAGTAGAACAATGAATGGATCATGTAGACGGTTGAAGTCATTGTATATATTGCTTCTATATAGTCTACGAAACATGTACGCAAAGCATCCAAACAGTACCATTCGCCAATTTTTTGTTCTTCAAGTTTAAGTGAACTACGAGCCCCATTGTTAATCCTTTAAAAGAAATTATTTGTAAATTTCGACAAGTAGAACAATGAATGGAACAGGTAGGCTGTTGAAATCATTGTATATATTGCTTCTATATAGTCTAAGAAACATATATGCAAAGCGTCCAAACAGTACAATTCGCCAATTATTTGATCTTCAAGTTTAAGTGAACTACGAGCTCCATTGTTAATACTTTAACGGAAATTATTTGTAACTTGCGACAAGTAGAACAATGAATGGAACAGGTAGCCGGTTGAAATCAATGTATATATTGCTTCTAAATAGTCTAAGAAACATATATGCAAAGAATCCAAACAGTACAATTCGCCAATTTTTTGTTCTTCAAGTTTAAGTGAACTACGAGCCCCATTGTCAATCCTTTAAAGGAAATTATTTGTAAATTTCGACAAGTAGAACAATGAATGGAACAGGTAGACTGTTGAAATCATTGTATATATTGCTTCTATATAGTCTAAGAAACATATATGCAAAGCATCCAAACAGTACAATTCGCCAATTTATTGTTCTTCAAGTTTAAGTGAACAACGAGCCCCATTGTTAATCCTTTAAAGGAAATTATTTGTAAATTTCGACAAGTAGAACAATGAATGGAACAAGTAGACGGTCGAAATCTTTGTATATATTGCTTCTATATAATCTAAGAAACATATATGCAAAGCATCCAAACAGTACCATTCGCCAATTTTTTGTTCTTCAAGTTTAAGTGAACTACGAGCCCCATTGTTAATACTTTAAAAGAAATTATTTGTAAATTTCGACTAGTAGAACAATGAATGGAACAGGTAGACTGTTGAAATCATTGTATATATTGCTTCTATATAGTCTAAGAAACATATATGCAAAGCGTCCAAACAGTACAATTCGCCAATTATTTGATCTTCAAGTTTAAGTGAACTACGAGCTCCATTGTTAATACTTTAACGGAAATTATTGGTAACTTGCGACAAGTAGAACAATGAATGGAACAGGTAGCCGGTTGAAATCAATGTATATATTGCTTCTAAATAGTCTAAGAAACATATATGCAAAGAATCCAAACAGTACAATTCGCCAATTTTTTGTTCTTTAAGTTTAAGTGAACTACGAGCCCAATTGTTAATCCTTTAAAGGAAATTATTTGTAAATATCGACAAGTAGAACAATGAATGGATCATGTAGACGGTTGAAGTCATTGTATATATTGCTTCTATATAGTCTACGAAACATGTACGCAAAGCATCCAAACAGTACCATTCGCCAATTTTTTGTTCTTCAAGTTTAAGTGAACAACGAGCCCCAATGGTTAATCCTTTATCGGAAATTATTTGTAATTTTCGACAAGTAGAACAATGAATGGAACAGGTAGACGGTTGAAATCTTTGTATATATTGCTTCTATATAATCTAAGAAACATATATGCAAAGCATCTAAACAGTAACAATCGCCAATTTTTTGATCTTCAAGTTTAAGTGAACACCGAGCCCCATTGATAATCATGTAATGGAAATTATTTTTAACTTTCTACAAGTAGAACAATGAATAGTACAGGTAGACGGTTGAAATCTTTGTATGTATTGCTTCTATATAGTCTAAGAAACATATATGCAAAGCATCCAAACAGTACAATTCGCCAATTTTTTGTTCTTCAAGTTTAAGTGAAAAATGAGCCCCATTGTTAATCCTTTATCGGAAATTATTTGTAACTTTCGACAAGTAGAACAATGAATGGAACAGGTAGACGGTTGAAATCTTTGTATATATTGCGTCTATATAGTCTAAGAAACATATAGGCAAAGCATCCAAACAGTACCATTCGCCAATTTTTTGTTCTTCAAGTTTAAGTGAACTACGAGCCCCATTGTTAATCCTTTAAAGGAAATTATTTGTAAATTTCGACAAGTAGAACAATGAATGGAACAGGTAGACGGTTGAAATCAATGTATATATTGCTTCTATATAGTCTAAGAAACATATATGCAAAGCATCCAAAAAGTACCATTCGCCAATTTTTTGTTCTTCAAGTTTAAGTGAACAACGAGCCCCAATGGTTAATCCTTTATCGGAAATTATTTGTAATTTTCGACAAGTAGAACAATGAATGGAACAGGTAGACGGTTGAAATCTTTGTATATATTGCTTCTATATAATCTAAGAAACATATATGCAAAGCATCTAAACAGTAACAATCGCCAATTTTTTGATCTTCAAGTTTAAGTGAACAGCGAGCCCCATTGATAATCATGTAATGGAAATTATTTGTAACTTTCTACAAGTAGAACAATGAATAGTACAGGTAGACGGTTGAAATCTTTGTATATATTGCTTCTATATAGTCTAAGAAACATATATGCAAAGCATCCAAACAGTACAATTCGCCAATTTTTTGTTCTTCAAGTTTAAGTGAACTACGAGCCCCATTGTTAATCCTTTAACGGAAATTAATTGTAACTTTCTACAAGTAGAACAATGATTGGAACACACAGACGGTTGAAATCTTTGTATATATTGCTTCTATATAGTCTAAGAAACATATACGCAAAGCATCCAAACAGTACCATTCGCCAATTTTTTGTTCTTCAAGTTTAAGTGAACAATGAGCCCCAATGGTTAATCCTTTATCGGAAATTACTTGTAAATTTCGACAAGTAGAACAATGAATGGAACAGGTAGACTGTTGAAATCATTGTATATATTGCTTCTATATAGTCTAAGAAACATATATGCAAAGCATCCAAACAGTACCATTCGCCAATTTTTTGTTCTTCAAGTTTAAGTGAACTACGAGCCCCATTGTTAATCCTTTAAAGGAAATTATTTGTAATTTGCGACAAGCAGAACAATGAATGGAACAGGTAGCCGGTTGAAATCAATGTATATATTTCTTCTATATAGTCTAAGAAACATATATGCAAAGCATCCAAACAGTACCATTCGCAATTTTTTTGTTCTTCAAGTTTAAGTGAACAACGAGCCCCATTGTTAATACTTTAAAGGAAATTATTTGTAAATTTCGACAAGTAGAACAATGTTGGAACACGTAGACGGTTGAAATCTTTGTATATATTGCTTCCATATAGTCTAAGAAACATGTACGCAAAGCATCCAAATAGTACCATTCGCCAAATTTTTGTTCTTCAAGTTTAAGTGAACAGCGAGCCCCATTGATAATCATGAAATGGAAATTATTTGTAACTTTCTACAAGTAGAACAATGAATAGTACAGGTAGACGGGTGTAATCTTTCTATATATTGCTTCTAAATAGTCTAAGAAACATATATGCAAAGCATCCAAACAGTACAATTCGCCAATTTTTTGTTCTTCAAGTTTAAGTGAACTACGAGCCCCATTGTTAATACTTTAAAGGAAATTATTTGTAAATTTCGACAAGTAGAACAATGAATGGAACAGGTAGACGGTTGAAATCTTTGTATATATTGCTTCTATATAGTCTAAGAAACATATATGCAAAGCGTCCAAACAGTACAATTCGCCAATTATTTGATCTTCAAGTTTAAGTGAACTACGAGCCCCATTGTTAGTACTTTAACGCAAATTATTTGTAACTTGCGACAAGTAGAACAATGAATGGAACAGGTAGCCGGTTGAAATCTTTGTATATATTGCTTCTATATAGTCTAAGAAACATATATGCAAAGCATCCAAACAGTACAATTCGCCAATTTTTTGTTCTTCAAGTTTAAGTGAACAATGAGCCCCAATGGTTAATCCTTTATCGGTAATTATTTGTAACTTTCGACAAGTAGAACAATGAATGGAACAGGTAACCGGTTGAAATCAATGTAAATATTGCGTCTACATAGTCTAAGAAACATATATGCAAAGCATCCAAACAGTACCATTCGCAATTTTTTTGTTCTTCAATTTTAAGTGAACAACGAGCCCCATTGTTAATCCTTTAAAGGAAATTATTTGTAAATTTCGACAAGTAGAACAATGAATGGATCAGGTAGACGGTTTAAGTCTTTGCATACATTGCTTCCATATAGTATTCGAAACATATATGCAAAGCATCCAAACAGTACTATTCGCCAATTTTTTGTTCTTCAAGTTTAAGTGAACAATGAGCCCCAATGGTCAATCCGTTATCGGAAATTATTTGTAACTTTCGACAAGTAGAACAATGAATGGAACAGGTAGACGGTTGAAATCTTTGTATATATTGCTTCTATATAGTCTAAGAAACATATATGCAAAGCATCTAAACAGTACAATTCGCCAATTATTTGATCTTCAAGTTTAAGTGAACTACGAGCCCCATTGTTAGTACTTTAACGGAAATTATTTGTAATTTGCGACAAGTAGAACAATGAATGGAACAGGTAGCCGGTTGAAATCAATGTATATATTTCTTCTATATAGTCTAAGAAACATATATGCAAAGCATCCAAACAGTACCATTCGCAATTTTTTTGTTCTTCAAGTTTAAGTGAACAACGAGCCCCATTGTTAATCTTTAACGGAAATTAATTGTAACTTTCTACACGTAGAACAATGATTGGAACACACAGACGGTTGAAATCTTTGTATATATTGCTTCCATATAGTCTAAGAAACATATATGCAAAGCATCCAAACAGTACCATTCGCCAATTTTTTGTTCTTCAAGTTTAAGTGAAAAATGAGCCCCATTGTTAATCCTTTATCGGAAATTATTTGTAACTTTCGACAAGTAGAACAATGAATGGAACAGGTAGACGGTTGAAATCTTTGTATATATTGCGTCTATATAGTCTAAGAAACATATAGGCAAAGCATCCAAACAGTACCATTCGCCAATTTTTTGTTCTTCAAGTTTAAGTGAACTACGAGCCCCATTGTTAATCCTTTAAAGGAAATTATTTGTAAATTTCGACAAGTAGAACAATGAATGGAACAGGTAGACGGTTGAAATCAATGTATATATTGCTTCTATATAGTCTAAGAAACATATATGCAAAGCATCCAAAAAGTACCATTCGCCAATTTTTTGTTCTTCAAGTTTAAGTGAACAACGAGCCCCAATGGTTAATCCTTTATCGGAAATTATTTGTAATTTTCGACAAGTAGAACAATGAATGGAACAGGTAGACGGTTGAAATCTTTGTATATATTGCTTCTATATAATCTAAGAAACATATATGCAAAGCATCTAAACAGTAACAATCGCCAATTTTTTGATCTTCAAGTTTAAGTGAACAGCGAGCCCCATTGATAATCATGTAATGGAAATTATTTGTAACTTTCTACAAGTAGAACAATGAATAGTACAGGTAGACGGTTGAAATCTTTGTATATATTGCTTCTATATAGTCTAAGAAACATATATGCAAAGCATCCAAACAGTACAATTCGCCAATTTTTTGTTCTTCAAGTTTAAGTGAACTACGAGCCCCATTGTTAATCCTTTAACGGAAATTAATTGTAACTTTCTACAAGTAGAACAATGATTGGAACACACAGACGGTTGAAATCTTTGTATATATTGCTTCTATATAGTCTAAGAAACATATACGCAAAGCATCCAAACAGTACCATTCGCCAATTTTTTGTTCTTCAAGTTTAAGTGAACAATGAGCCCCAATGGTTAATCCTTTATCGGAAATTACTTGTAAATTTCGACAAGTAGAACAATGAATGGAACAGGTAGACTGTTGAAATCATTGTATATATTGCTTCTATATAGTCTAAGAAACATATATGCAAAGCATCCAAACAGTACCATTCGCCAATTTTTTGTTCTTCAAGTTTAAGTGAACTACGAGCCCCATTGTTAATCCTTTAAAGGAAATTATTTGTAATTTGCGACAAGCAGAACAATGAATGGAACAGGTAGCCGGTTGAAATCAATGTATATATTTCTTCTATATAGTCTAAGAAACATATATGCAAAGCATCCAAACAGTACCATTCGCAATTTTTTTGTTCTTCAAGTTTAAGTGAACAACGAGCCCCATTGTTAATCCTTTAAAGGAAATTATTTGTAAATTTCGACAAGTAGAACAATGTTGGAACACGTAGACGGTTGAAATCTTTGTATATATTGCTTCCATATAGTCTAAGAAACATGTACGCAAAGCATCCAAACAGTACCATTCGCCAAATTTTTGTTCTTCAAGTTTAAGTGAACAGCGAGCCCCATTGATAATCATGAAATGGAAATTATTTGTAACTTTCTACAAGTAGAACTATGAATAGTACAGGTAGACGGTTGAAATCTTTGTATATATTGCTTCTATATAGTCTAAGAAACATATATGCAAAGCATCCAAACAGTACAATTCGCCAATTTTTTGTTCTTCAAGTTTAAGTGAACTACGAGCCCCATTGTTAATACTTTAAAGGAAATTATTTGTAAATTTCGACAAGTAGAACAATGAATGGAACAGGTAGACGGTTGAAATCTTTGTATATATTGCTTCTATATAGTCTAAGAAACATATATGCAAAGCGTCCAAACAGTACAATTCGCCAATTATTTGATCTTCAAGTTTAAGTGAACTACGAGCCCCATTGTTAGTACTTTAACGCAAATTATTTGTAACTTGCGACAAGTAGAACAATGAATGGAACAGGTAGCCGGTTGAAATCAATGTATATATTTCTTCTATATAGTCTAAGAAACATATATGCAAAGCATCCAAACAGTACCATTCGCAATTTTTTTGTTCTTCAAGTTTAAGTGAACAACGAGCCCCATTGTTAATCCTTTAAAGGAAATTATTTGTAAATTTCGACAAGTAGAACAATGTTGGAACACGTAGACGGTTGAAATCTTTGTATATATTGCTTCCATATAGTCTAAGAAACATGTACGCAAAGCATCCAAACAGTACCATTCGCCAAATTTTTGTTCTTCAAGTTTAAGTGAACAGCGAGCCCCATTGATAATCATGAAATGGAAATTATTTGTAACTTTCTACAAGTAGAACAATGAATAGTACAGGTAGACGGTTGAAATCTTTGTATATATTGCTTCTATATAGTCTAAGAAACATATATGCAAAGCATCCAAACAGTACAATTCGCCAATTTTTTGTTCTTCAAGTTTAAGTGAACTACGAGCCCCATTGTTAATCCTTTAACGGAAATTAATTGTAACTTTCTACAAGTAGAACAATGATTGGAACACACAGACGGTTGAAATCTTTGTATATATTGCTTCTATATAGTCTAAGAAACATATACGCAAAGCATCCAAACAGTACCATTCGCCAATTTTTTGTTCTTCAAGTTTAAGTGAACAATGAGCCCCAATGGTTAATCCTTTATCGGAAATTACTTGTAAATTTCGACAAGTAGAACAATGAATGGAACAGGTAGACTGTTGAAATCATTGTATATATTGCTTCTATATAGTCTAAGAAACATATATGCAAAGCATCCAAACAGTACCATTCGCCAATTTTTTGTTCTTCAAGTTTAAGTGAACTACGAGCCCCATTGTTAATCCTTTAAAGGAAATTATTTGTAATTTGCGACAAGCAGAACAATGAATGGAACAGGTAGCCGGTTGAAATCAATGTATATATTTCTTCTATATAGTCTAAGAAACATATATGCAAAGCATCCAAACAGTACCATTCGCAATTTTTTTGTTCTTCAAGTTTAAGTGAACAACGAGCCCCATTGTTAATCCTTTAAAGGAAATTATTTGTAAATTTCGACAAGTAGAACAATGTTGGAACACGTAGACGGTTGAAATCTTTGTATATATTGCTTCCATATAGTCTAAGAAACATGTACGCAAAGCATCCAAACAGTACCATTCGCCAAATTTTTGTTCTTCAAGTTTAAGTGAACAGCGAGCCCCATTGATAATCATGAAATGGAAATTATTTGTAACTTTCTACAAGTAGAACTATGAATAGTACAGGTAGACGGGTGTAATCTTTCTATATATTGCTTCTAAATAGTCTAAGAAACATATACGCAAAGCATCCAAACAGTACCATTCGCCAATTTTTTGTTCTTCAAGTTTAAGTGAACAATGAGCCCCAATGGTTAATCCTTTATCGGAAATTACTTGTAAATTTCGACAAGTAGAACAATGAATGGAACAGGTAGACTGTTGAAATCATTGTATATATTGCTTCTATATAGTCTAAGAAACATATATGCAAAGCATCCAAACAGTACCATTCGCCAATTTTTTGTTCTTCAAGTTTAAGTGAACTACGAGCCCCATTGTTAATCCTTTAAAGGAAATTATTTGTAATTTGCGACAAGCAGAACAATGAATGGAACAGGTAGCCGGTTGAAATCAATGTATATATTTCTTCTATATAGTCTAAGAAACATATATGCAAAGCATCCAAACAGTACCATTCGCAATTTTTTTGTTCTTCAAGTTTAAGTGAACAACGAGCCCCATTGTTAATCCTTTAAAGGAAATTATTTGTAAATTTCGACAAGTAGAACAATGTTGGAACACGTAGACGGTTGAAATCTTTGTATATATTGCTTCCATATAGTCTAAGAAACATGTACGCAAAGCATCCAAACAGTACCATTCGCCAAATTTTTGTTCTTCAAGTTTAAGTGAACAGCGAGCCCCATTGATAATCATGAAATGGAAATTATTTGTAACTTTCTACAAGTAGAACTATGAATAGTACAGGTAGACGGGTGTAATCTTTCTATATATTGCTTCTAAATAGTCTAAGAAACATATATGCAAAGCATCCAAACAGTACAATTCGCCAATTTTTTGTTCTTCAAGTTTAAGTGAACTACGAGCCCCATTGTTAATACTTTAAAGGAAATTATTTGTAAATTTCGACAAGTAGAACAATGAATGGAACAGGTAGACGGTTGAAATCTTTGTATATATTGCTTCTATATAGTCTAAGAAACATATATGCAAAGCGTCCAAACAGTACAATTCGCCAATTATTTGATCTTCAAGTTTAAGTGAACTACGAGCCCCATTGTTAGTACTTTAACGCAAATTATTTGTAACTTGCGACAAGTAGAACAATGAATGGAACAGGTAGCCGGTTGAAATCAATGTATATATTTCTTCTATATAGTCTAAGAAACATATATGCAAAGCATCCAAACAGTACCATTCGCAATTTTTTTGTTCTTCAAGTTTAAGTGAACAACGAGCCCCATTGTTAATCCTTTAAAGGAAATTATTTGTAAATTTCGACAAGTAGAACAATGTTGGAACACGTAGACGGTTGAAATCTTTGTATATATTGCTTCCATATAGTCTAAGAAACATGTACGCAAAGCATCCAAACAGTACCATTCGCCAAATTTTTGTTCTTCAAGTTTAAGTGAACAGCGAGCCCCATTGATAATCATGAAATGGAAATTATTTGTAACTTTCTACAAGTAGAACAATGAATAGTACAGGTAGACGGTTGAAATCTTTGTATATATTGCTTCTATATAGTCTAAGAAACATATATGCAAAGCATCCAAACAGTACAATTCGCCAATTTTTTGTTCTTCAAGTTTAAGTGAACTACGAGCCCCATTGTTAATCCTTTAACGGAAATTAATTGTAACTTTCTACAAGTAGAACAATGATTGGAACACACAGACGGTTGAAATCTTTGTATATATTGCTTCTATATAGTCTAAGAAACATATACGCAAAGCATCCAAACAGTACCATTCGCCAATTTTTTGTTCTTCAAGTTTAAGTGAACAATGAGCCCCAATGGTTAATCCTTTATCGGAAATTACTTGTAAATTTCGACAAGTAGAACAATGAATGGAACAGGTAGACTGTTGAAATCATTGTATATATTGCTTCTATATAGTCTAAGAAACATATATGCAAAGCATCCAAACAGTACCATTCGCCAATTTTTTGTTCTTCAAGTTTAAGTGAACTACGAGCCCCATTGTTAATCCTTTAAAGGAAATTATTTGTAATTTGCGACAAGCAGAACAATGAATGGAACAGGTAGCCGGTTGAAATCAATGTATATATTTCTTCTATATAGTCTAAGAAACATATATGCAAAGCATCCAAACAGTACCATTCGCAATTTTTTTGTTCTTCAAGTTTAAGTGAACAACGAGCCCCATTGTTAATCCTTTAAAGGAAATTATTTGTAAATTTCGACAAGTAGAACAATGTTGGAACACGTAGACGGTTGAAATCTTTGTATATATTGCTTCCATATAGTCTAAGAAACATGTACGCAAAGCATCCAAACAGTACCATTCGCCAAATTTTTGTTCTTCAAGTTTAAGTGAACAGCGAGCCCCATTGATAATCATGAAATGGAAATTATTTGTAACTTTCTACAAGTAGAACTATGAATAGTACAGGTAGACGGGTGTAATCTTTCTATATATTGCTTCTAAATAGTCTAAGAAACATATATGCAAAGCATCCAAACAGTACAATTCGCCAATTTTTTGTTCTTCAAGTTTAAGTGAACTACGAGCCCCATTGTTAATACTTTAAAGGAAATTATTTGTAAATTTCGACAAGTAGAACAATGAATGGAACAGGTAGACGGTTGAAATCTTTGTATATATTGCTTCTATATAGTCTAAGAAACATATATGCAAAGCGTCCAAACAGTACAATTCGCCAATTATTTGATCTTCAAGTTTAAGTGAACTACGAGCCCCATTGTTAGTACTTTAACGCAAATTATTTGTAACTTGCGACAAGTAGAACAATGAATGGAACAGGTAGCCGGTTGAAATCTTTGTATATATTGCTTCTATATAGTCTAAGAAACATATATGCAAAGCATCCAAACAGTACAATTCGCCAATTTTTTGTTCTTCAAGTTTAAGTGAACAATGAGCCCCAATGGTTAATCCTTTATCGGTAATTATTTGTAACTTTCGACAAGTAGAACAATGAATGGAACAGGTAACCGGTTGAAATCAATGTAAATATTGCGTCTACATAGTCTAAGAAACATATATGCAAAGCATCTAAACAGTACAATTCGCCAATTATTTGATCTTCAAGTTTAAGTGAACTACGAGCCCCATTGTTAATACTTTAACGGAAATTATTTGTAACTTGCGACAAGTAGAACAATGAATGGAACAGGTAGACTGTTAAAATCATTGTATATATTGCTTCTATATAATCTAAGAAACATATATGCAAAGCATGCAAACAGTACCATTCGCCAATTTTTTGTTCTTCAAGTTTGAGTGAACAACGAGCCCAATTGATAATCATGAAACGGAAATTATTTGTAACTTTCTACAAGTAGAACAATGAATAGAACAGGTAGACAGTTGAAATCTTTGTATATGTTGCTTCTATATAGTCTATGAAACCTATATGCAAAGCATCCAAACATTACCATTCGCCAATTTTTTGTTCTTCAAGTTTAAGTGTACAATGAGCCCCATTGTTAATCCTTTAACGGAAATTATTTGTAACTTTCGACAAGTAGAACAATGAATGGAACAGGTAGACGGTTGAAATCTTTGTATATATTGCTTCTATATAGTCTAAGAAACATATATGCAAAGCATCTAAACAGTAATATTCGCCAATTTTTTGATCTTCAAGTTTAAGTGTACAATGAGCCCCATTGTTAATCCTTTAACGGAAATTATTTGTAACTTTCGACAAGTAGAACAATGAATGGAACAGGTAGACGGTTGAAATCTTTGTATATATTGCTTCTATATAGTCTAAGAAACATATATGCAAAGCATCTAAACAGTAACATTCGCCAATTTTTTGATCTTCAAGTTTATGTGAACAACGAGCCCCATTGATAATCATGAAATGGAAATTATTTGTAAATTTCTACAAGTAAAACAATGAATAGTACAGGTAGACGGGTGAAATCTTTCTATATATTGCTTCCATATAGTCTAAGAAACATATATGCAAAGAATCCAAACAGTACAATTCGCCAATTTGTTATTCTTCAAGTTTAAGTGAACTACGAGCCCCATTGTTAATACTTTAACGGAAATTATTTGTAACTTTCGACAAGTAGAACAATGAATGGAACAGGTAGACAGTTGAAATCATTGTATATATTGCTTCTATATAGTCTAAAAAACATGTATGCAAAGCATCCAGACAGTACCATTCGCCAATTTTTTGTTCTTCAAGTTTAAGTGTACAATGAGCCCCATTGTTAATCCTTTAACGGAAATTATTTGTAACTTTCGACAAGTAGAACAATGAATGGAACAGGTAGACGGATGAAATCTTTGTATATATTGCTTCTATATAGTCTAAGAAACATATATGCAAAGCATCGAAACAGTACGATTCGCCAACTTATTGTTGTTCAAGTTTAAGTGAACTACGAGCCCCATTGTTAATCCTTTAAAGGAAATTATTTGTAAATTTCGACAAGTAGAACAATGAATGGAACAGGTAGACGGTTGAAATCATTGTATATGTTGCTTCCATATAGTCTAAGAAACATATATGCAAAGCATTTAAACAGTACCATTCGCCATTTTTTTGTTCTTCATGTTTAAGTTAACTACGAGCCCCATTGTTAATCCTTTAAAGGAAATTATTTGTAAATTTCGACAAGTAGAACAATGAATGGATCAGGTAGACTGTTGAAATGATTGTATATATTGCTTCTATATAGTCTCAGAAACATATATGCAAAGCATCCAAACAGTACAATTTGCCAATTTATTGTTCTTCAAGTTTAAGTGAACAACGAGCCCCATTGATAATCATGAAACGGAAATTATTTGTAACTTTCTACAAGTAGAACAATGAATAGAACAGGTAGACGGTTGAAATCTTTGTATATGATGCTTCTATATAGTCTAAGAAACCTATATGCAAAGCATCTAAACAGTAACATTCGCCAATTTTTTGATCTTCAAGTTTGAGTGAACTACGAGCCCCATTGATAATACTTTAACGGAAATTATTTGTAACTTTCGACAAGTAGAACAATGAATGGAACAGGTAGACAGTTGAAATCATTGTATATATTGCTTCTATATAGTCTAAAAAACATGTATGCAAAGCATCCAGACAGTACCATTCGCCAATTTTTTGTTCTTCAAGTTTAAGTGTACAATGAGCCCCATTGTTAATCCTTTAACGGAAATTATTTGTAACTTTCGACAAGTAGAACAATGAATGGAACAGGTAGACGGTTGAAATCTTTGTATATATTGCTTCTATATAGTCTAAGAAACATATATGCAAAGCATCTAAACAGTAACATTCGCCAATTTTTTGATCTTCAAGTTTAAGTGAACAACGAGCCCCATTGATAATCATGAAATGGAAATTATTTGTAACTTTCGACAAGTAGAACAATGAATGGAACAGGTAGACAGTTGAAATCATTGTATATATTGCTTCTATATAGTCTAAAAAACATGTATGCAAAGCATCCAGACAGTACCATTCGCCAATTTTTTGTTCTTCAAGTTTAAGTGTACAATGAGCCCCATTGTTAATCCTTTAACGGAAATTATTTGTAACTTTCGACAAGTAGAACAATGAATGGAACAGGTAGACGGTTGAAATCTTTGTATATATTGCTTCTATATAGTCTAAGAAACATATATGCAAAGCATCGAAACAGTACGATTCGCCAACTTTTTGTTGTTCAAGTTTAAGTGAACTACGAGCCCCATTGTTAATTCTTTAAAGGAAATTATTTGTAAATTTCGACAAGTAGAACAATGAATGGAACAGGTAGACGGTTGAAATCATTGTATATATTGCTTCCATATAGTCTAAGAAACATATATGCAAAGCATTCAAACAGTACCATTCGCCATTTTTTTGTTCTTCATGTTTAAGTGAACTACGAGCCCCATTGTTAATCCTTTAAAGGAAATTATTTGTAAATTTCGACAAGTAGAACAATGAATGGATCAGGTAGACAGTTGAAATCATTGTATATATTGCTTCCATATAGTCTAAGAAACATATATGAAAAGCATCCAAACAGTACCATTCGCCAATTTTTTGTTCTTCATGTTTAAGTGAACAATGAGCCCCATTGTTGATCCTTTATCGGAAATTATTTGTAACTTTCGACAACTAGAACAATGAATGGAACAGGTAGACGGTTGAAATCTTTGTATATATTGCTTCTATATAGTCTAAGAAGCATATATGCAAAGCATGCAAACAGTACCATTTGCCAATTTTTTGTTCTTCAAGTTTAAGTGAACAACAAGCCCCATTGTTAATCATGAAACGGGAATTATTTGTAACTTTCTACAAGTAGAACAATGAATAGAACAGGTATACGGGTGAAATCTTTCTATATGTTGCGTCTGTATAGTCTAAGAAACATATATGCAAAGCATCCAAACAGTAACATCCGCCAATTTTTTGTTCTTCAAGTTTAAGTAAATTACGAGCCCCATTGTTAATCCTTTAACGGAAATTATTTGTAACTTTCGACAAGTAGAACAATGAATGGAACAGGTAGACGGTTGAAATCATTGTGTATATTGCTTCCATATAGTCTATGAAACATATATGCAAAGCATCCAAACAGTACAATTCGCGAATTTATTGTTCTTCAAGTATAAGTGAACAAAGAGCCCCATTGATAATCATGAAAGGGAAATTATTTGTAACTTTCTACAAGTAGAACAATGAATAGAACAGGTAGACTGTTGAAATCTTTGTATACATTGCTTCTATATAGTCTAAGAAACATATATGCAAAGCATGCAAACAGTACCATTGGCCAATTTTTTGTTCTTCAAGTTTAAGTGAACATCAAGCCCCATTGATAATCATGAAACGGAAATTATTTGTAACTTTCTACAAGTAGAACAATGAATAGAACAGGTAGACTGTTGAAATCTTTGTATACATTGCTTCTATATAGTCTAAGAAACATATATGCAACGCATCCAAACAGTACCATTTGCCAATTTCTTGTTCTTCAAGTTTAAGTGAACAATGAGCCCCATTGTTAATCCTTTATCGGAAATTATTTGTAAATTTCGACAAGGAGAACAATGAATGGAACAGGCAGACGGTTGAAATCTTTGTATATATTGCTTCTATATAGTCTAAGAAAGATATATGCAAAGCATCCAAACAGTACCATTCGCCAATTTTTTGGTCTTCAAGTTTAAGTGAACAATGAGCCCCATTGTTAATCCTTTATCGGATATTATTTGTAAATTTCGACAAGTAGAACAATGAATAGAACAGGTAGACAGTTGAAATCATTGTATATATAGCCTCTATATAGTCTAAGAAACATATATGCAAAGCATCCAAACAGTACCATTCGCCAATTTATTGCTCTTCAAGTTTCAGTGAACAACGAGCCCCATTGTTAATCCTTTAAAGGAAATTATTTGTAAATTTCGACAAGTAGAACAATGAATGGAACAGGTAGACGGTTGAAATCCTTGTATATATTGCGTCTATATAGTCTAAGAAACATATATGCAAAGCATCCAAACAGTACCATTCGCCAATTTTTTGTTCTTCAAGTTTGAGTGAACTACGAGCCCCATTGTTAATCCTTTAAAGGAAATTATTTGTAAATTTCGACAAGTAGAACATTGAATGGAACAGGTAGACTGTTGAAATCATTGTATATATTGCTTCTGTATAGTCTAAGAAACATATATGCAAAGCATCCAAACAGTACCATTCATCAATTTTTTGTTCTTCAAGTTTAAGTGAACAACGAGCCCCATTGTTAATCCTTTAAAGGAAATTATTCGTAAATTTCGACAAGTAGAAAAATGAATGGAACTGGTAGACTGTTGAAATCTTTGTATATACTGCTTCTATATACTCTAAGAAACATATATGCAAAGCATCCAAACAGTACAATTCGCCAATTTTTGGTTCTTCAAGTTTAAGTGAACTGCGAGCCCCATTGTTATTCCTTTAAAGGAAATTATTTGTAAATTGCGACAAGTAGAACAATGAATGGATCAGTTAGACGGCTGAAATCAATGTATATATTGCTTCTATATAATCTACGAAACATATATGCACAGCATCCAAACAGTACAATTCGCCAATTTTTTGTTCTTCAAGTTTAAGTGAACTACGAGCCCCATTGTTAATCCTTTAACGGAAATTAATTGTAACTTTCTACAAGTAGAACAATGATTGGAACACGTAGACGGTTGAAATCTTTGTATATATTGCTTCCATTTAGTCTAAGAAACATGTACGCAAAGCATCCAAACAGTACCATTCGCCAATTTATTGTTCTTCAAGTTTCAGTGAACAACGAGCCCCATTGTTAATCCTTTAAAGGAAATTATTTGTAAATTTCGACAAGTAGAACAATGAATGGAACAGGTAGACGGTTGAAATCTTTGTATATATTGCTTCTATATAATCTAAGAAACATATATGCAAAGCATCCAAACAGTACCATTCGCCAATTTTTTGTTCTTCAATTTTAAGTGATCTACGAGCCCCATTGTTAATCCTTTAAAGGAAATTATTTGTAAATTTCGACAAGTAGAACAATGAATAGAACAGGTAGACAGTTGAAATCATTGTATATATAGCTTCTATATAGTCTAAGAAACATATATGCAAAGCATCCAAACAGTACCATTCGCCAATTTATTGCTCTTCAAGTTTCAGTGAACAACGAGCCCCATTGTTAATCCTTTAAAGGAAATTATTTGTAAATTTCGAAAGTAGAACAATGAATGGAACAGGTAGACGGTTGAAATCCTTGTATATATTGCGTCTATATAGTCTAAGGAACATATATGCAAAGCATCCAAACAGTACCATTCGCCAATTTTTTGTTCTTCAAGTTTAAGTGAACTACGAGCCCCATTGTTAATCCTTTAAAGGAAATTATTTGTAAATTTCGACAAGTAGAACAATGAATGGAACAGGTAGACTGTTGAAATCATTGTATATATTGCTTCTGTATAGTCTAAGAAACATATATGCAAAGCATCCAAACAGTACCATTCATCAATTTTTTGTTCTTCAAGTTTAAGTGAACAATGAGCCCCATTGTTAATCCTTTAAAGGAAATTATTCGTAAATTTCGACAAGTAGAACAATGAACGGAACAGGTAGACTGTAGAAATCTTTGTATATACTGCTTCTATATACTCTAAGAAACATATATGCAAAGCATCCAAACAGTACAATTCGTCAATTTTTGGTTCTTCAAGTTTAAGTGAACTGCGAGCCCCATTGTTATTCCTTTAAAGGAAATTATTTGTAAATTGCGACAAGTAGAACAATGAATGGATCAGTTAGACGGCTGAAATCAATGTATATATTGCTTCTATATAATCTACGAAACATATATGCATAACATCCAAACAGTACAATTCGCCAATTTTTTGTTCTTCAAGTTTAATTGAACTACGAGCCCCATTGTTAATCCTTTAACGGAAATTAATTGTAACTTTCTACAAGTAGAACAATGATTGGAACACGTAGACGGTTGAAATCTTTGTATATATTGCTTCCATTTAGTCTAAGAAACATGTACGCAAAGCATCCAAACAGTACCATTCGCCAATTTATTGTTCTTCAAGTTTCAGTGAACAACGAGCCCCATTGTTAATACTTTAAAGGAAATTATTTGTAAATTTCGACAAGTAGAACAATGAATGGAACAGGTAGACGGTTGAAATCTTTGTATATATTGCTTCTATATAATCTAAGAAACATATATGAAAAGCATCCAAACAGTACCATTCGCCAATTTTTTGTTCTTCAATTTTAAGTGATCTACGAGCCCCATTGTTAATCCTTTAAAGGAAATTATTTGTAAATTTCGACAAGTAGAACAATGAATGGAACAGGTAGACTGTTGAAATCATTGTATATATTGCTTCTGTATAGTTTAAGAAACATATATGCAAAGCGTCCAAACAGTACAATTCGCCAATTATTTGATCTTCAAGTTTAAGTGAACTACGAGCCCCATTGTTAATACTTTATCGGTAATTATTTGTAACTTTCGACAAGTAGAACAATGAATGGAACAGGTAGACGGTTGAAATCTTTGTATATATTGCTTCTATATAGTCTAAGAAACATATATGCAAAGCATCCAAACAGTACCATTCGCCCATTTTTTGGTCTTCAAGTTTAAGTGAACAATGAGCCCCATTGTTAATCCTTTATCGGATATTATTTGTAAATTTCGACAAGTAGAACAATGAATAGAACAGGTAGACGGTTGAAATCATTGTATATATAGCTTCTATATAGTCTAAGAAACATATATGCATAGCATCCAAACAGTACAATTCGCCAATTTTTTGTTTTTCAAGTTTAAGTGAACAATGAGCCCCAATGGTTAATCCTTTATCGGAAATTACTTGTAATTTTCGACAAGTAGAACAATGAATGGAACAGGTAGACGGTTGAAATCTTTGTATATATTGCTTCTATATAATCTAAGAAACATATATTCAAAGCATCCAAACAGTACCATTCGCCAATTTTTTGTTCTTCAAATTTAAGTGATCTACGAGCCCCATTGTTAATCCTTTAAAGAAAATTATTTGTAAATTTCGGCAAGTAGAACAATGAATGGAACAGGTAGACGGTTGAAATCTTTGTATATATTGCTTCTATATAATCTAAGAAACATATATGCATAGCATCCAAACAGTACAATTCGCCAATTTTTTGTTCTTCAAGTTTAAGTGAACTACGAGCCCCATTGTTAATCCTTTAACGGAAATTAATAGTAACTTTCTACAAGTAGAACAATGAATGGAACAGGTAGACGGTTGAAATCCTTGTATATATTGCGTCTATATAGTCTAAGAAACATATATGCAAAGCATCAAAACAGTACAATTCGCCAATTTATTATTCTTCAAGTTTAAGTGAACAACGAGCCCCATTGTTAATCCTTTAAAGGAAATTATTTGTAAATTTCGACAAGTAGAACAATGAATGGCACAGGTAAACGGTTGAAATCTTTGTATATATTGCTTCTATATAATCTAAGAAACATATATGCAAAGCATCCAAACTGTACCATTCGCCAATTTTATGTTCTTCAAGTTTAAGTGAACTACGAGCCCCATTGTTAATCCTTTAAAGGAAATTATTAGTAAATTTCGGCAAGTAGAACAATAAATGGAATAGGTAGACGGTTGAAATCAATGTATATATTGCTTCTATATAGTCAAAAGAAACATATATGCAAAGCATCCAAACAGTACAACTCGCCAATTTTTTGTTCTTTAAGTTTAAGTGAACAATGAGCCCCAATGGTTAATCCTTTATCGGTAATTATTTGTAACTTTCGACAAATAGAACAATGAATGGAACAGGTAGACGGTTGAAATCTTTGTATATATTGCTTCTATATAATCTAAGAAACATATATGCATAGCATCCAAACAGTACAATTCGCCAATTTTTTGTTCTTCAAGTTTAAGTGAACTACGAGCCCCATTGTTAATCCTTTAACGGAAATTAATAGTAACTTTCTACAAGTAGAACAATGAATGGAACAGGTAGACGGTTGAAATCCTTGTATATATTGCGTCTATATAGTCTAAGAAACATATATGCAAAGCATCAAAACAGTACAATTCGCCAATTTATTATTCTTCAAGTTTAAGTGAACAACGAGCCCCATTGTTAATCCTTTAAAGGAAATTATTTGTAATTTTCGTCAAGTAGAACAATGAATGGAACAGGTAGACGGTTGAAATCCTTGTATATATTGCGTCTATATAGTCTAAGAAACATATATGCAAAGCATCCAAACAGTACCATTCGCTAATTTTTTGTTCTTCAAGTTTAAGTGAACTACGAGCCCCATTGTTGATCCTTTAAGGGAAATTATTTGTAAATTTCGACAAGTAGAACAATGAATGGAACAGGTAGACTGTTGAAATCATTGTATATATTGCTTCTATATAGTCTAAGAAACATATATACAAAGCATCGAAACAGTACCATTCGCCAATTATTTCATCTTCATGTTTAAGTGAACTACGAGCCCCATTGTTAATCCTTTAAAGGAAATTATTTGTAAATTTCGACAAGTAGAACAATGAATGGAACAGGTAGACGGTTGAATTCTTTGTATATATTGCTTCTATATAGTCTAAGAAACATATATGCAAAGCATCCAAACAGTACAATTCGCCAATTTATTGTTCTTCAAGTTTAAGTGAACAACGAGCCCCATTGTTAATCCTTTAAAGGAAATTATTTCTAAATTTCGACAAGTAGAACAGTGATTGGAACACGTAGACTGTTGAAATCTTTGTATATATTGCTTCCATATAGTCTAAGAAACATGAACGCAAAGCATCCAAACAATACCATTTGCCAATTTTTTGGTCTTCAAGTTTAAGTGAACAATGAGACCCAATGGTTAATCCTTTAACGGAAATTATTTGTAAATTTCGACAAGTAGAACATTGAATGAAACAGGTAGACGGTTGAAATATTTGTATATATTGCTTCTATATAGTATAAGAAACATATATGCAAAGCATCCAAAAACTACAATGCGCCAATTTTTTGTTCTTCAAGTTTAAGTGAACAATGAGCCCCAATGCTTAATCCGTTATCGGAAATTATTTGTAACTTTCGACAAGTAGAACAATGAATGGAACAGGTAGACGGTTGTAATCATTGTATATATTGCTTCTATATAATCTAAGAAACATATATTCAAAGCAACCAAACAGTACAATTCGCCAATTTTTTGCTCTTCAAGTTTAAGTAAACTACGATCCCCATTGTTAATCGCTTAACGGAAATTATTTGTAACTTTCGACAAGTAGAACAATGAATGGAACAGGTAGACGGTTGAAATCATTGTATATATTGCTTCTATATAGTCTAAGAAACATATATGCAAAGCATCCAAATTGTACAATTCGACAATTATTTGTTCTTCAAGTTTAAGTGAACAATTAGCCCCAATGGTTAATCCTTTATCGGAAATTATTTGTAATTTTCGTCAAGTAGAACAATGAATGGAACAGGTAGACGGTTGAAATCATTGTATATATTGCTTCTATATAATCTAAGAAACATATATTCAAAGCATCCAAACAGTACCATTCGCCAATTTTTTGTTCTTCAAGTTTAAGTGATCTACGAGCCCCATTGTTAATCCTTTCTCGGAAATTATTTGTAATTTTCGACAAGTAGAACAATGAATGGAACAGGTAGACGGTGGAAATCTTTGTATATATTGCTTCTATATAATCTAAGAAACATATATGCAAAGCATCTAAACGGTAACAATCGCCAATTTTTTGATCTTCAAGTTTAAGTGAACAGCGAGCCAAATTGATAATCATGAAATGGAAATTATTTGTAACTTTCTACAAGTAGAACAATGAATAGTACAGGTAGACGGGTGAAATCTTTCTATATATTGCTTCTAAATAGTCTAAGAAACATATATGAAAAGCATCCAAACAGTACAATTCGCCAATTATTTCATCTTCATGTTTAAGTGAACTACGAGCCCCATTGTTAAAACTTTAACGGAAATTATTTGTAACTTTCGACAAGTAGAACAATGAATGGCACTGGTAGACGGTTGAAATCTTTTTATATATTGCTTCTATATAGTCTAAGAAACATATATGCAAAGCATCCAAACAGTACCATTCGCCAATTATTTGTTGTTCAAGTTTAAGTGAACAATGAGCCCCAATGGTTAATCCTTTATCGGAAATTACTTGTAATTTTCGACAAGTTGAACAATGAATGGAACAGGTAGACGGTTGAAATCATTGTATATATTGCTTCTATATAGTCTACGAAACATATATGCAAAGCATCCAAACAGTACCATTCGCCAATTTTTTGTTCTTCAAGTTTAAGTGAACTACGAGCCCCATTGTTAATCGCTTAACGGAAATTATTTGTAACTTTCGACAAGTAGAACAATGAATGGAACAGGTAGACGGTTGAAATCATTGTATATATTGCTTCTATATAGTCTAAGAAACATATATGCAAAGCATCCAAATTGTACAATTCGACAATTATTTGTTCTTCAAGTTTAAGTGAACAATTAGCCCCAATGGTTAATCCTTTATCGGAAATTATTTGTAATTTTCGTCAAGTAGAACAATGAATGGAACAGGTAGACGGTTGAAATCATTGTATATATTGCTTCTATATAATCTAAGAAACATATATTCAAAGCATCCAAACAGTACCATTCGCCAATTTTTTGTTCTTCAAGTTTAAGTGATCTACGAGCCCCATTGTTAATCCTTTCTCGGAAATTATTTGTAATTTTCGACAAGTAGAACAATGAATGGAACAGGTAGACGGTGGAAATCTTTGTATATATTGCTTCTATATAATCTAAGAAACATATATGCAAAGCATCTAAACGGTAACAATCGCCAATTTTTTGATCTTCAAGTTTAAGTGAACAGCGAGCCAAATTGATAATCATGAAATGGAAATTATTTGTAACTTTCTACAAGTAGAACAATGAATAGTACAGGTAGACGGGTGAAATCTTTCTATATATTGCTTCTAAATAGTCTAAGAAACATATATGAAGAGCATCCAAACAGTACAATTCGCCAATTATTTCATCTTCATGTTTAAGTGAACTACGAGCCCCATTGTTAAAACTTTAACGGAAATTATTTGTAACTTTCGACAAGTAGAACAATGAATGGAACTGGTAGACGGTTGAAATCTTTTTATATATTGCTTCTATATAGTCTAAGAAACATATATGCAAAGCATCCAAACAGTACCATTCGCCAATTATTTGTTGTTCAAGTTTAAGTGAACAATGAGCCCCAATGGTTAATCCTTTATCGGAAATTACTTGTAATTTTCGACAAGTTGAACAATGAATGGAACAGGTAGACGGTTGAAATCATTGTATATATTGCTTCTATATAGTCTACGAAACATATATGCAAAGCATCCAAACAGTACCATTCGCCAATTTTTTGTTCTTCAAGTTTAAGTGAACTACGAGCCCCATTGTTAATCCTTTAAAGGAAATTATTTGTAACTTTCGACAAGTAGAACAATGAATGGAACAGGTAGACTGTTGAAATCATTGTATATATTGCTTCTATATAGTCTAAGAAACATATATGCAAAGCATCCAAACAGTACAATTCGCCAATTTTTTGTTCTTCAAGTTTAAGTAAACTACGATCCCCATTGTTAATCCATTAACGGAAATTATTTGAAACTGTCGACAAGTAGAACAATGAATGGAACAGGTAGACGGTTGAAATCTTTGTATATATTGCTTCTATATAGTCTAAGAAACATATATGCAAAGCATCCAAATAGTACAATTCGACAATTTTTTGTTCTTCAAGTTTAAGTGAACAATGAGCCCCATTGTTAATCCTTATTGGAAATTATTTGTAACTTTCGACAAGTAGATCAGTGAATGGAACAGGTAGACGGTTGAAATCTTTGTATATATTGCTTCTATATAGTATAAGAAACATATATGCAAAGCATCCAAACAGTACAATTCGCCAATTTTTTGTTCTTCAAGTTTAAG
Source organism: Cerceris ruficornis (assembly GCA_963989415.1). Classification (NCBI taxonomy): domain Eukaryota; kingdom Metazoa; phylum Arthropoda; class Insecta; order Hymenoptera; family Crabronidae; genus Cerceris; species Cerceris ruficornis. The sequence continues at coordinate 600,700 of CAXDIW010000481.1, read as the reverse complement.
TGAACAATGAGCCCCAATGGTTAATCCGTTATCGGAAATTATTTGTAACTTTCGACAAGTAGAACAATGAATGGAACAGGAGGAATGTTGAAATCTTTGTATATATTGCTTCTATATAGTCTTAGAAATATATATGCAAAGCATCCAAACAGTACCATTCGCCAATTTTTTGTTCTTCAAGATTAAGTGAACTACGAGCCCCATTGATAATCATGAAAGGGAAATTATTTGTAACTTTCTACAAGTAGAACAATGAATAGAACAGTTAGACTGTTGAAATCTTTGTATATATTGCTTCTATATAGTTTAAGAAACATATATGCAAAGCATCCAAACAGTACAATTCGCCAATTTATTGTTCTTCAAGTTTAAGTGAACAACGAGCCCCATTGTTAATCCTTTAAATGAAATTATTTGTAAATTTCGACAAGTAGAACAATGAATGGAACAGGTAGACTGTTGAAATCATTGTATATATTGCTTCAGTATAGCCTAAGAAACACATATGCAAAGCATCCAAATAGTACAATTCGACAATTTTTTGTTCTTCAAGTTTAAGTGAACAATGAGCCCCATTGTTAATCCTTTATCGGAAATTATTTGTAACTTTCGACAAGTAGAACAGTGAATGGAACAGGTAGACGGTTGAAATCTTTGTATATATTGCTTCTATATAGTATAAGAAACATATATGCAAAGCATCCAAACAGTACAATTCGCCAATTTTTTGTTCTTCAAGTTTAAGTGAACAATGAGCCCCAATGGTTAATCCGTTATCGGAAATTATTTGTAACTTCCGACAAGTAGAACAATGAATGGAACAGGAGGACTGTTGAAATCTTTGTATATATTGCTTCTATATAGTCTTAGAAATATATATGCAAAGCATCCAAACAGTACCATTCGCCAATTTTTTGTTCTTCAAGATTAAGTGAACTACGAGCCCCATTGATAATCATGAAAGGGAAATTATTTGTAACTTTCTACAAGTAGAACAATGAATAGAACAGTTAGACTGTTGAAATCTTTGTATATATTGCTTCTATATAGTTTAAGAAACATATATGCAAAGCATCCAAACAATACAATTCGCTAATTTATTGTTCTTCAAGTTTAAGTGAACAACGAGCCCCATTGTTAATCCTTTAAAGGAAATTATTTGTAAATTTCGACAAGTAGAACAATGAATGGAACAGGTAGACTGTTGAAATCATTGTATATATTGCTTCAGTATAGCCTAAGAAACATATATGCAAAGCATCCAAATAGTACAATTTGACAATTTTTTGTTCTTCAAGTTTAAGTGAACAATGAGCCCCATTGTTAATCCTTTATCGGAAATTATTTGTAACTTTCGACAAGTAGAACAGTGAATGGAACAGGTAGACGGTTGAAATCTTTGTATATATTGCTTCTATATAGTATAAGAAACATATATGCAAAGCATCCAAACAGTACAATTCGACAATTTTTTGTTCTTCAAGTTTAAGTAAACTACGATCCCCATTGTTAATCCCTTAACGGAAATTATTTGTGACTTTCGACAAGTAGAACAATGAATGGAACAGGTAGACGGTTGAAATCAATGTATATATTGCTTCTATATAGTCTAAGAAACGTATATGCTAAGCATCCAAACAGTACCATTCGCCAATTTTTTGTTCTTCAAATTTAAGTGAACTACGAGCCCCATTGTTAATCCTTTAAAGGATATTATTTGTAAATTTCGACAAGTAGAACAATGAATGGAACAGGTAGACTGTTGAAATCATTGTATATATTGCTTCTATATAGTCTAAGAAACATATATGCATAGCGTCCAAACAGTACAATTCGCCAATTTTTTGCTCTTCAAGTTTAAGTGAACTACGAGCCCCATTGTTAATCCTTTAAAGGAAATTATTTGTAAATTTCGGCAAGTAGAACAATGAATGGAATAGGTAGACGGTTGAAATCATTGTATATATTGCTTCTATATAGTCTAAGAAACATATCTGCAAATCATCCAAACAGTACAATTCGCCAATTTTTTGTTCTTCAAGTTTAAGTGAACTACGAGCCCCATTGTTAATCCTTTAAAGGAAATTATTTGTAAATTTCGACAAGTAGAACAATGAATGGAACAGGTAGACGGTTGAAATCATTGTATATATTGCTTCCATATAGTCTAAGAAACATGTACACAAAGCATCCAAACAGTACCATACTCCAATTTTTTGTTCTTCAAGTTTAAGTAAAATACGATCCCCATTGTTAATCCCTTAACGGAAATTATTTGTAACTTTCGACAAGTAGAACAATGAATGGAACAGGTAGACGGTTGAAATCTTTGTATATATTGCTTCTATATAATCTAAGAAACATATATGCAAAGCATCCAAACAGTACAATTCGCCAATTATTTCATCTTCAAGTTTAAGTGAACTACGAGCCCCATTGTTAATACTTTAACGGAAATTATTTGTAACTTGCGACAAGTAGAACAATGAGTGGAACATTTAGACGGTTGAAATCAATGTATATATTGCTTCTATATAGTCTAAGAAACATATATGCAAATCATCCAAACAGTACCATTCGCCAATTTTTTGTTCTTCAAGTTTAAGTGAACAATGAGCCCCATTGTTAATCCTTTATCGGAAATTATTTGTAACTTTCGACAAGTAGAACAATGAATGGATCAGGTAGACGGTTGAAATCATTGTATATATTGCTTCTATATAGCCTACGAAACACATATGCAAAGCATCCAAACAGTACAATTCGCCAATTTATTGTTCTTCAAGTTTAAGCGAACAACGAGCCCCATTGTTAATCCTTTAAAGGAAATTATTTGTAAATTTCGACAATTAGAACAATGATTGGAACACGTAGACGGTTGAAATCTTTGTATATATTGCTTCTATATAGTCTAAGAAACATATATGCATAGCATCCAAACAGTACAATTCGCCAATTTTTTGTTCTTCAAGTTTAAGTGAACTACGAGCCCCATTGTTAATCCTTTAACGGAAATTAATAGTAACTTTCTACAAGTAGAACAATGAATGGAACAGGTAGACGGTTGAAATCCTTGTATATATTGCGTCTATATAGTCTAAGAAACATATATGCAAAGCATCAAAACAGTACAATTCGCCAATTTATTATTCTTCAAGTTTAAGTGAACAACGAGCCCCATTGTTAATCCTTTAAAGGAAATTATTTGTAAATTTCGACAAGTAGAACAATGAATGGCACAGGTAAACGGTTGAAATCTTTGTATATATTGCTTCTATATAATCTAAGAAACATATATGCAAAGCATCCAAACTGTACCATTCGCCAATTTTATGTTCTTCAAGTTTAAGTGAACTACGAGCCCCATTGTTAATCCTTTAAAGGAAATTATTAGTAAATTTCGGCAAGTAGAACAATAAATGGAATAGGTAGACGGTTGAAATCAATGTATATATTGCTTCTATATAGTCAAAAGAAACATATATGCAAAGCATCCAAACAGTACAACTCGCCAATTTTTTGTTCTTTAAGTTTAAGTGAACAATGAGCCCCAATGGTTAATCCTTTATCGGTAATTATTTGTAACTTTCGACAAATAGAACAATGAATGGAACAGGTAGACGGTTGAAATCTTTGTATATATTGCTTCTATATGATCTAAGAAACATATATGCAAACCATCAAAACAGTAACATTCGCCAATTTTTTGTTCTTCAAGTTTAAGTGAACAACGAGCCCCATTGATAATCATGAAACGGAAATTATTTGTAACTTTCTACAAGTAGAACAATGAATAGAACAGGTAGACGGGTGAAATCTTTCTATATATTGCTTCTAAATAGTCTAAGAAACATATATGCAAAGCATCCAAACAGTACAATTCGCCAATTTTTTGTTCTTCAAGTTTAAGTGAACTACGAGCCCCATTGTTAATCCTTTAAAGGAAATTATTTGTAAATTTCGACAAGTAGAACAATGAATGGATCATGCAGACGGTTGAAATCATTGTATATATTGCTTCCATATAGTCTAAGAAACATGTACGCAAAGCATCCAAACAGTACCATACTCCAATTTTTTGTTCTTCAAGTTTAAGTAAACTATGATCCCCATTGTTAATCCCTTAACGGAAATTATTTGTAACTTTTGACAAGTAGAACAATGAATGGAACAGGTAGACGGTTGAAATCTTTGTATATATTGCTTCTATATAATCTAAGAAACATATATGCAAAGCATCCAAACAGTACAATTCGCCAATTATTTCATCTTCAAGTTTAAGTGAACTACGAGCCCCATTGTTAATACTTTAACGGAAATTATTTGTAACTTGCGACAAGTAGAACAATGAGTGGAACAGGTAGACGGTTGAAATCAATGTATATATTGCTTCTATATAGTCTAAGAAACATATATGCAAATCATCCAAACAGTACCATTCGCCAATTTTTTGTTCTTCAAGTTTAAGTGAACAATGAGCCCCATTGTTAATGCTTTATCGGAAATTATTTGTAACTTTCGACAAGTAGAACAATGAATGGATCAGGTAGACGGTTGAAATCATTGTATATATTGCTTCTATATAGCCTACGAAACACATATGCAAAGCATCCAAACAGTACAATTCGCCAATTTTTTGGTCTTCAAGCTTAAGTGAACTACGAGCCCCATTGTTAATCCCTTAACGGAAATTATTTGTAACTTTCGACAAGTAGAACAATGAATGGAACAGGTAGACGGTTGAAATCTTTGTATATATTGCTTCTATATAATCTAAGAAACATATATGCAAAGCATCCAAACAGTACAATTCGCCAATTATTTCATCTTCAAGTTTAAGTGAACTACGAGCCCCATTGTTAATACTTTAACGGAAATTAATTGTAACTTTCTACAAGTAGAACAATGATTGGAACACGCAGACGGTTGAAATCTTTGTATATATTGCTTCCATATAGTCTAAGAAACATATATGCAAAGCATCCAAACAGTACCATTCGCCAATTTTTTGTTCTTCAAGTTTAAGTGAACAATCAGCCCCAATGGTTAATCCGTTATCGGAAATTATTTGTAACTTTCGACAAGTAGAACAATGAATGGAACAGGTAGACGGTTGAAATCTTTGTATATATTGCTTCTATATAGTCTATGAAACATATATGCAAAGCATCCAAACAGTACCATTCGCCAATTTTTTGTTCTTCAAGTTTAAGTGAACTACGAGCCCCATTGTTAATCCTTTAAAGGAAATTATTTGTAAATTTCGGCAAGTAGAACAATGAATGGAACAGGTACACGGTTGAAATCTTTGTATATATTGCTTCTATATAGTCTAAGAAACATATATGCAAAGCATCCAAACAGTACAATTCGCCAATTTTTTGTTCTCCAAGTTTAAGTAAACTACGATCCCCATAGTTAATCCCTTAACGGAAATTATTTGTGACTTTCGACAACTAGAACAATGCATGGAACAGGTAGACGGTTGAAATCATTGTATATATTGCTTCTATATAGTCTAAGAAACATATATGCAAAGCATCCAAATAGTACAATTCGACAATTTTTTGTTCTTCAAGTTTAAGTGAACAATGAGCCCCATTGTTAATCCTTTATCGGAAATTATTTGTAACTTTCGACAAGTCGAACAGTGAATGGAACAGGTAGACGGTTGAAATCTTTGTATATTTTGCTTCTATATAATCTAAGAAACATATATGCAAAGCATCCAAACAGTACAATTCGCCAATTATTTCATCTTCAAGTTTAAGTGAACTACGAGCCCCATTGTTAATACTTTAACGGAAATTATTTGTAACTTGCGACAAGTAGAACAATGAATGGATCATGTAGACGGTTGAAATCAATGTATATATTGCTTCTATATAGCCTACGAAACATATATGCAAAGCATCCAAACAGTACAATTCGCCAATTTTTTGTTCTTCAAGTTTAAGTGAACTACGAGCCCCATTGTTAATCTTTAACGGAAATTAATTGTAACTTTCTACACGTAGAACAATGATTGGAACACACAGACGGTTGAAATCTTTGTATATATTGCTTCCATATAGTCTAAGAAACATATATGCAAAGCATCCAAACAGTACCATTCGCCAATTTTTTGTTCTTCAAGTTTAAGTGAACAATGAGCCACATTGTTAATCCTTTATCGGAAATTATTTGTAACTTTCGACAAGTAGAACAATGAATGGATCAGGTAGACGGTTGAAATCATTGTATATATTGCTTCTATATAGCCTACGAAACACATATGCAAAGCATCCAAACAGTACAATTCGCCAATTTTTTGGTCTTCAAGCTTAAGTGAACTACGAGCCCCATTGTGAATCCCTTAACGGAAATTATTTGTGACTTCCGACAAGTACAACAATGAATGGAACAGGTAGACGGTTGAAATCTTTGTATATATTGCTTCTATATAGTCTAAGAAACATATATGCAAAGCATCCAAACAGTACCATTCGCCAATTTTTTGTACTTCAAGTTTAAGTGAACTACGAGCCCCATTGTTAATCCTTTAAAGGAAATTATTTGTAAATTTCGACAAGTAGAACAATGAATGGAACAGGTAGACGGTTGAAATCTTTGTATATATTGCTTCTATATAGTCTAAGAAACATATATGCAAAGCATCCAAGCAGTACAATTCGCCAATTATTTGTTCTTCAAGTTTAAGTGAACAATGAGCCCCAATGGTTAATCCTTTATCGGAAATTATTTGTAACTTTCGACAAGTAGAACAATGAATGGAACAGGTAGACGCTTGAAATCTTTGTATATATTACTTCTATATAGTTTAAGAAACATATATGCAAAGCATCCAAACAGTACAATTCGCCAATTTATTGTTCTTCAAGTTTAAGTGAACAATGAGCCCCATTGTTAATTCTTTAAAGGAAATTAATTGTAAATTTCGGCAAGTAGAACAATGAATGGAACAGGTAGACTGTTGAAATCATTGCATATATTGCTTCTATATAGTCTAAGAAACATATATGCAAAGCATCCAAAAAAGTACAATTAGCCAATTTCTTGTTCTTCAAGTTTAAGTAAACTACGATCCCCATTGTTAATCCCTTAACGGAAATTATTTGTAACTTTCGACAAGTAGAACAATGAATGGATCAGGTAGACGGTTGAAATCATTGTATATATTGCTTCTATATAGTTTAAGAAACATATATGCAAAGCATCCAAATAGTACAATTCGACAATTTTTTGTTCTTCAAGTTTAAGTGAACAATTAGCCCCAATGGTTAATCCTTTATCGGAAATTATTTGTAATTTTCGACAAGTAGAACAATGAATGGAACAGGTAGGCGGTTGAAATCTTTGTATATATTGCTTCTATATAATCTAAGAAACATATATGCAAAGCATCCAAACAGTACAAATCGCCAATTATTTCATCTTCATGTTTAAGTGAACTACGAGCCCCATTGTTAAAACTTTAACGGAAATTATTTGTAACTTTCGACAAGTAGAACAATGAATGGAACTGGTAGACGGTTGAAATCTTTTTATATATTGCTTCTATACAGTCTAAGAAACATATATGCAAAGGATCCAAACAGTACCATTCGCCAATTTTTTGTTGTTCAAGTTTAAGTGAACAATGAGCCCCAATGGTTAATCCTTTATCGGAAATTACTTGTAATTTTCGACAAGTAGAACAATGAATGGAACAGGTAGACGGTTGAAATCATTGTATATATTGCTTCTATATAATCTAAGAAACATATATTCAAAGCATCCAAACAGTACCATTCGCCAATTTTTTGTTCTTCAAGTTTAAGTGATCTACGAGCCCCATTGTTAATCCTTTATCGGAAATTATTTGTAATTTTCGACAAGTAGAACAATGAATGGAACAGGTAGACGGTTGAAATCTTTGTATATATTGCTTCTATATAATCTAAGAAACATATATGCAAAGCATCTAAACGGTAACAATCGCCAATTTTTTGATCTTCAAGTTTAAGTGAACAGCGAGCCCCATTGATAATCATGAAATGGAAATTATTTGTAACTTTCTACAAGTAGAACAATGAATAGTACAGGTAGACGGGTGAAATCTTTCTATATATTGCTTCTAAATAGTCTAAGAAACATATATGAAAAGCATCCAAACAGTACAATTCGCCAATTTTTTGTTCTTCAAGTTTAAGTGAACTACGAGCCCCATTGTTAATCCTTTAAAGGAAATTATTTCTAAATTTCGACAAGTAGAACAATGAATGGATCATGTAGACGGTTGAAATCATTGTATATATTGCTTCTATATAGTCTACGAAACATATATGCAAAGCATCCAAACAGTACCATTCGCCAATTTTTTGTTCTTCAAGTTTAAGTGAACTACGAGCCCCATTGTTAATCCTTTAAAGGAAATTATTTGTAACTTTCGACAAGTAGAACAATGAATGGAACAGGAAGACGGTTGAAATCTTTGTATATATTGCTTCTATATAATCTAAGAAACATATATGCAAAGCATCCAAACAGTACCATTCGCCAATTTTTTGTTCTTCAAGTTTAAGTGAACTACGAGCCCCATTGTTAATCCTTTAAAGGAAATTATTTGTAAATTTCGACAAGTAGAACAATGAATGGATCATGTAGACGGTTGGAATCATTGTATATATAGCTTCTATATAGTCTAAGAAACATATATGCAAAGCATCCAAACAGTACAATTCGCCAATTTTTTGTTCTTCAACTTTAAGTAAACTACGATCCCCATTGTTAATCCCTTAACGGAAATTATTTGAAACTGTCGACAAGTAGAACAATGAATGGAACAGGTAGACGGTTGAAATCATTGTATATATTGCTTCTATATAGTCTAAGAAACATATATGCAAAGCATCCAAATAGTACAATTCGACAATTTTTTGTTCTTCAAGTTTAAGTGAACAATCAGCCCCACTGTTAATCCCTTAACGGAAATTATTTGTAACTTTCGACAAGTAGAACAATGAATGGAACAGGTAGACGGTTGAAATCATTGTATATATTGCTTCTATATAGTTTAAGAAACATATATGCAAAGCATCCAAATAGTACAATTCGACAATTTTTTGTTCTTCAAGTTTAAATGAACAATTAGCCCCAATGGTTCATCCTTTATCGGAAATTATTTGTAATTTTCGACAAGTAGAACAATGAATGGAACAGGTAGGCGGTTGAAATCTTTGTATATATTGCTTCTATATAATCTAAGAAACATATATGCAAAGCATCCAAACAGTACAAATCGCCAATTATTTCATCTTCATGTTTAAGTGAACTACGAGCCCCATTGTTAAAACTTTAACGGAAATTATTTGTAACTTTCGACAAGTAGAACAATGAATGGAACTGGTAGACGGTTGAAATCTTTTTATATATTGCTTCTATATAGTCTAAGAAACATATATGCAAAGGATCCAAACAGTACCATTCGCCAATTTTTTGTTGTTCAAGTTTAAGTGAACAATGAGCCCCAATGGTTAATCCTTTATCGGAAATTAGTTGTAATTTTCGACAAGTAGAACAATGAATGGAACAGGTAGACGGTTGAAATCATTGTATATATTGCTTCTATATAATCTAAGAAACATATATTCAAAGCATCCAAACAGTAGCATTCGCCAATTTTTTGTTCTTCAAGTTTAAGTGATCTACGAGCCCCATTGTTAATCCTTTATCGGAAATTATTTGTAATTTTCGACAAGTAGAACAATGAATGGAACAGGTAGACGGTTGAAATCTTTGTATATATTGCTTCTATATAATCTAAGAAACATATATGCAAAGCATCTAAACGGTAACAATCGCCAATTTTTTGATCTTCAAGTTTAAGTGAACAGCGAGCCCCATTGATAATCATGAAATGGAAATTATGTGTAACTTTCTACAAGTAGAACAATGAATAGTACAGGTAGACGGGTGAAATCTTACTATATATTGCTTCTAAATAGTCTAAGAAACATATATGAAAAGCATCCAAACAGTACAATTCGCCAATTTTTTGTTCTTCAAGTTTAAGTGAACTACGAGCCCCATTGTTAATCCTTTAAAGGAAATTATTTCTAAATTTCGACAAGTAGAACAATGAATGGATCATGTAAACGGTTGAAATCATTGTATATATTGCTTCTATATAGTCTACGAAACATATATGCAAAGCATCCAAACAGTACCATTCGCCAATTTTTTGTTCTTCAAGTTTAAGTGAACTACGAGCCCCATTGTTAATCCTTTAAAGGAAATTATTTGTAACTTTCGACAAGTAGAACAATGAATGGAACAGGTAGACGGTTGAAATCTTTGTATATATTGCTTCTATATAATCTAAGAAACATATATGCAAAGCATCGAAACAGTACCATCCGCCAATTTTTTGTTCTTCAAGTTTAAGTGAACTACGAGCCCCATTGTTAATCCTTTAAAGGAAATTATTTGTAAATTTCGACAAGTAGAACAATGATTGGAACACGTAGACGGTTGAAATCTTTGTATATATTGCTTCCATATAGTCTAAGAAACATATATGCAAAGCATCCAAACAGTACCATTCGCCAATTTTTTGTTCTTCAAGTTTAAGTGAACTGCGAGCCCCATTGTTATTCCTTTAAAGGAAATTATTTGTAAATTGCGACAAGTAGAACAATGAATGGATCAGTTAGACGGCTGAAATCAATGTATATATTGCTTCTATATAATCTACGAAACATATATGCACAGCATCCAAACAGTACAATTCGCCAATTTTTTGTTCTTCAAGTTTAAGTGAACTACGAGCCCCATTGTTAATCCTTTAACGGAAATTAATTGTAACTTTCTACAAGTAGAACAATGATTGGAACACGTAGACGGTTGAAATCTTTGTATATATTGCTTCCATTTAGTCTAAGAAACATGTACGCAAAGCATCCAAACAGTACCATTCGCCAATTTATTGTTCTTCAAGTTTCAGTGAACAACGAGCCCCATTGTTAATCCTTTAAAGGAAATTATTTGTAAATTTCGACAAGTAGAACAATGAATGGAACAGGTAGACGGTTGAAATCTTTGTATATATTGCTTCTATATAATCTAAGAAACATATATGCAAAGCATCCAAACAGTACCATTCGCCAATTTTTTGTTCTTCAATTTTAAGTGATCTACGAGCCCCATTGTTAATCCTTTAAAGGAAATTATTTGTAAATTTCGACAAGTAGAACAATGAATAGAACAGGTAGACAGTTGAAATCATTGTATATATAGCTTCTATATAGTCTAAGAAACATATATGCAAAGCATCCAAACAGTACCATTCGCCAATTTATTGCTCTTCAAGTTTCAGTGAACAACGAGCCCCATTGTTAATCCTTTAAAGGAAATTATTTGTAAATTTCGACAAGTAGAACAATGAATGGAACAGGTAGACGGTTGAAATCTTTGTATATATTGCTTCTATATAATCTAAGAAACATATATGCAAAGCATCCAAACAGTACCATTCGCCAATTTTTTGTTCTTCAATTTTAAGTGATCTACGAGCCCCATTGTTAATCCTTTAAAGGAAATTATTTGTAAATTGCGACAAGTAGAACAATGAATGGATCAGGTAGACGGTTGAAATCATTGTATATATTGCTTCTATATAGCCTACGAAACACATATGCAAAGCATCCAAACAGTACAATTCGCCAATTTTTTGGTCTTCAAGCTTAAGTGAACTACGAGCCCCATTGTGAATCCCTTAACGGAAATTATTTGTGACTTTCGACAAGTAGAACAATGAATGGAACAGGTAGACGGTTGAAATCATTGTATATATTGCTTCTATATAGTCTAAGAAACATATATGCAAAGCATCCAAACAGTACAATTCGCCAATTTTTTGTTCTTCAAGTTTAAGTGAACAATGAGCCCCAATGCTTAATCCGTTATCGGAAATTATTTGTAACTTCCGACAAGTACAACAATGAATGGAACAGGTAGACGGTTGAAATCTTTGTATATATTGCTTCTATATAGTCTAAGAAACATATATGCAAAGCATCCAAACAGTACCATTCGCCAATTTTTTGTACTTCAAGTTTAAGTGAACTACGAGCCCCATTGTTAATCCTTTAAAGGAAATTATTTGTAAATTTCGACAAGTAGAACAATGAATGGAACAGGTAGACGGTTGAAATCTTTGTATATATTGCTTCTATATAGTCTAAGAAACATATATGCAAAGCATCCAAGCAGTACAATTCGCCAATTATTTGTTCTTCAAGTTTAAGTGAACAATGAGCCCCAATGGTTAATCCTTTATCGGAAATTATTTGTAACTTTCGACAAGTAGAACAATGAATGGAACAGGTAGACGCTTGAAATCTTTGTATATATTGCTTCTATATAGTTTAAGAAACATATATGCAAAGCATCCAAACAGTACAATTCGCCAATTTATTGTTCTTCAAGTTTAAGTGAACAATGAGCCCCATTGTTAATTCTTTAAAGGAAATTAATTGTAAATTTCGGCAAGTAGAACAATGAATGGAACAGGTAGACTGTTGAAATCATTGCATATATTGCTTCTATATAGTCTAAGAAACATATATGCAAAGCATCCAAAAAAGTACAATTAGCCAATTTCTTGTTCTTCAAGTTTAAGTAAACTACGATCCCCATTGTTAATCCCTTAACGGAAATTATTTGTAACTTTCGACAAGTAGAACAATGAATGGATCAGGTAGACGGTTGAAATCATTGTATATATTGCTTCTATATAGTTTAAGAAACATATATGCAAAGCATCCAAATAGTACAATTCGACAATTTTTTGTTCTTCAAGTTTAAGTGAACAATTAGCCCCAATGGTTAATCCTTTATCGGAAATTATTTGTAATTTTCGACAAGTAGAACAATGAATGGAACAGGTAGGCGGTTGAAATCTTTGTATATATTGCTTCTATATAATCTAAGAAACATATATGCAAAGCATCCAAACAGTACAAATCGCCAATTATTTCATCTTCATGTTTAAGTGAACTACGAGCCCCATTGTTAAAACTTTAACGGAAATTATTTGTAACTTTCGACAAGTAGAACAATGAATGGAACTGGTAGACGGTTGAAATCTTTTTATATATTGCTTCTATACAGTCTAAGAAACATATATGCAAAGGATCCAAACAGTACCATTCGCCAATTTTTTGTTGTTCAAGTTTAAGTGAACAATGAGCCCCAATGGTTAATCCTTTATCGGAAATTACTTGTAATTTTCGACAAGTAGAACAATGAATGGAACAGGTAGACGGTTGAAATCATTGTATATATTGCTTCTATATAATCTAAGAAACATATATTCAAAGCATCCAAACAGTACCATTCGCCAATTTTTTGTTCTTCAAGTTTAAGTGATCTACGAGCCCCATTGTTAATCCTTTATCGGAAATTATTTGTAATTTTCGACAAGTAGAACAATGAATGGAACAGGTAGACGGTTGAAATCTTTGTATATATTGCTTCTATATAATCTAAGAAACATATATGCAAAGCATCTAAACGGTAACAATCGCCAATTTTTTGATCTTCAAGTTTAAGTGAACAGCGAGCCCCATTGATAATCATGAAATGGAAATTATTTGTAACTTTCTACAAGTAGAACAATGAATAGTACAGGTAGACGGGTGAAATCTTTCTATATATTGCTTCTAAATAGTCTAAGAAACATATATGAAAAGCATCCAAACAGTACAATTCGCCAATTTTTTGTTCTTCAAGTTTAAGTGAACTACGAGCCCCATTGTTAATCCTTTAAAGGAAATTATTTCTAAATTTCGACAAGTAGAACAATGAATGGATCATGTAGACGGTAGAAATCATTGTATATATTGCTTCTATATAGTCTACGAAACATATATGCAAAGCATCCAAACAGTACCATTCGCCAATTTTTTGTTCTTCAAGTTTAAGTGAACTACGAGCCCCATTGTTAATCCTTTAAAGGAAATTATTTGTAACTTTCGACAAGTAGAACAATGAATGGAACAGGAAGACGGTTGAAATCTTTGTATATATTGCTTCTATATAATCTAAGAAACATATATGCAAAGCATCCAAACAGTACCATTCGCCAATTTTTTGTTCTTCAAGTTTAAGTGAACTACGAGCCCCATTGTTAATCCTTTAAAGGAAATTATTTGTAAATTTCGACAAGTAGAACAATGAATGGATCATGTAGACGGTTGGAATCATTGTATATATAGCTTCTATATAGTCTAAGAAACATATATGCAAAGCATCCAAACAGTACAATTCGCCAATTTTTTGTTCTTCAACTTTAAGTAAACTACGATCCCCATTGTTAATCCCTTAACGGAAATTATTTGAAACTGTCGACAAGTAGAACAATGAATGGAACAGGTAGACGGTTGAAATCATTGTATATATTGCTTCTATATAGTCTAAGAAACATATATGCAAAGCATCCAAATAGTACAATTCGACAATTTTTTGTTCTTCAAGTTTAAGTGAACAATCAGCCCCACTGTTAATCCCTTAACGGAAATTATTTGTAACTTTCGACAAGTAGAACAATGAATGGAACAGGTAGACGGTTGAAATCATTGTATATATTGCTTCTATATAGTTTAAGAAACATATATGCAAAGCATCCAAATAGTACAATTCGACAATTTTTTGTTCTTCAAGTTTAAATGAACAATTAGCCCCAATGGTTCATCCTTTATCGGAAATTATTTGTAATTTTCGACAAGTAGAACAATGAATGGAACAGGTAGGCGGTTGAAATCTTTGTATATATTGCTTCTATATAATCTAAGAAACATATATGCAAAGCATCCAAACAGTACAAATCGCCAATTATTTCATCTTCATGTTTAAGTGAACTACGAGCCCCATTGTTAAAACTTTAACGGAAATTATTTGTAACTTTCGACAAGTAGAACAATGAATGGAACTGGTAGACGGTTGAAATCTTTTTATATATTGCTTCTATATAGTCTAAGAAACATATATGCAAAGGATCCAAACAGTACCATTCGCCAATTTTTTGTTGTTCAAGTTTAAGTGAACAATGAGCCCCAATGGTTAATCCTTTATCGGAAATTAGTTGTAATTTTCGACAAGTAGAACAATGAATGGAACAGGTAGACGGTTGAAATCATTGTATATATTGCTTCTATATAATCTAAGAAACATATATTCAAAGCATCCAAACAGTAGCATTCGCCAATTTTTTGTTCTTCAAGTTTAAGTGATCTACGAGCCCCATTGTTAATCCTTTATCGGAAATTATTTGTAATTTTCGACAAGTAGAACAATGAATGGAACAGGTAGACGGTTGAAATCTTTCTATATATTGCTTCTAAATAGTCTAAGAAACATATATGAAAAGCATCCAAACAGTACAATTCGCCAATTTTTTGTTCTTCAAGTTTAAGTGAACTACGAGCCCCATTGTTAATCCTTTAACGGAAATTAATTGTAACTTTCTACAAGTAGAACAATGATTGGAACACGTAGACGGTTGAAATCTTTGTATATATTGCTTCCATTTAGTCTAAGAAACATGTACGCAAAGCATCCAAACAGTACCATTCGCCAATTTATTGTTCTTCAAGTTTCAGTGAACAACGAGCCCCATTGTTAATCCTTTAAAGGAAATTATTTGTAAATTTCGACAAGTAGAACAATGAATGGAACAGGTAGACGGTTGAAATCTTTGTATATATTGCTTCTATATAATCTAAGAAACATATATGCAAAGCATCCAAACAGTACCATTCGCCAATTTTTTGTTCTTTAATTTTAAGTGATCTACGAGCCCCATTGTTAATCCTTTAAAGGAAATTATTTGTAAATTTCGACAAGTAGAACAATGAATAGAACAGGTAGACAGTTGAAATCATTGTATATATAGCTTCTATATAGTCTAAGAAACATATATGCAAAGCATCCAAACAGTACCATTCGCCAATTTATTGCTCTTCAAGTTTCAGTGAACAACGAGCCCCATTGTTAATCCTTTAAAGGAAATTATTTGTAAATTTCGACAAGTAGAACAATGAATGGAACAGGTAGACGGTTGAAATCTTTGTATATATTGCTTCTATATAATCTAAGAAACATATATGCAAAGCATCCAAACAGTACCATTCGCCAATTTTTTGTTCTTCAATTTTAAGTGATCTACGAGCCCCATTGTTAATCCTTTAAAGGAAATTATTTGTAAATTGCGACAAGTAGAACAATGAATGGATCAGGTAGACGGTTGAAATCATTGTATATATTGCTTCTATATAGCCTACGAAACACATATGCAAAGCATCCAAACAGTACAATTCGCCAATTTTTTGGTCTTCAAGCTTAAGTGAACTACGAGCCCCATTGTGAATCCTTTAAAGGAAATTATTTGTAAATTTCGACAAGTAGAACAATGAATGGAACAGGTAGACGATTGAAATCTTTGTATATATTGCTTCTATATAGTCTAAGAAACATATATGCAAAGCATCCAAGCAGTACAATTCGCCAATTATTTGTTCTTCAAGTTTAAGTGAACAATGAGCCCCAATGGTTAATCCTTTATCGGAAATTATTTGTGACTTTCGACAAGTAGAACAATGAATGGAACAGGTAGACGGTTGAAATCATTGTATATATTGCTTCTATATAGTCTAAGAAACATATATGCAAAGCATCCAAACAGTACAATTCGCCAATTTTTTGTTCTTCAAGTTTAAGTGAACAATGAGCCCCAATGCTTAATCCGTTATCGGAAATTATTTGTAACTTCCGACAAGTACAACAATGAATGGAACAGGTAGACGGTTGAAATCTTTGTATATATTGCTTCTATATAGTCTAAGAAACATATATGCAAAGCATCCAAACAGTACCATTCGCCAATTTTTTGTACTTCAAGTTTAAGTGAACAATGAGCCCCATTGTTAATTCTTTAAAGGAAATTAATTGTAAATTTCGGCAAGTAGAACAATGAATGGAACAGGTAGACGGTTGAAATCATTGTATATATTGCTTCTATATAGTTTAAGAAACATATATGCAAAGCATCCAAATAGTACAATTCGACAATTTTTTGTTCTTCAAGTTTAAGTGAACAATTAGCCCCAATGGTTAATCCTTTATCGGAAATTATTTGTAATTTTCGACAAGTAGAACAATGAATGGAACAGGTAGGCGGTTGAAATCTTTGTATATATTGCTTCTATATAATCTAAGAAACATATATGCAAAGCATCCAAACAGTACCATTCGCCAATTTTTTGTTCTTCAAGTTTAAGTGAACAACGAGCCCCATTGTTAATCCTTTAAAGGAAATTATTTGTAAATTTCGACAAGTAGAACAATGAATGGAACAGGTAGACTGTTGAAATCATTGTATATATTGCTTCAGTATAGCCTAAGAAACACATATGCAAAGCATCCAAATAGTACAATTCGACAATTTTTTGTTCTTCAAGTTTCAGTGAACAACGAGCCCCATTGTTAATCCTTTAAAGGAAATTATTTGTAAATTTCGACAAGTAGAACAATGAATGGAACAGGTAGACGGTTGAAATCTTTGTATATATTGCTTCTATATAATCTAAGAAACATATATGCAAAGCATCCAAACAGTACCATTCGCCAATTTTTTGTTCTTCAATTTTAAGTGATCTACGAGCCCCATTGTTAATCCTTTAAAGGAAATTATTTGTAAATTGCGACAAGTAGAACAATGAATGGATCAGGTAGACGGTTGAAATCATTGTATATATTGCTTCTATATAGCCTACGAAACACATATGCAAAGCATCCAAACAGTACAATTCGCCAATTTTTTGGTCTTCAAGCTTAAGTGAACTACGAGCCCCATTGTGAATCCCTTAACGGAAATTATTTGTGACTTTCGACAAGTAGAACAATGAATGGAACAGGTAGACGGTTGAAATCATTGTATATATTGCTTCTATATAGTCTAAGAAACATATATGCAAAGCATCCAAACAGTACAATTCGCCAATTTTTTGTTCTTCAAGTTTAAGTGAACAATGAGCCCCAATGCTTAATCCGTTATCGGAAATTATTTGTAACTTCCGACAAGTACAACAATGAATGGAACAGGTAGACGGTTGAAATCTTTGTATATATTGCTTCTATATAGTCTAAGAAACATATATGCAAAGCATCCAAACAGTACCATTCGCCAATTTTTTGTACTTCAAGTTTAAGTGAACTACGAGCCCCATTGTTAATCCTTTAAAGGAAATTATTTGTAAATTTCTACAAGTAGAACAATGAATAGTACAGGTAGACGGGTGAAATCTTTCTATATATTGCTTCTAAATAGTCTAAGAAACATATATGAAAAGCATCCAAACAGTACAATTCGCCAATTTATTGTTCTTCAAGTTTAAGTGAACAATGAGCCCCATTGTTAATTCTTTAAAGGAAATTAATTGTAAATTTCGGCAAGTAGAACAATGAATGGAACAGGTAGACTGTTGAAATCATTGCATATATTGCTTCTATATAGTCTAAGAAACATATATGCAAAGCATCCAAAAAAGTACAATTAGCCAATTTCTTGTTCTTCAAGTTTAAGTAAACTACGATCCCCATTGTTAATCCCTTAACGGAAATTATTTGTAACTTTCGACAAGTAGAACAATGAATGGATCAGGTAGACGGTTGAAATCATTGTATATATTGCTTCTATATAGTTTAAGAAACATATATGCAAAGCATCCAAATAGTACAATTCGACAATTTTTTGTTCTTCAAGTTTAAGTGAACAATTAGCCCCAATGGTTAATCCTTTATCGGAAATTATTTGTAATTTTCGACAAGTAGAACAATGAATGGAACAGGTAGGCGGTTGAAATCTTTGTATATATTGCTTCTATATAGTCTAAGAAACATATATGCAAAGCATCCAAACAGTACAAATCGCCAATTATTTCATCTTCATGTTTAAGTGAACTACGAGCCCCATTGTTAAAACTTTAACGGAAATTATTTGTAACTTTCGACAAGTAGAACAATGAATGGAACTGGTAGACGGTTGAAATCTTTTTATATATTGCTTCTATACAGTCTAAGAAACATATATGCAAAGGATCCAAACAGTACCATTCGCCAATTTTTTGTTGTTCAAGTTTAAGTGAACAATGAGCCCCAATGGTTAATCCTTTATCGGAAATTACTTGTAATTTTCGACAAGTAGAACAATGAATGGAACAGGTAGACGGTTGAAATCATTGTATATATTGCTTCTATATAATCTAAGAAACATATATTCAAAGCATCCAAACAGTACCATTCGCCAATTTTTTGTTCTTCAAGTTTAAGTGATCTACGAGCCCCATTGTTAATCCTTTATCGGAAATTATTTGTAATTTTCGACAAGTAGAACAATGAATGGAACAGGTAGACGGTTGAAATCTTTGTATATATTGCTTCTATATAATCTAAGAAACATATATGCAAAGCATCTAAACGGTAACAATCGCCAATTTTTTGATCTTCAAGTTTAAGTGAACAGCGAGCCCCATTGATAATCATGAAATGGAAATTATTTGTAACTTTCTACAAGTAGAACAATGAATAGTACAGGTAGACGGGTGAAATCTTTCTATATATTGCTTCTAAATAGTCTAAGAAACATATATGAAAAGCATCCAAACAGTACAATTCGCCAATTTTTTGTTCTTCAAGTTTAAGTGAACTACGAGCCCCATTGTTAATCCTTTAAAGGAAATTATTTCTAAATTTCGACAAGTAGAACAATGAATGGATCATGTAGACGGTTGAAATCATTGTATATATTGCTTCTATATAGTCTACGAAACATATATGCAAAGCATCCAAACAGTACCATTCGCCAATTTTTTGTTCTTCAAGTTTAAGTGAACTACGAGCCCCATTGTTAATCCTTTAAAGGAAATTATTTGTAAATTTCGACAAGTAGAACAATGAATGGAACAGGTAGACTGTTGAAATCATTGTATATATTGCTTCTGTATAGTCTAAGAAACATATATGCAAAGCATCCAAACAGTACCATTCATCAATTTTTTGTTCTTCAAGTTTAAGTGAACAACGAGCCCCATTGTTAATCCTTTAAAGGAAATTATTCGTAAATTTCGACAAGTAGAAAAATGAATGGAACTGGTAGACTGTTGAAATCTTTGTATATACTGCTTCTATATACTCTAAGAAACATATATGCAAAGCATCCAAACAGTACAATTCGCCAATTTTTGGTTCTTCAAGTTTAAGTGAACTGCGAGCCCCATTGTTATTCCTTTAAAGGAAATTATTTGTAAATTGCGACAAGTAGAACAATGAATGGATCAGTTAGACGGCTGAAATCAATGTATATATTGCTTCTATATAATCTACGAAACATATATGCACAGCATCCAAACAGTACAATTCGCCAATTTTTTGTTCTTCAAGTTTAAGTGAACTACGAGCCCCATTGTTAATCCTTTAACGGAAATTAATTGTAACTTTCTACAAGTAGAACAATGATTGGAACACGTAGACGGTTGAAATCTTTGTATATATTGCTTCCATTTAGTCTAAGAAACATGTACGCAAAGCATCCAAACAGTACCATTCGCCAATTTATTGTTCTTCAAGTTTCAGTGAACAACGAGCCCCATTGTTAATCCTTTAAAGGAAATTATTTGTAAATTTCGACAAGTAGAACAATGAATGGAACAGGTAGACGGTTGAAATCTTTGTATATATTGCTTCTATATAATCTAAGAAACATATATGCAAAGCATCCAAACAGTACCATTCGCCAATTTTTTGTTCTTCAATTTTAAGTGATCTACGAGCCCCATTGTTAATCCTTTAAAGGAAATTATTTGTAAATTTCGACAAGTAGAACAATGAATAGAACAGGTAGACAGTTGAAATCATTGTATATATAGCTTCTATATAGTCTAAGAAACATATATGCAAAGCATCCAAACAGTACCATTCGCCAATTTATTGCTCTTCAAGTTTCAGTGAACAACGAGCCCCATTGTTAATCCTTTAAAGGAAATTATTTGTAAATTTCGACAAGTAGAACAATGAATGGAACAGGTAGACGGTTGAAATCTTTGTATATATTGCTTCTATATAATCTAAGAAACATATATGCAAAGCATCCAAACAGTACCATTCGCCAATTTTTTGTTCTTCAATTTTAAGTGATCTACGAGCCCCATTGTTAATCCTTTAAAGGAAATTATTTGTAAATTGCGACAAGTAGAACAATGAATGGATCAGGTAGACGGTTGAAATCATTGTATATATTGCTTCTATATAGCCTACGAAACACATATGCAAAGCATCCAAACAGTACAATTCGCCAATTTTTTGGTCTTCAAGCTTAAGTGAACTACGAGCCCCATTGTGAATCCTTTAAAGGAAATTATTTGTAAATTTCGACAAGTAGAACAATGAATGGAACAGGTAGACGATTGAAATCTTTGTATATATTGCTTCTATATAGTCTAAGAAACATATATGCAAAGCATCCAAGCAGTACAATTCGCCAATTATTTGTTCTTCAAGTTTAAGTGAACAATGAGCCCCAATGGTTAATCCTTTATCGGAAATTATTTGTGACTTTCGACAAGTAGAACAATGAATGGAACAGGTAGACGGTTGAAATCATTGTATATATTGCTTCTATATAGTCTAAGAAACATATATGCAAAGCATCCAAACAGTACAATTCGCCAATTTTTTGTTCTTCAAGTTTAAGTGAACAATGAGCCCCAATGCTTAATCCGTTATCGGAAATTATTTGTAACTTCCGACAAGTACAACAATGAATGGAACAGGTAGACGGTTGAAATCTTTGTATATATTGCTTCTATATAGTCTAAGAAACATATATGCAAAGCATCCAAACAGTACCATTCGCCAATTTTTTGTACTTCAAGTTTAAGTGAACTACGAGCCCCATTGTTAATCCTTTAAAGGAAATTATTTGTAAATTTCGACAAGTAGAACAATGAATGGAACAGGTAGACGGTTGAAATCTTTGTATATATTGCTTCTATATAGTCTAAGAAACATATATGCAAAGCATCCAAGCAGTACAATTCGCCAATTATTTGTTCTTCAAGTTTAAGTGAACAATGAGCCCCAATGGTTAATCCTTTATCGGAAATTATTTGTAACTTTCGACAAGTAGAACAATGAATGGAACAGGTAGACGCTTGAAATCTTTGTATATATTGCTTCTATATAGTTTAAGAAACATATATGCAAAGCATCCAAACAGTACAATTCGCCAATTTATTGTTCTTCAAGTTTAAGTGAACAATGAGCCCCATTGTTAATTCTTTAAAGGAAATTAATTGTAAATTTCGGCAAGTAGAACAATGAATGGAACAGGTAGACGGTTGAAATCATTGTATATATTGCTTCTATATAGTTTAAGAAACATATATGCAAAGCATCCAAATAGTACAATTCGACAATTTTTTGTTCTTCAAGTTTAAGTGAACAATTAGCCCCAATGGTTAATCCTTTATCGGAAATTATTTGTAATTTTCGACAAGTAGAACAATGAATGGAACAGGTAGGCGGTTGAAATCTTTGTATATATTGCTTCTATATAATCTAAGAAACATATATGCAAAGCATCCAAACAGTACAAATCGCTAATTATTTCATCTTCATGTTTAAGTGAACTACGAGCCCCATTGTTAAAACTTTAACGGAAATTATTTGTAACTTTCGACAAGTAGAACAATGAATGGAACTGGTAGACGGTTGAAATCTTTTTATATATTGCTTCTATACAGTCTAAGAAACATATATGCAAAGGATCCAAACAGTACCATTCGCCAATTTTTTGTTGTTCAAGTTTAAGTGAACAATGAGCCCCAATGGTTAATCCTTTATCGGAAATTACTTGTAATTTTCGACAAGTAGAACAATGAATGGAACAGGTAGACGGTTGAAATCATTGTATATATTGCTTCTATATAATCTAAGAAACATATATTCAAAGCATCCAAACAGTACCATTCGCCAATTTTTTGTTCTTCAAGTTTAAGTGATCTACGAGCCCCATTGTTAATCCTTTATCGGAAATTATTTGTAATTTTCGACAAGTAGAACAATGAATGGAACAGGTAGACGGTTGAAATCTTTGTATATATTGCTTCTATATAATCTAAGAAACATATATGCAAAGCATCTAAACGGTAACAATCGCCAATTTTTTGATCTTCAAGTTTAAGTGAACAGCGAGCCCCATTGATAATCATGAAATGGAAATTATTTGTAACTTTCTACAAGTAGAACAATGAATAGTACAGGTAGACGGGTGAAATCTTTCTATATATTGCTTCTAAATAGTCTAAGAAACATATATGAAAAGCATCCAAACAGTACAATTCGCCAATTTTTTGTTCTTCAAGTTTAAGTGAACTACGAGCCCCATTGTTAATCCTTTAAAGGAAATTATTTCTAAATTTCGACAAGTAGAACAATGAATGGATCATGTAGACGGTTGAAATCATTGTATATATTGCTTCTATATAGTCTACGAAACATATATGCAAAGCATCCAAACAGTACCATTCGCCAATTTTTTGTTCTTCAAGTTTAAGTGAACTACGAGCCCCATTGTTAATCCTTTAAAGGAAATTATTTGTAACTTTCGACAAGTAGAACAATGAATGGAACAGGTAGACGGTTGAAATCTTTGTATATATTGCTTCTATATAATCTAAGAAACATATATGCAAAGCATCCAAACAGTACCATTCGCCAATTTTTTGTTCTTCAAGTTTAAGTGAACTACGAGCCCCATTGTTAATCCTTTAAAGGAAATTATTTGTAAATTTCGACAAGTAGAACAATGAATGGATCATGTAGACGGTTGGAATCATTGTATATATAGCTTCTATATAGTCTAAGAAACATATATGCAAAGCATCCAAATAGTACAATTCGACAATTTTTTGTTCTTCAAGTTTAAGTGAACAATCAGCCCCACTGTTAATCCCTTAACGGAAATTATTTGTAACTTTCGACAAGTAGAACAATGAATGGAACAGGTAGACGGTTGAAATCATTGTATATATTGCTTCTATATAGTTTAAGAAACATATATGCAAAGCATCCAAATAGTACAATTCGACAATTTTTTGTTCTTCAAGTTTAAGTGAACAATTAGCCCCAATGGTTCATCCTTTATCGGAAATTATTTGTAATTTTCGACAAGTGGAACAATGAATGGAACAGGTAGGCGGTTGAAATCTTTGTATATATTGCTTCTATATAATCTAAGAAACATATATGCAAAGCATCCAAACAGTACAAATCGCCAATTATTTCATCTTCATGTTTAAGTGAACTACGAGCCCCATTGTTAAAACTTTAACGGAAATTATTTGTAACTTTCGACAAGTAGAACAATGAATGGAACTGGTAGACGGTTGAAATCTTTTTATATATTGCTTCTATATAGTCTAAGAAACATATATGCAAAGGATCCAAACAGTACCATTCGCCAATTTTTTGTTGTTCAAGTTTAAGTGAACAATGAGCCCCAATGGTTAATCCTTTATCGGAAATTATTTGTAATTTTCGACAAGTAGAACAATGAATGGAACAGGTAGACGGTTGAAATCTTTGTATATATTGCTTCTATATAATCTAAGAAACATATATGCAAAGCATCTAAACGGTAACAATCGCCAATTTTTTGATCTTCAAGTTTAAGTGAACAGCGAGCCCCATTGATAATCATGAAATGGAAATTATTTGTAACTTTCTACAAGTAGAACAATGAATAGTACAGGTAGACGGGTGAAATCTTACTATATATTGCTTCTAAATAGTCTAAGAAACATATATGAAAAGCATCCAAACAGTACAATTCGCCAATTTTTTGTTCTTCAAGTTTAAGTGAACTACGAGCCCCATTGTTAATCCTTTAAAGGAAATTATTTCTAAATTTCGACAAGTAGAACAATGAATGGATCATGTAAACGGTTGAAATCATTGTATATATTGCTTCTATATAGTCTACGAAACATATATGCAAAGCATCCAAACAGTACCATTCGCCAATTTTTTGTTCTTCAAGTTTAAGTGAACTACGAGCCCCATTGTTAATCCTTTAAAGGAAATTATTTGTAACTTTCGACAAGTAGAACAATGAATGGAACAGGTAGACGGTTGAACTCTTTGTATATATTGCTTCTATATAATCTAAGAAACATATACGCAAAGCATCCAAACAGTACCATCCGCCAATTTTTTGTTCTTCAAGTTTAAGTGAACTACGAGCCCCATTGTTAATCCTTTAAAGGAAATTATTTGTAAATTTCGACAAGTAGAACAATGATTGGAACACGTAGACGGTTGAAATCTTTGTATATATTGCTTCCATATAGTCTAAGAAACATATATGCAAAGCATCCAAACAGTACCATTCGCCAATTTTTTGTTCTTCAAGTTTAAGTGAACAATGAGCCCCATTGTTAATCCTTTATCGGAAATTATTTGTAAATTTCGACAAGGAGAACAATGAATGGAACAGGCAGACGGCTGAAATCTTTGTATATATTGCTTCTATATAGTCTAAGAAAGATATATGCAAAGCATCCAAACAGTACCATTCGCCAATTTTTGTTCTTCAAATTTAAGTGAACTACGAGCCCCATTGTCAATCCATTAAAGGAAATTATTTGTAAATTTCGACAAGTAGAACAATGAATGGAACAGGTAGACGGTTGAAATCTTTGTATATATTGCTTTTATATAATCTAAGAAACATATATGCAAAGCATCCAAACAGTACCATCCGCCAATTTTTTGTTCTTCAAGTTTAAGTGAACTACGAGCCCCATTGTTAATCCTTTAAAGGAAATTATTTGTAAATTTCGACAAGTAGAACAATGATTGGAACACGTAGACGGTTGAAATCTTTGTATATATTGCTTCCATATAGTCTAAGAAACATATATGCAAAGCATCCAAACAGTACCATTCGCCAATTTTTTGTTCTTCAAGTTTAAGTGAACAATGAGCCCCATTGTTAATCCTTTATCGGAAATTATTTGTAAATTTCGACAAGGAGAACAATGAATGGAACAGGCAGACGGTTGAAATCTTTGTATATATTGCTTCTATATAGTCTAAGAAAGATATATGCAAAGCATCCAAACAGTACCATTCGCCAATTTTTTGGTCTTCAAGTTTAAGTGAACAATGAGCCCCATTGTTAATCCTTTATCGGATATTATTTGTAAATTTCGACAAGTAGAACAATGAATAGAACAGGTAGACAGTTGAAATCATTGTATATATAGCTTCTATATAGTCTAAGAAACATATATGCAAAGCATCCAAACAGTACCATTCGCCAATTTATTGCTCTTCAAGTTTCAGTGAACAACGAGCCCCATTGTTAATCCTTTAAAGGAAATTATTTGTAAATTTCGACAAGTAGAACAATGAATGGAACAGGTAGACGGTTGAAATCTTTGTATATATTGCTTCTATATAATCTAAGAAACATATTTGCAAAGCATCCAAACAGTACAATTCGCCAATTTTTGGTTCTTCAAGTTTAAGTGAACTGCGAGCCCCATTGTTATTCCTTTAAAGGAAATTATTTGTAAATTGCGACAAGTAGAACAATGAATGGATCAGTTAGACGGCTGAAATCAATGTATATATTGCTTCTATATAATCTACGAAACATATATGCACAGCATCCAAACAGTACAATTCGCCAATTTTTTGTTCTTCAAGTTTAAGTGAACTACGAGCCCCATTGTTAATCCTTTAACGGAAATTAATTGTAACTTTCTACAAGTAGAACAATGATTGGAACACGTAGATGGTTGAAATCTTTGTATATATTGCTTCCATTTAGTCTAAGAAACATGTACGCAAAGCATCCAAACAGTACCATTCGCCAATTTATTGTTCTTCAAGTTTCAGTGAACAACGAGCCCCATTGTTAATCCTTTAAAGGAAATTATTTGTAAATTTCGACAAGTAGAACAATGAATGGAACAGGTAGACGGTTGAAATCTTTGTATATATTGCTTCTATATAATCTAAGAAACATATATGCAAAGCATCCAAACAGTACCATTCGCCAATTTTTTGTTCTTCAATTTTAAGTGATCTACGAGCCCCATTGTTAATCCTTTAAAGGAAATTATTTGTAAATTTCGACAAGTAGAACAATGAATAGAACAGGTAGACAGTTGAAATCATTGTATATATAGCTTCTATATAGTCTAAGAAACATATATGCAAAGCATCCAAACAGTACCATTCGCCAATTTATTGCTCTTCAAGTTTCAGTGAACAACGAGCCCCATTGTTAATCCTTTAAAGGAAATTATTTGTAAATTTCGACAAGTAGAACAATGAATGGAACAGGTAGACGGTTGAAATCCTTGTATATATTGCGTCTATATAGTCTAAGGAACATATATGCAAAGCATCCAAACAGTACCATTCGCCAATTTTTTGTTCTTCAAGTTTAAGTGAACTACGAGCCCCATTGTTAATCCTTTAAAGGAAATTATTTGTAAATTTCGACAAGTAGAACAATGAATGGAACAGGTAGACTGTTGAAATCATTGTATATATTGCTTCTGTATAGTCTAAGAAACATATATGCAAAGCATCCAAACAGTACCATTCATCAATTTTTTGTTCTTCAAGTTTAAGTGAACAACGAGCCCCATTGTTAATCCTTTAAAGGAAATTATTCGTAAATTTCGACAAGTAGAACAATGAACGGAACAGGTAGACTGTAGAAATCTTTGTATATACTGCTTCTATATACTCTAAGAAACATATATGCAAAGCATCCAAACAGTACAATTCGCCAATTTTTGGTTCTTCAAGTTTAAGTGAACTGCGAGCCCCATTGTTATTCCTTTAAATGAAATTATTTGTAAATTGCGACAAGTAGAACAATGAATGGATCAGTTAGACGGCTGAAATCAATGTATATATTGCTTCTATATAATCTACGAAACATATATGCATAACATCCAAACAGTACAATTCGCCAATTTTTTGTTCTTCAAGTTTAATTGAACTACGAGCCCCATTGTTAATCCTTTAACGGAAATTAATTGTAACTTTCTACAAGTAGAACAATGATTGGAACACGTAGACGGTTGAAATCTTTGTATATATTGCTTCCATTTAGTCTAAGAAACATGTACGCAAAGCATCCAAACAGTACCATTCGCCAATTTATTGTTCTTCAAGTTTCAGTGAACAACGAGCCCCATTGTTAATACTTTAAAGGAAATTATTTGTAAATTTCGACAAGTAGAACAATGAATGGAACAGGTAGACGGTTGAAATCTTTGTATATATTGCTTCTATATAATCTAAGAAACATATATGCAAAGCATCCAAACAGTACCATTCGCCAATTTTTTGTTCTTCAATTTTAAGTGAACTACGAGCCCCATTGTTAATACTTTATCGGTAATTATTTGTAACTTTCGACAAGTAGAACAATGAATGGAACAGGTAGACGGTTGAAATCTTTGTATATATTGCTTCTATATAGTCTAAGAAACATATATGCAAAGCATCCAAACAGTACCATTCGCCCATTTTTTGGTCTTCAAGTTTAAGTGAACAATGAGCCCCATTGTTAATCCTTTATCGGATATTATTTGTAAATTTCGACAAGTAGAACAATGAATAGAACAGGTAGACGGTTGAAATCATTGTATATATAGCTTCTATATAGTCTAAGAAACATATATGCATAGCATCCAAACAGTACAATTCGCCAATTTTTTGTTTTTCAAGTTTAAGTGAACAATGAGCCCCAATGGTTAATCCTTTATCGGAAATTACTTGTAATTTTCGACAAGTAGAACAATGAATGGAACAGGTAGACGGTTGAAATCTTTGTATATATTGCTTCTATATAATCTAAGAAACATATATTCAAAACATCCAAACAGTACCATTCGCCAATTTTTTGTTCTTCAAATTTAAGTGATCTACGAGCCCCATTGTTAATCCTTTAAAGAAAATTATATGTAAATTTCGACAAGTAGAACAATGAATGGAACAGGTAGACGGTTGAAATCTTTGTATATATTGCTTCTATATAATCTAAGAAACATATATTCAAAGCATCCAAACAGTACAATTCGCCAATTTCTTGTTCCTCAAGATTAAGTAAACTACGATCCCCATTGTTAATCCCTTAACGGAAATTATTTGTAACTTTCGACAAGTAGAACAGTGAATGGAACAGGTAGACGGTTGAAATCATTGTATATATTGCTTCTATATAGTCTAAGAAGCATATATGCAAATCATCCAAACAGTACAATTCGCCAATTATTTGTTCTTCAAGTTTAAGTGAACTACGAGCCCCATTGTTAATCCTTTAACGGAAATTAATTGTAAATTTCGACAAGTAGAACAATGAATGGAACAGGTAGACGGTTGAAATCTTTGTATATATTGCTTCTATATAATCTAAGAAACATATATGCAAAGCATCCAAACAGTACCATTCGCCAATTTTTTGTTCTTCAATTTTAAGTGATCTACGAGCCCCATTGTTAATCCTTTAAAGGAAATTATTTGTAAATTTCGACAAGTAGAACAATGAATGGAACAGGTAGACTGTTGAAATCATTGTATATATTGCTTCTGTATAGTCTAAGAAACATATATGCAAAGCATCCAAACAGTACCATTCATCAATTTTTTGTTCTTCAAGTTTAAGTGAACAACGAGCCCCATTGTTAATCCTTTAAAGGAAATTATTCGTAAATTTCGACAAGTAGAACAATGAACGGAACAGGTAGACTGTAGAAATCTTTGTATATACTGCTTCTATATACTCTAAGAAACATATATGCAAAGCATCCAAACAGTACAATTCGCCAATTTTTGGTTCTTCAAGTTTAAGTGAACTGCGAGCCCCATTGTTATTCCTTTAAAGGAAATTATTTGTAAATTGCGACAAGTAGAACAATGAATGGATCAGTTAGACGGCTGAAATCAATGTATATATTGCTTCTATATAATCTACGAAACATATATGCATAACATCCAAACAGTACAATTCGCCAATTTTTTGTTCTTCAAGTTTAAGTGAACTACGAGCCCCATTGTTAATCCTTTAACGGAAATTAATTGTAACTTTCTACAAGTAGAACAATGATTGGAACACGTAGACGGTTGAAATCTTTGTATATATTGCTTCCATTTAGTCTAAGAAACATGTACGCAAAGCATCCAAACAGTACCATTCGCCAATTTATTGTTCTTCAAGTTTCAGTGATCAACGAGCCCCATTGTTAATACTTTAAAGGAAATTATTTGATAATTTCGACAAGTAGAACAATGAATGGAACAGGTAGACGGTTGAAATCTTTGTATATATTGCTTCTATATAATCTAAGAAACATATATGCAAAGCATCCAAACAGTACCATTCGCCAATTTTTTGTTCTTCAATTTTAAGTGATCTACGAGCCCCATTGTTAATACTTTATCGGTAATTATTTGTAACTTTCGACAAGTAGAACAATGAATGGAACAGGTAGACGGTTGAAATCTTTGTATATATTGCTTCTATATAGTCTAAGAAACATATATGCAAAGCATCCAAACAGTACAATTCGCCAATTTATTGTTCTTCAAGTTTAAGTGAACAACGAGCCCCATTGTTAATCCTTTAAAGGAAATTATTTGTAAATTTCGGCAAGTAGAACAATGAATGGAATATTTAGACGGTTGAAATCATTGTATATATTGCTTCTATATAGTCTAAGAAACATATATGCAAAGCATCCAAACAGTACCATTCGCCAATTTTTTGTTCTTCAAATTTAAGTGAACTACGAGCCCCATTGTTAATCCTTTAAAGAAAATTATTTGTAAATTTCGACAAGTAGAACAATGAATGGAACAGGTAGACGGTTGAAATCTTTGTATATATTGCTTCTATATAATATAAGAAACATATATTCAAAGCATCCAAACAGTACAATTCGCCAATTTCTTGTTCCTCAAGATTAAGTAAACTACGATCCCCATTGTTAATCCCTTAACGGAAATTATTTGTAACTTTCGACAAGTAGAACAGTGAATGGAACAGGTAGACGGTTGAAATCATTGTATATATTGCTTCTATATAGTCTAAGAAGCATATATGCAAATCATCCAAACAGTACAATTCGCCAATTATTTGTTCTTCAAGTTTAAGTGAACTACGAGCCCCATTGTTAATCCTTTAACGGAAATTAATTGTAACTTTCTACAAGTAGAACAATGATTGGAACACGTAGAAGGTTGAAATCTTTGTATATATTGCATCCATATAGTCTAAGAAACATGTACGCAAAGCATCCAAACAGTACCATTCGCCAATTTATTGTTCTTCAAGTTTCAGTGAACAACGAGCCCCATTGTTAATCCTTTAAAGGAAATTATTTGTAAATTTCGACAAGTAGAACAATGAATGGAACAGGTAGACGGTTGAAATCTTTGTATATATTGCTTCTATATAATCTAAGAAACATATATGCAAAGCATCCAAACAGTACCATTCGCCAATTTTTTGTTCTTCAAGTTTAAGTGAACAACGAGCCCCATTGTTAATCCTTTAAAGGAAATTATTCGTAAATTTCGACAAGTAGAACAATGAACGGAACAGGTAGACTGTAGAAATCTTTGTATATACTGCTTCTATATACTCTAAGAAACATATATGCAAAGCATCCAAACAGTACAATTCGCCAATTTTTGGTTCTTCAAGTTTAAGTGAACTGCGAGCCCCATTGTTATTCCTTTAAAGGAAATTATTTGTAAATTGCGACAAGTAGAACAATGAATGGATCAGTTAGACGGCTGAAATCAATGTATATATTGCTTCTATATAATCTACGAAACATATATGCATAACATCCAAACAGTACAATTCGCCAATTTTTTGTTCTTCAAGTTTAAGTGAACTACGAGCCCCATTGTTAATCCTTTAACGGAAATTAATTGTAACTTTCTACAAGTAGAACAATGATTGGAACACGTAGACGGTTGAAATCTTTGTATATATTGCTTCCATTTAGTCTAAGAAACATGTACGCAAAGCATCCAAACAGTACCATTCGCCAATTTATTGTTCTTCAAGTTTCAGTGATCAACGAGCCCCATTGTTAATACTTTAAAGGAAATTATTTGAAAATTTCGACAAGTAGAACACTGAATGGAACAGGTAGACGGTTGAAATCTTTGTATATATTGCTTCTATATAATCTAAGAAACATATATGCAAAGCATCCAAACAGTACCATTCGCCAATTTTTTGTTCTTCAATTTTAAGTGATCTACGAGCCCCATTGTTAATACTTTATCGGTAATTATTTGTAACTTTCGACAAGTAGAACAATGAATGGAACAGGTAGACGGTTGAAATCTTGGTATATATTGCTTCTATATAGTCTAAGAAACATATATGCAAAGCATCCAAACAGTACCATTCGCCCATTTTTTGGTCTTCAAGTTTAAGTGAACAATGAGCCCCATTGTTAATCCTTTATCGGATATTATTTGTAAATTTCGACAAGTAGAACAATGAATAGAACAGGTAGACGGTTGAAATCATTGTATATATAGCTTCTATATAGTCTAAGAAACATATATGCATAGCATCCAAACAGTACAATTCGCCAATTTTTTGTTTTTCAGGTTTAAGTGAACAATGAGCCCCAATGGTTAATCCTTTATCGGAAATTACTTGTAATTTTCGACAAGTAGAACAATGAATGGAACAGGTAGACGGTTGAAATCTTTGTATATATTGCTTCTATATAATCTAAGAAACATATATTCAAAGCATCCAAACAGTACCATTCGCCAATTTTTTGTTCTTCAAATTTAAGTGATCTACGAGCCCCATTGTTAATCCTTTAAAGAAAATTATTTGTAAACTTCG
Source organism: Cerceris ruficornis (assembly GCA_963989415.1). Lineage (NCBI taxonomy): Eukaryota > Metazoa > Arthropoda > Insecta > Hymenoptera > Crabronidae > Cerceris > Cerceris ruficornis. The sequence goes on along the minus strand of CAXDIW010000481.1, from coordinate 567,693 downwards.
ACAAGTAGAACAATGAATGGAACAGGTAGACGGTTGAAATCTTTGTATATATTGCTTCTATATAATCTAAAAACATATATGCATAGCATCCAAACAGTACAATTCGCCAATTTTTTGTTCTTCAAGTTTAAGTGAACTACGAGCCCCATTGTTAATCCTTTAACGGAAATTAATAGTAACTTTCTACAAGTAGAACAATGAATGGAACAGGTAGACGGTTGAAATCCTTGTATATATTGCGTCTATATAGTCTAAGAAACATATATGCAAAGCATCAAAACAGTACAATTCGCCAATTTATTATTCTTCAAGTTTAAGTGAACAACGAGCCCCATTGTTAATCCTTTAAAGGAAATTATTTGTAAATTTCGACAAGTAGAACAATGAATGGCACAGGTAAACGGTTGAAATCTTTGTATATATTGCTTCTATATAATCTAAGAAACATATATGCAAAGCATCCAAACTGTACCATTCGCCAATTTTATGTTCTTCAAGTTTAAGTGAACTACGAGCCCCATTGTTAATCCTTTAAAGGAAATTATTAGTAAATTTCGGCAAGTAGAACAATAAATGGAATAGGTAGACGGTTGAAATCAATGTATATATTGCTTCTATATAGTCAAAAGAAACATATATGCAAAGCATCCAAACAGTACAACTCGCCAATTTTTTGTTCTTTAAGTTTAAGTGAACAATGAGCCCCAATGGTTAATCCTTTATCGGTAATTATTTGTAACTTTCGACAAATAGAACAATGAATGGAACAGGTAGACGGTTGAAATCATTGTATATATTGCTTCTGTATAGTCTAAGAAACATATATGCAAAGCATCCAAACAGTACCATTCATCAATTTTTTGTTCTTCAAGTTTAAGTGAACAACGAGCCCCATTGTTAATCCTTTAAAGGAAATTATTCGTAAATTTCGACAAGTAGAACAATGAACGGAACAGGTAGACTGTAGAAATCTTTGTATATACTGCTTCTATATACTCTAAGAAACATATATGCAAAGCATCCAAACAGTACAATTCGCCAATTTTTGGTTCTTCAAGTTTAAGTGAACTGCGAGCCCCATTGTTATTCCTTTAAAGGAAATTATTTGTAAATTTCGACAAGTAGAACAATGAATGGATCAGTTAGACGGCTGAAATCAATGTATATATTGCTTCTATATAATCTACGAAACATATATGCATAACATCCAAACGGTACAATTCGCCAATTTTTTGTTCTTCAAGTTTAAGTGAACTACGAGCCCCATTGTTAATCCTTTAACGGAAATTAATTGTAACTTTCTACAAGTAGAACAATGATTGGAACACGTAGACGGTTGAAATCTTTGTATATATTGCTTCCATTTAGTCTAAGAAACATGTACGCAAAGCATCCAAACAGTACCATTCGCCAATTTATTGTTCTTCAAGTTTCAGTGATCAACGAGCCCCATTGTTAATACTTTAAAGGAAATTATTTGAAAATTTCGACAAGTAGAACAATGAATGGAACAGGTAGACGGTTGAAATCTTTGTATATATTGCTTCTATATAATCTAAGAAACATATATGCAAAGCATCCAAACAGTACCATTCGCCAATTTTTTGTTCTTCAATTTTAAGTGATCTACGAGCCCCATTGTTAATACTTTATCGGTAATTATTTGTAACTTTCGACAAGTAGAACAATGAATGGAACAGGTAGACGGTTGAAATCTTTGTATATATTGCTTCTATATAGTCTAAGAAACATATATGCAAAGCATCCAAACAGTACCATTCGCCCATTTTTTGGTCTTCAAGTTTAAGTGAACAATGAGCCCCATTGTTAATCCTTTATCGGATATTATTTGTAAATTTCGACAAGTAGAACAATGAATAGAACAGGTAGACGGTTGAAATCATTGTATATATAGCTTCTATATAGTCTAAGAAACATATATGCATAGCATCCAAACAGTACAATTCGCCAATTTTTTGTTTTTCAAGTTTAAGTGAACAATGAGCCCCAATGGTTAATCCTTTATCGGATATTACTTGTAATTTTCGACAAGTAGAACAATGAATGGAACAGGTAGACGGTTGAAATCTTTGTATATATTGCTTCTATATAATCTAAGAAACATATATTCAAAGCATCCAAACAGTACCATTCGCCAATTTTTTGTTCTTCAAATTTAAGTGATCTACGAGCCCCATTGTTAATCCTTTAAAGAAAATTATTTGTAAACTTCGACAAGTAGAACAATGAATGGAACAGGTAGACGGTTGAAATCTTTGTATATATTGCTTCTATATAATCTAAAAACATATATGCATAGCATCCAAACAGTACAATTCGCCAATTTTTTGTTCTTCAAGTTTAAGTGAACTACGAGCCCCATTGTTAATCCTTTAACGGAAATTAATAGTAACTTTCTACAAGTAGAACAATGAATGGAACAGGTAGACGGTTGAAATCCTTGTATATATTGCGTCTATATAGTCTAAGAAACATATATGCAAAGCATCAAAACAGTACAATTCGCCAATTTATTATTCTTCAAGTTTAAGTGAACAACGAGCCCCATTGTTAATCCTTTAAAGGAAATTATTTGTAAATTTCGACAAGTAGAACAATGAATGGCACAGGTAAACGGTTGAAATCTTTGTATATATTGCTTCTATATAATCTAAGAAACATATATGCAAAGCATCCAAACTGTACCATTCGCCAATTTTATGTTCTTCAAGTTTAAGTGAACTACGAGCCCCATTGTTAATCCTTTAAAGGAAATTATTAGTAAATTTCGGCAAGTAGAACAATAAATGGAATAGGTAGACGGTTGAAATCAATGTATATATTGCTTCTATATAGTCAAAAGAAACATATATGCAAAGCATCCAAACAGTACAACTCGCCAATTTTTTGTTCTTTAAGTTTAAGTGAACAATGAGCCCCAATGGTTAATCCTTTATCGGTAATTATTTGTAGCTTTCGACAAATAGAACAATGAATGGAACAGGTAGACGGTTGAAATCCTTGTATATATTGCGTCTATATAGTCTAAGAAACATATATGCAAAGCATCAAAACAGTACAATTCGCCAATTTATTGTTCTTCAAGTTTAAGTGAACAACGAGCCCCATTGTTAATCCTTTAACGGAAATTAATTGTAACTTTCTACAAGTAGAACAATGATTGGAACACGTAGAAGGTTGAAATCTTTGTATATATTGCTTCCATATAGTCTAAGAAACATGTACGCAAAGCATCCAAACAGTACCATTCGCCAATTTATTGTTCTTCAAGTTTCAGTGAACAACGAGCCCCATTGTTAATCCTTTAAAGGAAATTATTTGTAAATTTCGACAAGTAGAACAATGAATGGAACAGGTAGACGGTTGAAATCTTTGTATATATTGCTTCTATATAATCTAAGAAACATATATGCAAAGCATCCAAACAGTACCATTCGCCAATTTTTTGTTCTTCAATTTTAAGTGATCTACGAGCCCCATTGTTAATCCTTTAAAGGAAATTATTTGTAAATTTCGACAAGTAGAACAATGAATGGAACAGGTAGACTGTTGAAATCATTGTATATATTGCTTCTGTATAGTCTAAGAAACATATATGCAAAGCGTCCAAACAGTACAATTCGCCAATTATTTGATCTTCAAGTTTAAGTGAACTACGAGCCCCATTGTTAATACTTTATCGGTAATTATTTGTAACTTTCGACAAGTAGAACAATGAATGGAACAGGTAGACGGTTGAAATCTTTGTATATATTGCTTCTATATAATCTAAGAAACATATATGCAAAGCATCTAAACAGTAACAATCGCCAATTTTTTGATCTTCAAGTTTAAGTGATCAGCGAGCACCATTGATAATCATGAAATGGAAATTATTTGTAACTTTCTACAAGTAGAACAATGAATAGTACAGGTAGACGGTTGAAATCTTTGTATATATTGCTTCTAAATAGTCTAAGAAACGTATATGCAAAGCATCCAAACAGTACAATTCGCCAATTTTTGGTTCTTCAAGTTTAAGTGAACAATGAGCCCCAATGGTTAATCCTTTATCGGAAATTACTTGTAATTTTCGACAAGTAGAACAATGAATGGATCAGTTAGACGGTTGAAATCAATGTATATATTGCTTCTATATAGTCTAAAAAACATATATGCAAAGCATCCAAACAGTACCATTCGCCAATTTTTTGTTCTTCAAGTTTAAGTGAACTACGAGCACCATTGTTAATCCTTTAAAGGAAATTATTTGTAAATTTCGACAAGTAGAACAATGAATGGAACAGGTAGACTGTTGAAATCATTGTATATATTGCTTCTATATAGTCTAAGAAACATATATACAAAGCATCGAAACAGTACCATTCGCCAATTTTTTGTTCTTCAAGTTTAAGTGAACAATGAGCCCCAATGGTTAATCCTTTATCGGAAATTATTTGTAATTTTCGACAAGTAGAACAATGATTGGAACACGTAGACGGTTGAAATCTTTGTATATATTGCTTCCATATAGTCTAAGAAACATTTATGCAAAGCATCCAAACATTACCATTCGCCAATTTTTTGTCCTTCAAGTTTAAGTGAACAATGAGCCCCATTGTTAATCCTTTATCGGAAATTATTTGTAACTTTCGACAAGTAGAACAATGAATGGAACAGGTAGACGGTTGAAATCTTTGTATATATTGCTTCTATATAGTCTAAGAAACATATATGCAAAGCATCCAAACAGTACAACTCGCCAATTTTTTGTTCTTCAAGTTTAAGTGAACAATGAGCCCCAATGGTTAATCCTTTATCGGTAATTATTTGTAACTTTCGACAAGTAGAACAATGAATGGAACAGGTAGACGGTTGAAATCCTTGTATATATTGCGTCTATATAGTCTAAGAAACATATATGCAAAGCATCAAAACAGTACAATTCGCCAATTTATTGTTCTTCAAGTTTAAGTGAACAACGAGCCCCATTGTTAATCCTTTAAAGGAAATTATTTGTAAATTTCGACAAGTAGAACAATGAATGGAACAGGTAGACTGTTGAAATCATTGTATATATTGCTTCTATATAGTCTAAGAAACATATATGCATAGCATCCAAACAGTACAATTCGCCAATTTTTTGTTTTTCAAGTTTAAGTGAACAATGAGCCCCATTGTTAATCCTTTATCGGATATTATTTGTAAATTTCGACAAGTAGAACAATGAATAGAACAGGTAGACGGTTGAAATCATTGTATATATAGCTTCTATATAGTCTAAGAAACATATATGCATAGCATCCAAACAGTACAATTCGCCAATTTTTTGTTTTTCAAGTTTAAGTGAACAATGAGCCCCAATGATTAATCCTTTATCGGAAATTACTTGTAATTTTCGACAAGTAGAACAATGAATGGAACAGGTAGACGGTTGAAATCTTTGTATATATTGCTTCTATATAATCTAAGAAACATATATTCAAAGCATCCAAACAGTACCATTCGCCAATTTTTGGTTCTTCAAATTTAAGTGATCTACGAGCCCCATTGTTAAGCCTTTAAAGAAAATTATTTGTAAATTTCGACAAGTAGAACAATGAATGGAACAGGTAGACGGTTGAAATCTTTGTATATATTGCTTCTATATAATCTAAGAAACATATATGCATAGCATCCAAACAGTACAATTCGCCAATTTTTTGTTCTTCAAGTTTAAGTGAACTACGAGCCCCATTGTTAATCCTTTAACGGAAATTAATTGTAACTTTCTACAAGTAGAACAATGAATGGAACAGGTAGACGGTTGAAATCCTTGTATATATTGCGTCTATATAGTCTAAGAAACATATATGCAAAACATCAAAACAGTACAATTCGCCAATTTATTATTCTTCAAGTTTAAGTGAACAACGAGCCCCATTGTTAATCCTTTAAAGGAAATTATTTGTAAATTTCGACAAGTAGAACAATGAATGGCACAGGTAAACGGTTGAAATCTTTGTATATATTGCTTCTATATAATCTAAGAAACATATATGCAAAGCATCCAAACTGTACCATTCGCCAATTTTATGTTCTTCAAGTTTAAGTGAACTACGAGCCCCATTGTTAATCCTTTAAAGGAAATTATTAGTAAATTTCGGCAAGTAGAACAATAAATGGAATAGGTAGACGGTTGAAATCAATGTATATATTGCTTCTATATAGTCAAAAGAAACATATAAGCAAAGCATCCAAACAGTACAACTCGCCAATTTTTTGTTCTTTAAGTTTAAGTGAACAATGAGCCCCAATGGTTAATCCTTTATCGGTAATTATTTGTAACTTTCGACAAGTAGAACAATGAATGGAACAGGTAGACGGTTGAAATCCTTGTATATATTGCGTCTATATAGTCTAAGAAACATATATGCAAAGCATCAAAACAGTACAATTCGCCAATTTATTGTTCTTCAAGTTTAAGTGAACAACGAGCCCCATTGTTAATCCTTTAAAGGAAATTATTTGTAAATTTCGGCAAGTAGAACAATGAATGGAATATTTAGACGGTTGAAATCATTGTATATATTGCTTCTATATAGTCTAAGAAACATATATGCAAAGCATCCAAACAGTACCATTCGCCAATTTTTTGTTCTTCAAATTTAAGTGAACTACGAGCCCCATTGTTAATCCTTTAAAGAAAATTATTTGTAAATTTCGACAAGTAGAACAATGAATGGAACAGGTAGACTGTTGAAATCATTGTATATATTGCTTCTGTATAGTCTAAGAAACATATATGCAAAGCGTCCAAACAGTACAATTCGCCAATTATTTGATCTTCAAGTTTAAGTGAACTACGAGCCCCATTGTTAATACTTTATCGGTAATTATTTGTAACTTTCGACAAGTAGAACAATGAATGGAACAGGTAGACGGTTGAAATCATTGTATATATTGCTTCTATATAGTCTAAGAAACATATATACAAAGCATCGAAACAGTACCATTCGCCAATTATTTCATCTTCATGTTTAAGTGAACTACGAGCCCCATTGTTAATCCTTTAAAGGAAATTATTTGTAAATTTCGACAAGTAGAACAATGAATGGAACAGGTAGACGGTTGAATTCTTTGTATATATTGCTTCTATATAGTCTAAGAAACATATATGCAAAGCATCCAAACAGTACAATTCGCCAATTTATTGTTCTTCAAGTTTAAGTGAACAACGAGCCCCATTGTTAATCCTTTAAAGGAAATTATTTCTAAATTTCGACAAGTAGAACAATGATTGGAACACGTAGACTGTTGAAATCTTTGTATATATTGCTTCCATATAGTCTAAGAAACATGAACGCAAAGCATCCAAACAATACCATTTGCCAATTTTTTGGTCTTCAAGTTTAAGTGAACAATGAGACCCAATGGTTAATCCTTTAACGGAAATTATTTGTAAATTTCGACAAGTAGAACATTGAATGAAACAGGTAGACGGTTGAAATATTTGTATATATTGCTTCTATATAGTATAAGAAACATATATGCAAAGCATCCAAAAACTACAATTCGCCAATTTTTTGTTCTTCAAGTTTAAGTGAACAATGAGCCCCAATGCTTAATCCGTTATCGGAAATTATTTGTAACTTTCGACAAGTAGAACAATGAATGGAACAGGTAGACGGTTGTAATCATTGTATATATTGCTTCTATATAATCTAAGAAACATATATTCAAAGCAACCAAACAGTACAATTCGCCAATTTTTTGTTCTTCAAGTTTAAGTAAACTACGATCCCCATTGTTAATCGCTTAACGGAAATTATTTGTAACTTTCGACAAGTAGAACAGTGAATGGAACAGGTAGACGGTTGAAATCTTTGTATATATTGCTTCTATATAGTCTAAGAAACATATATGCAAAGCATCCAAATTGTACAATTCGACAATTATTTGTTCTTCAAGTTTAAGTGAACAATTAGCCCCAATGGTTAATCCTTTATCGGAAATTATTTGTAATTTTCGTCAAGTAGAACAATGAATGGAACAGGTAGACGGTTGAAATCATTGTATATATTGCTTCTATATAATCTAAGAAACATATATTCAAAGCATCCAAACAGTACCATTCGCCAATTTTTTGTTCTTCAAGTTTAAGTGATCTACGAGCCCCATTGTTAATCCTTTCTCGGAAATTATTTGTAATTTTCGACAAGTAGAACAATGAATGGAACAGGTAGACTGTTGAAATCATTGTATATATTGCTTCTATATAGTCTAAGAAACATATATGCAAAGCATCCAAACAGTACCATTCGCCAATTTTTTGTTCTTCAAATTTAAGTGAACTACGAGCCCCATTGTTAATCCTTTAAAGAAAATTATTTGTAAATTTCGACAAGTAGAACAATGATTGGAACACGTAGACGGTTGAAATCTTTGTATATATTGCTTCCATACAGCCTAAGAAACATGTACGCAAAGCATCCAAACAGTACCATTCGCCAATTATTTCATCTTCAAGTTTAAGTGAACTACGAGCCCCATTGTTAATACTTTAATGGAAATTATTTGTAACTTGCGACAAGTAGAACAATGAGTGGAACAGGTAGACGGTTGAAATCAATGTATATATTGTTTCTATATAGTCTAAGAAACATATATGCAAATCATCCAAACAGTACCATTCGCCAATTTTTTGTTCTTCAAGTTTAAGTGAAAATGAGCCCCATTGTTAATCCTTTATCGGAAATTATTTGTAACTTTCGACAAGTAGAACAATGAATGGAACTGGTAGACGGTTGAAATCTTTTTATATATTGCTTCTATATAGTCTAAGAAACATATATGCAAAGCATCCAAATAGTACCAGTCGCCAATTTTTTGTTCTTCAAGTTTAAGTGAACAATGAGCCCCAATGCTTAATCCGTTATCGGAAATTATTTGTAACTTTCGACAAGTAGAACAATGAATGGAACAGGTAGACGGTTGTAATCATTGTATATATTGCTTCTATATAATCTAAGAAACATATATTCAAAGCAACCAAACAGTACAATTCGCCAATTTTTTGTTCTTCAAGTTTAAGTAAACTACGATCCCCATTGTTAATCGCTTAACGGAAATTATTTGTAACTTTCGACAAGTAGAACAATGAATGGAACAGGTAGACGGTTGAAATCATTGTATATATTGCTTCTATATAGTCTAAGAAACATATATGCAAAGCATCCAAATTGTACAATTCGACAATTATTTGTTCTTCAAGTTTAAGTGAACAATTAGCCCCAATGGTTAATCCTTTATCGGAAATTATTTGTAATTTTCGACAAGTAGAACAATGAATGGAACAGGTAGACGGTTGAAATCTTTGTATATATTGCTTCTATATGATCTAAGAAACATATATGCAAACCATCAAAACAGTAACATTCGCCAATTTTTTGTTCTTCAAGTTTAAGTGAACAACGAGCCCCATTGATAATCATGAAACGGAAATTATTTGTAACTTTCTACAAGTAGAACAATGAATAGAACAGGTAGACGGGTGAAATCTTTCTATATATTGCTTCTAAATAGTCTAAGAAACATATATGCAAAGCATCCAAACAGTACAATTCGCCAATTTTTTGTTCTTCAAGTTTAAGTGAACTACGAGCCCCATTGTTAATCCTTTAAAGGAAATTATTTGTAAATTTCGACAAGTAGAACAATGAATGGATCATGTAGACGGTTGAAATCATTGTATATATTGCTTCCATATAGTCTAAGAAACATGTACGCAAAGCATCCAAACAGTACCATACTCCAATTTTTTGTTCTTCAAGTTTAAGTAAACTATGATCGCCATTGTTAATCCCTTAACGGAAATTATTTGTAACTTTTGACAAGTAGAACAATGAATGGAACAGGTAGACGGTTGAAATCTTTGTATATATTGCTTCTATATAATCTAAGAAACATATATGCAAAGCATCCAAACAGTACAATTCGCCAATTATTTCATCTTCAAGTTTAAGTGAACTACGAGCCCCATTGTTAATACTTTAACGGAAATTATTTGTAACTTGCGACAAGTAGAACAATGAGTGGAACAGGTAGACGGTTGAAATCAATGTATATATTGCTTCTATATAGTCTAAGAAACATATTTGCAAAGCATCCAAACAGTACAATTCGCCAATTTTTGGTTCTTCAAGTTTAAGTGAACTGCGAGCCCCATTGTTATTCCTTTAAAGGAAATTATTTGTAAATTGCGACAAGTAGAACAATGAATGGATCAGTTAGACGGCTGAAATCAATGTATATATTGCTTCTATATAATCTACGAAACATATATGCACAGCATCCAAACAGTACAATTCGCCAATTTTTTGTTCTTCAAGTTTAAGTGAACTACGAGCCCCATTGTTAATCCTTTAACGGAAATTAATTGTAACTTTCTACAAGTAGAACAATGATTGGAACACGTAGATGGTTGAAATCTTTGTATATATTGCTTCCATTTAGTCTAAGAAACATGTACGCAAAGCATCCAAACAGTACCATTCGCCAATTTATTGTTCTTCAAGTTTCAGTGAACAACGAGCCCCATTGTTAATCCTTTAAAGGAAATTATTTGTAAATTTCGACAAGTAGAACAATGAATGGAACAGGTAGACGGTTGAAATCTTTGTATATATTGCTTCTATATAATCTAAGAAACATATATGCAAAGCATCCAAACAGTACCATTCGCCAATTTTTTGTTCTTCAATTTTAAGTGATCTACGAGCCCCATTGTTAATCCTTTAAAGGAAATTATTTGTAAATTTCGACAAGTAGAACAATGAATAGAACAGGTAGACAGTTGAAATCATTGTATATATAGCTTCTATATAGTCTAAGAAACATATATGCAAAGCATCCAAACAGTACCATTCGCCAATTTATTGCTCTTCAAGTTTCAGTGAACAACGAGCCCCATTGTTAATCCTTTAAAGGAAATTATTTGTAAATTTCGACAAGTAGAACAATGAATGGAACAGGTAGACGGTTGAAATCCTTGTATATATTGCGTCTATATAGTCTAAGGAACATATATGCAAAGCATCCAAACAGTACCATTCGCCAATTTTTTGTTCTTCAAGTTTAAGTGAACTACGAGCCCCATTGTTAATCCTTTAAAGGAAATTATTTGTAAATTTCGACAAGTAGAACAATGAATGGAACAGGTAGACTGTTGAAATCATTGTATATATTGCTTCTGTATAGTCTAAGAAACATATATGCAAAGCATCCAAACAGTACCATTCATCAATTTTTTGTTCTTCAAGTTTAAGTGAACAACGAGCCCCATTGTTAATCCTTTAAAGGAAATTATTCGTAAATTTCGACAAGTAGAACAATGAACGGAACAGGTAGACTGTAGAAATCTTTGTATATACTGCTTCTATATACTCTAAGAAACATATATGCAAAGCATCCAAACAGTACAATTCGCCAATTTTTGGTTCTTCAAGTTTAAGTGAACTGCGAGCCCCATTGTTATTCCTTTAAATGAAATTATTTGTAAATTGCGACAAGTAGAACAATGAATGGATCAGTTAGACGGCTGAAATCAATGTATATATTGCTTCTATATAATCTACGAAACATATATGCATAACATCCAAACAGTACAATTCGCCAATTTTTTGTTCTTCAAGTTTAATTGAACTACGAGCCCCATTGTTAATCCTTTAACGGAAATTAATTGTAACTTTCTACAAGTAGAACAATGATTGGAACACGTAGACGGTTGAAATCTTTGTATATATTGCTTCCATTTAGTCTAAGAAACATGTACGCAAAGCATCCAAACAGTACCATTCGCCAATTTATTGTTCTTCAAGTTTCAGTGAACAACGAGCCCCATTGTTAATACTTTAAAGGAAATTATTTGTAAATTTCGACAAGTAGAACAATGAATGGAACAGGTAGACGGTTGAAATCTTTGTATATATTGCTTCTATATAATCTAAGAAACATATATGCAAAGCATCCAAACAGTACCATTCGCCAATTTTTTGTTCTTCAATTTTAAGTGAACTACGAGCCCCATTGTTAATACTTTATCGGTAATTATTTGTAACTTTCGACAAGTAGAACAATGAATGGAACAGGTAGACGGTTGAAATCTTTGTATATATTGCTTCTATATAGTCTAAGAAACATATATGCAAAGCATCCAAACAGTACCATTCGCCCATTTTTTGGTCTTCAAGTTTAAGTGAACAATGAGCCCCATTGTTAATCCTTTATCGGATATTATTTGTAAATTTCGACAAGTAGAACAATGAATAGAACAGGTAGACGGTTGAAATCATTGTATATATAGCTTCTATATAGTCTAAGAAACATATATGCATAGCATCCAAACAGTACAATTCGCCAATTTTTTGTTTTTCAAGTTTAAGTGAACAATGAGCCCCAATGGTTAATCCTTTATCGGAAATTACTTGTAATTTTCGACAAGTAGAACAATGAATGGAACAGGTAGACGGTTGAAATCTTTGTATATATTGCTTCTATATAATCTAAGAAACATATATTCAAAACATCCAAACAGTACCATTCGCCAATTTTTTGTTCTTCAAATTTAAGTGATCTACGAGCCCCATTGTTAATCCTTTAAAGAAAATTATATGTAAATTTCGACAAGTAGAACAATGAATGGAACAGGTAGACGGTTGAAATCTTTGTATATATTGCTTCTATATAATCTAAGAAACATATATGCATAGCATCCAAACAGTACAATTCGGCAATTTTTTGTTCTTCAAGTTTAAGTGAACTACGAGCCCCATTGTTAATCCTTTAACGGAAATTAATAGTAACTTTCTACAAGTAGAACAATGAATGGAACAGGTAGACGGTTGAAATCCTTGTATATATTGCGTCTATATAGTCTAAGAAACATATATGCAAAAAATCAAAACAGTACAATTCGCCAATTTATTATTCTTCAAGTTTAAGTGAACAACGAGCCCCATCGTTAATCCTTTAAAGGAAATTATTTGTAAATTTCAACAAGTAGAACAATGAATGGCACAGGTAAACGGTTGAAATCTTTGTATATATTGCTTCTATATAATCTAAGAAACATATATGCAAAGCATCCAAACTGTACCATTCGCCAATTTTATGTTCTTCAAGTTTAAGTGAACTACGAGCCCCATTGTTAATCCTTTAAAGGAAATTATTAGTAAATTTCGGCAAGTAGAACAATAAATGGAATAGGTAGACGGTTGAAATCAATGTATATATTGCTTCTATATAGTCAAAAGAAACATATATGCAAAGCATCCAAACAGTACAACTCGCCAATTTTTTGTTCTTTAAGTTTAAGTGAACAATGAGCCCCAATGGTTAATCCTTTATCGGTAATTATTTGTAACTTTCGACAAATAGAACAATGAATGGAACAGGTAGACGGTTGAAATCCTTGTATATATTGCGTCTATATAGTCTAAGAAACATATATGCAAAGCATCAAAACAGTACAATTCGCCAATTTATTGTTCTTCAAGTTTAAGTGAACAACGAGCCCCATTGTTAATCCTTTAAAGGAAATTATTTGTAAATTTCGGCAAGTAGAACAATGAATGGAATATTTAGACGGTTGAAATCATTGTATATATTGCTTCTATATAGTCTAAGAAACATATATGCAAAGCATCCAAACAGTACCATTCGCCAATTTTTTGTTCTTCAAATTTAAGTGAACTACGAGCCCCATTGTTAATCCTTTAAAGAAAATTATTTGTAAATTTCGACAAGTAGAACAATGAATGGAACAGGTAGACGGTTGAAATCTTTGTATATATTGCTTCTATATAATATAAGAAACATATATTCAAAGCATCCAAACAGTACAATTCGCCAATTTCTTGTTCCTCAAGATTAAGTAAACTACGATCCCCATTGTTAATCCCTTAACGGAAATTATTTGTAACTTTCGACAAGTAGAACAGTGAATGGAACAGGTAGACGGTTGAAATCATTGTATATATTGCTTCTATATAGTCTAAGAAGCATATATGCAAATCATCCAAACAGTACAATTCGCCAATTATTTGTTCTTCAAGTTTAAGTGAACTACGAGCCCCATTGTTAATCCTTTAACGGAAATTAATTGTAACTTTCTACAAGTAGAACAATGATTGGAACACGTAGAAGGTTGAAATCTTTGTATATATTGCATCCATATAGTCTAAGAAACATGTACGCAAAGCATCCAAACAGTACCATTCGCCAATTTATTGTTCTTCAAGTTTCAGTGAACAACGAGCCCCATTGTTAATCCTTTAAAGGAAATTATTTGTAAATTTCGACAAGTAGAACAATGAATGGAACAGGTAGACGGTTGAAATCTTTGTATATATTGCTTCTATATAATCTAAGAAACATATATGCAAAGCATCCAAACAGTACCATTCGCCAATTTTTTGTTCTTCAATTTTAAGTGATCTACGAGCCCCATTGTTAATCCTTTAAAGGAAATTATTTGTAAATTTCGACAAGTAGAACAATGAATGGAACAGGTAGACTGTTGAAATCATTGTATATATTGCTTCTGTATAGTCTAAGAAACATATATGCAAAGCATCCAAACAGTACCATTCATCAATTTTTTGTTCTTCAAGTTTAAGTGAACAACGAGCCCCATTGTTAATCCTTTAAAGGAAATTATTCGTAAATTTCGACAAGTAGAACAATGAACGGAACAGGTAGACTGTAGAAATCTTTGTATATACTGCTTCTATATACTCTAAGAAACATATATGCAAAGCATCCAAACAGTACAATTCGCCAATTTTTGGTTCTTCAAGTTTAAGTGAACTGCGAGCCCCATTGTTATTCCTTTAAAGGAAATTATTTGTAAATTGCGACAAGTAGAACAATGAATGGATCAGTTAGACGGCTGAAATCAATGTATATATTGCTTCTATATAATCTACGAAACATATATGCATAACATCCAAACAGTACAATTCGCCAATTTTTTGTTCTTCAAGTTTAAGTGAACTACGAGCCCCATTGTTAATCCTTTAACGGAAATTAATTGTAACTTTCTACAAGTAGAACAATGATTGGAACACGTAGACGGTTGAAATCTTTGTATATATTGCTTCCATTTAGTCTAAGAAACATGTACGCAAAGCATCCAAACAGTACCATTCGCCAATTTATTGTTCTTCAAGTTTCAGTGATCAACGAGCCCCATTGTTAATACTTTAAAGGAAATTATTTGAAATTTTCGACAAGTAGAACAATGAATGGAACAGGTAGACGGTTGAAATCTTTGTATATATTGCTTCTATATAATCTAAGAAACATATATGCAAAGCATCCAAACAGTACCATTCGCCAATTTTTTGTTCTTCAATTTTAAGTGATCTACGAGCCCCATTGTTAATACTTTATCGGTAATTATTTGTAACTTTCGACAAGTAGAACAATGAATGGAACAGGTAGACGGTTGAAATCTTTGTATATATTGCTTCTATATAGTCTAAGAAACATATATGCAAAGCATCCAAACAGTACAATTCGCCAATTTATTGTTCTTCAAGTTTAAGTGAACAACGAGCCCCATTGTTAATCCTTTAAAGGAAATTATTTGTAAATTTCGGCAAGTAGAACAATGAATGGAATATTTAGACGGTTGAAATCATTGTATATATTGCTTCTATATAGTCTAAGAAACATATATGCAAAGCATCCAAACAGTACCATTCGCCAATTTTTTGTTCTTCAAATTTAAGTGAACTACGAGCCCCATTGTTAATCCTTTAAAGAAAATTATTTGTAAATTTCGACAAGTAGAACAATGAATGGAACAGGTAGACGGTTGAAATCTTTGTATATATTGCTTCTATATAATATAAGAAACATATATTCAAAGCATCCAAACAGTACAATTCGCCAATTTCTTGTTCCTCAAGATTAAGTAAACTACGATCCCCATTGTTAATCCCTTAACGGAAATTATTTGTAACTTTCGACAAGTAGAACAGTGAATGGAACAGGTAGACGGTTGAAATCATTGTATATATTGCTTCTATATAGTCTAAGAAGCATATATGCAAATCATCCAAACAGTACAATTCGCCAATTATTTGTTCTTCAAGTTTAAGTGAACTACGAGCCCCATTGTTAATCCTTTAACGGAAATTAATTGTAACTTTCTACAAGTAGAACAATGATTGGAACACGTAGAAGGTTGAAATCTTTGTATATATTGCATCCATATAGTCTAAGAAACATGTACGCAAAGCATCCAAACAGTACCATTCGCCAATTTATTGTTCTTCAAGTTTCAGTGAACAACGAGCCCCATTGTTAATCCTTTAAAGGAAATTATTTGTAAATTTCGACAAGTAGAACAATGAATGGAACAGGTAGACGGTTGAAATCTTTGTATATATTGCTTCTATATAATCTAAGAAACATATATGCAAAGCATCCAAACAGTACCATTCGCCAATTTTTTGTTCTTCAAGTTTAAGTGAACAACGAGCCCCATTGTTAATCCTTTAAAGGAAATTATTCGTAAATTTCGACAAGTAGAACAATGAACGGAACAGGTAGACTGTAGAAATCTTTGTATATACTGCTTCTATATACTCTAAGAAACATATATGCAAAGCATCCAAACAGTACAATTCGCCAATTTTTGGTTCTTCAAGTTTAAGTGAACTGCGAGCCCCATTGTTATTCCTTTAAAGGAAATTATTTGTAAATTGCGACAAGTAGAACAATGAATGGATCAGTTAGACGGCTGAAATCAATGTATATATTGCTTCTATATAATCTACGAAACATATATGCATAACATCCAAACAGTACAATTCGCCAATTTTTTGTTCTTCAAGTTTAAGTGAACTACGAGCCCCATTGTTAATCCTTTAACGGAAATTAATTGTAACTTTCTACAAGTAGAACAATGATTGGAACACGTAGACGGTTGAAATCTTTGTATATATTGCTTCCATTTAGTCTAAGAAACATGTACGCAAAGCATCCAAACAGTACCATTCGCCAATTTATTGTTCTTCAAGTTTCAGTGATCAACGAGCCCCATTGTTAATACTTTAAAGGAAATTATTTGAAAATTTCGACAAGTAGAACAATGAATGGAACAGGTAGACGGTTGAAATCTTTGTATATATTGCTTCTATATAATCTAAGAAACATATATGCAAAGCATCCAAACAGTACCATTCGCCAATTTTTTGTTCTTCAATTTTAAGTGATCTACGAGCCCCATTGTTAATACTTTATCGGTAATTATTTGTAACTTTCGACAAGTAGAACAATGAATGGAACAGGTAGACGGTTGAAATCTTTGTATATATTGCTTCTATATAGTCTAAGAAACATATATGCAAAGCATCCAAACAGTACCATTCGCCCATTTTTTGGTCTTCAAGTTTAAGTGAACAATGAGCCCCATTGTTAATCCTTTATCGGATATTATTTGTAAATTTCGACAAGTAGAACAATGAATAGAACAGGTAGACGGTTGAAATCATTGTATATATAGCTTCTATATAGTCTAAGAAACATATATGCATAGCATCCAAACAGTACAATTCGCCAATTTTTTGTTTTTCAAGTTTAAGTGAACAATGAGCCCCAATGGTTAATCCTTTATCGGAAATTACTTGTAATTTTCGACAAGTAGAACAATGAATGGAACAGGTAGACGGTTGAAATCTTTGTATATATTGCTTCTATATAATCTAAGAAACATATATTCAAAGCATCCAAACAGTACCATTCGCCAATTTTTTGTTCTTCAAATTTAAGTGATCTACGAGCCCCATTGTTAATCCTTTAAAGAAAATTATTTGTAAACTTCGACAAGTAGAACAATGAATGGAACAGGTAGACGGTTGAAATCTTTGTATATATTGCTTCTATATAATCTAAAAACATATATGCATAGCATCCAAACAGTACAATTCGCCAATTTTTTGTTCTTCAAGTTTAAGTGAACTACGAGCCCCATTGTTAATCCTTTAACGGAAATTAATAGTAACTTTCTACAAGTAGAACAATGAATGGAACAGGTAGACGGTTGAAATCCTTGTATATATTGCGTCTATATAGTCTAAGAAACATATATGCAAAGCATCAAAACAGTACAATTCGCCAATTTATTATTCTTCAAGTTTAAGTGAACAACGAGCCCCATTGTTAATCCTTTAAAGGAAATTATTTGTAAATTTCGACAAGTAGAACAATGAATGGCACAGGTAAACGGTTGAAATCTTTGTATATATTGCTTCTATATAATCTAAGAAACATATATGCAAAGCATCCAAACTGTACCATTCGCCAATTTTATGTTCTTCAAGTTTAAGTGAACTACGAGCCCCATTGTTAATCCTTTAAAGGAAATTATTAGTAAATTTCGGCAAGTAGAACAATAAATGGAATAGGTAGACGGTTGAAATCAATGTATATATTGCTTCTATATAGTCAAAAGAAACATATATGCAAAGCATCCAAACAGTACAACTCGCCAATTTTTTGTTCTTTAAGTTTAAGTGAACAATGAGCCCCAATGGTTAATCCTTTATCGGTAATTATTTGTAACTTTCGACAAATAGAACAATGAATGGAACAGGTAGACGGTTGAAATCATTGTATATATTGCTTCTGTATAGTCTAAGAAACATATATGCAAAGCATCCAAACAGTACCATTCATCAATTTTTTGTTCTTCAAGTTTAAGTGAACAACGAGCCCCATTGTTAATCCTTTAAAGGAAATTATTCGTAAATTTCGACAAGTAGAACAATGAACGGAACAGGTAGACTGTAGAAATCTTTGTATATACTGCTTCTATATACTCTAAGAAACATATATGCAAAGCATCCAAACAGTACAATTCGCCAATTTTTGGTTCTTCAAGTTTAAGTGAACTGCGAGCCCCATTGTTATTCCTTTAAAGGAAATTATTTGTAAATTTCGACAAGTAGAACAATGAATGGATCAGTTAGACGGCTGAAATCAATGTATATATTGCTTCTATATAATCTACGAAACATATATGCATAACATCCAAACAGTACAATTCGCCAATTTTTTGTTCTTCAAGTTTAAGTGAACTACGAGCCCCATTGTTAATCCTTTAACGGAAATTAATTGTAACTTTCTACAAGTAGAACAATGATTGGAACACGTAGACGGTTGAAATCTTTGTATATATTGCTTCCATTTAGTCTAAGAAACATGTACGCAAAGCATCCAAACAGTACCATTCGCCAATTTATTGTTCTTCAAGTTTCAGTGATCAACGAGCCCCATTGTTAATACTTTAAAGGAAATTATTTGAAAATTTCGACAAGTAGAACAATGAATGGAACAGGTAGACGGTTGAAATCTTTGTATATATTGCTTCTATATAATCTAAGAAACATATATGCAAAGCATCCAAACAGTACCATTCGCCAATTTTTTGTTCTTCAATTTTAAGTGATCTACGAGCCCCATTGTTAATACTTTATCGGTAATTATTTGTAACTTTCGACAAGTAGAACAATGAATGGAACAGGTAGACGGTTGAAATCTTTGTATATATTGCTTCTATATAGTCTAAGAAACATATATGCAAAGCATCCAAACAGTACCATTCGCCCATTTTTTGGTCTTCAAGTTTAAGTGAACAATGAGCCCCATTGTTAATCCTTTATCGGATATTATTTGTAAATTTCGACAAGTAGAACAATGAATAGAACAGGTAGACGGTTGAAATCATTGTATATATAGCTTCTATATAGTCTAAGAAACATATATGCATAGCATCCAAACAGTACAATTCGCCAATTTTTTGTTTTTCAAGTTTAAGTGAACAATGAGCCCCAATGGTTAATCCTTTATCGGATATTACTTGTAATTTTCGACAAGTAGAACAATGAATGGAACAGGTAGACGGTTGAAATCTTTGTATATATTGCTTCTATATAATCTAAGAAACATATATTCAAAGCATCCAAACAGTACCATTCGCCAATTTTTTGTTCTTCAAATTTAAGTGATCTACGAGCCCCATTGTTAATCCTTTAAAGAAAATTATTTGTAAACTTCGACAAGTAGAACAATGAATGGAACAGGTAGACGGTTGAAATCTTTGTATATATTGCTTCTATATAATCTAAAAACATATATGCATAGCATCCAAACAGTACAATTCGCCAATTTTTTGTTCTTCAAGTTTAAGTGAACTACGAGCCCCATTGTTAATCCTTTAACGGAAATTAATAGTAACTTTCTACAAGTAGAACAATGAATGGAACAGGTAGACGGTTGAAATCCTTGTATATATTGCGTCTATATAGTCTAAGAAACATATATGCAAAGCATCAAAACAGTACAATTCGCCAATTTATTATTCTTCAAGTTTAAGTGAACAACGAGCCCCATTGTTAATCCTTTAAAGGAAATTATTTGTAAATTTCGACAAGTAGAACAATGAATGGCACAGGTAAACGGTTGAAATCTTTGTATATATTGCTTCTATATAATCTAAGAAACATATATGCAAAGCATCCAAACTGTACCATTCGCCAATTTTATGTTCTTCAAGTTTAAGTGAACTACGAGCCCCATTGTTAATCCTTTAAAGGAAATTATTAGTAAATTTCGGCAAGTAGAACAATAAATGGAATAGGTAGACGGTTGAAATCAATGTATATATTGCTTCTATATAGTCAAAAGAAACATATATGCAAAGCATCCAAACAGTACAACTCGCCAATTTTTTGTTCTTTAAGTTTAAGTGAACAATGAGCCCCAATGGTTAATCCTTTATCGGTAATTATTTGTAGCTTTCGACAAATAGAACAATGAATGGAACAGGTAGACGGTTGAAATCCTTGTATATATTGCGTCTATATAGTCTAAGAAACATATATGCAAAGCATCAAAACAGTACAATTCGCCAATTTATTGTTCTTCAAGTTTAAGTGAACAACGAGCCCCATTGTTAATCCTTTAACGGAAATTAATTGTAACTTTCTACAAGTAGAACAATGATTGGAACACGTAGAAGGTTGAAATCTTTGTATATATTGCTTCCATATAGTCTAAGAAACATGTACGCAAAGCATCCAAACAGTACCATTCGCCAATTTATTGTTCTTCAAGTTTCAGTGAACAACGAGCCCCATTGTTAATCCTTTAAAGGAAATTATTTGTAAATTTCGACAAGTAGAACAATGAATGGAACAGGTAGACGGTTGAAATCTTTGTATATATTGCTTCTATATAATCTAAGAAACATATATGCAAAGCATCCAAACAGTACCATTCGCCAATTTTTTGTTCTTCAATTTTAAGTGATCTACGAGCCCCATTGTTAATCCTTTAAAGGAAATTATTTGTAAATTTCGACAAGTAGAACAATGAATGGAACAGGTAGACTGTTGAAATCATTGTATATATTGCTTCTGTATAGTCTAAGAAACATATATGCAAAGCGTCCAAACAGTACAATTCGCCAATTATTTGATCTTCAAGTTTAAGTGAACTACGAGCCCCATTGTTAATACTTTATCGGTAATTATTTGTAACTTTCGACAAGTAGAACAATGAATGGAACAGGTAGACGGTTGAAATCTTTGTATATATTGCTTCTATATAATCTAAGAAACATATATGCAAAGCATCTAAACAGTAACAATCGCCAATTTTTTGATCTTCAAGTTTAAGTGATCAGCGAGCACCATTGATAATCATGAAATGGAAATTATTTGTAACTTTCTACAAGTAGAACAATGAATAGTACAGGTAGACGGTTGAAATCTTTGTATATATTGCTTCTAAATAGTCTAAGAAACGTATATGCAAAGCATCCAAACAGTACAATTCGCCAATTTTTGGTTCTTCAAGTTTAAGTGAACAATGAGCCCCAATGGTTAATCCTTTATCGGAAATTACTTGTAATTTTCGACAAGTAGAACAATGAATGGATCAGTTAGACGGTTGAAATCAATGTATATATTGCTTCTATATAGTCTAAAAAACATATATGCAAAGCATCCAAACAGTACCATTCGCCAATTTTTTGTTCTTCAAGTTTAAGTGAACTACGAGCACCATTGTTAATCCTTTAAAGGAAATTATTTGTAAATTTCGACAAGTAGAACAATGAATGGAACAGGTAGACTGTTGAAATCATTGTATATATTGCTTCTATATAGTCTAAGAAACATATATACAAAGCATCGAAACAGTACCATTCGCCAATTTTTTGTTCTTCAAGTTTAAGTGAACAATGAGCCCCAATGGTTAATCCTTTATCGGAAATTATTTGTAATTTTCGACAAGTAGAACAATGATTGGAACACGTAGACGGTTGAAATCTTTGTATATATTGCTTCCATATAGTCTAAGAAACATTTATGCAAAGCATCCAAACATTACCATTCGCCAATTTTTTGTCCTTCAAGTTTAAGTGAACAATGAGCCCCATTGTTAATCCTTTATCGGAAATTATTTGTAACTTTCGACAAGTAGAACAATGAATGGAACAGGTAGACGGTTGAAATCTTTGTATATATTGCTTCTATATAGTCTAAGAAACATATATGCAAAGCATCCAAACAGTACAACTCGCCAATTTTTTGTTCTTCAAGTTTAAGTGAACAATGAGCCCCAATGGTTAATCCTTTATCGGTAATTATTTGTAACTTTCGACAAGTAGAACAATGAATGGAACAGGTAGACGGTTGAAATCCTTGTATATATTGCGTCTATATAGTCTAAGAAACATATATGCAAAGCATCAAAACAGTACAATTCGCCAATTTATTGTTCTTCAAGTTTAAGTGAACAACGAGCCCCATTGTTAATCCTTTAAAGGAAATTATTTGTAAATTTCGACAAGTAGAACAATGAATGGAACAGGTAGACTGTTGAAATCATTGTATATATTGCTTCTATATAGTCTAAGAAACATATATGCATAGCATCCAAACAGTACAATTCGCCAATTTTTTGTTTTTCAAGTTTAAGTGAACAATGAGCCCCATTGTTAATCCTTTATCGGATATTATTTGTAAATTTCGACAAGTAGAACAATGAATAGAACAGGTAGACGGTTGAAATCATTGTATATATAGCTTCTATATAGTCTAAGAAACATATATGCATAGCATCCAAACAGTACAATTCGCCAATTTTTTGTTTTTCAAGTTTAAGTGAACAATGAGCCCCAATGATTAATCCTTTATCGGAAATTACTTGTAATTTTCGACAAGTAGAACAATGAATGGAACAGGTAGACGGTTGAAATCTTTGTATATATTGCTTCTATATGATCTAAGAAACATATATTCAAAGCATCCAAACAGTACCATTCGCCAATTTTTGGTTCTTCAAATTTAAGTGATCTACGAGCCCCATTGTTAAGCCTTTAAAGAAAATTATTTGTAAATTTCGACAAGTAGAACAATGAATGGAACAGGTAGACGGTTGAAATCTTTGTATATATTGCTTCTATATAATCTAAGAAACATATATGCATAGCATCCAAACAGTACAATTCGCCAATTTTTTGTTCTTCAAGTTTAAGTGAACTACGAGCCCCATTGTTAATCCTTTAACGGAAATTAATTGTAACTTTCTACAAGTAGAACAATGAATGGAACAGGTAGACGGTTGAAATCCTTGTATATATTGCGTCTATATAGTCTAAGAAACATATATGCAAAACATCAAAACAGTACAATTCGCCAATTTATTATTCTTCAAGTTTAAGTGAACAACGAGCCCCATTGTTAATCCTTTAAAGGAAATTATTTGTAAATTTCGACAAGTAGAACAATGAATGGCACAGGTAAACGGTTGAAATCTTTGTATATATTGCTTCTATATAATCTAAGAAACATATATGCAAAGCATCCAAACTGTACCATTCGCCAATTTTATGTTCTTCAAGTTTAAGTGAACTACGAGCCCCATTGTTAATCCTTTAAAGGAAATTATTAGTAAATTTCGGCAAGTAGAACAATAAATGGAATAGGTAGACGGTTGAAATCAATGTATATATTGCTTCTATATAGTCAAAAGAAACATATAAGCAAAGCATCCAAACAGTACAACTCGCCAATTTTTTGTTCTTTAAGTTTAAGTGAACAATGAGCCCCAATGGTTAATCCTTTATCGGTAATTATTTGTAACTTTCGACAAGTAGAACAATGAATGGAACAGGTAGACGGTTGAAATCCTTGTATATATTGCGTCTATATAGTCTAAGAAACATATATGCAAAGCATCAAAACAGTACAATTCGCCAATTTATTGTTCTTCAAGTTTAAGTGAACAACGAGCCCCATTGTTAATCCTTTAAAGGAAATTATTTGTAAATTTCGGCAAGTAGAACAATGAATGGAATATTTAGACGGTTGAAATCATTGTATATATTGCTTCTATATAGTCTAAGAAACATATATGCAAAGCATCCAAACAGTACCATTCGCCAATTTTTTGTTCTTCAAATTTAAGTGAACTACGAGCCCCATTGTTAATCCTTTAAAGAAAATTATTTGTAAATTTCGACAAGTAGAACAATGAATGGAACAGGTAGACTGTTGAAATCATTGTATATATTGCTTCTGTATAGTCTAAGAAACATATATGCAAAGCGTCCAAACAGTACAATTCGCCAATTATTTGATCTTCAAGTTTAAGTGAACTACGAGCCCCATTGTTAATACTTTATCGGTAATTATTTGTAACTTTCGACAAGTAGAACAATGAATGGAACAGGTAGACGGTTGAAATCATTGTATATATTGCTTCTATATAGTCTAAGAAACATATATACAAAGCATCGAAACAGTACCATTCGCCAATTATTTCATCTTCATGTTTAAGTGAACTACGAGCCCCATTGTTAATCCTTTAAAGGAAATTATTTGTAAATTTCGACAAGTAGAACAATGAATGGAACAGGTAGACGGTTGAATTCTTTGTATATATTGCTTCTATATAGTCTAAGAAACATATATGCAAAGCATCCAAACAGTACAATTCGCCAATTTATTGTTCTTCAAGTTTAAGTGAACAACGAGCCCCATTGTTAATCCTTTAAAGGAAATTATTTCTAAATTTCGACAAGTAGAACAATGATTGGAACACGTAGACTGTTGAAATCTTTGTATATATTGCTTCCATATAGTCTAAGAAACATGAACGCAAAGCATCCAAACAATACCATTTGCCAATTTTTTGGTCTTCAAGTTTAAGTGAACAATGAGACCCAATGGTTAATCCTTTAACGGAAATTATTTGTAAATTTCGACAAGTAGAACATTGAATGAAACAGGTAGACGGTTGAAATATTTGTATATATTGCTTCTATATAGTATAAGAAACATATATGCAAAGCATCCAAAAACTACAATTCGCCAATTTTTTGTTCTTCAAGTTTAAGTGAACAATGAGCCCCAATGCTTAATCCGTTATCGGAAATTATTTGTAACTTTCGACAAGTAGAACAATGAATGGAACAGGTAGACGGTTGTAATCATTGTATATATTGCTTCTATATAATCTAAGAAACATATATTCAAAGCAACCAAACAGTACAATTCGCCAATTTTTTGTTCTTCAAGTTTAAGTAAACTACGATCCCCATTGTTAATCGCTTAACGGAAATTATTTGTAACTTTCGACAAGTAGAACAGTGAATGGAACAGGTAGACGGTTGAAATCTTTGTATATATTGCTTCTATATAGTCTAAGAAACATATATGCAAAGCATCCAAATTGTACAATTCGACAATTATTTGTTCTTCAAGTTTAAGTGAACAATTAGCCCCAATGGTTAATCCTTTATCGGAAATTATTTGTAATTTTCGTCAAGTAGAACAATGAATGGAACAGGTAGACGGTTGAAATCATTGTATATATTGCTTCTATATAATCTAAGAAACATATATTCAAAGCATCCAAACAGTACCATTCGCCAATTTTTTGTTCTTCAAGTTTAAGTGATCTACGAGCCCCATTGTTAATCCTTTCTCGGAAATTATTTGTAATTTTCGACAAGTAGAACAATGAATGGAACAGGTAGACTGTTGAAATCATTGTATATATTGCTTCTATATAGTCTAAGAAACATATATGCAAAGCATCCAAACAGTACCATTCGCCAATTTTTTGTTCTTCAAATTTAAGTGAACTACGAGCCCCATTGTTAATCCTTTAAAGAAAATTATTTGTAAATTTCGACAAGTAGAACAATGAATGGAACAGGTAGACGGTTGAAATCATTGTATATATTGCTTCAGTATAGCCTAAGAAACATATATGCAAAGCATCCAAATAGTACAATTCGACAATTTTTTGTTCTTCAAGTTTAAGTGAACAATGAGCCCCATTGTTAATCCTTTATCGGAAATTATTTGTAACTTTCGACAAGTAGAACAGTGAATGGAACAGGTAGACGGTTGAAATCTTTGTATATATTGCTTCTATATAGTATAAGAAACATATATGCAAAGCATCCAAACAGTACAATTCGCCAATTTTTTGTTCTTCAAGTTTAAGTAAACTACGATCCCCATTGTTAATCCCTTAACGGAAATTATTTGTGACTTTCGACAAGTAGAACAATGAATGGAACAGGTAGACGGTTGAAATCAATGTATATATTGCTTCTATATAGTCTAAGAAACATATATGCAAAGCATCCAAACAGTACCATTCGCCAATTTTTTGTTCTTCAAATTTAAGTGAACTACGAGCCCCATTGTTAATCCTTTAAAGAAAATTATTTGTAAATTTCGACAAGTAGAACAATGAATGTAACAGGTAGACTGTTGAAATCATTGTATATATTGCTTCTATATAGTCTAAGAAACATATATGCATAGCGTCCAAACAGTACAATTCGCCAATTTTTTGCTCTTCAAGTTTAAGTGAACTACGAGCCCCATTGTTAATCCTTTAAAGGAAATTATTTGTAAATTTCGGCAAGTAGAACAATGAATGGAATAGGTAGACGGTTGAAATCATTGTATATATTGCTTCTATATAGTCTAAGAAACATATCTGCAAATCATCCAAACAGTACAATTCGCCAATTATTTGATCTTCAAGTTTAAGTGAACTACGAGCCCCATTGTTAATACTTTAACGGAAATTATTTGTAACTTGCGACAAGTAGAACAATGAATGGAACAGGTAGACGGTTGAAATCAATGTATATATTGCTTCTATATAGTCTACGAAACATATATGCAAAGCATCCAAACAGTACCATTCGCCAATTTTTTGTTCGTCAAGTTTAAGTGAACAACGAGCCCCATTGTTAATCATTTAAAGCAAATTATTTGTAAATTTCGACAAGTAGAACAATGATTGGAACACGTAGACGGTTGAAATCTTTGTATATATTGCTTCCATACAGCCTAAGAAACATGTACGCAAAGCATCCAAACAGTACCATTCGCCAATTATTTCATCTTCAAGTTTAAGTGAACTACGAGCCCCATTGTTAATACTTTAATGGAAATTATTTGTAACTTGCGACAAGTAGAACAATGAGTGGAACAGGTAGACGGTTGAAATCAATGTATATATTGTTTCTATATAGTCTAAGAAACATATATGCAAATCATCCAAACAGTACCATTCGCCAATTTTTTGTTCTTCAAGTTTAAGTGAAAATGAGCCCCATTGTTAATCCTTTATCGGAAATTATTTGTAACTTTCGACAAGTAGAACAATGAATGGAACTGGTAGACGGTTGAAATCTTTTTATATATTGCTTCTATATAGTCTAAGAAACATATATGCAAAGCATCCAAATAGTACCAGTCGCCAATTTTTTGTTCTTCAAGTTTAAGTGAACAATGAGCCCCAATGCTTAATCCGTTATCGGAAATTATTTGTAACTTTCGACAAGTAGAACAATGAATGGAACAGGTAGACGGTTGTAATCATTGTATATATTGCTTCTATATAATCTAAGAAACATATATTCAAAGCAACCAAACAGTACAATTCGCCAATTTTTTGTTCTTCAAGTTTAAGTAAACTCCGATCCCCATTGTTAATCGCTTAACGGAAATTATTTGTAACTTTCGACAAGTAGAACAATGAATGGAACAGGTAGACGGTTGAAATCATTGTATATATTGCTTCTATATAGTCTAAGAAACATATATGCAAAGCATCCAAATTGTACAATTCGACAATTATTTGTTCTTCAAGTTTAAGTGAACAATTAGCCCCAATGGTTAATCCTTTATCGGAAATTATTTGTAATTTTCGTCAAGTAGAACAATGAATGGAACAGGTAGACGGTTGAAATCCTTGTATATATTGCGTCTATATAGTCTAAGAAACATATATGCAAAGCATCCAAACAGTACCATTCGCTAATTTTTTGTTCTTCAAGTTTAAGTGAACTACGAGCCCCATTGTTGATCCTTTAAGGGAAATTATTTGTAAATTTCGACAAGTAGAACAATGAATGGAACAGGTAGACTGTTGAAATCATTGTATATATTGCTTCTATATAGTCTAAGAAACATATATACAAAGCATCGAAACAGTACCATTCGCCAATTATTTCATCTTCATGTTTAAGTGAACTACGAGCCCCATTGTTAATCCTTTAAAGGAAATTATTTGTAAATTTCGACAAGTAGAACAATGAATGGAACAGCTAGACGGTTGAATTCTTTGTATATATTGCTTCTATATAGTCTAAGAAACATATATGCAAAGCATCCAAACAGTACAATTCGCCAATTTATTGTTCTTCAAGTTTAAGTGAACAACGAGCCCCATTGTTAATCCTTTAAAGGAAATTATTTCTAAATTTCGACAAGTAGAACAATGATTGGAACACGTAGACTGTTGAAATCTTTGTATATATTGCTTCCATATAGTCTAAGAAACATGAACGCAAAGCATCCAAACAATACCATTTGCCAAGTTTTTGGTCTTCAAGTTTAAGTGAACAATGAGACCCAATGGTTAATCCTTTAACGGAAATTATTTGTAAATTTCGACAAGTAGAACATTGAATGAAACAGGTAGACGGTTGAAATATTTGTATATATTGCTTCTATATAGTATAAGAAACATATATGCAAAGCATCCAAAAAGTACAATTCGCCAATTTTTTGTTCTTCAAGTTTAAGTGAACAATGAGCCCCAATGCTTAATCCGTTATCGGAAATTATTTGTAACTTTCGACAAGTAGAACAATGAATGGAACAGGTAGACGGTTGTAATCATTGTATATATTGCTTCTATATAATCTAAGAAACATATATTCAAAGCAACCAAACAGTACAATTCGCCAATTTTTTGTTCTTCAAGTTTAAGTAAACTACGATCCCCATTGTTAATCGCTTAACGGAAATTATTTGTAACTTTCGACAAGTAGAACAATGAATGGAACAGGTAGACGGTGGAAATCATTGTATATATTGCTTCTATATAGTCTAAGAAACATATATGCAAAGCATCCAAATTGTACAATTCGACAATTATTTGTTCTTCAAGTTTAAGTGAACAATTAGCCCCAATGGTTAATCCTTTATCGGAAATTATTTGTAATTTTCGTCAAGTAGAACAATGAATGGAACAGGTAGACGGTTGAAATCATTGTATATATTGCTTCTATATAATCTAAGAAACATATATTCAAAGCATCCAAACAGTACCATTCGCCAATTTTTTGTTCTTCAAGTTTAAGTGATCTACGAGCCCCATTGTTAATCCTTTCTCGGAAATTATTTGTAATTTTCGACAAGTAGAACAATGAATGGAACAGGTAGACGGTGGAAATCTTTGTATATATTGCTTCTATATAATCTAAGAAACATATATGCAAAGCATCTAAACGGTAACAATCGCCAATTTTTTGATCTTCAAGTTTAAGTGAACAGCGAGCCAAATTGATAATCATGAAATGGAAATTATTTGTAACTTTCTACAAGTAGAACAATGAATAGTACAGGTAGACGGGTGAAATCTTTCTATATATTGCTTCTAAATAGTCTAAGAAACATATATGAAAAGCATCCAAACAGTACAATTCGCCAATTATTTCATCTTCATGTTTAAGTGAACTACGAGCCCCATTGTTAAAACTTTAACGGAAATTATTTGTAACTTTCGACAAGTAGAACAATGAATGGAACTGGTAGACGGTTGAAATCTTTTTATATATTGCTTCTATATAGTCTAAGAAACATATATGCAAAGCATCCAAACAGTACCATTCGCCAATTTTTTGTTGTTCAAGTTTAAGTGAACAATGAGCCCCAATGGTTAATCCTTTATCGGAAATTACTTGTAATTTTCGACAAGTTGAACAATGAATGGAACAGGTAGACGGTTGAAATCATTGTATATATTGCTTCTATATAGTCTACGAAACATATATGCAAAGCATCCAAACAGTACCATTCGCCAATTTTTTGTTCTTCAAATTTAAGTGAACTACGAGCCCCATTGTTAATCCTTTAAAGGAAATTATTTGTAACTTTCGACAAGTAGAACAATGAATGGAACAGGTAGACTGTTGAAATCATTGTATATATTGCTTCTATATAGTCTAAGAAACATATATGCAAAGCATCCAAACAGTACAATTCGCCAATTTTTTGTTCTTCAAGTTTAAGTAAACTACGATCCCCATTGTTAATCCATTAACGGAAATTATTTGAAACTGTCGACAAGTAGAACAATGAATGGAACAGGTAGACGGTTGAAATCTTTGTATATATTGCTTCTATATAGTCTAAGAAACATATATGCAAAGCATCCAAATAGTACAATTCGACAATTTTTTGTTCTTCAAGTTTAAGTGAACAATGAGCCCCATTGTTAATCCTTTATCGGAAATTATTTGTAACTTTCGACAAGTAGATCAGTGAATGGAACAGGTAGACGGTTGAAATCTTTGTATATATTGCTTCTATATAGTATAAGAAACATATATGCAAAGCATCCAAACAGTACAATTCGCCAATTTTTTGTTCTTCAAGTTTAAGTGAACAATGAGCCCCAATGGTTAATCCGTTATCGGAAATTATTTGTAACTTTCGACAAGTAGAACAATGAATGGAACAGGAGGAATGTTGAAATCATTGTATATATTGCTTCTATATAGTCTTAGAAATATATATGCAAAGCATCCAAACAGTACCATTCGCCAATTTTTTGTTCTTCAAGATTAAGTGAACTACGAGCCCCATTGATAATCATGAAAGGGAAATTATTTGTAACTTTCTACAAGTAGAACAATGAATAGAACAGTTAGACTGTTGAAATCTTTGTATATATTGCTTCTATATAGTTTAAGAAACATATATGCAAAGCATCCAAACAGTACAATTCGCCAATTTATTGTTCTTCAAGTTTAAGTGAACAACGAGCCCCATTGTTAATCCTTTAAAGGAAATTATTTGTAAATTTCGACAAGTAGAACAATGAATGGAACAGGTAGACTGTTGAAATCATTGTATATATTGCTTCAGTATAGCCTAAGAAACACATATGCAAAGCATCCAAATAGTACAATTCGACAATTTTTTGTTCTTCAAGTTTAAGTGAACAATGAGCCCCATTGTTAATCCTTTATCGGAAATTATTTGTAACTTTCGACAAGTAGAACAGTGAATGGAACAGGTAGACGGTTGAAATCTTTGTATATATTGCTTCTATATAGTATAAGAAACATATATGCAAAGCATCCAAACAGTACAATTCGCCAATTTTTTGTTCTTCAAGTTTAAGTGAACAATGAGCCCCAATGGTTAATCCGTTATCGGAAATTATTTGTAACTTTCGACAAGTAGAACAATGAATGGAACAGGAGGACTGTTGAAATCTTTGTATATATTGCTTCTATATAGTCTTAGAAATATATATGCAAAGCATCCAAACAGTACCATTCGCCAATTTTTTGTTCTTCAAGATTAAGTGAACTACGAGCCCCATTGATAATCATGAAAGGGAAATTATTTGTAACTTTCTACAAGTAGAACAATGAATAGAACAGTTAGACTGTTGAAATCTTTGTATATATTGCTTCTATATAGTTTAAGAAACATATATGCAAAGCATCCAAACAGTACAATTCGCTAATTTATTGTTCTTCAAGTTTAAGTGAACAACGAGCCCCATTGTTAATCCTTTAAAGGAAATTATTTGTAAATTTCGACAAGTAGAACAATGAATGGAACAGGTAGACTGTTGAAATCATTGTATATATTGCTTCAGTATAGCCTAAGAAACATATATGCAAAGCATCCAAATAGTACAATTCGACAATTTTTTGTTCTTCAAGTTTAAGTGAACAATGAGCCCCGTTGTTAATCCTTTATCGGAAATTATTTGTAACTTTCGACAAGTAGAACAGTGAATGGAACAGGTAGACGGTTGAAATCTTTGTATATATTGCTTCTATATAGTATAAGAAACATATATGCAAAGCATCCAAACAGTACAATTCGCCAATTTTTTGTTCTTCAAGTTTAAGTAAACTACGATCCCCATTGTTAATCCCTTAACGGAAATTATTTGTGACTTTCGACAAGTAGAACAATGAATGGAACAGGTAGACGGTTGAAATCAATGTATATATTGCTTCTATATAGTCTAAGAAACATATATGCAAAGCATCCAAACAGTACCATTCGCCAATTTTTTGTTCTTCAAATTTAAGTGAACTACGAGCC
The DNA here is from genome assembly GCA_963989415.1 of Cerceris ruficornis. Classification (NCBI taxonomy): domain Eukaryota; kingdom Metazoa; phylum Arthropoda; class Insecta; order Hymenoptera; family Crabronidae; genus Cerceris; species Cerceris ruficornis. The sequence goes on along the minus strand of CAXDIW010000481.1, from coordinate 534,961 downwards.
CCATTGTTAATCCTTTAAAGGAAATTATTTGTAAATTTCGACAAGTAGAACAATGAATGGAACAGGTAGACTGTTGAAATCATTGTATATATTGCTTCTATATAGTCTAAGAAACATATATGCATAGCGTCCAAACAGTACAATTCGCCAATTTTTTGCTCTTCAAGTTTAAGTGAACTACGAGCCCCATTGTTAATCCTTTAAAGGAAATTATTTGTAAATTTCGGCAAGTAGAACAATGCATGGAACAGGTAGACGGTTGAAATCATTGTATATATTGCTTCTATATAGTCTAAGAAACATATATGCAAAGCATCCAAATAGTACAATTCGACAATTTTTTGTTCTTCAAGTTTAAGTGAACAATGAGCCCCATTGTTAATCCTTTATCGGAAATTATTTGTAACTTTCGACAAGTAGAACAATGAATGGAACTGGTAGACGGTTGAAATCTTTTTATATATTGCTTCTATATAGTCTAAGAAACATATATGCAAAGCATCCAAATAGTACCAGTCGCCAATTTTTTGTTCTTCAAGTTTAAGTGAACAACGAGGCCCATTGATAATCATGAAACGGAAATTATTTGTAACTTTCGACAAGTAGAACAATGAATGGAACTGGTAGACGGTTGAAATCTTTTTATATATTGCTTCTATATAGTCTAAGAAACCTATATGCAAAGCATCCAAACAGTACCATTCGCCAATTTTTTGTTCTTCAAGTTTAAGTGAACAATGAGCCCCAATGGTTAATCCTTTATCGGAAATTATTTGTAATTTTCGACAAGTAGAACAATGAATGGAACAGGTAGACGGTTGAAATCTTTGTATATATTGCTTCTATATGATCTAAGAAACATATATGCAAACCATCAAAACAGTAACATTCGCCAATTTTTTGTTCTTCAAGTTTAAGTGAACAACGAGCCCCATTGATAATCATGAAACGGAAATTATTTGTAACTTTCTACAAGTAGAACAATGAATAGAACAGGTAGACGGGTGAAATCTTTCTATATATTGCTTCTAAATAGTCTAAGAAACATATATGCAAAGCATCCAAACAGTACAATTCGCCAATTTTTTGTTCTTCAAGTTTAAGTGAACTACGAGCCTCATTGTTAATCCTTTAAAGGAAATTATTTGTAAATTTCGACAAGTAGAACAATGAATGGATCATGTAGACGGTTGAAATCATTGTATATATTGCTTCCATATAGTCTAAGAAACATGTACGCAAAGCATCCAAACAGTACCATACTCCAATTTTTTGTTCTTCAAGTTTAAGTAAACTATGATCCCCATTGTTAATCCCTTAACGGAAATTATTTGTAACTTTTGACAAGTAGAACAATGAATGGAACAGGTAGACGGTTGAAATCTTTGTATATATTGCTTCTATATAATCTAAGAAACATATATGCAAAGCATCCAAACAGTACAATTCGCCAATTATTTCATCTTCAAGTTTAAGTGAACTACGAGCCCCATTGTTAATACTTTAACGGAAATTATTTGTAACTTGCGACAAGTAGAACAATGAGTGGAACAGGTAGACTGTTGAAATCTTTTTATATATTGCTTCTATATAGTCTAAGAAACCTATATGCAAAGCATCCAAACAGTACCATTCGCCAATTTTTTGTTCTTCAAGTTTAAGTGAACAATGAGCCCCAATGGTTAATCCTTTATCGGAAATTATTTGTAATTTTCGACAAGTAGAACAATGAATGGAACAGGTAGACGGTTGAAATCTTTGTTTATATTGCTTCTATATGATCTAAGAAACATATATGCAAACCATCAAAACAGTAACATTCGCCAATTTTTTGTTCTTCAAGTTTAAGTGAACAACGAGCCCCATTGATAATCATGAAACGGAAATTATTTGTAACTTTCTACAAGTAGAACAATGAATAGAACAGGTAGACGGGTGAAATCTTTCTATATATTGCTTCTAAATAGTCTAAGAAACATATATGCAAAGCATCCAAACAGTACAATTCGCCAATTTTTTGTTCTTCAAGTTTAAGTGAACTACGAGCCCCATTGTTAATCCTTTAAAGGAAATTATTTGTAAATTTCGACAAGTAGAACAATGAATGGATCATGTAGACGGTTGAAATCATTGTATATATTGCTTCCATATAGTCTAAGAAACATGTACGCAAAGCATCCAAACAGTACCATACTCCAATTTTTTGTTCTTCAAGTTTAAGTAAACTATGATCGCCATTGTTAATCCCTTAACGGAAATTATTTGTAACTTTTGACAAGTAGAACAATGAATGGAACAGGTAGACGGTTGAAATCTTTGTATATATTGCTTCTATATAATCTAAGAAACATATATGCAAAGCATCCAAACAGTACAATTCGCCAATTATTTCATCTTCAAGTTTAAGTGAACTACGAGCCCCATTGTTAATACTTTAACGGAAATTATTTGTAACTTGCGACAAGTAGAACAATGAGTGGAACAGGTAGACGGTTGAAATCAATGTATATATTGCTTCTATATAGTCTAAGAAACATATATGCAAATCATCCAAACAGTACCATTCGCCAATTTTTTGTTCTTCAAGTTTAAGTGAACAATGAGCCCCATTGTTAATCCTTTATCGGAAATTATTTGTAACTTTCGACAAGTAGAACAATGAATGGATCAGGTAGACGGTTGAAATCATTGTATATATTGCTTCTATATAGCCTACGAAACACATATGCAAAGCATCCAAACAGTACAATTCGCCAATTTTTTGGTCCTCAAGCTTAAGTGAACTACGAGCCCCATTGTTAATCCCTTAACGGAAATTATTTGTAACTTTCGACAAGTAGAACAATGAATGGAACAGGTAGACGGTTGAAATCTTTGTATATATTGCTTCTATATAATCTAAGAAACATATATGCAAAGCATCCAAACAGTACAATTCGCCAATTAATTCATCTTCAAGTTTAAGTGAACTACGAGCCCCATTGTTAATACTTTAACGGAAATTAATTGTAACTTTCTACAAGTAGAACAATGATTGGAACACGCAGACGGTTGAAATCTTTGTATATATTGCTTCCATATAGTCTAAGAAACATATATGCAAAGCATCCAAACAGTACCATTCGCCAATTTTTTGTTCTTCAAGTTTAAGTGAACAATGAGCCCCATTGTTAATCCTTTATCGGAGATTATTTGTAACTTTCGACAAGTAGAACATTGAATGGAACAGGTAGGCTGTTGAAATCTTTGTATATATTGCTTCTATATAGTATAAGAAACATATATGCAAAGCATCCAAACAGTACAATTCGCCAATTTTTTGTACTTCAAGTTTAAGTGAACAATCAGCCCCAATGGTTAATCCGTTATCGGAAATTATTTGTAACTTTCGACAAGTAGAACAATGAATGGAACAGGTAGACGGTTGAAATCTTTGTATATATTGCTTCTATATAGTCTATGAAACATATATGCAAAGCATCCAAACAGTACCATTCGCCAATTTTTTGTTCTTCAAGTTTAAGTGAACTACGAGCCCCATTGTTAATCCTTTAAAGGAAATTATTTGTAAATTTCGGCAAGTAGAACAATGAATGGAACAGGTACACGGTTGAAATCTTTGTATATATTGCTTCTATATAGTCTAAGAAACATATATGCAAAGCATCCAAACAGTACAATTCGCCAATTTTTTGTTCTCCAAGTTTAAGTAAACTACGATCCCCATAGTTAATCCCTTAACGGAAATTATTTGTGACTTTCGACAAGTAGAACAATGCATGGAACAGGTAGACGGTTGAAATCATTGTATATATTGCTTCTATATAGTCTAAGAAACATATATGCAAAGCATCCAAATAGTACAATTCGACAATTTTTTGTTCTTCAAGTTTAAGTGAACAATGAGCCCCATTGTTAATCCTTTATCGGAAATTATTTGTAACTTTCGACAAGTCGAACAGTGAATGGAACAGGTAGACGGTTGAAATCTTTGTATATATTGCTTCTATATAATCTAAGAAACATATATGCAAAGCATCCAAACAGTACAATTCGCCAATTATTTCATCTTCAAGTTTAAGTGAACTACGAGCCCCATTGTTAATACTATAACGGAAATTATTTGTAACTTGCGACAAGTAGAACAATGAATGGATCATGTAGACGGTTGAAATCAATGTATATATTGCTTCTATATAGCCTACGAAACATATATGCAAAGCATCCAAACAGTACAATTCGCCAATTATTTCATCTTCAAGTTTAAGTGAACTACGAGCCCCATTGTTAATACTTTAACGGAAATTATTTGTAACTTGCGACAAGTAGAACAATGAGTGGAACAGGTAGACTGTTGAAATCTTTTTATATATTGCTTCTATATAGTCTAAGAAACCTATATGCAAAGCATCCAAACAGTACCATTCGCCAATTTTTTGTTCTTCAAGTTTAAGTGTACAATGAGCCCCAATGGTTAATCCTTTATCGGAAATTATTTGTAATTTTCGACAAGTAGAACAATGAATGGAACTGGTAGACGGTTGAAATCTTTTTATATATTGCTTCTATATAGTCTAAGAAACATATATGCAAAGCATCCAAATAGTACCAGTCGCCAATTTTTTGTTCTTCAAGTTTAAGTGAACAACGAGGCCCATTGATAATCATGAAACGGAAATTATTTGTAACTTTCGACAAGTAGAACAATGAATGGAACTGGTAGACGGTTGAAATCTTTTTATATATTGCTTCTATATAGTCTAAGAAACCTATATGCAAAGCATCCAAACAGTACCATTCGCCAATTTTTTGTTCTTCAAGTTTAAGTGAACAATGAGCCCCAATGGTTAATCCTTTATCGGAAATTATTTGTAATTTTCGACAAGTAGAACAATGAATGGAACAGGTAGACGGTTGAAATCTTTGTATATATTGCTTCTATATGATCTAAGAAACATATATGCAAACCATCAAAACAGTAACATTCGCCAATTTTTTGTTCTTCAAGTTTAAGTGAACAACGAGCCCCATTGATAATCATGAAACGGAAATTATTTGTAACTTTCTACAAGTAGAACAATGAATAGAACAGGTAGACGGGTGAAATCTTTCTATATATTGCTTCTAAATAGTCTAAGAAACATATATGCAAAGCATCCAAACAGTACAATTCGCCAATTTTTTGTTCTTCAAGTTTAAGTGAACTACGAGCCCCATTGTTAATCCTTTAAAGGAAATTATTTGTAAATTTCGACAAGTAGAACAATGAATGGATCATGTAGACGGTTGAAATCATTGTATATATTGCTTCCATATAGTCTAAGAAACATGTACGCAAAGCATCCAAACAGTACCATACTCCAATTTTTTGTTCTTCAAGTTTAAGTAAACTATGATCCCCATTGTTAATCCCTTAACGGAAATTATTTGTAACTTTTGACAAGTAGAACAATGAATGGAACAGGTAGACGGTTGAAATCTTTGTATATATTGCTTCTATATAATCTAAGAAACATATATGCAAAGCATCCAAACAGTACAATTCGCCAATTATTTCATCTTCAAGTTTAAGTGAACTACGAGCCCCATTGTTAATACTTTAACGGAAATTATTTGTAACTTGCGACAAGTAGAACAATGAGTGGAACAGGTAGACTGTTGAAATCTTTTTATATATTGCTTCTATATAGTCTAAGAAACCTATATGCAAAGCATCCAAACAGTACCATTCGCCAATTTTTTGTTCTTCAAGTTTAAGTGAACAATGAGCCCCAATGGTTAATCCTTTATCGGAAATTATTTGTAATTTTCGACAAGTAGAACAATGAATGGAACAGGTAGACGGTTGAAATCTTTGTATATATTGCTTCTATATGATCTAAGAAACATATATGCAAACCATCAAAACAGTAACATTCGCCAATTTTTTGTTCTTCAAGTTTAAGTGAACAACGAGCCCCATTGATAATCATGAAACGGAAATTATTTGTAACTTTCTACAAGTAGAACAATGAATAGAACAGGTAGACGGGTGAAATCTTTCTATATATTGCTTCTAAATAGTCTAAGAAACATATATGCAAAGCATCCAAACAGTACAATTCGCCAATTTTTTGTTCTTCAAGTTTAAGTGAACTACGAGCCCCATTGTTAATCCTTTAAAGGAAATTATTTGTAAATTTCGACAAGTAGAACAATGAATGGATCATGTAGACGGTTGAAATCATTGTATATATTGCTTCCATATAGTCTAAGAAACATGTACGCAAAGCATCCAAACAGTACCATACTCCAATTTTTTGTTCTTCAAGTTTAAGTAAACTATGATCGCCATTGTTAATCCCTTAACGGAAATTATTTGTAACTTTTGACAAGTAGAACAATGAATGGAACAGGTAGACGGTTGAAATCTTTGTATATATTGCTTCTATATAATCTAAGAAACATATATGCAAAGCATCCAAACAGTACAATTCGCCAATTATTTCATCTTCAAGTTTAAGTGAACTACGAGCCCCATTGTTAATACTTTAACGGAAATTATTTGTAACTTGCGACAAGTAGAACAATGAGTGGAACAGGTAGACGGTTGAAATCAATGTATATATTGCTTCTATATAGTCTAAGAAACATATATGCAAATCATCCAAACAGTACCATTCGCCAATTTTTTGTTCTTCAAGTTTAAGTGAACAATGAGCCCCATTGTTAATCCTTTATCGGAAATTATTTGTAACTTTCGACAAGTAGAACAATGAATGGATCAGGTAGACGGTTGAAATCATTGTATATATTGCTTCTATATAGCCTACGAAACACATATGCAAAGCATCCAAACAGTACAATTCGCCAATTTTTTGGTCCTCAAGCTTAAGTGAACTACGAGCCCCATTGTTAATCCCTTAACGGAAATTATTTGTAACTTTCGACAAGTAGAACAATGAATGGAACAGGTAGACGGTTGAAATCTTTGTATATATTGCTTCTATATAATCTAAGAAACATATATGCAAAGCATCCAAACAGTACAATTCGCCAATTAATTCATCTTCAAGTTTAAGTGAACTACGAGCCCCATTGTTAATACTTTAACGGAAATTAATTGTAACTTTCTACAAGTAGAACAATGATTGGAACACGCAGACGGTTGAAATCTTTGTATATATTGCTTCCATATAGTCTAAGAAACATATATGCAAAGCATCCAAACAGTACCATTCGCCAATTTTTTGTTCTTCAAGTTTAAGTGAACAATGAGCCCCATTGTTAATCCTTTATCGGAGATTATTTGTAACTTTCGACAAGTAGAACATTGAATGGAACAGGTAGACTGTTGAAATCTTTGTATATATTGCTTCTATATAGTATAAGAAACATATATGCAAAGCATCCAAACAGTACAATTCGCCAATTTTTTGTACTTCAAGTTTAAGTGAACAATCAGCCCCAATGGTTAATCCGTTATCGGAAATTATTTGTAACTTTCGACAAGTAGAACAATGAATGGAACAGGTAGACGGTTGAAATCTTTGTATATATTGCTTCTATATAGTCTATGAAACATATATGCAAAGCATCCAAACAGTACCATTCGCCAATTTTTTGTTCTTCAAGTTTAAGTGAACTACGAGCCCCATTGTTAATCCTTTAAAGGAAATTATTTGTAAATTTCGGCAAGTAGAACAATGAATGGAACAGGTACACGGTTGAAATCTTTGTATATATTGCTTCTATATAGTCTAAGAAACATATATGCAAAGCATCCAAACAGTACAATTCGCCAATTTTTTGTTCTCCAAGTTTAAGTAAACTACGATCCCCATAGTTAATCCCTTAACGGAAATTATTTGTGACTTTCGACAAGTAGAACAATGCATGGAACAGGTAGACGGTTGAAATCATTGTATATATTGCTTCTATATAGTCTAAGAAACATATATGCAAAGCATCCAAATAGTACAATTCGACAATTTTTTGTTCTTCAAGTTTAAGTGAACAATGAGCCCCATTGTTAATCCTTTATCGGAAATTATTTGTAACTTTCGACAAGTCGAACAGTGAATGGAACAGGTAGACGGTTGAAATCTTTGTATATATTGCTTCTATATAATCTAAGAAACATATATGCAAAGCATCCAAACAGTACAATTCGCCAATTATTTCATCTTCAAGTTTAAGTGAACTACGAGCCCCATTGTTAATACTATAACGGAAATTATTTGTAACTTGCGACAAGTAGAACAATGAATGGATCATGTAGACGGTTGAAATCAATGTATATATTGCTTCTATATAGCCTACGAAACATATATGCAAAGCATCCAAACAGTACAATTCGCCAATTATTTCATCTTCAAGTTTAAGTGAACTACGAGCCCCATTGTTAATACTTTAACGGAAATTATTTGTAACTTGCGACAAGTAGAACAATGAGTGGAACAGGTAGACTGTTGAAATCTTTTTATATATTGCTTCTATATAGTCTAAGAAACCTATATGCAAAGCATCCAAACAGTACCATTCGCCAATTTTTTGTTCTTCAAGTTTAAGTGAACAATGAGCCCCAATGGTTAATCCTTTATCGGAAATTATTTGTAATTTTCGACAAGTAGAACAATGAATGGAACAGGTAGACGGTTGAAATCTTTGTATATATTGCTTCTATATGATCTAAGAAACATATATGCAAACCATCAAAACAGTAACATTCGCCAATTTTTTGTTCTTCAAGTTTAAGTGAACAACGAGCCCCATTGATAATCATGAAACGGAAATTATTTGTAACTTTCTACAAGTAGAACAATGAATAGAACAGGTAGACGGGTGAAATCTTTCTATATATTGCTTCTAAATAGTCTAAGAAACATATATGCAAAGCATCCAAACAGTACAATTCGCCAATTTTTTGTTCTTCAAGTTTAAGTGAACTACGAGCCCCATTGTTAATCCTTTAAAGGAAATTATTTGTAAATTTCGACAAGTAGAACAATGAATGGATCATGTAGACGGTTGAAATCATTGTATATATTGCTTCCATATAGTCTAAGAAACATGTACGCAAAGCATCCAAACAGTACCATACTCCAATTTTTTGTTCTTCAAGTTTAAGTAAACTATGATCGCCATTGTTAATCCCTTAACGGAAATTATTTGTAACTTTTGACAAGTAGAACAATGAATGGAACAGGTAGACGGTTGAAATCTTTGTATATATTGCTTCTATATAATCTAAGAAACATATATGCAAAGCATCCAAACAGTACAATTCGCCAATTATTTCATCTTCAAGTTTAAGTGAACTACGAGCCCCATTGTTAATACTTTAACGGAAATTATTTGTAACTTGCGACAAGTAGAACAATGAGTGGAACAGGTAGACGGTTGAAATCAATGTATATATTGCTTCTATATAGTCTAAGAAACATATATGCAAATCATCCAAACAGTACCATTCGCCAATTTTTTGTTCTTCAAGTTTAAGTGAACAATGAGCCCCATTGTTAATCCTTTATCGGAAATTATTTGTAACTTTCGACAAGTAGAACAATGAATGGATCAGGTAGACGGTTGAAATCATTGTATATATTGCTTCTATATAGCCTACGAAACACATATGCAAAGCATCCAAACAGTACAATTCGCCAATTTTTTGTTCTCCAAGTTTAAGTAAACTACGATCCCCATAGTTAATCCCTTAACGGAAATTATTTGTGACTTTCGACAAGTAGAACAATGCATGGAACAGGTAGACGGTTGAAATCATTGTATATATTGCTTCTATATAGTCTAAGAAACATATATGCAAAGCATCCAAATAGTACAATTCGACAATTTTTTGTTCTTCAAGTTTAAGTGAACAATGAGCCCCATTGTTAATCCTTTATCGGAAATTATTTGTAACTTTCGACAAGTCGAACAGTGAATGGAACAGGTAGACGGTTGAAATCTTTGTATATATTGCTTCTATATAATCTAAGAAACATATATGCAAAGCATCCAAACAGTACAATTCGCCAATTATTTCATCTTCAAGTTTAAGTGAACTACGAGCCCCATTGTTAATACTATAACGGAAATTATTTGTAACTTGCGACAAGTAGAACAATGAATGGATCATGTAGACGGTTGAAATCAATGTATATATTGCTTCTATATAGCCTACGAAACATATATGCAAAGCATCCAAACAGTACAATTCGCCAATTATTTCATCTTCAAGTTTAAGTGAACTACGAGCCCCATTGTTAATACTTTAACGGAAATTATTTGTAACTTGCGACAAGTAGAACAATGAGTGGAACAGGTAGACTGTTGAAATCTTTTTATATATTGCTTCTATATAGTCTAAGAAACCTATATGCAAAGCATCCAAACAGTACCATTCGCCAATTTTTTGTTCTTCAAGTTTAAGTGTACAATGAGCCCCAATGGTTAATCCTTTATCGGAAATTATTTGTAATTTTCGACAAGTAGAACAATGAATGGAACTGGTAGACGGTTGAAATCTTTTTATATATTGCTTCTATATAGTCTAAGAAACATATATGCAAAGCATCCAAATAGTACCAGTCGCCAATTTTTTGTTCTTCAAGTTTAAGTGAACAACGAGGCCCATTGATAATCATGAAACGGAAATTATTTGTAACTTTCGACAAGTAGAACAATGAATGGAACTGGTAGACGGTTGAAATCTTTTTATATATTGCTTCTATATAGTCTAAGAAACCTATATGCAAAGCATCCAAACAGTACCATTCGCCAATTTTTTGTTCTTCAAGTTTAAGTGAACAATGAGCCCCAATGGTTAATCCTTTATCGGAAATTATTTGTAATTTTCGACAAGTAGAACAATGAATGGAACAGGTAGACGGTTGAAATCTTTGTATATATTGCTTCTATATGATCTAAGAAACATATATGCAAACCATCAAAACAGTAACATTCGCCAATTTTTTGTTCTTCAAGTTTAAGTGAACAACGAGCCCCATTGATAATCATGAAACGGAAATTATTTGTAACTTTCTACAAGTAGAACAATGAATAGAACAGGTAGACGGGTGAAATCTTTCTATATATTGCTTCTAAATAGTCTAAGAAACATATATGCAAAGCATCCAAACAGTACAATTCGCCAATTTTTTGTTCTTCAAGTTTAAGTGAACTACGAGCCCCATTGTTAATCCTTTAAAGGAAATTATTTGTAAATTTCGACAAGTAGAACAATGAATGGATCATGTAGACGGTTGAAATCATTGTATATATTGCTTCCATATAGTCTAAGAAACATGTACGCAAAGCATCCAAACAGTACCATACTCCAATTTTTTGTTCTTCAAGTTTAAGTAAACTATGATCCCCATTGTTAATCCCATAACGGAAATTATTTGTAACTTTTGACAAGTAGAACAATGAATGGAACAGGTAGACGGTTGAAATCTTTGTATATATTGCTTCTATATAATCTAAGAAACATATATGCAAAGCATCCAAACAGTACAATTCGCCAATTATTTCATCTTCAAGTTTAAGTGAACTACGAGCCCCATTGTTAATACTTTAACGGAAATTATTTGTAACTTGCGACAAGTAGAACAATGAGTGGAACAGGTAGACTGTTGAAATCTTTTTATATATTGCTTCTATATAGTCTAAGAAACCTATATGCAAAGCATCCAAACAGTACCATTCGCCAATTTTTTGTTCTTCAAGTTTAAGTGAACAATGAGCCCCAATGGTTAATCCTTTATCGGAAATTATTTGTAATTTTCGACAAGTAGAACAATGAATGGAACAGGTAGACGGTTGAAATCTTTGTATATATTGCTTCTATATGATCTAAGAAACATATATGCAAACCATCAAAACAGTAACATTCGCCAATTTTTTGTTCTTCAAGTTTAAGTGAACAACGAGCCCCATTGATAATCATGAAACGGAAATTATTTGTAACTTTCTACAAGTAGAACAATGAATAGAACAGGTAGACGGGTGAAATCTTTCTATATATTGCTTCTAAATAGTCTAAGAAACATATATGCAAAGCATCCAAACAGTACAATTCGCCAATTTTTTGTTCTTCAAGTTTAAGTGAACTACGAGCCCCATTGTTAATCCTTTAAAGGAAATTATTTGTAAATTTCGACAAGTAGAACAATGAATGGATCATGTAGACGGTTGAAATCATTGTATATATTGCTTCCATATAGTCTAAGAAACATGTACGCAAAGCATCCAAACAGTACCATACTCCAATTTTTTGTTCTTCAAGTTTAAGTAAACTATGATCGCCATTGTTAATCCCTTAACGGAAATTATTTGTAACTTTTGACAAGTAGAACAATGAATGGAACAGGTAGACGGTTGAAATCTTTGTATATATTGCTTCTATATAATCTAAGAAACATATATGCAAAGCATCCAAACAGTACAATTCGCCAATTATTTCATCTTCAAGTTTAAGTGAACTACGAGCCCCATTGTTAATACTTTAACGGAAATTATTTGTAACTTGCGACAAGTAGAACAATGAGTGGAACAGGTAGACGGTTGAAATCAATGTATATATTGCTTCTATATAGTCTAAGAAACATATATGCAAATCATCCAAACAGTACCATTCGCCAATTTTTTGTTCTTCAAGTTTAAGTGAACAATGAGCCCCATTGTTAATCCTTTATCGGAAATTATTTGTAACTTTCGACAAGTAGAACAATGAATGGATCAGGTAGACGGTTGAAATCATTGTATATATTGCTTCTATATAGCCTACGAAACACATATGCAAAGCATCCAAACAGTACAATTCGCCAATTTTTTGGTCCTCAAGCTTAAGTGAACTACGAGCCCCATTGTTAATCCCTTAACGGAAATTATTTGTAACTTTCGACAAGTAGAACAATGAATGGAACAGGTAGACGGTTGAAATCTTTGTATATATTGCTTCTATATAATCTAAGAAACATATATGCAAAGCATCCAAACAGTACAATTCGCCAATTAATTCATCTTCAAGTTTAAGTGAACTACGAGCCCCATTGTTAATACTTTAACGGAAATTAATTGTAACTTTCTACCAGTAGAACAATGATTGGAACACGCAGACGGTTGAAATCTTTGTATATATTGCTTCCATATAGTCTAAGAAACATATATGCAAAGCATCCAAACAGTACCATTCGCCAATTTTTTGTTCTTCAAGTTTAAGTGAACAATGAGCCCCATTGTTAATCCTTTATCGGAGATTATTTGTAACTTTCGACAAGTAGAACATTGAATGGAACAGGTAGACTGTTGAAATCTTTGTATATATTGCTTCTATATAGTATAAGAAACATATATGCAAAGCATCCAAACAGTACAATTCGCCAATTTTTTGTACTTCAAGTTTAAGTGAACAATCAGCCCCAATGGTTAATCCGTTATCGGAAATTATTTGTAACTTTCGACAAGTAGAACAATGAATGGAACAGGTAGACGGTTGAAATCTTTGTATATATTGCTTCTATATAGTCTATGAAACATATATGCAAAGCATCCAAACAGTACCATTCGCCAATTTTTTGTTCTTCAAGTTTAAGTGAACTACGAGCCCCATTGTTAATCCTTTAAAGGAAATTATTTGTAAATTTCGGCAAGTAGAACAATGAATGGAACAGGTACACGGTTGAAATCTTTGTATATATTGCTTCTATATAGTCTAAGAAACATATATGCAAAGCATCCAAACAGTACAATTCGCCAATTTTTTGTTCTCCAAGTTTAAGTAAACTACGATCCCCATAGTTAATCCCTTAACGGAAATTATTTGTGACTTTCGACAAGTAGAACAATGCATGGAACAGGTAGACGGTTGAAATCATTGTATATATTGCTTCTATATAGTCTAAGAAACATATATGCAAAGCATCCAAATAGTACAATTCGACAATTTTTTGTTCTTCAAGTTTAAGTGAACAATGAGCCCCATTGTTAATCCTTTATCGGAAATTATTTGTAACTTTCGACAAGTCGAACAGTGAATGGAACAGGTAGACGGTTGAAATCTTTGTATATATTGCTTCTATATAATCTAAGAAACATATATGCAAAGCATCCAAACAGTACAATTCGCCAATTATTTCATCTTCAAGTTTAAGTGAACTACGAGCCCCATTGTTAATACTATAACGGAAATTATTTGTAACTTGCGACAAGTAGAACAATGAATGGATCATGTAGACGGTTGAAATCAATGTATATATTGCTTCTATATAGCCTACGAAACATATATGCAAAGCATCCAAACAGTACAATTCGCCAATTATTTCATCTTCAAGTTTAAGTGAACTACGAGCCCCATTGTTAATACTTTAACGGAAATTATTTGTAACTTGCGACAAGTAGAACAATGAGTGGAACAGGTAGACTGTTGAAATCTTTTTATATATTGCTTCTATATAGTCTAAGAAACCTATATGCAAAGCATCCAAACAGTACCATTCGCCAATTTTTTGTTCTTCAAGTTTAAGTGAACAATGAGCCCCAATGGTTAATCCTTTATCGGAAATTATTTGTAATTTTCGACAAGTAGAACAATGAATGGAACAGGTAGACGGTTGAAATCTTTGTATATATTGCTTCTATATGATCTAAGAAACATATATGCAAACCATCAAAACAGTAACATTCGCCAATTTTTTGTTCTTCAAGTTTAAGTGAACAACGAGCCCCATTGATAATCATGAAACGGAAATTATTTGTAACTTTCTACAAGTAGAACAATGAATAGAACAGGTAGACGGGTGAAATCTTTCTATATATTGCTTCTAAATAGTCTAAGAAACATATATGCAAAGCATCCAAACAGTACAATTCGCCAATTTTTTGTTCTTCAAGTTTAAGTGAACTACGAGCCCCATTGTTAATCCTTTAAAGGAAATTATTTGTAAATTTCGACAAGTAGAACAATGAATGGATCATGTAGACGGTTGAAATCATTGTATATATTGCTTCCATATAGTCTAAGAAACATGTACGCAAAGCATCCAAACAGTACCATACTCCAATTTTTTGTTCTTCAAGTTTAAGTAAACTATGATCGCCATTGTTAATCCCTTAACGGAAATTATTTGTAACTTTTGACAAGTAGAACAATGAATGGAACAGGTAGACGGTTGAAATCTTTGTATATATTGCTTCTATATAATCTAAGAAACATATATGCAAAGCATCCAAACAGTACAATTCGCCAATTATTTCATCTTCAAGTTTAAGTGAACTACGAGCCCCATTGTTAATACTTTAACGGAAATTATTTGTAACTTGCGACAAGTAGAACAATGAGTGGAACAGGTAGACGGTTGAAATCAATGTATATATTGCTTCTATATAGTCTAAGAAACATATATGCAAATCATCCAAACAGTACCATTCGCCAATTTTTTGTTCTTCAAGTTTAAGTGAACAATGAGCCCCATTGTTAATCCTTTATCGGAAATTATTTGTAACTTTCGACAAGTAGAACAATGAATGGATCAGGTAGACGGTTGAAATCATTGTATATATTGCTTCTATATAGCCTACGAAACACATATGCAAAGCATCCAAACAGTACAATTCGCCAATTTTTTGGTCCTCAAGCTTAAGTGAACTACGAGCCCCATTGTTAATCCCTTAACGGAAATTATTTGTAACTTTCGACAAGTAGAACAATGAATGGAACAGGTAGACGGTTGAAATCTTTGTATATATTGCTTCTATATAATCTAAGAAACATATATGCAAAGCATCCAAACAGTACAATTCGCCAATTAATTCATCTTCAAGTTTAAGTGAACTACGAGCCCCATTGTTAATACTTTAACGGAAATTAATTGTAACTTTCTACAAGTAGAACAATGATTGGAACACGCAGACGGTTGAAATCTTTGTATATATTGCTTCCATATAGTCTAAGAAACATATATGCAAAGCATCCAAACAGTACCATTCGCCAATTTTTTGTTCTTCAAGTTTAAGTGAACAATGAGCCCCATTGTTAATCCTTTATCGGAGATTATTTGTAACTTTCGACAAGTAGAACATTGAATGGAACAGGTAGACTGTTGAAATCTTTGTATATATTGCTTCTATATAGTATAAGAAACATATATGCAAAGCATCCAAACAGTACAATTCGCCAATTTTTTGTACTTCAAGTTTAAGTGAACAATCAGCCCCAATGGTTAATCCGTTATCGGAAATTATTTGTAACTTTCGACAAGTAGAACAATGAATGGAACAGGTAGACGGTTGAAATCTTTGTATATATTGCTTCTATATAGTCTATGAAACATATATGCAAAGCATCCAAACAGTACCAATCGCCAATTTTTTGTTCTTCAAGTTTAAGTGAACTACGAGCCCCATTGTTAATCCTTTAAAGGAAATTATTTGTAAATTTCGGCAAGTAGAACAATGAATGGAACAGGTACACGGTTGAAATCTTTGTATATATTGCTTCTATATAGTCTAAGAAACATATATGCAAAGCATCCAAACAGTACAATTCGCCAATTTTTTGTTCTCCAAGTTTAAGTAAACTACGATCCCCATAGTTAATCCCTTAACGGAAATTATTTGTGACTTTCGACAAGTAGAAAAATGCATGGAACAGGTAGACGGTTGAAATCATTGTATATATTGCTTCTATATAGTCTAAGAAACATATATGCAAAGCATCCAAATAGTACAATTCGACAATTTTTTGTTCTTCAAGTTTAAGTGAACAATGAGCCCCATTGTTAATCCTTTATCGGAAATTATTTGTAACTTTCGACAAGTCGAACAGTGAATGGAACAGGTAGACGGTTGAAATCTTTGTATATATTGCTTCTATATAATCTAAGAAACATATATGCAAAGCATCCAAACAGTACAATTCGCCAATTATTTCATCTTCAAGTTTAAGTGAACTACGAGCCCCATTGTTAATACTATAACGGAAATTATTTGTAACTTGCGACAAGTAGAACAATGAATGGATCATGTAGACGGTTGAAATCAATGTATATATTGCTTCTATATAGCCTACGAAACATATATGCAAAGCATCCAAACAGTACAATTCGCCAATTATTTCATCTTCAAGTTTAAGTGAACTACGAGCCCCATTGTTAATACTTTAACGGAAATTATTTGTAACTTGCGACAAGTAGAACAATGAGTGGAACAGGTAGACTGTTGAAATCTTTTTATATATTGCTTCTATATAGTCTAAGAAACCTATATGCAAAGCATCCAAACAGTACCATTCGCCAATTTTTTGTTCTTCAAGTTTAAGTGAACAATGAGCCCCAATGGTTAATCCTTTATCGGAAATTATTTGTAATTTTCGACAAGTAGAACAATGAATGGAACAGGTAGACGGTTGAAATCTTTGTATATATTGCTTCTATATGATCTAAGAAACATATATGCAAACCATCAAAACAGTAACATTCGCCAATTTTTTGTTCTTCAAGTTTAAGTGAACAACGAGCCCCATTGATAATCATGAAACGGAAATTATTTGTAACTTTCTACAAGTAGAACAATGAATAGAACAGGTAGACGGGTGAAATCTTTCTATATATTGCTTCTAAATAGTCTAAGAAACATATATGCAAAGCATCCAAACAGTACAATTCGACAATTTTTTGTTCTTCAAGTTTAAGTGAACAATGAGCCCCATTGTTAATCCTTTATCGGAAATTATTTGTAACTTTCGACAAGTCGAACAGTGAATGGAACAGGTAGACGGTTGAAATCTTTGTATATATTGCTTCTATATAATCTAAGAAACATATATGCAAAGCATCCAAACAGTACAATTCGCCAATTATTTCATCTTCAAGTTTAAGTGAACTACGAGCCCCATTGTTAATACTTTAACGGAAATTATTTGTAACTTGCGACAAGTAGAACAATGAGTGGAACAGGTAGACTGTTGAAATCTTTTTATATATTGCTTCTATATAGTCTAAGAAACCTATATGCAAAGCATCCAAACAGTACCATTCGCCAATTTTTTGTTCTTCAAGCTTAAGTGAACTACGAGCCCCATTGTGAATCCCTTAACGGAAATTATTTGTGACTTTCGACAAGTAGAACAATGAATGGAACAGGTAGACGGTTGAAATCATTGTATATATTGCTTCTATATAGTCTAAGAAACATATATGCAAAGCATCCAAACAGTACAATTCGCCAATTTTTTGTTCTTCAAGTTTAAGTGAACAATGAGCCCCAATGCTTAATCCGTTATCGGAAATTATTTGTAACTTCCGACAAGTACAACAATGAATGGAACAGGTAGACGGTTGAAATCTTTGTATATATTGCTTCTATATAGTCTAAGAAACATATATGCAAAGCATCCAAACAGTACCATTCGCCAATTTTTTGTACTTCAAGTTTAAGTGAACTACGAGCCCCATTGTTAATCCTTTAAAGGAAATTATTTGTAAATTTCGACAAGTAGAACAATGAATGGAACAGGTAGACGGTTGAAATCTTTGTATATATTGCTTCTATATAGTCTAAGAAACATATATGCAAAGCATCCAAGCAGTACAATTCGCCAATTATTTGTTCTTCAAGTTTAAGTGAACAATGAGCCCCAATGGTTAATCCTTTATCGGAAATTATTTGTAACTTTCGACAAGTAGAACAATGAATGGAACAGGTAGACGCTTGAAATCTTTGTATATATTGCTTCTATATAGTTTAAGAAACATATATGCAAAGCATCCAAACAGTACAATTCGCCAATTTATTGTTCTTCAAGTTTAAGTGAACAATGAGCCCCAGTGTTAATTCTTTAAAGGAAATTAATTGTAAATTTCGGCAAGTAGAACAATGAATGGAACAGGTAGACTGTTGAAATCATTGCATATATTGCTTCTATATAGTCTAAGAAACATATATGCAAAGCATCCAAAAAAGTACAATTAGCCAATTTCTTGTTCTTCAAGTTTAAGTAAACTACGATCCCCATTGTTAATCCCTTAACGGAAATTATTTGTAACTTTCGACAAGTAGAACAATGAATGGAACAGGTAGACGGTTGAAATCATTGTATATATTGCTTCTATATAGTTTAAGAAACATATATGCAAAGCATCCAAATAGTACAATTCGACAATTTTTTGTTCTTCAAGTTTAAGTGAACAATTAGCCCCAATGGTTAATCCTTTATCGGAAATTATTTGTAATTTTCGACAAGTAGAACAATGAATGGAACAGGTAGGCGGTTGAAATCTTTGTATATATTGCTTCTATATAATCTAAGAAACATATATGCAAAGCATCCAAACAGTACAAATCGCCAATTATTTCATCTTCATGTTTAAGTGAACTACGAGCCCCATTGTTAAAACTTTAACGGAAATTATTTGTAACTTTCGACAAGTAGAACAATGAATGGAACTGGTAGACGGTTGAAATCTTTTTATATATTGCTTCTATATAGTCTAAGAAACATATATGCAAAGGATCCAAACAGTACCATTCGCCAATTTTTTGTTGTTCAAGTTTAAGTGAACAATGAGCCCCAATGGTTAATCCTTTATCGGAAATTACTTGTAATTTTCGACAAGTAGAACAATGAATGGAACAGGTAGACGGTTGAAATCATTGTATATATTGCTTCTATATAATCTAAGAAACATATATTCAAAGCATCCAAACAGTACCATTCGCCAATTTTTTGTTCTTCAAGTTTAAGTGATCTACGAGCCCCATTGTTAATCCTTTATCGGAAATTATTTGTAATTTTCGACAAGTAGAACAATGAATGGAACAGGTAGACGGTTGAAATCTTTGTATATATTGCTTCTATATAATCTAAGAAACATATATGCAAAGCATCTAAACGGTAACAATCGCCAATTTTTTAATCTACAAGTTTAAGTGAACAGCGAGCCCCATTGATAATCATGAAATGGAAATTATTTGTAACTTTCTACAAGTAGAACAATGAATAGTACAGGTAGACGGGTGAAATCTTTCTATATATTGCTTCTAAATAGTCTAAGAAACATATATGAAAAGCATCCAAACAGTACAATTCGCCAATTTTTTGTTCTTCAAGTTTAAGTGAACTACGAGCCCCATTGTTAATCCTTTAAAGGAAATTATTTCTAAATTTCGACAAGTAGAACAATGAATGGATCATGTAGACGGTTGAAATCACTGTATATATTGCTTCTATATAGTCTACGAAACATATATGCAAAGCATCCAAACAGTACCATTCGCCAATTTTTTGTTCTTCAAGTTTAAGTGAACTACGAGCCCCATTTTTAATCCTTTAAAGGAAATTATTTGTAAATTTCGGCAAGTAGAACAATGAATGGAACAGGTAGACGGTTGAAATCAATGTATATATTGCTTCTATATAGTCTAAGAAACATATATGCAAAGCATCCAAACGGTACCATTCGCCAATTTTTTGTTCTTCAAGTTTAAGTGAACTACGAGCCCCATTGTTAATCCTTTAAAGGAAATTATTTGTAAATTTCGACAAGTAGAACAATGAATGGAACAGGTAGACTGTTGAAATCATTGTATATATTGCTTCTATATAGTCTAAGAAACATATATGCATAGCGTCCAAACAGTATAATTCGCCAATTTTTTGCTCTTCAAGTTTAAGTGAACTACGAGCCCCATTGTTAATCCTTTAAAGGAAATTATTTGTAAATTTCGGCAAGTAGAACAACGAATGGAATAGGTAGACGGTTGAAATCATTGTATATATTGCTGCTATATAGTCTAAGAAACATATCTGCAAATCATCCAAACAGTACAATTCGCCAATTATTTGATCTTCAAGTTTAAGTGAACTACGAGCCCCATTGTTAATACTTTAACGGAAATTATTTGTAACTTGCGACAAGTAGAACAATGAATGGAACAGGTAGACGGATGAAATCAATGTATATATTGCTTCTATATAGTCTAAGAAACATATATGCAAAGCATCCAAACAGTACCATTCGCCAATTTTTTGTTCGTCAAGTTTAAGTGAACAACGAGCCCCATTGTTAATCCTTTAAAGGAAATTATTTGTAAATTTCGACAAGTAGAACATTGAATGAAACAGGTAGACGGCTGAAATCTTTGTATATATTGCTTCTATATAGTATAAGAAACATATATGCAAAGCATCCAAACAGTACAATTCGCCAATTTTTTGTTCTTCAAGTTTAAGTGAACAATGAGCCCCAATGGTTAATCCGTTATCGGAAATTATTTGTAACTTCCGACAAGTACAACAATGAATGGAACAGGTAGACGGTTGACATCTTTGTATATATTGCTTCTATATAGTCTAAGAAACATATATGCAAAGCATCCAAACAGTACCATTCGCCAATTTTTTGTTCTTCAAGTTTAAGTGAACTACGAGCCCCATTGTTAATCCTTTAAAGGAAATTATTTCTAAATTTCGACAAGTAGAACAATGAATGGATCATGTAGACGGTTGAAATCATTGTATATATTGCTTCTATATAGTCTACGAAACATATATGCAAAGCATCCAAACAGTACCATTCGCCAATTTTTTGTTCTTCAAGTTTAAGTGAACTACGAGCCCCATTGTTAATCCTTTAAAGGAAATTATTTGTAACTTTCGACAAGTAGAACAATGAATGGAACAGGTAGACGGTTGAAATCTTTGTATATATTGCTTCTATATAATCTAAGAAACATATATGCAAAGCATCCAAACAGTACCATTCGCCAATTTTTTGTTCTTCAAGTTTAAGTGAACTACGAGCCCCATTGTTAATCCTTTATCGGAAATTATTTGTAATTTTCGACAAGTAGAACAATGAATGGAACAGGTAGACGGTTGAAATCTTTGTATATATTGCTTCTATATAATCTAAGAAACATATATGCAAAGCATCTAAACGGTAACAATCGCCAATTTTTTGATCTACAAGTTTAAGTGAACAGCGAGCCCCATTGATAATCATGAAATGGAAATTATTTGTAACTTTCTACAAGTAGAACAATGAATAGTACAGGTAGACGGGTGAAATCTTTCTATATATTGCTTCTAAATAGTCTAAGAAACATATATGAAAAGCATCCAAACAGTACAATTCGCCAATTTTTTGTTCTTCAAGTTTAAGTGAACTACGAGCCCCATTGTTAATCCTTTAAAGGAAATTATTTCTAAATTTCGACAAGTAGAACAATGAATGGATCATGTAGACGGTTGAAATCACTGTATATATTGCTTCTATATAGTCTACGAAACATATATGCAAAGCATCCAAACAGTACCATTCGCCAATTTTTTGTTCTTCAAGTTTAAGTGAACTACGAGCCCCATTTTTAATCCTTTAAAGGAAATTGTTTGTAACTTTCGACAAGTAGAACAATGAATGGAACAGGTAGACGGTTGAAATCTTTGTATATATTGCTTCTATATAATCTAAGAAACATATATGCAAAGCATCCAAACAGTACCATTCGCCAATTTTTTGTTCTTCAAGTTTAAGTGAACTACGAGCCCCATTGTTAATCCTTTAAAGGAAATTATTTGTAAATTTCGACAAGTAGAACAATGAATGGATCATGTAGACGGTTGGAATCATTGTATATATTGCTTCAATATAGTCTACGAAACATATATGCAAAGCATCCAAACAGTAAAATTCGCCAATTTATTGATCTTCAAGTTTAAGTGAACAATGAGCCCCATGGATAATCCTTTATCGGAAATTATTTGTAACTTTCGACATGTAGAACAGTGATTGGAACAGGTAGACGGTTGAAATATTTGTATATATTGCTTCTATATAGTCTAAGAAACATATATGCAAAGAATCCAAACAGTACCATACGCCAATTTATTGTTCTTCATGTTTAAGTGAACAACGAGCCCCATTGTTAATCCTTTAAAGGAAATTATTTGTAAATTTCGTCAAGTAGAACAATGAATGGAACAGGTAGACGGTTGAAATCTTTGTATATATTGCTTCTATATAGTCTATGAAACATATGTGCAAAGAGTCCAAACAGTACCATACGCCAATTTATTGTTCTTCAAGTTTAAGTGAACAACGAGCCCCATTGTTAATCCTTTATAGGAAATTATTTGTAAATTTCGTCAAGTAGAACAATGAATGGAACAGGTAGACGGTTGAAATCTTTGTATATATTGCTTCTATATAGTCTAAGAAACCTATATGCAAAGCATCTAAACAGTAACAATCGCCAATTTTTTGATCTTCAAGTTTAAGTGAACAGCGAGCCCCATTGATAATCATGAAATGGAAATTATTTGTAACTTTCTGCAAGTAGAACAATGAATAGTACAGGTAGACGGGTGAAATCTTTCTATATATTGCTTCTAAATAGTCTAAGAAACACATATGCAAAGCATCCAAACAGTACAATTCGCCAATTTTTTGTTCTTCAAGTTTAAGTGAACTATGAGCCCCATGGTTAATCTTTTAACGGAAATTAATTGTAACTTTCTACTAGTAGAACAATGATTGGAACACGTAGACGGGTGAAATCTTTGTATATATTGCTTCCATATAGTCTAAGAAACATATATGCAAAGCATCCAAACAGTACAATTCGCCATTTATTGTTCTTCAAGTTTAAGAGAACAACGAGCCCCATTGTTAATCCGTTAAAGGAAATTATTTGTAAATTTCGACAAGTAGAACAATGATTGGAACACGTAGACGGTTGAAATCTTTGTATATATTGCTTCTATATAGTCGAAGAAACATATATGCAAAGCATCCAAACAGTACAATTCGCCATTTATTGTTCTTCAAATTTAAGTGAACAACGAGCCCTATTGTTAATGCTTTAAAGGAAATTATTTGTAAATTTCGACAAGTAGAACAATGAATGGAACATGTAGGCGGTTGAAATCTGTCTATATAATGCTTCTATATAGTCTATGAAACATATATGCAAAGGATCCAAACAGTACAATTCGCCAATTTTTTGATCTTCAAGTTTAAGTGAACTACGAGCCCCATTGATAATCATGAAAGGGAAATTATTTATAAGTTTCTACAAGTAGAACAATGAATAGAACAGGTAGTCTGTTGAAATCTTTGTATATATTGCTTCCATATAGTCTAAGAAACATATATGCAAAGCATCCAAACAGTACAATTCGCCAATTTATTGTTCTTCAAGTTTAAGAGAACAACTAGCCCCGTTATTAATCCTTTAAAGGAAATTATTTGTACATTTCGACAAGTGAACAATGATTGGAACACGTAGACGGTTGAAATCTTTGTATATATTGCTTCCATATAGTCTAAGAAACATGTACGCAAAGCATCCAAACAGTACCATTCGCCAATTTTTTGTTCTTCAAGTTTAAGTGAACAATGAGCCCCAATGGTTAATCCTTTACCGGAAATTATTTGTAATTTTCGACAAGTAGAACAATGAATGTAACTGGTAGACGGTTGAAATCTTTGTATATATTGCTTCTATATAGTCTAAGAAACATATATGCAAAGCGTCCAAACAGTACAATTCGCCAATTATTTGATCTTCAAGTTTAAGTGAACTACGAGCCCCATTGTGAATCCTTTAAAGGAAATTATTTGTAAATTTCGACAAGTAGAACAATGAATAGCACAGTTAGACGGGTGAAATCTTTCTATATATTGCTTCTAAATAGTCTAAGAAACATGTACGCAAAGCATCCAAACAGTACCATTCGCCAATTTTTTTTCTTCAAGTTTAAGTGAACAATGAGCCCCAATGGTTAATCCGTTATCGGAAATTATTTGTAACTTTCGACAAGTAGAACAATGAATGGAACAGGTAGACGGTTGAAATCATTCTATATATTGCTTCTATATAGTCTAAGAAACATATATGCAAAGCATCCAAATAGTACAAATCGACAATTTTTTGTTCTTCAAGTTTAGTGTACAATGAGCCCCAATGGTTAATCCTTTATCGGAAATTATTTGTAATTTTCGACAAGTAGAACAATGAGTGGAACAGGTAGTCGGTTGAAATCAATGTATATATTGCTTCTATATAGTCTAAGAAACATATATGCAAAGCATCCAAACAGTACCATTCGCCAATTTTTTGTTCTTCAAGTTTAAGAGAACAATGAGCCCCATTGTTAATCCTTCAAAGGAAATTATTTGTCACTTTCGACAAGTAGAACAATGAATGTAACTGGTAGACGGTTGAAATCTTTGTATATATTGCTTCTATATAGTCTAAGAAACATATATGCAAAGCATCCAAACAGTACAATTTGCCAATTTATTGATCTTCAAGTTTAAGTGAACAATGAGCCCCATGGTTAATCCTTTATCGGAAATTATTTGTAACTTTCGACAAGTAGAACAATGAATGGAACAGGTAGACGGTTGAAATCTTTGTACATATTGCTTCTATATAATCTAAGAAACATATATGCAAAGCATCTAAACAGTAACAATCGCCAATTTTTTGATCTTCAAGTTTAAGTGAACAATGAGCCCCATTGTTTATCCTTTATCGGAAATTATTTGTAATTTTCGACAAGTAGAACAATGAATGTAACTGGTAGACGGTTGAAATCTTTGTATATATTGCTTCTATATAGTCTAAGAAACATATATGCAAAGCGTCCAAACAGTACAATTCGCCAATTATTTGATCTTCAAGTTTAAGTGAACTACGAGCCCCATTGTGAATCCTTTAAAGGAAATTATTTGTAAATTTCGACAAGTAGAACAATGAATAGCACAGTTAGACGGGTGAAATCTTTCTATATATTGCTTCTAAATAGTCTAAGAAACATGTACGCAAAGCATCCAAACAGTACCATTCGCCAATTTTTTTTCTTCAAGTTTAAGTGAACAATGAGCCCCATGGTTAATCCTTTATCGGAAATTATTTGTAACTTTCGACAAGTAGAACAATGAATGGAACAGGTAGACGGTTGAAATCTTTGTACATATTGCTTCTATATAATCTAAGAAACATATATGCAAAGCATCTAAACAGTAACAATCGCCAATTTTTTGATCTTCAAGTTTAAGTGAACAGCGAGCCCCATTGATAATCATGAAATGGAAATTATTTGTAACTTTCTACAAGTAGAACAATGAATAGTGCAGTTAGACGGGTGAAATCTTTCTATATATTGCTTCTAAATAGTCTAAGAAACATGTACGCAAAGCATCCAAACAGTACCATTCGCCAATTTTTTGTTCTTCAAGTTTAAGTGAACAATGAGCCCCATTGTTAATCCTTTAAAGGAAATTATTTGTAACTTTCGACAAGTAGAACAATGAATGTAACTGGTAGACGGTTGAAATCTTTTTATATATTGCTTCTATATAGACTAAGAAACCTATATGCAAAGCATCTAAACAGTAACATTCGCCAATTTTTTGATTTTCAAGTTTAAGTGAACAATGAGCCCCATTGTTAATCCTTTATCGGAAATTATTTGTAACTTTCGACAAGTAGAACAATGAATGGATCAGGTAGACGGTTGAAATCTTTGTATATATTGCTTCTATATAATCTGAGAAACATATATGCAAAGCATCCAAACAGTACAATTCGCCAATTATTTCATCTTCAAGTTTAAGTGAACTACGAGCCCCATTGTTAATCCTTTATCTGAAATTATTTCTAACTTTCGACAAGTAGAACAATGAATGGAACAGGAAGACGGTTGAAATCTTTTTATATATTGCTTCTATATAATCTAAGAAACATATATGCAAAGCATCCAAACAGTACAATTCGCCAATTATTTCATCTTCAAGTTTAAGTGAACAATGAGCCCCATTGTTTATCCTTTATCGGAAATTATTTGTAACTTTCGACAAGTAGAACAATGAATGGAACAGGTAGACGGTTGAAATCTTTGTATATATTGCTTCTATATAGTCTAAGAAACATATATGCAAAGCATCCAAACAGTACAATTTGCCAATTTATTGATCTTCAAGTTTAAGTGAACAATGAGCCCCATGGTTAATCCTTTATCGGAAATTATTTGTAACTTTCGACAAGTAGAACAATGAATGGAACAGGTAGACGTTTGAAATCACTGTATATATTGCTTCTATATAGTCTACGAAACATATATGAAAAGCATCCAAACAGTACAATTCGCCAATTTTTTGTTCTTCAAGTTTAAGTGAACTACGAGCCCCATTGTTAATCCTTTAAAGGAAATTATTTCTAAATTTCGACAAGTAGAACAATGAATGGATCATGTAGACGGTTGAAATCACTGTATATATTGCTTCTATATAGTCTACGAAACATATATGCAAAGCATCCAAACAGTACCATTCGCCAATTTTTTGTTCTTCAAGTTTAAGTGAACTACGAGCCCCATTGTTAATCCTTTAAAGGAAATTATTTGTAAATTTCGACAAGTAGAACAATGAATGGATCATGTAGACGGTTGGAATCATTGTATATATTGCTTCAATATAGTCTACGAAACATATATGCAAAGCATCCAAACAGTAAAATTCGCCAATTTTTTGTTCTTCAAGTTTAACTGAACTACGAGCCCCATTGTTAATACTTTAACGGAAATTATTTGTAACTTTCGACAAGTAGAACAATGAATGGAACAGGTAGACGGTTGAAATCATTGTATATATTGCTTCTATATAGTTTAAGAAACATATATGCAAAGCATCCAAATAGTACAATTCGACAATTTTTTGTTCTTCAAGTTTAAGTGAACAATTAGCCCCAATGGTTCATCCTTTATCGGAAATTATTTGTAATTTTCGACAAGTAGAACAATGAATGGAACAGGTAGGCGGTTGAAATCTTTGTATATATTGCTTCTATATAATCTAAGAAACATATATGCAAAGCATCCAAACAGTACAAATCGCCAATTATTTCATCTTCATGTTTAAGTGAACTACGAGCCCTATTGTTAAAACTTTAACGGAAATTATTTGTAACTTTCGACAAGTAGAACAATGAATGGAACTGGTAGACGGGTGAAATCTTTCTATATATTGCTTCTAAATAGTCTAAGAAACATATATGAAAAGCATCCAAACAGTACAATTCGCCAATTTTTTGTTCTTCAAGTTTAAGTGAACTACGAGCCCCATTGTTAATCCTTTAAAGGAAATTATTTCTAAATTTCGACAAGTAGAACAATGAATGGATCATGTAGACGGTTGAAATCACTGTATATATTGCTTCTATATAGTCTACGAAACATATATGCAAAGCATCCAAACAGTACCATTCGCCAATTTTTTGTTCTTCAAGTTTAAGTGAACTACGAGCCCCATTGTTAATCCTTTAAAGGAAATTATTTGTAACTTTCGACAAGTAGAACAATGAATGGAACAGGTAGACGGTTGAAATCTTTGTATATATTGCTTCTATATAATCTAAGAAACATATATGCAAAGCATCCAAACAGTACCATTCGCCAATTTTTTGTTCTTCAAGTTTAAGTGAACAACGAGCCCTATTGTTAATCCTTTAAAGGAAATTATTTGTAAATTTCGACAAGTAGAACAGTGATTGGAACAGGTAGACGGTTGAAATATTTGTATATATTGCTTCTATATAGTCTAAGAAACATATATGCAAAGAATCCAAACAGTACCATACGCCAATTTATTGTTCTTCAAGTTTAAGTGAACAACGAGCCCCATTGTTAATCCTTTAAAGGAAATTATTTGTAAATTTCGTCAAGTAGAACAATGAATGGAACAGGTAGACGGTTGAAATCTTTGTATATATTGCTTCTATATAGTCTATGAAACATATATGCAAAGCATCCAAACAGTACAATTCGCGAATTTATTGTTCTTCAAGTTTAAGTGAACAACGAGCCCCATTGATAATCATGAAAGGGAAATTATTTGTATCTTGCTACAAGTAGAACAATGAATAGAACAGGTAGACTGTTGAAATCTTTGTATAAATTGCTTCTATATAGTCTAAGATACAGTTATGCAAATCATCCAAACAGTACAATTTCCCAATTTATTGTTCTTCAAGTTTAAGTGAACAACGAGCCCCATTGTTAATCATGAAATGGAAATTATTTGTAACTTTCTACAAGTAGAACAATGAATAGTACAGGTAGACTGTTGAAATCATTGTATACATTGCTTCTATATAATCTAAGAAACATATATGCAAAGCATCCAAACAGTACCATTCGCCAATTTTTTGTTCTTCAAGTTTAAGTGAACAACGAGCCCCATTGTTAATCCTTTAAAGGAAATTATTTGTAAATTTCGACAAGTAGAACAGTGATTGGAACAGGTAGACGGTTGAAATATTTGTATATATTGCTTCTATATAGTCTAAGAAACATATATGCAAAGAATCCAAACAGTACCATACGCCAATTTATTGTTCTTCAAGTTTAAGTGAACAACGAGCCCTATTGTTAATCCTTTAAAGGAAATTATTTGTAAATTTCGACAAGTAGAACAGTGATTGGAACAGGTAGACGGTTGAAATATTTGTATATATTGCTTCTATATAGTCTAAGAAACATATATGCAAAGAATCCAAACAGTACCATACGCCAATTTATTGTTCTTCAAGTTTAAGTGAACAACGAGCCCCATTGTTAATCCTTTAAAGGAAATTATTTGTAAATTTCGTCAAGTAGAACAATGAATGGAACAGGTAGACGGTTGAAATCTTTGTATATATTGCTTCTATATAGTCTATGAAACATATATGCAAAGCATCCAAACAGTACAATTCGGGAATTTATTGTTCTTCAAGTTTAAGTGAACAACGAGCCCCATTGATAATCATGAAAGGGAAATTATTTGTATCTTGCTACAAGTAGAACAATGAATAGAACAGGTAGACTGTTGAAATCTTTGTATATATTGCTTCTATATAGTCTAAGATACAGTTATGCAAATCATCCAAACAGTACAATTTCCCAATTTATTGTTCTTCAAGTTTAAGTGAACAACGAGCCCCATTGTTAATCATGAAATGGAAATTATTTGTAACTTTCTACAAGTAGAACAATGAATAGTACAGGTAGACTGTTGAAATCATTGTATATATTGCTTCTATATAATCTAAGAAACATATATGCAAAGCATCCAAACAGTACCATTCGCCAATTTTTTGTTCTTCAAGTTTAAGTGAACAACGAGCCCCATTGTTAATCCTTTAAAGGAAATTATTTGTAAATTTCGACAAGTAGAACAGTGATTGGAACAGGTAGACGGTTGAAATATTTGTATATATTGCTTCTATATAGTCTAAGAAACATATATGCAAAGAATCCAAACAGTACCATACGCCAATTTATTGTTCTTCAAGTTTAAGTGAACAACGAGCCCCATTGTTAATCCTTTAAAGGAAATTATTTGTAAATTTCGTCAAGTAGAACAATGAATGGAACAGGTAGACGGTTGAAATCTTTGTATATATTGCTTCTATATAGTCTATGAAACATATGTGCAAAGAGTCCAAACAGTACCATACGCCAATTTATTGTTCTTCAAGTTTAAGTGAACAACGAGCCCCATTGTTAATCCTTTAAAGGAAATTATTTGTAAATTTCGTCAAGTAGAACAATGAATGGAACAGGTAGACGGTTGAAATCTTTGTATATATTGCTTCTATATAGTCTAAGAAACCTATATGCAAAGCATCTAAACAGTAACAATCGCCAATTTTTTGATCTTCAAGTTTAAGTGAACAGCGAGCCCCATTGATAATCATGAAATGGAAATTATTTGTAACTTTCTGCAAGTAGAACAATGAATAGTACAGGTAGACGGGTGAAATCTTTCTATATATTGCTTCTAAATAGTCTAAGAAACACATATGCAAAGCATCCAAACAGTACAATTCGCCAATTTTTTGTTCTTCAAGTTTAAGTGAACTACGAGCCCCATGGTTAATCTTTTAACGGAAATTAATTGTAACTTTCTACAAGTAGAACAATGATTGGAACACGTAGACGGGTGAAATCTTTGTATATATTGCTTCCAAATAGTCTAAGAAACATATATGCAAAGCATCCAAACAGTACAATTCGCCATTTATTGTTCTTCAAGTTTAAGAGAACAACGAGCCCCATTGTTAATCCGTTAAAGGAAATTATTTGTAAATTTCGACAAGTAGAACAATGATTGGAACACGTAGACGGTTGAAATCTTTGTATATATTGCTTCTATATAGTCGAAGAAACATATATGCAAAGCATCCAAACAGTACAATTCGCCATTTATTGTTCTTCAAGTTTAAGTGAACAACGAGCCCTATTGTTAATGCTTTAAAGGAAATTATTTGTAAATTTCGACAAGTAGAACAATGAATGGAACAGGTAGGCGGTTGAAATCTGTCTATATAATGCTTCTATATAGTCTATGGAACATATATGCAAAGGATCCAAACAGTACAATTCGCCAATTTTTTGATCTTCAAGTTTAAGTGAACTACGAGCCCCATTGATAATCATGAAAGGGAAATTATTTATAAGTTTCTACAAGTAGAACAATGAATAGAACAGGTAGTCTGTTGAAATCTTTGTATATATTGCTTCCATATAGTCTAAGAAACATATATGCAAAGCATCCAAACAGTACAATTCGCCAATTTATTGTTCTTCAAGTTTAAGAGAACAACTAGCCCCGTTATTAATCCTTTAAAGGAAATTATTTGTACATTTCGACAAGTGAACAATGATTGGAACACGTAGACGGTTGAAATCTTTGTATATATTGCTTCCATATAGTCTAAGAAACATGTACGCATAGCATCCAAACAGTACCATTCGCCAATTTTTTGTTCTTCAAGTTTAAGTGAACAATGAGCCCCAATGGTTAATCCTTTATCGGAAATTATTTGTAATTTTCGACAAGTAGAACAATGAATGTAACTGGTAGACGGTTGAAATCTTTGTATATATTGCTTCTATATAGTCTAAGAAACATATATGCAAAGCGTCCAAACAGTACAATTCGCCAATTATTTGATCTTCAAGTTTAAGTGAACTACGAGCCCCATTGTGAATCCTTTAAAGGAAATTATTTGTAAATTTCGACAAGTAGAACAATGAATAGCACAGTTAGACGGGTGAAATCTTTCTATATATTGCTTCTAAATAGTCTAAGAAACATGTACGCAAAGCATCCAAACAGTACCATTCGCCAATTTTTTTTCTTCAAGTTTAAGTGAACAATGAGCCCCAATGGTTAATCCGTTATCGGAAATTATTTGTAACTTTCGACAAGTAGAACAATGAATGGAACAGGTAGACGGTTGAAATCATTCTATATATTGCTTCTATATAGTCTAAGAAACATATATGCAAAGCATCCAAATAGTACAAATCGACAATTTTTTGTTCTTCAAGTTTAGTGTACAATGAGCCCCAATGGTTAATCCTTTATCGGAAATTATTTGTAATTTTCGACAAGTAGAACAATGAGTGGAACAGGTAGTCGGTTGAAATCAATGTATATATTGCTTCTATATAGTCTAAGAAACATATATGCAAAGCATCCAAACAGTACCATTCGCCAATTTTTTGTTCTTCAAGTTTAAGAGAACAATGAGCCCCATTCTTAATCCTTCAAAGGAAATTATTTGTCACTTTCGACAAGTAGAACAATGAATGTAACTGGCAGACGGTTGAAATCTTTGTATATATTGCTTCTATATAGTCTAAGAAACATATATGCAAAGCATCCAAACAGTACAATTCGCCAATTATTTCATCTTCAAGTTTAAGTGAACTACGAGCCCCATTGTTAATACTTTAACGGAAATTATTTGTAACTTTCGACAAGTAGAACAATGAATGGGACAGGTAGACGGTTGAAATCTTTGTATATATTGCTTCTATATAGTCTAAGAAACATACATGCAAAGCATCCAAACAGTACAATTCGCCAATTTATTGATCTTCAAGTTTAAGTGAACAATGAGCCCCATGGATAATCCTTTATCGGAAATTATTTGTAACTTTCGACAAGTAGAACAATGAATGGAACAGGTAGACGGTTGAAATCTTTGTATATATTGCTTCTATATAGTCTAAGAAACATATATGCAAAGCATCCAAACAGTATAATTCGCCAATTTATTGATCTTCAAGTTTAAGTGAACAATGAGCCCCATGGTTAATCCTTTATCGGAAATTATTTGTAACTTTCGACAAGTAGAACAATGAGTGGAACAGGTAGACGGTTGAAATCTTTGTATATATTGCTTCTATATAATCTAAGAAACATATATGCAAAGCATCCAAACAGTACAATTCGCCAATTATTTCATCTTCAAGTTTAACTGAACTACGAGCCCCATTGTTAATACTTTAACGGAAATTATTTGTAACTTGCGACAAGTAGAAAATGAGTGGATCAGGTAGACGGTTGAAAGCAATGTATATATTGCTTCTATATAGTCTAAGAAACATATATGCAAAGCATCCAAACAGTACAATTCGCCAATTTATTGATCTTCAAGTTTAAGTGAACAATGAGCCCCATGGTTAATCCTTTATCGGAAATTATTTGTAACTTTCGACAAGTAGAACAATGAATGGAACAGGTAGACGGTTGAAATCTTTGTATATATTGCTTCTATATAATCTAAGAAACATATATGCAATGCATCCAAACAGTACAATTCGCCAATTATTTCATCTTCAAGTTTAACTGAACTACGAGCCCCATTGTTAATCCTTTATCGGAAATTATTTGTAACTTTCGACAAGTAGAACAATGAATGGAACAGGTAGACGGTTGAAATCAATGTATATATTGCTTCTACATAGTCTACGAAACATATATGCAAAGCATCCAAACAGTAACATTCGCCAATTTTTTGTTCTTCAAGTTTAAGTGAACAATGAGCCCCATTGTTAATCCTTTAAAGGAAATTATTTGTAACTTTCGACAAGTAGAACAATGAATGTAACTGGTAGACGGTTGAAATCTTTTTATATATTGCTTCTATATAGACTAAGAAACCTATATGCAAAGCATCTAAACAGTAACATTTGCCAATTTTTTGATTTTCAAGTTTAAGTGAACAATGAGCCCCATTGTTAATCCTTTATCGGAAATTATTTGTAACTTTCGACAAGTAGAACAATGAATGGAACAGGTAGACGGTTGAAATCTTTGTATATATTGCTTCTATGTAGTCTAAGAAACATATATGCAAAGCATCCAAACAGTATAATTCGCCAATTTATTGATCTTCAAGTTTAAGTGAACAATGAGCCCCATGGTTAATCCTTTATCGGAAATTAATTGTAACTTTCGACAAGTAGAACAATGAGTGGAACAGGTAGACGGTTGAAATCATTGTATATATTGCTTCTATATAATCTAAGAAACATATATGCAAAGCATCCAAACAGTACAATTCGCCAATTATTTCATCTTCAAGTTTAACTGAACTACGAGCCCCATTGTTAATACTTTAACGGAAATTATTTGTAACTTGCGACAAGTAGAAAATGAGTGGATCAGGTAGACGGTTGAAAGCAATGTATATATTGCTTCTATATAGTCTAAGAAACATATATGCAAAGCATCCAAACAGTACCATTCGCCAATTTTTTGTTCTTCAAGTTTAAGTGAACAATGAGCCCTATTGTTAATCCATTGAGGGAAATTATTTGCAACTTTCGACAAGTAGAACAATGAATGTTACTGGTAGACGGTTGAAATCTTTTTATATATTGCTTCTATATAGACTAAGAAACCTATATGCAAAGCATCTAAACAGTAACTTTCGCCAATTTTTTGATCTTCAAGTTTAAGTGAACAATGAGCCCCATTGTTAATCCTTTATCGGAAATTATTTGTAACTTTCGACAAGTACAACAATGAATGGAACAGGTAGACGGTTGAAATCTTTGTATATATTGCTTCTATGTAGTCTAAGAAACATATATGCAAAGCATCCAAACAGTATAATTCGCCAATTTATTGATCTTCAAGTTTAAGTGAACAATGAGCCCCATGGTTAATCCTTTATCGGAAATTAATTGTAACTTTCGACAAGTAGAACAATGAGTGGAACAGGTAGACGGTTGAAATCTTTGTATATATTGCTTCTATATAATCTAAGAAACATATATGCAAAGCATCCAAACAGTACAATTCGCCAATTATTTCATCTTCAAGTTTAACTGAACTACGAGCCCCATTGTTAATACTTTAACGGAAATTATTTGTAACTTGCGACAAGTAGAAAATGAGTGGATCAGGTAGACGGTTGAAAGCAATGTATATATTGCTTCTATATAGTCTAAGAAACATATATGCAAAGCATCCAAACAGTACCATTCGCCAATTTTTTGTTCTTCAAGTTTAAGTGAACAATGAGCCCTATTGTTAATCCATTGAGGGAAATTATTTGCAACTTTCGACAAGTAGAACAATGAATGTTACTGGTAGACGGTTGAAATCTTTTTATATATTGCTTCTATATAGACTAAGAAACCTATATGCAAAGCATCTAAACAGTAGCATTCGCCAATTTTTTGATCTTCAAGTTTAAGTGAACAATGAGCCCCATTGTTTATCCTTTATCGGAAATTATTTGTAACTTTCGACAAGTAGAACAATGAATGGAACAGGTAGACGGTTGAAATCTTTGTATATATTGCTTCTATATAGTCTAAGAAACATATATGCAAAGCATCCAAACAGTACAATTTGCCAATTTATTGATCTTCAAGTTTAAGTGAACAATGAGCCCCATGGTTAATCCTTTATCGGAAATTATTTGTAACTTTCGACAAGTAGAACAATGAATGGAACAGGTAGACGGTTGAAATCTTTGTACATATTGCTTCTATATAATCTAAGAAACATATATGCAAAGCATCTAAACAGTAACAATCGCCAATTTTTTGATCTTCAAGTTTAAGTGAACAGCGAGCCCCATTGATAATCATGAAATGGAAATTATTTGTAACTTTCTACAAGTAGAACAATGAATAGTACAGTTAGACGGGTGAAATCTTTCTATATATTGCTTCTAAATAGTCTAAGAAACATGTACGCAAAGCATCCAAACAGTACCATTCGCCAATTTTTTGTTCTTCAAGTTTAACTGAACAATGAGCCCCATTGTTAATCCTTTAAAGGAAATTATTTGTAACTTTCGACAAGTAGAACAATGAATGTAACTGGTAGACGGTTGAAATCTTTTTATATATTGCTTCTATATAGACTAAGAAACCTATATGCAAAGCATCTAAACAGTAACATTCGCCAATTTTTTGATTTTCAAGTTTAAGTGAACAATGAGCCCCATTGTTAATCCTTTATCGGAAATTATTTGTAACTTTCGACAAGTAGAACAATGAATGGATCATGTAGACGGTTGAAATCACTGTATATATTGCTTCTATATAGTCTACGAAACATATATGAAAAGCATCCAAACAGTACAATTCGCCAATTTTTTGTTCTTCATGTTTAAGTGAACTACGAGCCCCATTGTTAATCCTTTAAAGGAAATTATTTCTAAATTTCGACAAGTAGAACAATGAATGGATCATGTAGACGGTTGAAATCACTGTATATATTGCTTCTATATAGTCTACGAAACATATATGCAAAGCATCCAAACAGTACCATTCGCCAATTTTTTGTTCTTCAAGTTTAAGTGAACTACGAGCCCCATTGTTAATCCTTTAAAGGAAATTATTTGTAAATTTCGACAAGTAGAACAATGAATGGATCATGTAGACGGTTGGAATCATTGTATATATTGCTTCAATATAGTCTACGAAACATATATGCAAAGCATCCAAACAGTAAAATTCGCCAATTTTTTGTTCTTCAAGTTTAACTGAACTACGAGCCCCATTGTTAATACTTTAACGGAAATTATTTGTAACTTTCGACAAGTAGAACAATGAATGGAACAGGTAGACGGTTGAAATCATTGTATATATTGCTTCTATATAGTTTAAGAAACATATATGCAAAGCATCCAAATAGTACAATTCGACAATTTTTTGTTCTTCAAGTTTAAGTGAACAATTAGCCCCAATGGTTCATCCTTTATCGGAAATTATTTGTAATTTTCGACATGTAGAACAATGAATGGAACAGGTAGGCGGTTGAAATCTTTGTATATATTGCTTCTATATAATCTAAGAAACATATATGCAAAGCATCCAAACAGTACAAATCGCCAATTATTTCATCTTCATGTTTAAGTGAACTACGAGCCCTATTGTTAAAACTTTAACGGAAATTATTTGTAACTTTCGACAAGTAGAACAATGAATGGAACTGGTAGACGGTTGAAATCTTTTTATATATTGCTTCTATATAGTCTAAGAAACATATATGCAAAGGATCCAAACAGTACCATTCGCCAATTTTTTGTTGTTCAAGTTTAAGTGAACAATGAGCCCCAATGGTTAATCCTTTATCGGAAATTAGTTGTAATTTTCGACAAGTAGAACAATGAATGGAACAGGTAGACGGTTGAAATCATTGTATATATTGCTTCTATATAATCTAAGAAACATATATTCAAAGCATCCAAACAGTACCATTCGCCAATTTTTTGTTCTTCAAGTTTAAGTGATCTACGAGCCCCATTGTTAATCCTTTATCGGAAATTATTTGTAATTTTCGACAAGTAGAACAATGAATGGAACAGGTAGACGGTTGAAATCATTGTATATATTGCTTCTATATAGTTTAAGAAACATATATGCAAAGCATCCAAATAGTACAATTCGACAATTTTTTGTTCTTCAAGTTTAAGTGAACAATTAGCCCCAATGGTTCATCCTTTATCGGAAATTATTTGTAATTTTCGACATGTAGAACAATGAATGGAACAGGTAGGCGGTTGAAATCTTTGTATATATTGCTTCTATATAATCTAAGAAACATATATGCAAAGCATCCAAACAGTACAAATCGCCAATTATTTCATCTTCATGTTTAAGTGAACTACGAGCCCTATTGTTAAAACTTTAACGGAAATTATTTGTAACTTTCGACAAGTAGAACAATGAATGGAACTGGTAGACGGTTGAAATCTTTTTATATATTGCTTCTATATAGTCTAAGAAACATATATGCAAAGGATCCAAACAGTACCATTCGCCAATTTTTTGTTGTTCAAGTTTAAGTGAACAATGAGCCCCAATGGTTAATCCTTTATCGGAAATTAGTTGTAATTTTCGACAAGTAGAACAATGAATGGAACAGGTAGACGGTTGAAATCATTGTATATATTGCTTCTATATAATCTAAGAAACATATATTCAAAGCATCCAAACAGTACCATTCGCCAATTTTTTGTTCTTCAAGTTTAAGTGATCTACGAGCCGCATTGTTAATCCTTTATCGGAAATTATTTGTAATTTTCGACAAGTAGAACAATGAATGGAACAGGTAGACGGTTGAAATCTTTGTATATATTGCTTCTATATAATCTAAGAAACATATATGCAAAGCATCTAAACGGTAACAATCGCCAATTTTTTGATCTTCAAGTTTAAGTGAACAGCGAGCCCCATTGTTAATCCTTTAAAGGAAATTATTTGTAACTTTCGACAAGTAGAACAATGAATGGAACAGGTAGACGGTTGAAATCTTTGTATATATTGCTTCTATATAATCTAAGAAACATATATGCAAAGCATCCAAACAGTACCATTCGCCAATTTTTTGTTCTTCAAGTTTAAGTGAACAACGAGCCCTATTGTTAATCCTTTAAAGGAAATTATTTGTAAATTTCGGCAAGTAGAACAGTGATTGGAACAGGTAGACGGTTGAAATATTTGTATATATTGCTTCTATATAGTCTAAGAAACATATATGCAAAGAGTCCAAACAGTACCATACGCCAATTTATTGTTCTTCAAGTTTAAGTGAACAACGAGCCCCATTGTTAATCCTTTAAAGGAAATTATTTGTAAATTTCGTCAAGTAGAACAATGAATGGAACAGGTAGACGGTTGAAATCTTTGTATATATTGCTTCTATATAGTCTATGAAACATATATGCAAAGCATCCAAACAGTACAATTCGCGAATTTATTGTTCTTCAAGTTTAAGTGAACAACGAGCCCCATTGATAATCATGAAAGGGAAATTATTTGTATCTTGCTACAAGTAGAACAATGAATAGAACAGGTAGACTGTTGAAATCTTTGTATAAATTGCTTCTATATAGTCTAAGATACAGTTATGCAAATCATCCAAACAGTACAATTTCCCAATTTATTGTTCTTCAAGTTTAAGTGAACAACGAGCCCCATTGTTAATCATGAAATGGAAATTATTTGTAACTTTCTACAAGTAGAACAATGAATAGTACAGGTAGACTGTTGAAATCATTGTATACATTGCTTCTATATAATCTAAGAAACATATATGCAAAGCATCCAAACAGTACCATTCGCCAATTTTTTGTTCTTCAAGTTTAAGTGAACAATGAGCCCCATTGTTAATCCTTTATCGGAAATTATTTGTAACTTTCGACAAGTAGAACAATGAATGGAACAGGTAGACGGTTGAAATCTTTGTATATATTGCTTCTATGTAGTCTAAGAAACATATATGCAAAGCATCCAAACAGTATAATTCGCCAATTTATTGATCTTCAAGTTTAAGTGAACAATGAGCCCCATGGTTAATCCTTTATCGGAAATTAATTGTAACTTTCGACAAGTAGAACAATGAGTGGAACAGGTAGACGGTTGAAATCATTGTATATATTGCTTCTATATAATCTAAGAAACATATATGCAAATCATCCAAACAGTACAATTCGCCAATTATTTCATCTTCAAGTTTAACTGAACTACGAGCCCCATTGTTAATACATTAACGGAAATTATTTGTAACTTGCGACAAGTAGAAAATGAGTGGATCAGGTAGACGGTTGAAAGCAATGTATATATTGCTTCTATATAGTCTAAGAAACATATATGCAAAGCATCCAAACAGTACCATTCGCCAATTTTTTGTTCTTCAAGTTTAAGTGAACAATGAGCCCTATTGTTAATCCATTGAGGGAAATTATTTGCAACTTTCGACAAGTAGAACAATGAATGTTACTGGTAGACGGTTGAAATCTTTTTATATATTGCTTCTATATAGACTAAGAAACCTATATGCAAAGCATCTAAACAGTAACATTCGCCAATTTTTTGATCTTCAAGTTTAAGTGAACAATGAGCCCCATTGTTAATCCTTTATCGGAAATT
The DNA here is from genome assembly GCA_963989415.1 of Cerceris ruficornis. Lineage (NCBI taxonomy): Eukaryota > Metazoa > Arthropoda > Insecta > Hymenoptera > Crabronidae > Cerceris > Cerceris ruficornis. Next base: position 494,742 of record CAXDIW010000481.1, on the reverse strand, counting down.
ATTTGTAACTTTCGACAAGTACAACAATGAATGGAACAGGCAGACGGTTGAAATCTTTGTATATATTGCTTCTATGTAGTCTAAGAAACATATATGCAAAGCATCCAAACAGTATAATTCGCCAATTTATTGATCTTCAAGTTTAAGTGAACAATGAGCCCCATGGTTAATCCTTTATCGGAAATTAATTGTAACTTTCGACAAGTAGAACAATGAGTGGAACAGGTAGACGGTTGAAATCTTTGTATATATTGCTTCTATATAATCTAAGAAACATATATGCAAAGCATCCAAACAGTACAATTCGCCAATTATTTCATCTTCAAGTTTAACTGAACTACGAGCCCCATTGTTAATACTTTAACGGAAATTATTTGTAACTTGCGACAAGTAGAAAATGAGTGGATCAGGTAGACGGTTGAAAGCAATGTATATATTGCTTCTATATAGTCTAAGAAACATATATGCAAAGCATCCAAACAGTACCATTCGCCAATTTTTTGTTCTTCAAGTTTAAGTGAACAATGAGCCCTATTGTTAATCCATTGAGGGAAATTATTTGCAACTTTCGACAAGTAGAACAATGAATGTTACTGGTAGACGGTTGAAATCTTTTTATATATTGCTTCTATATAGACTAAGAAACCTATATGCAAAGCATCTAAACAGTAGCATTCGCCAATTTTTTGATCTTCAAGTTTAAGTGAACAATGAGCCCCATTGTTTATCCTTTATCGGAAATTATTTGTAACTTTCGACAAGTAGAACAATGAATGGAACAGGTAGACGGTTGAAATCTTTGTATATATTGCTTCTATATAGTCTAAGAAACATATATGCAAAGCATCCAAACAGTACAATTTGCCAATTTATTGATCTTCAAGTTTAAGTGAACAATGAGCCCCATGGTTAATCCTTTATCGGAAATTATTTGTAACTTTCGACAAGTGGAACAATGAATGGAACAGGTAGACGGTTGAAATCTTTGTACATATTGCTTCTATATAATCTAAGAAACATATATGCAAAGCATCTAAACAGTAACAATCGCCAATTTTTTGATCTTCAAGTTTAAGTGAACAGCGAGCCCCATTGATAATCATGAAATGGAAATTATTTGTAACTTTCTACAAGTAGAACAATGAATAGTACAGTTAGACGGGTGAAATCTTTCTATATATTGCTTCTAAATAGTCTAAGAAACATGTACGCAAAGCATCCAAACAGTACCATTCGCCAATTTTTTGTTCTTCAAGTTTAAGTGAACAATGAGCCCCATTGTTAATCCTTTATCGGAAATTATTTGTAACTTTCGACAAGTAGAACAATGAATGGATCATGTAGACGGTTGAAATCACTGTATATATTGCTTCTATATAGTCTACGAAACATATATGAAAAGCATCCAAACAGTACAATTCGCCAATTTTTTGTTCTTCAAGTTTAAGTGAACTACGAGCCCCATTGTTAATCCTTTAAAGGAAATTATTTCTAAATTTCGACAAGTAGAACAATGAATGGATCATGTAGACGGTTGAAATCACTGTATATATTGCTTCTATATAGTCTACGAAACATATATGCAAAGCATCCAAACAGTACCATTCGCCAATTTTTTGTTCTTCAAGTTTAATTGAACTACGAGCCCCATTGTTAATCCTTTAAAGGAAATTATTTGTAAATTTCGACAAGTAGAACAATGAATGGATCATGTAGACGGTTGGAATCATTGTATATATTGCTTCAATATAGTCTACGAAACATATATGCAAAGCATCCAAACAGTAAAATTCGCCAATTTTTTGTTCTTCAAGTTTAACTGAACTACGAGCCCCATTGTTAATACTTTAACGGAAATTATTTGTAACTTTCGACAAGTAGAACAATGAATGGAACAGGTAGACGGTTGAAATCATTGTATATATTGCTTCTATATAGTTTAAGAAACATATATGCAAAGCATCCAAATAGTACAATTCGACAATTTTTTGTTCTTCAAGTTTAAGTGAACAATTAGCCCCAATGGTTCATCCTTTATCGGAAATTATTTGTAATTTTCGACATGTAGAACAATGAATGGAACAGGTAGGCGGTTGAAATCTTTGTATATATTGCTTCTATATAATCTAAGAAACATATATGCAAAGCATCCAAACAGTACAAATCGCCAATTATTTCATCTTCATGTTTAAGTGAACTACGAGCCCTATTGTTAAAACTTTAACGGAAATTATTTGTAACTTTCGACAAGTAGAACAATGAATGGAACTGGTAGACGGTTGAAATCTTTTTATATATTGCTTCTATATAGTCTAAGAAACATATATGCAAAGGATCCAAACAGTACCATTCGCCAATTTTTTGTTGTTCAAGTTTAAGTGAACAATGAGCCCCAATGGTTAATCCTTTATCGGAAATTAGTTGTAATTTTCGACAAGTAGAACAATGAATGGAACAGGTAGACGGTTGAAATCATTGTATATATTGCTTCTATATAATCTAAGAAACATATATTCAAAGCATCCAAACAGTACCATTCGCCAATTTTTTGTTCTTCAAGTTTAAGTGATCTACGAGCCCCATTGTTAATCCTTTATCGGAAATTATTTGTAATTTTCGACAAGTAGAACAATGAATGGAACAGGTAGACGGTTGAAATCTTTGTATATATTGCTTCTATATAATCTAAGAAACATATATGCAAAGCATCTAAACGGTAACAATCGCCAATTTTTTGATCTTCAAGTTTAAGTGAACAGCGAGCCCCATTGTTAATCCTTTAAAGGAAATTATTTGTAACTTTCGTCAAGTAGAACAATGAATGGAACAGGTAGACGGTTGAAATCTTTGTATATATTGCTTCTATATAATCTAAGAAACATATATGCAAAGCATCCAAACAGTACCATTCGCCAATTTTTTGTTCTTCAAGTTTAAGTGAACAACGAGCCCTATTGTTAATCCTTTAAAGGAAATTATTTGTAAATTTCGACAAGTAGAACAGTGATTGGAACAGGTAGACGGTTGAAATATTTGTATATATTGCTTCTATATAGTCTAAGAAACATATATGCAAAGAGTCCAAACAGTACCATACGCCAATTTATTGTTCTTCAAGTTTAAGTGAACAACGAGCCCCATTGTTAATCCTTTAAAGGAAATTATTTGTAAATTTCGTCAAGTAGAACAATGAATGGAACAGGTAGACGGTTGAAATCTTTGTATATATTGCTTCTATATAGTCTATGAAACATATATGCAAAGCATCCAAACAGTACAATTCGCGAATTTATTGTTCTTCAAGTTTAAGTGAACAACGAGCCCCATTGATAATCAAGAAAGGGAAATTATTTGTATCTTGCTACAAGTAGAACAATGAATAGAACAGGTAGACTGTTGAAATCTTTGTATAAATTGCTTCTATATAGTCTAAGATACAGTTATGCAAATCATCCAAACAGTACAATTTCCCAATTTATTGTTCTTCAAGTTTAAGTGAACAACGAGCCCCATTGTTAATCATGAAATGGAAATTATTTGTAACTTTCTACAAGTAGAACAATGAATAGTACAGGTAGACTGTTGAAATCATTGTATACATTGCTTCTATATAATCTAAGAAACATATATGCAAAGCATCCAAACAGTACCATTCGCCAATTTTTTGTTCTTCAAGTTTAAGTGAACAATGAGCCCCATTGTTAATCCTTTATCGGAAATTATTTGTAACTTTCGACAAGTAGAACAATGAATGGAACAGGTAGACGGTTGAAATCTTTGTATATATTGCTTCTATGTAGTCTAAGAAACATATATGCAAAGCATCCAAACAGTATAATTCGCCAATTTATTGATCTTCAAGTTTAAGTGAACAATGAGCCCCATGGTTAATCCTTTATCGGAAATTAATTGTAACTTTCGACAAGTAGAACAATGAGTGGAACAGGTAGACGGTTGAAATCATTGTATATATTGCTTCTATATAATCTAAGAAACATATATGCAAATCATCCAAACAGTACAATTCGCCAATTATTTCATCTTCAAGTTTAACTGAACTACGAGCCCCATTGTTAATACATTAACGGAAATTATTTGTAACTTGCGACAAGTAGAAAATGAGTGGATCAGGTAGACGGTTGAAAGCAATGTATATATTGCTTCTATATAGTCTAAGAAACATATATGCAAAGCATCCAAACAGTACCATTCGCCAATTTTTTGTTCTTCAAGTTTAAGTGAACAATGAGCCCTATTGTTAATCCATTGAGGGAAATTATTTGCAACTTTCGACAAGTAGAACAATGAATGTTACTGGTAGACGGTTGAAATCTTTTTATATATTGCTTCTATATAGACTAAGAAACCTATATGCAAAGCATCTAAACAGTAACATTCGCCAATTTTTTGATCTTCAAGTTTAAGTGAACAATGAGCCCCATTGTTAATCCTTTATCGGAAATTATTTGTAACTTTCGACAAGTACAACAATGAATGGAACAGGCAGACGGTTGAAATCTTTGTATATATTGCTTCTATGTAGTCTAAGAAACATATATGCAAAGCATCCAAACAGTATAATTCGCCAATTTATTGATCTTCAAGTTTAAGTGAACAATGAGCCCCATGGTTAATCCTTTATCGGAAATTAATTGTAACTTTCGACAAGTAGAACAATGAGTGGAACAGGTAGACGGTTGAAATCTTTGTATATATTGCTTCTATATAATCTAAGAAACATATATGCAAAGCATCCAAACAGTACAATTCGCCAATTATTTCATCTTCAAGTTTAACTGAACTACGAGCCCCATTGTTAATACTTTAACGGAAATTATTTGTAACTTGCGACAAGTAGAAAATGAGTGGATCAGGTAGACGGTTGAAAGCAATGTATATATTGCTTCTATATAGTCTAAGAAACATATATGCAAAGCATCCAAACAGTACCATTCGCCAATTTTTTGTTCTTCAAGTTTAAGTGAACAATGAGCCCTATTGTTAATCCATTGAGGGAAATTATTTGCAACTTTCGACAAGTAGAACAATGAATGTTACTGGTAGACGGTTGAAATCTTTTTATATATTGCTTCTATATAGACTAAGAAACCTATATGCAAAGCATCTAAACAGTAGCATTCGCCAATTTTTTGATCTTCAAGTTTAAGTGAACAATGAGCCCCATTGTTTATCCTTGATCGGAAATTATTTGTAACTTTCGACAAGTAGAACAATGAATGGAACAGGTAGACGGTTGAAATCTTTGTATATATTGCTTCTATATAGTCTAAGAAACATATATGCAAAGCATCCAAACAGTACAATTTGCCAATTTATTGATCTTCAAGTTTAAGTGAACAATGAGCCCCATGGTTAATCCTTTATCGGAAATTATTTGTAACTTTCGACAAGTAGAACAATGAATGGAACAGGTAGACGGTTGAAATCTTTGTACATATTGCTTCTATATAATCTAAGAAACATATATGCAAAGCATCTAAACAGTAACAATCGCCAATTTTTTGATCTTCAAGTTTAAGTGAACAGCGAGCCCCATTGATAATCATGAAATGGAAATTATTTGTAACTTTCTACAAGTAGAACAATGAATAGTACAGTTAGACGGGTGAAATCTTTCTATATATTGCTTCCAAATAGTCTAAGAAACATGTACGCAAAGCATCCAAACAGTACCATTCGCCAATTTTTTGTTCTTCAAGTTTAAGTGAACAATGAGCCCCATTGTTAATCCTTTAAAGGAAATTATTTGTAACTTTCGACAAGTAGAACAATGAATGTAACTGGTAGACGGTTGAAATCTTTTTATATATTGCTTCTATATAGACTAAGAAACCTATATGCAAAGCATCTAAACAGTAACATTCGCCAATTTTTTGATTTTCAAGTTTAAGTGAACAATGAGCCCCATTGTTAATCCTTTATCGGAAATTATTTGTAACTTTCGACAAGTAGAACAATGAATGGATCATGTAGACGGTTGAAATCACTGTATATATTGCTTCTATATAGTCTACGAAACATATATGAAAAGCATCCAAACAGTACAATTCGCCAATTTTTTGTTCTTCAAGTTTAAGTGAACTACGAGCCCCATTGTTAATCCTTTAAAGGAAATTATTTCTAAATTTCGACAAGTAGAACAATGAATGGATCATGTAGACGGTTGAAATCACTGTATATATTGCTTCTATATAGTCTACGAAACATATATGCAAAGCATCCAAACAGTACAATTTGCCAATTTATTGATCTTCAAGTTTAAGTGAACAATGAGCCCCATGGTTAATCCTTTATCGGAAATTATTTGTAACTTTCGACAAGTAGAACAATGAATGGAACAGGTAGACGGTTGAAATCTTTGTACATATTGCTTCTATATAATCTAAGAAACATATATGCAAAGCATCTAAACAGTAACAATCGCCAATTTTTTGATCTTCAAGTTTAAGTGAACAGCGAGCCCCATTGATAATCATGAAATGGAAATTATTTGTAACTTTCTACAAGTAGAACAATGAATAGTACAGTTAGACGGGTGAAATCTTTCTATATATTGCTTCTAAATAGTCTAAGAAACATGTACGCAAAGCATCCAAACAGTACCATTCGCCAATTTTTTGTTCTTCAAGTTTAAGTGAACAATGAGCCCCATTGTTAATCCTTTAAAGGAAATTATTTGTAACTTTCGACAAGTAGAACAATGAATGTAACTGGTAGACGGTTGAAATCTTTGTATATATTGCTTCTATATAATCTAAGAAACATATATGCAAAGCATCCAAACAGTACCATTCGCCAATTTTTTGTTCTTCAAGTTTAAGTGAACTACGAGCCCCATTGTTAATCCTTTAAAGGAAATTATTTGTAAATTTCGACAAGTAGAACAATGAATGGATCATGTAGACGGTTGGAATCATTGTATATATTGCTTCAATATAGTCTACGAAACATATATGCAAAGCATCCAAACAGTAAAATTCGCCAATTTATTGATCTTCAAGTTTAAGTGAACAATGAGCCCCATGGATAATCCTTTATCGGAAATTATTTGTAACTTTCGACATGTAGAACATTGATTGGAACAGGTAGACGGTTGAAATATTTGTATATATTGCTTCTATATAGTCTAAGAAACATATATGCAAAGAATCCAAACAGTACCATACGCCAATTTATTGTTCTTCAAGTTTAAGTGAACAACGAGCCCCATTGTTAATCCTTTAAAGGAAATTATTTGTAAATTTCGTCAAGTAGAACAATGAATGGAACAGGTAGACGGTTGAAATCTTTGTATATATTGCTTCTATATAGTCTATGAAACATATGTGCAAAGAGTCCAAACAGTACCATACGCCAATTTATTGTTCTTCAAGTTTAAGTGAACAACGAGCCCCATTGTTAATCCTTTAAAGGAAATTATTTGTAAATTTCGTCAAGTAGAACAATGAATGGAACAGGTAGACGGTTGAAATCTTTGTATATATTGCTTCTATATAGTCTAAGAAACCTATATGCAAAGCATCTAAACAGTAACAATCGCCAATTTTTTGATCTTCAAGTTTAAGTGAACAGCGAGCCCCATTGATAATCATGAAATGGAAATTATTTGTAACTTTCTGCAAGTAGAACAATGAATAGTACAGGTAGACGGGTGAAATCTTTCTATATATTGCTTCTAAATAGTCTAAGAAACACATATGCAAAGCATCCAAACAGTACAATTCGCCAATTTTTTGTTCTTCAAGTTTAAGTGAACTACGAGCCCCATGGTTAATCTTTTAACGGAAATTAATTGTAACTTTCTACAAGTAGAACAATGATTGGAACACGTAGACGGGTGAAATCTTTGAATATATTGCTTCCATATAGTCTAAGAAACATATATGCAAAGCATCCAAACAGTACAATTCGCCATTTATTGTTCTTCAAGTTTAAGAGAACAACGAGCCCCATTGTTAATCCGTTAAAGGAAATTATTTGTAAATTTCGACAAGTAGAACAATGATTGGAACACGTAGACGGTTGAAATCTTTGTATATATTGCTTCTATATAGTCGAAGAAACATATATGCAAAGCATCCAAACAGTACAATTCGCCATTTATTGTTCTTCAAGTTTAAGTGAACAACGAGCCCTATTGTTAATGCTTTAAAGGAAATTATTTGTAAATTTCGACAAGTAGAACAATGAATGGAACAGGTAGGCGGTTGAAATCTGTCTATATAATGCTTCTATATAGTCTATGAAACATATATGCAGAGGATCCAAACAGTACAATTCGCCAATTTTTTGATCTTCAAGTTTAAGTGAACTACGAGCCCCATTGATAATCATGAAAGGGAAATTATTTATAAGTTTCTACAAGTAGAACAATGAATAGAACAGGTAGTCTGTTGAAATCTTTGTATATATTGCTTCCATATAGTCTAAGAAACATATATGCAAAGCATCCAAACAGTACAATTCGCCAATTTATTGTTCTTCAAGTTTAAGAGAACAACTAGCCCCGTTATTAATCCTTTAAAGGAAATTATTTGTACATTTCGACAAGTGAACAATGATTGGAACACGTAGACGGTTGAAATCTTTGTATATATTGCTTCCATATAGTCTAAGAAACATGTACGCAAAGCATCCAAACAGTACCATTCGCCAATTTTTTGTTCTTCAAGTTTAAGTGAACAATGAGCCCCAATGGTTAATCCTTTATCGGAAATTATTTGTAATTTTCGACAAGTAGAACAATGAATGTAACTGGTAGACGGTTGAAATCTTTGTATATATTGCTTCTATATAGTCTAAGAAACATATATGCAAAGCGTCCAAACAGTACAATTCGCCAATTATTTGATCTTCAAGTTTAAGTGAACTACGAGCCCCATTGTGAATCCTTTAAAGGAAATTATTTGTAAATTTCGACAAGTAGAACAATGAATAGCACAGTTAGACGGGTGAAATCTTTCTATATATTGCTTCTAAATAGTCTAAGAAACATGTACGCAAAGCATCCAAACAGTACCATTCGCCAATTTTTTTTCTTCAAGTTTAAGTGAACAATGAGCCCCAATGGTTAATCCGTTATCGGAAATTATTTGTAACTTTCGACAAGTAGAACAATGAATGGAACAGGTAGACGGTTGAAATCATTCTATATATTGCTTCTATATATTCTAAGAAACATAAATGCAAAGCATCCAAATAGTACAAATCGACAATTTTTTGTTCTTCAAGTTTAGTGTACAATGAGCCCCATTGTTAATCCTTCAAAGGAAATTATTTGTCACTTTCGACAAGTAGAACAATGAATGTAACTGGTAGACGGTTGAAATCTTTGTATATATTGCTTCTATATAGTCTAAGAAACATATATGTAAAGCATCCAAACAGTACAATTCGCCAATTATTTCATCTTCAAGTTTAAGTGAACTACGAGCCCCATTGTTAATACTTTAACGGAAATTATTTGTAACTTTCGACAAGTAGAACAATGAATGGGACAGGTAGACGGTTGAAATCTTTGTATATATTGCTTCTATATAGTCTAAGAAACATACATGCAAAGCATCCATACAGTACAATTCGCCAATTTATTGATCTTCAAGTTTAAGTGAACAATGAGCCCCATGGATAATCCTTTATCGGAAATTATTTGTAACTTTCGACAAGTAGAACAATGAATGGAACAGGTAGACGGTTGAAATCTTTGTATATATTGCTTCTATATAATCTAAGAAACATATATGCAAAGCATCCAAACAGTACAATTCGACAATTTATTGTTCTTCAAGTTTAAGTGAACAACGAGCCCCATTGTTAATCCTTTAAAGGAAATTATTTGTAAATTTCGACAAGTAGAACAATGATTGGAACATGTAGACGGTTGAAATCTATATATATATTGCTTCCATATAGTCTAAGAAACATGCACGCAAAGCATCCAAACAGTACCAATCGCCAATTTTTTGTTCTTCACGTTTAAGTGAACAATGAGCCCCAATGGTTAATCCTTTATCGGAAATTATTTGTAATTTTCGACAAGTAGAACAATGAATGGAACAGGTAGACGGTTGAAATCTTTGTACATATTGCTTCTATATAATCTAAGAAACATATATGCAAAGCATCTAAACAGTAACAATCGCCAATTTTTTGATCTTCAAGTTTAAGTGAACAGCGAGCCCCATTGATAATCATGAAATGGAAATTATTTGTAACTTTCTACAAGTAGAACAATGAATAGTACAGTTAGACGGGTGAAATCTTTCTATATATTGCTTCTAAATAGTCTAAGAAACATGTACGCAAATCATCCAAACAGTACCATTCGCCAATTTTTTGTTCTTCAAGTTTAAGTGAACAATGAGCCCTATTGTTAATCCTTTAAAGGAAATTATTTGTAACTTTCGACAAGTAGAACAATGAATGTAACTGGTAGACGGTTGAAATCTTTTTATATGTTGCTTCTATATAGACTAAGAAACCTATATGCAAAGCATCTAAACAGTACCATTCGCCAATTTTTTGTTCTTCAAGTTTAAGTGAACAACGAGCCCCATTGTTAATCCTTTAAAGGAAATTATTTGTAAATTTCGACAAGTAGAACAATGATTGGAACACGTAGACGGTTGAAATCTTTGTATATATTGCTTCTATATAGTCGAAGAAACATATATGCAAAGCATCCAAACAGTACAATTCGCCATTTATTGTTCTTCAAGTTTAAGTGAACAACGAGCCCTATTGTTAATGCTTTAAAGGAAATTATTTGTAAATTTCGACAAGTAGAACAATGAATGGAACAGGTAGGCGGTTGAAATCTGTCTATATAATGCTTCTATATAGTCTATGAAACATATATGCAAAGGATCCAAACAGTACAATTCGCCAATTTTTTGATCTTCAAGTTTAAGTGAACTACGAGCCCCATTGATAATCATGAAAGGGAAATTATTTATAAGTTTCTACAAGTAGAACAATGAATAGAACAGGTAGTCTGTTGAAATCTTTGTATATATTGCTTCCATATAGTCTAAGAAACATATATGCAAAGCATCCAAACAGTACAATTCGCCAATTTATTGTTCTTCAAGTTTAAGAGAACAACTAGCCCCGTTATTAATCCTTTAAAGGAAATTATTTGTACATTTCGACAAGTGAACAATGATTGGAACACGTAGACGGTTGAAATCTTTGTATATATTGCTTCCATATAGTCTAAGAAACATGTACGCAAAGCATCCAAACAGTACCATTCGCCAATTTTTTGTTCTTCAAGTTTAAGTGAACAATGAGCCCCAATGGTTAATCCTTTATCGGAAATTATTTGTAATTTTCGACAAGTAGAACAATGAATGTAACTGGTAGACGGTTGAAATCTTTGTATATATTGCTTCTATATAGTCTAAGAAACATATATGCAAAGCGTCCAAACAGTACAATTCGCCAATTATTTGATCTTCAAGTTTAAGTGAACTACGAGCCCCATTGTGAATCCTTTAAAGGAAATTATTTGTAAATTTCGACAAGTAGAACAATGAATAGCACAGTTAGACGGGTGAAATCTTTCTATATATTGCTTCTAAATAGTCTAAGAAACATGTACGCAAAGCATCCAAACAGTACCATTCGCCAATTTTTTTTCTTCAAGTTTAAGTGAACAATGAGCCCCAATGGTTAATCCGTTATCGGAAATTATTTGTAACTTTCGACAAGTAGAACAATGAATGGAACAGGTAGACGGTTGAAATCATTCTATATATTGCTTCTATATATTCTAAGAAACATATATGCAAAGCATCCAAATAGTACAAATCGACAATTTTTTGTTCTTCAAGTTTAGTGTACAATGAGCCCCAATGGTTAATCCTTTATCGGAAATTATTTGTAATTTTCGACAAGTAGAACAATGAGTGGAACAGGTAGTCGGTTGAAATCAATGTATATATTGCTTCTATATAGTCTAAGAAACATATATGCAAAGCATCCAAACAGTACCATTCGCCAATTTTTTGTTCTTCAAGTTTAAGAGAACAATGAGCCCCATTGTTAATCCTTCAAAGGAAATTATTTGTCACTTTCGACAAGTAGAACAATGAATGTAACTGGTAGACGGTTGAAATCTTTGTATATATTGCTTCTATATAGTCTAAGAAACATATATGTAAAGCATCCAAACAGTACAATTCGCCAATTATTTCATCTTCAAGTTTAAGTGAACTACGAGCCCCATTGTTAATACTTTAACGGAAATTATTTGTAACTTTCGACAAGTAGAACAATGAATGGGACAGGTAGACGGTTGAAATCTTTGTATATATTGCTTCTATATAGTCTAAGAAACATACATGCAAAGCATCCATACAGTACAATGCGCCAATTTATTGATCTTCAAGTTTAAGTGAACAATGAGCCCCATGGATAATCCTTTATCGGAAATTATTTGTAACTTTCGACAAGTAGAACAATGAATGGAACAGGTAGACGGTTGAAATCTTTGTATATATTGCTTCTATATAATCTAAGAAACATATATGCAAAGCATCCAAACAGTACAATTCGACAATTTATTGTTCTTCAAGTTTAAGTGAACAGCGAGCCCCATTGATAATCATGAAATGGAAATTATTTGTAACTTTCTACAAGTAGAACAATGAATAGTACAGTTAGACGGGTGAAATCTTTCTATATATTGCTTCTAAATAGTCTAAGAAACATGTACGCAAATCATCCAAACAGTACCATTCGCCAATTTTTTGTTCTTCAAGTTTAAGTGAACAATGAGCCCCATTGTTAATCCTTTAAAGGAAATTATTTGTAACTTTCGACAAGTAGAACAATGAATGTAACTGGTAGACGGTTGAAATCTTTTTATATGTTGCTTCTATATAGACTAAGAAACCTATATGCAAAGCATCTAAACAGTACCATTCGCCAATTTTTTGTTCTTCAAGTTTAAGTGAACAACGAGCCCCATTGTTAATACTTTAAAGGAAATTATTTGTAAATTTCGTCAAGTAGAACAATGAATGGAACAGGTAGACGGTTGAAATCTTTGTATATATTGCTTCTATATAGTCTATGAAACATATGTGCAAAGAGTCCAAACAGTACCATACGCCAATTTATTGTTCTTCAAGTTTAAGTGAACAACGAGCCCCATTGTTAATCCTTTAAAGGAAATTATTTGTAAATTTCGTCAAGTAGAACAATGAATGGAACAGGTAGACGGTTGAAATCTTTGTATATATTGCTTCTATATAGTCTAAGAAACCTATATGCAAAGCATCTAAACAGTAACAATCGCCAATTTTTTGATCTTCAAGTTTAAGTGAACAGCGAGCCCCATTGATAATCATGAAATGGAAATTATTTGTAACTTTCTGCAAGTAGAACAATGAATAGTACAGGTAGACGGGTGAAATCTTTCTATATATTGCTTCTAAATAGTCTAAGAAACACATAAGCAAAGCATCCAAACAGTACAATTCGCCAATTTTTTGTTCTTCAAGTTTAAGTGAACTATGAGCCCCATGGTTAATCTTTTAACGGAAATTAATTGTAACTTTCTACAAGTAGAACAATGATTGGAACACGTAGACGGGTGAAATCTTTGTATATATTGCTTCCATATAGTCTAAGAAACATATATGCAAAGCATCCAAACAGTACAATTCGCCATTTATTGTTCTTCAAGTTTAAGAGAACAACGAGCCCCATTGTTAATCCGTTAAAGGAAATTATTTGTAAATTTCGACAAGTAGAACAATGATTGGAACACGTAGACGGTTGAAATCTTTGTATATATTGCTTCTATATAGTCGAAGAAACATATATGCAAAGCATCCAAACAGTACAATTCGCCATTTATTGTTCTTCAAGTTTAAGTGAACAACGAGCCCTATTGTTAATGCTTTAAAGGAAATTATTTGTAAATTTCGACAAGTAGAACAATGAATGGAACAGGTAGGCGGTTGAAATCTGTCTATATAATGCTTCTATATAGTCTATGAAACATATATGCAAAGGATCCAAACAGTACAATTCGCCAATTTTTTGATCTTCAAGTTTAAGTGAACTACGAGCCCCATTGATAATCATGAAAGGGAAATTATTTATAAGTTTCTACAAGTAGAACAATGAATAGAACAGGTAGTCTGTTGAAATCTTTGTATATATTGCTTCCATATAGTCTAAGAAACATATATGCAAAGCATCCAAACAGTACAATTCGCCAATTTATTGTTCTTCAAGTTTAAGAGAACAACTAGCCCCGTTATTAATCCTTTAAAGGAAATTATTTGTACATTTCGACAAGTGAACAATGATTGGAACACGTAGACGGTTGAAATCTTTGTATATATTGCTTCCATATAGTCTAAGAAACATGTACGCAAAGCATCCAAACAGTACCATTCGCCAATTTTTTGTTCTTCAAGTTTAAGTGAACAATGAGCCCCAATGGTTAATCCTTTATCGGAAATTATTTGTAATTTTCGACAAGTAGAACAATGAATGTAACTGGTAGACGGTTGAAATCTTTGTATATATTGCTTCTATATAGTCTAAGAAACATATATGCAAAGCGTCCAAACAGTACAATTCGCCAATTATTTGATCTTCAAGTTTAAGTGAACTACGAGCCCCATTGTGAATCCTTTAAAGGAAATTATTTGTAAATTTCGACAAGTAGAACAATGAATAGCACAGTTAGACGGGTGAAATCTTTCTATATATTGCTTCTAAATAGTCTAAGAAACATGTACGCAAAGCATCCAAACAGTACCATTCGCCAATTTTTTTTCTTCAAGTTTAAGTGAACAATGAGCCCCAATGGTTAATCCTTTATCGGAAATTATTTGTAATTTTCGACAAGTGAACAATGATTGGAACACGTAGACGGTTGAAATCTTTGTATATATTGCTTCCATATAGTCTAAGAAACATGTACGCAAAGCATCCAAACAGTACCATTCGCCAATTTTTTGTTCTTCAAGTTTAAGTGAACAATGAGCCCCAATGGTTAATCCTTTATCGGAAATTATTTGTAATTTTCGACAAGTAGAACAATGAATGTAACTGGTAGACGGTTGAAATCTTTGTATATATTGCTTCTATGTAGTCTAAGAAACATATATGCAAAGCATCCAAACAGTATAATTCGCCAATTTATTGATCTTCAAGTTTAAGTGAACAATGAGCCCCATGGTTAATCCTTTATCGGAAATTAATTGTAACTTTCGACAAGTAGAACAATGAGTGGAACAGGTAGACGGTTGAAATCTTTGTATATATTGCTTCTATATAATCTGAGAAACATATATGCAAAGCATCCAAACAGTACAATTCGCCAATTATTTCATCTTCAAGTTTAAGTGAACTACGAGCCCCATTGTTAATCCTTTATCGGAAATTATTTGTAACTTTCGACAAGTAGAACAATGAATGGAACAGGTAGACGTTTGAAATCTTTGTATATATTGCTTCTATATAGTCTAAGAAACATATATGCAAAGCATCCACCAGTACAATTCGCCAATTTATTGATCTTCAAGTTTAAGTGAACAATGAGCCCCATGGTTAATCCTTTATTGGAAATTATTTGTAACTTTCGACAAGTAGAACAATGAATGGAACAGGTAGACGGTTGAAATCTTTGTATATATTGCTTCTATATAATCTAAGAAACACATATGCAAAGCATCCAAACAGTACAATTCGCCAATTTATTGTTCTTCAAGTTTAAGTGAACAACGAGCCCCATTGTCAATCCTTTAATGAAAATTATTTGTAAATTTCTACAAGTAGAACAATGAATAGTACAGTTAGACGGGTGAAATCTTTCTATATATTGCTTCTAAATAGTCTAAGAAACATGTACGCAAAGCATCCAAACAGTACCATTCGCCAATTTTTTGTTCTTCAAGTTTAAGTGTACAATGAGCCCCAATGGTTAATCCGTTATCGGAAATTATTTGTAACTTGCGACAAGTAGAACAATGAGTGGAACAGGTAGTCGGTTGAAATCAATGTATATATTGCTTCTATATAGTCTAAGAAACATATATGCAAAGCATCCAAACAGTACAATTCGCCAATTATTTCATCTTCAAGTTTAAGTGAACTACGAGCCCCATTGTTAATACTTTAACGGAAATTATTTGTAACTTGCGACAAGTAGAAAATGAGTGGATCAGGTAGACGGTTGTAAGCAATGTATATATTGCTTCTATATAGTCTAAGAAACATATATGCAAAGTTATCCAAACAGTACCTTTCGCCAATTTTTTGTTCTTCAAGTTTAAGTGAACAATGAGCCCTATTGTTAATCCATTGAAGGAAATTATTTGTAACTTTCGACAAGTAGAACAATGAATGTAACTGGTAGACGGTTGAAATGTTTTTATTTATTGCTTCTATATAGACTAAGAAACCTATATGCAAAGCATCTAAACAGTAACATTCGCCAATTTTTTGATCTTCAAGTTTAAGTGAACAATGAGCCCCATTGTTTATCCTTTATCGGAAATTATTTGTAACTTTCGACAAGTAGAACAATGAATGGAACAGGTAGACGGTTGAAATCTTTGTATATATTGCTTCTATATAATCTAAGAAACATATATGCAAAGCATCCAAACAGTACAATTCGCCAATTATTTCATCTTCAAGTTTAACTGAACTACGAGCCCCATTGTTAATACTTTAACGGAAATTATTTGTAACTTGCGACAAGTAGAAAATGAGTGGATCAGGTAGACGGTTGAAAGCAATGTATATATTGCTTCTATATAGTCTAAGAAACATATATGCAAAGCATCCAAACAGTACCATTCGCCAATTTTTTGTTCTTCAAGTTTAAGTGAACAATGAGCCCTATTGTTAATCCATTGAGGGAAATTATTTGCAACTTTCGACAAGTAGAACAATGAATGTTACTGGTAGACGGTTGAAATCTTTTTATATATTGCTTCTATATAGACTAAGAAACCTATATGCAAAGCATCTAAACAGTAGCATTCGCCAATTTTTTGATCTTCAAGTTTAAGTGAACAATGAGCCCCATTGTTTATCCTTTATCGGAAATTATTTGTAACTTTCGACAAGTAGAACAATGAATGGAACAGGTAGACGGTTGAAATCTTTGTATATATTGCTTCTATATAGTCTAAGAAACATATATGCAAAGCATCCAAACAGTACAATTTGCCAATTTATTGATCTTCAAGTTTAAGTGAACAATGAGCCCCATGGTTAATCCTTTATCGGAAATTATTAGTAACGTTCGACAAGTAGAACAATGAATGGAACAGGTAGACGGTTGAAATCTTTGTATATATTGCTTCTATATAATCTAAGAAACATATATGCAAAGCATCCAAACAGTACAATTCGCCAATTATTTCATCTTCAAGTTTAAGTGAACTACGAGCCCCATTGTTAATCCTTTATCTGAAATTATTTCTAACTTTCGACAATTAGAACAATGAATGGAACAGGTAGACGGTTGAAATCTTTGTATATATTGCTTCTATATAATCTAAGAAACATATATGCAAAGCATCCAAACAGTACAATTCGCCAATTATTTCATCTTCAAGTTTAAGTGAACAATGAGCCCCATTGTTTATCCTTTATCGGAAATTATTTGTAACTTTCGACAAGTAGAACAATGAATGGGACAGGTAGACGGTTGAAATCTTTGTATATATTGCTTCTATATAGTCTAAGAAACATATATGCAAAGCATCCAAACAGTACAATTTGCCAATTTATTGATCTTCAAGTTTAAGTGAACAATGAGCCCCATGGTTAATCCTTTATCGGAAATTATTTGTAACTTTCGACAAGTAGAACAATGAATGGAACAGGTAGACGTTTGAAATCACTGTATATATTGCTTCTATATAGTCTACGAAACATATATGAAAAGCATCCAAACAGTACAATTCGCCAATTTTTTGTTCTTCAAGTTTAAGTGAACTACGAGCCCCATTGTTAATCCTTTAAAGGAAATTATTTCTAAATTTCGACAAGTAGAACAATGAATGGATCATGTAGACGGTTGAAATCACTGTATATATTGCTTCTATATAGTCTACGAAACATATATGCAAAGCATCCAAACAGTACCATTCGCCAATTTTTTGTTCTTCAAGTTTAAGTGAACAATGAGCCCCATGGTTAATCCTTTATTGGAAATTATTTGTAACTTTCGACAAGTAGAACAATGAATGGAACAGGTAGACGGTTGAAATCTTTGTATATATTGCTTCTATATAATCTAAGAAACACATATGCAAAGCATCCAAATAGTACAATTCGACAATTTTTTGTTCTTCAAGTTTAAGTGAACAATTAGCCCCAATGGTTCATCCTTTATCGGAAATTATTTGTAATTTTCGACAAGTAGAACAATGAATGGAACAGGTAGGCGGTTGAAATCTTTGTATATATTGCTTCTATATAATCTAAGAAACATATATGCAAAGCATCCAAACAGTACAAATCGCCAATTATTTCATCTTCAAGTTTAAGTGAACAACGAGCCCCATTGTTAATCATGAAATGGAAATTATTTGTAACTTTCTACAAGTAGAACAATGAATAGTACAGGTAGACTGTTGAAATCATTGTATACATTGCTTCTATATAATCTAAGAAACATATATGCAAAGCATCCAAACAGTACCATTCGCCAATTTTTTGTTCTTCAAGTTTAATTGAACAACGAGCCCCATTGTTAATCCTTTAAAGGAAATTATTTGTAAATTTCGACAAGTAGAACAGTGATTGGAACAGGTAGACGGTTGAAATATTTGTATATATTGCTTCTATATAGTCTAAGAAACATATATGCAAAGAATCCAAACAGTACCATACGCCAATTTATTGTTCTTCAAGTTTAAGTGAACAACGAGCCCTATTGTTAATCCTTTAAAGGAAATTATTTGTAAATTTCGACAAGTAGAACAGTGATTGGAACAGGTAGACGGTTGAAATATTTGTATATATTGCTTCTATATAGTCTAAGAAACATATATGCAAAGAATCCAAACAGTACCATACGCCAATTTATTGTTCTTCAAGTTTAAGTGAACAACGAGCCCCATTGTTAATCCTTTAAAGGAAATTATTTGTAACTTTCTACAAGTAGAACAATGAATAGTACAGTTAGACGGGTGAAATCTTTCTATATATTGCTTCTAAATAGTCTAAGAAACTTGTACGCAAAGCATCCAAACAGTACCATTCGCCAATTTTTTGTTCTTCAAGTTTAAGTGAACAATGAGCCCCAATGGTTAATCCGTCATCGGAAATTATTTGTAACTTTCGACAAGTAGAACAATGAATGGAACAGGTAGACGGTTGAAATCATTGTATATATTGCTTCTATGTAGTCTAAGAAACATATGCAAAGCATCCAAATAGTGCAATTCGACAATTTTTTGTTCTTCAAGTTTAGTGTACAATGAGCCCCAATGGTTAATCCTTTGTCGGAAATTATTTGTAATTTTCGACAAGTAGAACAATGAATGGAACAGGTAGACGGTTGAAATCAATGTATATATTGCTTCTATATAGTCTACGAAACATATATGCAAAGCATCCAAACAGTACCATTCGCCAATTTTTTGTTCTTCGAGTGTAAGTGAACAACGAGCCCCATTGATAATCATGAAAGGGAAATTATTTGTATCTTGCTACAAGTAGAACAATGAATAGAACAGGTAGACTGTTGAAATCTTTGTATATATTGCTTCTATATAGTCTAAGATACAGTTATGCAAATCATCCAAACAGTACAATTTCCCAATTTATTGTTCTTCAAGTTTAAGTGAACAACGAGCCCCATTGTTAATCATGAAATGGAAATTATTTGTAACTTTCTACAAGTAGAACAATGAATAGTACAGGTAGACTGTTGAAATCATTGTATATATTGCTTCTATATAATCTAAGAAACATATATGCAAAGCATCCAAACAGTACCATTCGCCAATTTTTTGTTCTTCAAGTTTAAGTGAACAACGAGCCCCATTGTTAATCCTTTAAAGGAAATTATTTGTAAATTTCGACAAGTAGAACAGTGATTGGAACAGGTAGACGGTTGAAATATTTGTATATATTGCTTCTATATAGTCTAAGAAACATATATGCAAAGAATCCAAACAGTACCATACGCCAATTTATTGTTCTTCAAGTTTAAGTGAACAACGAGCCCCATTGTTAATCCTTTAAAGGAAATTATTTGTAAATTTCGTCAAGTAGAACAATGAATGGAACAGGTAGACGGTTGAAATCTTTGTATATATTGCTTCTATATAGTCTATGAAACATATGTGCAAAGAGTCCAAACAGTACCATACGCCAATTTATTGTTCTTCAAGTTTAAGTGAACAACGAGCCCCATTGTTAATCCTTTAAAGGAAATTATTTGTAAATTTCGTCAAGTAGAACAATGAATGGAACAGGTAGACGGTTGAAATCTTTGTATATATTGCTTCTATATAGTCTAAGAAACCTATATGCAAAGCATCTAAACAGTAACAATCGCCAATTTTTTGATCTTCAAGTTTAAGTGAACAGCGAGCCCCATTGATAATCATGAAATGGAAATTATTTGTAACTTTCTGCAAGTAGAACAATGAATAGTACAGGTAGACGGGTGAAATCTTTCTATATATTGCTTCTAAATAGTCTAAGAAACACATATGCAAAGCATCCAAACAGTACAATTCGCCAATTTTTTGTTCTTCAAGTTTAAGTGAACTACGAGCCCCATGGTTAATCTTTTAACGGAAATTAATTGTAACTTTCTACAAGTAGAACAATGATTGGAACACGTAGACGGGTGAAATCTTTGTATATATTGCTTCCAAATAGTCTAAGAAACATATATGCAAAGCATCCAAACAGTACAATTCGCCATTTATTGTTCTTCAAGTTTAAGAGAACAACGAGCCCCATTGTTAATCCGTTAAAGGAAATTATTTGTAAATTTCGACAAGTAGAACAATGATTGGAACACGTAGACGGTTGAAATCTTTGTATATATTGCTTCTATATAGTCGAAGAAACATATATGCAAAGCATCCAAACAGTACAATTCGCCATTTATTGTTCTTCAAGTTTAAGTGAACAACGAGCCCTATTGTTAATGCTTTAAAGGAAATTATTTGTAAATTTCGACAAGTAGAACAATGAATGGAACAGGTAGGCGGTTGAAATCTGTCTATATAATGCTTCTATATAGTCTATGAAACATATATGCAAAGGATCCAAACAGTACAATTCGCCAATTTTTTGATCTTCAAGTTTAAGTGAACTACGAGCCCCATTGATAATCATGAAAGGGAAATTATTTATAAGTTTCTACAAGTAGAACAATGAATAGAACAGGTAGTCTGTTGAAATCTTTGTATATATTGCTTCCATATAGTCTAAGAAACATATATGCAAAGCATCCAAACAGTACAATTCGCCAATTTATTGTTCTTCAAGTTTAAGAGAACAACTAGCCCCGTTATTAATCCTTTAAAGGAAATTATTTGTACATTTCGACAAGTGAACAATGATTGGAACACGTAGACGGTTGAAATCTTTGTATATATTGCTTCCATATAGTCTAAGAAACATGTACGCATAGCATCCAAACAGTACCATTCGCCAATTTTTTGTTCTTCAAGTTTAAGTGAACAATGAGCCCCAATGGTTAATCCTTTATCGGAAATTATTTGTAATTTTCGACAAGTAGAACAATGAATGTAACTGGTAGACGGTTGAAATCTTTGTATATATTGCTTCTATATAGTCTAAGAAACATATATGCAAAGCGTCCAAACAGTACAATTCGCCAATTATTTGATCTTCAAGTTTAAGTGAACTACGAGCCCCATTGTGAATCCTTTAAAGGAAATTATTTGTAAATTTCGACAAGTAGAACAATGAATGTAACTGGCAGACGGTTGAAATCTTTGTATATATTGCTTCTATATAGTCTAAGAAACATATATGCAAAGCATCCAAACAGTACAATTCGCCAATTATTTCATCTTCAAGTTTAAGTGAACTACGAGCCCCATTGTTAATACTTTAACGGAAATTATTTGTAACTTTCGACAAGTAGAACAATGAATGGGACAGGTAGACGGTTGAAATCTTTGTATATATTGCTTCTATATAGTCTAAGAAACATACATGCAAAGCATCCAAACAGTACAATTCGCCAATTTATTGATCTTCAAGTTTAAGTGAACAATGAGCCCCATGGATAATCCTTTATCGGAAATTATTTGTAACTTTCGACAAGTAGAACAATGAATGGAACAGGTAGACGGTTGAAATCTTTGTATATATTGCTTCTATATAGTCTAAGAAACATATATGCAAAGCATCCAAACAGTATAATTCGCCAATTTATTGATCTTCAAGTTTAAGTGAACAATGAGCCCCATGGTTAATCCTTTATCGGAAATTATTTGTAACTTTCGACAAGTAGAACAATGAGTGGAACAGGTAGACGGTTGAAATCTTTGTATATATTGCTTCTATATAATCTAAGAAACATATATGCAAAGCATCCAAACAGTACAATTCGCCAATTATTTCATCTTCAAGTTTAACTGAACTACGAGCCCCATTGTTAATACTTTAACGGAAATTATTTGTAACTTGCGACAAGTAGAAAATGAGTGGATCAGGTAGACGGTTGAAAGCAATGTATATATTGCTTCTATATAGTCTAAGAAACATATATGCAAAGCATCCAAACAGTACAATTCGCCAATTTATTGATCTTCAAGTTTAAGTGAACAATGAGCCCCATGGTTAATCCTTTATCGGAAATTATTTGTAACTTTCGACAAGTAGAACAATGAATGGAACAGGTAGACGGTTGAAATCTTTGTATATATTGCTTCTATATAATCTAAGAAACATATATGCAATGCATCCAAACAGTACAATTCGCCAATTATTTCATCTTCAAGTTTAACTGAACTACGAGCCCCATTGTTAATCCTTTATCGGAAATTATTTGTAACTTTCGACAAGTAGAACAATGAATGGAACAGGTAGACGGTTGAAATCAATGTATATATTGCTTCTACATAGTCTACGAAACATATATGCAAAGCATCCAAACAGTAACATTCGCCAATTTTTTGTTCTTCAAGTTTAAGTGAACAATGAGCCCCATTGTTAATCCTTTAAAGGAAATTATTTGTAACTTTCGACAAGTAGAACAATGAATGTAACTGGTAGACGGTTGAAATCTTTTTATATATTGCTTCTATATAGACTAAGAAACCTATATGCAAAGCATCTAAACAGTAACATTCGCCAATTTTTTGATTTTCAAGTTTAAGTGAACAATGAGCCCCATTGTTAATCCTTTATCGGAAATTATTTGTAACTTTCGACAAGTAGAACAATGAATGGAACAGGTAGACGGTTGAAATCTTTGTATATATTGCTTCTATGTAGTCTAAGAAACATATATGCAAAGCATCCAAACAGTATAATTCGCCAATTTATTGATCTTCAAGTTTAAGTGAACAATGAGCCCCATGGTTAATCCTTTATCGGAAATTAATTGTAACTTTCGACAAGTAGAACAATGAGTGGAACAGGTAGACGGTTGAAATCATTGTATATATTGCTTCTATATAATCTAAGAAACATATATGCAAAGCATCCAAACAGTACAATTCGCCAATTATTTCATCTTCAAGTTTAACTGAACTACGAGCCCCATTGTTAATACTTTAACGGAAATTATTTGTAACTTGCGACAAGTAGAAAATGAGTGGATCAGGTAGACGGTTGAAAGCAATGTATATATTGCTTCTATATAGTCTAAGAAACATATATGCAAAGCATCCAAACAGTACCATTCGCCAATTTTTTGTTCTTCAAGTTTAAGTGAACAATGAGCCCTATTGTTAATCCATTGAGGGAAATTATTTGCAACTTTCGACAAGTAGAACAATGAATGTTACTGGTAGACGGTTGAAATCTTTTTATATATTGCTTCTATATAGACTAAGAAACCTATATGCAAAGCATCTAAACAGTAACTTTCGCCAATTTTTTGATCTTCAAGTTTAAGTGAACAATGAGCCCCATTGTTAATCCTTTATCGGAAATTATTTGTAACTTTCGACAAGTACAACAATGAATGGAACAGGTAGACGGTTGAAATCTTTGTATATATTGCTTCTATGTAGTCTAAGAAACATATATGCAAAGCATCCAAACAGTATAATTCGCCAATTTATTGATCTTCAAGTTTAAGTGAACAATGAGCCCCATGGTTAATCCTTTATCGGAAATTAATTGTAACTTTCGACAAGTAGAACAATGAGTGGAACAGGTAGACGGTTGAAATCTTTGTATATATTGCTTCTATATAATCTAAGAAACATATATGCAAAGCATCCAAACAGTACAATTCGCCAATTATTTCATCTTCAAGTTTAACTGAACTACGAGCCCCATTGTTAATACTTTAACGGAAATTATTTGTAACTTGCGACAAGTAGAAAATGAGTGGATCAGGTAGACGGTTGAAAGCAATGTATATATTGCTTCTATATAGTCTAAGAAACATATATGCAAAGCATCCAAACAGTACCATTCGCCAATTTTTTGTTCTTCAAGTTTAAGTGAACAATGAGCCCTATTGTTAATCCATTGAGGGAAATTATTTGCAACTTTCGACAAGTAGAACAATGAATGTTACTGGTAGACGGTTGAAATCTTTTTATATATTGCTTCTATATAGACTAAGAAACCTATATGCAAAGCATCTAAACAGTAGCATTCGCCAATTTTTTGATCTTCAAGTTTAAGTGAACAATGAGCCCCATTGTTTATCCTTTATCGGAAATTATTTGTAACTTTCGACAAGTAGAACAATGAATGGAACAGGTAGACGGTTGAAATCTTTGTATATATTGCTTCTATATAGTCTAAGAAACATATATGCAAAGCATCCAAACAGTACAATTTGCCAATTTATTGATCTTCAAGTTTAAGTGAACAATGAGCCCCATGGTTAATCCTTTATCGGAAATTATTTGTAACTTTCGACAAGTAGAACAATGAATGGAACAGGTAGACGGTTGAAATCTTTGTACATATTGCTTCTATATAATCTAAGAAACATATATGCAAAGCATCTAAACAGTAACAATCGCCAATTTTTTGATCTTCAAGTTTAAGTGAACAGCGAGCCCCATTGATAATCATGAAATGGAAATTATTTGTAACTTTCTACAAGTAGAACAATGAATAGTACAGTTAGACGGGTGAAATCTTTCTATATATTGCTTCTAAATAGTCTAAGAAACATGTACGCAAAGCATCCAAACAGTACCATTCGCCAATTTTTTGTTCTTCAAGTTTAACTGAACAATGAGCCCCATTGTTAATCCTTTAAAGGAAATTATTTGTAACTTTCGACAAGTAGAACAATGAATGTAACTGGTAGACGGTTGAAATCTTTTTATATATTGCTTCTATATAGACTAAGAAACCTATATGCAAAGCATCTAAACAGTAACATTCGCCAATTTTTTGATTTTCAAGTTTAAGTGAACAATGAGCCCCATTGTTAATCCTTTATCGGAAATTATTTGTAACTTTCGACAAGTAGAACAATGAATGGATCATGTAGACGGTTGAAATCACTGTATATATTGCTTCTATATAGTCTACGAAACATATATGAAAAGCATCCAAACAGTACAATTCGCCAATTTTTTGTTCTTCAAGTTTAAGTGAACTACGAGCCCCATTGTTAATCCTTTAAAGGAAATTATTTCTAAATTTCGACAAGTAGAACAATGAATGGATCATGTAGACGGTTGAAATCACTGTATATATTGCTTCTATATAGTCTACGAAACATATATGCAAAGCATCCAAACAGTACCATTCGCCAATTTTTTGTTCTTCAAGTTTAAGTGAACTACGAGCCCCATTGTTAATCCTTTAAAGGAAATTATTTGTAAATTTCGACAAGTAGAACAATGAATGGATCACGTAGACGGTTGGAATCATTGTATATATTGCTTCAATATAGTCTACGAAACATATATGCAAAGCATCCAAACAGTAAAATTCGCCAATTTTTTGTTCTTCAAGTTTAACTGAACTACGAGCCCCATTGTTAATACTTTAACGGAAATTATTTGTAACTTTCGACAAGTAGAACAATGAATGGAACAGGTAGACGGTTGAAATCATTGTATATATTGCTTCTATATAGTTTAAGAAACATATATGCAAAGCATCCAAATAGTACAATTCGACAATTTTTTGTTCTTCAAGTTTAAGTGAACAATTAGCCCCAATGGTTCATCCTTTATCGGAAATTATTTGTAATTTTCGACATGTAGAACAATGAATGGAACAGGTAGGCGGTTGAAATCTTTGTATATATTGCTTCTATATAATCTAAGAAACATATATGCAAAGCATCCAAACAGTACAAATCGCCAATTATTTCATCTTCATGTTTAAGTGAACTACGAGCCCTATTGTTAAAACTTTAACGGAAATTATTTGTAACTTTCGACAAGTAGAACAATGAATGGAACTGGTAGACGGTTGAAATCTTTTTATATATTGCTTCTATATAGTCTAAGAAACATATATGCAAAGGATCCAAACAGTACCATTCGCCAATTTTTTGTTGTTCAAGTTTAAGTGAACAATGAGCCCCAATGGTTAATCCTTTATCGGAAATTAGTTGTAATTTTCGACAAGTAGAACAATGAATGGAACAGGTAGACGGTTGAAATCATTGTATATATTGCTTCTATATAATCTAAGAAACATATATTCAAAGCATCCAAACAGTACCATTCGCCAATTTTTTGTTCTTCAAGTTTAAGTGATCTACGAGCCCCATTGTTAATCCTTTATCGGAAATTATTTGTAATTTTCGACAAGTAGAACAATGAATGGAACAGGTAGACGGTTGAAATCATTGTATATATTGCTTCTATATAGTTTAAGAAACATATATGCAAAGCATCCAAATAGTACAATTCGACAATTTTTTGTTCTTCAAGTTTAAGTGAACAATTAGCCCCAATGGTTCATCCTTTATCGGAAATTATTTGTAATTTTCGACATGTAGAACAATGAATGGAACAGTTGGCGGTTGAAATCTTTGTATATATTGCTTCTATATAATCTAAGAAACATATATGCAAAGCATCCAAACAGTACAAATCGCCAATTATTTCATCTTCATGTTTAAGTGAACTACGAGCCCTATTGTTAAAACTTTAACGGAAATTATTTGTAACTTTCGACAAGTAGAACAATGAATGGAACTGGTAGACGGTTGAAATCTTTTTATATATTGCTTCTATATAGTCTAAGAAACATATATGCAAAGGATCCAAACAGTACCATTCGCCAATTTTTTGTTGTTCAAGTTTAAGTGAACAATGAGCCCCAATGGTTAATCCTTTATCGGAAATTAGCTGTAATTTTCGACAAGTAGAACAATGAATGGAACAGGTAGACGGTGAAATCATTGTATATATTGCTTCTATATAATCTAAGAAACATATATTCAAAGCATCCAAACAGTACCATTCGCCAATTTTTTGTTCTTCAAGTTTAAGTGATCTACGAGCCCCATTGTTAATCCTTTATCGGAAATTATTTGTAATTTTCGACAAGTAGAACAATGAATGGAACAGGTAGACGGTTGAAATCTTTGTATATATTGCTTCTATATAATCTAAGAAACATATATGCAAAGCATCTAAACGGTAACAATCGCCAATTTTTTGATCTTCAAGTTTAAGTGAACAGCGAGCCCCATTGTTAATCCTTTAAAGGAAATTATTTGTAACTTTCGACAAGTAGAACAATGAATGGAACAGGTAGACGGTTGAAATCTTTGTATATATTGCTTCTATATAATCTAAGAAACATATATGCAAAGCATCCAAACAGTACCATTCGCCAATTTTTTGTTCTTCAAGTTTAAGTGAACAACGAGCCCTATTGTTAATCCTTTAAAGGAAATTATTTGTAAATTTCGACAAGTAGAACAGTGATTGGAACAGGTAGACGGTTGAAATATTTGTATATATTGCTTCTATATAGTCTAAGAAACATATATGCAAAGAGTCCAAACAGTACCATACGCCAATTTATTGTTCTTCAAGTTTAAGTGAACAACGAGCCCCATTGTTAATCCTTTAAAGGAAATTATTTGTAAATTTCGTCAAGTAGAACAATGAATGGAACAGGTAGACGGTTGAAATCTTTGTATATATTGCTTCTATATAGTCTATGAAACATATATGCAAAGCATCCAAACAGTACAATTCGCGAATTTATTGTTCTTCAAGTTTAAGTGAACAACGAGCCCCATTGATAATCATGAAAGGGAAATTATTTGTATCTTGCTACAAGTAGAACAATGAATAGAACAGGTAGACTGTTGAAATCTTTGTATAAATTGCTTCTATATAGTCTAAGATACAGTTATGCAAATCATCCAAACAGTACAATTTCCCAATTTATTGTTCTTCAAGTTTAAGTGAACAACGAGCCCCATTGTTAATCATGAAATGGAAATTATTTGTAACTTTCTACAAGTAGAACAATGAATAGTACAGGTAGACTGTTGAAATCATTGTATACATTGCTTCTATATAATCTAAGAAACATATATGCAAAGCATCCAAACAGTACCATTCGCCAATTTTTTGTTCTTCAAGTTTAAGTGAACAATGAGCCCCATTGTTAATCCTTTATCGGAAATTATTTGTAACTTTCGACAAGTAGAACAATGAATGGAACAGGTAGACGGTTGAAATCTTTGTATATATTGCTTCTATGTAGTCTAAGAAACATATATGCAAAGCATCCAAACAGTATAATTCGCCAATTTATTGATCTTCAAGTTTAAGTGAACAATGAGCCCCATGGTTAATCCTTTATCGGAAATTAATTGTAACTTTCGACAAGTAGAACAATGAGTGGAACAGGTAGACGGTTGAAATCATTGTATATATTGCTTCTATATAATCTAAGAAACATATATGCAAATCATCCAAACAGTACAATTCGCCAATTATTTCATCTTCAAGTTTAACTGAACTACGAGCCCCATTGTTAATACATTAACGGAAATTATTTGTAACTTGCGACAAGTAGAAAATGAGTGGATCAGGTAGACGGTTGAAAGCAATGTATATATTGCTTCTATATAGTCTAAGAAACATATATGCAAAGCATCCAAACAGTACCATTCGCCAATTTTTTGTTCTTCAAGTTTAAGTGAACAATGAGCCCTATTGTTAATCCATTGAGGGAAATTATTTGCAACTTTCGACAAGTAGAACAATGAATGTTACTGGTAGACGGTTGAAATCTTTTTATATATTGCTTCTATATAGACTAAGAAACCTATATGCAAAGCATCTAAACAGTAACATTCGCCAATTTTTTGATCTTCAAGTTTAAGTGAACAATGAGCCCCATTGTTAATCCTTTATCGGAAATTATTTGTAACTTTCGACAAGTACAACAATGAATGGAACAGGCAGACGGTTGAAATCTTTGTATATATTGCTTCTATGTAGTCTAAGAAACATATATGCAAAGCATCCAAACAGTATAATTCGCCAATTTATTGATCTTCAAGTTTAAGTGAACAATGAGCCCCATGGTTAATCCTTTATCGGAAATTAATTGTAACTTTCGACAAGTAGAACAATGAGTGGAACAGGTAGACGGTTGAAATCTTTGTATATATTGCTTCTATATAATCTAAGAAACATATATGCAAAGCATCCAAACAGTACAATTCGCCAATTATTTCATCTTCAAGTTTAACTGAACTACGAGCCCCATTGTTAATACTTTAACGGAAATTATTTGTAACTTGCGACAAGTAGAAAATGAGTGGATCAGGTAGACGGTTGAAAGCAATGTATATATTGCTTCTATATAGTCTAAGAAACATATATGCAAAGCATCCAAACAGTACCATTCGCCAATTTTTTGTTCTTCAAGTTTAAGTGAACAATGAGCCCTATTGTTAATCCATTGAGGGAAATTATTTGCAACTTTCGACAAGTAGAACAATGAATGTTACTGGTAGACGGTTGAAATCTTTTTATATATTGCTTCTATATAGACTAAGAAACCTATATGCAAAGCATCTAAACAGTAGCATTCGCCAATTTTTTGATCTTCAAGTTTAAGTGAACAATGAGCCCCATTGTTTATCCTTTATCGGAAATTATTTGTAACTTTCGACAAGTAGAACAATGAATGGAACAGGTAGACGGTTGAAATCTTTGTATATATTGCTTCTATATAGTCTAAGAAACATATATGCAAAGCATCCAAACAGTACAATTTGCCAATTTATTGATCTTCAAGTTTAAGTGAACAATGAGCCCCATGGTTAATCCTTTATCGGAAATTATTTGTAACTTTCGACAAGTAGAACAATGAATGGAACAGGTAGACGGTTGAAATCTTTGTACATATTGCTTCTATATAATCTAAGAAACATATATGCAAAGCATCTAAACAGTAACAATCGCCAATTTTTTGATCTTCAAGTTTAAGTGAACAGCGAGCCCCATTGATAATCATGAAATGGAAATTATTTGTAACTTTCTACAAGTAGAACAATGAATAGTACAGTTAGACGGGTGAAATCTTTCTATATATTGCTTCTAAATAGTCTAAGAAACATGTACGCAAAGCATCCAAACAGTACCATTCGCCAATTTTTTGTTCTTCAAGTTTAAGTGAACAATGAGCCCCATTGTTAATCCTTTAAAGGAAATTATTTGTAACTTTCGACAACTAGAACAATGAATGTAACTGGTAGACGGTTGAAATCTTTTTATATATTGCTTCTATATAGACTAAGAAACCTATATGCAAAGCATCTAAACAGTAACATTCGCCAATTTTTTGATTTTCAAGTTTAAGTGAACAATGAGCCCCATTGTTAATCCTTTATCGGAAATTATTTGTAACTTTCGACAAGTAGAACAATGAATGGATCATGTAGACGGTTGAAATCACTGTATATATTGCTTCTATATAGTCTACGAAACATATATGAAAAGCATCCAAACAGTACAATTCGCCAATTTTTTGTTCTTCAAGTTTAAGTGAACTACGAGCCCCATTGTTAATCCTTTAAAGGAAATTATTTCTAAATTTCGACAAGTAGAACAATGAATGGATCATGTAGACGGTTGAAATCACTGTATATATTGCTTCTATATAGTCTACGAAACATATATGCAAAGCATCCAAACAGTACCATTCGCCAATTTTTTGTTCTTCAAGTTTAAGTGAACTACGAGCCCCATTGTTAATCCTTTAAAGGAAATTATTTGTAAATTTCGACAAGTAGAACAATGAATGGATCATGTAGACGGTTGGAATCATTGTATATATTGCTTCAATATAGTCTACGAAACATATATGCAAAGCATCCAAACAGTAAAATTCGCCAATTTTTTGTTCTTCAAGTTTAACTGAACTACGAGCCCCATTGTTAATACTTTAACGGAAATTATTTGTAACTTTCGACAAGTAGAACAATGAATGGAACAGGTAGACGGTTGAAATCATTGTATATATTGCTTCTATATAGTTTAAGAAACATATATGCAAAGCATCCAAATAGTACAATTCGACAATTTTTTGTTCTTCAAGTTTAAGTGAACAATTAGCCCCAATGGTTCATCATTTATCGGAAATTATTTGTAATTTTCGACATGTAGAACAATGAATGGAACAGGTAGGCGGTTGAAATCTTTGTATATATTGCTTCTATATAATCTAAGAAACATATATGCAAAGCATCCAAACAGTACAAATCGCCAATTATTTCATCTTCATGTTTAAGTGAACTACGAGCCCTATTGTTAAAACTTTAACGGAAATTATTTGTAACTTTCGACAAGTAGAACAATGAATGGAACTGGTAGACGGTTGAAATCTTTTTATATATTGCTTCTATATAGTCTAAGAAACATATATGCAAAGGATCCAAACAGTACCATTCGCCAATTTTTTGTTGTTCAAGTTTAAGTGAACAATGAGCCCCAATGGTTAATCCTTTATCGGAAATTAGTTGTAATTTTCGACAAGTAGAACAATGAATGGAACAGGTAGACGGTTGAAATCATTGTATATATTGCTTCTATATAATCTAAGAAACATATATTCAAAGCATCCAAACAGTACCATTCGCCAATTTTTTGTTCTTCAAGTTTAAGTGATCTACGAGCCCCATTGTTGATCCTTTATCGGAAATTATTTGTAATTTTCGACAAGTAGAACAATGAATGGAACAGGTAGACGGTTGAAATCTTTGTATATATTGCTTCTATATAATCTAAGAAACATATATGCAAAGCATCTAAACAGTAACATTCGCCAATTTTTTGATCTTCAAGTTTAAGTGAACAATGAGCCCCATTGTTAATCCTTTATCGGAAATTATTTGTAACTTTCGACAAGTACAACAATGAATGGAACAGGCAGACGGTTGAAATCTTTGTATATATTGCTTCTATGTAGTCTAAGAAACATATATGCAAAGCATCCAAACAGTATAATTCGCCAATTTATTGATCTTCAAGTTTAAGTGAACAATGAGCCCCATGGTTAATCCTTTATCGGAAATTAATTGTAACTTTCGACAAGTAGAACAATGAGTGGAACAGGTAGACGGTTGAAATCTTTGTATATATTGCTTCTATATAATCTAAGAAACATATATGCAAAGCATCCAAACAGTACAATTCGCCAATTATTTCATCTTCAAGTTTAACTGAACTACGAGCCCCATTGTTAATACTTTAACGGAAATTATTTGTAACTTGCGACAAGTAGAAAATGAGTGGATCAGGTAGACGGTTGAAAGCAATGTATATATTGCTTCTATATAGTCTAAGAAACATATATGCAAAGCATCCAAACAGTACCATTCGCCAATTTTTTGTTCTTCAAGTTTAAGTGAACAATGAGCCCTATTGTTAATCCATTGAGGGAAATTATTTGCAACTTTCGACAAGTAGAACAATGAATGTTACTGGTAGACGGTTGAAATCTTTTTATATATTGCTTCTATATAGACTAAGAAACCTATATGCAAAGCATCTAAACAGTAGCATTCGCCAATTTTTTGATCTTCAAGTTTAAGTGAACAATGAGCCCCATTGTTTATCCTTTATCGGAAATTATTTGTAACTTTCGACAAGTAGAACAATGAATGGAACAGGTAGACGGTTGAAATCTTTGTATATATTGCTTCTATATAGTCTAAGAAACATATATGCAAAGCATCCAAACAGTACAATTTGCCAATTTATTGATCTTCAAGTTTAAGTGAACAATGAGCCCCATGGTTAATCCTTTATCGGAAATTATTTGTAACTTTCGACAAGTAGAACAATGAATGGAACAGGTAGACGGTTGAAATCTTTGTACATATTGCTTCTATATAATCTAAGAAACATATATGCAAAGCATCTAAACAGTAACAATCGCCAATTTTTTGATCTTCAAGTTTAAGTGAACAGCGAGCCCCATTGATAATCATGAAATGGAAATTATTTGTAACTTTCTACAAGTAGAACAATGAATAGTACAGTTAGACGGGTGAAATCTTTCTATATATTGCTTCTAAATAGTCTAAGAAACATGTACGCAAAGCATCCAAACAGTACCATTCGCCAATTTTTTGTTCTTCAAGTTTAAGTGAACAATGAGCCCCATTGTTAATCCTTTAAAGGAAATTATTTGTAACTTTCGACAAGTAGAACAATGAATGTAACTGGTAGACGGTTGAAATCTTTTTATATATTGCTTCTATATAGACTAAGAAACCTATATGCAAAGCATCTAAACAGTAACATTCGCCAATTTTTTGATTTTCAAGTTTAAGTGAACAATGAGCCCCATTGTTAATCCTTTATCGGAAATTATTTGTAACTTTCGACAAGTAGAACAATGAATGGATCATGTAGACGGTTGAAATCACTGTATATATTGCTTCTATATAGTCTACGAAACATATATGAAAAGCATCCAAACAGTACAATTCGCCAATTTTTTGTTCTTCAAGTTTAAGTGAACTACGAGCCCCATTGTTAATCCTTTAAAGGAAATTATTTCTAAATTTCGACAAGTAGAACAATGAATGGATCATGTAGACGGTTGAAATCACTGTATATATTGCTTCTATATAGTCTACGAAACATATATGCAAAGCATCCAAACAGTACCATTCGCCAATTTTTTGTTCTTCAAGTTTAAGTGAACTACGAGCCCCATTGTTAATCCTTTAAAGGAAATTATTTGTAAATTTCGACAAGTAGAACAATGAATGGATCATGTAGACGGTTGGAATCATTGTATATATTGCTTCAATATAGTCTACGAAACATATATGCAAAGCATCCAAACAGTAAAATTCGCCAATTTTTTGATCTTCAAGTTTAAGTGAACAATGAGCCCCATTGTTAATCCTTTATCGGAAATTATTTGTAACTTTCGACAAGTACAACAATGAATGGAACAGGCAGACGGTTGAAATCTTTGTATATATTGCTTCTATGTAGTCTAAGAAACATATATGCAAAGCATCCAAACAGTATAATTCGCCAATTTATTGATCTTCAAGTTTAAGTGAACAATGAGCCCCATGGTTAATCCTTTATCGGAAATTAATTGTAACTTTCGACAAGTAGAACAATGAGTGGAACAGGTAGACGGTTGAAATCTTTGTATATATTGCTTCTATATAATCTAAGAAACATATATGCAAAGCATCCAAACAGTACAATTCGCCAATTATTTCATCTTCAAGTTTAACTGAACTACGAGCCCCATTGTTAATACTTTAACGGAAATTATTTGTAACTTGCGACAAGTAGAAAATGAGTGGATCAGGTAGACGGTTGAAAGCAATGTATATATTGCTTCTATATAGTCTAAGAAACATATATGCAAAGCATCCAAACAGTACCATTCGCCAATTTTTTGTTCTTCAAGTTTAAGTGAACAATGAGCCCTATTGTTAATCCATTGAGGGAAATTATTTGCAACTTTCGACAAGTAGAACAATGAATGTTACTGGTAGACGGTTGAAATCTTTTTATATATTGCTTCTATATAGACTAAGAAACCTATATGCAAAGCATCTAAACAGTAGCATTCGCCAATTTTTTGATCTTCAAGTTTAAGTGAACAATGAGCCCCATTGTTTATCCTTTATCGGAAATTATTTGTAACTTTCGACAAGTAGAACAATGAATGGAACAGGTAGACGGTTGAAATCTTTGTATATATTGCTTCTATATAGTCTAAGAAACATATATGCAAAGCATCCAAACAGTACAATTTGCCAATTTATTGATCTTCAAGTTTAAGTGAACAATGAGCCCCATGGTTAATCCTTTATCGGAAATTATTTGTAACTTTCGACAAGTAGAACAATGAATGGAACAGGTAGACGGTTGAAATCTTTGTACATATTGCTTCTATATAATCTAAGAAACATATATGCAAAGCATCTAAACAGTAACAATCGCCAATTTTTTGATCTTCAAGTTTAAGTGAACAGCGAGCCCCATTGATAATCATGAAATGGAAATTATTTGTAACTTTCTACAAGTAGAACAATGAATAGTACAGTTAGACGGGTGAAATCTTTCTATATATTGCTTCTAAATAGTCTAAGAAACATGTACGCAAAGCATCCAAACAGTACCATTCGCCAATTTTTTGTTCTTCAAGTTTAAGTGAACAATGAGCCCCATTGTTAATCCTTTAAAGGAAATTATTTGTAACTTTCGACAAGTAGAACAATGAATGTAACTGGTAGACGGTTGAAATCTTTTTATATATTGCTTCTATATAGACTAAGAAACCTATATGCAAAGCATCTAAACAGTAACATTCGCCAATTTTTTGATTTTCAAGTTTAAGTGAACAATGAGCCCCATTGTTAATCCTTTATCGGAAATTATTTGTAACTTTCGACAAGTAGAACAATGAATGGATCATGTAGACGGTTGAAATCACTGTATATATTGCTTCTATATAGTCTACGAAACATATATGAAAAGCATCCAAACAGTACAATTCGCCAATTTTTTGTTCTTCAAGTTTAAGTGAACTACGAGCCCCATTGTTAATCCTTTAAAGGAAATTATTTCTAAATTTCGACAAGTAGAACAATGAATGGAACAGGTAGGCGGTTGAAATCTTTGTATATATTGCTTCTATATAATCTAAGAAACATATATGCAAAGCATCCAAACAGTACAAATCGCCAATTATTTCATCTTCATGTTTAAGTGAACTACGAGCCCTATTGTTAAAACTTTAACGGAAATTATTTGTAACTTTCGACAAGTAGAACAATGAATGGAACAGGTAGACGGTTGAAATCATTGTATATATTGCTTCTATATAGTTTAAGAAACATATATGCAAAGCATCCAAATAGTACAATTCGACAATTTTTTGTTCTTCAAGTTTAAGTGAACAATTAGCCCCAATGGTTCATCCTTTATCGGAAATTATTTGTAATTTTCGACATGTAGAACAATGAATGGAACAGGTAGGCGGTTGAAATCTTTGTATATATTGCTTCTATATAATCTAAGAAACATATATGCAAAGCATCCAAACAGTACAAATCGCCAATTATTTCATCTTCATGTTTAAGTGAACTACGAGCCCTATTGTTAAAACTTTAACGGAAATTATTTGTAACTTTCGACAAGTAGAACAATGAATGGAACTGGTAGACGGTTGAAATCTTTTTATATATTGCTTCTATATAGTCTAAGAAACATATATGCAAAGGATCCAAACAGTACCATTCGCCAATTTTTTGTTGTTCAAGTTTAAGTGAACAATGAGCCCCAATGGTTTATCCTTTATCGGAAATTATTTGTAACTTTCGACAAGTAGAACAATGAATGGAACAGGTAGACGGTTGAAATCTTTGTATATATTGCTTCTATATAGTCTAAGAAACATATATGCAAAGCATCCAAACAGTACAATTTGCCAATTTATTGATCTTCAAGTTTAAGTGAACAATGAGCCCCATGGTTAATCCTTTATCGGAAATTATTTGTAACTTTCGACAAGTAGAACAATGAATGGAACAGGTAGACGGTTGAAATCTTTGTACATATTGCTTCTATATAATCTAAGAAACATATATGCAAAGCATCTAAACAGTAACAATCGCCAATTTTTTGATCTTCAAGTTTAAGTGAACAGCGAGCCCCATTGATAATCATGAAATGGAAATTATTTGTAACTTTCTACAAGTAGAACAATGAATAGTACAGTTAGACGGGTGAAATCTTTCTATATATTGCTTCTAAATAGTCTAAGAAACATGTACGCAAAGCATCCAAACAGTACCATTCGCCAATTTTTTGTTCTTCAAGTTTAAGTGAACAATGAGCCCCATTGTTAATCCTTTAAAGGAAATTATTTGTAACTTTCGACAAGTAGAACAATGAATGTAACTGGTAGACGGTTGAAATCTTTTTATATATTGCTTCTATATAGACTAAGAAACCTATATGCAAAGCATCTAAACAGTAACATTCGCCAATTTTTTGATTTTCAAGTTTAAGTGAACAATGAGCCCCATTGTTAATCCTTTATCGGAAATTATTTGTAACTTTCGACAAGTAGAACAATGAATGGATCATGTAGACGGTTGAAATCACTGTATATATTGCTTCTATATAGTCTACGAAACATATATGAAAAGCATCCAAACAGTACAATTCGCCAATTTTTTGTTCTTCAAGTTTAAGTGAACTACGAGCCCCATTGTTAATCCTTTAAAGGAAATTATTTCTAAATTTCGACAAGTAGAACAATGAATGGATCATGTAGACGGTTGAAATCACTGTATATATTGCTTCTATATAGTCTACGAAACATATATGCAAAGCATCCAAACAGTACCATTCGCCAATTTTTTGTTCTTCAAGTTTAAGTGAACTACGAGCCCCATTGTTAATCCTTTAAAGGAAATTATTTGTAAATTTCGACAAGTAGAACAATGAATGGATCATGTAGACGGTTGGAATCATTGTATATATTGCTTCAATATAGTCTACGAAACATATATGCAAAGCATCCAAACAGTAAAATTCGCCAATTTTTTGATCTTCAAGTTTAAGTGAACAATGAGCCCCATTGTTAATCCTTTATCGGAAATTATTTGTAACTTTCGACAAGTACAACAATGAATGGAACAGGCAGACGGTTGAAATCTTTGTATATATTGCTTCTATGTAGTCTAAGAAACATATATGCAAAGCATCCAAACAGTATAATTCGCCAATTTATTGATCTTCAAGTTTAAGTGAACAATGAGCCCCATGGTTAATCCTTTATCGGAAATTAATTGTAACTTTCGACAAGTAGAACAATGAGTGGAACAGGTAGACGGTTGAAATCTTTGTATATATTGCTTCTATATAATCTAAGAAACATATATGCAAAGCATCCAAACAGTACAATTCGCCAATTATTTCATCTTCAAGTTTAACTGAACTACGAGCCCCATTGTTAATACTTTAACGGAAATTATTTGTAACTTGCGACAAGTAGAAAATGAGTGGATCAGGTAGACGGTTGAAAGCAATGTATATATTGCTTCTATATAGTCTAAGAAACATATATGCAAAGCATCCAAACAGTACCATTCGCCAATTTTTTGTTCTTCAAGTTTAAGTGAACAATGAGCCCTATTGTTAATCCATTGAGGGAAATTATTTGCAACTTTCGACAAGTAGAACAATGAATGTTACTGGTAGACGGTTGAAATCTTTTTATATATTGCTTCTATATAGACTAAGAAACCTATATGCAAAGCATCTAAACAGTAGCATTCGCCAATTTTTTGATCTTCAAGTTTAAGTGAACAATGAGCCCCATTGTTTATCCTTTATCGGAAATTATTTGTAACTTTCGACAAGTAGAACAATGAATGGAACAGGTAGACGGTTGAAATCTTTGTATATATTGCTTCTATATAGTCTAAGAAACATATATGCAAAGCATCCAAACAGTACAATTTGCCAATTTATTGATCTTCAAGTTTAAGTGAACAATGAGCCCCATGGTTAATCCTTTATCGGAAATTATTTGTAACTTTCGACAAGTAGAACAATGAATGGAACAGGTAGACGGTTGAAATCTTTGTACATATTGCTTCTATATAATCTAAGAAACATATATGCAAAGCATCTAAACAGTAACAATCGCCAATTTTTTGATCTTCAAGTTTAAGTGAACAGCGAGCCCCATTGATAATCATGAAATGGAAATTATTTGTAACTTTCTACAAGTAGAACAATGAATAGTACAGTTAGACGGGTGAAATCTTTCTATATATTGCTTCTAAATAGTCTAAGAAACATGTACGCAAAGCATCCAAACAGTACCATTCGCCAATTTTTTGTTCTTCAAGTTTAAGTGAACAATGAGCCCCATTGTTAATCCTTTAAAGGAAATTATTTGTAACTTTCGACAAGTAGAACAATGAATGTAACTGGTAGACGGTTGAAATCTTTTTATATATTGCTTCTATATAGACTAAGAAACCTATATGCAAAGCATCTAAACAGTAACATTCGCCAATTTTTTGATTTTCAAGTTTAAGTGAACAATGAGCCCCATTGTTAATCCTTTATCGGAAATTATTTGTAACTTTCGACAAGTAGAACAATGAATGGATCATGTAGACGGTTGAAATCACTGTATATATTGCTTCTATATAGTCTACGAAACATATATGAAAAGCATCCAAACAGTACAATTCGCCAATTTTTTGTTCTTCAAGTTTAAGTGAACTACGAGCCCCATTGTTAATCCTTTAAAGGAAATTATTTCTAAATTTCGACAAGTAGAACAATGAATGGAACAGGTAGGCGGTTGAAATCTTTGTATATATTGCTTCTATATAATCTAAGAAACATATATGCAAAGCATCCAAACAGTACAAATCGCCAATTATTTCATCTTCATGTTTAAGTGAACTACGAGCCCTATTGTTAAAACTTTAACGGAAATTATTTGTAACTTTCGACAAGTAGAACAATGAATGGAACAGGTAGACGGTTGAAATCATTGTATATATTGCTTCTATATAGTTTAAGAAACATATATGCAAAGCATCCAAATAGTACAATTCGACAATTTTTTGTTCTTCAAGTTTAAGTGAACAATTAGCCCCAATGGTTCATCCTTTATCGGAAATTATTTGTAATTTTCGACATG
Organism: Cerceris ruficornis; assembly: GCA_963989415.1. Taxonomy (NCBI): domain Eukaryota; kingdom Metazoa; phylum Arthropoda; class Insecta; order Hymenoptera; family Crabronidae; genus Cerceris; species Cerceris ruficornis. The sequence continues at coordinate 454,371 of CAXDIW010000481.1, read as the reverse complement.
TAGAACAATGAATGGAACAGGTAGGCGGTTGAAATCTTTGTATATATTGCTTCTATATAATCTAAGAAACATATATGCAAAGCATCCAAACAGTACAAATCGCCAATTATTTCATCTTCATGTTTAAGTGAACTACGAGCCCTATTGTTAAAACTTTAACGGAAATTATTTGTAACTTTCGACAAGTAGAACAATGAATGGAACTGGTAGACGGTTGAAATCTTTTTATATATTGCTTCTATATAGTCTAAGAAACATATATGCAAAGGATCCAAACAGTACCATTCGCCAATTTTTTGTTGTTCAAGTTTAAGTGAACAATGAGCCCCAATGGTTAATCCTTTATCGGAAATTAGTTGTAATTTTCGACAAGTAGAACAATGAATGGAACAGGTAGACGGTTGAAATCATTGTATATATTGCTTCTATATAATCTAAGAAACATATATGCAAAGCATCTAAACAGTAACATTCGCCAATTTTTTGATCTTCAAGTTTAAGTGAACAATGAGCCCCATTGTTAATCCTTTATCGGAAATTATTTGTAACTTTCGACAAGTACAACAATGAATGGAACAGGCAGACGGTTGAAATCTTTGTATATATTGCTTCTATGTAGTCTAAGAAACATATATGCAAAGCATCCAAACAGTATAATTCGCCAATTTATTGATCTTCAAGTTTAAGTGAACAATGAGCCCCATGGTTAATCCTTTATCGGAAATTAATTGTAACTTTCGACAAGTAGAACAATGAGTGGAACAGGTAGACGGTTGAAATCTTTGTATATATTGCTTCTATATAATCTAAGAAACATATATGCAAAGCATCCAAACAGTACAATTCGCCAATTATTTCATCTTCAAGTTTAACTGAACTACGAGCCCCATTGTTAATACTTTAACGGAAATTATTTGTAACTTGCGACAAGTAGAAAATGAGTGGATCAGGTAGACGGTTGAAAGCAATGTATATATTGCTTCTATATAGTCTAAGAAACATATATGCAAAGCATCCAAACAGTACCATTCGCCAATTTTTTGTTCTTCAAGTTTAAGTGAACAATGAGCCCTATTGTTAATCCATTGAGGGAAATTATTTGCAACTTTCGACAAGTAGAACAATGAATGTTACTGGTAGACGGTTGAAATCTTTTTATATATTGCTTCTATATAGACTAAGAAACCTATATGCAAAGCATCTAAACAGTAGCATTCGCCAATTTTTTGATCTTCAAGTTTAAGTGAACAATGAGCCCCATTGTTTATCCTTTATCGGAAATTATTTGTAACTTTCGACAAGTAGAACAATGAATGGAACAGGTAGACGGTTGAAATCTTTGTACATATTGCTTCTATATAATCTAAGAAACATATATGCAAAGCATCTAAACAGTAACAATCGCCAATTTTTTGATCTTCAAGTTTAAGTGAACAGCGAGCCCCATTGATAATCATGAAATGGAAATTATTTGTAACTTTCTACAAGTAGAACAATGAATAGTACAGTTAGACGGGTGAAATCTTTCTATATATTGCTTCTAAATAGTCTAAGAAACATGTACGCAAAGCATCCAAACAGTACCATTCGCCAATTTTTTGTTCTTCAAGTTTAAGTGAACAATGAGCCCCATTGTTAATCCTTTAAAGGAAATTATTTGTAACTTTCGACAAGTAGAACAATGAATGTAACTGGTAGACGGTTGAAATCTTTTTATATATTGCTTCTATATAGACTAAGAAACCTATATGCAAAGCATCTAAACAGTAACATTCGCCAATTTTTTGATTTTCAAGTTTAAGTGAACAATGAGCCCCATTGTTAATCCTTTATCGGAAATTATTTGTAACTTTCGACAAGTAGAACAATGAATGGATCATGTAGACGGTTGAAATCACTGTATATATTGCTTCTATATAGTCTACGAAACATATATGAAAAGCATCCAAACAGTACAATTCGCCAATTTTTTGTTCTTCAAGTTTAAGTGAACTACGAGCCCCATTGTTAATCCTTTAAAGGAAATTATTTCTAAATTTCGACAAGTAGAACAATGAATGGATCATGTAGACGGTTGAAATCACTGTATATATTGCTTCTATATAGTCTACGAAACATATATGCAAAGCATCCAAACAGTACCATTCGCCAATTTTTTGTTCTTCAAGTTTAAGTGAACTACGAGCCCCATTGTTAATCCTTTAAAGGAAATTATTTGTAAATTTCGACAAGTAGAACAATGAATGGATCATGTAGACGGTTGGAATCATTGTATATATTGCTTCAATATAGTCTACGAAACATATATGCAAAGCATCCAAACAGTAAAATTCGCCAATTTTTTGATCTTCAAGTTTAAGTGAACAATGAGCCCCATTGTTAATCCTTTATCGGAAATTATTTGTAACTTTCGACAAGTACAACAATGAATGGAACAGGCAGACGGTTGAAATCTTTGTATATATTGCTTCTATGTAGTCTAAGAAACATATATGCAAAGCATCCAAACAGTATAATTCGCCAATTTATTGATCTTCAAGTTTAAGTGAACAATGAGCCCCATGGTTAATCCTTTATCGGAAATTAATTGTAACTTTCGACAAGTAGAACAATGAGTGGAACAGGTAGACGGTTGAAATCTTTGTATATATTGCTTCTATATAATCTAAGAAACATATATGCAAAGCATCCAAACAGTACAATTCGCCAATTATTTCATCTTCAAGTTTAACTGAACTACGAGCCCCATTGTTAATACTTTAACGGAAATTATTTGTAACTTGCGACAAGTAGAAAATGAGTGGATCAGGTAGACGGTTGAAAGCAATGTATATATTGCTTCTATATAGTCTAAGAAACATATATGCAAAGCATCCAAACAGTACCATTCGCCAATTTTTTGTTCTTCAAGTTTAAGTGAACAATGAGCCCTATTGTTAATCCATTGAGGGAAATTATTTGCAACTTTCGACAAGTAGAACAATGAATGTTACTGGTAGACGGTTGAAATCTTTTTATATATTGCTTCTATATAGACTAAGAAACCTATATGCAAAGCATCTAAACAGTAGCATTCGCCAATTTTTTGATCTTCAAGTTTAAGTGAACAATGAGCCCCATTGTTTATCCTTTATCGGAAATTATTTGTAACTTTCGACAAGTAGAACAATGAATGGAACAGGTAGACGGTTGAAATCTTTGTATATATTGCTTCTATATAGTCTAAGAAACATATATGCAAAGCATCCAAACAGTACAATTTGCCAATTTATTGATCTTCAAGTTTAAGTGAACAATGAGCCCCATGGTTAATCCTTTATCGGAAATTATTTGTAACTTTCGACAAGTAGAACAATGAATGGAACAGGTAGACGGTTGAAATCTTTGTACATATTGCTTCTATATAATCTAAGAAACATATATGCAAAGCATCTAAACAGTAACAATCGCCAATTTTTTGATCTTCAAGTTTAAGTGAACAGCGAGCCCCATTGATAATCATGAAATGGAAATTATTTGTAACTTTCTACAAGTAGAACAATGAATAGTACAGTTAGACGGGTGAAATCTTTCTATATATTGCTTCTAAATAGTCTAAGAAACATGTACGCAAAGCATCCAAACAGTACCATTCGCCAATTTTTTGTTCTTCAAGTTTAAGTGAACAATGAGCCCCATTGTTAATCCTTTAAAGGAAATTATTTGTAACTTTCGACAAGTAGAACAATGAATGTAACTGGTAGACGGTTGAAATCTTTTTATATATTGCTTCTATATAGACTAAGAAACCTATATGCAAAGCATCTAAACAGTAACATTCGCCAATTTTTTGATTTTCAAGTTTAAGTGAACAATGAGCCCCATTGTTAATCCTTTATCGGAAATTATTTGTAACTTTCGACAAGTAGAACAATGAATGGATCATGTAGACGGTTGAAATCACTGTATATATTGCTTCTATATAGTCTACGAAACATATATGAAAAGCATCCAAACAGTACAATTCGCCAATTTTTTGTTCTTCAAGTTTAAGTGAACTACGAGCCCCATTGTTAATCCTTTAAAGGAAATTATTTCTAAATTTCGACAAGTAGAACAATGAATGGATCATGTAGACGGTTGAAATCACTGTATATATTGCTTCTATATAGTCTACGAAACATATATGCAAAGCATCCAAACAGTACCATTCGCCAATTTTTTGTTCTTCAAGTTTAAGTGAACTACGAGCCCCATTGTTAATCCTTTAAAGGAAATTATTTGTAAATTTCGACAAGTAGAACAATGAATGGATCATGTAGACGGTTGGAATCATTGTATATATTGCTTCAATATAGTCTACGAAACATATATGCAAAGCATCCAAACAGTAAAATTCGCCAATTTTTTGTTCTTCAAGTTTAACTGAACTACGAGCCCCATTGTTAATACTTTAACGGAAATTATTTGTAACTTTCGACAAGTAGAACAATGAATGGAACAGGTAGACGGTTGAAATCATTGTATATATTGCTTCTATATAGTTTAAGAAACATATATGCAAAGCATCCAAATAGTACAATTCGACAATTTTTTGTTCTTCAAGTTTAAGTGAACAATTAGCCCCAATGGTTCATCCTTTATCGGAAATTATTTGTAATTTTCGACATGTAGAACAATGAATGGAACAGGTAGGCGGTTGAAATCTTTGTATATATTGCTTCTATATAATCTAAGAAACATATATGCAAAGCATCCAAACAGTACAAATCGCCAATTATTTCATCTTCATGTTTAAGTGAACTACGAGCCCTATTGTTAAAACTTTAACGGAAATTATTTGTAACTTTCGACAAGTAGAACAATGAATGGAACTGGTAGACGGTTGAAATCTTTTTATATATTGCTTCTATATAGTCTAAGAAACATATATGCAAAGGATCCAAACAGTACCATTCGCCAATTTTTTGTTGTTCAAGTTTAAGTGAACAATGAGCCCCAATGGTTAATCCTTTATCGGAAATTAGTTGTAATTTTCGACAAGTAGAACAATGAATGGAACAGGTAGACGGTTGAAATCATTGTATATATTGCTTCTATATAATCTAAGAAACATATATTCAAAGCATCCAAACAGTACCATTCGCCAATTTTTTGTTCTTCAAGTTTAAGTGATCTACGAGCCCCATTGTTAATCCTTTATCGGAAATTATTTGTAATTTTCGACAAGTAGAACAATGAATGGAACAGGTAGACGGTTGAAATCTTTGTATATATTGCTTCTATATAATCTAAGAAACATAAATGCAAAGCATCTAAACGGTAACAATCGCCAATTTTTTGATCTTCAAGTTTAAGTGAACAGCGAGCCCCATTGTTAATCCTTTAAAGGAAATTATTTGTAACTTTCGACAAGTAGAACAATGAATGGAACAGGTAGACGGTTGAAATCTTTGTATATATTGCTTCTATATAATCTAAGAAACATATATGCAAAGCATCCAAACAGTACCATTCGCCAATTTTTTGTTCTTCAAGTTTAAGTGAACAACGAGCCCTATTGTTAATCCTTTAAAGGAAATTATTTGTAAATTTCGACAAGTAGAACAGTGATTGGAACAGGTAGACGGTTGAAATATTTGTATATATTGCTTCTATATAGTCTAAGAAACATATATGCAAAGAGTCCAAACAGTACCATACGCCAATTTATTGTTCTTCAAGTTTAAGTGAACAACGAGCCCCATTGTTAATCCTTTAAAGGAAATTATTTGTAAATTTCGTCAAGTAGAACAATGAATGGAACAGGTAGACGGTTGAAATCTTTGTATATATTGCTTCTATATAGTCTATGAAACATATATGCAAAGCATCCAAACAGTACAATTCGCGAATTTATTGTTCTTCAAGTTTAAGTGAACAACGAGCCCCATTGATAATCATGAAAGGGAAATTATTTGTATCTTGCTACAAGTAGAACAATGAATAGAACAGGTAGACTGTTGAAATCTTTGTATAAATTGCTTCTATATAGTCTAAGATACAGTTATGCAAATCATCCAAACAGTACAATTTCCCAATTTATTGTTCTTCAAGTTTAAGTGAACAACGAGCCCCATTGTTAATCATGAAATGGAAATTATTTGTAACTTTCTACAAGTAGAACAATGAATAGTACAGGTAGACTGTTGAAATCATTGTATACATTGCTTCTATATAATCTAAGAAACATATATGCAAAGCATCCAAACAGTACCATTCGCCAATTTTTTGTTCTTCAAGTTTAAGTGAACAACGAGCCCCATTGTTAATCCTTTAAAGGAAATTATTTGTAAATTTCGACAAGTAGAACAGTGATTGGAACAGGTAGACGGTTGAAATATTTGTATATATTGCTTCTATATAGTCTAAGAAACATATATGCAAAGAATCCAAACAGTACCATACGCCAATTTATTGTTCTTCAAGTTTAAGTGAACAACGAGCCCCATTGTTAATCCTTTAAAGGAAATTATTTGTAAATTTCGTCAAGTAGAACAATGAATGGAACAGGTAGACGGTTGAAATCTTTGTATATATTGCTTCTATATAGTCTATGAAACATATGTGCAAAGAGTCCAAACAGTACCATACGCCAATTTATTGTTCTTCAAGTTTAAGTGAACAACGAGCCCCATTGTTAATCCTTTAAAGGAAATTAGTTGTAAATTTCGTCAAGTAGAACAATGAATGGAACAGGTAGACGGTTGAAATCTTTGTATATATAGCTTCTATATAGTCTAAGAAACCTATATGCAAAGCATCTAAACAGTAACAATCGCCAATTTTTTGATCTTCAAGTTTAAGTGAACAGCGAGCCCCATTGATAATCATGAAATGGAAATTATTTGTAACTTTCTGCAAGTAGAACAATGAATAGTACAGGTAGACGGGTGAAATCTTTCTATATATTGCTTCTAAATAGTCTAAGAAACACATATGCAAAGCATCCAAACAGTACAATTCGCCAATTTTTTGTTCTTCAAGTTTAAGTGAACTACGAGCCCCATTGTTAATACTTTAACGGAAATTATTTGTTACTTTCGACAAGTAGAACAATGAATGGGACAGGTAGACGGTTGAAATCTTTGTATATATTGCTTCTATATAGTCTAAGAAACATACATGCAAAGCATCCAAACAGTACAATTCGCCAATTTATTGATCTTCAAGTTTAAGTGAACAATGAGCCCCATGGATAATCCTTTATCGGAAATTATTTGTAACTTTCGACAAGTAGAACAATGAATGGAACAGGTAGACGGTTGAAATCTTTGTATATATTGCTTCTATATAATCTAAGAAACATATATGCAAAGCATCCAAACAGTACAATTCGCCAATTATTTCATCTTCAAGTTTAAGTGAACTACGAGCCCCATTGTTAATCCTTTATCGGAAATTATTTGTAACTTTCGACAAGTAGAACAATGAATGGAACAGGTAGACGGTTGAAATCAATGTATATATTGCTTCTATATAGTCTACGAAACATATATGCAAAGCATCCAAACAGTACCATTCGCCAATTTTTTGTTCTTCGAGTGTAAGTGAACAACGAGCCCCATTGATAATCATGAAACGGAAATTATTTGTAACTATCGACAAGTAGAACAATGATTGGAACAGGTAGACGGTTGAAATCAATGTATATATTGCTTCTATATAGTCTAAGAAACATATATGCAAAGCATCGAAACAGTACAATTCGCCAATTTTTTGTTCTTCAAGTTTAAGTGAACTACGAGCTCCATTGATAATCATGAAACGGAAATTATTTGTAAGTTTCTACAAGTAGAACAATGAATAGAACGGGTAGACGGTAGAAATCTTTGTATATGTTGCTTCTATATAGTCTAAGAAACCTATATGCAAAGCATCTAAACAGTAACATTCGCCAATTTTTTGATCTTCAAGTTTAAGTGAACAACGAGCTCCATTGATAATCATGAAATGGAAATTATTTGTAAATTTCGACAAGTAGAACAACGAATGGAACAGGTAGACGGTTGAAATCATTGTATATATTGCTTCTATATAGTCTAAGAAACATATATGCAAAGCATCGAAACAGTACAATTCGCCAATTTTTTGTTCTTCAAGTTTAAGTGAACTACGAGCCCCATTGTTAATACTTTAACGGAAATTATTTGTAAATTTCGGCAAGTAGAACAATGAATGGAACAGGTAGACGGTTGAAATCATTGTATATATTGCTTCTATATAGTCTAAGAAACATATATGCAAATGCTCCAAACAGTACAATTCGCCAATTTTTTGATCTTCAAGTTTAAGTGAACTACGAGCCCCATTGTTAATACTTTAACGGAAATTATTTGTAACTTTCGACAAGTAGAACAATGAATGGAACAGGCAGACGGTTGAAATCAATGTATATATTGCTTCTATATAGTCTAAGAAACATATATGCAAAGCATCGAAACAGTACAATTCGTCAATTTTTTGTTCTTCAAGTTTAAGTAAACTACGATCCCCATTGTTAATCCTTTAACGTAAATTATTTGTAACTTTCGACAAGTAGAACAATGAATGGAACAGGTAGACTGTTGAAATCTTTGTATATATTGCTTCTATATAGTCTAAAAAACATATATGCAAAGCATCCAGACAGTACCATTCGCCAATTTTTTGTTCTTCAAGATTAAGTGAACAATGAGCCCCATTGTTAATCCTTTAACTGAAAGTATTTGTAACTTTCGACAAGTAGAACAATGAATGGAACAGGTAGACGGTTGAAATCTTTGTATATATTGCTTCTATATAATCTACGAAACATATATGCAAAGCATCCAAACAGTACAATTCGCCAATTTTTTGTTCTTCAAGTTTAAGTGAACTACGAGCCCCGTTGTTAATCCTTTAACGGAAATTAATTGTAACTTTCTACAAGTAGAACAATGATTGGAACACGTAGACGGTTGAAATCTTTGTATATATTGCTTCTATATAGTCTAAGAAACATATATGCAAAGCATCCAAACAGTACCATTCGCCAATTTTTTGTTCTTCAAGTTTAAGTGAACAGCGAGCCTCATTGATAATCATGAAATGGAAATTATTTGTAACTTTCTACAATTAGAACAATGAATAGTACAGGTAGACCGGTGAAATCTTTCTATATATTGCTTCTAAATAGTCTAAGAAACATGTACGCAAAGCATCCAAACAGTACCATTCGCCAATTTTTTGTTCTTCAAGTTTAAGTGAACAATGAGCTCCATTGTTATTCCTTTATCGGAAATTATTTGTAACATTCGACAAGTAGAACAATGAATGGAACAGGTAGACGGTTGAAATCTTTGTATATATTACTTCTATATAGTCTAAGAAACATATATGCAAAGCATCCAAACAGTACAATTCGCCAATTTTTTGTTCTTCAAGTTTAAGTGAACTACGAGCCCCATTGATAATCATGAAACGGAAATTATTTGTAACTTTCTACAAGTAGAACAATGAATAGAACAGGTAGACGGTTGAAATCTTTGTATATGTTGCTTCTATATAGTCTAAGAAACCTATATGCAAAGCATCTAAACAGTAACAATCGCCAATTTTTTGATCTTCAAGTTTAAGTGAACAGCGAGCCCCATTGTTAATCCTTTAAAGGAAATTATTTGTAACTTTCTACAAGTAGAACAATGAATAGTACAGGTAGACGGGTGAAATCTTTCTATATATTGCTTCTAAATAGTCTAAGAAACATATATGCAAAGCATCCAAACAGTACCATTCGCCAATTTTTTGTTCTTCAAGTTTAAGTGAACAACGAGCCCCATTGTTAATCCTTTAAAGGAAATTATTTGTAAATTTCGACAAGTAGAACAATGATTGGAACACGTAGACGGTTGAAATCTTTGTATATATTGCTTCCATATAGTCTAAGAAACATGTACGCAAAGCATCCAAACAGTACCAGTCGCCAATTTTTTGTTCTTCAAGTTTAAGTGAACAATGAGTCCCAATGGTTAATCCTTTATCGGAAATTATTTGTAACTTTCGACAAGTAGAACAATGAATGGAACAGGTAGACGGTTGAAACCTTTGTATATATTGCTTCTATATAATCTAAGAAACATATATGCAAACCATCTAAACAGTAACAATCGCCAATTTTTTGATCTTCAAGTTTAAGTGAACAGCGAGCCCCATTGATAATCATGAAATGGAAATTATTTGTAACTTTCTACAAGTAGAACAATGAATAGTACAGTTAGACGGGTGAAATCTTTCTATATATTGCTTCTAAATAGTCTAAGAAACTTGTACGCAAAGCATCCAAACAGTACCATTCGCCAATTTTTTGTTCTTCAAGTTTAAGTGAACAATGAGCCCCAATGGTTAATCCGTCATCGGAAATTATTTGTAACTTTCGACAAGTAGAACAATGAATGGAACAGGTAGACGGTTGAAATCATTGTATATATTGCTTCTATGTAGTCTAAGAAACATATGCAAAGCATCCAAATAGTGCAATTCGACAATTTTTTGTTCTTCAAGTTTAGTGTACAATGAGCCCCAATGGTTAATCCTTTGTCGGAAATTATTTGTAATTTTCGACAAGTAGAACAATGAATGGAACAGGTAGACGGTTGAAATCAATGTATATATTGCTTCTATATAGTCTACGAAACATATATGCAAAGCATCCAAACAGTACCATTCGCCAATTTTTTGTTCTTCGAGTGTAAGTGAACAACGAGCCCCATTGATAATCATGAAACGGAAATTATTTGTAACTATCGACAAGTAGAACAATGATTGGAACAGGTAGACGGTTGAAATCAATGTATATATTGCTTCTATATAGTCTAAGAAACATATATGCACAGCATCGAAACAGTACAATTCGCCAATTTTTTGTTCTTCAAGTTTAAGTGAACTACGAGCCCCATTGATAATCATGAAACGGAAATTATTTGTAAGTTTCTACAAGTAGAACAATGAATAGAACGGGTAGACGGTAGAAATCTTTGTATATGTTGCTTCTATATAGTCTAAGAAACCTATATGCAAAGCATCTAAACAGTAACATTCGCCAATTTTTTGATCTTCAAGTTTAAGTGAACAACGAGCTCCATTGATAATCATGAAATGGAAATTATTTGTAAATTTCGACAAGTAGAACAACGAATGGAACAGGTAGACGGTTGAAATCATTGTATATATTGCTTCTATATAGTCTAAGAAACATATATGCAAAGCATCAAAACAGTACAATTCGCCAGTTTTTTGTTTTTCAACTTTAAGTGAACTACGAGCCCCATTGTTAATACTTTAACGGAAATTATTTGTAATTTTCGACAAGTAGAACAATGAATGGCGCAGGTATGCGGTTGAAATCTTTGTATATATTGCTTCTATATAGTATACGAAACATATATGCAAAGCATCGAAACAGTACAATTCGCCAATTTTTTGTTCTTCAAGTTTAAGTGAACTACGAGCCCCATTGTTAATACTTTAACGGAAATTATTTGTAAATTTCGGCAAGTAGAACAATGAATGGAACAGGTAGACGGTTGAAATCATTGTATATATTGCTTCTATATAGTCTAAGAAACATATATGCAATTGCTCCAAACAGTACAATTCGCCAATTTTTTGATCTTCAAGTTTAAGTGAACTACGAGCCCCATTGTTAATACTTTAACGGAAATTATTTGTAACTTTCGACAAGTAGAACAATGAATGGAACAGGCAGACGGTTGAAATCAATGTATATATTGCTTCTATATAGTCTAAGAAACATATATGCAAAGCATCCAAACAGTACCATTCGCCAATTTTTTGTTCTTCAAGTTTAAGTGAACAGCGAGCCCAATTGATAATCATGAAATGGAAATTATTTGTAACTTTCTACAAGTAGAACAATGAATAGTACAGGTAGACCGGTGAAATCTTTCTATATATTGCTTCTAAATAGTCTAAGAAACATGTACGCAAAGCATCCAAACAGTACCATTCGCCAATTTTTTGTTCTTCAAGTTTAAGTGAACTACGAGCCCCATTGATAATCATGAAACGGAAATTATTTGTAACTTTCTACAAGTAGAACAATGAATAGAACAGGTAGACGGTTGAAATCTTTGTATATGTTGCTTCTATATAGTCTAAGAAACCTATATGCAAAGCATCTAAACAGTAACAATCGCCAATTTTTTGATCTTCAAGTTTAAGTGAACAGCGAGCCCCATTGTTAATCCTTTAAAGGAAATTATTTGTAACTTTCTACAAGTAGAACAATGAATAGTACAGGTAGACGGGTGAAATCTTTCTATATATTGCTTCTAAATAGTCTAAGAAACATATATGCAAAGCATCCAAACAGTACCATTCGCCAATTTTTTGTTCTTCAAGTTTAAGTGAACAACGAGCCCCATTGTTAATCCTTTAACGGAAATTAATTGTAACTTTCTACAAGTAGAACAATGATTGGAACACGTAGACGGTTGAAATCTTTGTATATATTGCTTCTATATAGTCTAAGAAACATATATGCAAAGCATCCAAACAGTACCATTCGCCAATTTTTTGTTCTTCAAGTTTAAGTGAACAGCGAGCCCCATTGATAATCATGAAATGGAAATTATTTGTAACTCTCTACAAGTAGAACAATGAATAGTACAGGTAGACCGGTGAAATCTATCTATATATTGCTTCTAAATAGTCTAAGAAACATGTACGCAAAGCATCCAAACAGTACCATTCGCCAATTTTTTGTTCTTCAAGTTTAAGTGAACAATGAGCTCCATTGTTAATCCTTTATCGGAAATTATTTGTAACATTCGACAAGTAGAACAATGAATGGAACAGGTAGACGGTTGAAATATTTGTATATATTACTTCTATATAGTCTAAGAAACATATATGCAAAGCATCCAAACAGTACAATTCGCCAATTTTTTGTTCTTCAAGTTTAAGTGAACAACGAGCCCCATTGATAATCATGAAACGGAAATTATTTGTAACTTTCTACAAGTAGAACAATGAATAGAACAGGTAGACGGTTGAAATCTTTGTATATGTTGCTTCTATATAGTCTAAGAAACCTATATGCAAAGCATCTAAACAGTAACAATCGCCTATTTTTTGATCTTCAAGTTTAAGTGAACAGCGAGCCCCATTGAAAATCATGAAATGGAAATTATTTGTAACTTTCTACAAGTAGAACAATGAATAGAACAGGTAGACGGTTGAAATCTTTGTATATGTTGCTTCTATATAGTCTAAGAAACCTATATGCAAAGCATCTAAACAGTAACAATCGCCAATTTTTTGATCTTCAAGTTTAAGTGAACAGCGAGCCCCATTGTTAATCCTTTAAAGGAAATTATTTGTAACTTTCTACAAGTAGAACAATGAATAGTACAGGTAGACGGGTGAAATCTTTCTATATATTGCTTCTAAATAGTCTAAGAAACATATATGCAAAGCATCCAAACAGTACCATTCGCCAATTTTTTGTTCTTCAAGTTTAAGTGAACAACGAGCCCCATTGTTAATCCTTTAACGGAAATTAATTGTAACTTTCTACAAGTAGAACAATGATTGGAACACGTAGACGGTTGAAATCTTTGTATATATTGCTTCTATATAGTCTAAGAAACATATATGCAAAGCATCCAAACAGTACCATTCGCCAATTTTTTGTTCTTCAAGTTTAAGTGAACAACGAGCCCCATTGTTAATCCTTTAAAGGAAATTATTTGTAAATTTCGACAAGTAGAACAATGATTGGAACACGTAGACGGTTGAAATCTTTGTATATATTGCTTCCATATAGTCTAAGAAACATGTACGCAAAGCATCCAAACAGTACCAGTCGCCAATTTTTTGTTCTTCAAGTTTAAGTGAACAATGAGTCCCAATGGTTAATCCTTTATCGGAAATTATTTGTAACTTTCGACAAGTAGAACAATGAATGGAACAGGTAGACGGTTGAAACCTTTGTATATATTGCTTCTATATAATCTAAGAAACATATATGCAAACCATCTAAACAGTAACAATCGCCAATTTTTTGATCTTCAAGTTTAAGTGAACAGCGAGCCCCATTGATAATCATGAAATGGAAATTATTTGTAACTTTCTACAAGTAGAACAATGAATAGTACAGTTAGACGGGTGAAATCTTTCTATATATTGCTTCTAGATAGTCTAAGAAACTTGTACGCAAAGCATCCAAACAGTACCATTCGCCAATTTTTTGTTCTTCAAGTTTAAGTGAACAATGAGCCCCAATGGTTAATCCGTCATCGGAAATTATTTGTAACTTTCGACAAGTAGAACAATGAATGGAACAGGTAGACGGTTGAAATCATTGTATATATTGCTTCTATGTAGTCTAAGAAACATATGCAAAGCATCCAAATAGTGCAATTCGACAATTTTTTGTTCTTCAAGTTTAGTGTACAATGAGCCCCAATGGTTAATCCTTTGTCGGAAATTATTTGTAATTTTCGACAAGTAGAACAATGAATGGAACAGGTAGACGGTTGAAATCAATGTATATATTGCTTCTATATAGTCTACGAAACATATATGCAAAGCATCCAAACAGTACCATTCGCCAATTTTTTGTTCTTCGAGTGTAAGTGAACAACGAGCCCCATTGATAATCATGAAACGGAAATTATTTGTAACTATCGACAGGTAGAACAATGATTGGAACAGGTAGACGGTTGAAATCAATGTATATATTGCTTCTATATAGTCTAAGAAACATATATGCACAGCATCGAAACAGTACAATTCGCCAATTTTTTGTTCTTCAAGTTTAAGTGAACTACGAGCCCCATTGATAATCATGAAACGGAAATTATTTGTAAGTTTCTACAAGTAGAACAATGAATAGAACGGGTAGACGGTAGAAATCTTTGTATATGTTGCTTCTATATAGTCTAAGAAACCTATATGCAAAGCATCTAAACAGTAACATTCGCCAATTTTTTGATCTTCAAGTTTAAGTGAACAACGAGCTCCATTGATAATCATGAAATGGAAATTATTTGTAAATTTCGACAAGTAGAACAACGAATGGAACAGGTAGACGGTTGAAATCATTGTATATATTGCTTCTATATAGTCTAAGAAACATATATGCAAAGCATCAAAACAGTACAATTCGCCAGTTTTTTGTTTTTCAACTTTAAGTGAACTACGAGCCCCATTGTTAATACTTTAACGGAAATTATTTGTAATTTTCGACAAGTAGAACAATGAATGGCGCAGGTATGCGGTTGAAATCTTTGTATATATTGCTTCTATATAGTATACGAAACATATATGCAAAGCATCGAAACAGTACAATTCGCCAATTTTTTGTTCTTCAAGTTTAAGTGAACTACGAGCCCCATTGTTAATACTTTAACGGAAATTATTTGTAAATTTCGGCAAGTAGAACAATGAATGGAACAGGTAGACGGTTGAAATCATTGTATATATTGCTTCTATATAGTCTAAGAAACATATATGCAATTGCTCCAAACAGTACAATTCGCCAATTTTTTGATCTTCAAGTTTAAGTGAACTACGAGCCCCATTGTTAATACTTTAACGGAAATTATTTGTAACTTTCGACAAGTAGAACAATGAATGGAACAGGTAGACGGTTGAAATCTTTGTATATATTACTTCTATATAGTCTAAGAAACATATATGCAAAGCATCCAAACAGTACAATTCGCCAATTTTTTGTTCTTCAAGTTTAAGTGAACAACGAGCCCCATTGATAATCATGAAACGGAAATTATTTGTAACTTTCTACAAGTAGAACAATGAATAGAACAGGTAGACGGTTGAAATCTTTGTATATGTTGCTTCTATATAGTCTAAGAAACCTATATGCAAAGCATCTAAACAGTAACAATCGCCTATTTTTTGATCTTCAAGTTTAAGTGAACAGCGAGCCCCATTGAAAATCATGAAATGGAAATTATTTGTAACTTTCTACAAGTAGAACAATGAATAGTACAGGTAGACCGGTGAAATCTTTCTATATATTGCTTCTAAATAGTCTAAGAAACATATATGCAAAGCATCCAAACAGTACAATTCGCCAATTTTTTGTTCTTCAAGTTTAAGTGAACTACGAGCCCCATTGTTAATACTTTAAAGGAAATTATTTGTAAATTTCTACAAGAAGAACAATGAATGGATCATGTAGACGGTTGAAATCATTGTATATATTGCTTCTATATAGTCTACGAAACATATATGCAAAGCATCCAAACAGTACAATTCGCCAATTTTTTGTTCTTCAAGTTTAAGTGTACTACGAGCCCCATTGTTAATCCTTTAACGGAAATTAATTGTAACTTTCTACAAGTAGAACACTGATTGGAACACGTAGACGGTTGAAATCTTTGTATATATTGCTTCCATATAGTCTAAGAAACATATATGCAAACATCAAAACAGTACCATTTGTCAATTTATTGTTCTCCAAGTTTAAGTGAACAACGAGTCCCATTGATAATCATGAAACGGAAATTATTTGTAACTTTCTACAAGTAGAACAATGAATGGAACAGGTAGACGGTTGAAATCTTTGTATATACTGCTTCTATATAGTCTAAGAAACATATATGCAAAGCATCCAAACAGTACCATTTGTCAATTTATTGTTCTTCAAGTTTAAGTGAACAACGAGTCCCATTGATAATCATGAAACGGAAATTAATTGTAACTTTCTACAAGTAGAACAATTAATAGAACAGGTAGACGGTTGAAATCTTTCTATATATTGCTCCTATATAGTCTAAGAAACATATATGCAAAGCATCCAAACAGTGCAATTCCCCAATTTATTGTTCTTCAAGTTTAAGTGAACAACGAGCTCCATTGTTAATCCTTTAAAGGAAATTATTTGTAAATTTCGACAAGTAGAACAATGATTGGAACACGTAGACGGTTGAAATCTTTGTAAATATTGCTTCCATATAGTCTAAAAAACATATATCCAAAGCAGCCAAACAGTACCATTCGCCAATTTTTTGTTCTTCAAGTTTAAGTGAACAATGAGCCCCATTGTTAATCCTTTAAAGGAAATTATTTGTAAATTTCGACAAGTAGAACAATGAATGGAACAGGTAGACGGTTGAAATCATTGTATATATTGCTTCTATATAGTCTTAGAAACATATATGCAAAGCATCCAAACAGTACAATTCGCCAATTTTTTGTTCTTCAAGTTTAAGTGAACAATGAGCCCCAATGGTTAATCCTTTATCGGAAATTATTTGTAGCTTTCGACAAGTAAAACAATGAATGGAACAGGTAGACGGTTGAAATCTTTGTATATATTGCTTCTATATAGTCTAAGAAACATATATGCAAAGCATCCAAACAGTACCATTTGTCAATTTATTGTTCTTCAAGTTTAAGTGAACAACGAGTCCCATTGATAATCATGAAACGGAAATTATTTGTAACTTTCTACAAGTAGAACAATGAATGGAACAGGTAGACGGTTGAAATCTTTGTATATACTGCTTCTATATAGTCTAAGAAACATATATGCAAAGCATCAAAACAGTACAATTCGCCAATTTTTTGTTCTTCATGTTTAAGTGAACAACGAGTGCCATTGTTAATACTTTAAAGGAAATTATTTGTAAATTTCGACAAGTAGAACAATGAATGGAACAGGTAGACGGTTGAAATATTTGTATATATTGGTTCTATATAGTCTAAGAAACTTATATGCAAAGCATCCAAACAGTACCATTCGCCAATTTTTTGTTCTTCAAGTTTAAGTGAACAACAAGCCCCATTGATAATCATGAAACTGAAATTATTTGTAACTTTCTACAAGTAGAACAATGAATAGAACAGGTAGACGGTTGAAATGTTTCTATATATTGCTCCTATATAGTCTAAGAAACATATATGCAAAACATCCAAACAGTACCATTCGCCAATTTTTTGTTCTTCAAGTTTAGGTGAACAACGAGCCCCATTGATAATCATGAAACGGAAATTATTTGTAACTTTCGACAAGTAGAACAATGAATGGAACAGGTAGACGATTGAAATCAATGTATATATTGCTTCTATATAGTCTAAGAAACATATATGCAAAGCATCCAAACAGTACAATTCGCCAATTTTTTGTTCTTCAAGTTTAGGTGAACAACGAGCCCCATTGATAATCATGAAACGGAAATTATTTGTAGCTTTCGACAAGTAGAACAATGAATGGAACAGGTAGACGGTTGAAATCTTTGTATATATTGCTTCTATATAGTCTAAGAAACATATATGCAAAGCATCCAAACAGTACCATTTGTCAATTTATTGTTCTTCAAGTTTAAGTGAACAACGAGTCCCATTGATAATCATGAAACGGAAATTAATTGTAACTTTCTACAAGTAGAACAATTAATAGAACAGGTAGACGGTTGAAATCTTTCTATATATTGCTCCTATATAGTCTAAGAAACATATATGCAAAGCATCCAAACAGTACAATTCGCCAATTTTTTGTTCTTCAAGTTTAAGTGAACTACGAACCCCATTGTTAATCCTTTAAAGGTAATTATTTGTAAATTTCGACAAGTAGAACAATGAATGGAACAGGTAGACGGTTGAAATCTTTGTATATATTGCTACTATATAATCTAAGAAACATATATGCAAAGCATCCAAACAGTACCATTCGCTAATTTTTTGTTCTTCAAGTTTAAGTGAACAACGAGCCCCATTGATAATCATGAAACGGAAATTATTTGTAAGTTTCTAGAAGTAGAACAATGAATAGAACGGGTAGACGGTAGAAATCTTTGTATATATTGCTTCTATATAGTCTAAGAAACATATGTGCAAAGCATCCAAACAGTACAATTCGCCAATTTATTGTTCTTCATGTTTAAGTGAATTACGATCCCCATTGTTAATCCTTTAACAGAAATTATTTGCAACTTTCGACAAGTAGAACAATGAATGGAACAGGTAGACGGTTAAAATCATTGTATATATTGCTTCTATATAGTCTAAGAAACATATATGCAAAGCATCCAAACAGTGCAATTCCCCAATTTATTGTTCTTCAAGTTTAAGTGAACAACGAGCTCCATTGTTAATCCTTTAAAGGAAATTATTTGTAAATTTCGACAAGTAGAACAATGATTGGAACACGTAGACGGTTGAAATCTTTGTAAATATTGCTTCCATATAGTCTAAAAAACATATATCCAAATCAGCCAAACAGTACCATTCGCCAATTTTTTGTTCTTCAAGTTTAAGTGAACAATGAGCCCCATTGTTAATCCTTTAAAGGAAATTATTTGTAAATTCCGACAAGTAGAACAATGAATGGAACAGGTAGACGGTTGAAATCTTTGTATATATTGCTACTATATAATCTAAGAAACATATATGCAAAGCATCCAAACAGTACCATTCGCTAATTTTTTGTTCTTCAAGTTTAAGTGAACAACGAGCCCCATTGATAATCATGAAACGGAAATTATTTGTAGCTTTCGACAAGTAAAACAATGAATGGAACAGGTAGACGGTTGAAATCTTTGTATATATTGCTTCTATATAGTCTAAGAAACATATATGCAAAGCATCCAAACAGTACCATTTGTCAATTTATTGTTCTTCAAGTTTAAGTGAACAACGAGTCCCATTGATAATCATGAAACGGAAATTAATTGTAACTTTCTACAAGTAGAACAATTAATAGAACAGGTAGACGGTTGAAATCTTTCTATATATTGCTCCTATATAGTCTAAGAAACATATATGCAAAGCATCCAAACAGTGCAATTCCCCAATTTATTGTTCTTCAAGTTTAAGTGAACAACGAGCTCCATTGTTAATCCTTTAAAGGAAATTATTTGTAAATTTCGACAAGTAGAACAATGATTGGAACACGTAGACGGTTGAAATCTTTGTAAATATTGCTTCCATATAGTCTAAAAAACATATATCCAAAGCAGCCAAACAGTACCATTCGCCAATTTTTTGTTCTTCAAGTTTAAGTGAACAATGAGCCCCATTGTTAATCCTTTAAAGGAAATTATTTGTAAATTTCGACAAGTAGAACAATGAATGGAACAGGTAGACGGTTGAAATCATTGTATATATTGCTTCTATATAGTCTTAGAAACATATATGCAAAGCATCCAAACAGTACAATTCGCCAATTTTTTGTTCTTCAAGTTTAAGTGAACAATGAGCCCCAATGGTTAATCCTTTATCGGAAATTATTTGTAGCTTTCGACAAGTAAAACAATGAATGGAACAGGTAGACGGTTGAAATCTTTGTATATATTGCTTCTATATAGTCTAAGAAACATATATGCAAAGCATCCAAACAGTACCATTTGTCAATTTATTGTTCTTCAAGTTTAAGTGAACAACGAGTCCCATTGATAATCATGAAACGGAAATTAATTGTAACTTTCTACAAGTAGAACAATTAATAGAACAGGTAGACGGTTGAAATCTTTCTATATATTGCTTCTATATAGTCTTAGAAACATATATGCAAAGCATCCAAACAGTACAATTCGCCAATTTTATGTTCTTCAAGTTTAAGTGAACTACGATCCCCATTGTTAATCCTTTAACGGAAATTAATTGTAATTTTCTACAATTAGAACAATGAATGGAACAGGTAGACGGTTGAAATCATTGTATATATTGCTTCTATATAGTCTAAGAAACCTATATGCAAAGCATCTAAACAGTAACATTCGCCAATTTTTTGTTCTTCAAGTTTCAGTGAACAACGAGCCCCATTGATAATCATGAAACGGAAATTATTTGTAACTTTCTACAAGTAGAACAATGAATTGTACAGGTAGACGGGTGAAGCCTTTCTATATATTGCATCTATATATTCTAGGAAACATATATGCAAAGCATCCAAACAGTACATTTCGCCAATTTTTTGTTCTTCAAGTTTAAGTGAACAATGAGCCCCATTGTTAATCCTTTAAAGGAAATTATTTGTAAATTTCGACAAGTAGAACAATGAATGGAACAGGTAGACGGTTGAAATCATTGTATATATTGCTTCTATATAGTCTTAGAAAATATATGCAAAGCATCCAAACAGTACAATTCGCCAATTTTTTGTTCTTCAAGTTTAAGTGAAATACGAGCCCCATTGTTAATCCTTTAACGGAAATTAATTGTAACTTTCTACAAGTAGAACAATGAATGGAACAGGTAGACGGTTGAAATCATTGTATATATTGCTTCTATATAGTCTAAGAAACATATATGCACAGCATCCAAACAGTACCATTCGCCAATTTTTTGTTCTTCAAGTTTAAGTGAACTACGAGCCCCATTGTTAATCGTTTAAAGGAAATTATTTGTAAATTTCGACAAGTAGAACAATGAATGGAAAAGGTAGACTGTTGAAATCATTGTATATATTGCTTCTATATAGTCTAAGAAACATATTTGCGAAGCATCCAAACAGTACAATTCGCCAATTTTATGTTCTTCAAGTTTAAGTGAACAATGAGCCCCAATGGTTAATCCTTTATCGGAAATTATTTGTAATTTTCGACAAGTAGAACAATGAATGGAACAGGTAGACGGTTGAAATCTTTGTATATATTGCTTCTACATAGTCTAAGAAACATATATGCAAAGCATCCAAACAGTACAATTCGCCAATTTTTGGTTCTTCATGTTTAAGTGAACTACGAGCCCCATTGTTAATCCTTTAACGGAAATTAATTGTAATTTTCTACAATTAGAACAATGAATGGAACAGGTAGGCGGTTGAAATCATTGTATATATTGCTTCTATATAGTCTAAGAAACATATATTCAAAGCATCCAAACAGTACAATTCGCCAATTTATTGTTCTTCAAGTTTGAGTGAACAACGAGCCCCATTGTTAATCCTTTAAAGGAAATTATTTGTAAATTTCGACAAGTAGAACAATGATTGGAACACGTAGACGGTTGAAATCTTTGTATATATTGCTTCTATATAGTCTAAGAAACATATATGCAAAGCATCCAAACAGTACAATTCGCCAATTTTATGTTCTTCAAGTTTAAGTGAACAATGAGCCCCAATGGTTAATCCTTTAACGGAAATTAATTGTAATTTTCTACAATTAGAACAATGAATGGAACAGGTAGACGGTTGATATCATTGTATATATTGCTTCTATATAGTCTAAGAAACATATATGCAAAGCATCCAAACAGTACAATTCGCCAATTTATTGTTCTTCAATTTTGAGTGAACAACGAGCCCCATTGTTAATCCTTTATCGGAAATTATTTGTAACATTCTACAAGTAGAACAATGAATAGAACAGGTAGACGGTTGAAATCTTTGTATATGTTGTTTCTATATAGTCTAAGAAACCTATGTGCAAAGCATCTAAACAGTAACATTCGCCAATTTTTTGTTCTTCAAGTTTAAGTGAACTACGAGCCCCATTGTTAATCGTTTAAAGGAAATTATTTGTAAATTTCGACAAGTAGAACAATGAATGGAAAAGGTAGACTGTTGAAATCATTGTATATATTGCTTCTATATAGTCTAAGAAACATATATGCAAAGCATCCAAACAGTACAATTCGCCAATTTTATGTTCTTCAAGTTTAAGTGAACAATGAGCCCCAATGGTTAATCCTTTAACGGAAATTAATTGTAATTTTCTACAATTAGAACAATGAATGGAACAGGTAGACGGTTGAAATCATTGTATATATTGCTTCTATATAGTCTAAGAAACATATATGCAAAGCATCCAAACAGTACAATTCGCCAATTTATTGTTCTTCAATTTTGAGTGAACAACGAGCCCCATTGTTAATCCTTTATCGGAAATTATTTGTAACTTTCGACAAGTAGAACAATGAATGGAACAGGTAGACGGTTGAAATCTTCGTATATATTGCTTCTATATAGTCTAAGAAACCTATATGCAAAGCATCTAAACAGTAACATTCGCCAATTTTTTGTTCTTCAAGTTTAATTGAACAACGAGCCCCATTGATAATCATGAAACGGAAATTATTTGTAACTTTCTACAAGTAGAACAATGAATTGTACAGGTAGACGGGTGAAGCCTTTCTATATATTGCTTCTATATATTCTAGGAAACATATATGCAAAGCATCCAAACAGTACATTTCGTCAATTTTTTGTTCTTCAAGTTTAAGTGAACAATGAGCCCCATTGTTAATCCTTTAAAGGAAATTATTTGTAAATTTCGACAAGTAGAACAATGAATGGAACAGGTAGACGGTTGAAATCATTGTATATATTGCTTCTATATAGTCTTAGAAACATATATGCAAAACATCCAAACGGTACAATTCGCCAATTTTTTGTTCTTCAAGTTTAAGTGAAATACGAGCCCCATTGTTAATCCTTTAACGGAAATTAATTGTAACTTTCTACAAGTAGAACAATGAATGGAACAGGTAGACGGTTGAAATCATTGTATATATTGCTTCTATATAGTCTAAGAAACATATATGCACAGCATCCAAACAGTACCATTCGCCAATTTTTTGTTCTTCAAGTTTAAGTGAACTACGAGCCCCATTGTTAATCGTTTAAAGGAAGTTATTTGTAACTTTCGACAAGTAGAACAATGAATGGAACAGGTAGACGGTTAAAATCATTGTATATATTGCTTCTATATAGTCTAAGAAACATATATGCGAAGCATCCAAACAGTACAATTCGCCAATTTTATGTTCTTCAAGTTTAAGTGAACAATGAGCCCCAATGGTTAATCCTTTATCGGAAATTATTTGTAATTTTCGACAAGTAGAACAATGAATGGAACAGGTAGACTGTTGAAATCATTGTATATATTGCTTCTATATAGTCTAAGAAACCTATATGCAAAGCATCTAAACAGTAACATTCGCCAATTTTTTGTTCTTCAAGTTTGAGTGAACAACGAGCCCCATTGTTAATCCTTTAAAGGAAATTATTTGTAAATTTCGACAAGTAGAACAATGATTGGAACACGTAGACGGTTGAAATCTTTGTATATATTGCTTCTATATAGTCTAA
The DNA here is from genome assembly GCA_963989415.1 of Cerceris ruficornis. Classification (NCBI taxonomy): domain Eukaryota; kingdom Metazoa; phylum Arthropoda; class Insecta; order Hymenoptera; family Crabronidae; genus Cerceris; species Cerceris ruficornis. Next base: position 430,307 of record CAXDIW010000481.1, on the reverse strand, counting down.
GAAACATATGTGCAAAGCATCCAAACAGTACAATTCGCCAATTTTTTGTTCTTCAAGTTTAAGTGAACTACGAGCCCCATTGTTAATCCTTTAAAGGAAATTATTTGTAAATTTCGACAAGTAGAACAATGAATGGAAAAGGTAGACTGTTGAAATCATTGTATATATTGCTTCTATATAGTCTAAGAAACATATATGCAAAGCATCCAAACAGTACAATTCGCCAATTTTATGTTCTTCAAGTTTAAGTGAACAATGAGCCCCAATGGTTAATCCTTTAACGGAAATTAATTGTAATTTTCTACAATTAGAACAATGAATGGAACAGGTAGACGGTTGAAATCATTGTATATATTGCTTCTATATAGTCTAAGAAACATATATGCAAAGCATCCAAACAGTACAATTCGCCAATTTTTTGTTCTTCATGTTTAAGTAAACAACGAGCCCCATTGATAATCATGAAACGGAAATTATTTGTAACATTCTACAAGTAGAACAATGAATAGAACAGGTAGACGGTTGAAATCTTTGTATATGTTGTTTCTATATAGTCTAAGAAACCTATGTGCAAAGCATCTAAACAGTAACATTCGCCAATTTTTTGTTCTTCAAGTTTGAGTGAACAACGAGCCCCATTGTTAATCCTTTAAAGGAAATTATTTGTAAATTTCGACAAGTAGAACAATGATTGGAACACGTAGACGGGTTAAATCTTTCTATATATTGCTTCTAAATAGTCTAAGAAACATATATGTAAAGCATCCAAATAGTACAATTCGCCATTTTTTTGTTCTTCAAGATTAAGTGAACTACCAGCCCCATTGTTAATCCTTTAAAGGAAATTATTTGTATATTTCGACAAGTAGAACAATGAATGGATCAGGTAGACGGTTGAAATCATTGTATATATTGCTTCTATATAATCTACGAAACATATATGCAAAGCATCCAAACAGTACAATTCGCCAATTTTTTGTTCTTCAAGTTTAAGTGAACTACGAGCCCCATTGTTAATCCTTTATCGGAAATTATTTGTAACTTTCGACAAGTAGAACAATGAATGGAACAGGTAGACGGTTGAAATCATTGTATATATTGCTTCTATATAGTCTAAGAAACCTATATGCAAAGCATCTAAACAGTAACATTCGCCAATTTTTTGTTCTTCAAGTTTGAGTGAACAACGAGCCCCATTGTTAATCCTTTAAAGGAAATTATTTGTAAATTTCGACAAGTAGAACAATGATTGGAACACGTAGACGGTTGAAATCTTTGTATATATTGCTTCTATATAGTCTAAGAAACCTATATGCAAAGCATCTAAACAGTAACATTCGCCAATTTTTTGTTCTTCAAGTTTGAGTGAACAACGAGCCCCATTGTTAATCCTTTAAAGGAAATTATTTGTAAATTTCGACAAGTAGAACAATGATTGGAACACGTAGACGGGTTAAATCTTTCTATATATTGCTTCTAAATAGTCTAAGAAACATATATGTAAAGCATCCAAATAGTACAATTCGCCATTTTTTTGTTCTTCAAGATTAAGTGAACTACCAGCCCCATTGTTAATCCTTTAAAGGAAATTATTTGTATATTTCGACAAGTAGAACAATGAATGGATCAGGTAGACGGTTGAAATCATTGTATATATTGCTTCTATATAATCTACGAAACATATATGCAAAGCATCCAAACAGTACAATTCGCCAATTTTTTGTTCTTCAAGTTTAAGTGAACTACGAGCCCCATTGTTAATCCTTTATCGGAAATTATTTGTAACTTTCGACAAGTAGAACAATGAATGGAACAGGTAGACGGTTGAAATCTTTGTATATATTGCTTCTACATAGTCTAAGAAACATATATGCAAAGCATCCAAACAGTACAATTCGCCAATTTTTGGTTCTTCAAGTTTAAGTGAACTACGAGCCCCATTGTTAATCCTTTAACGGAAATTAATTGTAATTTTCTACAATTAGAACAATGAATGGAACAGGTAGGCGGTTGAAATCATTGTATATATTGCTTCTATATAGTCTAAGAAACATATATTCAAAGCATCCAAACAGTACAATTCGCCAATTTATTGTTCTTCAAGTTTGAGTGAAGAACGAGCCCCATTGTTAATCCTTTAAAGGAAATTATTTGTAAATTTCGACAAGTAGAATAATGATTGGAACACGTAGACGGTTGAAATCTTTGTATATATTGCTTCTATATAGTCTAAGAAACATATATGCAAAGCATCCAAACAGTACAATTCGCCAATTTTTTGTTCTTCAAGTTTAAGTGAACTACGAGCCCCATTGTTAATCCTTTAAAGGAAATTATTTGTAAATTTCGACAAGTAGAACAATGAATGGAAAAGGTAGACTGTTGAAATCATTGTATATATTGCTTCTATATAGTCTAAGAAACATATATTCAAAGCATCCAAACAGTACAATTCGCCAATTTATTGTTCTTCAAGTTTGAGTGAACAACGAGCCCATTGTTAATCCTTTAAAGGAAATTATTTGTAAATTTCGACAAGTAGAACAATGATTGGAACACGTAGACGGTTGAAATCTTTGTATATATTGCTTCTATATAGTCTAAGAAACATATATGCCAAGCATCCAAACAGTACAATTCGCCAATTTTTTGTTCTTCAAGTTTAAGTGAACAACGAGCCCCATTGATAATCATGAAAGGGAAATTATTTATAAGTTTCTAAAAGTAGAACAATGAATAGAACAGGTAGTCTGTTGAAATCTTTGTATATATTGCTTCCATATAGTCTATGAAACATATATGCAAAGCATCCAAATAGTACAATTCGCGAACTTATTGTTCTTCACGTTTAAGTGAACAACGAGCCCCATTGATAATCATGAAAGGGAAATTATTTGTAACTTTCTACAAGTAGAACAATGAATTGTACAGGTAGACGGGTGAAGTCTTTCTATATATTGCTTCTATATATTCTAAGAAACATTTAAGCAAAGCATCCAAACAGTACATTTCGCCAATTTTTTGTTCTTCTAGTTTAAGTGATCTACGATACCCATTGATAATCATGAAAGGGAAATTATTTGTAACTTTCTACAAATAGAACAATGAATAGAACAGTTAGACTGTTGAAATCTTTGTATATATTGCTTCTATATAGTCTAAGAAACACATATGCAAAGCATCCAAACAGTACAATTCGCCAATTTATTGTTCTTCAAGTTTAAGTGAACTACGATCCCCATTGTTAATCCTTTAACAGAAATTATTTGTAACTTTCGACAAGTAGAACAATGAATGGAACAGGTAGACGGTTAAAATCATTGTATATATTGCTTCTATATAGTCTAAGAAACATATATGCAAGGCATCCAAACAGTGCAATTCCCCAATTTATTGTTCTTCAAGTTTAAGTGAACAACGAGCCCCATTGTTAATCCTTTAAAGGAAATTATTTGTAAATTTCGACAAGTAGAACAATGATTGGAACACGTAGACGGTTGAAATCTTTGTAAATATTGCTTCCATATAGTCTAAAAAACATATATCCAAAGCAGCCAAACAGTACCATTCGCCAATTTTTTGTTCTTCATGTTTAAGTGAACAATGAGCCCCATTGTTAATCCTTTAAAGGAAATTATTTGTAAATTTCGACAAGTAGAACAATGAATGGAACAGATAGACGGTTGAAATCATGGTATATATTGCTTGTATATAGTCTTAGAAACATATATGCAAAGCAGCCAAACAGTACAATTCGCCAATTTATTGTTCTTCAAGTTTAAGTGAACTACGAGCCCCATTGTTAATTCTTTTTGTAAATTTCGACAAGTAGAACAATGAATGGAAAAGGTAGACTGTTGAAATCATTGTATATATTGCTTCTATATAGTCTAAGAAACATATATGCAAGCATCCAAACAGTACAATTCGCCAATTTTTTGTTCTTCATGTTTAAGTAAACAACGAGCCCCATTGATAATCATGAAACGGAAATTATTTGTAACATTCTACAAGTAGAACAATGAATTGTACAGGTAGACGGGTGAAGCCTTTCTATATATTGCTTCTATATATTCTAGGAAACATATATGCAAAGCATCCAAAAAGTACATTTCGCCAATTTTTTGTTCTTCAAGTTTAAGTGAACAATGAGCCCCATTGTTAATCCTTTAAAGTAAATTATTTGTAAATTTCGACAAGTAGAACAATGAATGGAACAGGTAGACGGTAGAAATCATTGTATATATTGCTTCTATATAGTCTTAGAAACATATATGCAAAGCATCCAAACAGTACAATTCGCCAATTTTTTGTTCTTCAAGTTTAAGTGAAATACGAGCCCCATTGTTAATCCTTTAACGGAAATTAATTGTAATTTTCTACAAGTAGAACAATGAATGGAACAGGTAGACGGTTGAAATCATTGTATATATTGCTTCTATATAGTCTAAGAAACATATATGCACAGCATCCAAACAGTACCATTCGCCAATTTTTTGTTCTTCAAGTTTAAGTGAACTACGAGCCCCATTGTTAATCGTTTAAAGGAAATTATTTGTAAATTTCGACAAGTAGAACAATGAATGGAAAAGGTAGACTGTTGAAATCATTGTATATATTGCTTCTATATAGTCTAAGAAACATATATGCGAAGCATCCAAACAGTACAATTCGCCAATTTTATGTTCTTCAAGTTTAAGTGAACAATGAGCCCCAATGGTTAATCCTTTATCGGAAATTATTTGTAATTTTCTACAATTAGAACAATGAATGGAACAGGTAGACGGTTGAAATCATTGTATATATTGCTTCTATATAGTCTAAGAAACATATATTCAAAGCATCCAAACAGTACAATTCGCCAATTTATTTTTCTTCAAGTTTGAGTGAACAACGAGCCCCATTGTTAATCCTTTAAAGGAAATTATTTGTAAATTTCGACAAGTAGATCAATGAATGGAACAGGTAGACGATTGAAATCTTTGTATATATTGCTTCTATATAGTCTAAGAAACATATATGCAAAGCATCCAAACAGTACAATTCGCCAATTTTTTGTTCTTCAAGTTTAAGTGAACAATGAGCCCCAATGGTTAATCCGTTATCGGAAATTATTTGTAGCTTTCGACAAGTAGAACAATGAATGGAACAGGTAGACGGTTGAAATCTTTGTATATATTGCTTCTATAGAGTCTAAGAAACATATATGCAAAGCATCCAAACAGTACAATTCGCCAATTTATTGTTCTTCAAGTTTAAGTTAACAACGAGCCCCATTGTTAATCCTTTAAAGGAAATTATGTGTAAATTTCGACAAGTAGAACAATGATTGGAACACGTAGACGGTTGAAATCTTTGTATATATTGCTTCCATATAGTCTAAGAAACATGTACGCAAAGCATCCAAACAGTACCATTCGCCAATTTTTTGGTCTTCAAGTTTAAGTGAACAATGAGCCCCAATGGTTAATCCTTTATCGGAAATTATTTGTAATTTTCGACAAGTCGAACAATGAATGGAACAGGTAGACGGTTGAAATCATTGTATATATTGCTTCTATATAGTCTAAGAAACATATATGCAAAGCATCCAAACAGTACAATTCGCCAATTTTTTGTTCTTCAAGTTTAAGTGAACAATGAGACCCATTGTTAATCCTTTATCGGAAATTATTTGTAACTTTCGACAAGTAGAACAATGAATGGAACAGGTAGACGGTTGAAATCTTTTTATATATTGCTTCTATATAGTCTAAGAAACATATATGCAAATCATCCAAACAGTACAATTCGCCAATTATTTGTTCTTCATGTTTAAGTAAACATCGAGCCCCATTGATAATCCTTTATCGGAAATTATTTGTAACTTTCGACAAGTAGAACAATGAATGGAACAGGTAGACGGTTGAAATCTTTTTATATATTGCTTCTATATAGTCTAAGAAACATATATGCAAATCATCCAAACAGTACAATTCGCCAATTATTTGTTCTTCAAGTTTAAGTGAACTACGAGCCCCATTGTTAATCCTTTAACGGAAATGAATTGTAACTTTCTACAAGTAGAACAATGATTGGAACACGTAGACGGTTGAAATCTTTGTATATATTGCTTCTATATAGTCTAAGAAACATATATGCAAAGCATCCAAACAGTACAATTCGCCAATTTTTTGTTCTTCAAGTTTAAGTGAACTACGAGCCCCATTGTTAATCGTTTAAAGGAAATTATTTGTAAATTTCGACAAGTAGAACAATGAATGGAAAAGGTAGACTGTTGAAATCATTGTATATATTGCTTCTATATAGTCTAAGAAACATATATTCAAAGCATCCAAACAGTACAATTCGCCAATTTATTGTTCTTCAAGTTTGAGTGAACAACGAGCCCATTGTTAATCCTTTAAAGGAAATTATTTGTAAATTTCGACAAGTAGAACAATGATTGGAACACGTAGACGGTTGAAATCTTTGTATATATTGCTTCTATATAGTCTAAGAAACATATATGCCAAGCATCCAAACAGTACAATTCGCCAATTTTTTGTTCTTCAAGTTTAAGTGAACAACGAGCCCCATTGATAATCATGAAAGGGAAATTATTTATAAGTTTCTACAAGTAGAACAATGAATAGAACAGGTAGTCTGTTGAAATCTTTGTATATATTGCTTCCATATAGTCTATGAAACATATATGCAAAGCATCCAAATAGTACAATTCGCCAATTTATTGTTCTTCAATTTTGAGTGAACAACGAGCCCCATTGTTAATCCTTTATCGGAAATTATTTGTAACATTCTACAAGTAGAACAATGAATAGAACAGGTAGACGGTTGAAATCTTTGTATATGTTGTTTCTATATAGTCTAAGAAACCTATGTGCAAAGCATCTAAACAGTAACATTCGCCAATTTTTTGTTCTTCAAGTTTAAGTGAACTACGAGCCCCATTGTTAATCGTTTAAAGGAAATTATTTGTAAATTTCGACAAGTAGAACAATGAATGGAAAAGGTAGACTGTTGAAATCATTGTATATATTGCTTCTATATAGTCTAAGAAACATATATGCAAAGCATCCAAACAGTACAATTCGCCAATTTTATGTTCTTCAAGTTTAAGTGAACAATGAGCCCCAATGGTTAATCCTTTAACGGAAATTAATTGTAATTTTCTACAATTAGAACAATGAATGGAACAGGTAGACGGTTGAAATCATTGTATATATTGCTTCTATATAGTCTAAGAAACATATATGCAAAGCATCCAAACAGTACAATTCGCCAATTTATTGTTCTTCAATTTTGAGTGAACAACGAGCCCCATTGTTAATCCTTTATCGGAAATTATTTGTAACTTTCGACAAGTAGAACAATGAATGGAACAGGTAGACGGTTGAAATCTTCGTATATATTGCTTCTATATAGTCTAAGAAACCTATATGCAAAGCATCTAAACAGTAACATTCGCCAATTTTTTGTTCTTCAAGTTTAATTGAACAACGAGCCCCATTGATAATCATGAAACGGAAATTATTTGTATCTTTCTACAAGTAGAACAATGAATTGTACAGGTAGACGGGTGAAGCCTTTCTATTTATTGCTTCTATATATTCTAGGAAACATATATGCAAAGCATCCAAACAGTACATTTCGTCAATTTTTTGTTCTTCAAGTTTAAGTGAACAATGAGCCCCATTGTTAATCCTTTAAAGGAAATTATTTGTATATTTCGACAAGTAGAACAATGAATGGAACAGGTAGACGGTTGAAATCATTGTATATATTGCTTCTATATAGTCTTAGAAACATATATGCAAAACATCCAAACGGTACAATTCGCCAATTTTTTGTTCTTCAAGTTTAAGTGAAATACGAGCCCCATTGTTAATCCTTTAACGGAAATTAATTGTAACTTTCTACAAGTAGAACAATGAATGGAACAGGTAGACGGTTGAAATCATTGTATATATTGCTTCTATATAGTCTAAGAAACATATATGCACAGCATCCAAACAGTACCATTCGCCAATTTTTTGTTCTTCAAGTTTAAGTGAACTACGAGCCCCATTGTTAATCGTTTAAAGGAAATTATTTGTAACTTTCGACAAGTAGAACAATGAATGGAACAGGTAGACGGTTAAAATCATTGTATATATTGCTTCTATATAGTCTAAGAAACATATATGCGAAGCATCCAAACAGTACAATTCGCCAATTTTATGTTCTTCAAGTTTAAGTGAACAATGAGCCCCAATGGTTAATCCTTTATCGGAAATTATTTGTAATTTTCGACAAGTAGAACAATGAATGGAACAGGTAGACTGTTGAAATCATTGTATATATTGCTTCTATATAGTCTAAGAAACCTATATGCAAAGCATCTAAACAGTAACATTCGCCAATTTTTTGTTCTTCATGTTTAAGTAAACAACGAGCCCCATTGATAATCATGAAACGGAAATTATTTGTAACATTCTACAAGTAGAACAATGAATAGAACAGGTAGACGGTTGAAATCTTTGTATATGTTGTTTCTATATAGTCTAAGAAACCTATGTGCAAAGCATCTAAACAGTAACATTCGCCAATTTTTTGTTCTTCAAGTTTGAGTGAACAACGAGCCCCATTGTTAATCCTTTAAAGGAAATTATTTGTAAATTTCGACAAGTAGAACAATGATTGGAACACGTAGACGGGTTAAATCTTTCTATATATTGCTTCTAAATAGTCTAAGAAACATATATGTAAAGCATCCAAATAGTACAATTCGCCATTTTTTTGTTCTTCAAGATTAAGTGAACTACCAGCCCCATTGTTAATCCTTTAAAGGAAATTATTTGTATATTTCGACAAGTAGAACAATGAATGGATCAGGTAGACGGTTGAAATCATTGTATATATTGCTTCTATATAATCTACGAAACATATATGCAAAGCATCCAAACAGTACAATTCGCCAATTTTTTGTTCTTCAAGTTTAAGTGAACTACGAGCCCCATTGTTAATCCTTTATCGGAAATTATTTGTAACTTTCGACAAGTAGAACACTGAATGGAACAGGTAGACGGTTGAAATCATTGTATATATTGCTTCTATATAGTCTAAGAAACCTATATGCAAAGCATCTAAACAGTAACATTCGCCAATTTTTTGTTCTTCAAGTTTGAGTGAACGACGAGCCCCATTGTTAATCCTTTAAAGGAAATTATTTGTAAATTTCGACAAGTAGAACAATGATTGGAACACGTAGACGGTTGAAATCTTTGTATATATTGCTTCTATATAGTCTAAGAAACCTATATGCAAAGCATCTAAACAGTAACATTCGCCAATTTTTTGTTCTTCAAGTTTGAGTGAACAACGAGCCCCATTGTTAATCCTTTAAAGGAAATTATTTGTAAATTTCGACAAGTAGAACAATGAATGGAACAGGTAGACTGTTGAAATCATTGTATATATTGCTTCTATATAGTCTAAGAAACCTATATGCAAAGCATCTAAACAGTAACATTCGCCAATTTTTTGTTCTTCATGTTTAAGTAAACAACGAGCCCCATTGATAATCATGAAACGGAAATTATTTGTAACATTCTACAAGTAGAACAATGAATAGAACAGGTAGACGGTTGAAATCTTTGTATATGTTGTTTCTATATAGTCTAAGAAACCTATGTGCAAAGCATCTAAACAGTAACATTCGCCAATTTTTTGTTCTTCAAGTTTGAGTGAACAACGAGCCCCATTGTTAATCCTTTAAAGGAAATTATTTGTAAATTTCGACAAGTAGAACAATGATTGGAACACGTAGACGGGTTAAATCTTTCTATATATTGCTTCTAAATAGTCTAAGAAACATATATGTAAAGCATCCAAATAGTACAATTCGCCATTTTTTTGTTCTTCAAGATTAAGTGAACTACCAGCCCCATTGTTAATCCTTTAAAGGAAATTATTTGTATATTTCGACAAGTAGAACAATGAATGGATCAGGTAGACGGTTGAAATCATTGTATATATTGCTTCTATATAATCTACGAAACATATATGCAAAGCATCCAAATAGTACAATTCGCCATTTTTTTGTTCTTCAAGATTAAGTGAACTACCAGCCCCATTGTTAATCCTTTAAACGAAATTATTTGTATATTTCGACAAGTAGAACAATGAATGGATCAGGTAGACGGTTGAAATCATTGTATATATTGCTTCTATATAATCTACGAAACATATATGCAAAGCATCCAAACAGTACAATTCGCCAATTTTTTGTTCTTCAAGTTTAAGTGAACTACGAGCCCCATTGTTAATCCGTTATCGGAAATTATTTGTAACTTTCGACAAGTAGAACAATGAATGGAACAGGTAGACGGTTGAAATCTTTGTATATATTGCTTCTATATAGTGTAAGAAACATATATGCAAAGCATCCAAACAGTACAATTCGCCAATTTTTTGTTCTTCAAGTTTAAGTGAACAAGGAGCCCCAATGGTTAATCCTTTATCGGAAATTACTTGTAATTTTCGACAAGTAGAACAATGAATGGAACAGGTAGACGGTTGAAATCTTTGTATATATTGCTTCTACATAGTCTAAGAAACATATATGCAAAGCATCCAAACAGTACAATTCGCCAATTTTTGGTTCTTCAAGTTTAAGTGAACTACGAGCCCCATTGTTAATCCTTTAACGGAAATTAATTGTAATTTTCTACAATTAGAACAATGAATGGAACAGGTAGGCGGTTGAAATCATTGTATATATTGCTTCTATATAGTCTAAGAAACATATATTCAAAGCATCCAAACAGTACAATTCGCCAATTTATTGTTCTTCAAGTTTGAGTGAACAACGAGCCCCATTGTTAATCCTTTAAAGGAAATTATTTGTAAATTTCGACAAGTAGAATAATGATTGGAACACGTAGACGGTTGAAATCTTTGTATATATTGCTTCTATATAGTCTTAGAAACATATGTGCAAAGCATCCAAACAGTACAATTCGCCAATTTTTTGTTCTTCAAGTTTAAGTGAACTACGAGCCCCATTGTTAATCCTTTAAAGGAAATTATTTGTAAATTTCGACAAGTAGAACAATGAATGGAAAAGGTAGACTGTTGAAATCATTGTATATATTGCTTCTATATAGTCTAAGAAACATATATGCAAAGCATCCAAACAGTACAATTCGCCAATTTTTTGTTCTTCATGTTTAAGTAAACAACGAGCCCCATTGATAATCATGAAACGGAAATTATTTGTAACATTCTACAAGTAGAACAATGAATAGAACAGGTAGACGGTTGAAATCTTTGTATATGTTGTTTCTATATAGTCTAAGAAACCTATGTGCATAGCATCTAAACAGTAACATTCGCCAATTTTTTGTTCTTCAAGTTTAAGTGAACTACGAGCCCCATTGTTAATCGTTTAAAGGAAATTATTTGTAAATTTCGACAAGTAGAACAATGAATGGAACAGGTAGACGGTTAAAATCATTGTATATATTGCTTCTATATAGTCTAAGAAACATATATGCAAGGCATCCAAACAGTGCAATTCCCCAATTTATTGTTCTTCAAGTTTAAGTGAACAACGAGCCCCATTGATAATCATGAAACGGAAATTATTTGTAACTTTCTACAAGTAGAACAATGAATTGTAAAGGTAGACGGGTGAAGCCTTTCTATATATTGCTTCTATATATTCTAGGAAACATATATGCAAAGCATCCAAACAGTACATTTCGTCAATTTTTTGTTCTTCAAGTTTAAGTGAACAATGAGCCCCATTGTTAATACTTTAAAGGAAATTATTTGTAAATTTCGACAAGTAGAACAATGATTGGAACACGTAGACGGTTGAAATCTTTGTATATGTTGTTTCTATATAGTCTAAGAAACCTATGTGCAAAGCATCTAAACAGTAACATTCGCTAATTTTTTGTTCTTCAAGTTTAAGTGAACTACGAGCCCCATTGTTAATCGTTTAAAGGAAATTATTTGTAAATTTCGACAAGTAGAACAATGAATGGAACAGGTAGACGGTTAAAATCATTGTATATATTGCTTCTATATAGTCTAAGAAACATATATGCAAGGCATCCAAACAGTGCAATTCCCCAATTTATTGTTCTTCAAGTTTAAGTGAACAACGAGCCCCATTGTTAATCGTTTAAAGGAAATTATTTGTAAATTTCGACAAGTAGAACAATGAATGGAAAAGGTAGACTGTTGAAATCATTGTATATATTGCTTCTATATAGTCTAAGAAACATATATTCAAAGCGTCCAAACAGTACAATTCGCCAATTTATTGTTCTTCAAGTTTGAGTGAACAACGAGCCCATTGTTAATCCTTTAAAGGAAATTATTTGTAAATTTCGACAAGTAGAACAATGATTGGAACACGTAGACGGTTGAAATCTTTGTATATATTGCTTCTATATAGTCTAAGAAACATATATGCCAAGCATCCAAACAGTACAATTCGCCAATTTTTTGTTCTTCAAGTTTAAGTGAACAACGAGCCCCATTGATAATCATGAAAGGGAAATTATTTATAAGTTTCTAAAAGTAGAACAATGAATAGAACAGGTAGTCTGTTGAAATCTTTGTATATATTGCTTCCATATAGTCTATGAAACATATATGCAAAGCATCCAAATAGTACAATTCGCGAACTTATTGTTCTTCACGTTTAAGTGAACAACGAGCCCCATTGATAATCATGAAAGGGAAATTATTTGTAACTTTCTACAAGTAGAACAATGAATTGTACAGGTAGACGGGTGAAGTCTTTCTATATATTGCTTCTATATATTCTAAGAAACATTTAAGCAAAGCATCCAAACAGTACATTTCGCCAATTTTTTGTTCTTCTAGTTTAAGTGATCTACGATACCCATTGATAATCATGAAAGGGAAATTATTTGTAACTTTCTACAAATAGAACAATGAATAGAACAGTTAGACTGTTGAAATCTTTGTATATATTGCTTCTATATAGTCTAAGAAACATATATGCAAAGCATCCAAACAGTACAATTCGCCAATTTATTGTTCTTCAAGTTTAAGTGAACTACGATCCCCATTGTTAATCCTTTAACAGAAATTATTTGTAACTTTCGACAAGTAGAACAATGAATGGAACAGGTAGACGGTTAAAATCATTGTATATATTGCTTCTATATAGTCTAAGAAACATATATGCAAGGCATCCAAACAGTGCAATTCCCCAATTTATTGTTCTTCAAGTTTAAGTGAACTACGAGCCCCATTGTTAATCCTTTAAAGGAAATTATTTGTAAATTTCGACAAGTAGAACAATGATTGGAACACGTAGACGGTTGAAATCTTTGTAAATATTGCTTCCATATAGTCTAAAAAACATATATCCAAAGCAGCCAAACAGTACCATTCGCCAATTTTTTGTTCTTCATGTTTAAGTGAACAATGAGCCCCATTGTTAATCCTTTAAAGGAAATTATTTGTAAATTTCGACAAGTAGAACAATGAATGGAACAGATAGACGGTTGAAATCATGGTATATATTGCTTGTATATAGTCTTAGAAACATATATGCAAAGCAGCCAAACAGTACAATTCGCCAATTTATTGTTCTTCAAGTTTAAGTGAACTACGAGCCCCATTGTTAATTCTTTTTGTAAATTTCGACAAGTAGAACAATGAATGGAAAAGGTAGACTGTTGAAATCATTGTATATATTGCTTCTATATAGTCTAAGAAACATATATGCAAAGCATCCAAACAGTACAATTCGCCAATTTTTTGTTCTTCATGTTTAAGTAAACAACGAGCCCCATTGATAATCATGAAACGGAAATTATTTGTAACATTCTACAAGTAGAACAATGAATTGTACAGGTAGACGGGTGAAGCCTTTCTATATATTGCTTCTATATATTCTAGGAAACATATATGCAAAGCATCCAAAAAGTACATTTCGCCAATTTTTTGTTCTTCAAGTTTAAGTGAACAATGAGCCCCATTGTTAATCCTTTAAAGTAAATTATTTGTAAATTTCGACAAGTAGAACAATGAATGGAACAGGTAGACGGTAGAAATCATTGTATATATTGCTTCTATATAGTCTTAGAAACATATATGCAAAGCATCCAAACAGTACAATTCGCCAATTTTTTGTTCTTCAAGTTTAAGTGAAATACGAGCCCCATTGTTAATCCTTTAACGGAAATTAATTGTAATTTTCTACAAGTAGAACAATGAATGGAACAGGTAGACGGTTGAAATCATTGTATATATTGCTTCTATATAGTCTAAGAAACATATATGCACAGCATCCAAACAGTACCATTCGCCAATTTTTTGTTCTTCAAGTTTAAGTGAACTACGAGCCCCATTGTTAATCGTTTAAAGGAAATTATTTGTAAATTTCGACAAGTAGAACAATGAATGGAAAAGGTAGACTGTTGAAATCATTGTATATATTGCTTCTATATAGTCTAAGAAACATATATGCGAAGCATCCAAACAGTACAATTCGCCAATTTTATGTTCTTCAAGTTTAAGTGAACAATGAGCCCCAATGGTTAATCCTTTATCGGAAATTATTTGTAATTTTCTACAATTAGAACAATGAATGGAACAGGTAGACGGTTGAAATCATTGTATATATTGCTTCTATATAGTCTAAGAAACATATATTCAAAGCATCCAAACAGTACAATTCGCCAATTTATTTTTCTTCAAGTTTGAGTGAACAACGAGCCCCATTGTTAATCCTTTAAAGGAAATTATTTCTAAATTTCGACAAGTAGATCAATGAATGGAACAGGTAGACGATTGAAATCTTTGTATATATTGCTTCTATATAGTCTAAGAAACATATATGCAAAGCATCCAAACAGTACAATTCGCCAATTTTTTTTTCTTCAAGTTTAAGTGAACAATGAGCCCCAATGGTTAATCCGTTATCGGAAATTATTTGTAGCTTTCGACAAGTAGAACAATGAATGGAACAGGTAGACGGTTGAAATCTTTGTATATATTGCTTCTATAGAGTCTAAGAAACATATATGCAAAGCATCCAAACAGTACAATTCGCCAATTTATTGTTCTTCAAGTTTAAGTTAACAACGAGCCCCATTGTTAATCCTTTAAAGGAAATTATGTGTAAATTTCGACAAGTAGAACAATGATTGGAACACGTAGACGGTTGAAATCTTTGTATATATTGCTTCCATATAGTCTAAGAAACATGTACGCAAAGCATCCAAACAGTACCATTCGCCAATTTTTTGGTCTTCAAGTTTAAGTGAACAATGAGCCCCAATGGTTAATCCTTTATCGGAAATTATTTGTAATTTTCGACAAGTCGAACAATGAATGGAACAGGTAGACGGTTGAAATCATTGTATATATTGCTTCTATATAGTCTAAGAAACATATATGCAAAGCATCCAAACAGTACAATTCGCCAATTTTTTGTTCTTCAAGTTTAAGTGAACAATGAGACCCATTGTTAATCCTTTATCGGAAATTATTTGTAACTTTCGACAAGTAGAACAATGAATGGAACAGGTAGACGGTTGAAATCTTTTTATATATTGCTTCTATATAGTCTAAGAAACATATATGCAAATCATCCAAACAGTACAATTCGCCAATTATTTGTTCTTCAAGTTTAAGTGAACTACGAGCCCCATTGTTAATCCTTTAACGGAAATGAATTGTAACTTTCTACAAGTAGAACAATGATTGGAACACGTAGACGGTTGAAATCTTTGTATATATTGCTTCTATATAGTCTAAGAATCATATATGCAAAGCATCCAAACAGTACAATTCGCCAATTTTTTGTTCTTCAAGTTTAAGTGAACTACGAGCCCCATTGTTAATCGTTTAAAGGAAATTATTTGTAAATTTCGACAAGTAGAACAATGAATGGAAAAGGTAGACTGTTGAAATCATTGTATATATTGCTTCTATATAGTCTAAGAAACATATATGCAAAGCATCCAAACAGTACAATTCGCCAATTTTATGTTCTTCAAGTTTAAGTGAACAATGAGCCCCAATGGTTAATCCTTTAACGGAAATTAATTGTAATTTTCTACAATTAGAACAATGAATGGAACAGGTAGACGGTTGAAATCATTGTATATATTGCTTCTATATAGTCTAAGAAACATATATGCAAAGCATCCAAACAGTACAATTCGCCAATTTATTGTTCTTCAATTTTGAGTGAACAACGAGCCCCATTGTTAATCCTTTATCGGAAATTATTTGTAAGTTTCGACAAGTAGAACAATGATTGGAACAGGTAGACGGTTGAAATCTTCGTATATATTGCTTCTATATAGTCTAAGAAACCTATATGCAAAGCATCTAAACAGTAACATTCGCCAATTTTTTGTTCTTCAAGTTTAATTGAACAACGAGCCCCATTGATAATCATGAAACGGAAATTATTTGTAACTTTCTACAAGTAGAACAATGAATTGTACAGGTAGACGGGTGAAGCCTTTCTATATATTGCTTCTATATATTCTAGGAAACATATATGCAAAGCATCCAAACAGTACATTTCGTCAATTTTTTGTTCTTCAAGTTTAAGTGAACAATGAGCCCCATTGTTAATCCTTTAAAGGAAATTATTTGTAAATTTCGACAAGTAGAACAATGATTGGAACACGTAGACGGTTGAAATCTTTGTATATGTTGTTTCTATATAGTCTAAGAAACCTATGTGCAAAGCATCTAAACAGTAACATTCGCCAATTTTTTGTTCTTCAAGTTTAAGTGAACTACGAGCCCCATTGTTAATCGTTTAAAGGAAATTATTTGTAAATTTCGACAAGTAGAACAATGAATGGAACAGATAGACGGTTGAAATCATGGTATATATTGCTTGTATATAGTCTTAGAAACATATATGCAAAGCATCCAAACAGTACAATTCGCCAATTTTTTGTTCTTCAAGTTTAAGTGAACTACGAGCCCCATTGTTAATCCTTTAACGGAAATTAATTGTAACTTTCTACAAGTAGAACAATGAATGGAACAGGTAGACGGTTGAAATCATTGTATATATTGCTTCTATATAGTCTAAGAAACATATATGCAAAGCATCCAAACAGTACCATTCGCCAATTTCTTGTTCTTCAAGTTTAAGTGAACTACGAGCCCCATTGTTAATCGTTTAAAGGAAATTATTTGTAAATTTCGACAAGTAGAACAATGAATGGAAAAGGTAGACTGTTGAAATCATTGTATATATTGCTTCTATATAGTCTAAGAAACATATATGCGAAGCATCCAAACAGTACAATTCGCCAATTTTATGTTCTTCAAGTTTAAGTGAACAATGAGCCCCAATGGTTAATCCTTTATCGGAAATTATTTGTAATTTTCGACAAGTAGAACAATGAATGGAACAGGTAGACGGTTGAAATCTTTGTATATATTGCTTCTACATAGTCTAAGAAACATATATGCAAAGCATCCAAACAGTACAATTCGCCAATTTTTGGTTCTTCAAGTTTAAGTGAACTACGAGCCCCATTGTTAATCCTTTAACGGAAATTAATTGTAATTTTCTACAATTAGAACAATGAATGGAACAGGTAGGCGGTTGAAATCATTGTATATATTGCTTCTATATAGTCTAAGAAACATATATTCAAAGCATCCAAACAGTACAATTCGCCAATTTATTGTTCTTCAAGTTTGAGTGAACAACGAGCCCCATTGTTAATCCTTTAAAGGAAATTATTTGTAAATTTCGACAAGTAGAACAATGATTTGAACATGTAGACGGTTGAAATCTTTGTATATATTGCTTCTATATAGTCTAAGAAACATATGTGCAAAGCATCCAAACAGTACAATTCGCCAATTTTTTGTTCTTCAAGTTTAAGTGAACTACGAGCCCCATTGTTAATCCTTTAAAGGAAATTATTTGTAAATTTCGACAAGTAGAACAATGAATGGAAAAGGTAGACTGTTGAAATCATTGTATATATTGCTTCTATATAGTCTAAGAAACATATATGCAAACCATCCAAACAGTACAATTCGCCAATTTTTTGTTCTTCAAGTTTAAGTGAAATACGAGCCCCATTGTTAATCCTTTAACGGAAATTAATTGTAACTTTCTACAAGTAGAACAATGAATGGAACAGGTAGACGGTTGAAATCATTGTATATATTGCTTCTATATAGTCTAAGAAACATATATGCACAGCATCCAAACAGTACCATTCGCCAATTTTTTGTTCTTCAAGTTTAAGTGAACTACGAGCCCCATTGTTAATCGTTTAAAGGAAATTATTTGTAAATTTCGACAAGTAGAACAATGAATGGAAAAGGTAGACTGTTGAAATCATTGTATATATTGCTTCTATATAGTCTAAGAAACATATATGCGAAGCATCCAAACAGTACAATTCGCCAATTTTATGTTCTTCAAGTTTAAGTGAACAATGAGCCCCAATGGTTAATCCTTTATCGGAAATTATTTGTAATTTTCGACAAGTAGAACAATGATTGGAACACGTAGACGGTTGAAATCTTTGTATATATTGCTTCTATATAGTCTAAGAAACATATATTCAAAGCATCCAAACAGTACAATTCGCCAATTTATTGTTCTTCAAGTTTGAGTGAACAACGAGCCCATTGTTAATCCTTTAAAGGAAATTATTTGTAAATTTCGACAAGTAGAACAATGATTGGAACACGTAGACGGTTGAAATCTTTGTATATATTGCTTCTATATAGTCTAAGAAACATATATGCCAAGCATCCAAACAGTACAATTCGCCAATTTTTTGTTCTTCAAGTTTAAGTGAACAACGAGCCCCATTGATAATCATGAAAGGGAAATTATTTATAAGTTTCTACAAGTAGAACAATGAATAGAACAGGTAGTCTGTTGAAATCTTTGTATATATTGCTTCCATATAGTCTATGAAACATATATGCAAAGCATCCAAATAGTACAATTCGCGAACTTATTGTTCTTCACGTTTAAGTGAACAACGAGCCCCATTGATAATCATGAAAGGGAAATTATTTGTAACTTTCGACAAGTAGAACAATGAATGGAACAGGTAGACGGTTAAAATCATTGTATATATTGCTTCTATATAGTCTAAGAAACATATATGCAAGGCATCCAAACAGTGCAATTCCCCAATTTATTGTTCTTCAAGTTTAAGTGAACAACGAGCCCCATTGTTAATCCTTTAAAGGAAATTATTTGTAAATTTCGACAAGTAGAACAATGATTGGAACACGTAGACGGTTGAAATCTTTGTAAATATTGCTTCCATATAGTCTAAAAAACATATATCCAAAGCATCCAAACAGTACAATTCGCCAATTTTTTGTTCTTCAAGTTTAAGTGAAATACGAGCCCCATTGTTAATCCTTTAACGGAAATTAATTGTAACTTTCTACAAGTAGAACAATGAATGGAACAGGTAGACGGTTGAAATCATTGTATATATTGCTTCTATATAGTCTAAGAAACATATATGCACAGCATCCAAACAGTACCATTCGCCAATTTTTTGTTCTTCAAGTTTAAGTGAACTACGAGCCCCATTGTTAATCGTTTAAAGGAAATTATTTGTAAATTTCGACAAGTAGAACAATGAATGGAAAAGGTAGACTGTTGAAATCATTGTATATATTGCTTCTATATAGTCTAAGAAACATATATGCGAAGCATCCAAACAGTACAATTCGCCAATTTTATGTTCTTCAAGTTTAAGTGAACAATGAGCCCCAATGGTTAATCCTTTATCGGAAATTATTTGTAATTTTCGACAAGTAGAACAATGATTGGAACACGTAGACGGTTGAAATCTTTGTATATATTGCTTCTATATAGTCTAAGAAACATATATTCAAAGCATCCAAACAGTACAATTCGCCAATTTATTGTTCTTCAAGTTTGAGTGAACAACGAGCCCATTGTTAATCCTTTAAAGGAAATTATTTGTAAATTTCGACAAGTAGAACAATGATTGGAACACGTAGACGGTTGAAATCTTTGTATATATTGCTTCTATATAGTCTAAGAAACATATATGCCAAGCATCCAAACAGTACAATTCGCCAATTTTTTGTTCTTCAAGTTTAAGTGAACAACGAGCCCCATTGATAATCATGAAAGGGAAATTATTTATAAGTTTCTACAAGTAGAACAATAAATAGAACAGGTAGTCTGTTGAAATCTTTGTATATATTGCTTCCATATAGTCTATGAAACATATATGCAAAGCATCCAAATAGTACAATTCGCGAACTTATTGTTCTTCACGTTTAAGTGAACAACGAGCCCCATTGATAATCATGAAAGGGAAATTATTTGTAACTTTCTACAAGTAGAACAATGAATTGTACAGGTAGACGGGTGAAGTCTTTCTATATATTGCTTCTATATATTCTAAGAAACATTTAAGCAAAGCATCCAAACAGTACATTTCGCCAATTTTTTGTTCTTCTAGTTTAAGTGATCTACGATACCCATTGATAATCATGAAAGGGAAATTATTTGTAACTTTCTACAAATAGAACAATGAATAGAACAGTTAGACTGTTGAAATCTTTGTATATATTGCTTCTATATAGTCTAAGAAACATATATGCAAAGCATCCAAACAGTACAATTCGCCAATTTATTGTTCTTCAAGTTTAAGTGAACTACGATCCCCATTGTTAATCCTTTAACAGAAATTATTTGTAACTTTCGACAAGTAGAACAATGAATGGAACAGGTAGACGGTTAAAATCATTGTATATATTGCTTCTATATAGTCTAAGAAACATATATGCAAGGCATCCAAACAGTGCAATTCCCCAATTTATTGTTTTTCAAGTTTAAGTGAACAACGAGCCCCATTGTTAATCCTTTAAAGGAAATTATTTGTAAATTTCGACAAGTAGAACAATGATTGGAACACGTAGACGGTTGAAATCTTTGTAAATATTGCTTCCATATAGTCTAAAAAACATATATCCAAAGCAGCCAAACAGTACCATTCGCCAATTTTTTGTTCTTCATGTTTAAGTGAACAATGAGCCCCATTGTTAATCCATTAAAGGAAATTATTTGTAAATTTCGACAAGTAGAACAATGAATGGAACAGATAGACGGTTGAAGTCATGGTATATATTGCTTGTATATAGTCTTAGAAACATATATGCAAAGCAGCCAAACAGTACAATTCGCCAATTTATTGTTCTTCAAGTTTAAGTGAACTACGAGCCCCATTGTTAATTCTTTAAAGGAAATTATTTGTAAATTTCGACAAGTAGAACAATGAATGGAAAAGGTAGACTGTTGAAATCATTGTATATATTGCTTCTATATAGTCTAAGAAACATATATGCAAAGCATCCAAACAGTACAATTCGCCAATTTTTTGTTCTTCAAGTTTAAGTGAAATACGAGCCCCATTGTTAATCCTTTAACGGAAATTAATTGTAATTTTCTACAAGTAGAACAATGAATGGAACAGGTAGACGGTTGAAATCATTGTATATATTGCTTCTATATAGTCTAAGAAACATATATGCACAGCATCCAAACAGTACCATTCGCCAATTTTTTGTTCTTCAAGTTTAAGTGAACTACGAGCCCCATTGTTAATCGTTTAAAGGAAATTATTTGTAAATTTCGACAAGTAGAACAATGAATGGAAAAGGTAGACTGTTGAAATCATTGTATATATTGCTTCTATATAGTCTAAGAAACATATATGCGAAGCATCCAAACAGTACAATTCGCCAATTTTATGTTCTTCAAGTTTAAGTGAACAATGAGCCCCAATGGTTAATCCTTTATAGGAAATTATTTGTAATTTTCTACAATTAGAACAATGAATGGAACAGGTAGACGGTTGAAATCATTGTATATATTGCTTCTATATAGTCTAAGAAACATATATTCAAAGCATCCAAACAGTACAATTCGCCAATTTATTTTTCTTCAAGTTTGAGTGAACAACGAGCCCCATTGTTAATCCTTTAAAGGAAATTATTTGTAAATTTCGACAAGTAGATCAATGAATGGAACAGGTAGACGATTGAAATCTTTGTATATATTGCTTCTATATAGTCTAAGAAACATATATGCAAAGCATCCAAACAGTACAATTCGCCAATTTTTTGTTCTTCAAGTTTAAGTGAACAATGAGCCCCAATGGTTAATCCGTTATCGGAAATTATTTGTAGCTTTCGACAAGTAGAACAATGAATGGAACAGGTAGACGGTTGAAATCTTTGTATATATTGCTTCTATATAGTCTAAGAAACATATATGCAAAGCATCCAAACAGTACAATTCGCCAATTTATTGTTCTTCAATTTTAAGTTAACAACGAGCCCCATTGTTAATCCTTTAAAGGAAATTATGTGTAAATTTCGACAAGTAGAACAATGATTGGAACACGTAGACGGTTGAAATCTTTGTATATATTGCTTCCATATAGTCTAAGAAACATGTACGCAAAGCATCCAAACAGTACCATTCGCCAATTTTTTGGTCTTCAAGTTTAAGTGAACAATGAGCCCCAATGGTTAATCCTTTATCGGAAATTATTTGTAATTTTCGACAAGTCGAACAATGAATGGAACAGGTAGACGGTTGAAATCATTGTATATATTGCTTCTATATAGTCTAAGAAACATATATGCAAAGCATCCAAACAGTACAATTCGCCAATTTTTTGTTCTTCAAGTTTAAGTGAACAATGAGACCCATTGTTAATCCTTTATCGGAAATTATTTGTAACTTTCGACAAGTAGAACAATGAATGGAACAGGTAGACGGTTGAAATCTTTTTATATATTGCTTCTATATAGTCTAAGAAACATATATGCAAATCATCCAAACAGTACAATTCGCCAATTATTTGTTCTTCAAGTTTAAGTAAACTACGATCCCCATTGTTAATCCCTTAACGGAAATTATTTGTAACTTTCGACAAGTAGAACAGTGAATGGAACAGGTAGACAGTTGAAATCTTTGTATATATTGCTTCCATATAGTTTAAGAAACATGTACGCAAAGCATCCAAACAGTACCATTCGCCAATTTTTTGTTCTTCAAGTTTAAGTGAACAATGAGCCCCATTGTTAATCCTTTATCGGAAATTATTTGTAACTTGCGACAAGTAGAACAATGAATGGAACAGGTAGCCGGTTGAAATCAATGTATATATTGCTTCTATATAGTCTAAGAAACATATATGCAAAGCATCCAAACAGTACCATTCGGCAATTTTTTGTTCTTCAAGTTTAAGTGAACTACGAGCCCCATTGTTAATCCTTTATAGGAAATTATTTGTAAATTTCGACAAGTAGAACAATGAATGGAACAGGTAGACGGTTGAAATCAATGTATATATTGCTTCTATAAAGTCTAAGAAACATATATGCAAAGCATCCAAACAGTACCATTCGCCAACTTTTAGTTTTTCAAGTTTAAGTGAACAATGAGCCCCAATGGTTAATCCTTTATCGGAAATTATTTGTAACTTTCGACAAGTAGAACAATGAATGGAACAGGTAGACGGTTGAATTCTTTGTATATATTGCTTCTATATAGTCTAAGAAACATATATGCAAAGCATCCAAACAGTACAATTCGCCAATTTATTGTTCTTCAAGTTTAAGTGAACAACGAGCCCCATTGTTAATCCTTTAAAGGAAATTATTTGTAAATTTCGACAAGTAGAACAATGATTGGAACACGTAGACGGTTGAAATCTTTGTATATATTGCTTCTATATAATCTAAGAAACATATATGCAAAGCATCCAAACAGTACCATTCGCCAATTTTTTGTTCTTCAAGTTTAAGTGAACAATGAGCCCCAATGGTTAATCCTTTATCGGTAATTATTTGTAATTTTCGACAAGTAGAACAATGAATGGAACTGGTAGACGGTTGAAATCTTTGTATATATTGCTTCTATATAATCTAAGAAACATATATGCAAAGCATCTAAACAGTAACAATCGCCAATTTTTTGTTCTTCAAGTTCAA
Organism: Cerceris ruficornis; assembly: GCA_963989415.1. Lineage (NCBI taxonomy): Eukaryota > Metazoa > Arthropoda > Insecta > Hymenoptera > Crabronidae > Cerceris > Cerceris ruficornis. The sequence goes on along the minus strand of CAXDIW010000481.1, from coordinate 406,262 downwards.
GTGAACTACGAGCCCAATTGTTAATCCTTTAAAGGAAATTATTTGTAAATTTCGGCAAGTAGAACAATGAATGGAATAGGTAGACGGTTGAAATCATTGTATATATTGCTTCTATATAGTCTAAGAAACATATATGCAAAGCATCCAAACAGTACCATTCGCCAATTTTTTGTTCTTCAAGTTTAAGTGAACAACGAGCCCCATTGATAATCATGAAACGGAAATTATTTGTAACTTTCTACAAGTAGAACAATGAATAGAACAGGTAGACGGTTGAAATCTTTGTATATGTTGCTTCTATATAGTCTAAGAAACCTATATGCAACGCATCTAAACAGTAACAATCGCCAATTTTTTGATCTTCAAGTTTAAGTGAACAGCGAGCCCCATTGATAATCATGAAATGGAAATTATTTGTAACTTTCTACAAGTAGAACAATGAATAGTACAGGTAGACGGGTGTAATCTTTCTATATATTGCTTCTAAATAGTCTAAGAAACATATATGCAAAGCATCCAAACAGTACAATTCGCCAATTATTCGATCTTCAAATTTAAGTGAACAACGAGCCCCATTGTTAATCCTTTAAAGGAAATTATTTGTAAATTTCGACAAGTAGAACAATGATTGGAACACGTAGACGGTTGAAATCTTTGTATATATTGCTTCTATAAAGTCTAAGAAACATATATGCAAATCATCCAAACAGTACCATTCGCCAATTTTTTGTTCTTCAAGTTTAAGTGAACTACGAGCCCCATTGTTAATCCTTTAACGGAAATTAATTGTAACTTTCTACAAGTAGAACAATGAATGGAACAGGTAGACTGTTGAAATCATTGTATATATTGCTTCTATATAGTCTAAGAAACATATATGCAAAGCGTCCAAACAGTACAATTCGCCAATTATTCGATCTTCAAATTTAAGTGAACTACGAGCCCCATTGTTAATACTTTAACGGAAATTATTTGTAACTTGCGACAAGTAGAACAATGAATGGAACAGGTAGCCGGTTGAAATCATTGTATATATTGCTTCTATATAATCTACGAAACATATATGCAAAGCATCCAAACAGTACAATTCGCCAATTTTTTGTTCTTCAAGTTTAAGTGAACTACGAGCCCCATTGTTAATCCTTTATCGGAAATTATTTGTAACTTTCGACAAGTAGAACAATGAATGGAACAGGTAGACGGTTGAAATCTTTGCATATATTGCTTCTATATAGTCTAAGAAACATATATGCAAAGCATCCAAACAGTACAATTCGCCAATTTTTTGTTCTTCAAGTTTAAGTGAACTACGAGCCCCATTGTTAATCCTTTAAAGGAAATTATTTGTAAATTTCGACAAGTAGAACAATGAATGGAACAGGTAGACGGTTGAAAGCAATGTATATATTGCTTCTATATAGTCTAAGAAACATATATGCAAAGCATCCAAACAGTACCATTCGCCAATTTTTTGTTCTTCAAGTTTAAGTGAACTACGAGCCCCATTGTTAATCCTTTAAAGGAAATTATTTGTAAATTTCGACAAGTAGAACAATGAATGGAACAGGTAGACGGTTGAAAGCAATGTATATATTGCTTCTATATAGTCTAAGAAACATATATGCAAAGCATCCAAACAGTACCATTCGCCAATTTTTTGTTCTTCAAGTTTAAGTGAACAATGAGCCCCAATGGTTAATCCTTTATCGGAAATTATTTGTAATTTTCGACAAGTAGAACAATGAATGGAACAGGTAGACGGTTGAAATCTTTGTATATATTGCTTCTATATAGACTAAGAAACCTATATGAAAAGCATCTAAACAGTAACAATCGCCAATTTTTTGATCTTCAAGTTTAAGTGAACAGCGAGCCCCATTGATAATCATGAAATGGAAATTATTTGTAACTTTCTACAAGTAGAAAAATGAATAGTACAGGTAGACGGGTTAAATCTTTCTATATATTGCTTCTAAATAGTCTAAGAAACATATATGTAAAGCATCCAAATAGTACAATTCCCCATTTTTTTGTTCTTCAAGATTAAGTGAACTACCAGCCCCATTGTTAATCCTTTAAAGGAAATTATTTGTATATTTCGACAAGTAGAACAATGAATGGATCAGGTAGACGGTTGAAATCATTGTATATATTGCTTCTATATAATCTACGAAACATATATGCAAAGCATCCAAACAGTACAATTCGCCAATTTTTTGTTCTTCAAGTTTAAGTGAACTACGAGCCCCATTGTTAATCCTTTATCGGAAATTATTTGTAACTTTCGACAAGTAGAACAATGAATGGAACAGGTAGACGGTTGAAATCTTTGTATATATTGCTTCTATATAGTGTAAGAAACATATATGCAAAGCATCCAAACAGTACAATTCGCCAATTTTTTGTTCTTCAAGTTTAAGTGAACAAGGAGCCCCAATGGTTAATCCTTTATCGGAAATTACTTGTAATTTTCGACAAGTAGAACAATGAATGGAACAGGTAGACGGTTGAAATCTTTGTATATATTGCTTCCATATAGACTAAGAAACATATATGCAAAGCATCCAAACAGTACAATTCGCCAATTTTTTGTCCTTCAAGTTTAAGTGAACAATGAGCCCCATTGTTAATCCTTTATCGGAAATTATTTGTAACTTTCGACAAGTAGAACAATGAATGGAACAGGTAGACGGTTGAAATCTTTGTATATATTGCTTCTATATAGTCTAAGAAACATATATGCAAAGCATCCAAACAGTACAATTCGCCAATTTATTGTTCTTCAAGTTTAAGTGAACAACGAGCCCCATTGTTAATCCTTTAAAGGAAATTATTTGTAAATTTCGACAAGTAGAACAATGATTGGAACACGTAGACGGTTGAAATCTTTGTATATATTGCTTCTATATAATCGAAGAAACATATATGCAAAGCATCCAAACAGTACCATTCGACAATTTTTTGTTCTTCAAGTTTAAGTGAACTACGAGCCCCATTGTTAATCCTTTAAAGGAAATTATTTGTAAATTTCGACAAGTAGAACAATGAATGGAACAGGTAGACTGTTGAAATCATTGTATATACTGCTTCTATATAGTCTAAGAAACATATATGCAAAGCGTCCAAACAGTACAATTCGCCAATTATTTGATCTTCAAGTTCAAGTGAACTACGAGCCCCATTGTTAATACTTTAACGGAAATTATTTGTAACTTGCGACAAGTAGAACAATGAATGGAACAGGTAGCCGGTTGAAATCAATGTATATATTGCTTCTATATAGTCTAAGAAACATATATGCAAAGCATCCAAACAGTACCATTCGGCAATTTTTTATTCTTCAAGTTTAAGTGAACTACGAGCCCCATTGTTAATCCTTTATCGGAAATTATTTGTAACTTTCGACAAGTAGAACAATGAATGGAACAGGTAGACGGTTGAATTCTTCGTATATATTGCTTCTATATAGTCTAAGAAACATATATGCAAAGAATCCAAACAGTATCATTCGCCAATTTTTTGTTCTTCAAGTTTAAGTGAACAACGAGCCCCAATGGTTAATCCTTTATCGGAAATTATTTGTAACTTTCGACAAGTAGAACAATGAATGGAACAGGTAGCCGGTTGAAATCAATGTATATGTTGCTTCTATATAGTCTGAGAAACATATATGCAAAGCATCCAAACAGTACCATTCGCCAATTTTTCTTTCTTCAAGTTTAAGTGAACAACGAGCCCCAATGGTTAATCCTTTATCGGAAATTATTTGTAACTTTCGACAAGTAGAACAATGAATGGAACAGGTAGACGGTTGAAATCAATGTATATATTGCTTCTATATAGTCTAAGAAACCTATATGCAAAGCATCTAAACAGTAACAATCGCCAATTGTTTGATCTTCAAGTTTAAGTGAACAGCGAGCCCCATTGATAATCATGAAATGGAAATTATTTGTAACTTTCTACAAGTAGAACAATGAATAGTACAGGTAAACGGGTGAAATCTTTCTATATATTGCTTCTAAATAGTCTAAGAAACCTATATGCAAAGCATCCAAACAGTACAATTCGCCAATTTTTTGTTCTTCAAGTTTAAGTGAACTACGAGCCCCATTGTTAATCCCTTAACGGAAATTATTTGTAACATTCGACAAGTAGAACAATGAATGGAACAGGTAGACGCTTGAAATCTTTGTATATATTGCTTCTATATAGTCTAAGAAACATATATGCAAAGCATCCAAACAGTACAATTCGCCAATTTTTTGTTCTCCAAGTTTAAGTGAACAATGAGCCCCAATGGTTAATCCTTTATCCGTAATTATTTGTAACTTTCGACAAGTAGAACAATGAATGGAACAGGTAGACGGTTGAATTCTTTGTATATATTGCTTCTATATAGTCTAAGAAACATATATGCAAAGCATCCAAACAGTACAATTCGCCAATTTATTGTTCTTCAAGTTTAAGTGAACAACGAGCCCCATTGTTAATCCTTTAAAGGAAATTATTTGTAAATTTCGACAAGTAGAACAATGATTGGAACACGTAGACGGTTGAAATCTTTGTATATATTGCTTCTATATAATCTAAGAAACATATATGCAAAGCATCCAAACAGTACCATTCGCCAATTTTTTGTTCTTCAAGTTTAAGTGAACTATGAGCCCCATTGTTAATCCTTTAAAGGAAATTATTTGTAAATTTCGACAAGTAGAACAATGAATGGAACAGGTAGACTGTTGAAATCATTGTATATATTGCTTCTATATAGTCTACGAAACATATATGCAAAGCGTCCAAACAGTACAATTCGCCAATTATTCGATCTTCAAATTTAAGTGAACTACGAGCCCCATTGTTAATACTTTAACGGAAATTATATGTAACTTGCGACAAGTAGAACAATGAATGGAACAGGTAGCCGGTTGAAATCATTGTATATATTGCTTCTATATAATCTACGAAACATATATGCAAAGCATCCAAACAGTACAATTCGCCAATTTTTTGTTCTTCAAGTTTAAGTGAACTACGAGCCCCATTGTTAATCCTTTATCGGAAATTATTTGTAACTTTCGACAAGTAGAACAATGAATGGAACAGGTAGACGGTTGAAATCTTTGTATATATTGCTTCTATATAGTCTAAGAAACATATATGCAAAGCATCCAAACAGTACAATTCGCCAATTTTTTGTTCTTCAAGTTTAAGTGAACTACGAGCCCCATTGTTAATCCTTTAAAGGAAATTATTTGTAACTTTTGACAAGTAGAACAATGTATGGATCAGGTAGACGGTTGAAATCTTTGTATATATTGCTTCTATATAGTCTAATAAACTTATATGCAAAGCATCCAAACAGTACAATTCGCCAATTTTTTGTTCTTCAAGTTTAAATGAAGAATGAGCCCCAATGGTTAATCCTTTATCGGAAATTATTTGTAACTTTCGACAAGTAGAACAATGAATGGAACAGGTAGACGGTTGAAATCTTTGTATATATTGCTTCTATATAGTCTAAGAAACATATATGCAAAGCATCCAAAGAGTACCATTCGCCAATTTTTTGTTCTTCAAGTTTAAGTGAACAACGAGCCCCATCGTTAATCCTTTAAAGGAAATTATTTGTAAATTTCGAAAAGTAGAACAATGATTGGAACACGTAGACGGTTGAAATCTTTGTATATATTGCTTCTATATAGTCTAAGAAACATATATGCAAAGCATCCAAAGAGTACCATTCGCCAATTTTTTGTTCTTCAAGTTTAAGAGAACAACGAGCCCCATCGTTAATCCTTTAAAGGAAATTATTTGTAAATTTCGAAAAGTAGAACAATGATTGGAACACTGAGACGGTTGAAATCTTTGTATATATTGCTTCCATATAGTCTAAGAAACTTGTACGCAAAGCATTCAAACAGTACCATTCGCCATTTTTTTGTTCTTCAAGTTTAATTGAACTACGAGCCCCATTGTTAATCCTTTAAAGGAAATTATTTGTAAATTTCGACAAGTAGAACAATGAATGGAACAGGTAGACGGTTGAAATCTATGTATATATTGCTCCTATATAGTCTAAGAAACATATATGCAAAGCATCCAAAGAGTACCATTCGCCAATTTTTTGTTCTTCAAGTTTAAGTGAACAACGAGCCCCATCGCTAATCCTTTAAAGGAAATTATTTGTAAATTTCGAAAAGTAGAACAATGATTGGAACACGTAGACGGTTGAAATCTTTGTATATATTGCTTCTATATAGTCTAAGAAACATATATGCAAAGCATCCAAAGAGTACCATTCGCCAATTATTTGTTCTTCAAGTTTAAGTGAACAACGAGCCCCATCGTTAATCCTTTAAAGGAAATTATTTGTAAATTTCGAAAAGTAGAACAATGATTGGAACACTTAGACGGTTGAAATCTTTGTATATATTGCTTCCATATAGTCTAAGAAACTTGTACGCAAAGCATCCAAACAGTACCATTCGCCATTTTTTTGTTCTTCAAGTTTAAGTGAACAATGAGCCCCAATGGTTAATCCTTTATCGGAAATTATTTGTAACTTTCGACAAGTAGAACAATGTATGGATCAGGTAGACGGTTGAAATCTTTGTATATATTGCTTCTATATAGTCTAATAAACTAATATGCAAAGCATCCAAACAGTACCATTCGCCAATTTTTTGTTCATCAAGTTTAAGTGAACAACAAGCCCCATTGATAATCATGAAACGGAAATTATTTGTAACTTTCTACAAGTAGAACAATGAATAGAACTGGTAGACGGGTGAAATCTTTCTATATGTTGCTTCTGTATAGTCTAAGAAACATATATGCAAAGCATCCAAACAGTACCATTCGCCAATTTTTTGTTCTTCAAGTTTAAGTGAACTACGAGCCCCATTGTTAATCCTTTAAAGGAAATTATTTGTAAATTTCGACAAGTAGAACAATGAATGGAACAGGTAGACGGTTGAAATCATTGTATATATTGCTTCTATATAGTCTTAGAAACATATATGCAAAGCATCCAAACAGTACCATTCGCCAACTTTTTGTTCTTCAAGTAAAAGTGAACAATGAGCCCCATTGTTAATCCTTTAACGGAAATTAATTGTAACTTTCTACAAGTAGAACAATGATTGGGACACGTAGACGGTTGAAATCTTTGTATATATTGCTTCTATATAATCTAAGAAACATATATGCAAAGCATCCAAACAGAACCATTCGCCAATTTTTTGTTCTTAAAGGTTAAGTGAACAATGAGCCCCATTGTTAATCCTTTATCGGAAATTATTTGTAACTTTCGACAAGTAGAACAATGAATGAAACAGGTAGACGGTTGAAATCTTTGTATATATTGCTTCCATCTAGTGTAAGAAACAAATATGCAAAGCATCCAAACAGTACAATTCGCCAATTTATTGTTCTTCAAGTTTAAGTGAACAACGAGCCCCATTGTTAATCCTTTAAAGGAAATTATTTGTAAATTTCGACAAGTAGAACAATGATTGGAACACGTAGACGGTTGAAATCTTTGTATATATTGCTTCCATATAGTCTAAGAAACATGTACGCAAAGCATCCAAACAGTACAATTCGCCAATTTTTTGTTCTTAAAGGTTAAGTGAACAATGAGCCCCATTGTTAATCCTTTATCGGAAATTATTTGTAACTTTCGACAAGTAGAACAATGAATGGAACAGGTAGACGGGTGAAGTCTTTATATATATTGCTTCTATATAGTCTAAGAAACATATATGCAAAGCATCCAAACAGTACAATTCGCCAATTTTTTGTTCTTCAAGTTTAAGTGAACAACGAGCCCCATTGTTAATCCTTTATCGGTAATTATTTGTAACTTTCGACAAGTAGAACAACGAATGGAACAGGTAGACGGTTGAAATCCTTGTATATATTGCGTCTATATAATCTACGAAACATATATGCAAAGCATCCAAACAGTACCATTCGCCAATTTTTTGTTCTTCAAGTTTAAGTGAACTACGAGCCCCATTGTTAATCCTTTACCGGAAATTATTTGTAATTTTCGACAAGTAGAACAATGAATGGAACAGGTAGACGGTTGAAATCTTTGTATATATTGCTTCTATATAGTCTGAGAAACATATATGCAAAGCATCCAAACAGTACCATTCGCCAATTTATTGTTCTTCAAGTTTAAGTGAACAACGAGCCCCATTGTTAATCCTTTAAAGGAAATTATTTGTAACTTTCGACAAGTAGAACAATGTATGGATCAGGTAGACGGTTGAAATCTTTGTATATATTGCTTCTATATAGTCTAATAAACTAATATGCAAAGCATCCAAACAGTACCATTCGCCAATTTTTTGTTCATCAAGTTTAAGTGAACAACAAGCCCCATTGATAATCATGAAACGGAAATTATTTGTAACTTTCTACAAGTAGAACAATGAATAGAACTGGTAGACGGGTGAAATATTTCTATATGTTGCTTCTGTATAGTCTAAGAAACATATATGCAAAGCATCCAAACAGTACCATTCGCCAATTTTTTGTTCTTCAAGTTTAAGTGAACTACGAGCCCCATTGTTAATCCTTTAAAGGAAATTATTTGTAAATTTCGACAAGTAGAACAATGAATGGAACAGGTAGACGGTTGAAATCATTGTATATATTGCTTCTATATAGTCTTAGAAACATATATGCAAAGCATCCAAACAGTACCATTCGCCAATTTTTTGTTCTTCAAGTTTAAGTGAACAATGAGCCCCATTGTTAATCCTTTAACGGAAATTAATTGTAACTTTCTACAAGTAGAACAATGATTGGGACACGTAGACGGTTGAAATCTTTGTATATATTGCTTCTATATAATCTAAGAAACATATATGCAAAGCATCCAAACAGAACCATTCGCCAATTTTTTGTTCTTAAAGGTTAAGTGAACAATGAGCCCCATTGTTAATCCTTTATCGGAAATTATTTGTAACTTTCGACAAGTAGAACAATGAATGGAACAGGTAGACGGTTGAAATCTTTGTATATATTGCTTCCATCTAGTGTAAGAAACAAATATGCAAAGCATCCAAACAGTACAATTCGCCAATTTATTGTTCTTCAAGTTTAAGTGAACAACGAGCCCCATTGTTAATCCTTTAAAGGAAATTATTTGTAAATTTCGACAAGTAGAACAATGATTGGAACACGTAGACGGTTGAAATCTTTGTATATATTGCTTCCATATAGTCTAAGAAACATGTACGCAAAGCATCCAAACAGTACCATTCGCCAATTTTTTGTTCTTCAAGTTTAAGTGAACAATGAGCCCCAATGGTTAATCCTTTATCGGAAATTATTTGTAACTTTCGACAAGTAGAACAATGAATGGAACAGGTAGACGGTTGAAATATTTGTATATATTGCTTCCGTATAGTCTAAGAAACATTTATGCAAAGCATCCAAACAGTACCATTCGCCAATTTTTTGTTCTTCAAGGTTAAGTGAACAATGATCCCGATTGTTAATCCTTTATCGGAAATTATTTGTAACTTTCGACAAGTAGAACAATGAATGGAACAGGTAGACGGTTGAAATCTTTGAATATATTGCTTCTATATAGTCTAAGAAACTTATATAACAAAGCAGCCAAACAGTACAATTCGCCAATTTTTTGTTCTTCAAGTTTAAGTGAACAACGAGCCCCATTGATAATCATGAAAAGGAAATTATTTGTAACTTTTTACACGTAGAACAATGATTGGAACACGTAGACGGTTGAAATCTTTGTATATATTGCTTCCATATAGTCTAAGAAACATATATGCAAAGCATCCAAAGAGTACAATTCGCCAATTTTTTGTTCTTCAAGTTTAAGTGAACAACGAGCCCCATCGTTAATCCTTTAAAGGAAATTATTTGTAAATTTCGAAAAGTAGAACAATGATTGGAACACGTAGACGGTTGAAATCTCTGTATATATTGCTTCTATATAGTCTAAGAAACATATATGCAAAGCACCCAAAGAGTACCATTCGCCAATTATTTGTTCTTCAAGTTTAAGTGAACAACGAGCCCCATCGTTAATCCTTTAAAGGAAATTATTTGTAAATTTCGAAAAGTAGAACAATGATTGGAACACTTAGACGGTTGAAATCTTTGTATATATTGCTTCCATATAGTCTAAGAAACTTGTACGCAAAGCATCCAAACAGTACCATTCGCCATTTTTTTGTTCTTCAAGTTTAAGTGAACAATGAGCCCCAATGGTTAATCCTTTATCGGAAATTATTTGTAACTTTCGACAAGTAGAACAATGTATGGATCAGGTAGACGGTTGAAATCTTTGTATATATTGCTTCTATATAGTCTAATAAACTAATATGCAAAGCATCCAAACAGTACCATTCGCCAATTTTTTGTTCATCAAGTTTAAGTGAACAACAAGCCCCATTGATAATCATGAAACGGAAATTATTTGTAACTTTCTACAAGTAGAACAATGAATAGAACTGGTAGACGGGTGAAATATTTCTATATGTTGCTTCTGTATAGTCTAAGAAACATATATGCAAAGCATCCAAACAGTACCATTCGTCAATTTTTTGTTCTTCAAGTTTAAGTGAATTACGAGCCCCATTGTTAATCCTTTAAAGGAAATTATTTGTAAATTTCGACAAGTAGAACAATGAATGGAACAGGTAGACGGTTGAAATCATTGTATATATTGCTTCTATATAGTCTTAGAAACATATATGCAAAGCATCCAAACAGTACCATTCGCCAATTTTTTGTTCTTCAAGTTTAAGTGAACAATGAGCCCCATTGTTAATCCTTTAACGGAAATTAATTGTAACTTTCTACAAGTAGAACAATGATTGGGACACGTAGACGGTTGAAATCTTTGTATATATTGCTTCTATATAATCTAAGAAACATATATGCAAAGCATCCAAACAGAACCATTCGCCAATTTTTTGTTCTTAAAGGTTAAGTGAACAATGAGCCCCATTGTTAATCCTTTATCGGAAATTATTTGTAACTTTCGACAAGTAGAACAATGAATGGAACAGGTAGACGGTTGAAATCTTTGTATATATTGCTTCCATCTAGTGTAAGAAACAAATATGCAAAGCATCCAAACAGTACAATTCGCCAATTTATTGTTCTTCAAGTTTAAGTGAACAACGAGCCCCATTGTTAATCCTTTAAAGGAAATTATTTGTAAATTTCGACAAGTAGAACAATGATTGGAACACGTAGACGGTTGAAATCTTTGTATATATTGCTTCCATATAGTCTAAGAAACATGTACGCAAAGCATCCAAACAGTACAATTCGCCAATTTTTTGTTCTTAAAGGTTAAGTGAACAATGAGACCCATTGTTAATCCTTTATCGGAAATTATTTGTAACTTTCGACAAGTAGAACAATGATTGGAACACTTAGACGGTTGAAATCTTTGTATATATTGCTTCCATATAGTCTAAGAAACTTGTACGCAAAGCATCCAAACAGTACCATTCGCCATTTTTTTGTTCTTCAAGTTTAAGTGAACAATGAGCCCCAATGGTTAATCCTTTATCGGAAATTATTTGTAACTTTCGACAAGTAGAACAATGTATGGATCAGGTAGACGGTTGAAATCTTTGTATATATTGCTTCTATATAGTCTAATAAACTAATATGCAAAGCATCCAAACAGTACCATTCGCCAATTTTTTGTTCATCAAGTTTAAGTGAACAACAAGCCCCATTGATAATCATGAAACGGAAATTATTTGTAACTTTCTACAAGTAGAACAATGAATAGAACTGGTAGACGGGTGAAATATTTCTATATGTTGCTTCTGTATAGTCTAAGAAACATATGTGCAAAGCATCCAAACAGTACCATTCGCCAATTTTTTGTTCTTCAAGTTTAAGTGAACTACGAGCCCCATTGTTAATCCTTTAAAGGAAATTATTTGTAAATTTCGACAAGTAGAACAATGAATGGAACAGGTAGACGGTTGAAATCATTGTATATATTGCTTCTATATAGTCTTAGAAACATATATGCAAAGCATCCAAACAGTACCATTCGCCAATTTTTTGTTCTTCAAGTTTAAGTGAACAATGAGCCCCATTGTTAATCCTTTAACGGAAATTAATTGTAACTTTCTACAAGTAGAACAATGATTGGGACACGTAGACGGTTGAAATCTTTGTATATATTGCTTCTATATAATCTAAGAAACATATATGCAAAGCATCCAAACAGAACCATTCGCCAATTTTTTGTTCTTAAAGGTTAAGTGAACAATGAGCCCCATTGTTAATCCTTTATCGGAAATTATTTGTAACTTTCGACAAGTAGAACAATGAATGGAACAGGTAGACGGTTGAAATCTTTGTATATATTGCTTCCATCTAGTGTAAGAAACAAATATGCAAAGCATCCAAACAGTACAATTCGCCAATTTATTGTTCTTCAAGTTTAAGTGAACAACGAGCCCCATTGTTAATCCTTTAAAGGAAATTATTTGTAAATTTCGACAAGTAGAACAATGATTGGAACACGTAGACGGTTGAAATCTTTGTATATATTGCTTCCATATAGTCTAAGAAACATGTACGCAAAGCATCCAAACAGTACAATTCGCCAATTTTTTGTTCTTAAAGGTTAAGTGAACAATGAGCCCCATTGTTAATCCTTTATCGGAAATTATTTGTAACTTTCGACAAGTAGAACAATGAATGGAACAGGTAGACGGTTGAAATCTTTGAATATATTGCTTCTATATAGTCTAAGAAACTTATATAACAAAGCATCCAAACAGTACAATTCGCCAATTTTTTGTTCTTCAAGTTTAAGTGAACAACGAGCCCCATTGATAATCATGAAAAGGAAATTATTTGTAACTTTTTACACGTAGAACAATGATTGGAACACGTAGACGGTTGAAATCTTTGTATATATTGCTTCCATATAGTCTAAGAAACATATATGCAAAGCATCCAAACAGTACAATTCGCCAATTTTTTGTTCTTCAAGTTTAAGTGAACAATGAGCCCCATTGATAATCATGAAAGGGAAATTATTTCTAAATTTCGACAAGTAGAACAATGATTGGAACAGGTAGACGGGTGAAATCCTTCTATATATTGCTTCTATATAGTCTAAGAAACATATATGCAAAGCATCCAAACAGTACAATACGCCAATTTTTTTGTTCTTCAAGTTTAAGTGAACTACGAGCCCCATTCTTAATCCTTTATCGGAAATTATTTGTAATTTTCGACAAATAGAACAATGAATGGAACAGGTAAACGGTTGAATTCTTTGTATATATTGCTTCTATATAGTCTAAGAAACATATATGCAAAGCATCCAAACAGTACCATTCGCCAATTTTTTGTTCTTCAAGGTTAAGTGAAAAATGAGCCCCATTGTTAATCCTTTATCGGAAATTATTTGTAATTTTCGACAAGTAGAACAATGAATGGAACAGGTAGACGGCTGAAAACTTTGTATATATTGCTTTTATATAGTCTAAGAAACATGTACGCAAAGCATCCAAACAGTACCATTCGCCAATTTTTTGTTCTTCAAGTTTAAGTGAACTACGAGCCCCATTATTAATCCTTTATCGGAAATTATTTGTAAATTTCGACAAGTAGAACAATGATTGGAACACGTAGACGGTTGAAATCTTTGTATATATTGCTTCCATATAGTCTAAGAAACATGTACGCAAAGCATCCAAACAGTACAATTCGCCAATTTATTGTTCTTCAAGTTTAAGTGAACAATGAGCCCCAATGGTTAATCCTTTATCGGAAATTATTTGTAACTTTCGACAAGTAGAACAATGTATGGATCAGGTAGACGGTTGAAATCTTTGTATATATTGCTTTTATATAGTCTAATAAACTTATATGCAAAGCATCCAAACAGTACAATTCGCCAATTTTTTGTTCTTCAAGTTTAAGTGAACAATGAGCCCCAATGGTTAATCCTTTATCGGAAATTATTTGTAACTTTCGACAAGTAGAACAATGTATGGATCAGGTAGACGGTTGAAATCTTTGTATATATTGCTTCTATATAGTCTAATAAACTTATATGCAAAGCATCCAAACAGTACCATTCGCCAATTTTTGGTTTTTCAAGTTTAATTGAACTACGAGCCCCATTGTTAATCCTTTAAAGGAAATTATTTGTAAGTTTCGACAAGTAGAACAATGAATGGAACAGGTAGACGGTTGAAATCTTTGTATATATTGCTCCTATATAGTCTAAGAAACATATATGCAAAGCATCCAAAGAGTACCATTCGCCAATTTTTTGTTCTTCAAGTTTAAGTGAACAACGAGCCCCATCGTTAATCCTTTAAAGGAAATTATTTGTAAATTTCGAAAAGTAGAACAATGATTGGAACACGTAGACGGTTGAAATCTTTGTATATATTGCTTCTATATAGTCTAAGAAACATATATGCAAAGCATCCAAAGAGTACCATTCGCCAATTTTTTGTTCTTCAAGTTTAAGTGAACAACGAGCCCCATCGTTAATCCTTTAAAGGAAATTATTTGTAAATTTCGAAAAGTAGAACAATGATTGGAACACTTAGACGGTTGAAATCTTTGTATATATTGCTTCCATATAGTCTAAGAAACATGTACGCAAAGCATCCAAACAGTACCATTCGCCATTTTTTTGTTCTTCAAGTTTAAGTGAACAATGAGCCCCAATGGTTAATCCTTTATCGGAAATTATTTGTAATTTTCGACAAGTAGAACAATGTATGGATCAGGTAGACGGTTGAAATCTTTGTATATATTGCTTCTATATAGTCTAATAAACTTATATGCAAAGCATCCAAACAGTACCATTCGCCAATTTTTTGTTCATCAAGTTTAAGTGAACAACAAGCCCCATTGATAATCATGAAACGGAAATTATTTGTAACTTTCTACAAGTAGAACAATGAATAGAACTGGTGGACGGGTGAAATCTTTCTATATGTTGCTTCTGTATAGTCTAAGAAACATATATGCAAAGCATCCAAACAGTACCATTCGCCAATTTTTTGTTCTTCAAGTTTAAGTGAACTACGATCCCCATTGTTAATCCCTTAACGAAAATTAATTGTAACTTTCGACAAGTAGAACAATGAATGGAACAGGTAGACGGATGAAATCATTGTATATATTGCTTCTATATAGTCTAAGAAACATATATGCAAAGCATCCAAACAGCACAATTCGCCAATTTTTTGTTCTTCAAGTTTAAGTAAACTACGATCCCCATTGTTAATCCCTTAACGGAAATTATTTGTAACTTTCGACAAGTAGAACATTGAATGGAACAGGTAGATGGTTGAAATCTTTGTATCTATGGCTTCTATATAGTATAAGAAACATATATGCAAAGCATCCAAACAGTACCATTCGCCAATTTTTTGTTCTTCAAGTTTAAGTGAACTGCGAGCTCCATTGTTAATCCTTTAAAGGAAATTATTTGTAACTTTCGACAAGTAGAACAATGAATGGAACAGGTAGACGGTTGAAATCTTTGTATATATTGCTTCCATCTAGTGTAGGAAACAAATATGCAAAGCATCCAAACAGTACAATTCGCCAATTTATTGTTCTTCAAGTTTAACTGAACAACGAGCCCCATTGTTAATCCTTTAAAGGAAATTATTTGTAAATTTCGACAAGTAGAACAATGATTGGAACACGTAGACGGTTGAAATCTTTGTATATATTGCTTCCATATAGTCTAAGAAACATGTACGCAAAGCATCCAAACAGTACAATTCGCCAATTTATTGTTCTTCAAGTTTAAGTGAACAACGAGGCCCATTGATAATCATGAAACGGAAGTTATTTGTAACTTTCGACAAGAAGAACAATAAATAGAACAGGTAGACGGTTGCAATCTTTGTATATGTTGCTTCTATTCTAGTCTAAGGAACCTATATGCAAAGCATCTAAACAGTAACATTCGCCAATTTTTTGATCTTCAAGTTTAAGTGAACAATGAGCCCCATTGTTAATCCTTTATCGGAAATTATTTGTAAATTTCGACAAGTGGAACAATGATTGGAACAGGTAGACGGTTGAAATCAATGTATATATTGCTTCTATATAGTCTAAGAAACATATATGCAAAGCATCCAAACATTACCATTCATCAATTTTTTGTTCTTCAAGTTTAATTGAACAACGAGCCCCATTGTTAATCCTTTAAAGGAAATTATTTGTAAATTTCGACAAGTAGAACAATGAATGGATCATGTAGACGGTTGAAATCATTGTATATATTGCTTCTATATAGTCTATGAAACATATATGCGAAGCATCCAAACAGTACAATTCGCCAATTTTATGTTCTTCAAGTTTAAGTGAACAATGAGCCCCAATGGTTAATCCTTTATCGGAAATTATTTGTAATTTTCTACAATTAGAACAATGAATGGAACAGGTAGACGGTTGAAATCATTGTATATATTGCTTCTATATAGTCTAAGAAACATATATTCAAAGCATCCAAACAGTACAATTCGCCAATTTATTGTTCTTCAAGTTTGAGTGAACAACGAGCCCCATTGTTAATACTTTAACGGAAATTATTTGTAAATTTCGACAAGTAGAACAATGAATGGATCATGTAGACGGTTGAAATCATTGTATATATTGCTTCTATATAGTCTACGAAACATATATGCAAAGCATCCAAACAGTACAATTCGCCAATTTTTTGTTCTTCAAGTTTAAGTGAACTACGAGCCCCATTGTTAATCCTTTAACGGAAATTATTTGTAACATGCGACAAGTAGAACAATGAATGGAACAGGTAGACGGTTGAAATCATTGTATATATTGCTTGTATATAGTCTAAGAAACATATATGCAAATCATCCAAACAGTACTATTCGCCAATTATTTGATCTTCTAGTTTAAGTGAACTACGAGCCCCATTGTTAATACTTTAACGGAAATTATTTGTAAATTTCGACAAGTAGAACAATGAATGGATCATGTAGACAGTTGAAATGATTGTATATATTGCTTCTATGTAGCCTACGAAACATATATGCAAAGCATCCAAACAGTACAATTCGCCAATTTTTTGTTCTTCAAGTTTAAGTGAACTACGAGCCCCATTGTTAATCCTTTAACGGAAATTAATTGTAACTTTCTACAAGTAGAACAATGATTGGAACACACAGACGGTTGAAATCTTTGTATATATTGCTTCCATATAGTCTAAGAAACATATATACAAAGCATCCAAACAGTACCATTCGCCAATTTTTTGTTCTTCATGTTTAAGTGAACAATGAGCCCCATTGTTAATCCTTTATCGGAAATTATTTCTAACTTTCGACAAGTAGAACATTGAATGGGACAGGTAGACGGTTGAAATCTTTGTATATATTGCTTCTATATAGTATAAGAAACATATATGCAAATCATCCAAACAGTACAATTCGCCAATTATTTGATCTTCAAGTTTAAGTGAACTACGAGCCCCATTGTTAATACTTTAACGGAAATTATTTGTAACTTGCGACAAATAGAACAATGAATGGAACAGGTAGTCGGTTGAAATCAATGTATATATTGCTTCTATATAGTCTAAGAAACATATATGCAAAGCATCCAAACAGTACCATTCATCAATTTTTTGTTCTTCAAGTTTAAGTGAACAATGAGCCCCATTGTTAATCCTTTAAAGGAAATTATTTGTAACTTTCGACAAGTAGAACAATGAGAGGAACAGGTAGACGGTTGAAATCTTTGTATATATTGCTTCTATATAGTCTAAGAAACATGTATGCAAAGCATCCAAACAGTACAATTCGCCAATTTTTTGTTCTTCAAGTTTAAGTGAACAATGAGCCCCATTGATAATCATGAAACGGAAATTATTTGTAACTTTCTACAAGTAGAACAATGAATAGAACTGGTGGACGGGTGAAATCTTTCTATATGTTGCTTCTGTATAGTCTAAGAAACATATATGCAAAGCATCCAAACAGTACCATTCGCCAATTTTTTGTTCTTCAAGTTTAAGTGAACTACGATCCCCATTGTTAATCCCTAAACGAAAATTAATTGTAACTTTCGACAAGTAGAACAATGAATGGAACAGGTAGACGGATGAAATCATTGTATATATTGCTTCTATATAGTCTAAGAAACATATATGCAAAGCATCCAAACAGCACAATTCGCCAATTTTTTGTTCTTCAAGTTTAAGAAAACTACGATCCCCATTGTTAATCCCTTAACGGAAATTATTTGTAACTTTCGACAAGTAGAACATTGAATGGAACAGGTAGACGGTTGAAATCTTTGTATCTATGGCTTCTATATAGTATAAGAAACATATATGCAAAGCATCCAAACAGTACCATTCGCCAATTTTTTGTTCTTCAAGTTTAAGTGAACTGCGAGCTCCATTGTTAATCCTTTAAAGGAAATTATTTGTAACTTTCGACAAGTAGAACAATGAATGGAACAGGTAGACGGTTGAAATCTTTGTATATATTGCTTCCATCTAGTGTAAGAAACAAATATGCAAAGCATCCAAACAGTACAATTCGCCAATTTATTGTTCTTCAAGTTTAACTGAACAACGAGCCCCATTGTTAATCCTTTAAAGGAAATTATTTGTAAATTTCGACAAGTAGAACAATGATTGGAACACGTAGACGGTTGAAATCTTTGTATATATTGCTTCCATATAGTCTAAGAAACATGTACGCAAAGCATCCAAACAGTACAATTCGCCAATTTATTGTTCTTCAAGTTTAAGTGAACAACGAGGCCCATTGATAATCATGAAACGGAAATTATTTGTAACTTTCGACAAGAAGAACAATAAATAGAACAGGTAGACGGTTGCAATCTTTGTATATGTTGCTTCTATATAGTCTAAGGAACCTATATGCAAAGCATCTAAACAGTAACATTCGCCAATTTTTTGATCTTCAAGTTTAAGTGAACAATGAGCCCCATTGTTAATCCTTTATCGGAAATTATTTCTAACTTTCGGCAAGTAGAACAATGAATGGAACACGTAGACGGTTGAAATCTTTGTATATATTGCTTCTATATAGACTAAGAAACATATATGCAAAGCATCCAAACAGTACAATTCGCCAATTTATTGTTCTTCAAGTTTAAGTGAACAACGAGCCCCATTGTTAATCCTTTAAAGGAAATTATTTGTAAATTTCGACAAGTAGAACAATGATTGGAACACGTAGACGGTTGAAATCTTTGTATATATTGCTTCCATATAGTCTAAGAAACATGTACGCAAAGCATCCAAACAGTACCATTCGCCAATTTTTTGTTCTTCAAGGTTAAGTGAACAATGAGCCCGATTGTTAATCCTTTATCGGAAATTATTTGTAACTTTCGACAAGTAGAACAATGAATGGAACAGGTAGACGGTTGAAATCTTTGAATATATTGCTTCTATATAGTCTAAGAAACTTATATGCAAAGCATCCAAACAGTACAATTCGCTAATTTTTTGTTCTTCAAGTTTAAGTGAACAATGAACCCCAATGGTTAATCCTTTATCGGAAATTATTTGTAACTTTCGACAAGTAGAACAATGAATGGAACAGGTAGACGGTTGAAATCAATGTATATATTGCTTCTATATAGTCTAAGAAACATATATGCAAAGCATCCAAACAGTAACATTCGCCAATTTTTTGTTCTTCAAGTTTAAGTGAACAATGAGCCCCATTGTTAATCCTTTATCGGAAATTATTTGTAAATTTCGACAAGTGGAACAATGATTGGAACAGGTAGACGGTTGAAATCAATGTATATATTGCTTCTATATAGTCTAAGAAACATATATGCAAAGCATCCAAACATTACCATTCATCAATTTTTTGTTCTTCAAGTTTAAGTGAACAACGAGCCCCATTGTTAATCCTTTAAAGGAAATTATTTGTAAATTTCGACAAGTAGAACAATGAATGGATCATGTAGACGGTTGAAATCATTGTATATATTGCTTCTATATAGTCTAAGAAACATATATGCGAAGCATCCAAACAGTACAATTCGCCAATTTTATGTTCTTCAAGTTTAAGTGAACAATGAGCCCCAATGGTTAATCCTTTATCGGAAATTATTTGTAATTTTCTACAATTAGAACAATGAATGGAACAGGTAGACGGTTGAAATCATTGTATATATTGCTTCTATATAGTCTAAGAAACATATATTCAAAGCATCCAAACAGTACAATTCGCCAATTTATTGTTCTTCAAGTTTGAGTGAACAACGAGCCCCATTGTTAATACTTTAACGGAAATTATTTGTAAATTTCGACAAGTAGAACAATGAATGGATCATGTAGACGGTTGAAATCATTGTATATATTGCTTCTATATAGTCTACGAAACATATATGCAAAGCATCCAAACAGTACAATTCGCCAATTTTTTGTTCTTCAAGTTTAAGTGAACTACGAGCCCCATTGTTAATCCTTTAACGGAAATTATTTGTAACATGCGACAAGTAGAACAATGAATGGAACAGGTAGACGGTTGAAATCATTGTATATATTGCTTGTATATAGTCTAAGAAACATATATGCAAATCATCCAAACAGTACTATTCGCCAATTATTTGATCTTCTAGTTTAAGTGAACTACGAGCCCCATTGTTAATACTTTAACGGAAATTATTTGTAAATTTCGACAAGTAGAACAATGAATGGATCATGTAGACAGTTGAAATGATTGTATATATTGCTTCTATGTAGCCTACGAAACATATATGCAAAGCATCCAAACAGTACAATTCGCCAATTTTTTGTTCTTCAAGTTTAAGTGAACTACGAGCCCCATTGTTAATCCTTTAACGGAAATTAATTGTAACTTTCTACAAGTAGAACAATGATTGGAACACACAGACGGTTGAAATCTTTGTATATATTGATTCCATATAGTCTAAGAAACATATATACAAAGCATCCAAACAGTACCATTCGCCAATTTTTTGTTCTTCATGTTTAAGTGAACAATGAGCCCCATTGTTAATCCTTTATCGGAAATTATTTCTAACTTTCGACAAGTAGAACATTGAATGGGACAGGTAGACGGTTGAAATCTTTGTATATATTGCTTCTATATAGTATAAGAAACATATATGCAAATCATCCAAACAGTACAATTCGCCAATTATTTGATCTTCAAGTTTAAGTGAACTACGAGCCCCATTGTTAATACTTTAACGGAAATTATTTGTAACTTGCGACAAGTAGAACAATGAATGGAACAGGTAGTCGGTTGAAATCAATGTATATATTGCTTCTATATAGTCTAAGAAACATATATGCAAAGCATCCAAACAGTACCATTCATCAATTTTTTGTTCTTCAAGTTTAAGTGAACAACGAGCCCCATTGTTAATCCTTTATTGGATATTATTTGTAATTTTCGACAAGTAGAACAATGAATGGAACAGGTAGACGGTTGAAATCTTTGTATATATTGCTTCTATATAATCTAAGAAACATATATGCAAAGCATCCAAACAGTACCATTCGCCAATTTTTTGTTCTTCAAGTTTAAGTGAACAACGAGCCCCATTGATAATCATGAAACGGAAATTATTTGTAACTTTCTATAAGTAGAACAATGAATAGAACAGGTAGACGGTTGAAATCTTTGTATATGTTGCTTCTATATGGTCTACGAAACCTATATGCAAAGCATCTAAACAGTAACAATCGCCAATTGTTTGATCTTCAAGTTTCAGTGAACAGCGAGCCCAATTGATAATCACGAAATGGAAATTATTTGTAACTTTCTACAAGTAGAACAATGAATAGTACAGGTAGACGGGTGAAATCTTTCTATATATTGCTTCTAAATAGTCTAAGAAACATATATGCAAAGCATCCAAACAGTACAATTCGCCAATTTATTGTTCTTCAAGTTTAAGTGAACAACGAGGCCCATTGATAATCATGAAACGGAAATTATTTGTAACTTTCGACAAGAAGAACAATAAATAGAACAGGTAGACGGTTGCAATCTTTGTATATGTTGCTTCTATATAGTCTAAGGAACCTATATGCAAAGCATCTAAACAGTAACATTCGCCAATTTTTTGATCTTCAAGTTTAAGTGAACAATGAGCCCCATTGTTAATCCTTTATCGGAAATTATTTCTAACTTTCGGCAAGTAGAACAATGAATGGAACACGTAGACGGTTGAAATCTTTGTATATATTGCTTCTATATAGACTAAGAAACATGTACGCAAAGCATCCAAACAGTACCATTCGCCAATTTTTTGTTCTTCAAGGTTAAGTGAACAATGAGCCCGATTGTTAATCCTTTATCGGAAATTATTTGTAACTTTCGACAAGTAGAACAATGAATGGAACAGGTAGACGGTTGAAATCTTTGAATATATTGCTTCTATATAGTCTAAGAAACTTATATGCAAAGCATCCAAACAGTACAATTCGCTAATTTTTTGTTCTTCAAGTTTAAGTGAACAATGAGCCCCAATGGTTAATCCTTTATCGGAAATTATTTGTAACTTTCGACAAGTAGAACAATGAATGGAACAGGTAGACGGTTGAAATCAATGTATATATTGCTTCTATATAGTCTAAGAAACATATATGCAAAGCATCCAAACAGTAACATTCGCCAATTTTTTGTTCTTCAAGTTTAAGTGAACAATGAGCCCCATTGTTAATCCTTTATCGGAAATTATTTGTAAATTTCGACAAGTGGAACAATGATTGGGACAGGTAGACGGTTGAAATCAATGTATATATTGCTTCTATATAGTCTAAGAAACATATATGCAAAGCATCCAAACATTACCATTCATCAATTTTTTGTTCTTCAAGTTTAAGTGAACAACGAGCCCCATTGTTAATCCTTTAAAGGAAATTATTTGTAAATTTCGACAAGTAGAACAATGAATGGATCATGTAGACGGTTGAAATCATTGTATATATTGCTTCTATATAGTCTAAGAAACATATATGCGAAGCATCCAAACAGTACAATTCGCCAATTTTATGTTCTTCAAGTTTAAGTGAACAATGAGCCCCAATGGTTAATCCTTTATCGGAAATTATTTGTAATTTTCTACAATTAGAACAATGAATGGAACAGGTAGACTGTTGAAATCATTGTATATATTGCTTCTATATAGTCTAAGAAACATATATTCAAAGCATCCAAACAGTACAATTCGCCAATTTATTGTTCTTCAAGTTTGAGTGAACAACGAGCCCCATTGTTAATACTTTAACGGAAATTATTTGTAAATTTCGACAAGTAGAACAATGAATGGATCATGTAGACGGTTGAAATCATTGTATATATTGCTTCTATATAGTCTACGAAACATATATGCAAAGCATCCAAACAGTACAATTCGCCAATTTTTTGTTCTTCAAGTTTAAGTGAACTACGAGCCCCATTGTTAATCCTTTAACGGAAATTATTTGTAACATGCGACAAGTAGAACAATGAATGGAACAGGTAGACGGTTGAAATCATTGTATATATTGCTTGTATATAGTCTAAGAAACATATATGCAAATCATCCAAACAGTACTATTCGCCAATTATTTGATCTTCTAGTTTAAGTGAACTACGAGCCCCATTGTTAATACTTTAACGGAAATTATTTGTAAATTTCGACAAGTAGAACAATGAATGGATCATGTAGACAGTTGAAATGATTGTATATATTGCTTCTATGTAGCCTACGAAACATATATGCAAAGCATCCAAACAGTACAATTCGCCAATTTTTTGTTCTTCAAGTTTAAGTGAACTACGAGCCCCATTGTTAATCCTTTAACGGAAATTAATTGTAACTTTCTACAAGTAGAACAATGATTGGAACACACAGACGGTTGAAATCTTTGTATATATTGCTTCCATATAGTCTAAGAAACATATATACAAAGCATCCAAACAGTACCATTCGCCAATTTTTTGTTCTTCATGTTTAAGTGAACAATGAGCCCCATTGTTAATCCTTTATCGGAAATTATTTCTAACTTTCGACAAGTAGAACATTGAATGGGACAGGTAGACGGTTGAAATCTTTGTATATATTGCTTCTATATAGTATAAGAAACATATATGCAAATCATCCAAACAGTACAATTCGCCAATTATTTGATCTTCAAGTTTAAGTGAACTACGAGCCCCATTGTTAATACTTTAACGGAAATTATTTGTAACTTGCGACAAGTAGAACAATGAATGGAACAGGTAGTCGGTTGAAATCAATGTATATATTGCTTCTATATAGTCTAAGAAACATATATGCAAAGCATCCAAACAGTACCATTCATCAATTTTTTGTTCTTCAAGTTTAAGTGAACAACGAGCCCCATTGTTAATCCTTTATTGGATATTATTTGTAATTTTCGACAAGTAGAACAATGAATGGAACAGGTAGACGGTTGAAATCTTTGTATATATTGCTTCTATATAATCTAAGAAACATATATGCAAAGCATCCAAACAGTACCATTCGCCAATTTTTTGTTCTTCAAGTTTAAGTGAACAACGAGCCCCATTGATAATCATGAAACGGAAATTATTTGTAACTTTCTATAAGTAGAACAATGAATAGAACAGGTAGACGGTTGAAATCTTTGTATATGTTGCTTCTATATGGTCTACGAAACCTATATGCAAAGCATCTAAACAGTAACAATCGCCAATTGTTTGATCTTCAAGTTTCAGTGAACAGCGAGCCCAATTGATAATCACGAAATGGAAATTATTTGTAACTTTCTACAAGTAGAACAATGAATAGTACAGGTAGACGGGTGAAATCTTTCTATATATTGCTTCTAAATAGTCTAAGAAACATATATGCAAAGCATCCAAACAGTACAATTCGCCAATTTCTTGTTCTTCAAGTTTAAGTGAACAATGAGCCCCATTGTTAATCCTTTAAAGGAAATTATTTGTAACTTTCGACAAGTAGAACAATGAGAGGAACAGGTAGACGGTTGAAATCTTTGTATATATTGCTTCTATATAGTCTAAGAAACATGTATGCAAAGCATCCAAACAGTACAATTCGCCAATTTTTTGTTCTTCAAGTTTAAGTGAACAATGAGCCCCAATAGTTAATCCTTTATCGGTAATTATTTGTAACTTTCGACAAGTAGAACAATGAATGGAACAGGTAGACGGTTGAAATCCTTGTATATATTGCGTCTATATAGTCTAAGAAACATATATGCAAAGCATCCAAACAGTACAATTCGCCAATTTTTTGTTCTTCAAGTTTTAGTAAACTACGAACCCCGTTGTTAATCCCTTATCGGAAATTATTTGTAACTTTCGACAAGTAGAACAATGAATGGAACTGGTAGACGGTTGAAATCTTTTTATATATTGCTTCTATATAGTCTAAGAAACATATATGCAAAGCATCCGAACAGTAACATTCGCCAATTTTTTGATCTTCAAGGTTAAGTGAACAGCGAGCCCCATTGATAATCATGAAATGGAAATTATTTGTAACTTTCTACAAGTAGAACAATGAATAGTACAGGTAGACAGGTGAAATTTTTCTATATATTGCTTCTAAATAGTCTAAGAAACACATATGCAAAGCATCCAAACAGCACAATTCGCCAATTTTTTGTTCTACAAGTTTAAGTAAACTACGATCCCCATTGTTAATCCCTTAACGAAAATTAATTGTAACTTTCGACAAGTAGAACAATGAATGGAACAGGTAGACGGATGAAATCATTGTATATATTGCTTCTATATAGTCTAAGAAACATATATGCAAAGCATCCAAACAGCACAATTCGCCAATTTTTTGTTCTTCAAGTTTAAGTAAACTACGATCCCCATTGTTAATCCCTTAACGGAAATTATTTGTAACTTTCGACAAGTAGAACATTGAATGGAACAGGTAGACGGTTGAAATCTTTGTATCTATGGCTTCTATATAGTATAAGAAACATATATGCAAAGCATCCAAACAGTACCATTCGCCAATTTTTTGTTCTTCAAGTTTAAGTGAACTGCGAGCTCCATTGTTAATCCTTTAAAGGAAATTATTTGTAACTTTCGACAAGTAGAACAATGAATGGAACAGGTAGACTGTTGAAAACATTGTATATATTGCTTCTATATAGTCTATGAAACATTTATGCAAAGCATCCAAACAGTACAATTCGCCAATTTTTTGTTCTTCAAGTTTAAGTAAACTGCGATCCCCATTGTTAATCCCTTAACGGAAATTATTTGTAACTTTCGACAAGTAGAACAGTGAATGGAACAGGTAGACGGTTGAAATCTTTCTACATATTGCTTCTATATAGTATAAGAAACATATATGCAAAGCATCCACACAGTACAATTCGCCAATTTTTTGTCCTTCAAGTTTAAGTGAACAATGAGCCCCATTGTTAATCCTTTATCGGAAATTATTTGTAACTTTCGACAAGTAGAACAATGAATCGAACAGGTAGACGGTTGAAATCTTTGTAAATATTGCTTCTATATAGTCTAAGAAGCATATATGCAAAGCATCCAAACAGTACCATTCGCCAATTTTTTGTTCATCAAGTTTAAGTGAACAATGAGCCCCAATGGTTAATCCTTTATCGGTAATTATTTGTAACTTTCGACAAGTAGAACAATGAATGGAACAGGTAGACGGTTGAAATCTTTGTATATATTGCTTCCATATAGTCTAAGAAACATGTACACAAAGCATCCAAACAGTACCATTAGCCAATTTTTTGGTCTTCAAGTTTAAGTGAACAATGAGCCCCAATGGTTAATCCTTTATCGGAAATTATTTGTAATTTTCGACAAGTAGAACAATGAATGGAACAGGTAGACGGTTGAAATCTTTGTATATATTGCTTCTATATAGTCTAAGAAACATATATGCAAAGCATCCAAACAGTACAATTCGCCAATTTTTTGTTCTTCAAGTTGAAGTGAACAACGAGCCCCATTGTTAATCCCTTAACGGAAATTATTTGTAACTTTCGACAAGTAGAACAATGATTGGAACACGTAGACGGTTGAAATCTTTGTATATATTGCTTCCATATAGTCTAAGAAACATGTACGCAAAGCATCCAAACAGTAACATTCGCCAATTTTTTGTCCTTCAAGTTTAAGTGAACAATGAGCCCCATTGTTAATCCTTTATCGGAAATTATTTGTAACTTTCGACAAGTAGAACAATGAATGGAAAAGGTAGACGGTTGAAATCTTTGTATATATTGCTTCTATATAGTCTAAGAAACATATATGCAAATCATCCAAATAGTACAATTCGCCAATTTTTTGTTCTTCAAGTTTAAGTGAACAATGAGCCCCAATGGTTAATCCTTTATCGGTAATTATTTGTAACTTTCGACAAGTAGAACAATGAATGGAACAGGTAGACGGTTGAAATCCTTGTATATATTGCTACCATATAGTCTAAGAAACATGTACGCAAAGCATCCAAACAGTACCATTCGCCAATTTTTTGTCCTTCAAGTTTAAGTGAACAATGAGCCCCATTGTTAATCCTTTATCGGAAATTATTTGTAACTTTCGACAAGTAGAACAATGAATGGAAAAGGTAGACGGTTGAAATCTTTGTATATATTGCTTCTATATAGTCTAAAAACATATATGCAAAGCATCCAAACAGTACCATTAGCCAATTTTTTGGTCTTCAAGTTTAAGTGAACAATGAGCCCCAATGGTTAATCCTTTATCGGAAATTATTTGTAATTTTCGACAAGTAGAACAATGAATGGAACAGGTAGACGGTTGAAATCTTTGTATATATTGCTTCTATATAGTCTAAGAAACATATATGCAAAGCATCCAAACAGTACAATTCGCCAATTTTTTGTTCTTCAAGTTGAAGTGAACAACGAGCCCCATTGTTAATCCCTTAACGGAAATTATTTGTAAATTTCGACAAGTAGAACAATGATTGGAACACGTAGACGGTTGAAATCTTTGTATATATTGCTTCCATATAGTCTAAGAAACATGTACACAAAGCATCCAAACAGTACCATTAGCCAATTTTTTGGTCTTCAAGTTTAAGTGAACAATGAGCCCCAATGGTTAATCCTTTATCGGAAATTATTTGTAATTTTCGACAAGTAGAACAATGAATGGAACAGGTAGACGGTTGAAATCTTTGTATATATTGCTTCTATATAGTCTAAGAAACATATATGCAAAGCATCCAAACAGTACAATTCGCCAATTTTTTGTTCTTCAAGTTGAAGTGAACAACGAGCCCCATTGTTAATCCCTTAACGGAAATTATTTGTAACTTTCGACAAGTAGAACAATGATTGGAACACGTAGACGGTTGAAATCTTTGTATATATTGCTTCCATATAGTCTAAGAAACATGTACGCAAAGCATCCAAACAGTACCATTCGCCAATTTTTTGTTCTTCAAGTTTAAGTGAACAATGAGCCCCAATGGTTAATCCTTTATCGGAAATTATTTGTAACTTTCGGCAAGTAGAACAATGAATGGAACAGGTAGACTGTTGAAATCATTGTATATGTTGTTTCTATGTAGTCTAAGAAACATATATGCAAAGCGTCCAAACAGTACAATTCGCCAATTATTTGATCTTCAAGTTTAAGTGAACTACTAGCCCCATTGTTAATACTTTAACGGAAATTATGTGTAAATTTCGACAAGTAGAACAATGATTGGAACACGTAGACGGTTGAAATCTTTGTATATATTGCTTCCATATAGTATAAGAAACATATATGCAAAGCATCCAAACAGCACAATTCGCCAATTTATTGATCTTCAAGTTTAAGCGAACAATGAGCCCCAATGGTTAATCCTTTATCGGAAATTATTTGTAACATTCGGCAAGTAGAACAATGAATGGAACAGGTAGACGGTTGAAATCTTTGTATATATTGCTTCTATATAGTCTAAGAAACATATATGCAAAGCATCCAAACAGTACAATTCGCCAATTTATTGTTCTTCAAGTTTAAGTGAACAACGAGCCCCATTGTTAATCCTTTAAAGGAAATTATTTGTAAATTTCGACAAGTAGAACAATGATTGGAACACGTAGATGGTTGAAATCTTTGTATATATTGCTTCCATATAGTCTAAGAAACATGTACGCAAAGCATCCAAACAGTACCATTCGCCAATTTTTTGGTCTTCAAGTTTAAGTGAACAATGAGCCCCAATGGTTAATCCATTATCGGAAATTATTTGTAATTTTCGACAAGTAGAACAATGAATCGAACAGGTAGACGGTTGAAATATTTGTATATATTGCTTCTATATAGTATAAGAAACATATATGCAAAGCATCCAAACAGTACAATTCGCCAATTTTTTGTTCTTCAAGTTTAAGTGAACAATGTGCCCGAATGGTTAATCCGTTAACGGAAATTATTTGTAACTTTCGACAAGTAGAACAATGAATGTAACAGGTAGATGGCTGAAATCTTTGTATATATTGCTTCTATATAGTCTAAGAAACATATATGCAAAGCATCCAAACAGTACAATTCGACAATTTTTTGTTCTTCAAGTTTAAGTGAACAATGAGCCCCAATGATTAATCCTTTATCGGTAATTATTTGTAACTTTCTACAAGTAGAACAATGAATAGTACAGGTCAGACGGGTGAAGTCTTTCTATATATTGCTTCTAAATGGTCTAACAAGGAAGGTATTCGAAGTGCAACTCACGGATTCGAATAAAATTTTGTGGGTTTGTAGAGTGATCCAAGACAAGAAAAATGGTATACTCCATTCGTGCCCAATCGCCCTTTAAGGGCATGAAATTTAACCTCAAAGTGAAATCGACACTTGCACTTCCTCGCTTATATCTCCTAAAGTACAAAAGATAGAAAAAAATGTTTTAGGTGAAAGTTTAACGGTAAAAGGAGCGCTATAAATTTGCATCAACAAATTTTTAAAAACAACTTTCCTTCTTGAAAAAAAATTTTTTTTGCGTTATTTTAAACAATTTTGAAATCTTTTTGGTAATGAAAAATGTGGCATTTTTTATTCTGAATTCAACCATAACAATATTTTTATTATACACCGCTAGAATTACAGAGATACACGACAAAATGTACTCCCTAGCGCGCGGTACCGCGCAATACCGCGCTAACAACATATAGAGTTACATATTAAGAATGCTCATTTTCGTTGCAGGACATAACTATGTGACGAAGATGGGTGTGGTAACATAAAAATTGCAAATTATGAAATATTACATAAAGATTAATAATGACTTATAATACAGATCGTACTATTATATATCCCATATATACATACATACATATTTTTTAAACGCTTATTTAACATTTTATTACATTGTAAGCACACGCGATTACATGTACTTCACTCGACATAGTTTTCGCAAAGTGAAAAAGACGAAATACTATCTTCATTAAAAAAGTGATCTACACATAGATACTTTTTGCACCAAGCACATCTTATAATAGCAGGCTTATCACATAATTCACAACGTGGCAGTTTATCTGCTTCAGGAAATTTAAAACAGAAATCTACCGGATTTTCAAACCGTAGTGGTAACCTTTCCTCTAGGTATCCACTTTTATACCAAGAGTATTTAAATAATTCTCTGAATCTCGGGGAAGACAATTGGTTGTGGGTGAGTGATTGCAATTTGATGATGTTATTTCGTAGATGTAAATTTATATTAATATCGTACAGCAAAACTCGATCGGAAAAGGTTCTAACAAAGTTTTTCCATATCCGGAAACCAAAAACGTCCAACGGTTGTATCAAACCTGTCGTCCCTTTCGGTATAGTTAACGTAATAAGTTGCTTGTCACTCGGAATACTTTGCTGAAACGTGGACGGACAACGACCACTCCACGAATCAATTAATAGTACACTTCGAGGCCCAGTCTTTGGTGAAAAGACTTCTGCGAGCCAAGTGTTGAAATGGTGCGATGTTAACTTCCCAGATTTGGAAGCAGCGACAAACACATTATCCGATCTGAATAAGTTTCCTTCTACCCTAGGTCCAAATTCTCCACTTGGTTCTTTTAATACTATGAACAAAGGTGACAGTAACTGACCGCTCGCGGAAATGGTAGGGAGAATCGTATAACTGTGAGTGGTTGAGGATATTGACTGCACGGCTGCTTCTACGGTCTTTGTACCACAATACGATAACGTACGACCAGAATGAATTTCCAAATTAAATCCACTCTCCTCGGCATTGTATACATTATTCGGTTCGTACGTTGCCATATACGGTTTCACCTGGTCTACGAATTCGGTGGCTGCCAATTGTACACTTTGCTTGTTTCGGCTTGCGGAACGACTTACGAATTTCGTAACCTTCCTCGAAACGATGTTGTGCGCTCTCTTGAAATTCACGACCCACTGGTGGCTACCTTTAAATCCTGGCAGATTGACGTCCTCCTTTGCTTCTACCGCCCAATGCTTTAAATCCGTATTGTGCACAAAGGAGCCTCGATCAGTAGCAGCTTCAAATTTGTCCAGCACAAATTTCGCGATTGACATAATTTTATCCCTGTGTGTACCGCCTCTTGCCAACGTTTCTTCCCATTGATATAACTGGTTAATAGATTTTACTTTTCGAAATTTGTGCTGCACGCTATCGAGAGTCCTACGCATTTTCTTGCCGCTTCTCCAGAACTCAACTGCGCGAGTTTTATAGCTGAGGTCTACATTACCACTTTCGCCTGGGATGCAACTGTCATCAAATTCGTTGTTACCATATTCTTCGTCTTCCTGAATGCCTTCATCAGGAACGAATTCACATTCTTGAGGTCTTGTTGGATCTTCATATTCCAGGGTCATAACGTAGTCGGCCGTAAATGAATTTTCAGTGATACTCTCACGTATCATTCTGTGTATGATCTCCGAGAGTTCGACCTCCCGGCGATTAATTGGAGATGGTGGAATACTGGTTATGTGAAGCATTGCTATTAGTAGATTAATAACGGTTGTCGGATTTATGTACACCATTGTATCCAAAGCTAACGCCACGTGCAGTTGAACGAGTTGCAGTAACACTGACAATGAATTCCAGACCCGAAGACTGGGTATTTATAAGGAGACTGGATATTTATCAGTGCAAAGTTCATAAGATATCGGGATAATGATTAATTGAATATTTGCGAAAACAGACCATTTTATTACATTTAACGATATCATTTCGTTTTTATTAATTCTTCTTTCTCTCAACTTCCATTGTTGGCCTGTTTTCGCATATATTCGATTAATCATTATCCCCTCATCTTATGAACTTTGCACTGAATTGTCCGATTCAGATCGGATAATGTGTTTGTCGCTGCTTCCAAATCTGGGAAGTTAACATCGCACCATTTCAACACTTGGCTCGCAGAAGTCTTTTCACCAAAGACTGGGCCTCGAAGTGTACTATTAATTGATTCGTGGAGTGGTCGTTGTCCGTCCACGTTTCAGCAAAGTATTCCGAGTGACAAGCAACTTATTACGTTAACTATACCGAAAGGGACGACAGGTTTGATACAACCGTTGGACGTTTTTGGTTTCCGGATATGGAAAAACTTTGTTAGAACCTTTTCCGATCGAGTTTTGCTGTACGATATTAATATAAATTTACATCTACGAAATAACATCATCAAATTGCAATCACTCACCCACAACCAATTGTCTTCCCCGAGATTCAGAGAATTATTTAAATACTCTTGGTATAAAAGTGGATACCTAGAGGAAAGGTTACCACTACGGTTTGAAAATCCGGTAGATTTCTGTTTTAAATTTCCTGAAGCAGATAAACTGCCACGTTGTGAATTATGTGATAAGCCTGCTATTATAAGATGTGCTTGGTGCAAAAAGTATCTATGTGTAGATCACTTTTTTAATGAAGATAGTATTTCGTCTTTTTCACTTTGCGAAAACTATGTCGAGTGAAGTACATGTAATCGCGTGTGCTTACAATGTAATAAAATGTTAAATAAGCGTTTAAAAAATATGTATGTATGTATATATGGGATATATAATAGTACGATCTGTATTATAAGTCATTATTAATCTTTATGTAATATTTCATAATTTGCAATTTTTATGTTACCACACCCATCTTCGTCACATAGTTATGTCCTGCAACGAAAATGAGCATTCTTAATATGTAACTCTATATGTTGTTAGCGCGGTATTGCGCGGTACCGCGCGCTAGGGAGTACATTTTGTCGTGTATCTCTGTAATTCTAGCGGTGTATAATAAAAATATTGTTATGGTTGAATTCAGAATAAAAAATGCCACATTTTTCATTACCAAAAAGATTTCAAAATTGTTTAAAATAACGCAAAAAAAATTTTTTTTCAAGAAGGAAAGTTGTTTTTAAAAATTTGTTGATGCAAATTTATAGCGCTCCTTTTACCGTTAAACTTTCACCTAAAACATTTTTTTCTATCTTTTGTACTTTAGGAGATATAAGCGAGGAAGTGCAAGTGTCGATTTCACTTTGAGGTTAAATTTCATGCCCTTAAAGGGCGATTGGGCACGAATGGAGTATACCATTTTTCTTGTCTTGGATCACTCTACAAACCCACAAAATTTTATTCGAATCCGTGAGTTGCACTTCGAATACCTTCCTTGTAAGAAACATCTATGCAAAGCATCCAAACAGTACAATTCGCCAATTTTTTGTTCTTCAAGTTTAAGTAAACTACGATCCCCATTGTTAATCCCTTAACGGAAATTATTTGTAACTTTCGACAAGTAGAACAATGATTGGAACCCGTAGACGGTTGAAATCTTTGTATATATTGCTTCCATATAGTCTAAGAAACATGTACGCAAAGCATCCAAACAGTACCATTCGCCAATTTTTTGTTCTTCAAGTTTAAGTGAACAATGAGCCCCAATGGTTAATCCTTTATCGGAAATTATTTGTAACTTTCGGCAAGTAGAACGATGAATGGAACAGGTAGACGGTTGAAATCTTTGTATATATTGCTTCTATATAGTCTAAGAAACACATATGCAAAGCATCCAAACAGTACAATTCGCCAATTTATTGTTCTTCAAGTTTAAGTGAACAACGAGCCCCATTGTTAATCCTTTAAAGGAAATTATTTGAAAATTTCGACAAGTAGAACAATGATTGGACCACGTAGACGGTTGAAATCTTTGTATATATTGCTTCCATATAGTCTAAGAAACATATATGCAAAGCATCCAAACAGTACAATTCGCCAATTTTTTGTTCTTCAAGTTTAAGTGAATAATGAGCCCCATTGTTAATCCTTTAAAGGAAATTATTTGTAACTTTCGACAAGTAGAACAATGAATGGAACAGGTAGACGGTTGAAATCTTTGTATATATTGCTTCTATATAGTCTAAGAAACATATATGCAAAGCATCCAAACAGTACCATTCGCCAATTTTTTGTTCTTCAAGTTTAAGTGAACAATGAGCCCCATTGTTAATCCTTTATCGGAAATTATTTGTAACTTTCGACAAGTAGAACAATGAATGGAACAGGTAGACGGTTGAAATCTTTGTATATATTGCTTCTATATAGTCTAAGAAACATATATGCAAAGCATCCAAACAGCACAATTCGCCAATTTTTTGTTCTTCAAGTTTAAGTAAACTACGATCCCCATTGTTAATCCCTTAACGGAAATTATTTGTAACTTTCGACAAGTAGAACATTGAATGGAACAGGTAGACGGTTGAAATCATTGTATCTATGGCTTCTATATAGTATAAGAAACATATATGCAAAGCATCCAAACAGTACCATTCGCCAATTTTTTGTTCTTCAAGTTTAAGTGAACTGCGAACTCCATTGTTAATCCTTTAAAGGAAATTATTTGTAACTTTCGACAAGTAGAACAATGAATGGAACAGGTAGACTGTTGAAAACATTGTATATATTGCTTCTATATAGTCTAAGAAACATTTATGCAAAGCATCCAAACAGTACAATTCGCCAATTTTTTGTTCTTCAAGTTTAAGTAAACTACGATCCCCATTGTTAATCCCTTAACGGAAATTATTTGTAACTTTCGACAAGTAGAACAGTGAATGGAACAGGTAGACGGTTGAAATCTTTGTATATATTGCTTCTATATAGTATAAGAAACATATATGCAAAGCATCCACACAGTACAATTCGCCAATTTTTTGTCCTTCAAGTTTAAGTGAACAATGAGCCCCATTGTTAATCCTTTATCGGAAATTATTTGTAACTTTCGACAAGTAGAACAATGAATCGAACAGGTAGACGGATGAAATCTTTGTATATATTGCTTCTATATAGTCTAAGAAACATATATGCAAAGCATCCAAACAGTACCATTCGCCAATTTTTTGTTCATCAAGTTTAAGTGAACAATGAGCCCCAATGGTTAATCCTTTATCGGTAATTATTTGTAACTTTCGACAAGTAGAACAATGAATGGAACAGGTAGACGGTTGAAATCTTTGTATATATTGCTTCCATATAGTCTAAGAAACATGTACACAAAGCATCCAAACAGTACCATTAGCCAATTTTTTGGTCTTCAAGTTTAAGTGAACAATGAGCCCCAATGGTTAATCCTTTATCGGAAATTATTTGTAATTTTCGACAAGTAGAACAATGAATGGAACAGGTAGACGGTTGAAATCTTTGTATATATTGCTTCTATATAGTCTAAGAAACATATATGCAAAGCATCCAAACAGTACAATTCGCCAATTTTTTGTTCTTCAAGTTGAAGTGAACAACGAGCCCCATTGTTAATCCCTTAACGGAAATTATTTGTAACTTTCGACAAGTAGAACAATGATTGGAACACGTAGACGGTTGAAATCTTTGTATATATTGCTTCCATATAGTCTAAGAAACATGAACGCAAAGCATCCAAACAGTACCATTCGCCAATTTTTTGTCCTTCAAGTTTAAGTGAACAATGAGCCCCATTGTTAATCCTTTATCGGAAATTATTTGTAACTTTCGACAAGTAGAACAATGAATGGAAAAGGTAGACGGTTGAAATCTTTGTATATATTGCTTCTATATAGTCTAAGAAACATATATGCAAAGCATCCAAACAGTACCATTCGCCAATTTTTTGTTCTTCAAGTTTAAGTGAACAACGAGCCCCATTGATAATCATGAAACGGAAATTATTTGTAACTTTCTACAAGAAGAACAATGAATAGAACAGGTAGACGGTTGAAATCTTTGTATATGTTGCTTCTATATGGTCTACGAAACCTATATGCAAAGCATCTAAACAGTAACAATCGCCAATTGTTTGATCTTCAAGTTTAAGTGAACAGCGAGCCCCATTGATAATCACGAAATGGAAATTATTTGTAACTTTCTACAAGTAGAACAATGAATAGTACAGGTAGACGGGTGAAATCTTTCTATATATTGCTTCTAAATAGTCTAAGAAACATATATGCAAAGCATCCAAACAGTACAATTCGCCAATTTCTTGTTCTTCAAGTTTAAGTGAACAATGAGCCCCATTGTTAATCCTTTAAAGGAAATTATTTGTAACTTTCGACAAGTAGAACAATGAGAGGAACAGGTAGACGGTTGAAATCTTTGTATATATTGCTTCTATATAGTCTAAGAAACATGTATGCAAAGCATCCAAACAGTACAATTCGCCAATTTTTTGTTCTTCAAGTTTAAGTGAACAATGAGCCCCAATGGTTAATCCTTTATCGGTAATTATTTGTAACTTTCGACAAGTAGAACAATGAATGGAACAGGTAGACGGTTGAAATCCTTGTATATATTGCGTCTATATAGTCTAAGAAACGTATATGCAAAGCATCCAAACAGTACAATTCGCCAATTTTTTGTTCTTCAAGTTTTAGTAAACTACGAACCCCATTGTTAATCCCTTATCGGAAATTATTTGTAACTTTCGACAAGTAGAACAATGAATGGAACTGGTAGACTGTTGAAAACATTGTATATATTGCTTCTATATAGTCTAAGAAACATTTATGCAAAGCATCCAAACAGTACAATTCGCCAATTTTTTGTTCTTCAAGTTTAAGTGAACAATGAGCCCCATTGTTAATCCTTTATCGGAAATTATTTGTAACTTTCGACAAGTAGAACAATGAATGGAACAGGTAGACGATTGAAATCCTTGTATATATTGCGTCTATATAGTCTAAGAAACGTATATGCAAAGCATCCAAACAGTACAATTCGCCAATTTTTTGTTCTTCAAGTTTTAGTAAACTACGAACCCCATTGTTAATCCCTTATCGGAAATTATTTGTAACTTTCGACAAGTAGAACAATGAATGGAACTGGTAGACGGTTGAAATCTTTTTATATATTGCTTCTATATAGTCTAAGAAACATATATGCAAAGCATCCGAACAGTACCTGTCGCCAATTTTTTGTCCTTCAAGTTTAAGTGAACAACGAGGCCCATTGATAATCATGAAACGGAAATTATTTGCAACTTTCGACAAGATGAACAATGAATAGAACAGGTAGACGGTTGAAATCTTTGTATATGTTGCTTCTATATAGTCTAAGAAACCTATATGCGAAGCATCTAAACAGTAACATTCGCCAATTTTTTGATCTTCAAGGTTAAGTGAACAGCGAGCCCCATTGATAATCATGAAATGGAAATTATTTGTAACTTTCTACAAGTAGAACAATGAATAGTACAGGTAGACAGGTGAAATTTTTCTATATATTGCTTCTAAATAGTCTAAGAAACACATATGCAAAGCATCCAAACAGCACAATTCGCCAATTTTTTGTTCTACAAGTTTAAGTAAACTACGATCCCCAT
Source organism: Cerceris ruficornis (assembly GCA_963989415.1). Lineage (NCBI taxonomy): Eukaryota > Metazoa > Arthropoda > Insecta > Hymenoptera > Crabronidae > Cerceris > Cerceris ruficornis. Next base: position 368,420 of record CAXDIW010000481.1, on the reverse strand, counting down.
TGTTAATCCCTTAACGAAAATTAATTGTAACTTTCGACAAGTAGAACAATGAATGGAACAGGTAGACGGATGAAATCATTGTATATATTGCTTCTATATAGTCTAAGAAACATATATGCAAAGCATCCAAACAGCACAATTCGCCAATTTTTTGTTCTTCAAGTTTAAGTAAACTACGATCCCCATTGTTAATCCCTTAACGGAAATTATTTGTAACTTTCGACAAGTAGAACATTGAATGGAACAGGTAGACGGTTGAAATCTTTGTATCTATGGCTTCTATATAGTATAAGAAACATATATGCAAAGCATCCAAACAGTACCATTCGCCAATTTTTTGTTCTTCAAGTTTAAGTGAACTGCGAGCTCCATTGTTAATCCTTTAAAGGAAATTATTTGTAACTTTCGACAAGTAGAACAATGAATGGAACAGGTAGACTGTTGAAAACATTGTATATATTGCTTCTATATAGTCTAAGAAACATTTATGCAAAGCATCCAAACAGTACAATTCGCCAATTTTTTGTTCTTCAAGTTTAAGTAAACTACGATCCCCATTGTTAATCCCTTAACGGAAATTATTTGTAACTTTCGACAAGTAGAACAGTGAATGGAACAGGTAGACGGTTGAAATCTTTGTATATATTGCTTCTATATAGTATAAGAAACATATATGCAAAGCATCCACACAGTACAATTCGCCAATTTTTTGTCCTTCAAGTTTAAGTGAACAATGAGCCCCATTGTTAATCCTTTATCGGAAATTATTTGTAACTTTCGACAAGTAGAACAATGAATCGAACAGGTAGACGGATGAAATCTTTGTATATATTGCTTCTATATAGTCTAAGAAACATATATGCAAAGCATCCAAACAGTACCATTCGCCAATTTTTTGTTCATCAAGTTTAAGTGAACAATGAGCCCCAATGGTTAATCCTTTATCGGTAATTATTTGTAACTTTCGACAAGTAGAACAATGAATGGAACAGGTAGACGGTTGAAATCTTTGTATATATTGCTTCCATATAGTCTAAGAAACATGTACACAAAGCATCCAAACAGTACCATTAGCCAATTTTTTGGTCTTCAAGTTTAAGTGAACAATGAGCCCCAATGGTTAATCCTTTATCGGAAATTATTTGTAATTTTCGACAAGTAGAACAATGAATGGAACAGGTAGACGGTTGAAATCTTTGTATATATTGCTTCTATATAGTCTAAGAAACATATATGCAAAGCATCCAAACAGTACAATTCGCCAATTTTTTGTTCTTCAAGTTGAAGTGAACAACGAGCCCCATTGTTAATCCCTTAACGGAAATTATTTGTAACTTTCGACAAGTAGAACAATGATTGGAACACGTAGACGGTTGAAATCTTTGTATATATTGCTTCCATATAGTCTAAGAAACATGTACGCAAAGCATCCAAACAGTACCATTCGCCAATTTTTTGTCCTTCAAGTTTAAGTGAACAATGAGCCCCATTGTTAATCCTTTATCGGAAATTATTTGTAACTTTCGACAAGTAGAACAATGAATGGAACAGGTAGACGGTTGAAATCTTTGTATATATTGCTTCTATATAATCTAAGAAACATATATGCAAAGCATCCAAACAGTACCATTCGCCAATTTTTTGTTCTTCAAGTTTAAGTGAACAACGAGCCCCATTGATAATCATGAAACGGAAATTATTTGTAACTTTCTACAAGTAGAACAATGAATAGAACAGGTAGACGGTTGAAATCTTTGTATATGTTGCTTCTATATGGTCTACGAAACCTATATGCAAAGCATCTAAACAGTAACAATCGCCAATTGTTTGATCTTCAAGTTTAAGTGAACAGCGAGCCCCATTGATAATCACGAAATGGAAATTATTTGTAACTTTCTACAAGTAGAACAATGAATAGTACAGGTAGACGGGTGAAATCTTTCTATATATTGCTTCTAAATAGTCTAAGAAACATATATGCAAAGCATCCAAACAGTACAATTCGCCAATTTCTTGTTCTTCAAGTTTAAGTGAACAATGAGCCCCATTGTTAATCCTTTAAAGGAAATTATTTGTAACTTTCGACAAGTAGAACAATGAGAGGAACAGGTAGACGGTTGAAATCTTTGTATATATTGCTTCTATATAGTCTAAGAAACATGTATGCAAAGCATCCAAACAGTACAATTCGCCAATTTTTTGTTCTTCAAGTTTAAGTGAACAATGAGCCCCAATGGTTAATCCTTTATCGGTAATTATTTGTAACTTTCGACAAGTAGAACAATGAATGGAACAGGTAGACGGTTGAAATCCTTGTATATATTGCGTCTATATAGTCTAAGAAACGTATATGCAAAGCATCCAAACAGTACAATTCGCCAATTTTTTGTTCTTCAAGTTTTAGTAAACTACGAACCCCATTGTTAATCCCTTATCGGAAATTATTTGTAACTTTCGACAAGTAGAACAATGAATGGAACAGGTAGACGGATGAAATCATTGTATATATTGCTTCTATATAGTCTAAGAAACATATATGCAAAGCATCCAAACAGCACAATTCGCCAATTTTTTGTTCTTCAAGTTTAAGTAAACTACGATCCCCATTGTTAATCCCTTAACGGAAATTATTTGTAACTTTCGACAAGTAGAACATTGAATGGAACAGGTAGACGGTTGAAATCTTTGTATCTATGGCTTCTATATAGTATAAGAAACATATATGCAAAGCATCCAAACAGTACCATTCGCCAATTTTTTGTTCTTCAAGTTTAAGTGAACTGCGAGCTCCATTGTTAATCCTTTAAAGGAAATTATTTGTAACTTTCGACAAGTAGAACAATGAATGGAACAGGTAGACTGTTGAAAACATTGTATATATTGCTTCTATATAGTCTAAGAAACATTTATGCAAAGCATCCAAACAGTACAATTCGCCAATTTTTTGTTCTTCAAGTTTAAGTAAACTACGATCCCCATTGTTAATCCCTTAACGGAAATTATTTGTAACTTTCGACAAGTAGAACAGTGAATGGAACAGGTAGACGGATGAAATCATTGTATATATTGCTTCTATATAGTCTAAGAAACATATATGCAAAGCATCCAAACAGCACAATTCGCCAATTTTTTGTTCTTCAAGTTTAAGTAAACTACGATCCCCATTGTTAATCCCTTAACGGAAATTATTTGTAACTTTCGACAAGTAGAACATTGAATGGAACAGGTAGACGGTTGAAATCTTTGTATCTATGGCTTCTATATAGTATAAGAAACATATATGCAAAGCATCCAAACAGTACCATTCGCCAATTTTTTGTTCTTCAAGTTTAAGTGAACTGCGAGCTCCATTGTTAATCCTTTAAAGGAAATTATTTGTAACTTTCGACAAGTAGAACAATGAATGGAACAGGTAGACTGTTGAAAACATTGTATATATTGCTTCTATATAGTCTAAGAAACATTTATGCAAAGCATCCAAACAGTACAATTCGCCAATTTTTTGTTCTTCAAGTTTAAGTAAACTACGATCCCCATTGTTAATCCCTTAACGGAAATTATTTGTAACTTTCGACAAGTAGAACAGTGAATGGAACAGGTAGACGGTTGAAATCTTTGTATATATTGCTTCTATATAGTATAAGAAACATATATGCAAAGCATCCACACAGTACAATTCGCCAATTTTTTGTCCTTCAAGTTTAAGTGAACAATGAGCCCCATTGTTAATCCTTTATCGGAAATTATTTGTAACTTTCGACAAGTAGAACAATGAATCGAACAGGTAGACGGATGAAATCTTTGTATATATTGCTTCTATATAGTCTAAGAAACATATATGCAAAGCATCCAAACAGTACCATTCGCCAATTTTTTGTTCATCAAGTTTAAGTGAACAATGAGCCCCAATGGTTAATCCTTTATCGGTAATTATTTGTAACTTTCGACAAGTAGAACAATGAATGGAACAGTTAGACGGTTGAAATCTTTGTATATATTGCTTCCATATAGTCTAAGAAACATGTACACAAAGCATCCAAACAGTACCATTAGCCAATTTTTTGGTCTTCAAGTTTAAGTGAACAATGAGCCCCAATGGTTAATCCTTTATCGGAAATTATTTGTAATTTTCGACAAGTAGAACAATGAATGGAACAGGTAGACGGTTGAAATCTTTGTATATATTGCTTCTATATAGTCTAAGAAACATATATGCAAAGCATCCAAACAGTACAATTCGCCAATTTTTTGTTCTTCAAGTTGAAGTGAACAACGAGCCCCATTGTTAATCCCTTAACGGAAATTATTTGTAACTTTCGACAAGTAGAACAATGATTGGAACACGTAGACGGTTGAAATCTTTGTATATATTGCTTCCATATAGTCTAAGAAACATGTACGCAAAGCATCCAAACAGTACCATTCGCCAATTTTTTGTCCTTCAAGTTTAAGTGAACAATGAGCCCCATTGTTAATCCTTTATCGGAAATTATTTGTAACTTTCGACAAGTAGAACAATGAATGGAACAGGTAGACGGTTGAAATCCTTGTATATATTGCTACCATATAGTCTAAGAAACATGTACGCAAAGCATCCAAACAGAACCATTCGCCAATTTTTTGTCCTTCAAGTTTAAGTGAACAATGAGCCCCATTGTTAATCCTTTATCGGAAATTATTTGTAACTTTCGACAAGTAGAACAATGAATGGAAAAGGTAGACGGTTGAAATCTTTGTATATATTGCTTCTATATAGTCTAAAAACATATATGCAAAGCATCCAAACAGTACCATTAGCCAATTTTTTGGTCTTCAAGTTTAAGTGAACAATGAGCCCCAATGGTTAATCCTTTATCGGAAATTATTTGTAATTTTCGACAAGTAGAACAATGAATGGAACAGGTAGACGGTTGAAATCTTTGTAAATATTGCTTCTATATAGTCTAAGAAACATATATGCAAAGCATCCAAACAGTACAATTCGCCAATTTTTTGTTCTTCAAGTTGAAGTGAACAACGAGCCCCATTGTTAATCCCTTAACGGAAATTATTTGTAAATTTCGACAAGTAGAACAATGATTGGAACACGTAGACGGTTGAAATCTTTGTATATATTGCTTCCATATAGTCTAAGAAACATGTACACAAAGCATCCAAACAGTACCATTAGCCAATTTTTTGGTCTTCAAGTTTAAGTGAACAATGAGCCCCAATGGTTAATCCTTTATCGGAAATTATTTGTAATTTTCGACAAGTAGAACAATGAATGGAACAGGTAGACGGTTGAAATCTTTGTATATATTGCTTCTATATAGTCTAAGAAACATATATGCAAAGCATCCAAACAGTACAATTCGCCAATTTTTTGTTCTTCAAGTTTAAGTGAACAACGAGCCCCATTGTTAATCCCTTAACGGAAATTATTTGTAACTTTCGACAAGTAGAACAATGATTGGAACACGTAGACGGTTGAAATCTTTGTATATATTGCTTCCATATAGTCTAAGAAACATGTACGCAAAGCATCCAAACAGTACCATTCGCCAATTTTTTGTTCTTCAAGTTTAAGTGAACAATGAGCCCCAATGGTTAATCCTTTATCGGAAATTATTTGTAACTTTCGGCAAGTAGAACAATGAATGGAACAAGTAGACTGTTGAAATCATTGTATATGTTGTTTCTATATAGTCTAAGAAACATATATGCAAAGCGTCCAAACAGTACAATTCGCCAATTATTTGATCTTCAAGTTTAAGTGAACTACTAGCCCCATTGTTAATACTTTAACGGAAATTATGTGTAAATTTCGACAAGTAGAACAATGATTGGAACACGTAGACGGTTGAAATCTTTGTATATATTGCTTCCATATAGTATAAGAAACATATATGCAAAGCATCCAAACAGCACAATTCGCCAATTTATTGATCTTCAAGTTTAAGCGAACAATGAGCCCCAATGGTTAATCCTTTATCGGAAATTATTTGTAACATTCGGCAAGTAGAACAATGAATGGAACAGGTAGACGGTTGAAATCTTTGTATATATTGCTTCTATATAGTCTAAGAAACATATATGCAAAGCATCCAAACAGTACAATTCGCCAATTTATTGTTCTTCAAGTTTAAGTGAACAACGAGCCCCATTGTTAATCCTTTAAAGGAAATTATGTGTAAATTTCGACAAGTAGAACAATGATTGGAACACGTAGACGGTTGAAATCTTTGTATATATTGCTTCCATATAGTCTAAGAAACATGTACACAAAGCATCCAAACAGTACCATTAGCCAATTTTTTGGTCTTCAAGTTTAAGTGAACAATGAGCCCCAATGGTTAATCCTTTATCGGAAATTATTTGTAATTTTCGACAAGTAGAACAATGAATGGAACAGGTAGACGGTTGAAATCTTTGTATATATTGCTTCTATATAGTCTAAGAAACATATATGCAAAGCATCCAAACAGTACAATTCGCCAATTTTTTGTTCTTCAAGTTGAAGTGAACAACGAGTCCCATTGTTAATCCCTTAACGGAAATTATTTGTAACTTTCGACAAGTAGAACAATGATTGGAACACGTAGACGGTTGAAATCTTTGTATATATTGCTTCCATATAGTCTAAGAAACATATATGCAAAGCATCCAAACAGTACAATTCGCCAATTTTTTGTTCTTCAAGTTGAAGTGAACAACGAGCCCCATTGTTAATCCCTTAACGGAAATTATTTGTAACTTTCGACAAGTAGAACAATGATTGGAACACGTAGACGGTTGAAATCTTTGTATATATTGCTTCCATATAGTCTAAGAAACATGTACGCAAAGCATCCAAACAGTACCATTCGCCAATTTTTTGTTCTTCAAGTTTAAGTGAACAATGAGCCCCAATGGTTAATCCTTTATCGGAAATTATTTGTAACTTTCGGCAAGTAGAACAATGAATGGAACAGGTAGACTGTTGAAATCATTGTATATGTTGTTTCTATGTAGTCTAAGAAACATATATGCAAAGCGTCCAAACAGTACAATTCGCCAATTATTTGATCTTCAAGTTTAAGTGAACTACTAGCCCCATTGTTAATACTTTAACGGAAATTATGTGTAAATTTCGACAAGTAGAACAATGATTGGAACACGTAGACGGTTGAAATCTTTGTATATATTGCTTCCATATAGTATAAGAAACATATATGCAAAGCATCCAAACAGCACAATTCGCCAATTTATTGATCTTCAAGTTTAAGCGAACAATGAGCCCCAATGGTTAATCCTTTATCGGAAATTATTTGTAACATTCGGCAAGTAGAACAATGAATGGAACAGGTAGACGGTTGAAATCTTTGTATATATTGCTTCTATATAGTCTAAGAAACATATATGCAAAGCATCCAAACAGTACAATTCGCCGATTTATTGTTCTTCAAGTTTAAGCGAACAACGAGCCCCATTGTTAATCCTTTAAAGGAAATTATGTGTAAATTTCGACAAGTAGAACAATGATTGGAACACGTAGACGGTTGAAATCTTTGTATATATTGCTTCCATATAGTCTAAGAAACATGTACACAAAGCATCCAAACAGTACCATTAGCCAATTTTTTGGTCTTCAAGTTTAAGTGAACAATGAGCCCCAATGGTTAATCCTTTATCGGAAATTATTTGTAATTTTCTACAAGTAGAACAATGAATGGAACAGGTAGACGGTTGAAATCTTTGTATATATTGCTTCTATATAGTCTAAGAAACATATATGCAAAGCATCCAAACAGTACAATTCGCCAATTTTTTGTTCTTCAAGTTGAAGTGAACAACGAGCCCCATTGTTAATCCCTTAACGGAAATTATTTGTAACTTTCGACAAGTAGAACAATGATTGGAACACGTAGACGGTTGAAATCTTTGTATATATTGCTTCCATATAGTCTAAGAAACATGTACGCAAAGCATCCAAACAGTACCATTCGCCAATTTTTTGTTCTTCAAGTTTAAGTGAACAATGAGCCCCAATGGTTAATCCTTTATCGGAAATTATTTGTAACTTTCGGCAAGTAGAACAATGAATGGAACAGGTAGACTGTTGAAATCATTGTATATGTTGTTTCTATGTAGTCTAAGAATCATATATGCAAAGCGTCCAAACAGTACAATTCGCCAATTATTTGATCTTCAAGTTTAAGTGAACTACTAGCCCCATTGTTAATACTTTAACGGAAATTATTTGTAACTTTCGGCAAGTAGAACAATGAATGGAACAGGTAGACGGTTGAAATCTTTGTATATATTGCTTCTATATAGTCTAAGAAACATATATGCAAAGCATCCAAACAGTACAATTCGCCAATTTATTGTTCTTCAAGTTTAAGTGAACAACGAGCCCCATTGTTAATCCTTTAAAGGAAATTATTTGTAAGTTTCGACAAGTAGAACAATGATTGGAACACGTAGATGGTTGAAATCTTTGTATATATTGCTTCCATATAGTCTAAGAAACATGTACGCAAAGCATCCAAACAGTACCATTCGCCAATTTTTTGGTCTTCAAGTTTAAGTGAACAATGAGCCCCAATGGTTAATCCATTATCGGAAATTATTTGTAATTTTCGACAAGTAGAACAATGAATGTAACAGGTAGATGGCTGAAATCTTTGTATATATTGCTTCTATATAGTCTAAGAAACATATATGCAAAGCATCCAAACAGTACAATTCGACAATTTTTTGTTCTTCAAGTTTAAGTGAACAATGAGCCCCAATGATTAATCCTTTATCGGTAATTATTTGTAACATTCTACAAGTAGAACAATGAATAGTACAGGTCAGACGGGTGAAGTCTTTCTATATATTGCTTCTAAATGGTCTAAGAAACATCTATGCAAAGCATCCAAACAGTACAATTCGCCAATTTTTTGTTCTTCAAGTTTAAGTAAACTACGATCCCCATTGTTAATCCCTTAACGGAAATTATTTGTAACTTTCGACAAGTAGAACAATGATTGGAACCCGTAGACGGTTGAAATCTTTGTATATATTGCTTCCATATAGTCTAAGAAACATGTACGCAAAGCATCCAAACAGTACCATTCGCCAATTTTTTGTTCTTCAAGTTTAAGTGAACAATGAGCCCCAATGGTTAATCCTTTATCGGAAATTATTTGTAACTTTCGGCAAGTAGAACAATGAATGGAACAGGTAGACGGTTGAAATCTTTGTATATATTGCTTCTATATAGTCTAAGAAACACATATGCAAAGCATCCAAACAGTACAATTCGCCAATTTATTGTTCTTCAAGTTTAAGTGAACAACGAGCCCCATTGTTAATCCTTTAAAGGAAATTATTTGAAAATTTCGACAAGTAGAACAATGATTGGACCACGTAGACGGTTGAAATCTTTGTATATATTGCTTCCATATAGTCTAAGAAACATATATGCAAAGCATCCAAACAGTACAATTCGCCAATTTTTTGTTCTTCAAGTTTAAGTGAATAATGAGCCCCATTGTTAATCCTTTAAAGGAAATTATTTGTAACTTTCGACAAGTAGAACAATGAATGGTACAGGTAGACGGTTGAAATCTTTGTATATATTGCTTCTATATAGTCTAAGAAACATATATGCAAAGCATCCAAACAGTACCATTCGCCAATTTTTTGTTCTTCAAGTTTAAGTGAACAATGAGCCCCATTGTTAATCCTTTATCGGAAATTATTTGTAACTTTCGACAAGTAGAACAATGAATGGAACAGGTAGACGGTTGAAATCTTTGTATATATTGCTTCTATATAGTCTAAGAAACATATATGCAAAGCATCCAAACAGCACAATTCGCCAATTTTTTGTTCTTCAAGTTTAAGTAAACTACGATCCCCATTGTTAATCCCTTAACGGAAATTATTTGTAACTTTCGACAAGTAGAACATTGAATGGAACAGGTAGACGGTTGAAATCTTTGTATCTATGGCTTCTATATAGTATAAGAAACATATATGCAAAGCATCCAAACAGTACCATTCGCCAATTTTTTGTTCTTCAAGTTTAAGTGAACTGCGAACTCCATTGTTAATCCTTTAAAGGAAATTATTTGTAACTTTCGACAAGTAGAACAATGAATGGAACAGGTAGACTGTTGAAAACATTGTATATATTGCTTCTATATAGTCTAAGAAACATTTATGCAAAGCATCCAAACAGTACAATTCGCCAATTTTTTGTTCTTCAAGTTTAAGTAAACTACGATCCCCATTGTTAATCCCTTAACGGAAATTATTTGTAACTTTCGACAAGTAGAACAGTGAATGGAACAGGTAGACGGTTGAAATCTTTGTATATATTGCTTCTATATAGTATAAGAAACATATATGCAAAGCATCCACACAGTACAATTCGCCAATTTTTTGTCCTTCAAGTTTAAGTGAACAATGAGCCCCATTGTTAATCCTTTATCGGAAATTATTTGTAACTTTCGACAAGTAGAACAATGAATCGAACAGGTAGACGGATGAAATCTTTGTATATATTGCTTCTATATAGTCTAAGAAACATATATGCAAAGCATCCAAACAGTACCATTCGCCAATTTTTTGTTCATTAAGTTTAAGTGAACAATGAGCCCCAATGGTTAATCCTTTATCGGTAATTATTTGTAACTTTCGACAAGTAGAACAATGAATGGAACAGGTAGACGGTTGAAATCTTTGTATATATTGCTTCCATATAGTCTAAGAAACATGTACACAAAGCATCCAAACAGTACCATTAGCCAATTTTTTGGTCTTCAAGTTTAAGTGAACAATGAGCCCCAATGGTTAATCCTTTATCGGAAATTATTTGTAATTTTCGACAAGTAGAACAATGAATGGAACAGGTAGACGGTTGAAATCTTTGTATATATTGCTTCTATATAGTCTAAGAAACATATATGCAAAGCATCCAAACAGTACAATTCGCCAATTTTTTGTTCTTCAAGTTGAAGTGAACAACGAGCCCCATTGTTAATCCCTTAACGGAAATTATTTGTAACTTTCGACAAGTAGAACAATGATTGGAACACGTAGACGGTTGAAATCTTTGTATATATTGCTTCCATATAGTCTAAGAAACATGAACGCAAAGCATCCAAACAGTACCATTCGCCAATTTTTTGTCCTTCAAGTTTAAGTGAACAATGAGCCCCATTGTTAATCCTTTATCGGAAATTATTTGTAACTTTCGACAAGTAGAACAATGAATGGAAAAGGTAGACGGTTGAAATCTTTGTATATATTGCTTCTATATAGTCTAAGAAACATATATGCAAATCATCCAAATAGTACAATTCGCCAATTTTTTGTTCTTCAAGTTTAAGTGAACAATGAGCCCCAATGGTTAATCCTTTATCGGTAATTATTTGTAACTTTCGACAAGTAGAACAATGAATGGAACAGGTAGACGGTTGAAATCTTTGTATATATTGCTTCTATATAATCTAAGAAACATATATGCAAAGCATCCAAACAGTACCATTCGCCAATTTTTTGTTCTTCAAGTTTAAGTGAACAACGAGCCCCATTGATAATCATGAAACGGAAATTATTTGTAACTTTCTACAAGTAGAACAATGAATAGAACAGGTAGACGGTTGAAATCTTTGTATATGTTGCTTCTATATGGTCTACGAAACCTATATGCAAAGCATCTAAACAGTAACAATCGCCAATTGTTTGATCTTCAAGTTTAAGTGAACAGCGAGCCCCATTGATAATCACGAAATGGAAATTATTTGTAACTTTCTACAAGTAGAACAATGAATAGTACAGGTAGACGGGTGAAATCTTTCTATATATTGCTTCTAAATAGTCTAAGAAACATATATGCAAAGCATCCAAACAGTACAATTCGCCAATTTCTTGTTCTTCAAGTTTAAGTGAACAATGAGCCCCATTGTTAATCCTTTAAAGGAAATTATTTGTAACTTTCGACAAGTAGAACAATGAGAGGAACAGGTAGACGGTTGAAATCTTTGTATATATTGCTTCTATATAGTCTAAGAAACATGTATGCAAAGCATCCAAACAGTACAATTCGCCAATTTTTTGTTCTTCAAGTTTAAGTGAACAATGAGCCCCAATGGTTAATCCTTTATCGGTAATTATTTGTAACTTTCGACAAGTAGAACAATGAATGGAACAGGTAGACGGTTGAAATCCTTGTATATATTGCGTCTATATAGTCTAAGAAACGTATATGCAAAGCATCCAAACAGTACAATTCGCCAATTTTTTGTTCTTCAAGTTTTAGTAAACTACGAACCCCATTGTTAATCCCTTATCGGAAATTATTTGTAACTTTCGACAAGTAGAACAATGAATGGAACTGGTAGACGGTTGAAATCTTTTTATATATTGCTTCTATATAGTCTAAGAAACATATATGCAAAGCATCCGAACAGTACCTGTCGCCAATTTTTTGTCCTTCAAGTTTAAGTGAACAACGAGGCCCATTGATAATCATGAAACGGAAATTATTTGTAACTTTCGACAAGATGAACAATGAATAGAACAGGTAGACGGTTGAAATCTTTGTATATGTTGCTTCTATATAGTCTAAGAAACCTATATGCGAAGCATCTAAACAGTAACATTCGCCAATTTTTTGATCTTCAAGGTTAAGTGAACAGCGAGCCCCATTGATAATCATGAAATGGAAATTATTTGTAACTTTCTACAAGTAGAACAATGAATAGTACAGGTAGACAGGTGAAATTTTTCTATATATTGCTTCTAAATAGTCTAAGAAACACATATGCAAAGCATCCAAACAGCACAATTCGCCAATTTTTTGTTCTACAAGTTTAAGTAAACTACGATCCCCATTGTTAATCCCTTAACGAAAATTAATTGTAACTTTCGACAAGTAGAACAATGAATGGAACAGGTAGACGGATGAAATCATTGTATATATTGCTTCTATATAGTCTAAGAAACATATATGCAAAGCATCCAAACAGCACAATTCGCCAATTTTTTGTTCTTCAAGTTTAAGTAAACTACGATCCCCATTGTTAATCCCTTAACGGAAATTATTTGTAACTTTCGACAAGTAGAACATTGAATGGAACAGGTAGACGGTTGAAATCTTTGTATCTATGGCTTCTATATAGTATAAGAAACATATATGCAAAGCATCCAAACAGTACCATTCGCCAATTTTTTGTTCTTCAAGTTTAAGTGAACTGCGAGCTCCATTGTTAATCCTTTAAAGGAAATTATTTGTAACTTTCGACAAGTAGAACAATGAATGGAACAGGTAGACTGTTGAAAACATTGTATATATTGCTTCTATATAGTCTAAGAAACATTTATGCAAAGCATCCAAACAGTACAATTCGCCAATTTTTTGTTCTTCAAGTTTAAGTAAACTACGATCCCCATTGTTAATCCCTTAACGGAAATTATTTGTAACTTTCGACAAGTAGAACAGTGAATGGAACAGGTAGACGGTTGAAATCTTTGTATATATTGCTTCTATATAGTATAAGAAACATATATGCAAAGCATCCACACAGTACAATTCGCCAATTTTTTGTCCTTCAAGTTTAAGTGAACAATGAGCCCCATTGTTAATCCTTTATCGGAAATTATTTGTAACTTTCGACAAGTAGAACAATGAATCGAACAGGTAGACGGATGAAATCTTTGTATATATTACTTCTATATAGTCTAAGAAACATATATGCAAAGCATCCAAACAGTACCATTCGCCAATTTTTTGTTCATCAAGTTTAAGTGAACAATGAGCCCCAATGGTTAATCCTTTATCGGTAATTATTTGTAACTTTCGACAAGTAGAACAATGAATGGAACAGGTAGACGGTTGAAATCTTTGTATATATTGCTTCCATATAGTCTAAGAAACATGTACACAAAGCATCCAAACAGTACCATTAGCCAATTTTTTGGTCTTCAAGTTTAAGTGAACAATGAGCCCCAATGGTTAATCCTTTATCGGAAATTATTTGTAATTTTCGACAAGTAGAACAATGAATGGAACAGGTAGACGGTTGAAATCTTTGTATATATTGCTTCTATATAGTCTAAGAAACATATATGCAAAGCATCCAAACAGTACAATTCGCCAATTTTTTGTTCTTCAAGTTGAAGTGAACAACGAGCCCCATTGTTAATCCCTTAACGGAAATTATTTGTAACTTTCGACAAGTAGAACAATGATTGGAACACGTAGACGGTTGAAATCTTTGTATATATTGCTTCCATATAGTCTAAGAAACATGTACGCAAAGCATCCAAACAGTACCATTCGCCAATTTTTTGTCCTTCAAGTTTAAGTGAACAATGAGCCCCATTGTTAATCCTTTATCGGAAATTATTTGTAACTTTCGACAAGTAGAACAATGAATCGAACAGGTAGACGGATGAAATCTTTGTATATATTGCTTCTATATAGTCTAAGAAACATATATGCAAAGCATCCAAACAGTACCATTCGCCAATTTTTTGTTCATCAAGTTTAAGTGAACAATGAGCCCCAATGGTTAATCCTTTATCGGTAATTATTTGTAATTTTCGACAAGTAGAACAATGAATGGAACAGGTAGACGGTTGAAATCCTTGTACATATTGCTACCATATAGTCTAAGAAACATGTACGCAAAGCATCCAAACAGTACCATTCGCCAATTTTTTGTCCTTCAAGTTTAAGTGAACAATGAGCCCCATTGTTAATCCTTTATCGGAAATTATTTGTAACTTTCGACAAGTAGAACAATGAATGGAAAAGGTAGACGGTTGAAATCTTTGTATATATTGCTTCTATATAGTCTAAAAACATATATGCAAAGCATCCAAACAGTACCATTAGCCAATTTTTTGGTCTTCAAGTTTAAGTGAACAATGAGCCCCAATGGTTAATCCTTTATCGGAAATTATTTGTAATTTTCGACAAGTAGAACAATGAATGGAACAGGTAGACGGTTGAAATCTTTGTAAATATTGCTTCTATATAGTCTAAGAAACATATATGCAAAGCATCCAAACAGTACAATTCGCCAATTTTTTGTTCTTCAAGTTGAAGTGAACAACGAGCCCCATTGTTAATCCCTTAACGGAAATTATTTGTAAATTTCGACAAGTAGAACAATGATTGGAACACGTAGACGGTTGAAATCTTTGTATATATTGCTTCCATATAGTCTAAGAAACATGTACACAAAGCATCCAAACAGTACCATAAGCCAATTTTTTGGTCTTCAAGTTTAAGTGAACAATGAGCCCCAATGGTTAATCCTTTATCGGAAATTATTTGTAACTTTCGACAAGTAGAACAATGAATGGAACAGGTAGACGGTTGAAATCTTTGTATATATTGCTTCTATATAGTCTAAGAAACATATCTGCAAAGCATCCAAACAGTACAATTCGCCAATTTTTTGTTCTTCAAGTTTAAGTGAACAACGAGCCCCATTGTTAATCCCTTAACGGAAATTATTTGTAACTTTCGACAAGTAGAACAATGATTGGAACACGTAGACGGTTGAAATCTTTGTATATATTGCTTCCATATAGTCTAAGAAACATGTACGCAAAGCATCCAAACAGTACCATTCGCCAATTTTTTGTTCTTCAAGTTTAAGTGAACAATGAGCCCCAATGGTTAATCCTTTATCGGAAATTATTTGTAACTTTCGGCAAGTAGAACAATGAATGGAACAAGTAGACTGTTGAAATCATTGTATATGTTGTTTCTATGTAGTCCAAGAAACATATATGCAAAGCGTCCAAACAGTACAATTCGCCAATTATTTGATCTTCAAGTTTAAGTGAACTACTAGCCCCATTGTTAATACTTTAACGGAAATTATGTGTAAATTTCGACAAGTAGAACAATGATTGGAACACGTAGACGGTTGAAATCTTTGTATATATTGCTTCCATATAGTATAAGAAACATATATGCAAAGCATCCAAACAGCACAATTCGCCAATTTATTGATCTTCAAGTTTAAGCGAACAATGAGCCCCAATGGTTAATCCTTTATCGGAAATTATTTGTAACATTCGGCAAGTAGAACAATGAATGGAACAGGTAGACGGTTGAAATCTTTGTATATATTGCTTCTATATAGTCTAAGAAACATATATGCAAAGCATCCAAACAGTACAATTCGCCGATTTATTGTTCTTCAAGTTTAAGTGAACAACGAGCCCCATTGTTAATCCTTTAAAGGAAATTATGTGTAAATTTCGACAAGTAGAACAATGATTGGAACACGTAGACGGTTGAAATCTTTGTATATATTGCTTCCATATAGTCTAAGAAACATGTACACAAAGCATCCAAACAGTACCATTAGCCAATTTTTTGGTCTTCAAGTTTAAGTGAACAATGAGCCCCAATGGTTAATCCTTTATCGGAAATTATTTGTAATTTTCGACAAGTAGAACAATGAATGGAACAGGTAGACGGTTGAAATCTTTGTATATATTGCTTCTATATAGTCTAAGAAACATATATGCAAAGCATCCAAACAGTACAATTCGCCAATTTTTTGTTCTTCAAGTTGAAGTGAACAACGAGTCCCATTGTTAATCCCTTAACGGAAATTATTTGTAACTTTCGACAAGTAGAACAATGATTGGAACACGTAGACGGTTGAAATCTTTGTATATATTGCTTCCATATAGTCTAAGAAACATGTACGCAAAGCATCCAAACAGTACCATTCGCCAATTTTTTGTTCTTCAAGTTTAAGTGAACAATGAGCCCCAATGGTTAATCCTTTATCGGAAATTATTTGTAACTTTCGGCAAGTAGAACAATGAATGGAACAGGTAGACTGTTGAAATCATTGTATATGTTGTTTCTATGTAGTCTAAGAAACATATATGCAAAGCGTCCAAACAGTACAATTCGCCAATTATTTGATCTTCAAGTTTAAGTGAACTACTAGCCCCATTGTTAATACTTTAACGGAAATTATTTGTAACTTTCGGCAAGTAGAACAATGAATGGAACAGGTAGACGGTTGAAATCTTTGTATATATTGCTTCTATATAGTCTAAGAAACATATATGCAAAGCATCCAAACAGTACAATTCGCCAATTTATTGTTCTTCAAGTTTAAGTGAACAACGAGCCCCATTGTTAATCCTTTAAAGGAAATTATTTGTAAATTTCGACATGTAGAACAATGATTGGAACACGTAGACGGTTGAAATCTTTGTATATATTGCTTCCATATAGTCTAAGGAACATGTACGCAAAGCATCCAAACAGTACCATTCGCCAATTTTTTGTTCTTCAAGTTTAAGTGAACAATGAGCCCCAATGGTTAATCCTTTATCGGAAATTATTTGTAACTTTCGGCAAGTAGAACAATGAATGGAACAGGTAGACGGTTGAAATCAATGTATATATTGCTTCTATATAGTCTAAGAAACATATATGCAAAGCATCCAAACAGTACAATTCGCCAATTTATTGTTCTTCAAGTTTAAGTGAACAACGAGCCCCATTGTTAATACTTTAAAGGAAATTATTTGTAAATTTCGACAAGTAGAACAATGATTGGAACACGTAGATGGTTGAAATCTTTGTATATATTGCTTCCATATAGTCTAAGAAACATGTACGCAAAGCATCCAAACAGTACCATTCGCCAATTTTTGGTCTTCAAGTTTAAGTGAACAATGAGCCCCAATGGTTAATCCATTATCGGAAATTATTTGTAATTTTCGACAAGTAGAACAATGAATCGAACAGGTAGACGGTTGAAATATTTGTATATATTGCTTCTATATAGTATAAGAAACATATATGCAAAGCATCCAAACAGTACAATTCGCCAATTTTTTGTTCGTCAAGTTTAAGTGAACAATGTGCCCGAATGGTTAATCCGTTAACGGAAATTATTTGTAACTTTCGACAAGTAGAACAATGAATGTAACAGGTAGATGGCTGAAATCTTTGTATATATTGCTTCTATATAGTCTAAGAAACATATATGCAAAGCATCCAAACAGTAAAATTCGCCAATTTTTTGTTCTTCAAGTTTAAGTGAACAATGAGCCCCAATGATTAATCCTTTATCGGTAATTATTTGTAACTTTCTACAAGTAGAACAATGAATAGTACAGGTAGACGGGTGAAGTCTTTCTATATATTGCTTCTAAATGGTCTAAGAAACATCTATGCAAAGCATCCAAACAGTACAATTCGCCAATTTTTTGTTTTTCAAGTTTAAGTAAACTACGATCCCCATTGTTAATCCCTTAACGGAAATTATTTGTAACTTTCGACAAGTAGAACAATGATTGGAACCCGTAGACGGTTGAAATCTTTGTATATATTGCTTCCATATAGTCTAAGAAACATGTACGCAAAGCATCCAAACAGTACCATTCGCCAATTTTTTGTTCTTCAAGTTTAAGTGAACAATGAGCCCCAATGGTTAATCCTTTATCGGAAATTATTTGTAACTTTCGGCAAGTAGAACAATGAATGGAACAGGTAGACGGTTGAAATCTTTGTATATATTGCTTCTATATAGTCTAAGAAACACATATGCAAAGCATCCAAACAGTACAATTCGCCAATTTATTGTTCTTCAAGTTTAAGTGAACAACGAGCCCCATTGTTAATCCTTTAAAGGAAATTATTTGAAAATTTCGACAAGTAGAACAATGATTGGACCACGTAGACGGTTGAAATCTTTGTATATATTGCTTCCATATAGTCTAAGAAACATATATGCAAAGCATCCAAACAGTACAATTCGCCAATTTTTTGTTCTTCAAGTTTAAGTGAACAATGAGCCCCATTGTTAATCCTTTAAAGGAAATTATTTGTAACTTTCGACAAGTAGAACAATGAATGGAACAGGTAGACGGTTGAAATCTTTGTATATATTGCTTCTATATAGTCTAAGAAACATATATGCAAAGCATCCAAAGAGTACCATTCGCCAATTTTTTGTTCTTCAAGTTTAAGTGAACAATGAGCCCCATTGTTAATCCTTTATCGGAAATTATTTGTAACTTTCGACAAGTAGAACAATGAATGGAACATGTAGACGGTTGAAATCTTTGTATATATTGCTTCTATATAGTCTAAGAAACATCTACGCAAAGCATCCAAACAGTACCATTCGCCAATTTTTTGTTCTTCAAGTTTAAGTGAACAATGAGCCCCATTGTACTCCTTTAAGGGAAATTATTTGTTACTTTCGACAAGTAGAACAATGAATAGAACAGGTAGACGGTTGAAATCTTTATATATATTGCTTCTATATAGTCTAAGAAACATATATGCAAAGCATCCAAACAGTACAATTCGCCAATTTTTTGTTCTTCAAGTTTAAGTAAACTACGATCCCCATTGTTAATCCCTTAACGGAAATTATTTGTAACTTTCGACAAGTAGAACAATGAATGGAACAGGTAGACGGTTGAAATCATTGTATATATTGCTTCGATATAGTCTAAGAAACATATATGCAAAGCATCCAAACAGTACAATTCGCCAATTTTTTGTTCGTCAAGTTTAAGTGAACAATGTGCCCGAATGGTTAATCCGTTAACGGAAATTATTTGTAACTTTCGACAAGTAGAACAATGAATGTAACAGGTAGATGGCTGAAATCTTTGTATATATTGCTTCTATATAGTCTAAGAAACATATATGCAAAGCATCCAAACAGTAAAATTCGCCAATTTTTTGTTCTTCAAGTTTAAGTGAACAATGAGCCCCAATGATTAATCCTTTATCGGTAATTATTTGTAACTTTCTACAAGTAGAACAATGAATAGTACAGGTAGACGGGTGAAGTCTTTCTATATATTGCTTCTAAATGGTCTAAGAAACATCTATGCAAAGCATCCAAACAGTACAATTCGCCAATTTTTTGTTTTTCAAGTTTAAGTAAACTACGATCCCCATTGTTAATCCCTTAACGGAAATTATTTGTAACTTTCGACAAGTAGAACAATGATTGGAACCCGTAGACGGTTGAAATCTTTGTATATATTGCTACCATATAGTCTAAGAAACATGTACGCAAAGCATCCAAACAGTACCATTCGCCAATTTTTTGTTCTTCAAGTTTAAGTGAACAATGAGCCCCAATGGTTAATCCTTTATCGGAAATTATTTGTAACTTTCGGCAAGTAGAACAATGAATGGAACAGGTAGACGGTTGAAATCTTTGTATATATTGCTTCTATATAGTCTAAGAAACACATATGCAAAGCATCCAAACAGTACAATTCGCCAATTTATTGTTCTTCAAGTTTAAGTGAACAACGAGCCCCATTGTTAATCCTTTAAAGGAAATTATTTGAAAATTTCGACAAGTAGAACAATGATTGGACCACGTAGACGGTTGAAATCTTTGTATATATTGCTTCCATATAGTCTAAGAAACATATATGCAAAGCATCCAAACAGTACAATTCGCCAATTTTTTGTTCTTCAAGTTTAAGTGAACAATGAGCCCCATTGTTAATCCTTTAAAGGAAATTATTTGTAACTTTCGACAAGTAGAACAATGAATGGAACAGGTAGACGGTTGAAATCTTTGTATATATTGCTTCTATATAGTCTAAGAAACATATATGCAAAGCATCCAAAGAGTACCATTCGCCAATTTTTTGTTCTTCAAGTTTAAGTGAACAATGAGCCCCATTGTTAATCCTTTATCGGAAATTATTTGTAACTTTCGACAAGTAGAACAATGAATGGAACAGGTAGACGGTTGAAATCTTTGTATATATTGCTTCTATATAGTCTAAGAAACATCTACGCAAAGCATCCAAACAGTACCATTCGCCAATTTTTTGTTCTTCAAGTTTAAGTGAACAATGAGCCCCATTGTACTCCTTTAAGGGAAATTATTTGTTACTTTCGACAAGTAGAACAATGAATAGAACAGGTAGACGGTTGAAATCTTTATATATATTGCTTCTATATAGTCTAAGAAACATATATGCAAAGCATCCAAACAGTACAATTCGCCAATTTTTTGTTCTTCAAGTTTAAGTAAACTACGATCCCCATTGTTAATCCCTTAACGGAAATTATTTGTAACTTTCGACAAGTAGAACAATGAATGGAACAGGTAGACGGTTGAAATCATTGTATATATTGCTTCGATATAGTCTAAGAAACATATATGCAAAGCATCCAAACAGTACAATTCGCCAATTTTTTGTTCTTCAAGTTTAAGTAAACTACGATCCCCATTGTTAATCCCTTAACGGAAATTATTTGTAACTTTCGACAAGTAGAACCATGAATGGAACAGGTAGACGGTTGAAATCATTGTATATATTGCTTCTATATAGTCTAAGAAACATATATGCAAAGCATCCAAACAGTACAATTCGACAATTTTTTGTTCTTCAAGTTTAAGTGAACTACGAGCCCCATTGTTAATCCTTTAAAGGAAATTATTTGTAAATTTCGGCAAGTAGAACAATGAATGGAATAGGTAGACGGTTGAAATCATTGTATATATTGCTTCTATATAGTCTAAGAAACATATATGCAAAGCATCCAAACAGTACAATTCGCCAATTTTTTGTTCTTCAAATTTAAGTAAACTACGATCCCCATTGTTAATCCCTTAACGGAAATTATTTGTAATATTCGACAAGTAGAACAATGAATGGAACAGGTAGACGGTTGAAATCATTGTATATATTGCTTCTATATAGTCTAAGAAACATATATGCAAAGCATCCAAACAGTACAATTCGCCAATTTTTTGTTCTTCAAGTTTAAGTGAGCAATGAGCCCCATTGTTAATCCTTTAAAGGAAATTATTTGTAACATTCGACAAGTAGAACAATGAATGGAACTGGTAGACGGTTGAAATATTTGTATATATTGCTTCCGTATAGTCTAAGAAACATATATGCAAAGCATCCAAACAGTACCATTCGCCAAATTTTGTTCTTCAAGGTTAAGTGAACAATGAGCCCCATTGTTAATCCTTTATCGGAAATTATTTGTAACTTTCGACAAGTAGAACAATGAATGGAACAGGTAGACGGTTGAAATCTTTGTATATATTGCTTCTATATAGTGTAAGAAACATATATGCAAAGCATCCAAACAGTACAATTCGCCAATTTATTGTTCTTCAAGTTTAAGTGAACAACGAGCCCCATTGTTAATCCTTTAAAGGAAATTATTTGTAAATTTCGACAAGTAGAACAATGATTGGAACACGTAGACGGTTGAAATCTTTGTATATATTGCTTCCATATAGTCTAAGAAACATGTACACAAAGCATCCAAACAGTACCATTCGCCAATGTTTTGTTCTTCAAGTTTAAGTGAACAATGAGCCCCAATGGTTAATCCTTTATCGGAAATTATTTGTAATTTTCGACAAGTAGAACAATGATTGGAACACGCAGACGGTTGAAATCTTTTTATGTATTGCTTCCATATAGTCTAAGAAACATATATGCAAAGCATCCAAACAGTACAATTCGCCAATTTATTGTTCTTCAAGTTTAAGTGAACAACGAGCCCCATTGTTAATCCTTTAAAGGAAATTATTTGTAAATTTCCACAAGTAGAACAATGATTGGAACACGTAGACGGTTGAAATTTTTGTATATATTGCTTCCATATAGTCTAAGAAACATGTACGCAAAGCATCCAAACAGTACCATTCGCCAATTTATTGTTCTTCAAGTTTAAGTGAACAGCGAGCCCCATTGATAATCATGAAATGGAAATTATTTGTGACTTTCTACAAGTCGAACAATGAATAGTACAGGTAGACGGGTGAAATCTTTCTATAGATTGCTTCTAAATAGTCTAAGAAACATATATGCAAATCATCGAAACAGTACCATTCGCAATTTTTTTGTTCTTCAAGTTTAAGTGAACTACGAGCCCCATTGTTAATCCTTTAAAGGAAATTATTTGTAACTTTCGACAAGTAGAACAATGAATGGAACTTGTAGAGTGTTGAAATCTTTGTATATATTGCTTCTATATAGTCTAAGAAACATATATGCAAAGCATCCAAACAGTACCAGTCGCCAATTTTTTGTTCTTCAAGTTTAAGTGAACAACGAGCCCCATTGATAATCATGAAACGGAAATCATTTGTAACTTTCTACAAGTAGAACAATGAATAGAACAGGTAGACGGTTGAAATCTTTGTATATGTTGCTTCTATATAGTCTAAGAAACCTATATGAAAAGCATCTAAACAGTAACAATCGCCAATTTTCAGATCTTCAAGTTTAAGTGAACAGCGAGCCCCATTGATAATCTTGAAACGGAAATTATTTGTAACTTTCTACAAGTAGAACAATGAATAGAACAGGTAGACGGTTGAAATCTTTGTATATGATGCTTCTATATAGTCTAAGAAACCTATATGCAAAGCATCTAAACAGTAACAATCGCCAATTTTTTGATCTTCAAGTTCAAGTGAACAGCGAGCCCCATTGATAATCATGAAACGGAGATTATTTGTAACTTTCTACAAGTAGAATAATGAATAGAACAGGTAGACGGTTGAAATCTTTGTATATATTGCTTCTATATAGTCTAAGAATCATATATGCAAAGCATCCAAACAGTACAATTCGCCAATTTTTTGTTCTTCAAATTTAAGTAAACTACGATCCCCATTGTTAATCCCTTAACGGAAATTATTTGTAATATTCGACAAGTAGAACAATGAATGGAACAGGTAGACGGTTGAAATCATTGTATATATTGCTTCTATATAGTCTAAGAAACATATATGCAAAGCATCCAAACAGTACAATTCGCCAATTTTTTGTTCTTCAAGTTTAAGTGAACAATGAGCCCCATTGTTAATCCTTTAAAGGAAATTATTTGTAACATTCGACAAGTAGAACAATGAATGGAACTGGTAGACGGTTGAAATATTTGTATATATTGCTTCCGTATAGTCTAAGAAACATATATGCAAAGCATCCAAACAGTACCATTCGCCAAATTTTGTTCTTCAAGGTTAAGTGAACAATGAGCCCCATTGTTAATCCTTTATCGGAAATTATTTGTAACTTTCGACAAGTAGAACAATGAATGGAACAGGTAGACGGTTGAAATCTTTGTATATATTGCTTCTATATAGTGTAAGAAACATATATGCAAAGCATCCAAACAGTACAATTCGCCAATTTATTGTTCTTCAAGTTTAAGTGAACAACGAGCCCCATTGTTAATCCTTTAAAGGAAATTATTTGTAAATTTCGACAAGTAGAACAATGATTGGAACACGTAGACGGTTGAAATCTTTGTATATATTGCTTCCATATAGTCTAAGAAACATGTACACAAAGCATCCAAACAGTACCATTCGCCAATGTTTTGTTCTTCAAGTTTAAGTGAACAATGAGCCCCAATGGTTAATCCTTTATCGGAAATTATTTGTAATTTTCGACAAGTAGAACAATGATTGGAACACGCAGACGGTTGAAATCTTTTTATGTATTGCTTCCATATAGTCTAAGAAACATATATGCAAAGCATCCAAACAGTACAATTCGCCAATTTATTGTTCTTCAAGTTTAAGTGAACAACGAGCCCCATTGTTAATCCTTTAAAGGAAATTATTTGTAAATTTCCACAAGTAGAACAATGATTGGAACACGTAGACGGTTGAAATTTTTGTATATATTGCTTCCATATAGTCTAAGAAACATGTACGCAAAGCATCCAAACAGTACCATTCGCCAATTTATTGTTCTTCAAGTTTAAGTGAACAGCGAGCCCCACTGATAATCATGAAATGGAAATTATTTGTGACTTTCTACAAGTCGAACAATGAATAGTACAGGTAGACGGGTGAAATCTTTCTATAGATTGCTTCTAAATAGTCTAAGAAACATATATGCAAATCATCCAAACAGTACCATTCGCAATTTTTTTGTTCTTCAAGTTTAAGTGAACTACGAGCCCCATTGTTAATCCTTTAAAGGAAATTATTTGTAACTTTCGACAAGTAGAACAATGAATGGAACTTGTAGAGTGTTGAAATCTTTGTATATATTGCTTCTATATAGTCTAAGAAACATATATGCAAAGCATCCAAACAGTACCAGTCGCCAATTTTTTGTTCTTCAAGTTTAAGTGAACAACGAGCCCCATTGATAATCATGAAACGGAAATCATTTGTAACTTTCTACAAGTAGAACAATGAATAGAACAGGTAGACGGTTGAAATCTTTGTATATGTTGCTTCTATATAGTCTAAGAAACCTATATGAAAAGCATCTAAACAGTAACAATCGCCAATTTTCAGATCTTCAAGTTTAAGTGAACAGCGAGCCCCATTGATAATCTTGAAACGGAAATTATTTGTAACTTTCTACAAGTAGAACAATGAATAGAACAGGTAGACGGTTGAAATCTTTGTATATGATGCTTCTATATAGTCTAAGAAACCTATATGCAAAGCATCTAAACAGTAACAATCGCCAATTTTTTGATCTTCAAGTTCAAGTGAACAGCGAGCCCCATTGATAATCATGAAACGGAGATTATTTGTAACTTTCTACAAGTAGAATAATGAATAGAACAGGTAGACGGTTGAAATCTTTGTATATATTGCTTCCATATAGTCTAAGAAACATGTACGCAAAGCATCCAAACAGTACCATTCGCAATTTTTTTGTTCTTCAAGTTTAAGTGAACTACGAGCCCCATTGTTAATCCTTTAAAGGAAATTATTTGTAACTTTCGACAAGTAGAACAATGAATGGAACTTGTAGAGTGTTGAAATCTTTGTATATATTGCTTCTATATAGTCTAAGAAACATATATGCAAAGCATCCAAACAGTACCAGTCGCCAATTTTTTGTTCTTCAAGTTTAAGTGAACAACGAGCCCCATTGATAATCATGAAACGGAGATTATTTGTAACTTTCTACAAGTAGAACAATGAATAGAACAGGTAGACGGTTGAAATCTTTGTATATGTTGCTTCTATATAGTCTAAGAAACCTATATGAAAAGTGTTGGAGTACAACGATCAAATGCTCAACGGCCGCTGAGCAAACGATAACGGCGACTTTCAAAACATTGTTTGACACCAAAGCAGAGCCGTCTTCGTGCTGTAAAACCGTTTCAAGTTCAGTTCCAAAGTCAAAGCCGCAGAGAGCAGATTAAACGTTATTTTTCACTATTTCTTATTCTTTTCTTTATATTTCTAAGCAGCTTAATATAATTGTATCTAAATTAATAAAACCATTTTAAACAAAATTCCATCAGGTAATGGGCCCAGATCACAATAAAACAATAAAGTGAATATAAAACAAAGGACTTTAAATAAATTTTTTTAAATATACAATTAAATCGAAATAGCAAACGGTGGAAGTACGCATTTTGTTATTCAAAAATTGAACAATGAAAATTATTCAGTGTGGAGTTACAAATTGGAAATGCTCCTAATTAAAGAAAAATTGTGGAGTGTAATAAACGACAGAAAACCTGATCCAATGAATTCATCATGGACGCAGATGGATAGCGAGGCACGTGCTACCATTGGATTATTGGTAGAAGATAATCAATTACAGCACATAAGAAACGCTAAATCTGCACGTGAAGCATGGGATTGTTTGAAAGGATATCACCAAAAGGCAACTTTAACCAGTAAGGTACTTTTATTAAAACGGTTATGTAGAACAGTGCTAAAAGAAGATGGTGATATGGCAGAACACATCACAAAAATTGCAAATTATTTCGAAGAACTCACAGCTCTCGGACAAGAATTGCCAGATAATCTCAAAGCAGCAATGTTGCTCGGAAGTCTTCCAGAATCGTACGAAACGCTTGTAACGGCTTTGGAAAGTAGACCCGAAAGCGATTTGACGTTAAATCTCGTCAAAGGGAAATTAATAGACGAATACAAAAGGCGTAAAGGGGCAAAAGATACGAGGCAACATATTTCAGAATGCGAAGCGGCTATGAAAACGGAACTCAAACATACAGCTGGCGCACTGCCTGGAAAAACATGTTTCTTCTGCAAAGAAGCCGGTCATTTCAAGAGTGACTGTTCAAAGTACAAATCATGGAAGTTGAAAAGAGAAAAGGCTAATGCAGTTATAGAAGACAAATCGTCGTCTTCTAACGATTTCTGTTTTCATGCGATAGCCACAAAAGGAACTTCGAAAGAAGCATGTTTTGTTATTAAAGAAAAGAAACATAATTTATGGATTGTCGACTCGGGTGCAACAAGCCACATGGCAACGTCGAGGATTTTTTTCGACAATTTTAATCCCGAAAGAAAAGGCCAAGTAGGTCTCGCAGACGAAGGGAAGACGGCTGAGGTGCAAGGGATTGGCTCAGGAGTGCTAAACTGTGGGATAGGCCCGCGAGAGGTCGCCCAAATTAAATTGAACAATGTACTTTACGTTCCTACGTTCAGATCGAATTTACTGTCGGTAAAGAGGTTAGTGAGTGATGGCTATAAACTAATTTTCGAAAAAGACAACTGCACAATTTCAAAGAACGGAGAATTAAAGGCAATAGCGAAATTATCCTTGGAACTGTTCGAACTGACCACAATTGAAAAAGCCTGCACAGTAAGTAATACTATATATTTAAATCATACTGAAAATTGTCAGCATGCATGGCATAGACGTTTTGGACAGCGAGACCCTACCGCAGTCAAAGATTTAGTTGAAAAGAATTTAGCGACAGGAATTAAAATAAAAGATTTTGGACAACGAGTAACTTGCGAATGCTGCGTAATAGGTAAGATGGCACGTGTACCTTTCCCAAAAGGATCAGAAAACAGAAGCAATGCAATTCTCGATCTAATTCATACGGATGTTTGTGGGCCAATGCAAACAATCACGCCAGGTAATAAAAGATATATTTTAACAATCATTGATGATTTTTCACGATACACAAGGATTTATCTTATGAGTCACAAAAGCAAAGCAGCGTCACATATTAAAGAATTCGTAGAGATGATGAAAACACAATATTCCAAGAAACCAAAGAAGATAAGATCCGATCGAGGAAGGGAATATATAAATGAAAATTTGCAAAATTATCTGAAACAGGAAGGGATTCAGGTCCAGTATACAGCGCCTTACTCTCCACAGCAGAACGGAATTGCGGAGCGGAAGAACAGATCCCTACTCGAGATGGCAAGATGTATGTTACTTGATGCACATATGGAAAAAAGGTATTGGGGGGAAGCAGTTAATACTGCAAACTATTTACAAAACAGGTTACCTTCAAGAGCAATTCGAAAAACCCCTTACGAATTATGGCACTCAAGAAAGCCAGACGTCAGAAATCTACATACTTTTGGATGCGACGCGTATGTCTACGTTCATAAAGAACAAAGAAAAAAATTAGACGATAAAGCCGAAAAATTCAGTTTTGTTGGGTATTCAGAGGAGTCAAAGGCTTTTCGGTTGTTGGATACTAAAACAAATAAAATAAAGATTAGCCGCGATGTAGTTTTCTGCGAAAAATTTAATGAAAACAAGCCAATTAATGGAATCGTAATTCCAGTTACTAGAAACCAAAATGCAGAAAATCAAGACACCGCCGAATACGATGGGTCTGAGGGAGAATCAACCATAACTGAAGACAGTTCCATCTATGAAACGGACCATGCGGATAGCGACTTTGCTCAAGATTCTAGACATGAAGAAATGAGGCCAGAACAATACAGGCGATCAGAGAGATCGAATAGAGGGGTTCCACCCGATAGATACGCTGCATCTCTGCATATGGCTGTGGATGAAAATAATGAACCCAGAAGTGCAAAGGAATCATTATCAGGACCCAATAAGGATGAGTGGAAAAAGGCTATGGACGAAGAGATGAAATCTTTAAGGGAAAATGGTACATGGGATCTTGTACCCAAACCGAAAGATAGAGATGTTGTTACCTGTGAGTGGGTTTTTAAATTAAAGAAAAATGAAGGAAACGTTAATAAGTTTAAGGCCAGGCTTGTCGCTCGAGGTTTTTCACAGAAATTTGGAACAGACTACGATGAAGTTTTTGCACCTGTAGTGCGACAAACCACATTCAGGACTTTCTTGACGCTAGCCGGACAGAAACGCATGCAGGTAAAACATTTTGATGTGAAAACGGCTTTTCTAAATGGAATACTCACAGAAACCATTTTTATGAGACAGCTAGAAACATATATCGTGCGCGGTAAAGAAGACTATGTGTGTAGTTTGAAAAGAGGCATCTATGGCTTAAAACAAGCTGCAAAAGTATGGAATGACCAATTAACCGATTTATTAAAGCAGTATGGTTTCAGACAGAGTCAAGTGGACCAATGTTTAAATATAAAGGGCGAAGAGAATGAGGAACAAGTTTATCTCATTGTATATGTCGGTGACATTTTAATCGCTGCTAAAGAAATGGACAAGATCGATGAAGCGGCTGTTTTTCTAAAAAGGCATTTCCAACTCAGCGATCTCGGACTCTTGAAACAGTATTTAGGTATGGAGATTAGAAGAAACGAAGAGGGATTTTACTGCATTAAGCAAGAAAAATATATAGAAAAAATTTTACATAGATTTTGTCTCCAGGACGCAAAGGCTTCTAGTATACCGTTAATTGAAGGTTATATAAAGCACAGAAACGGCGAACCAGAAATGCCAGAAAACTCAAAATATCAGCAATTGATCGGTGCACTGTTATATTTGGCAGTAAATACAAGGCCCGACATAGCAGCGAGCGTTGGAATTTTGAGCCAGTACAATAAACGACCCACAACAGGTGACTGGACTGAAGTAAAAAGGATTGCTCGCTATTTAAAAGGAACAATAGGATATGAATTAAGACTTGGCAAACGGAACAGCGAAAAAGGGCTAATTGGTTTCGCGGATGCTGACTGGGCACAGGACAAGACCGACAGAAAGTCGCACAGTGGGTACCTATTCCAAGTAATGGGAGCACCTATAAGTTGGAACTGCCGGAAACAAACGTGTGTCGCACTCTCTTCAACGGAAGCAGAATATATAGCTCTTGCTGAAGCAACACAAGAAGGATTATGGATTCGTCGCTTGCTGGAAGATTTCGGTGAAACGGTCCAAAATGAAATAGTCATTTTTGAGGACAATCAGAGTTGCCTCAAGATTGCCTCGAATAATAGATTCAGCAACAGGACAAAGCACATCGACACCAAGTTCCATTTCATAAAGGATATAAAAAATCAGGGAATTATAAATTATAAATACTGTCCTACAGACGAAATGCTCGCATACATGCTGACAAAACCACTTGGAAGGATAAAGTTAAAACGCATGGCTGAAAAGTGTGGCCTATTCAATCGCTAAATTTTTCTGTTTTTTTGTTTTTCTCAGTATCTTCATCGTTGAGAAAGGGTGTTGGAGTACAACGATGAAATGCTCAACGGCCGCTGAGCAAACGATAACGGCGACTTTCAAAACATTGTTTGACACCAAAGCAGAGCCGACTTCGTGCTGTAAAACCGTTTCAAGTTCAGTTCCAAAGTCAAAGCCGCAGAGAGCAGATTAAACGTTATTTTTCACTATTTCTTATTCTTTTCTTTATATTTCGAAGCAGCTTAATATAATTGTATCTAAATTAATAAAACCATTTTAAACAAAATTCCATCAAAAAGCATCTAAACAGTAACAATCGCCAATTTTTTGATCTTCAAGTTTAAGTGAACAGCGAGCCCCATTGATAATCATGAAATAGAAATTATTTGTAACTTTCTACAAGTAGAACAATGAATTGTACAGGTTGACGAGTGAAGTCTTTCTATATATTGCTTCTATATATTCTAAGAAACATATATGCAAAGCATCCAAACAGTACATTTCGCCAATTTTTTGTTCTTCAAGTTTAAGTGAACTACGAGCCCCATTGTTAATCCTTTAAAGGAAATTATTTGTAATTTTCTACAATTAGAACAATGAATGGAACAGGTAGACGGTTGAAATCTTTGTATATATTGTTTTTATATAGTCTAAGAAACATACCTGCAAAGGATCCAAATAGTACCATTCGCGAATTTATTGTTCTTCAAGTTTAAGTGAACAACGAGCCCCATTGATAATCATGAAAGGGAAATTATTTGTAACTTTCTACAAATAGAACAATGAATAGATCAGTTAGACTGTTGAAATCTTTGTATATATTGCTTCTATATAGTCTAAGATACAGTTATGCAAAGCATCCAAACAGTACAATTCGCCAATTATTTGTTCTTCAAGTTTAAGTGAACTACGATCCCCAATGTTAATCCTTTAACGGAAATTGTTTGTAAATTTCGACAAGTAGAACAATGAATGGAAAAGGTAGACTGTTGAAATCATTGTATATATTGCTTCTATATAGTCTAAGAAACATATATGCAAAGCATCCAAACAGTACAATTCGCCAATTTTTTGATCTTCAAGTTTAAGTGAACAGCGAGCTCCATTGATAATCATGAAATGGAAATTATTTGTAACTTTCTACAAATAGAACAATGAATAGTACAGGTAGACGGGTGAAGTCTTTATATATATTGCTTCTATATAGTCTGAGAAACATATATGCAAAGCATCCAAACAGTACAATTAGCCAATTTTTTGTTCTTCAAGTTTAAGTGAACAACGAGCCCCATTGTTAATCCTTTATCGGTAATTATTTGTAACTTTCGACAAGTAGAACAATGAATGGAACAGGTAGACGGTTGAAATCCTTGTATATATTGCGTCTATATAATCTACGAAACATATATGCAAAGCATCCAAACAGTACCATTCGCCAATTTTTTGTTCTTCAAGTTTAAGTGAACTACGAGCCCCATTGTTAATCCTTTATCGGAAATTATTTGTAATTTTCGACAAGTAGAACAATGAATGGTACAGGTAGACGGTTGAAATCTCTGTATATATTGCTTCTATATAGTCTGAGAAACATATATGCAAAGCATCCAAACAGTACCATTCGCCAATTTATTGTTCTTCAAGTTTAAGTGAACAACGAGCCCCATTGTTAATCCTTTAAAGGAAATTATTTGTAAATTTCGACAAGTAGAACAATGATTGGAACACGTAGACGGTTGAAATCTTTGTATATATTGCTTCCGTATAGTCTAAGAAACATATATGCAAAGCATCCAAACAGTACCATTCGCCAATTTTTTGTTCTTCAAGGTTAAGTGAACAATGAGCCCGATTGTTATTACTTTATCGGAAATTATTTGTAAATTTCGACAAGTAGAACAATGATTGGAACACGTGGACGGTTGAAATATTTGTATATATTGCTTCCATATAGTCTAAGAAACATATATGCAAAGCATCCAAACAGTACAATTCGCCAATTTTTTGTTCTTCAAGTTTAAGTGAACAATGAGCCCCAATGGTTAATCCTTTATCGGAAATTATTTGTAACTTTCGACAAGTAGAACAATGAATGGAACTGGTAGACGGTTGAAATCTTTGTATATATTGCTTCTATATAGTCTAAGAAACATATATGCAAAGCATCCAAACAGTACAATTCGCCAATTTTTGGTTTTTCAAGTTTAATTGAACTACGAGCCCCATTGTTAATCCTTTAAAGGAAATTATTTCTAAATTTCGACAAGTAGAACAATGAATGGATCATGTAGACGGTTGAAATCATTGTATATATTGCTTCTATATAGTCTACGAAACATATATGCAAAGCATCCAAACAGTACAATTCGCCAATTTTTTTGTTCTTCAAGTTTAAGTGAACTACGAGCCCCATTGTTAATCCTTTATCGGAAATTATTTGTAATTTTCGACAAGTAGAACAATGAATGGAACAGGTAGACGGTTGAAATCTTTGTATATATTGCTTCTATATAGTCTGAGAAACATATATGCAAAGCATCCAAACAGTACAATTCGCCAATTTTTTGTTCTTCAAGGTTAAGTGAACAATGAGCCCGATTGTTAATCCTTTATCGGAAATTATTTCTAACTTTCGACAAGTAGAACAATGAATGGAACACGTAGACGGTTGAAATCTTTGTATATATTGCTTCCATATAGTCTAAGAAACATGTACGCAAAGCATCCAAACAGTACCATTCGCCAATTTTTTGATCTTCAAGTTTAAGTGAACAATGAGCCCCAATGGTTAATCCTTTATCGGAAATTATTTGTAACTTTCGACAAGTAGAACAATGAATGGAACAGGTAGACGGTTGAAATATTTGTATATATTGCTTCCGTATAGTCTAAGAAACATATATGCAAAGCATCCAAACAGTACCATTCGCCAATTTTTTGTTCTTCAAGGTTAAGTGAACAATGAGCCCGATTGTTAATCCTTTATCGGAAATTATTTGTAACTTTCGACAAGTAGAACAATGAATGGAACAGGTAGACGGTTGAAATCTTTGAATATATTGCTTCTATATAGTCTAAGAAACTTATATAACAAAGCATCCAAACAGTACAATTCGCCAATTTTTTGTTCTTCAAGTTTAAGTGAACAACGAGCCCCATTGATAATCATGAAAAGGAAATTATTTGTAACTTTCTACAAGTAGAACAATGATTGGAACACGTAGACGGTTGAAATCTTTGTATATATTGCTTCCATATAGTCTAAGAAACATATATGCAAAGCATCAAAACAGTACAATTCGCCAATTTTTTGTTCTTCAAGTTTAAGTAAACTACGATCCCCATTGTTAATCCCTTAACGGAAATTATTTGTAACTTTCGACAAGTAGAACCATGAATGGAACAGGTAGACGGTTGAAATCATTGTATATATTGCTTCTATATAGTCTAAGAAACATATATGCAAAGAATCCAACCAGTACCATTCGCGAATTTATTGTTCTTCAAGTTTAAGTGAACAACGAGCCCCATTGATAATCATGAAAGGGAAATTATTTCTAAATTTCGACAAGTAGAACAATGATTGGAACAGGTAGACGGGTGAAATCCTTCTATATATTGCTTCTATATAGTCTAAGAAACATATATGCAAAGCATCCAAACAGTACAATTCGCCAATTTTTTTGTTCTTCAAGTTTAAGTGAACTACGAGCCCCATTGTTAATCCTTTATCGGAAATTATTTGTAATTTTCGACAAGTAGAACAATGAATGGAACAGGTAGACGGTTGAAATCTTTGTATATATTGCTTCTATATAGTCTGAGAAACATATATGCAAAGCATCCAAACAGTACAATTCGCCAATTTTTTGTTCTTCAAGGTTAAGTGAACAATGAGCCCGATTGTTAATCCTTTATCGGAAATTATTTCTAACTTTCGACAAGTAGAACAATGAATGGAACACGTAGACGGTTGAAATCTTTGTATATATTGCTTCCATATAGTCTAAGAAACATGTACACAAAGCATCCAAACAGTACCATTCGCCAATTTTTTGTTCTTCAAGTTTAAGTGAACAATGAGCCCCAATGGTTAATCCTTTATCGGAAATTATTTGTAACTTTCGACAAGTAGAACAATGAATGGAACAGGTAGACGGTTGAAATATTTGTATATATTGCTTCCGTATAGTCTAAGAAACATATATGCAAAGCATCCAAACAGTACCATTCGCCAATTTTTTGTTCTTCAAGGTTAAGTGAACAATGAGCCCGATTGTTAATCCTTTATCGGAAATTATTTGTAACTTTCGACAAGTAGAACAATGAATGGAACAGGTAGACGGTTGAAATCTTTGAATATATTGCTTCTATATAGTCTAAGAAACTTATATAACAAAGCATCCAAACAGTACAATTCGCCAATTTTTTGTTCTTCAAGTTTAAGTGAACAACGAGCCCCATTGATAATCATGAAAAGGAAATTATTTGTAACTTTCTACAAGTAGAACAATGATTGGAACACGTAGACGGTTGAAATCTTTGTATATATTGCTTCCATATAGTCTAAGAAACATATATGCAAAGCATCCAAACAGTACAATTCGCCAATTTTTTGTTCTTCAAGTTTAAGTGAACAATGAGCCCCATTGATAATCATGAAAGGGAAATTATTTGTAACTTTCTTCAAATAGAACAATGAATAGAACAGTTAGACTGTTGAAATCTTTGTATATATTGCTTCTATATAGTCTAAGAAACATATATGCAAAGAATCCAACCAGTACCATTCGCGAATTTATTGTTCTTCAAGTTTAAGTGAACAACGAGCCCCATTGATAATCATGAAAGGGAAATTATTTCTAAATTTCGACAAGTAGAACAATGATTGGAACAGGTAGACGGGTGAAATCCTTCTATATATTGCTTCTATATAGTCTAAGAAACATATATGCAAAGCATCCAAACAGTACCATTCGCCAATTTTTTGTTCTTCAAGTTTAAGTGAACAACGAGCCCCGTTGTTAATCCTTTAAAGGAAATTATTTGTAAATTTCGACAAGTAGAACAATGATTGGAACACGTAGACGGTTGAAATCTTTGTATATATTGCTTCCATATAGTCTAAGAAACATGTACGAAAAGCATCCAGACAGTACCATTCGCCATTTTTTTGTTCTTCAAGTTTAAGTGAACAATGAGCCACATTGTTAATCCTTTATCGGAAACTATTTGTAACTTTCTACTAGTAGATCAATAACTGGAACACGTAGACGGTTGAAATCTTTGTATATATTGCTTCTATTTAGACTAAGAAACATATATGCAAAGCATCCACACAGCACAATTCGCCAATTTATTGTTCTTCAAGTTTAAGTGAACAACGAGCCCCATTGTTAATCCTTTAAAGGAAATTATTTGTAAATTTCGACAAGTAGAACAATGATTGGAACACGTAGACGGTTGAAATATTATTATATATTGCTTCCATATAGTCTAAGAAACATATATGTAAAGCATCCAAACAGTACCATTCGCCAATTTTTTGTTCTTCAAGTTTAAGTGAACAATGAGCCCCATTGTTACTCCTTTATCGGAAATTATTTGTAACTTTCGACAAGTAGAACAATGAATGGAACAGGTAGACTGTTGAAATCTTTTTATATATTGCTTCTATGTAGTGTAAGAAACATATATGCAAAGCATCCAAACAGTACAATTCGCCAATTTTTTGTTCTTCAAGTTTAAGTGAACAATGAGCCCCAATGGTTAATCCTTTATCGGAAATTATTTGTAACTTTCGACAAGTAGAACAATGAATGGAACAGGTAGACGGTTGAAATCTTTTTATATATTGCTTCTATATAGTCTAAGAAACATATATGCCAAGCATCAAAACAGTACAATTCGCCAATTTTTTGTTCTTCAAGGTTAAGTGAACAATGAGCCCCAATGGTTAATCCTTTATCGGAAATTATTTGTAAATTTCGACAAGTAGAACAATGATTGGAACACGCGGACGGTTGAAATATTTGTATATATTGCTTCCATATAGTCTAAGAAACATATATGCAAAGCATCCAAACAGTACAATTCGCCAATTTTTTGTTCTTCAAGTTTAAGTGAACAATGAGCCCCAATGGTTAATCCTTTATCGGAAATTATTTGTAACTTTCGACAAGTAGAACAATGAATGGAACAGGTAGACGGTTGAAATCTTTGTATATATTGCTTCTATATAGTCTAAGAAACATATATGCAAAGCATCCAAACAGTACAATTCGCCAATTTTTGGTTTTTCAAGTTTAATTGAACTACGAGCCCCATTGTTAATCCTTTAAAGGAAATTATTTGTAAATTTCGACAAGTAGAACAATGAATGGTTCATGTAGACGGTTGAAATCATTGTATATATTGCTTCTATATAGTCTACGAAACATATATGCAAAGCATCCAAACAGTACAATTCGCCAATTTTTTTGTTCTTCAAGTTTAAGTGAACTACGAGCCCCATTGTTAATCCTTTATCGGAAATTATTTGTAATTTTCGACAAGTAGAACAATGAATGGAACAGGTAGACGGTTGAAATCTTTGTATATATTGCTTCTATATAGTCTGAGAAACATATATGCAAAGCATCCAAACAGTACAATTCGCCAATTTTTTGTTCTTCAAGGTTAAGTGAACAATGAGCCCCAATGGTTAATCCTTTATCGGAAATTATTTGTAACTTTCGACAAGTAGAACAATGTATGGATCAGGTAGACGGTTGAAATCTTTGTATATATTGCTTCTATATAGTCTAATAAACTTATATGCAAAGCATCCAAACAGTACAATTCGCCAATTTTTTGTTCTTCAAGTTTAAGTGAAGAATGAGCCCCAATGGTTAATCCTTTATCGGAAATTATTTGTAAATTTCGACAAGTAGAACAATGATTGGAACACGTAGACGGTTGAAATCTTTGTATATATTGCTTCTATATAGTCTACGAAACATATATGCAAAGCATCCAAACCGTACAATTCGCCAATTTATTGTTCTTCAAGTTTAAGTGAACAACGAGCCCCGTTGTTAATCCTTTAAAGGAAATTATTTGTAAATTTCGACAAGTAGAACAATGATTGGAACACGTAGACGGTTGAAATCTTTGTATATATTGCTTCTATATAGACTAAGAAACATATATGCAAAGCATCCAAACCGTACAATTCGCCAATTTATTGTTCTTCAAGTTTAAGTGAACAACGAGCCCCGTTGTTAATCCTTTAAAGGAAATTATTTGTAAATTTCGACAAGTAGAACAATGATTGGAACACGTAGACGGTTGAAATCTTTGTATATATTGCTTCCATATAGTCTAAGAAACATGTACGCAAAGCATCCAAACACTACCATTCGCCAATTTTTTGTTCTTCAAGTTTAAGTGAACAATGAGCCCCATTGTTAATCCTTTAACGGAAATTAATTATAACTTTTTACAAGTAGAACAATGATTGGGACACGTAGACGGTTGAAATCTTTGTATATATTGCTTCTATATAATCTAAGAAACATATATGCAAAGCATCCAAACAGAACCATTCGCCGATTTTTTGTTCTTAAAGATTAAGTGAACAATGAGCCCCATTGTTAAACCTTTATCGGAAATTATTTGTAACTTTCGACAAGTAGAACAATGAATGGAACAGGTAGACGGTTGAAATCTTTGTATATATTGCTTCCATCTAGTGTAAGAAACAAATATGCAAAGCATCCAAACAGTACAATTCGCCAATTTATTGTTCTTCAAGTTTAAGTGAACAACAATCCCCATTGTTAATCCTTTAAAGGAAATTATTTGTAAATTTCGACAAGTAGAACAATGATTGGAACACGTAGACGGTTGAAATCTTTGTATATATTGCTTCCATATAGTCTAAGAAACATGTACGCAAAGCATCCAAACAGTACAATTCGCCAATTTATTGTTCTTCAAGTTTAAGTGAACAACGAGGCCCATTGATAATCATGAAACGGAAATTATTTGTAACTTTCGACAAGAAGAACAATAAATAGAACAGGTAGACGGTTGCAATCTTTGTATATGTTGCTTCTATATAGTCTAAGGAACCTATATGCAAAGCATCCAAACAGTACAATTCGCCAATTTTTTGTTCTTCAAGGTTAAGTGAACAATGAGCCCGATTGTTAATCCTTTATCGGAAATTATTTCTAACTTTCGACAAGTACAACAATGAATGGAACACGTAGACGGTTGAAATCTTTGTATATATTGCTTCCATATAGTCTAAGAAACATGTACGCAAAGCATCCAAACAGTACCATTCGCCAATTTTTTGATCTTCAAGTTTAAGTGAACAATGAGCCCCAATGGTTAATCCTTTATCGGAAATTATTTGTAACTTTCGACAAGTAGAACAATGAATGGAACAGGTAGACGGTTGAAATATTTGTATATATTGCTTCCGTATAGTCTAAGAAACATATATGCAAAGCATCCAAACAGTACCATTCGCCAATTTTTTGTTCTTCAAGGTTCAGTGAACAATGAGCCCGATTGTTAATCCTTTATCGGAAATTATTTGTAACTTTCGACAAGTAGAACAATGAATGGAACAGGTAGACGGTTGAAATCTTTGAATATATTGCTTCTATATAGTCTAAGAAACTTATATAACAAAGCATCCAAACAGTACAATTCGCCAATTTTTTGTTCTTCAAGTTTAAGTGAACAACGAGCCCCATTGATAATCATGAAAAGGAAATTATTTGTAACTTTCTACAAGTAGAACAATGATTGGAACACGTAGACGGTTGAAATCTTTGTATATATTGCTTCCATATAGTCTAAGAAACATATATGCAAAGCATCCAAACAGTACAATTCGCCAATTTTTTGTTCTTCAAGTTTAAGTGAACAATGAGCCCCATTGATAATCATGAAAGGGAAATTATTTGTAACTTTCTTCAAATAGAACAATGAATAGAACAGTTAGACTGTTGAAATCTTTGTATATATTGCTTCTATATAGTCTAAGAAACATATATGCAAAGAATCCAACCAGTACCATTCGCGAATTTATTGTTCTTCAAGTTTAAGTGAACAACGAGCCCCATTGATAATCATGAAAGGGAAATTATTTCTAAATTTCGACAAGTAGAACAATGATTGGAACAGGTAGACGGGTGAAATCCTTCTATATATTGCTTCTATATAGTCTAAGAAACATATATGCAAAGCATCCAAACAGTACAATTCGCCAATTTTTTTGTTCTTCAAGT
The DNA here is from genome assembly GCA_963989415.1 of Cerceris ruficornis. Classification (NCBI taxonomy): domain Eukaryota; kingdom Metazoa; phylum Arthropoda; class Insecta; order Hymenoptera; family Crabronidae; genus Cerceris; species Cerceris ruficornis. Next base: position 328,815 of record CAXDIW010000481.1, on the reverse strand, counting down.
TTAAGTGAACTACGAGCCCCATTGTTAATCCTTTATCGGAAATTATTTGTAATTTTCGACAAGTAGAACAATGAATGGAACAGGTAGACGGTTGAAATCTTTGTATATATTGCTTCTATATAGTCTGAGAAACATATATGCAAAGCATCCAAACAGTACAATTCGCCAATTTTTTGTTCTTCAAGGTTAAGTGAACAATGAGCCCGATTGTTAATCCTTTATCGGAAATTATTTCTAACTTTCGACAAGTAGAACAATGAATGGAACACGTAGACGGTTGAAATCTTTGTATATATTGCTTCCATATAGTCTAAGAAACATGTACGCAAAGCATCCAAACAGTACCATTCGCCAATTTTTTGTTCTTCAAGTTTAAGTGAACAATGAGCCCCAATGGTTAATCCTTTATCGGAAATTATTTGTAACTTTCGACAAGTAGAACAATGAATGGAACAGGTAGACGGTTGAAATATTTGTATATATTGCTTCCGTATAGTCTAAGAAACATATATGCAAAGCATCCAAACAGTACCATTCGCCAATTTTTTGTTCTTCAAGGTTAAGTGAACAATGAGCCCGATTGTTAATCCTTTATCGGAAATTATTTGTAACTTTCGACAAGTAGAACAATGAATGGAACAGGTAGACGGTTGAAATCTTTGAATATATTGCTTCTATATAGTCTAAGAAACTTATATAACAAAGCATCCAAACAGTACAATTCGCCAATTTTTTGTTCTTCAAGTTTAAGTGAACAACGAGCCCCATTGATAATCATGAAAAGGAAATTATTTGTAACTTTCTACAAGTAGAACAATGATTGGAACACGTAGACGGTTGAAATCTTTGTATATATTGCTTCCATATAGTCTAAGAAACATATATGCAAAGCATCCAAACAGTACAATTCGCCAATTTTTTGTTCTTCAAGTTTAAGTGAACAATGAGCCCCATTGATAATCATGAAAGGGAAATTATTTGTAACTTTCTTCAAATAGAACAATGAATAGAACAGTTAGACTGTTGAAATCTTTGTATATATTGCTTCTATATAGTCTAAGAAACATATATGCAAAGAATCCAACCAGTACCATTCGCGAATTTATTGTTCTTCAAGTTTAAGTGAACAACGAGCCCCATTGATAATCATGAAAGGGAAATTATTTCTAAATTTCGACAAGTAGAACAATGATTGGAACAGGTAGACGGGTGAAATCCTTCTATATATTGCTTCTATATAGTCTAAGAAACATATATGCAAAGCATCCAAACAGTACCATTCGCCAATTTTTTGTTCTTCAAGTTTAAGTGAACAACGAGCCCCGTTGTTAATCCTTTAAAGGAAATTATTTGTAAATTTCGACAAGTAGAACAATGATTGGAACACGTAGACGGTTGAAATCTTTGTATATATTGCTTCCATATAGTCTAAGAAACATGTACGAAAAGCATCCAGACAGTACCATTCGCCATTTTTTTGTTCTTCAAGTTTAAGTGAACAATGAGCCACATTGTTAATCCTTTATCGGAAACTATTTGTAACTTTCTACTAGTAGATCAATAATTGGAACACGTAGACGGTTGAAATCTTTGTATATATTGCTTCTATTTAGACTAAGAAACATATATGCAAAGCATCCACACAGCACAATTCGCCAATTTATTGTTCTTCAAGTTTAAGTGAACAACGAGCCCCATTGTTAATCCTTTAAAGGAAATTATTTGTAAATTTCGACAAGTAGAACAATGATTGGAACACGTAGACGGTTGAAATATTATTATATATTGCTTCCATATAGTCTAAGAAACATATATGTAAAGCATCCAAACAGTACCATTCGCCAATTTTTTGTTCTTCAAGTTTAAGTGAACAATGAGCCCCATTGTTACTCCTTTATCGGAAATTATTTGTAACTTTCGACAAGTAGAACAATGAATGGAACAGGTAGACTGTTGAAATCTTTTTATATATTGCTTCTATGTAGTGTAAGAAACATATATGCAAAGCATCCAAACAGTACAATTCGCCAATTTTTTGTTCTTCAAGTTTAAGTGAACAATGAGCCCCAATGGTTAATCCTTTATCGGAAATTATTTGTAACTTTCGACAAGTAGAACAATGAATGGAACAGGTAGACGGTTGAAATCTTTTTATATATTGCTTCTATATAGTCTAAGAAACATATATGCCAAGCATCAAAACAGTACAATTCGCCAATTTTTTGTTCTTCAAGGTTAAGTGAACAATGAGCCCCAATGGTTAATCCTTTATCGGAAATTATTTGTAAATTTCGACAAGTAGAACAATGATTGGAACACGCGGACGGTTGAAATATTTGTATATATTGCTTCCATATAGTCTAAGAAACATATATGCAAAGCATCCAAACAGTACAATTCGCCAATTTTTTGTTCTTCAAGTTTAAGTGAACAATGAGCCCCAATGGTTAATCCTTTATCGGAAATTATTTGTAACTTTCGACAAGTAGAACAATGAATGGAACAGGTAGACGGTTGAAATCTTTGTATATATTGCTTCTATATAGTCTAAGAAACATATATGCAAAGCATCCAAACAGTACAATTCGCCAATTTTTGGTTTTTCAAGTTTAATTGAACTACGAGCCCCATTGTTAATCCTTTAAAGGAAATTATTTGTAAATTTCGACAAGTAGAACAATCAATGGTTCATGTAGACGGTTGAAATCATTGTATATATTGCTTCTATATAGTCTACGAAACATATATGCAAAGCATCCAAACAGTACAATTCGCCAATTTTTTTGTTCTTCAAGTTTAAGTGAACTACGAGCCCCATTGTTAATCCTTTATCGGAAATTATTTGTAATTTTCGACAAGTAGAACAATGAATGGAACAGGTAGACGGTTGAAATCTTTGTATATATTGCTTCTATATAGTCTGAGAAACATATATGCAAAGCATCCAAACAGTACAATTCGCCAATTTTTTGTTCTTCAAGGTTAAGTGAACAATGAGCCCCAATGGTTAATCCTTTATCGGAAATTATTTGTAACTTTCGACAAGTAGAACAATGTATGGATCAGGTAGACGGTTGAAATCTTTGTATATATTGCTTCTATATAGTCTAATAAACTTATATGCAAAGCATCCAAACAGTACAATTCGCCAATTTTTTGTTCTTCAAGTTTAAGTGAAGAATGAGCCCCAATGGTTAATCCTTTATCGGAAATTATTTGTAAATTTCGACAAGTAGAACAATGATTGGAACACGTAGACGGTTGAAATCTTTGTATATATTGCTTCTATATAGTCTACGAAACATATATGCAAAGCATCCAAACCGTACAATTCGCCAATTTATTGTTCTTCAAGTTTAAGTGAACAACGAGCCCCGTTGTTAATCCTTTAAAGGAAATTATTTGTAAATTTCGACAAGTAGAACAATGATTGGAACACGTAGACGGTTGAAATCTTTGTATATATTGCTTCTATATAGACTAAGAAACATATATGCAAAGCATCCAAACCGTACAATTCGCCAATTTATTGTTCTTCAAGTTTAAGTGAACAACGAGCCCCGTTGTTAATCCTTTAAAGGAAATTATTTGTAAATTTCGACAAGTAGAACAATGATTGGAACACGTAGACGGTTGAAATCTTTGTATATATTGCTTCCATATAGTCTAAGAAACATGTACGCAAAGCATCCAAACACTACCATTCGCCAATTTTTTGTTCTTCAAGTTTAAGTGAACAATGAGCCCCATTGTTAATCCTTTAACGGAAATTAATTGTAACTTTTTACAAGTAGAACAATGATTGGGACACGTAGACGGTTGAAATCTTTGTATATATTGCTTCTATATAATCTAAGAAACATATATGCAAAGCATCCAAACAGAACCATTCGCCGATTTTTTGTTCTTAAAGGTTAAGTGAACAATGAGCCCCATTGTTAAACCTTTATCGGAAATTATTTGTAACTTTCGACAAGTAGAACAATGAATGGAACAGGTAGACGGTTGAAATCTTTGTATATATTGCTTCCATCTAGTGTAAGAAACAAATATGCAAAGCATCCAAACAGTACAATTCGCCAATTTATTGTTCTTCAAGTTTAAGTGAACAACAATCCCCATTGTTAATCCTTTAAAGGAAATTATTTGTAAATTTCGACAAGTAGAACAATGATTGGAACACGTAGACGGTTGAAATCTTTGTATATATTGCTTCCATATAGTCTAAGAAACATGTACGCAAAGCATCCAAACAGTACAATTCGCCAATTTATTGTTCTTCAAGTTTAAGTGAACAACGAGGCCCATTGATAATCATGAAACGGAAATTATTTGTAACTTTCGACAAGAAGAACAATAAATAGAACAGGTAGACGGTTGCAATCTTTGTATATGTTGCTTCTATATAGTCTAAGGAACCTATATGCAAAGCATCTAAACAGTAACATTCGCCAATTTTTTGATCTGCAAGTTTAAGTGAACAATGAGCCCCATTGTTAATCCTTTATCGGAAATTATTTCTAACTTTCGGCAAGTAGAACAATGAATGGAACACGTAGACGGTTGAAATCTTTGTATATATTGCTTCTATATAGACTAAGAAACATATATGCAAAGCATCCAAACAGTACAATTCGCCAATTTATTGTTCTTCAAGTTTAAGTGAACAACGAGCCCCATTGTTAATCCTTTAAAGGAAATTATTTGTAAATTTCGACAAGTAGAACAATGATTGGAACACGTAGACGGTTGAAATCTTTGTATATATTGCTTCCATATAGTCTAAGAAACATGTACGAAAAGCATCCAAACACTACCATTCGCCAATTTTTTGTTCTTCAAGGTTAAGTGAACAATGAGCCACATTGTTAATCCTTTATCGGAAACTATTTGTAACTTTCTACTAGTAGATTAATAATTGGAACACGTAGACGGTTGAAATCTTTGTATATATTGCTTCTATTTAGACTAAGAAACATATATGCAAAGCATCCACACAGCACAATTCGCCAATTTATTGTTCTTCAAGTTTAAGTGAACAACGAGCCCCATTGTTAATCCTTTAAAGGAAATTATTTGTAAATTTCGACAAGTAGAACAATGATTGGAACACGTAGACGGTTGAAATATTATTATATATTGCTTCCATATAGTCTAAGAAACATATATGCAAAGCATCCAAACAGTACCATTCGCCAATTTTTTGTTCTTCAAGTTTAAGTGAACAATGAGCCCCATTGTTACTCCTTTATCGGAAATTATTTGTAACTTTCGACAAGTAGAACAATGAATGGAACAGGTAGACGGTTGAAATCTTTTTATATATTGCTTCTATATAGTCTAAGAAACATATATGCCAAGCATCAAAACAGTACAATTCGCCAATTTTTTGTTCTTCAAGGTTAAGTGAACAATGAGCCCCAATGGTTAATCCTTTATCGGAAATTATTTGTAACTTTCGACAAGTAGAACAATGAATGGAACAGGTAGACGGTTGAAATCTTTGTATATATTGCTTCTATATAGTCTAAGAAACATATATGCAAAGCATCCAAACAGTACAATTCGCCAATTTTTGGTTTTTCAAGTTTAATTGAACTACGAGCCCCATTGTTAATCCTTTAAAGGAAATTATTTGTAAATTTCGACAAGTAGAACAATGAATGGATCATGTAGACGGTTGAAATCATTGTATATATTGCTTCTATATAGTCTACGAAACATATATGCAAAGCATCCAAACAGTACAATTCGCCAATTTTTTGTTCTTCAAGTTGAAGTGAACAACGAGCCCCATTGTTAATCCCTTAACGGAAATTATTTGTAACTTTCGACAAGTAGAACAATGATTGGAACACGTAGACGGTTGAAATCTTTGTATATATTGCTTCCATATAGTCTAAGAAACATGAACGCAAAGCATCCGAACAGTACCATTCGCCAATTTTTTGTCCTTCAAGTTTAAGTGAACAATGAGCCCCATTGTTAATCCTTTATCGGAAATTATTTGTAACTTTCGACAAGTAGAACAATGAATGGAAAAGGTAGACGGTTGAAATCTTTGTATATATTGCTTCTATATAGTCTAAGAAACATATATGCAAATCATCCAAATAGTACAATTCGCCAATTTTTTGTTCTTCAAGTTTAAGTGAACAATGAGCCCCAATGGTTAATCCTTTATCGGTAATTATTTGTAACTTTCGACAAGTAGAACAATGAATGGAACAGGTAGACGGTTGAAATCTTTGTATATATTGCTTCTATATAATCTAAGAAACATATATGCAAAGCATCCAAACAGTACCATTCGCCAATTTTTTGTTCTTCAAGTTTAAGTGAACAACGAGCCCCATTGATAATCATGAAACGGAAATTATTTGTAACTTTCTACAAGTAGAACAATGAATAGAACAGGTAGACGGTTGAAATCTTTGTATATGTTGCTTCTATATGGTCTACGAAACCTATATGTAAAGCATCTAAACAGTAACAATCGCCAATTGTTTGATCTTCAAGTTTAAGTGAACAGCGAGCCCCATTGATAATCACGAAATGGAAATTATTTGTAACTTTCTACAAGTAGAACAATGAATAGTACAGGTAGACGGGTGAAATCTTTCTATATATTGCTTCTAAATAGTCTAAGAAACATATATGCAAAGCATCCAAACAGTACAATTCGCCAATTTCTTGTTCTTCAAGTTTAAGTGAACAATGAGCCCCATTGTTAATCCTTTAAAGGAAATTATTTGTAACTTTCGACAAGTAGAACAATGAGAGGAACAGGTAGACGGTTGAAATCTTTGTATATATTGCTTCTATATAGTCTAAGAAACATGTATGCAAAGCATCCAAACAGTACAATTCGCCAATTTATTGTTCTTCAAGTTTAAGTGAACAATGAGCCCCAATGGTTAATCCTTTATCGGTAATTATTTGTAACTTTCGACAAGTAGAACAATGAATGGAACAGGTAGACGGTTGAAATCCTTGTATATATTGCGTCTATATAGTCTAAGAAACATATATGCAAAGCATCCAAACAGTACAATTCGCCAATTTTTTGTTCTTCAAGTTTTAGTAAACTACGAACCCCATTGTTAATCCCTTATCGGAAATTATTTGTAACTTTCGACAAGTAGAACAATGAGAGGAACAGGTAGACGGTTGAAATCTTTGTATATATTGCTTCTATATAGTCTAAGAAACATGTATGCAAAGCATCCAAACAGTACAATTCGCCAATTTTTTGTTCTTCAAGTTTAAGTGAACAATGAGCCCCAATGGTTAATCCTTTATCGGTAATTATTTGTAACTTTCGACAAGTAGAACAATGAATGGAACAGGTAGACGGTTGAAATCCTTGTATATATTGCGTCTATATAGTCTAAGAAACATATATGCAAAGCATCCAAACAGTACAATTCGCCAATTTATTGTTCTTCAAATTTAAGTGAACAACGAGGCCCATTGATAATCATGAAACGGAAATTATTTGTAACTTTCGACAAGAAGAACAATAAATAGAACAGGTAGACGGTTGCAATCTTTGTATATGTTGCTTCTATATAGTCTAAGGAACCTATATGCAAAGCATCTAAACAGTAACATTCGCCAATTTTTTGATCTGCAAGTTTAAGTGAACAATGAGCCCCATTGTTAATCCTTTATCGGAAATTATTTCTAACTTTCGACAAGTAGAACAATGAATGGAACAGGTAGACGGTTGAAATCTTTGTATATATTGCTTCCATCTAGTGTAAGAAACAAATATGCAAAGCATCCAAACAGTACAATTCGCCAATTTATTGTTCTTCAAGTTTAAGTGAACAACAATCCCCATTGTTAATCCTTTAAAGGAAATTATTTGTAAATTTCGACAAGTAGAACAATGATTGGAACACGTAGACGGTTGAAATCTTTGTATATATTGCTTCCATATAGTCTAAGAAACATGTACGCAAAGCATCCAAACAGTACAATTCGCCAATTTATTGTTCTTCAAGTTTAAGTGAACAACGAGGCCCATTGATAATCATGAAACGGAAATTATTTGTAACTTTCGACAAGAAGAACAATAAATAGAACAGGTAGACGGTTGCAATCTTTGTATATGTTGCTTCTATATAGTCTAAGGAACCTATATGCAAAGCATCTAAACAGTAACATTCGCCAATTTTTTGATCTGCAAGTTTAAGTGAACAATGAGCCCCATTGTTAATCCTTTAAAGGAAATTATTTGTAAATTTCGACAAGTAGAACAATGATTGGAACACGTAGACGGTTGAAATCTTTGTATATATTGCTTCCATATAGTCTAAGAAACATGTACGAAAAGCATCCAAACACTACCATTCGCCAATTTTTTGTTCTTCAAGGTTAAGTGAACAATGAGCCACATTGTTAATCCTTTATCGGAAACTATTTGTAACTTTCTACTAGTAGATCAATAATTGGAACACGTAGACGGTTGAAATCTTTGTATATATTGCTTCTATTTAGACTAAGAAACATATATGCAAAGCATCCACACAGCACAATTCGCCAATTTATTGTTCTTCAAGTTTAAGTGAACAACGAGCCCCATTGTTAATCCTTTAAAGGAAATTATTTGTAAATTTCGACAAGTAGAACAATGATTGGAACACGTAGACGGTTGAAATATTATTATATATTGCTTCCATATAGTCTAAGAAACATATATGCAAAGCATCCAAACAGTACCATTCGCCAATTTTTTGTTCTTCAAGTTTAAGTGAACAATGAGCCCCATTGTTACTCCTTTATCGGAAATTATTTGTAACTTTCGACAAGTAGAACAATGAATGGAACAGGTAGACTGTTGAAATCTTTTTATATATTGCTTCTATGTAGTGTAAGAAACATATATGCAAAGCATCCAAACAGTACAATTCGCCAATTTTTTGTTCTTCAAGTTTAAGTGAACAATGAGCCCCAATGGTTAATCCTTTATCGGTAATTATTTGTAACTTTCGACAAGTAGAACAATGAATGGAACAGGTAGACGGTTGAAATCTTTGTATATATTGCTTCCATATAGTCTAAGAAACATGAACGCAAAGCATCCAAACAGTACCATTCGCCAATTTTTTGTCCTTCAAGTTTAAGTGAACAATGAGCCCCATTGTTAATCCTTTATCGGAAATTATTTGTAACTTTCGACAAGTAGAACAATGAATGGAAAAGGTAGACGGTTGAAATCTTTGTATATATTGCTTCTATATAGTCTAAGAAACATATATGCAAATCATCCAAATAGTACAATTCGCCAATTTTTTGTTCTTCAAGTTTAAGTGAACAATGAGCCCCAATGGTTAATCCTTTATCGGTAATTATTTGTAACTTTCGACAAGTAGAACAATGAATGGAACAGGTAGACGGTTGAAATCTTTGTATATATTGCTTCCATCTAGTGTAAGAAACAAATATGCAAAGCATCCAAACAGTACAATTCGCCAATTTATTGTTCTTCAAGTTTAAGTGAACAACAATCCCCATTGTTAATCCTTTAAAGGAAATTATTTGTAAATTTCGACAAGTAGAACAATGATTGGAACACGTAGACGGTTGAAATCTTTGTATATATTGCTTCCATATAGTCTAAGAAACATGTACGCAAAGCATCCAAACAGTACAATTCGCCAATTTATTGTTCTTCAAGTTTAAGTGAACAACGAGGCCCATTGATAATCATGAAACGGAAATTATTTGTAACTTTCGACAAGAAGAACAATAAATAGAACAGGTAGACGGTTGCAATCTTTGTATATGTTGCTTCTATATAGTCTAAGGAACCTATATGCAAAGCATCTAAACAGTAACATTCGCCAATTTTTTGATCTGCAAGTTTAAGTGAACAATGAGCCCCATTGTTAATCCTTTATCGGAAATTATTTCTAACTTTCGGCAAGTAGAACAATGAATGGAACACGTAGACGGTTGAAATCTTTGTATATATTGCTTCTATATAGACTAAGAAACATATATGCAAAGCATCCAAACAGTACAATTCGCCAATTTATTGTTCTTCAAGTTTAAGTGAACAACGAGCCCCATTGTTAATCCTTTAAAGGAAATTATTTGTAAATTTCGACAAGTAGAACAATGATTGGAACACGTAGACGGTTGAAATCTTTGTATATATTGCTTCCATATAGTCTAAGAAACATGTACGAAAAGCATCCAAACACTACCATTCGCCAATTTTTTGTTCTTCAAGGTTAAGTGAACAATGAGCCACATTGTTAATCCTTTATCGGAAACTATTTGTAACTTTCTACTAGTAGATCAATAATTGGAACACGTAGACGGTTGAAATCTTTGTATATATTGCTTCTATTTAGACTAAGAAACATATATGCAAAGCATCCACACAGCACAATTCGCCAATTTATTGTTCTTCAAGTTTAAGTGAACAACGAGCCCCATTGTTAATCCTTTAAAGGAAATTATTTGTAAATTTCGACAAGTAGAACAATGATTGGAACACGTAGACGGTTGAAATCTTTGTATATATTGCTTCCATATAGTCTAAGAAACATATATGCAAAGCATCCAAACAGTACAATTCGCCAATTTTTTGTTCTTCAAGTTTAAGTGAACAATGAGCCCCATTGATAATCATGAAAGGGAAATTATTTGTAACTTTCTTCAAATAGAACAATGAATAGAACAGGTAGACGGATGAAATCATTGTATATATTGCTTCTATATAGTCTAAGAAACATATATGCAAAGCATCCAAACAGCACAATTCGCCAATTTTTTGTTCTTCAAGTTTAAGTAAACTACGATCCCCATTGTTAATCCCTTAACGGAAATTATTTGTAACTTTCGACAAGTAGAACATTGAATGGAACAGGTAGACAGGTGAAATTTTTCTATATATTGCTTCTAAATAGTCTAAGAAACACATATGCAAAGCATCCAAACAGCACAATTCGCCAATTTTTTGTTCTTCAAGTTTAAGTGAACTGCGAGCTCCATTGTTAATCCTTTAAAGGAAATTATTTGTAACTTTCGACAAGTAGAACAATGAATGGAACAGGTAGACTGTTGAAAACATTGTATATATTGCTTCTATATAGTCTAAGAAACATTTATGCAAAGCATCCAAACAGTACAATTCGCCAATTTTTTGTTCTTCAAGTTTAAGTAAACTACGATCCCCATTGTTAATCCCTTAACGGAAATTATTTGTAACTTTCGACAAGTAGAACAGTGAATGGAACAGGTAGACGGTTGAAATCTTTGTATATATTGCTTCCATATAGTATAAGAAACATATATGCAAAGCATCCACACAGTACAATTCGCCAATTTTTTGTCCTTCAAGTTTAAGTGAACAATGAGCCCCATTGTTAATCCTTTATCGGAAATTATTTGTAACTTTCGACAAGTAGAACAATGAATCGAACAGGTAGACGGATGAAATCTTTGTATATATTGCTTCTATATAGTCTAAGAAACATATATGCAAAGCATCCAAACAGTACCATTCGCCAATTTTTTGTTCATCAAGTTTAAGTGAACAATGAGCCCCAATGGTTAATCCTTTATCGGAAATTATTTGTAACTTTCGACAAGTAGAACAATGAATCGAACAGGTAGACGGATGAAATCTTTGTATATATTGCTTCCATATAGTCTAAGAAACATGTACGCAAAGCATCCAAACAGTACCATTCGCCAATTTTTTGTCCTTCAAGTTTAAGTGAACAATGAGCCCCATTGTTAATCCTTTATCGGAAATTATTTGTAACTTTCGACAAGTAGAACAATGAATGGAAAAGGTAGACGGTTGAAATCTTTGTATATATTGCTTCTATATAGTCTAAGAAACATATATGCAAATCATCCAAATAGTACAATTCGCCAATTTTTTGTTCTTCAAGTTTAAGTGAACAATGAGCCCCAATGGTTAATCCTTTATCGGTAATTATTTGTAACTTTCGACAAGTAGAACAATGAATGGAACAGGTAGACGGTTGAAATCCTTGTATATATTGCTACCATATAGTCTAAGAAACATGTACGCAAAGCATCCAAACAGTACCATTCGCCAATTTTTTGTCCTTCAAGTTTAAGTGAACAATGAGCCCCATTGTTAATCCTTTATCGGAAATTATTTGTAACTTTCGACAAGTAGAACAATGAATGGAAAAGGTAGACGGTTGAAATCTTTGTATATATTGCTTCTATATAGTCTAAGAAACATATATGCAAAGCATCCAAACAGTACAATTCGCCAATTTTTTGTTCTTCAAGTTGAAGTGAACAACGAGCCCCATTGTTAATCCCTTAACGGAAATTATTTGTAAATTTCGACAAGTAGAACAATGATTGGAACACGTAGACGGTTGAAATCTTTGTATATATTGCTTCCATATAGTCTAAGAAACATGTACACAAAGCATCCAAACAGTACCATTAGCCAATTTTTTGGTCTTCAAGTTTAAGTGAACAATGAGCCCCAATGGTTAATCCTTTATCGGAAATTATTTGTAATTTTCGACAAGTAGAACAATGAATGGAACAGGTAGACGGTTGAAATCTTTGTATATATTGCTTCTATATAGTCTAAGAAACATATATGCAAAGCATCCAAACAGTACAATTCGCCAATTTTTTGTTCTTCAAGTTGAAGTGAACAACGAGCCCCATTGTTAATCCCTTAACGGAAATTATTTGTAACTTTCGACAAGTAGAACAATGATTGGAACACGTAGACGGTTGAAATCTTTGTATATATTGCTTCCATATAGTCTAAGAAACATGTACACAAAGCATCCAAACAGTACCATTAGCCAATTTTTTGGTCTTCAAGTTTAAGTGAACAATGAGCCCCAATGGTTAATCCTTTATCGGAAATTATTTGTAATTTTCGACAAGTAGAACAATGAATGGAACAGGTAGACGGTTGAAATCTTTGTATATATTGCTTCTATATAGTCTAAGAAACATATATGCAAAGCATCCAAACAGTACAATTCGCCAATTTTTTGTTCTTCAAGTTGAAGTGAACAACGAGCCCCATTGTTAATCCCTTAACGGAAATTATTTGTAAATTTCGACAAGTAGAACAATGATTGGAACACGTAGACGGTTGAAATCTTTGTATATATTGCTTCCATATAGTCTAAGAAACATGTACACAAAGCATCCAAACAGTACCATTAGCCAATTTTTTGGTCTTCAAGTTTAAGTGAACAATGAGCCCCAATGGTTAATCCTTTATCGGAAATTATTTGTAATTTTCGACAAGTAGAACAATGAATGGAACAGGTAGACGGTTGAAATCTTTGTATATATTGCTTCTATATAGTCTAAGAAACATATATGCAAAGCATCCAAACAGTACAATTCGCCAATTATTTGATCTTCAAGTTTAAGTGAACTACTAGCCCCATTGTTAATACTTTAACGGAAATTATTTGTAACTTTCGGCAAGTAGAACAATGAATGGAACAGGTAGACGGTTGAAATCTTTGTATATATTGCTTCTATATAGTCTAAGAAACATATATGCAAAGCATCCAAACAGTACAATTCGCCAATTTATTGTTCTTCAAGTTTAAGTGAACAACGAGCCCCATTGTTAATCCCTTAACGGAAATTATTTGTAAATTTCGACAAGTAGAACAATGATTGGAACACGTAGACGGTTGAAATCTTTGTATATATTGCTTCCATATAGTCTAAGAAACATGTACACAAAGCATCCAAACAGTACCATTAGCCAATTTTTTGGTCTTCAAGTTTAAGTGAACAATGAGCCCCAATGGTTAATCCTTTATCGGAAATTATTTGTAATTTTCGACAAGTAGAACAATGAATGGAACAGGTAGACGGTTGAAATCTTTGTATATATTGCTTCTATATAGTCTAAGAAACATATATGCAAAGCATCCAAACAGTACAATTCGCCAATTTTTTGTTCTTCAAGTTGAAGTGAACAACGAGCCCCATTGTTAATCCCTTAACGGAAATTATTTGTAACTTTCGACAAGTAGAACAATGATTGGAACACGGAGACGGTTGAAATCTTTGTATATATTGCTTCCATATAGTCTAAGAAACATGTACACAAAGCATCCAAACAGTACCATTAGCCAATTTTTTGGTCTTCAAGTTTAAGTGAACAATGAGCCCCAATGGTTAATCCTTTATCGGAAATTATTTGTAATTTTCGACAAGTAGAACAATGAATGGAACAGGTAGACGGTTGAAATCTTTGTATATATTGCTTCTATATAGTCTAAGAAACATATATGCAAAGCATCCAAACAGTACAATTCGCCAATTTTTTGTTCTTCAAGTTGAAGTGAACAACGAGCCCCATTGTTAATCCCTTAACGGAAATTATTTGTAAATTTCGACAAGTAGAACAATGATTGGAACACGTAGACGGTTGAAATCTTTGTATATATTGCTTCCATATAGTCTAAGAAACATGTACACAAAGCATCCAAACAGTACCATTAGCCAATTTTTTGGTCTTCAAGTTTAAGTGAACAATGAGCCCCAATGGTTAATCCTTTATCGGAAATTATTTGTAATTTTCGACAAGTAGAACAATGAATGGAACAGGTAGACGGTTGAAATCTTTGTATATATTGCTTCTATATAGTCTAAGAAACATATATGCAAAGCATCCAAACAGTACAATTCGCCAATTTTTTGTTCTTCAAGTTGAAGTGAACAACGAGCCCCATTGTTAATCCCTTAACGGAAATTATTTGTAACTTTCGACAAGTAGAACAATGATTGGAACACGTAGACGGTTGAAATCTTTGTATATATTGCTTCCATATAGTCTAAGAAACATGTACGCAAAGCATCCAAACAGTACCATTCGCCAATTTTTTGTTCTTCAAGTTTAAGTGAACAATGAGCCCCAATGGTTAATCCTTTATCGGAAATTATTTGTAACTTTCGGCAAGTAGAACAATGAATGGAACAGGTAGACTGTTGAAATCATTGTATATGTTGTTTCTATGTAGTCTAAGAAACATATATGCAAAGCGTCCAAACAGTACAATTCGCCAATTATTTGATCTTCAAGTTTAAGTGAACTACTAGCCCCATTGTTAATACTTTAACGGAAATTATGTGTAAATTTCGACAAGTAGAACAATGATTGGAACACGTAGACGGTTGAAATCTTTGCATATATTGCTTCCATATAGTATAAGAAACATATATGCAAAGCATCCAAACAGCACAATTCGCCAATTTATTGATCTTCAAGTTTAAGCGAACAATGAGCCCCAATGGTTAATCCTTTATCGGAAATTATTTGTAACATTCGGCAAGTAGAACAATGAATGGAACAGGTAGACGGTTGAAATCTTTGTATATATTGCTTCTATATAGTCTAAGAAACATATATGCAAAGCATCCAAACAGTACAATTCGCCGATTTATTGTTCTTCAAGTTTAAGTGAACAACGAGCCCCATTGTTAATCCTTTAAAGGAAATTATGTGTAAATTTCGACAAGTAGAACAATGATTGGAACACGTAGACGGTTGAAATCTTTGTATATATTGCTTCCATATAGTCTAAGAAACATGTACACAAAGCATCCAAACAGTACCATTAGCCAATTTTTTGGTCTTCAAGTTTAAGTGAACAATGAGCCCCAATGGTTAATCCTTTATCGGAAATTATTTGTAATTTTCGACAAGTAGAACAATGAATGGAACAGGTAGACGGTTGAAATCTTTGTATATATTGCTTCTATATAGTCTAAGAAACATATATGCAAAGCATCCAAACAGTACAATTCGCCAATTTTTTGTTCTTCAAGTTGAAGTGAACAACGAGCCCCATTGTTAATCCCTTAACGGAAATTATTTGTAACTTTCGACAAGTAGAACAATGATTGGAACACGTAGACGGTTGAAATCTTTGTATATATTGCTTCCATATAGTCTAAGAAACATGTACGCAAAGCATCCAAACAGTACCATTCGCCAATTTTTTGTTCTTCAAGTTTAAGTGAACAATGAGCCCCAATGGTTAATCCTTTATCGGAAATTATTTGTAACTTTCGGCAAGTAGAACAATGAATGGAACAGGTAGACTGTTGAAATCATTGTATATGTTGTTTCTATGTAGTCTAAGAAACATATATGCAAAGCGTCCAAACAGTACAATTCGCCAATTATTTGATCTTCAAGTTTAAGTGAACTACTAGCCCCATTGTTAATACTTTAACGGAAATTATTTGTAACTTTCGGCAAGTAGAACAATGAATGGAACAGGTAGACGGTTGAAATCTTTGTATATATTGCTTCTATATAGTCTAAGAAACATATATGCAAAGCATCCAAACAGTACAATTCGCCAATTTATTGTTCTTCAAGTTTAAGTGAACAACGAGCCCCATTGTTAATCCTTTAAAGGAAATTATTTGTAAATTTCGACAAGTAGAACAATGATTGGAACACGTAGACGGTTGAAATCTTTGTATATATTGCTTCCATATAGTCTAAGGAACATGTACGCAAAGCATCCAAACAGTACCATTCGCCAATTTTTTGTTCTTCAAGTTTAAGTGAACAATGAGCCCCAATGGTTAATCCTTTATCGGAAATTATTTGTAACTTTCGGCAAGTAGAACAATGAATGGAACAGGTAGACGGTTGAAATCAATGTATATATTGCTTCTATATAGTCTGAGAAACATATATGCAAAGCATCCAAACAGTACAATTCGCCAATTTATTGTTCTTCAAGTTTAAGTGAACAACGAGCCCCATTGTTAATACTTTAAAGGAAATTATTTGTAAATTTCGACAAGTAGAACAATGATTGGAACACGTAGATGGTTGAAATCTTTGTATATATTGCTTCCATATAGTCTAAGAAACATGTACGCAAAGCATCCAAACAGTACCATTCGCCAATTTTTTGGTCTTCAAGTTTAAGTGAACAATGAGCCCCAATGGTTAATCCATTATCGGAAATTATTTGTAATTTTCGACAAGTAGAACAATGAATCGAACAGGTAGACGGTTGAAATATTTGTATATATTGCTTCTATATAGTATAAGAAACATATATGCAAAGCATCCAAACAGTACAATTCGCCAATTTTTTGTTCTTCAAGTTTAAGTGAACAATGAGCCCCAATGATTAATCCTTTATCGGTAATTATTTGTAACTTTCTACAAGTAGAACAATGAATAGTACAGGTAGACGGGTGAAGTCTTTCTATATATTGCTTCTAAATGGTCTAAGAAACATCTATGCAAAGCATCCAAACAGTACAATTCGCCAATTTTTTGTTCTTCAAGTTTAAGTAAACTACGATCCCCATTGTTAATCCCTTAACGGAAATTATTTGTAACTTTCGACAAGTAGAACAATGATTGGAACCCGTAGACGGTTGAAATCTTTGTATATATTGCTTCCATATAGTCTAAGAAACATGTACGCAAAGCATCCAAACAGTACCATTCGCCAATTTTTTGTTCTTCAAGTTTAAGTGAACAATGAGCCCCAATGGTTAATCCTTTATCGGAAATTATTTGTAACTTTCGGCAAGTAGAACAATGAATGGAACAGGTAGACGGTTGAAATCTTTGTATATATTGCTTCTATATAGTCTAAGAAACACATATGCAAAGCATCCAAACAGTACAATTCGCCAATTTATTGTTCTTCAAGTTTAAGTGAACAACGAGCCCCATTGTTAATCCTTTAAAGGAAATTATTTGAAAATTTCGACAAGTAGAACAATGATTGGACCACGTAGACGGTTGAAATCTTTGTATATATTGCTTCCATATAGTCTAAGAAACATATATGCAAAGCATCCAAACAGTACAATTCGCCAATTTTTTGTTCTTCAAGTTTAAGTGAACAATGAGCCCCATTGTTAATCCTTTAAAGGAAATTATTTGTAACTTTCGACAAGTAGAACAATGAATGGAACAGGTAGACGGTTGAAATCTTTGTATATATTGCTTCTATATAGTCTAAGAAACATATATGCAAAGCATCCAAACAGTACCATTCGCCAATTTTTTGTTCTTCAAGTTTAAGTGAACAATGAGCCCCATTGTTAATCCTTTATCGGAAATTATTTGTAACTTTCGACAAGTAGAACAATGAATGGAACAGGTAGACGGTTGAAATCTTTGTATATATTGCTTCTATATAGTCTAAGAAACATATATGCTAAGCATCCAATCAGTACAATTCGCCAATTTTTTGTTCTTCAAGTTTAAGTGAACAATGAGCCCCAATGGTTAATCCTTTATCGGTAATTATTTGCAATTTTCGACAAGTAGAACAATGAATGGAACTAGTAGACGGTTGATATCTTTGTATATATTGCTTCTATATAATCTAAGAAACATATATGCAAAGCATCTAAACAGTAACAATCGCCAATTTTTTGATCTTCAAGTTTAAGTGAACAGCGAGCCCCATTGATAATCATGAAATGGAAATTATTTGTAACTTTCTACAAGTAGAACAATGAATAGTACAGGTAGACGGGTGAAATCTTTCTATATATTGCTTCTAAATAGTCTAACAAACTCCTATGCAAAGCATCCAAACAGTACAATTCGCCAATTTTTTGTTCTTCAAGTTTAAGTGAACAATGAGCCCCATTGTTAATCCTTTAAAGGAAATTATTTGTAACTTTCGACAAGTAGAACAATGAATGGAACAGGTAGACGGTTGAAATCTTTGTATATATTGCATCTATATAGTCTAAGAAACATATATGCAAAGCATCCAAACAGTACCATTCGCCAATTTTTTGTTCTTCAAGTTTAAGTGAACAATGAGCCCCATTGTTAATCCTTTATCGGAAATTATTTGTAACTTTCGACAAGTAGAACAATGAATGGAACAGGTAGACGGTTGAAATCTTTGTATATATTGCTTCTATATAGTCTAAGAAACATATATGCAAAGCATCCAAACAGTACCATTCGCCAATTTTTTGTTCTTCAAGTTTAAGTAAACTACGATCCCAATTGTTAATCCCTTAACGGAAATTATTTGTAACATTCGACAAGTAGAACAATGAATGGAACAGGTAGACGGTTGAAATCATTGTATATATTGCTTCTATATAGTCTAAGAAACATATATGCAAAGCATCCAAACGGTACAATTCGCCAATTTTTTGTTCTTCAAGTTTAAGTGAACAATGAGCCCCATTGTTAATCCTTTAAAGGAAATTATTTGTAACTTTCGACAAGTAGAACAATGAATGGAACAGGTAGACGGTTGAAATCTTTGTATATATTGCTTCTATATAGTCTAAGAAACATATATGCTAAGCATCCAAACAGTACAATTCGCCAATTTTTTGTTCTTCAAGTTTAAGTGAACAATGAGCCCCAATGGTTAATCCTTTATCGGTAATTATTTGCAATTTTCGACAAGTAGAACAATGAATGGAACTAGTAGACGGTTGATATCTTTGTATATATTGCTTCTATATAATCTAAGAAACATATATGCAAAGCATCCAAACAGTACCATTCGCCAATTTTTTGTTCTTCAAGTTTAAGTGAACAATGAGCCCCATTGTTACTCCTTTATCGGAAATTATTTGTAACTTTCGACAAGTAGAACAATGAATGGAACAGGTAGACTGTTGAAATCTTTTTATATATTGCTTCTATGTAGTGTAAGAAACATATATGCAAAGCATCCAAACAGTACAATTCGCCAATTTTTTGTTCTTCAAGTTTAAGTGAACAATGAGCCCCAATGGTTAATCCTTTATCGGTAATTATTTGTAACTTTCGACAAGTAGAACAATGAATGGAACAGGTAGACGGTTGAAATCTTTGTATATATTGCTTCCATATAGTCTAAGAAACATGAACGCAAAGCATCCAAACAGTACCATTCGCCAATTTTTTGTCCTTCAAGTTTAAGTGAACAATGAGCCCCATTGTTAATCCTTTATCGGAAATTATTTGTAACTTTCGACAAGTAGAACAATGAATGGAAAAGGTAGACGGTTGAAATCTTTGTATATATTGCTTCTATATAGTCTAAGAAACATATATGCAAATCATCCAAATAGTACAATTCGCCAATTTTTTGTTCTTCAAGTTTAAGTGAACAATGAGCCCCAATGGTTAATCCTTTATCGGTAATTATTTGTAACTTTCGACAAGTAGAACAATGAATGGAACAGGTAGACGGTTGAAATCTTTGTATATATTGCTTCTATATAATCTAAGAAACATATATGCAAAGCATCCAAACAGTACCATTCGCCAATTTTTTGTTCTTCAAGTTTAAGTGAACAACGAGCCCCATTGATAATCATGAAACGGAAATTATTTGTAACTTTCTACAAGTAGAACAATGAATAGAACAGGTAGACGGTTGAAATCTTTGTATATGTTGCTTCTATATGGTCTACGAAACCTATATGCAAAGCATCTAAACAGTAACAATCGCCAATTGTTTGATCTTCAAGTTTAAGTGAACAGCGAGCCCCATTGATAATCACGAAATGGAAATTATTTGTAACTTTCTACAAGTAGAACAATGAATAGTACAGGTAAACGGGTGAAATCTTTCTATATATTGCTTCTAAATAGTCTAAGAAACATATATGCAAAGCATCCAAACAGTACAATTCGCCAATTTCTTGTTCTTCAAGTTTAAGTGAACAATGAGCCCCATTGTTAATCCTTTAAAGGAAATTATTTGTAACTTTCGACAAGTAGAACAATGAGAGGAACAGGTAGACGGTTGAAATCTTTGTATATATTGCTTCTATATAGTCTAAGAAACATGTATGCAAAGCATCCAAACAGTACAATTCGCCAATTTTTTGTTCTTCAAGTTTTAGTAAACTACGAACCCCATTGTTAATCCCTTATCGGAAATTATTTGTAACTTTCGACAAGTAGAACAATGAATGGAACTGGTAGACGGTTGAAATCTTTTTATATATTGCTTCTATATAGTCTAAGAAACATATATGCAAAGCATCCGAACAGTACCTGTCGCCAATTTTTTGTCCTTCAAGTTTAAGTGAACAACGAGGCCCATTGATAATCATGAAACGGAAATTATTTGTAACTTTCGACAAGATGAACAATGAATAGAACAGGTAGACGGTTGAAATCTTTGTATATGTTGCTTCTATATAGTCTAAGAAACCTATATGCGAAGCATCTAAACAGTAACATTCGCCAATTTTTTGATCTTCAAGGTTAAGTGAACAGCGAGCCCCATTGATAATCATGAAATGGAAATTATTTGTAACTTTCTACAAGTAGAACAATGAATAGTACAGGTAGACAGGTGAAATTTTTCTATATATTGCTTCTAAATAGTCTAAGAAACACATATGCAAAGCATCCAAACAGCACAATTCGCCAATTTTTTGTTCTACAAGTTTAAGTAAACTACGATCCCCATTGTTAATCCCTTAACGGAAATTATTTGTAACTTTCGACAAGTAGAACAGTGAATGGAACAGGTAGACGGTTGAAATCTTTGTATATATTGCTTCCATATAGTATAAGAAACATATATGCAAAGCATCCACACAGTACAATTCGCCAATTTTTTGTCCTTCAAGTTTAAGTGAACAATGAGCCCCATTGTTAATCCTTTATCGGAAATTATTTGTAACTTTCGACAAGTAGAACAATGAATCGAACAGGTAGACGGATGAAATCTTTGTATATATTGCTTCTATATAGTCTAAGAAATATATATGCAAAGCATCCAAACAGTACCATTCGCCAATTTTTTGTTCATCAAGTTTAAGTGAACCATGAGCCCCAATGGTTAATCCTTTATCGGAAATTATTTGTAACTTTCGACAAGTAGAACAATGAATCGAACAGGTAGACGGATGAAATCTTTGTATATATTGCTTCCATATAGTCTAAGAAACATGTACGCAAAGCATCCAAACAGTACCATTCGCCAATTTTTTGTCCTTCAAGTTTAAGTGAACAATGAGCCCCATTGTTAATCCTTTATCGGAAATTATTTGTAACTTTCGACAAGTAGAACAATGAATGGAAAAGGTAGACGGTTGAAATCTTTGTATATATTGCTTCTATATAGTCTAAGAAACATATATGCAAATCATCCAAATAGTACAATTCGCCAATTTTTTGTTCTTCAAGTTTAAGTGAACAATGAGCCCCAATGGTTAATCCTTTATCGGTAATTATTTGTAACTTTCGACAAGTAGAACAATGAATGGAACAGGTAGACGGTTGAAATCCTTGTATATATTGCTACCATATAGTCTAAGAAACATGAACGCAAAGCATCCAAACAGTACCATTCGCCAATTTTTTGTCCTTCAAGTTTAAGTGAACAATGAGCCCCATTGTTAATCCTTTATCGGAAATTATTTGTAACTTTCGACAAGTAGAACAATGAATGGAAAAGGTAGACGGTTGAAATCTTTGTATATATTGCTTCTATATAGTCTAAGAAACATATATGCAAATCATCCAAATAGTACAATTCGCCAATTTTTTGTTCTTCAAGTTTAAGTGAACAATGAGCCCCATTGTTACTCCTTTATCGGAAATTATTTGTAACTTTCGACAAGTAGAACAATGAATGGAACAGGTAGACTGTTGAAATCTTTTTATATATTGCTTCTATGTAGTGTAAGAAACATATATGCAAAGCATCCAAACAGTACAATTCGCCAATTTTTTGTTCTTCAAGTTTAAGTGAACAATGAGCCCCAATGGTTAATCCTTTATCGGTAATTATTTGTAACTTTCGACAAGTAGAACAATGAATGGAACAGGTAGACGGTTTAAATCTTTGTATATATTGCTTCCATATAGTCTAAGAAACATGAACGCAAAGCATCCAAACAGTACCATTCGCCAATTTTTTGTTCTTCAAGTTTAAGTAAACTACGATCCCAATTGTTAATCCCTTAACGGAAATTATTTGTAACTTTCTACAAGTAGAACAATGAATAGTACAGGTAGACGGGTGAAATCTTTCTATATATTGCTTCTAAATAGTCTAAGAAACATATATGCAAAGCATCCAAACAGTACAATTCGCCAATTTCTTGTTCTTCAAGTTTAAGTGAACAATGAGCCCCATTGTTAATCCTTTAAAGGAAATTATTTGTAACTTTCGACAAGTAGAACAATGAGAGGAACAGGTAGACGGTTGAAATCTTTGTATATATTGCTTCTATATAGTCTAAGAAACATGTATGCAAAGCATCCAAACAGTACAATTCGCCAATTTTTTGTTCTTCAAGTTTAAGTGAACAATGAGCCCCAATGGTTAATCCTTTATCGGTAATTATTTGTAACTTTCGACAAGTAGAACAATGAATGGAACAGGTAGACGGTTGAAATCCTTGTATATATTGCGTCTATATAGTCTAAGAAACATATATGCAAAGCATCCAAACAGTACAATTCGCCAATTTTTTGTTCTTCAAGTTTTAGTAAACTACGAACCCCATTGTTAATCCCTTATCGGAAATTATTTGTAACTTTCGACAAGTAGAACAATGAATGGAACTGGTAGACGGTTGAAATCTTTTTATATATTGCTTCTATATAGTCTAAGAAACATATATGCAAAGCATCCGAACAGTACCTGTCGCCAATTTTTTGTCCTTCAAGTTTAAGTGAACAACGAGGCCCATTGATAATCATGAAACGGAAATTATTTGTAACTTTCGACAAGATGAACAATGAATAGAACAGGTAGACGGTTGAAATCTTTGTATATGTTGCTTCTATATAGTCTAAGAAACCTATATGCGAAGCATCTAAACAGTAACATTCGCCAATTTTTTGATCTTCAAGGTTAAGTGAACAGCGAGCCCCATTGATAATCATGAAATGGAAATTATTTGTAACTTTCTACAAGTAGAACAATGAATAGTACAGGTAGACAGGTGAAATTTTTCTATATATTGCTTCTAAATAGTCTAAGAAACACATATGCAAAGCATCCAAACAGCACAATTCGCCAATTTTTTGTTCTACAAGTTTAAGTAAACTACGATCCCCATTGTTAATCCCTTAACGAAAATTAATTGTAACTTTCGACAAGTAGAACAATGAATGGAACAGGTAGACGGATGAAATCATTGTATATATTGCTTCTATATAGTCTAAGAAACATATATGCAAAGCATCCAAACAGCACAATTCGCCAATTTTTTGTTCTTCAAGTTTAAGTAAACTACGATCCCCATTGTTAATCCCTTAACGGAAATTATTTGTAACTTTCGACAAGTAGAACATTGAATGGAACAGGTAGACAGGTGAAATTTTTCTATATATTGCTTCTAAATAGTCTAAGAAACACATATGCAAAGCATCCAAACAGCACAATTCGCCAATTTTTTGTTCTTCAAGTTTAAGTGAACTGCGAGCTCCATTGTTAATCCTTTAAAGGAAATTATTTGTAACTTTCGACAAGTAGAACAATGAATGGAACAGGTAGACTGTTGAAAACATTGTATATATTGCTTCTATATAGTCTAAGAAACATTTATGCAAAGCATCCAAACAGTACAATTCGCCAATTTTTTGTTCTTCAAGTTTAAGTAAACTACGATCCCCATTGTTAATCCCTTAACGGAAATTATTTGTAACTTTCGACAAGTAGAACAGTGAATGGAACAGGTAGACGGTTGAAATCTTTGTATACATTGCTTCCATATAGTATAAGAAACATATATGCAAAGCATCCACACAGTACAATTCGCCAATTTTTTGTCCTTCAAGTTTAAGTGAACAACGAGCCCCATTGTTAATCCTTTATCGGTAATTATTTGTAACTTTCGACAAGTAGAACAATGAATGGAAAAGGTAGACGGTTGAAATCTTTGTATATATTGCTTCTATATAGTCTAAGAAACATATATGCAAATCATCCAAATAGTACAATTCGCCAATTTTTTGTTCTTCAAGTTTAAGTGAACAATGAGCCCCAATGGTTAATCCTTTATCGGTAATTATTTGTAACTTTCGACAAGTAGAACAATGAATGGAACAGGTAGACGGTTGAAATCCTTGTATATATTGCTACCATATAGTCTAAGAAACATGTACGCAAAGCATCCAAACAGTACCATTCGCCAATTTTTTGTCCTTCAAGTTTAAGTGAACAATGAGCCCCATTGTTAATCCTTTATCGGAAATTATTTGTAACTTTCGACAAGTAGAACAATGAATGGAAAAGGTAGACGGTTGAAATCTTTGTATATATTGCTTCTATATAGTCTAAGAAACATATATGCAAATCATCCAAATAGTACAATTCGCCAATTTTTTGTTCTTCAAGTTTAAGTGAACAATGAGCCCCAATGGTTAATCCTTTATCGGTAATTATTTGTAACTTTCGACAAGTAGAACAATGAATGGAACAGGTAGACGGTTGAAATCCTTGTATATATTGCTACCATATAGTCTAAGAAACATGTACGCAAAGCATCCAAACAGTACCATTCGCCAATTTTTTGTCCTTCAAGTTTAAGTGAGCAATGAGCCCCATTGTTAATCCTTTATCGGAAATTATTTGTAACTTTCGACAAGTAGAACAATGAATGGAAAAGGTAGACGGTTGAAATCTTTGTATATATTGCTTCTATATAGTCTAAAAACATATATGCAAAGCATCCAAACAGTACCATTAGCCAATTTTTTGGTCTTCAAGTTTAAGTGAACAATGAGCCCCAATGGTTAATCCTTTATCGGAAATTATTTGTAATTTTCGACAAGTGGAACAATGAATGGAACAGGTAGACGGTTGAAATCTTTGTATATATTGCTTCTATATAGTCTAAGAAACATATATGCAAAGCATCCAAACAGTACAATTCGCCAATTTTTTGTTCTTCAAGTTGAAGTGAACAACGAGCCCCATTGTTAATCCCTTAACGGAAATTATTTGTAAATTTCGACAAGTAGAACAATGATTGGAACACGTAGACGGTTGAAATATTTGTATATATTGCTTCCATATAGTCTAAGAAACATGTACGCAAAGCATCCAAACAGTACCATTCGCCAATTTTTTGTTCTTCAAGTTTAAGTGAACAATGAGCCCCAATGGTTAATCCTTTATCGGAAATTATTTGTAACTTTCGGCAAGTAGAACAATGAATGGAACAGGTAGACTGTTGAAATCATTGTATATGTTGTTTCTATGTAGTCTAAGAAACATATATGCAAAGCGTCCAAACAGTACAATTCGCCAATTATTTGATCTTCAAGTTTAAGTGAACTACTAGCCCCATTGTTAATACTTTAACGGAAATTATGTGTAAATTTCGACAAGTAGAACAATGATTGGAACACGTAGACGGTTGAAATCTTTGTATATATTGCTTCCATATAGTATAAGAAACATATATGCAAAGCATCCAAACAGCACAATTCGCCAATTTATTGATCTTCAAGTTTAAGCGAACAATGAGCCCCAATGGTTAATCCTTTATCGGAAATTATTTGTAACATTCGGCAAGTAGAACAATGAATGGAACAGGTAGACGGTTGAAATCTTTGTATATATTGCTTCTATATAGTCTAAGAAACATATATGCAAAGCATCCAAACAGTACAATTCGCCGATTTATTGTTCTTCAAGTTTAAGTGAACAACGAGCCCCATTGTTAATCCTTTAAAGGAAATTATGTGTAAATTTCGACAAGTAGAACAATGATTGGAACACGTAGACGGTTGAAATCTTTGTATATATTGCTTCCATATAGTCTAAGAAACATGTACACAAAGCATCCAAACAGTACCATTAGCCAATTTTTTGGTCTTCAAGTTTAAGTGAACAATGAGCCCCAATGGTTAATCCTTTTTCGGAAATTATTTGTAATTTTCGACAAGTAGAACAATGAATGGAACAGGTAGACGGTTGAAATCTTTGTATATATTGCTTCTATATAGTCTAAGAAACATATATGCAAAGCATCCAAACAGTACAATTCGCCAATTTTTTGTTCTTCAAGTTGAAGTGAACAACGAGCCCCATTCTTAATCCCTTAACGGAAATTATTTGTAACTTTCGACAAGTAGAACAATGATTGGAACACGTAGACGGTTGAAATCTTTGTATATATTGCTTCCATATAGTCTAAGAAACATGTACGCAAAGCATCCAAACAGTACCATTCGCCAATTTTTTGTTCTTCAAGTTTAAGTGAACAATGAGCCCCAATGGTTAATCCTTTATCGGAAATTATTTGTAACTTTCGGCAAGTAGAACAATGAATGGAACAGGTAGACTGTTGAAATCATTGTATATGTTGTTTCTATGTAGTCTAAGAAACATATATGCAAAGCGTCCAAACAGTACAATTCGCCAATTATTTGATCTTCAAGTTTAAGTGAACTACTAGCCCCATTGTTAATACTTTAACGGAAATTATTTGTAACTTTCGGCAAGTAGAACAATGAATGGAACAGGTAGACGGTTGAAATCTTTGTATATATTGCTTCTATATAGTCTAAGAAACATATATGCAAAGCATCCAAACAGTACAATTCGCCAATTTATTGTTCTTCAAGTTTAAGTGAACAACGAGCCCCATTGTTAATCCTTTAAAGGAAATTATTTGTAAATTTCGACAAGTAGAACAATGATTGGAACACGTAGACGGTTGAAATCTTTGTATATATTGCTTCCATATAGTCTAAGGAACATGTACGCAAAGCATCCAAACAGTACCATTCGCCAATTTTTTGTTCTTCAAGTTTAAGTGAACAATGAGCCCCAATGGTTAATCCTTTATCGGAAATTATTTGTAACTTTCGGCAAGTAGAACAATGAATGGAACAGGTAGACGGTTGAAATCAATGTATATATTGCTTCTATATAGTCTAAGAAACATATATGCAAAGCATCCAAACAGTACAATTCGCCAATTTATTGTTCTTCAAGTTTAAGTGAACAACGAGCCCCATTGTTAGTACTTTAAAGGAAATTATTTGTAAATTTCGACAAGTAGAACAATGATTGGAACACGTAGATGGTTGAAATCTTTGTATATATTGCTTCCATATAGTCTAAGAAACATGTACGCAAAGCATCCAAACAGTACCATTCGCCAATTTTTTGGTCTTCAAGTTTAAGTGAACAATGAGCCCCAATGGTTAATCCATTATCGGAAATTATTTGTAATTTTCGACAAGTAGAACAATGAATCGAACAGGTAGACGGTTGAAATATTTGTATATATTGCTTCTATATAGTATAAGAAACATATATGCAAAGCATCCAAACAGTACAATTCGCCAATTTTTTGTTCTTCAAGTTTAAGTGAACAATGAGCCCCAATGATTAATCCTTTATCGGTAATTATTTGTAACTTTCTACAAGTAGAACAATGAATAGTACAGGTAGACGGGTGAAGTCTTTCTATATATTGCTTCTAAATGGTCTAAGAAACATCTATGCAAAGCATCCAAACAGTACAATTCGCCAATTTTTTGTTCTTCAAGTTTAAGTAAACTACGATCCCCATTGTTAATCCCTTAACGGAAATTATTTGTAACTTTCGACAAGTAGAACAATGATTGGAACCCGTAGACGGTTGAAATCTTTGTATATATTGCTTCCATATAGTCTAAGAAACATGTACGCAAAGCATCCAAACAGTACCATTCGCCAATTTCTTGTTCTTCAAGTTTAAGTGAACAATGAGCCCCAATGGTTAATCCTTTATCGGAAATTATTTGTAACTTTCGGCAAGTAGAACAATGAATGGAACAGGTAGACGGTTGAAATCTTTGTATATATTGCTTCTATATAGTCTAAGAAACACATATGCAAAGCATCCAAACAGTACAATTCGCCAATTTATTGTTCTTCAAGTTTAAGTGAACAACGAGCCCCATTGTTAATCCTTTAAAGGAAATTATTTGAAAATTTCGACAAGTAGAACAATGATTGGACCACGTAGACGGTTGAAATCTTAGTATATATTGCTTCCATATAGTCTAAGAAACATATATGCAAAGCATCCAAACAGTACAATTCGCCAATTTTTTGTTATTCAAGTTTAAGTGAACAATGAGCCCCATTGTTAATCCTTTAAAGGAAATTATTTGTAACTTTCGACAAGTAGAACAATGAATGGAACAGGTAGACGGTTGAAATCTTTGTATATATTGCTTCTATATAGTCTAAGAAACATATATGCAAAGCATCCAAACAGTACCATTCGCCAATTTTTTGTTCTTCAAGTTTAAGTGAACAATGAGCCCCATTGTTAATCCTTTATCGGAAATTATTTGTAACTTTCGACAAGTAGAACAATGAATGAAACAGGTAGACGGTTGAAATCTTTGTATATATTGCTTCTATATAGTCTAAGAAACATATATGCAAAGCATCCAAACAGTACCATTCGCCAATTTTTTGTTCTTCAAGTTTAAGTGAACAATGAGCCCCATTGTTAATCCTTTATCGGAAATTATTTGTAACTTTCGACAAGTAGAACAATGAATGGAACAGGTAGACGGTTGAAATCTTTGTATATATTGCTTCTATATAGTCTAAGAAACATATATGCAAAGCATCCAAACAGTACCATTCGCCAAATTTTTTGTTCTTCAAGTTTAAGTAAACTACGATCCCCATTGTTAATCCCTTAACGGAAATTATTTGTAACATTCGACAAGTAGAACAATGAATGGAACAGGTAGACGGTTGAAATCATTGTATATATTGCTTCCATATAGTCTAAGAAACATATATGCAAAGCATCCAAACAGTACAATTCGCCAATTTTTTGTTCTTCAAGTTTAAGTGAACAATGAGCCCCATTGTTAATCCTTTAAAGGAAATTATTTGTAACTTTCGACAAGTAGAACAATGAATGGAACAGGTAGACGGTTGAAATCTTTGTATATATTGCTTCTATATAGTCTAAGAAACATATATGCAAAGCATCCAAACAGTACCATTCGCCAATTTTTTGTTCTTCAAGTTTAAGTAAACTACGATCCCAATTGTTAATCCCTTAACGGAAATTATTTGTAACATTCGACAAGTAGAAAAATGAATGGAACAGGTAGACGGTTGAAATCATTGTATATATTGCTTCTATATAGTCTAAGAAACATATATGCAAAGCATCCAAACGGTACAATTCGCCAATTTTTTGTTCTTCAAGTTTAAGTGAACAATGAGCCCCATTGTTAATCCTTTAAAGGAAATTATTTGTAACTTTCGACAAGTAGAACAATGAATGGAACAGGTAGACGGTTGAAATCTTTGTATATATTGCTTCTATATAGTCTAAGAAACATATATGCTAAGCATCCAAACAGTACAATTCGCCAATTTTTTGTTCTTCAAGTTTAAGTGAACAATGAGCCCCAATGGTTAATCCTTTATCGGTAATTATTTGCAATTTTCGACAAGTAGAACAATGAATGGAACTAGTAGACGGTTGATATCTTTGTATATATTGCTTCTATATAATCTAAGAAACATATATGCAAAGCATCTAAACAGTAACAATCGCCAATTTTTTGATCTTCAAGTTTAAGTGAACAGCGAGCCCCATTGATAATCATGAAATGGAAATTATTTGTAACTTTCTACAAGTAGAACAATGAATAGTACAGGTAGACGGGTGAAATCTTTCTATATATTGCTTCTAAATAGTCTAACAAACTCCTATGCAAAGCATCCAAACAGTACAATTCGCCAATTTTTTGTTCTTCAAGTTTAAGTGAACAATGAGCCCCATTGTTAATCCTTTAAAGGAAATTATTTGTAACTTTCGACAAGTAGAACAATGAATGGAACAGGTAGACGGTTGAAATCTTTGTATATATTGCATCTATATAGTCTAAGAAACATATATGCAAAGCCACCAAACAGTACCATTCGCCAATTTTTTGTTCTTCAAGTTTAAGTGAACAATGAGCCCCATTGTTAATCCTTTATCGGAAATTATTTGTAACTTTCGACAAGTAGAACAATGAATGGAACAGGTAGACGGTTGAAATCTTTGTATATATTGCTTCTATATAGTCTAAGAAACATATATGCAAAGCATCCAAACAGTACCATTCGCCAATTTTTTGTTCTTCAAGTTTAAGTAAACTACGATCCCAATTGTTAATCCCTTAACGGAAATTATTTGTAACATTCGACAAGTAGAACAATGAATGGAACAGGTAGACGGTTGAAATCATTGTATATATTGCTTCTATATAGTCTAAGAAACATATATGCAAAGCATCCAAACGGTACAATTCGCCAATTTTTTGTTCTTCAAGTTTAAGTGAACAATGAGCCCCATTGTTAATCCTTTAAAGGAAATTATTTGTAACTTTCGACAAGTAGAACAATGAATGGAACAGGTAGACGGTTGAAATCTTTGTATATATTGCTTCTATATAGTCTAAGAAACATATATGCTAAGCATCCAAACAGTACAATTCGCCAATTTTTTGTTCTTCAAGTTTAAGTGAACAATGAGCCCCAATGGTTAATCCTTTATCGGTAATTATTTGCAATTTTCGACAAGTAGAACAATGAATGGAACTAGTAGACGGTTGATATCTTTGTATATATTGCTTCTATATAATCTAAGAAACATATATGCAAAGCATCTAAACAGTAACAATCGCCAATTTTTTGATCTTCAAGTTTAAGTGAACAGCGAGCCCCATTGATAATCATGAAATGGAAATTATTTGTAACTTTCTACAAGTAGAACAATGAATAGTACAGGTAGACGGGTGAAATCTTTCTATATATTGCTTCTAAATAGTCTAGCAAACTTCTATGCAAAGCATCCAAACAGTACAATTCGCCAATTTTTTGTTCTTCAAGTTTAAGTAAACTACGATCCCCATTGTTAATCCCTTAACGGAAATTATTTGTAACTTTCGACAAGTAGAACAATGAATGGAACAGGTAGACGGTTGAAATCATTGTATATATTGCTTCTATATAGTCTAAGAAACATATATGCAAAGCATCCAAACAGTACAATTCGCCAATTTTTTGTTCTTCAAGTTTAAGTGAACAATGAGCCCCATTGTTAATCCTTTATCGGAAATTATTTGTAACTTTCGACAAGTAGAACAATGAATGGAACAGGTAGACGGTTGAAATCTTTGTATATATTGCTTCTATATAGTCTAAGAAACATATATGCAAAGCATCCAAACAGTACCATTCGCCAATTTTTTGTTCTTCAAGTTTAAGTGAACAATGAGCCCCATTGTTAATCCTTTATCGGAAATTATTTGTAACTTTCGACAAGTAGAACAATGAATGGAACAGGTAGACGGTTGAAATCTTTGTATATATTGCTTCTATATAGTCTAAGAAACATATATGCAAAGCATCCAAACAGTACCATTCGCCAATTTTTTGTTCTTCAAGTTTAAGTGAACAATGAGCCCCATTGTTAATCCTTTATCGGAAATTATTTGTAACTTTCGACAAGTAGAACAATGAATGGAACAGGTAGACGGTTGAAATCTTTGTATATATTGCTTCTATATAGTCTAAGAAACATATATGCAAAGCATCCAAACAGTACCATTCGCCAAATTTTTTGTTCTTCAAGTTTAAGTAAACTACGATCCCCATTGTTAATCCCTTAACGGAAATTATTTGTAACATTCGACAAGTAGAACAATGAATGGAACAGGTAGACGGTTGAAATCATTGTATATATTGCTTCCATATAGTCTAAGAAACATATATGCAAAGCATCCAAACAGTACAATTCGCCAATTTTTTGTTCTTCAAGTTTAAGTGAACAATGAGCCCCATTGTTAATCCTTTAAAGGAAATTATTTGTAACTTTCGACAAGTAGAACAATGAATGGAACAGGTAGACGGTTGAAATCTTTGTATATATTGCTTCTATATAGTCTAAGAAACATATATGCAAAGCATCCAAACAGTACCATTCGCCAATTTTTTGTTCTTCAAGTTTAAGTAAACTACGATCCCAATTGTTAATCCCTTAACGGAAATTATTTGTAACATTCGACAAGTAGAAAAATGAATGGAACAGGTAGACGGTTGAAATCATTGTATATATTGCTTCTATATAGTCTAAGAAACATATATGCAAAGCATCCAAACGGTACAATTCGCCAATTTTTTGTTCTTCAAGTTTAAGTGAACAATGAGCCCCATTGTTAATCCTTTAAAGGAAATTATTTGTAACTTTCGACAAGTAGAACAATGAATGGAACAGGTAGACGGTTGAAATCTTTGTATATATTGCTTCTATATAGTCTAAGAAACATATATGCTAAGCATCCAAACAGTACAATTCGCCAATTTTTTGTTCTTCAAGTTTAAGTGAACAATGAGCCCCAATGGTTAATCCTTTATCGGTAATTATTTGCAATTTTCGACAAGTAGAACAATGAATGGAACTAGTAGACGGTTGATATCTTTGTATATATTGCTTCTATATAATCTAAGAAACATATATGCAAAGCATCTAAACAGTAACAATCGCCAATTTTTTGATCTTCAAGTTTAAGTGAACAGCGAGCCCCATTGATAATCATGAAATGGAAATTATTTGTAACTTTCTACAAGTAGAACAATGAATAGTACAGGTAGACGGGTGAAATCTTTCTATATATTGCTTCTAAATAGTCTAACAAACTCCTATGCAAAGCATCCAAACAGTACAATTCGCCAATTTTTTGTTCTTCAAGTTTAAGTGAACAATGAGCCCCATTGTTAATCCTTTAAAGGAAATTATTTGTAACTTTCGACAAGTAGAACAATGAATGGAACAGGTAGACGGTTGAAATCTTTGTATATATTGCATCTATATAGTCTAAGAAACATATATGCAAAGCATCCAAACAGTACCATTCGCCAATTTTTTGTTCTTCAAGTTTAAGTGAACAATGAGCCCCATTGTTAATCCTTTATCGGAAATTATTTGTAACTTTCGACAAGTAGAACAATGAATGGAACAGGTAGACGGTTGAAATCTTTGTATATATTGCTTCTATATAGTCTAAGAAACATATATGCAAAGCATCCAAACAGTACCATTCGCCAATTTTTTGTTCTTCAAGTTTAAGTAAACTACGATCCCAATTGTTAATCCCTTAACGGAAATTATTTGTAACATTCGACAAGTAGAACAATGAATGGAACAGGTAGACGGTTGAAATCATTGTATATATTGCTTCTATATAGTCTAAGAAACATATATGCAAAGCATCCAAACGGTACAATTCGCCAATTTTTTGTTCTTCAAGTTTAAGTGAACAATGAGCCCCATTGTTAATCCTTTAAAGGAAATTATTTGTAACTTTCGACAAGTAGAACAATGAATGGAACAGGTAGACGGTTGAAATCTTTGTATATATTGCTTCTATATAGTCTAAGAAACATATATGCTAAGCATCCAAACAGTACAATTCGCCAATTTTTTGTTCTTCAAGTTTAAGTGAACAATGAGCCCCAATGGTTAATCCTTTATCGGTAATTATTTGCAATTTTCGACAAGTAGAACAATGAATGGAACTAGTAGACGGTTGATATCTTTGTATATATTGCTTCTATATAATCTAAGAAACATATATGCAAAGCATCTAAACAGTAACAATCGCCAATTTTTTGATCTTCAAGTTTAAGTGAACAGCGAGCCCCATTGATAATCATGAAATGGAAATTATTTGTAACTTTCTACAAGTAGAACAATGAATAGTACAGGTAGACGGGTGAAATCTTTCTATATATTGCTTCTAAATAGTCTAGCAAACTTCTATGCAAAGCATCCAAACAGTACAATTCGCCAATTTTTTGTTCTTCAAGTTTAAGTAAACTACGATCCCCATTGTTAATCCCTTAACGGAAATTATTTGTAACTTTCGACAAGTAGAACAATGAATGGAACAGGTAGACGGTTGAAATCATTGTATATATTGCTTCTATATAGTCTAAGAAACATATATGCAAAGCATCCAAACAGTACAATTCGCCAATTTTTTGTTCTTCAAGTTTAAGTAAACTACGATCCCCATTGTTAATCCCTTAACGGAAATTATTTGTAACTTTCGACAAGTAGAACAATGAATGGAACAGGTAGACGGTTGAAATCATTGTATATATTGCTTCTATATAGTCTAAGAAACATATATGCAAAGCATCCAAACAGTACAATTCGCCAATTTTTTGTTCTTCAAATTTAAGTAAACTACGATCCCCATTGTTAATCCCTTAACGGAAATTATTTGTAATATTCGACAAGTAGAACAATGAATGGAACAGGTAGACGGTTGAAATCATTGTATATATTGCTTCTATATAGTCTATGAAACATATATGCAAAGCATCCAAACAGTACAATTCGCCAATTTTTTGTTCTTCAAGTTTAAGTGAACAATGAGCCCCATTGTTAATCCTTTAAAGGAAATTATTTGTAACATTCGACAAGTAGAACAATGAATGGAACTGGTAGACGGTTGAAATATTTGTATATATTGCTTTTGTATAGTCTAAGAAACATATATGCAAAGCATCCAAACAGTACCATTCGCCAAATTTTGTTCTTCAAGGTTAAGTGAACAATGAGCACCATTGTTAATCCTTTATCGGAAATTATTTGTAACTTTCGACAAGTAGAACAATGAATGGAACAGGTAGACGGTTGAAATCTTTGTATATATTGCTTCTATATAGTGTAAGAAACATATATGCAAAGCATCCAAACAGTACAATTCGCCAATTTATTGTTCTTCAAGTTTAAGTGAACAACGAGCCCCATTGTTAATCCTTTAAAGGAAATTATTTGTAAATTTCGACAAGTAGAACAATGATTGGAACACGTAGACGGTTGAAATCTTTGTATATATTGCTTCCATATAGTCTAAGAAACATGTACACAAAGCATCCAAACAGAACCATTCGCCAATGTTTTGTTCTTCAAGTTTAAGTGAACAATGAGCCCCAATGGTTAATCCTTTATCGGAAATTATTTGTAATTTTCGACAAGTAGAACAATGATTGGAACACGTAGACGGTTGAAATCTTTTTATGTATTGCTTCCATATAGTCTAAGAAACATATATGCAAAGCATCCAAACAGTACAATTCGCCAATTTATTGTTCTTCAAGTTTAAGTGAACAACGAGCCCCATTGTTAATCCTTTAAAGGAAATTATTTGTAAATTTCCACAAGTAGAACAATGATTGGAACACGTAGACGGTTGAAATTTTTGTATATATTGCTTCCATATAGTCTAAGAAACATGTACGCAAAGCATCCAAACAGTACCATTCGCCAATTTATTGTTCTTCAAGTTTAAGTGAACAGCGAGCCCCATTGATAATCATGAAATGGAAATTATTTGTGACTTTCTACAAGTCGAACAATGAATAGTACAGGTAGACGGGTGAAATATTTCTATAGATTGCTTCTAAATAGTCTAAGAAACATATATGCAAATCATCCAAACAGTACCATTCGCAATTTTTTTGTTCTTCAAGTTTAAGTGAACTACGAGCCCCATTGTTAATCCTTTAAAGGAAATTATTTGTAACTTTCGACAAGTAGAACAATGAATGGAACTTGTAGAGTGTTGAAATCTTTGTATATATTGCTCCTATATAGTCTAAGAAACATATATGCAAAGCATCCAAACAGTACCAGTCGCCAATTTTTTGTTCTTCAAGTTTAAGTGAACAACGAGCCCCATTGATAATCATGAAACGGAAATCATTTGTAACTTTCTACAAGTAGAACAATGAATAGAACAGGTAGACGGTTGAAATCTTTGTATATGTTGCTTCTATATAGTCTAAGAAACCAATATGAAAAGCATCTAAACAGTAACAATCGCCAATTTTCAGATCTTCAAGTTTAAGTGAACAGCGAGCCCCATTGATAATCTTGAAACGGAAATTATTTGTAACTTTCTACAAGTAGAACAATGAATAGAACAGGTAGACGGTTGAAATCTTTGTATATGATGCTTCTATATAGTCTAAGAAACCTATATGCAAAGCATCTAAACAGTAACAATCGCCAATTTTTTTATCTTCAAGTTCAAGTGAACAGCGAGCCCCATTGATAATCATGAAACGGAGATTATTTGTAACTTTCTACAAGTAGAATAATGAATAGAACAGGTAGACGGTTGAAATCTTTGTATATATTGCTTCCATATAGTCTAAGAAACATGTACGCAAAGCATCCAAACAGTACCATTCGCAATTTTTTTGTTCTTCAAGTTTAAGTGAACTACGAGCCCCATTGTTAATCCTTTAAAGGAAATTATTTGTAACTTTCGACAAGTAGAACAATGAATGGAACTTGTAGAGTGTTGAAATCTTTGTATATATTGCTTCTATATAGTCTAAGAAACATATATGCAAAGCATCCAAACAGTACCAGTCGCCAATTTTTTGTTCTTCAAGTTTAAGTGAACAACGAGCCCCATTGATAATCATGAAACGGAGATTATTTGTAACTTTCTACAAGTAGAACAATGAATAGAACAGGTAGACGGTTGAAATCTTTGTATATGTTGCTTCTATATAGTCTAAGAAACCTATATGAAAAGTGTTGGAGTACAACGATGAAATGCTCAACGGCCGCTGAGCAAACGATAACGGCGACTTTCAAAACATTGTTTGACACCAAAGCAGAGCCGTCTTCGTGCTGTAAAACCGTTTCAAGTTCAGTTCCAAAGTCAAAGCCGCAGAGAGCAGATTAAACGTTATTTTTCACTATTTCTTATTCTTTTCTTTATATTTCTAAGCAGCTTAATATAATTGTATCTAAATTAATAAAACCATTTTAAACAAAATTCCATCAGGTAATGGGCCCAGATCACAATAAAACAATAAAGTGAATATAAAACAAAGGACTTTAAATAAATTTTTTTAAATATACAATTAAATCGAAATAGCAAACGGTGGAAGTACGCATTTTGTTATTCAAAAATTGAACAATGAAAATTATTCAGTGTGGAGTTACAAATTGGAAATGCTCCTAATTAAAGAAAAATTGTGGAGTGTAATAAACGACAGAAAACCTGATCCAATGAATTCATCATGGACGCAGATGGATAGCGAGGCACGTGCTACCATTGGATTATTGGTAGAAGATAATCAATTACAGCACATAAGAAACGCTAAATCTGCACGTGAAGCATGGGATTGTTTGAAAGGATATCACCAAAAGGCAACTTTAACCAGTAAGGTACTTTTATTAAAACGGTTATGTAGAACAGTGCTAAAAGAAGATGGTGATATGGAAGAACACATCACAAAAATTGCAAATTATTTCGAAGAACTCACAGCTCTCGGACAAGAATTGCCAGATAATCTCAAAGCAGCAATGTTGCTCGGAAGTCTTCCAGAATCGTACAAAACGCTTGTAACGGCTTTGGAAAGTAGACCCGAAAGCGATTTGACGTTAAATCTCGTCAAAGGGAAATTAATAGACGAATACAAAAGGCGTAAAGGGGCAAAAGATACGAGGCAACATATTTCAGAATGCGAAGCGGCTATGAAAACGGAACTCAAACATACAGCTGGCGCACTGCCTGGAAAAACATGTTTCTTCTGCAAAGAAGCCGGTCATTTCAAGAGTGACTGTTCAAAGTACAAATCATGGAAGTTGAAAAGAGAAAAGGCTAATGCAGTTATAGAAGACAAATCGTCGTCTTCTAACGATTTCTGTTTTCATGCGATAGCCACAAAAGGAACTTCGAAAGAAGCATGTTTTGTTATTAAAGAAAAGAAACATAATTTATGGATTGTCGACTCGGGTGCAACAAGCCACATGGCAACGTCGAGGATTTTTTTCGACAATTTTAATCCCGAAAGAAAAGGCCAAGTAGGTCTCGCAGACGAAGGGAAGACGGCTGAGGTGCAAGGGATTGGCTCAGGAGTGCTAAACTGTGGGATAGGCCCGCGAGAGGTCGCCCAAATTAAATTGAACAATGTACTTTAC
Source organism: Cerceris ruficornis (assembly GCA_963989415.1). NCBI lineage: Eukaryota > Metazoa > Arthropoda > Insecta > Hymenoptera > Crabronidae > Cerceris > Cerceris ruficornis. The sequence goes on along the minus strand of CAXDIW010000481.1, from coordinate 289,833 downwards.
GTTCCTACGTTCAGATCGAATTTACTGTCGGTAAAGAGGTTAGTGAGTGATGGCTATAAACTAATTTTCGAAAAAGACAACTGCACAATTTCAAAGAACGGAGAATTAAAGGCAATAGCGAAATTATCCTTGGAACTGTTCGAACTGACCACAATTGAAAAAGCCTGCACAGTAAGTAATACTATATATTTAAATCATACTGAAAATTGTCAGCATGCATGGCATAGACGTTTTGGACAGCGAGACCCTACCGCAGTCAAAGATTTAGTTGAAAAGAATTTAGCGACAGGAATTAAAATAAAAGATTTTGGACAACGAGTAACTTGCGAATGCTGCGTAATAGGTAAGATGGCACGTGTACCTTTCCCAAAAGGATCAGAAAACAGAAGCAATGCAATTCTCGATCTAATTCATACGGATGTTTGTGGGCCAATGCAAACAATCACGCCAGGTAATAAAAGATATATTTTAACAATCATTGATGATTTTTCACGATACACAAGGATTTATCTTATGAGTCACAAAAGCAAAGCAGCGTCACATATTAAAGAATTCGTAGAGATGATGAAAACACAATATTCCAAGAAACCAAAGAAGATAAGATCCGATCGAGGAAGGGAATATATAAATGAAAATTTGCAAAATTATCTGAAACAGGAAGGGATTCAGGTCCAGTATACAGCGCCTTACTCTCCACAGCAGAACGGAATTGCGGAGCGGAAGAACAGATCCCTACTCGAGATGGCAAGATGTATGTTACTTGATGCACATATGGAAAAAAGGTATTGGGGGGAAGCAGTTAATACTGCAAACTATTTACAAAACAGGTTACCTTCAAGAGCAATTCGAAAAACCCCTTACGAATTATGGCACTCAAGAAAGCCAGACGTCAGAAATCTACATACTTTTGGATGCGACGCGTATGTCTACGTTCATAAAGAACAAAGAAAAAAATTAGACGATAAAGCCGAAAAATTCAGTTTTGTTGGGTATTCAGAGGAGTCAAAGGCTTTTCGGTTGTTGGATACTAAAACAAATAAAATAAAGATTAGCCGCGATGTAGTTTTCTGCGAAAAATTTAATGAAAACAAGCCAATTAATGGAATCGTAATTCCAGTTACTAGAAACCAAAATGCAGAAAATCAAGACACCGCCGAATACGATGGGTCTGAGGGAGAATCAACCATAACTGAAGACAGTTCCATCTATGAAACGGACCATGCGGATAGCGACTTTGCTCAAGATTCTAGACATGAAGAAATGAGGCCAGAACAATACAGGCGATCAGAGAGATCGAATAGAGGGGTTCCACCCGATAGATACGCTGCATCTCTGCATATGGCTGTGGATGAAAATAATGAACCCAGAAGTGCAAAGGAATCATTATCAGGACCCAATAAGGATGAGTGGAAAAAGGCTATGGACGAAGAGATGAAATCTTTAAGGGAAAATGGTACATGGGATCTTGTACCCAAACCGAAAGATAGAGATGTTGTTACCTGTGAGTGGGTTTTTAAATTAAAGAAAAATGAAGGAAACGTTAATAAGTTTAAGGCCAGGCTTGTCGCTCGAGGTTTTTCACAGAAATTTGGAACAGACTACGATGAAGTTTTTGCACCTGTAGTGCGACAAACCACATTCAGGACTTTCTTGACGCTAGCCGGACAGAAACGCATGCAGGTAAAACATTTTGATGTGAAAACGGCTTTTCTAAATGGAATACTCACAGAAACCATTTTTATGAGACAGCTAGAAACATATATCGTGCGCGGTAAAGAAGACTATGTGTGTAGTTTGAAAAGAGGCATCTATGGCTTAAAACAAGCTGCAAAAGTATGGAATGACCAATTAACCGATTTATTAAAGCAGTATGGTTTCAGACAGAGTCAAGTGGACCAATGTTTAAATATAAAGGGCGAAGAGAATGAGGAACAAGTTTATCTCATTGTATATGTCGGTGACATTTTAATCGCTGCTAAAGAAATGGACAAGATCGATGAAGCGGCTGTTTTTCTAAAAAGGCATTTCCAACTCAGCGATCTCGGACTCTTGAAACAGTATTTAGGTATGGAGATTAGAAGAAACGAAGAGGGATTTTACTGCATTAAGCAAGAAAAATATATAGAAAAAATTGTACATAGATTTTGTCTCCAGGACGCAAAGGCTTCTAGTATACCGTTAATTGAAGGTTATATAAAGCACAGAAACGGCGAACCAGAAATGCCAGAAAACTCAAAATATCAGCAATTGATCGGTGCACTGTTATATTTGGCAGTAAATACAAGGCCCGACATAGCAGCGAGCGTTGGAATTTTGAGCCAGTACAATAAACGACCCACAACAGGTGACTGGACTGAAGTAAAAAGGATTGCTCGCTATTTAAAAGGAACAATAGGATATGAATTAAGACTTGGCAAACGGAACAGCGAAAAAGGGCTAATTGGTTTCGCGGATGCTGACTGGGCACAGGACAAGACCGACAGAAAGTCGCACAGTGGGTACCTATTCCAAGTAATGGGAGCACCTATAAGTTGGAACTGCCGGAAACAAACGTGTGTCGCACTCTCTTCAACGGAAGCAGAATATATAGCTCTTGCTGAAGCAACACAAGAAGGATTATGGATTCGTCGCTTGCTGGAAGATTTCGGTGAAACGGTCCAAAATGAAATAGTCATTTTTGAGGACAATCAGAGTTGCCTCAAGATTGCCTCGAATAATAGATTCAGCAACAGGACAAAGCACATCGACACCAAGTTCCATTTCATAAAGGATATAAAAAATCAGGGAATTATAAATTATAAATACTGTCCTACAGACGAAATGCTCGCATACATGCTGACAAAACCACTTGGAAGGATAAAGTTAAAACGCATGGCTGAAAAGTGTGGCCTATTCAATCGCTAAATTTTTCTGTTTTTTTGTTTTTCTCAGTATCTTCATCGTTGAGAAAGGGTGTTGGAGTACAACGATGAAATGCTCAACGGCCGCTGAGCAAACGATAACGGCGACTTTCAAAACATTGTTTGACACCAAAGCAGAGCCGACTTCGTGCTGTAAAACCGTTTCAAGTTCAGTTCCAAAGTCAAAGCCGCAGAGAGCAGATTAAACGTTATTTTTCACTATTTCTTATTCTTTTCTTTATATTTCGAAGCAGCTTAATATAATTGTATCTAAATTAATAAAACCATTTTAAACAAAATTCCATCAAAAAGCATCTAAACAGTAACAATCGCCAATTTTTTGATCTTCAAGTTTAAGTGAACAGCGAGCCCCATTGATAATCATGAAATAGAAATTATTTGTAACTTTCTACAAGTAGAACAATGAATTGTACAGGTTGACGAGTGAAGTCTTTCTATATATTGCTTCTATATATTCTAAGAAACATATATGCAAAGCATCCAAACAGTACATTTCGCCAATTTTTTGTTCTTCAAGTTTAAGTGAACTACGAGCCCCATTGTTAATCCTTTAAAGGAAATTATTTGTAATTTTCTACAATTAGAACAATGAATGGAACAGGTAGACGGTTGAAATCTTTGTATATATTGTTTTTATATAGTCTAAGAAACATACCTGCAAAGGATCCAAATAGTACCATTCGCGAATTTATTGTTCTTCAAGTTTAAGTGAACAACGAGCCCCATTGATAATCATGAAAGGGAAATTATTTGTAACTTTCTACAAATAGAACAATGAATAGATCAGTTAGACTGTTGAAATCTTTGTATATATTGCTTCTATATAGTCTAAGATACAGTTATGCAAAGCATCCAAACAGTACAATTCGCCAATTATTTGTTCTTCAAGTTTAAGTGAACTACGATCCCCAATGTTAATCCTTTAACGGAAATTGTTTGTAAATTTCGACAAGTAGAACAATGAATGGAAAAGGTAGACTGTTGAAATCATTGTATATATTGCGTCTATATAATCTACGAAACATATATGCAAAGCATCCAAACAGTACCATTCGCCAATTTTTTGTTCTTCAAGTTTAAGTGAACTACGAGCCCCATTGTTAATCCTTTATCGGAAATTATTTGTAATTTTCGACAAGTAGAACAATGAATGGTACAGGTAGACGGTTGAAATCTCTGTATATATTGCTTCTATATAGTCTGAGAAACATATATGCAAAGCATCCAAACAGTACCATTCGCCAATTTATTGTTCTTCAAGTTTAAGTGAACAACGAGCCCCATTGTTAATCCTTTAAAGGAAATTATTTGTAAATTTCGACAAGTAGAACAATGATTGGAACACGTAGACGGTTGAAATCTTTGTATATATTGCTTCCGTATAGTCTAAGAAACATATATGCAAAGCATCCAAACAGTACCATTCGCCAATTTTTTGTTCTTCAAGGTTAAGTGAACAATGAGCCCGATTGTTATTACTTTATCGGAAATTATTTGTAAATTTCGACAAGTAGAACAATGATTGGAACACGTGGACGGTTGAAATATTTGTATATATTGCTTCCATATAGTCTAAGAAACATATATGCAAAGCATCCAAACAGTACAATTCGCCAATTTTTTGTTCTTCAAGTTTAAGTGAACAATGAGCCCCAATGGTTAATCCTTTATCGGAAATTATTTGTAACTTTCGACAAGTAGAACAATGAATGGAACTGGTAGACGGTTGAAATCTTTGTATATATTGCTTCTATATAGTCTAAGAAACATATATGCAAAGCATCCAAACAGTACAATTCGCCAATTTTTGGTTTTTCAAGTTTAATTGAACTACGAGCCCCATTGTTAATCCTTTAAAGGAAATTATTTCTAAATTTCGACAAGTAGAACAATGAATGGATCATGTAGACGGTTGAAATCATTGTATATATTGCTTCTATATAGTCTACGAAACATATATGCAAAGCATCCAAACAGTACAATTCGCCAATTTTTTTGTTCTTCAAGTTTAAGTGAACTACGAGCCCCATTGTTAATCCTTTATCGGAAATTATTTGTAATTTTCGACAAGTAGAACAATGAATGGAACAGGTAGACGGTTGAAATCTTTGTATATATTGCTTCTATATAGTCTGAGAAACATATATGCAAAGCATCCAAACAGTACAATTCGCCAATTTTTTGTTCTTCAAGGTTAAGTGAACAATGAGCCCGATTGTTAATCCTTTATCGGAAATTATTTCTAACTTTCGACAAGTAGAACAATGAATGGAACACGTAGACGGTTGAAATCTTTGTATATATTGCTTCCATATAGTCTAAGAAACATGTACGCAAAGCATCCAAACAGTACCATTCGCCAATTTTTTGATCTTCAAGTTTAAGTGAACAATGAGCCCCAATGGTTAATCCTTTATCGGAAATTATTTGTAACTTTCGACAAGTAGAACAATGAATGGAACAGGTAGACGGTTGAAATATTTGTATATATTGCTTCCGTATAGTCTAAGAAACATATATGCAAAGCATCCAAACAGTACCATTCGCCAATTTTTTGTTCTTCAAGGTTAAGTGAACAATGAGCCCGATTGTTAATCCTTTATCGGAAATTATTTGTAACTTTCGACAAGTAGAACAATGAATGGAACAGGTAGACGGTTGAAATCTTTGAATATATTGCTTCTATATAGTCTAAGAAACTTATATAACAAAGCATCCAAACAGTACAATTCGCCAATTTTTTGTTCTTCAAGTTTAAGTGAACAACGAGCCCCATTGATAATCATGAAAAGGAAATTATTTGTAACTTTCTACAAGTAGAACAATGATTGGAACACGTAGACGGTTGAAATCTTTGTATATATTGCTTCCATATAGTCTAAGAAACATATATGCAAAGCATCAAAACAGTACAATTCGCCAATTTTTTGTTCTTCAAGTTTAAGTAAACTACGATCCCCATTGTTAATCCCTTAACGGAAATTATTTGTAACTTTCGACAAGTAGAACCATGAATGGAACAGGTAGACGGTTGAAATCATTGTATATATTGCTTCTATATAGTCTAAGAAACATATATGCAAAGAATCCAACCAGTACCATTCGCGAATTTATTGTTCTTCAAGTTTAAGTGAACAACGAGCCCCATTGATAATCATGAAAGGGAAATTATTTCTAAATTTCGACAAGTAGAACAATGATTGGAACAGGTAGACGGGTGAAATCCTTCTATATATTGCTTCTATATAGTCTAAGAAACATATATGCAAAGCATCCAAACAGTACAATTCGCCAATTTTTTTGTTCTTCAAGTTTAAGTGAACTACGAGCCCCATTGTTAATCCTTTATCGGAAATTATTTGTAATTTTCGACAAGTAGAACAATGAATGGAACAGGTAGACGGTTGAAATCTTTGTATATATTGCTTCTATATAGTCTGAGAAACATATATGCAAAGCATCCAAACAGTACAATTCGCCAATTTTTTGTTCTTCAAGTTTAAGTGAACAATGAGCCCCATTGATAATCATGAAAGGGAAATTATTTGTAACTTTCTTCAAATAGAACAATGAATAGAACAGTTAGACTGTTGAAATCTTTGTATATATTGCTTCCATATAGTCTAAGAAACATGTACACAAAGCATCCAAACAGTACCATTCGCCAATTTTTTGTTCTTCAAGTTTAAGTGAACAATGAGCCCCAATGGTTAATCCTTTATCGGAAATTATTTGTAACTTTCGACAAGTAGAACAATGAATGGAACAGGTAGACGGTTGAAATATTTGTATATATTGCTTCCGTATAGTCTAAGAAACATATATGCAAAGAATCCAACCAGTACCATTCGCCAATTTTTTGTTCTTCAAGGTTAAGTGAACAATGAGCCCCAATGGTTAATCCTTTATCGGAAATTATTTGTAACTTTCGACAAGTAGAACAATGTATGGATCAGGTAGACGGTTGAAATCTTTGTATATATTGCTTCCATATAGTCTAAGAAACATATATGCAAAGCATCCAAACAGTACAATTCGCCAATTTTTTGTTCTTCAAGTTTAAGTGAACAATGAGCCCCATTGATAATCATGAAAGGGAAATTATTTGTAACTTTCTTCAAATAGAACAATGAATAGAACAGTTAGACTGTTGAAATCTTTGTATATATTGCTTCTATATAGTCTAAGAAACATATATGCAAAGAATCCAACCAGTACCATTCGCGAATTTATTGTTCTTCAAGTTTAAGTGAACAACGAGCCCCATTGATAATCATGAAAGGGAAATTATTTCTAAATTTCGACAAGTAGAACAATGATTGGAACAGGTAGACGGGTGAAATCCTTCTATATATTGCTTCTATATAGTCTAAGAAACATATATGCAAAGCATCCAAACAGTACCATTCGCCAATTTTTTGTTCTTCAAGTTTAAGTGAACAACGAGCCCCGTTGTTAATCCTTTAAAGGAAATTATTTGTAAATTTCGACAAGTAGAACAATGATTGGAACACGTAGACGGTTGAAATCTTTGTATATATTGCTTCCATATAGTCTAAGAAACATGTACGAAAAGCATCCAGACAGTACCATTCGCCATTTTTTTGTTCTTCAAGTTTAAGTGAACAATGAGCCACATTGTTAATCCTTTATCGGAAACTATTTGTAACTTTCTACTAGTAGATCAATAATTGGAACACGTAGACGGTTGAAATCTTTGTATATATTGCTTCTATTTAGACTAAGAAACATATATGCAAAGCATCCACACAGCACAATTCGCCAATTTATTGTTCTTCAAGTTTAAGTGAACAACGAGCCCCATTGTTAATCCTTTATCGGTAATTATTTGTAACTTTCGACAAGTAGAACAATGAATGGAAAAGGTAGACTGTTGAAATCATTGTATATATTGCTTCTATATAGTCTAAGAAACATATATGCAAAGCATCCAAACAGTACAATTCGCCAATTTTTTGATCTTCAAGTTTAAGTGAACAGCGAGCTCCATTGATAATCATGAAATGGAAATTATTTGTAACTTTCTACAAATAGAACAATGAATAGTACAGGTAGACGGGTGAAGTCTTTATATATATTGCTTCTATATAGTCTGAGAAACATATATGCAAAGCATCCAAACAGTACAATTAGCCAATTTTTTGTTCTTCAAGTTTAAGTGAACAACGAGCCCCATTGTTAATCCTTTATCGGTAATTATTTGTAACTTTCGACAAGTAGAACAATGAATGGAACAGGTAGACGGTTGAAATCCTTGTATATATTGCGTCTATATAATCTACGAAACATATATGCAAAGCATCCAAACAGTACCATTCGCCAATTTTTTGTTCTTCAAGTTTAAGTGAACTACGAGCCCCATTGTTAATCCTTTATCGGAAATTATTTGTAATTTTCGACAAGTAGAACAATGAATGGTACAGGTAGACGGTTGAAATCTCTGTATATATTGCTTCTATATAGTCTGAGAAACATATATGCAAAGCATCCAAACAGTACCATTCGCCAATTTATTGTTCTTCAAGTTTAAGTGAACAACGAGCCCCATTGTTAATCCTTTAAAGGAAATTATTTGTAAATTTCGACAAGTAGAACAATGATTGGAACACGTAGACGGTTGAAATCTTTGTATATATTGCTTCCGTATAGTCTAAGAAACATATATGCAAAGCATCCAAACAGTACCATTCGCCAATTTTTTGTTCTTCAAGGTTAAGTGAACAATGAGCCCGATTGTTATTACTTTATCGGAAATTATTTGTAAATTTCGACAAGTAGAACAATGATTGGAACACGTGGACGGTTGAAATATTTGTATATATTGCTTCCATATAGTCTAAGAAACATATATGCAAAGCATCCAAACAGTACAATTCGCCAATTTTTTGCTCTTCAAGTTTAAGTGAACAATGAGCCCCAATGGTTAATCCTTTATCGGAAATTATTTGTAACTTTCGACAAGTAGAACAATGAATGGAACTGGTAGACGGTTGAAATCTTTATATATATTGCTTCTATATAGTCTAAGAAACATATATGCAAAGCATCCAAACAGTACAATTCGCCAATTTTTGGTTTTTCAAGTTTAATTGAACTACGAGCCCCATTGTTAATCCTTTAAAGGAAATTATTTCTAAATTTCGACAAGTAGAACAATGAATGGATCATGTAGACGGTTGAAATCATTGTATATATTGCTTCTATATAGTCTACGAAACATATATGCAAAGCATCCAAACAGTACAATTCGCCAATTTTTTTGTTCTTCAAGTTTAAGTGAACTACGAGCCCCATTGTTAATCCTTTATCGGAAATTATTTGTAATTTTCGACAAGTAGAACAATGAATGGAACAGGTAGACGGTTGAAATCTTTGTATATATTGCTTCTATATAGTCTGAGAAACATATATGCAAAGCATCCAAACAGTACAATTCGCCAATTTTTTGTTCTTCAAGGTTAAGTGAACAATGAGCCCGATTGTTAATCCTTTATCGGAAATTATTTCTAACTTTCGACAAGTAGAACAATGAATGGAACACGTAGACGGTTGAAATCTTTGTATATATTGCTTCCATATAGTCTAAGAAACATGTACGCAAAGCATCCAAACAGTACCATTCGCCAATTTTTTGATCTTCAAGTTTAAGTGAACAATGAGCCCCAATGGTTAATCCTTTATCGGAAATTATTTGTAACTTTCGACAAGTAGAACAATGAATGGAACAGGTAGACGGTTGAAATATTTGTATATATTGCTTCCGTATAGTCTAAGAAACATATATGCAAAGCATCCAAACAGTACCATTCGCCAATTTTTTGTTCTTCAAGGTTAAGTGAACAATGAGCCCGATTGTTAATCCTTTATCGGAAATTATTTGTAACTTTCGACAAGTAGAACAATGAATGGAACAGGTAGACGGTTGAAATCTTTGAATATATTGCTTCTATATAGTCTAAGAAACTTATATAACAAAGCATCCAAACAGTACAATTCGCCAATTTTTTGTTCTTCAAGTTTAAGTGAACAACGAGCCCCATTGATAATCATGAAAAGGAAATTATTTGTAACTTTCTACAAGTAGAACAATGATTGGAACACGTAGACGGTTGAAATCTTTGTATATATTGCTTCCATATAGTCTAAGAAACATATATGCAAAGCATCAAAACAGTACAATTCGCCAATTTTTTGTTCTTCAAGTTTAAGTAAACTACGATCCCCATTGTTAATCCCTTAACGGAAATTATTTGTAACTTTCGACAAGTAGAACCATGAATGGAACAGGTAGACGGTTGAAATCATTGTATATATTGCTTCTATATAGTCTAAGAAACATATATGCAAAGAATCCAACCAGTACCATTCGCGAATTTATTGTTCTTCAAGTTTAAGTGAACAACGAGCCCCATTGATAATCATGAAAGGGAAATTATTTCTAAATTTCGACAAGTAGAACAATGATTGGAACAGGTAGACGGGTGAAATCCTTCTATATATTGCTTCTATATAGTCTAAGAAACATATATGCAAAGCATCCAAACAGTACAATTCGCCAATTTTTTTGTTCTTCAAGTTTAAGTGAACTACGAGCCCCATTGTTAATCCTTTATCGGAAATTATTTGTAATTTTCGACAAGTAGAACAATGAATGGAACAGGTAGACGGTTGAAATCTTTGTATATATTGCTTCTATATAGTCTGAGAAACATATATGCAAAGCATCCAAACAGTACAATTCGCCAATTTTTTGTTCTTCAAGGTTAAGTGAACAATGAGCCCGATTGTTAATCCTTTATCGGAAATTATTTCTAACTTTCGACAAGTAGAACAATGAATGGAACACGTAGACGGTTGAAATCTTTGTATATATTGCTTCCATATAGTCTAAGAAACATGTACACAAAGCATCCAAACAGTACCATTCGCCAATTTTTTGTTCTTCAAGTTTAAGTGAACAATGAGCCCCAATGGTTAATCCTTTATCGGAAATTATTTGTAACTTTCGACAAGTAGAACAATGAATGGAACAGGTAGACGGTTGAAATATTTGTATATATTGCTTCCGTATAGTCTAAGAAACATATATGCAAAGCATCCAAACAGTACCATTCGCCAATTTTTTGTTCTTCAAGGTTAAGTGAACAATGAGCCCGATTGTTAATCCTTTATCGGAAATTATTTGTAACTTTCGACAAGTAGAACAATGAATGGAACAGGTAGACGGTTGAAATCTTTGAATATATTGCTTCTATATAGTCTAAGAAACTTATATAACAAAGCATCCAAACAGTACAATTCGCCAATTTTTTGTTCTTCAAGTTTAAGTGAACAACGAGCCCCATTGATAATCATGAAAAGGAAATTATTTGTAACTTTCTACAAGTAGAACAATGATTGGAACACGTAGACGGTTGAAATCTTTGTATATATTGCTTCCATATAGTCTAAGAAACATATATGCAAAGCATCCAAACAGTACAATTCGCCAATTTTTTGTTCTTCAAGTTTAAGTGAACAATGAGCCCCATTGATAATCATGAAAGGGAAATTATTTGTAACTTTCTTCAAATAGAACAATGAATAGAACAGTTAGACTGTTGAAATCTTTGTATATATTGCTTCTATATAGTCTAAGAAACATATATGCAAAGAATCCAACCAGTACCATTCGCGAATTTATTGTTCTTCAAGTTTAAGTGAACAACGAGCCCCATTGATAATCATGAAAGGGAAATTATTTCTAAATTTCGACAAGTAGAACAATGATTGGAACAGGTAGACGGGTGAAATCCTTCTATATATTGCTTCTATATAGTCTAAGAAACATATATGCAAAGCATCCAAACAGTACCATTCGCCAATTTTTTGTTCTTCAAGTTTAAGTGAACAACGAGCCCCGTTGTTAATCCTTTAAAGGAAATTATTTGTAAATTTCGACAAGTAGAACAATGATTGGAACACGTAGACGGTTGAAATCTTTGTATATATTGCTTCCATATAGTCTAAGAAACATGTACGAAAAGCATCCAGACAGTACCATTCGCCATTTTTTTGTTCTTCAAGTTTAAGTGAACAATGAGCCACATTGTTAATCCTTTATCGGAAACTATTTGTAACTTTCTACTAGTAGATCAATAATTGGAACACGTAGACGGTTGAAATCTTTGTATATATTGCTTCTATTTAGACTAAGAAACATATATGCAAAGCATCCACACAGCACAATTCGCCAATTTATTGTTCTTCAAGTTTAAGTGAACAACGAGCCCCATTGTTAATCCTTTAAAGGAAATTATTTGTAAATTTCGACAAGTAGAACAATGATTGGAACACGTAGACGGTTGAAATATTATTATATATTGCTTCCATATAGTCTAAGAAACATATATGTAAAGCATCCAAACAGTACCATTCGCCAATTTTTTGTTCTTCAAGTTTAAGTGAACAATGAGCCCCATTGTTACTCCTTTATCGGAAATTATTTGTAACTTTCGACAAGTAGAACAATGAATGGAACAGGTAGACTGTTGAAATCTTTTTATATATTGCTTCTATGTAGTGTAAGAAACATATATGCAAAGCATCCAAACAGTACAATTCGCCAATTTTTTGTTCTTCAAGTTTAAGTGAACAATGAGCCCCAATGGTTAATCCTTTATCGGAAATTATTTGTAACTTTCGACAAGTAGAACAATGAATGGAACAGGTAGACGGTTGAAATCTTTTTATATATTGCTTCTATATAGTCTAAGAAACATATATGCCAAGCATCAAAACAGTACAATTCGCCAATTTTTTGTTCTTCAAGGTTAAGTGAACAATGAGCCCCAATGGTTAATCCTTTATCGGAAATTATTTGTAAATTTCGACAAGTAGAACAATGATTGGAACACGCGGACGGTTGAAATATTTGTATATATTGCTTCCATATAGTCTAAGAAACATATATGCAAAGCATCCAAACAGTACAATTCGCCAATTTTTTGTTCTTCAAGTTTAAGTGAACAATGAGCCCCAATGGTTAATCCTTTATCGGAAATTATTTGTAACTTTCGACAAGTAGAACAATGAATGGAACAGGTAGACGGTTGAAATCTTTGTATATATTGCTTCTATATAGTCTAAGAAACATATATGCAAAGCATCCAAACAGTACAATTCGCCAATTTTTGGTTTTTCAAGTTTAATTGAACTACGAGCCCCATTGTTAATCCTTTAAAGGAAATTATTTGTAAATTTCGACAAGTAGAACAATGAATGGTTCATGTAGACGGTTGAAATCATTGTATATATTGCTTCTATATAGTCTACGAAACATATATGCAAAGCATCCAAACAGTACAATTCGCCAATTTTTTTGTTCTTCAAGTTTAAGTGAACTACGAGCCCCATTGTTAATCCTTTATCGGAAATTATTTGTAATTTTCGACAAGTAGAACAATGAATGGAACAGGTAGACGGTTGAAATCTTTGTATATATTGCTTCTATATAGTCTGAGAAACATATATGCAAAGCATCCAAACAGTACAATTCGCCAATTTTTTGTTCTTCAAGGTTAAGTGAACAATGAGCCCCAATGGTTAATCCTTTATCGGAAATTATTTGTAACTTTCGACAAGTAGAACAATGTATGGATCAGGTAGACGGTTGAAATCTTTGTATATATTGCTTCTATATAGTCTAATAAACTTATATGCAAAGCATCCAAACAGTACAATTCGCCAATTTTTTGTTCTTCAAGTTTAAGTGAAGAATGAGCCCCAATGGTTAATCCTTTATCGGAAATTATTTGTAAATTTCGACAAGTAGAACAATGATTGGAACACGTAGACGGTTGAAATCTTTGTATATATTGCTTCTATATAGTCTACGAAACATATATGCAAAGCATCCAAACCGTACAATTCGCCAATTTATTGTTCTTCAAGTTTAAGTGAACAACGAGCCCCGTTGTTAATCCTTTAAAGGAAATTATTTGTAAATTTCGACAAGTAGAACAATGATTGGAACACGTAGACGGTTGAAATCTTTGTATATATTGCTTCTATATAGACTAAGAAACATATATGCAAAGCATCCAAACCGTACAATTCGCCAATTTATTGTTCTTCAAGTTTAAGTGAACAACGAGCCCCGTTGTTAATCCTTTAAAGGAAATTATTTGTAAATTTCGACAAGTAGAACAATGATTGGAACACGTAGACGGTTGAAATCTTTGTATATATTGCTTCCATATAGTCTAAGAAACATGTACGCAAAGCATCCAAACACTACCATTCGCCAATTTTTTGTTCTTCAAGTTTAAGTGAACAATGAGCCCCATTGTTAATCCTTTAACGGAAATTAATTGTAACTTTTTACAAGTAGAACAATGATTGGGACACGTAGACGGTTGAAATCTTTGTATATATTGCTTCTATATAATCTAAGAAACATATATGCAAAGCATCCAAACAGAACCATTCGCCGATTTTTTGTTCTTAAAGATTAAGTGAACAATGAGCCCCATTGTTAAACCTTTATCGGAAATTATTTGTAACTTTCGACAAGTAGAACAATGAATGGAACAGGTAGACGGTTGAAATCTTTGTATATATTGCTTCCATCTAGTGTAAGAAACAAATATGCAAAGCATCCAAACAGTACAATTCGCCAATTTATTGTTCTTCAAGTTTAAGTGAACAACAATCCCCATTGTTAATCCTTTAAAGGAAATTATTTGTAAATTTCGACAAGTAGAACAATGATTGGAACACGTAGACGGTTGAAATCTTTGTATATATTGCTTCCATATAGTCTAAGAAACATGTACGCAAAGCATCCAAACAGTACAATTCGCCAATTTATTGTTCTTCAAGTTTAAGTGAACAACGAGGCCCATTGATAATCATGAAACGGAAATTATTTGTAACTTTCGACAAGAAGAACAATAAATAGAACAGGTAGACGGTTGCAATCTTTGTATATGTTGCTTCTATATAGTCTAAGGAACCTATATGCAAAGCATCCAAACAGTACAATTCGCCAATTTTTTGTTCTTCAAGGTTAAGTGAACAATGAGCCCGATTGTTAATCCTTTATCGGAAATTATTTCTAACTTTCGACAAGTAGAACAATGAATGGAACACGTAGACGGTTGAAATCTTTGTATATATTGCTTCCATATAGTCTAAGAAACATGTACGCAAAGCATCCAAACAGTACCATTCGCCAATTTTTTGATCTTCAAGTTTAAGTGAACAATGAGCCCCAATGGTTAATCCTTTATCGGAAATTATTTGTAACTTTCGACAAGTAGAACAATGAATGGAACAGGTAGACGGTTGAAATATTTGTATATATTGCTTCCGTATAGTCTAAGAAACATATATGCAAAGCATCCAAACAGTACCATTCGCCAATTTTTTGTTCTTCAAGGTTAAGTGAACAATGAGCCCGATTGTTAATCCTTTATCGGAAATTATTTGTAACTTTCGACAAGTAGAACAATGAATGGAACAGGTAGACGGTTGAAATCTTTGAATATATTGCTTCTATATAGTCTAAGAAACTTATATAACAAAGCATCCAAACAGTACAATTCGCCAATTTTTTGTTCTTCAAGTTTAAGTGAACAACGAGCCCCATTGATAATCATGAAAAGGAAATTATTTGTAACTTTCTACAAGTAGAACAATGATTGGAACACGTAGACGGTTGAAATCTTTGTATATATTGCTTCCATATAGTCTAAGAAACATATATGCAAAGCATCCAAACAGTACAATTCGCCAATTTTTTGTTCTTCAAGTTTAAGTGAACAATGAGCCCCATTGATAATCATGAAAGGGAAATTATTTGTAACTTTCTTCAAATAGAACAATGAATAGAACAGTTAGACTGTTGAAATCTTTGTATATATTGCTTCTATATAGTCTAAGAAACATATATGCAAAGAATCCAACCAGTACCATTCGCGAATTTATTGTTCTTCAAGTTTAAGTGAACAACGAGCCCCATTGATAATCATGAAAGGGAAATTATTTCTAAATTTCGACAAGTAGAACAATGATTGGAACAGGTAGACGGGTGAAATCCTTCTATATATTGCTTCTATATAGTCTAAGAAACATATATGCAAAGCATCCAAACAGTACAATTCGCCAATTTTTTTGTTCTTCAAGTTTAAGTGAACTACGAGCCCCATTGTTAATCCTTCATCGGAAATTATTTGTAATTTTCGACAAGTAGAACAATGAATGGAACAGGTAGACGGTTGAAATCTTTGTATATATTGCTTCTATATAGTCTGAGAAACATATATGCAAAGCATCCAAACAGTACAATTCGCCAATTTTTTGTTCTTCAAGGTTAAGTGAACAATGAGCCCGATTGTTAATCCTTTATCGGAAATTATTTCTAACTTTCGACAAGTAGAACAATGAATGGAACACGTAGACGGTTGAAATCTTTGTATATATTGCTTCCATATAGTCTAAGAAACATGTACGCAAAGCATCCAAACAGTACCATTCGCCAATTTTTTGTTCTTCAAGTTTAAGTGAACAATGAGCCCCAATGGTTAATCCTTTATCGGAAATTATTTGTAACTTTCGACAAGTAGAACAATGAATGGAACAGGTAGACGGTTGAAATATTTGTATATATTGCTTCCGTATAGTCTAAGAAACATATATGCAAAGCATCCAAACAGTACCATTCGCCAATTTTTTGTTCTTCAAGGTTAAGTGAACAATGAGCCCGATTGTTAATCCTTTATCGGAAATTATTTGTAACTTTCGACAAGTAGAACAATGAATGGAACAGGTAGACGGTTGAAATCTTTGAATATATTGCTTCTATATAGTCTAAGAAACTTATATAACAAAGCATCCAAACAGTACAATTCGCCAATTTTTTGTTCTTCAAGTTTAAGTGAACAACGAGCCCCATTGATAATCATGAAAAGGAAATTATTTGTAACTTTCTACAAGTAGAACAATGATTGGAACACGTAGACGGTTGAAATCTTTGTATATATTGCTTCCATATAGTCTAAGAAACATATATGCAAAGCATCCAAACAGTACAATTCGCCAATTTTTTGTTCTTCAAGTTTAAGTGAACAATGAGCCCCATTGATAATCATGAAAGGGAAATTATTTGTAACTTTCTTCAAATAGAACAATGAATAGAACAGTTAGACTGTTGAAATCTTTGTATATATTGCTTCTATATAGTCTAAGAAACATATATGCAAAGAATCCAACCAGTACCATCCGCGAATTTATTGTTCTTCAAGTTTAAGTGAACAACGAGCCCCATTGATAATCATGAAAGGGAAATTATTTCTAAATTTCGACAAGTAGAACAATGATTGGAACAGGTAGACGGGTGAAATCCTTCTATATATTGCTTCTATATAGTCTAAGAAACATATATGCAAAGCATCCAAACAGTACCATTCGCCAATTTTTTGTTCTTCAAGTTTAAGTGAACAACGAGCCCCGTTGTTAATCCTTTAAAGGAAATTATTTGTAAATTTCGACAAGTAGAACAATGATTGGAACACGTAGACGGTTGAAATCTTTGTATATATTGCTTCCATATAGTCTAAGAAACATGTACGAAAAGCATCCAGACAGTACCATTCGCCATTTTTTTGTTCTTCAAGTTTAAGTGAACAATGAGCCACATTGTTAATCCTTTATCGGAAACTATTTGTAACTTTCTACTAGTAGATCAATAATTGGAACACGTAGACGGTTGAAATCTTTGTATATATTGCTTCTATTTAGACTAAGAAACATATATGCAAAGCATCCACACAGCACAATTCGCCAATTTATTGTTCTTCAAGTTTAAGTGAACAACGAGCCCCATTGTTAATCCTTTAAAGGAAATTATTTGTAAATTTCGACAAGTAGAACAATGATTGGAACACGTAGACGGTTGAAATATTATTATATATTGCTTCCATATAGTCTAAGAAACATATATGTAAAGCATCCAAACAGTACCATTCGCCAATTTTTTGTTCTTCAAGTTTAAGTGAACAATGAGCCCCATTGTTACTCCTTTATCGGAAATTATTTGTAACTTTCGACAAGTAGAACAATGAATGGAACAGGTAGACTGTTGAAATCTTTTTATATATTGCTTCTATGTAGTGTAAGAAACATATATGCAAAGCATCCAAACAGTACAATTCGCCAATTTTTTGTTCTTCAAGTTTAAGTGAACAATGAGCCCCAATGGTTAATCCTTTATCGGAAATTATTTGTAACTTTCGACAAGTAGAACAATGAATGGAACAGGTAGACGGTTGAAATCTTTTTATATATTGCTTCTATATAGTCTAAGAAACATATATGCCAAGCATCAAAACAGTACAATTCGCCAATTTTTTGTTCTTCAAGGTTAAGTGAACAATGAGCCCCAATGGTTAATCCTTTATCGGAAATTATTTGTAAATTTCGACAAGTAGAACAATGATTGGAACACGCGGACGGTTGAAATATTTGTATATATTGCTTCCATATAGTCTAAGAAACATATATGCAAAGCATCCAAACAGTACAGTTCGCCAATTTTTTGTTCTTCAAGTTTAAGTGAACAATGAGCCCCAATGGTTAATCCTTTATCGGAAATTATTTGTAACTTTCGACAAGTAGAACAATGAATGGAACAGGTAGACGGTTGAAATCTTTGTATATATTGCTTCTATATAGTCTGAGAAACATATATGCAAAGCATCCAAACAGTACAATTCGCCAATTTTTTGTTCTTCAAGGTTAAGTGAACAATGAGCCCCAATGGTTAATCCTTTATCCGAAATTATTTGTAACTTTCGACAAGTAGAACAATGTATGGATCAGGTAGACGGTTGAAATCTTTGTATATATTGCTTCTATATAGTCTAATAAACTTATATGCAAAGCATCCAAACAGTACAATTCGCCAATTTTTTGTTCTTCAAGTTTAAGTGAAGAATGAGCCCCAATGGTTAATCCTTTATCGGAAATTATTTGTAAATTTCGACAAGTAGAACAATGATTGGAACACGTAGACGGTTGAAATCTTTGTATATATTGCTTCTATATAGTCTACGAAACATATATGCAAAGCATCCAAACCGTACAATTCGCCAATTTATTGTTCTTCAAGTTTAAGTGAACAACGAGCCCCGTTGTTAATCCTTTAAAGGAAATTATTTGTAAATTTCGACAAGTAGAACAATGATTGGAACACGTAGACGGTTGAAATCTTTGTATATATTGCTTCTATATAGACTAAGAAACATATATGCAAAGCATCCAAACCGTACAATTCGCCAATTTATTGTTCTTCAAGTTTAAGTGAACAACGAGCCCCGTTGTTAATCCTTTAAAGGAAATTATTTGTAAATTTCGACAAGTAGAACAATGATTGGAACACGTAGACGGTTGAAATCTTTGTATATATTGCTTCCATATAGTCTAAGAAACATGTACGCAAAGCATCCAAACACTACCATTCGCCAATTTTTTGTTCTTCAAGTTTAAGTGAACAATGAGCCCCATTGTTAATCCTTTAACGGAAATTAATTGTAACTTTTTACAAGTAGAACAATGATTGGGACACGTAGACGGTTGAAATCTTTGTATATATTGCTTCTATATAATCTAAGAAACATATATGCAAAGCATCCAAACAGAACCATTCGCCGATTTTTTGTTCTTAAAGGTTAAGTGAACAATGAGCCCCATTGTTAAACCTTTATCGGTAATTATTTGTAACTTTCGACAAGTAGAACAATGAATGGAACAGGTAGACGGTTGAAATCTTTGTATATATTGCTTCCATCTAGTGTAAGAAACAAATATGCAAAGCATCCAAACAGTACAATTCGCCAATTTATTGTTCTTCAAGTTTAAGTGAACAACAATCCCCATTGTTAATCCTTTAAAGGAAATTATTTGTAAATTTCGACAAGTAGAACAATGATTGGAACACGTAGACGGTTGAAATCTTTGTATATATTGCTTCCATATAGTCTAAGAAACATGTACGCAAAGCATCCAAACAGTACAATTCGCCAATTTATTGTTCTTCAAGTTTAAGTGAACAACGAGGCCCATTGATAATCATGAAACGGAAATTATTTGTAACTTTCGACAAGAAGAACAATAAATAGAACAGGTAGACGGTTGCAATCTTTGTATATGTTGCTTCTATATAGTCTAAGGAACCTATATGCAAAGCATCTAAACAGTAACATTCGCCAATTTTTTGATCTGCAAGTTTAAGTGAACAATGAGCCCCATTGTTAATCCTTTATCGGAAATTATTTCTAACTTTCGGCAAGTAGAACAATGAATGGAACACGTAGACGGTTGAAATCTTTGTATATATTGCTTCTATATAGACTAAGAAACATATATGCAAAGCATCCAAACAGTACAATTCGCCAATTTATTGTTCTTCAAGTTTAAGTGAACAACGTGCCCCATTGTTAATCCTTTAAAGGAAATTATTTGTAAATTTCGACAAGTAGAACAATGATTGGAACACGTAGACGGTTGAAATCTTTGTATATATTGCTTCCATATAGTCTAAGAAACATGTACGAAAAGCATCCACACAGCACAATTCGCCAATTTATTGTTCTTCAAGTTTAAGTGAACAACGAGCCCCATTGTTAATCCTTTAAAGGAAATTATTTGTAAATTTCGACAAGTAGAACAATGATTGGAACACGTAGACGGTTGAAATATTATTATATATTGCTTCCATATAGTCTAAGAAACATATATGCAAAGCATCCAAACAGTACCATTCGCCAATTTTTTGTTCTTCAAGTTTAAGTGAACAATGAGCCCCATTGTTACTCCTTTATCGGAAATTATTTGTAACTTTCGACAAGTAGAACAATGAATGGAACAGGTAGACGGTTGAAATCTTTTTATATATTGCTTCTATATAGTCTAAGAAACATATATGCCAAGCATCAAAACAGTACAATTCGCCAATTTTTTGTTCTTCAAGGTTAAGTGAACAATGAGCCCCAATGGTTAATCCTTTATCGGAAATTATTTGTAACTTTCGACAAGTAGAACAATGAATGGAACAGGTAGACGGTTGAAATCTTTGTATATATTGCTTCTATATAGTCTAAGAAACATATATGCAAAGCATCCAAACAGTACAATTCGCCAATTTTTGGTTTTTCAAGTTTAATTGAACTACGAGCCCCATTGTTAATCCTTTAAAGGAAATTATTTGTAAATTTCGACAAGTAGAACAATGAATGGATCATGTAGACGGTTGAAATCATTGTATATATTGCTTCTATATAGTCTACGAAACATATATGCAAAGCATCCAAACAGTACAATTCGCCAATTTTTTGTTCTTCAAGTTGAAGTGAACAACGAGCCCCATTGTTAATCCCTTAACGGAAATTATTTGTAACTTTCGACAAGTAGAACAATGATTGGAACACGTAGACGGTTGAAATCTTTGTATATATTGCTTCCATATAGTCTAAGAAACATGAACGCAAAGCATCCGAACAGTACCATTCGCCAATTTTTTGTCCTTCAAGTTTAAGTGAACAATGAGCCCCATTGTTAATCCTTTATCGGAAATTATTTGTAACTTTCGACAAGTAGAACAATGAATGGAAAAGGTAGACGGTTGAAATCTTTGTATATATTGCTTCTATATAGTCTAAGAAACATATATGCAAATCATCCAAATAGTACAATTCGCCAATTTTTTGTTCTTCAAGTTTAAGTGAACAATGAGCCCCAATGGGTAATCCTTTATCGGTAATTATTTGTAACTTTCGACAAGTAGAACAATGAATGGAACAGGTAGACGGTTGAAATCTTTGTATATATTGCTTCTATATAATCTAAGAAACATATATGCAAAGCATCCAAACAGTACCATTCGCCAATTTTTTGTTCTTCAAGTTTAAGTGAACAACGAGCCCCATTGATAATCATGAAACGGAAATTATTTGTAACTTTCTACAAGTAGAACAATGAATAGAACAGGTAGACGGTTGAAATCTTTGTATATGTTGCTTCTATATGGTCTACGAAACCTATATGCAAAGCATCTAAACAGTAACAATCGCCAATTGTTTGATCTTCAAGTTTAAGTGAACAGCGAGCCCCATTGATAATCACGAAATGGAAATTATTTGTAACTTTCTACAAGTAGAACAATGAATAGTACAGGTAGACGGGTGAAATCTTTCTATATATTGCTTCTAAATAGTCTAAGAAACATATATGCGAAGCATCCAAACAGTACAATTCGCCAATTTCTTGTTCTTCAAGTTTAAGTGAACAATGAGCCCCATTGTTAATCCTTTAAAGGAAATTATTTGTAACTTTCGACAAGTAGAACAATGAGAGGAACAGGTAGACGGTTGAAATCTTTGTATATATTGCTTCTATATAGTCTAAGAAACATGTATGCAAAGCATCCAAACAGTACAATTCGCCAATTTTTTGTTCTTCAAGTTTAAGTGAACAATGAGCCCCAATGGTTAATCCTTTATCGGTAATTATTTGTAACTTTCGACAAGTAGAACAATGAATGGAACAGGTAGACGGTTGAAATCCTTGTATATATTGCGTCTATATAGTCTAAGAAACATATATGCAAAGCATCCAAACAGTACAATTCGCCAATTTTTTGTTCTTCAAGTTTTAGGAAACTACGAACCCCATTGTTAATCCCTTATCGGAAATTATTTGTAACTTTCGACAAGTAGAACAATGAATGGAACAGGTAGACTGTTGAAATCTTTTTATATATTGCTTCTATGTAGTGTAAGAAACATATATGCAAAGCATCCAAACAGTACAATTCGCCAATTTTTTGTTCTTCAAGTTTAAGTGAACAATGAGCCCCAATGGTTAATCCTTTATCGGTAATTATTTGTAATTTTCGACAAGTAGAACAATGAATGGAACAGGTAGACGGTTGAAATCTTTGTATATATTGCTTCCACATAGTCTAAGAAACATGAACGCAAAGCATCCAAACAGTACCATTCGCCAATTTTTTGTCCTTCAAGTTTAAGTGAACAATGAGCCCCATTGTTAATCCTTTATCGGAAATTATTTGTAACTTTCGACAAGTAGAACAATGAATGGAAAAGGTAGACGGTTGAAATCTTTGTATATATTGCTTCTATATAGTCTAAGAAACATATATGCAAATCATCCAAATAGTACAATTCGCCAATTTTTTGTTCTTCAAGTTTAAGTGAACAATGAGCCCCAATGGTTAATCCTTTATCGGTAATTATTTGTAACTTTCGACAAGTAGAACAATGAATGGAACAGGTAGACGGTTGAAATCTTTGTATATATTGCTTCTATATAATCTAAGAAACATATATGCAAAGCATCCAAACAGTACCATTCGCCAATTTTTTGTTCTTCAAGTTTAAGTGAACAACGAGCCCCATTGATAATCATGAAACGGAAATTATTTGTAACTTTCTACAAGTAGAACAATGAATAGAACAGGTAGACGGTTGAAATCTTTGTATATGTTGCTTCTATATGGTCTACGAAACCTATATGCAAAGCATCTAAACAGTAACAATCGCCAATTGTTTGATCTTCAAGTTTAAGTGAACAGCGAGCCCCATTGATAATCACGAAATGGAAATTATTTGTAACTTTCTACAAGTAGAACAATGAATAGTACAGGTAGACGGGTGAAATCTTTCTATATATTGCTTCTAAATAGTCTAAGAAACATATATGCAAAGCATCCAAACAGTACAATTCGCCAATTTCTTGTTCTTCAAGTTTAAGTGAACAATGAGCCCCATTGTTAATCCTTTAAAGGAAATTATTTGTAACTTTCGACAAGTAGAACAATGAGAGGAACAGGTAGACGGTTGAAATCTTTGTATATATTGCTTCTATATAGTCTAAGAAACATGTATGCAAAGCATCCAAACAGTACAATTCGCCAATTTTTTGTTCTTCAAGTTTAAGTGAACAATGAGCCCCAATGGTTAATCCTTTATCGGTAATTATTTGTAACTTTCGACAAGTAGAACAATGAATGGAACAGGTAGACGGTTGAAATCTTTGTATATATTGCTTCCATCTAGTGTAAGAAACAAATATGCAAAGCATCCAAACAGTACAATTCGCCAATTTATTGTTCTTCAAGTTTAAGTGAACAACAATCCCCATTGTTAATCCTTTAAAGGAAATTATTTGTAAATTTCGACAAGTAGAACAATGATTGGAACACGTAGACGGTTGAAATCTTTGTATATATTGCTTCCATATAGTCTAAGAAACATGTACGCAAAGCATCCAAACAGTACAATTCGCCAATTTATTGTTCTTCAAGTTTAAGTGAACAACGAGGCCCATTGATAATCATGAAACGGAAATTATTTGTAACTTTCGACAAGAAGAACAATAAATAGAACAGGTAGACGGTTGCAATCTTTGTATATGTTGCTTCTATATAGTCTAAGGAACCTATATGCAAAGCATCTAAACAGTAACATTCGCCAATTTTTTGATCTGCAAGTTTAAGTGAACAATGAGCCCCATTGTTAATCCTTTATCGGAAATTATTTCTAACTTTCGGCAAGTAGAACAATGAATGGAACACGTAGACGGTTGAAATCTTTGTATATATTGCTTCTATATAGACTAAGAAATATATATGCAAAGCATCCAAACAGTACAATTCGCCAATTTATTGTTCTTCAAGTTTAAGTGAACAACGAGCCCCATTGTTAATCCTTTAAAGGAAATTATTTGTAAATTTCGACAAGTAGAACAATGATTGGAACACGTAGACGGTTGAAATCTTTGTATATATTGCTTCCATATAGTCTAAGAAACATGTACGAAAAGCATCCAAACACTACCATTCGCCAATTTTTTGTTCTTCAAGGTTAAGTGAACAATGAGCCACATTGTTAATCCTTTATCGGAAACTATTTGTAACTTTCTACTAGTAGATCAATAATTGGAACACGTAGACGGTTGAAATCTTTGTATATATTGCTTCTATTTAGACTAAGAAACATATATGCAAAGCATCCACACAGCACAATTCGCCAATTTATTGTTCTTCAAGTTTAAGTGAACAACGAGCCCCATTGTTAATCCTTTAAAGGAAATTATTTGTAAATTTCGACAAGTAGAACAATGAATAGTACAGGTAGACAGGTGAAATTTTTCTATATATTGCTTCTAAATAGTCTAAGAAACACATATGCAAAGCATCCAAACAGCACAATTCGCCAATTTTTTGTTCTACAAGTTTAAGTAAACTACGATCCCCATTGTTAATCCCTTAACGAAAATTAATTGTAACTTTCGACAAGTAGAACAATGAATGGAACAGGTAGACGGATGAAATCATTGTATATATTGCTTCTATATAGTCTAAGAAACATATATGCAAAGCATCCAAACAGCACAATTCGCCAATTTTTTGTTCTTCAAGTTTAAGTAAACTACGATCCCCATTGTTAATCCCTTAACGGAAATTATTTGTAACTTTCGACAAGTAGAACATTGAATGGAACAGGTAGACAGGTGAAATTTTTCTATATATTGCTTCTAAATAGTCTAAGAAACACATATGCAAAGCATCCAAACAGCACAATTCGCCAATTTTTTGTTCTTCAAGTTTAAGTGAACTGCGAGCTCCATTGTTAATCCTTTAAAGGAAATTATTTGTAACTTTCGACAAGTAGAACAATGAATGGAACAGGTAGACTGTTGAAAACATTGTATATATTGCTTCTATATAGTCTAAGAAACATTTATGCAAAGCATCCAAACAGTACAATTCGCCAATTTTTTGTTCTTCAAGTTTAAGTAAACTACGATCCCCATTGTTAATCCCTTAACGGAAATTATTTGTAACTTTCGACAAGTAGAACAGTGAATGGAACAGGTAGACGGTTGAAATCTTTGTATATATTGCTTCCATATAGTATAAGAAACATATATGCAAAGCATCCACACAGTACAATTCGCCAATTTTTTGTCCTTCAAGTTTAAGTGAACAATGAGCCCCATTGTTAATCCTTTATCGGAAATTATTTGTAACTTTCGACAAGTAGAACAATGAATCGAACAGGTAGACGGATGAAATCTTTGTATATATTGCTTCTATATAGTCTAAGAAACATATATGCAAAGCATCCAAACAGTACCATTCGCCAATTTTTTGTTCATCAAGTTTAAGTGAACAATGAGCCCCAATGGTTAATCCTTTATCGGAAATTATTTGTAACTTTCGACAAGTAGAACAATGAATCGAACAGGTAGACGGATGAAATCTTTGTATATATTGCTTCCATATAGTCTAAGAAACATGTACGCAAAGCATCCAAACAGTACCATTCGCCAATTTTTTGTCCTTCAAGTTTAAGTGAACAATGAGCCCCATTGTTAATCCTTTATCGGAAATTATTTGTAACTTTCGACAAGTAGAACAATGAATGGAAAAGGTAGACGGTTGAAATCTTTGTATATATTGCTTCTATATAGTCTAAGAAACATATATGCAAATCATCCAAATAGTACAATTCGCCAATTTTTTGTTCTTCAAGTTTAAGTGAACAATGAGCCCCAATGGTTAATCCTTTATCGGTAATTATTTGTAACTTTCGACAAGTAGAACAATGAATGGAACAGGTAGACGGTTGAAATCCTTGTATATATTGCTACCATATAGTCTAAGAAACATGTACGCAAAGCATCCAAACAGTACCATTCGCCAATTTTTTGTCCTTCAAGTTTAAGTGAACAATGAGCCCCATTGTTAATCCTTTATCGGAAATTATTTGTAACTTTCGACAAGTAGAACAATGAATGGAAAAGGTAGACGGTTGAAATCTTTGTATATATTGCTTCTATATAGTCTAAGAAACATATATGCAAAGCATCCAAACAGTACAATTCGCCAATTTTTTGTTCTTCAAGTTGAAGTGAACAACGAGCCCCATTGTTAATCCCTTAACGGAAATTATTTGTAAATTTCGACAAGTAGAACAATGATTGGAACACGTAGACGGTTGAAATCTTTGTATATATTGCTTCCATATAGTCTAAGAAACATGTACACAAAGCATCCAAACAGTACCATTAGCCAATTTTTTGGTCTTCAAGTTTAAGTGAACAATGAGCCCCAATGGTTAATCCTTTATCGGAAATTATTTGTAATTTTCGACAAGTAGAACAATGAATGGAACAGGTAGACGGTTGAAATCTTTGTATATATTGCTTCTATATAGTCTAAGAAACATATATGCAAAGCATCCAAACAGTACAATTCGCCAATTTTTTGTTCTTCAAGTTGAAGTGAACAACGAGCCCCATTGTTAATCCCTTAACGGAAATTATTTGTAAATTTCGACAAGTAGAACAATGATTGGAACACGTAGACGGTTGAAACCTTTGTATATATTGCTTCCATATAGTCTAAGAAACATGTACACAAAGCATCCAAACAGTACCATTAGCCAATTTTTTGGTCTTCAAGTTTAAGTGAACAATGAGCCCCAATGGTTAATCCTTTATCGGAAATTATTTGTAATTTTCGACAAGTAGAACAATGAATGGAACAGGTAGACGGTTGAAATCTTTGTATATATTGCTTCTATATAGTCTAAGAAACATATATGCAAAGCATCCAAACAGTACAATTCGCCAATTTTTTGTTCTTCAAGTTGAAGTGAACAACGAGCCCCATTGTTAATCCCTTAACGGAAATTATTTGTAACTTTCGACAAGTAGAACAATGATTGGAACACGTAGACGGTTGAAATCTTTGTATATATTGCTTCCATATAGTCTAAGAAACATGTACGCAAAGCATCCAAACAGTACCATTCGCCAATTTTTTGTTCTTCAAGTTTAAGTGAACAATGAGCCCCAATGGTTAATCCTTTATCGGAAATTATTTGTAACTTTCGGCAAGTAGAACAATGAATGGAACAGGTAGACTGTTGAAATCATTGTATATGTTGTTTCTATGTAGTCTAAGAAACATATATGCAAAGCGTCCAAACAGTACAATTCGCCAATTATTTGATCTTCAAGTTTAAGTGAACTACTAGCCCCATTGTTAATACTTTAACGGAAATTATGTGTAAATTTCGACAAGTAGAACAATGATTGGAACACGTAGACGGTTGAAATCTTTGCATATATTGCTTCCATATAGTATAAGAAACATATATGCAAAGCATCCAAACAGCACAATTCGCCAATTTATTGATCTTCAAGTTTAAGCGAACAATGAGCCCCAATGGTTAATCCTTTATCGGAAATTATTTGTAACATTCGGCAAGTAGAACAATGAATGGAACAGGTAGACGGTTGAAATCTTTGTATATATTGCTTCTATATAGTCTAAGAAACATATATGCAAAGCATCCAAACAGTACAATTCGCCGATTTATTGTTCTTCAAGTTTAAGTGAACAACGAGCCCCATTGTTAATCCTTTAAAGGAAATTATGTGTAAATTTCGACAAGTAGAACAATGATTGGAACACGTAGACGGTTGAAATCTTTGTATATATTGCTTCCATATAGTCTAAGAAACATGTACACAAAGCATCCAAACAGTACCATTAGCCAATTTTTTGGTCTTCAAGTTTAAGTGAACAATGAGCCCCAATGGTTAATCCTTTATCGGAAATTATTTGTAATTTTCGACAAGTAGAACAATGAATGGAACAGGTAGACGGTTGAAATCTTTGTATATATTGCTTCTATATAGTCTAAGAAACATATATGCAAAGCATCCAAACAGTACAATTCGCCAATTTTTTGTTCTTCAAGTTGAAGTGAACAACGAGCCCCATTGTTAATCCCTTAACGGAAATTATTTGTAACTTTCGACAAGTAGAACAATGATTGGAACACGTAGACGGTTGAAATCTTTGTATATATTGCTTCCATATAGTCTAAGAAACATGTACGCAAAGCATCCAAACAGTACCATTCGCCAATTTTTTGTTCTTCAAGTTTAAGTGAACAATGAGCCCCAATGGTTAATCCTTTATCGGAAATTATTTGTAACTTTCGGCAAGTAGAACAATGAATGGAACAGGTAGACTGTTGAAATCATTGTATATGTTGTTTCTATGTAGTCTAAGAAACATATATGCAAAGCGTCCAAACAGTACAATTCGCCAATTATTTGATCTTCAAGTTTAAGTGAACTACTAGCCCCATTGTTAATACTTTAACGGAAATTATTTGTAACTTTCGGCAAGTAGAACAATGAATGGAACAGGTAGACGGTTGAAATCTTTGTATATATTGCTTCTATATAGTCTAAGAAACATATATGCAAAGCATCCAAACAGTACAATTCGCCAATTTATTGTTCTTCAAGTTTAAGTGAACAACGAGCCCCATTGTTAATCCTTTAAAGGAAATTATTTGTAAATTTCGACAAGTAGAACAATGATTGGAACACGTAGACGGTTGAAATCTTTGTATATATTGCTTCCATATAGTCTAAGGAACATGTACGCAAAGCATCCAAACAGTACCATTCGCCAATTTTTTGTTCTTCAAGTTTAAGTGAACAATGAGCCCCAATGGTTAATCCTTTATCGGAAATTATTTGTAACTTTCGGCAAGTAGAACAATGAATGGAACAGGTAGACGGTTGAAATCAATGTATATATTGCTTCTATATAGTCTAAGAAACATATATGCAAAGCATCCAAACAGTACAATTCGCCAATTTATTGTTCTTCAAGTTTAAGTGAACAACGAGCCCCATTGTTAATACTTTAAAGGAAATTATTTGTAAATTTCGACAAGTAGAACAATGATTGGAACACGTAGATGGTTGAAATCTTTGTATATATTGCTTCCATATAGTCTAAGAAACATGTACGCAAAGCATCCAAACAGTACCATTCGCCAATTTTTTGGTCTTCAAGTTTAAGTGAACAATGAGCCCCAATGGTTAATCCATTATCGGAAATTATTTGTAATTTTCGACAAGTAGAACAATGAATCGAACAGGTAGACGGTTGAAATATTTGTATATATTGCTTCTATATAGTATAAGAAACATATATGCAAAGCATCCAAACAGTACAATTCGCCAATTTTTTGTTCTTCAAGTTTAAGTGAACAATGAGCCCCAATGATTAATCCTTTATCGGTAATTATTTGTAACTTTCTACAAGTAGAACAATGAATAGTACAGGTAGACGGGTGAAGTCTTTCTATATATTGCTTCTAAATGGTCTAAGAAACATCTATGCAAAGCATCCAAACAGTACAATTCGCCAATTTTTTGTTCTTCAAGTTTAAGTAAACTACGATCCCCATTGTTAATCCCTTAACGGAAATTATTTGTAACTTTCGACAAGTAGAACAATGATTGGAACCCGTAGACGGTTGAAATCTTTGTATATATTGCTTCCATATAGTCTAAGAAACATGTACGCAAAGCATCCAAACAGTACCATTCGCCAATTTTTTGTTCTTCAAGTTTAAGTGAACAATGAGCCCCAATGGTTAATCCTTTATCGGAAATTATTTGTAACTTTCGGCAAGTAGAACAATGAATGGAACAGGTAGACGGTTGAAATCTTTGTATATATTGCTTCTATATAGTCTAAGAAACACATATGCAAAGCATCCAAACAGTACAATTCGCCAATTTATTGTTCTTCAAGTTTAAGTGAACAACGAGCCCCATTGTTAATCCTTTAAAGGAAATTATTTGAAAATTTCGACAAGTAGAACAATGATTGGACCACGTAGACGGTTGAAATCTTTGTATATATTGCTTCCATATAGTCTAAGAAACATATATGCAAAGCATCCAAACAGTACAATTCGCCAATTTTTTGTTCTTCAAGTTTAAGTGAACAATGAGCCCCATTGTTAATCCTTTAAAGGAAATTATTTGTAACTTTCGACAAGTAGAACAATGAATGGAACAGGTAGACGGTTGAAATCTTTGTATATATTGCTTCTATATAGTCTAAGAAACATATATGCAAAGCATCCAAACAGTACCATTCGCCAATTTTTTGTTCTTCAAGTTTAAGTGAACAATGAGCCCCATTGTTAATCCTTTATCGGAAATTATTTGTAACTTTCGACAAGTAGAACAATGAATGGAACAGGTAGACGGTTGAAATCTTTGTATATATTGCTTCTATATAGTCTAAGAAACATATATGCTAAGCATCCAAACAGTACAATTCGCCAATTTTTTGTTCTTAAAGTTTAAGTGAACAATGAGCCCCAATGGTTAATCCTTTATCGGTAATTATTTGCAATTTTCGACAAGTAGAACAATGAATGGAACTAGTAGACGGTTGATATCTTTGTATATATTGCTTCTATATAATCTAAGAAACATATATGCAAAGCATCTAAACAGTAACAATCGCCAATTTTTTGATCTTCAAGTTTAAGTGAACAGCGAGCCCCATTGATAATCATGAAATGGAAATTATTTGTAACTTTCTACAAGTAGAACAATGAATAGTACAGGTAGAAGGGTGAAATCTTTCTATATATTGCTTCTAAATAGTCTAACAAACTCCTATGCAAAGCATCCAAACAGTACAATTCGCCAATTTTTTGTTCTTCAAGTTTAAGTGAACAATGAGCCCCATTGTTAATCCTTTAAAGGAAATTATTTGTAACTTTCGACAAGTAGAACAATGAATGGAACAGGTAGACGGTTGAAATCTTTGTATATATTGCATCTATATAGTCTAAGAAACATATATGCAAAGCATCCAAACAGTACCATTCGCCAATTTTTTGTTCTTCAAGTTTAAGTGAACAATGAGCCCCATTGTTAATCCTTTATCGGAAATTATTTGTAACTTTCGACAAGTAGAACAATGAATGGAACAGGTAGACGGTTGAAATCTTTGTATATATTGCTTCTATATAGTCTAAGAAACATATATGCAAAGCATCCAAACAGTACCATTCGCCAATTTTTTGTTCTTCAAGTTTAAGTAAACTACGATCCCAATTGTTAATCCCTTAACGGAAATTATTTGTAACATTCGACAAGTAGAACAATGAATGGAACAGGTAGACGGTTGAAATCATTGTATATATTGCTTCTATATAGTCTAAGAAACATATATGCAAAGCATCCAAACGGTACAATTCGCCAATTTTTTGTTCTTCAAGTTTAAGTGAACAATGAGCCCCATTGTTAATCCTTTAAAGGAAATTATTTGTAACTTTCGACAAGTAGAACAATGAATGGAACAGGTAGACGGTTGAAATCTTTGTATATATTGCTTCTATATAGTCTAAGAAACATATATGCTAAGCATCCAAACAGTACAATTCGCCAATTTTTTGTTCTTCAAGTTTAAGTGAACAATGAGCCCCAATGGTTAATCCTTTATCGGTAATTATTTGCAATTTTCGACAAGTAGAACAATGAATGGAACTAGTAGACGGTTGATATCTTTGTATATATTGCTTCTATATAATCTAAGAAACATATATGCAAAGCATCCAAACAGTACCATTCGCCAATTTTTTGTTCTTCAAGTTTAAGTGAACAATGAGCCCCATTGTTACTCCTTTATCGGAAATTATTTGTAACTTTCGACAAGTAGAACAATGAATGGAACAGGTAGACTGTTGAAATCTTTTTATATATTGCTTCTATGTAGTGTAAGAAACATATATGCAAAGCATCCAAACAGTACAATTCGCCAATTTTTTGTTCTTCAAGTTTAAGTGAACAATGAGCCCCAATGGTTAATCCTTTATCGGTAATTATTTGTAACTTTCGACAAGTAGAACAATGAATGGAACAGGTAGACGGTTGAAATCTTTGTATATATTGCTTCCATATAGTCTAAGAAACATGAACGCAAAGCATCCAAACAGTACCATTCGCCAATTTTTTGTCCTTCAAGTTTAAGTGAACAATGAGCCCCATTGTTAATCCTTTATCGGAAATTATTTGTAACTTTCGACAAGTAGAACAATGAATGGAAAAGGTAGACGGTTGAAATCTTTGTATATATTGCTTCTATATAGTCTAAGAAACATATATGCAAATCATCCAAATAGTACAATTCGCCAATTTTTTGTTCTTCAAGTTTAAGTGAACAATGAGCCCCAATGGTTAATCCTTTATCGGTAATTATTTGTAACTTTCGACAAGTAGAACAATGAATGGAACAGGTAGACGGTTGAAATCTTTGTATATATTGCTTCTATATAATCTAAGAAACATATATGCAAAGCATCCAAACAGTACCATTCGCCAATTTTTTGTTCTTCAAGTTTAAGTGAACAACGAGCCCCATTGATAATCATGAAACGGAAATTATTTGTAACTTTCTACAAGTAGAACAGTGAATAGAACAGGTAGACGGTTGAAATCTTTGTATATGTTGCTTCTATATGGTCTACGAAACCTATATGCAAAGCATCTAAACAGTAACAATCGCCAATTGTTTGATCTTCAAGTTTAAGTGAACAGCGAGCCCCATTGATAATCACGAAATGGAAATTATTTGTAACTTTCTACAAGTAGAACAATGAATAGTACAGGTAGACGGGTGAAATCTTTCTATATATTGCTTCTAAATAGTCTAAGAAACATATATGCAAAGCATCCAAACAGTACAATTCGCCAATTTCTTGTTCTTCAAGTTTAAGTGAACAATGAGCCCCATTGTTAATCCTTTAAAGGAAATTATTTGTAACTTTCGACAAGTAGAACAATGAGAGGAACAGGTAGACGGTTGAAATCTTTGTATATATTGCTTCTATATAGTCTAAGAAACATGTATGCAAAGCATCCAAACAGTACAATTCGCCAATTTTTTGTTCTTCAAGTTTTAGTAAACTACGAACCCCATTGTTAATCCCTTATCGGAAATTATTTGTAACTTTCGACAAGTAGAACAATGAATGGAACTGGTAGACGGTTGAAATCTTTTTATATATTGCTTCTATATAGTCTAAGAAACATATATGCAAAGCATCCGAACAGTACCTGTCGCCAATTTTTTGTCCTTCAAGTTTAAGTGAACAACGAGGCCCATTGATAATCATGAAACGGAAATTATTTGTAACTTTCGACAAGATGAACAATGAATAGAACAGGTAGACGGTTGAAATCTTTGTATATGTTGCTTCTATATAGTCTAAGAAACCTATATGCGAAGCATCTAAACAGTAACATTCGCCAATTTTTTGATCTTCAAGGTTAAGTGAACAGCGAGCCCCATTGATAATCATGAAATGGAAATTATTTATAACTTTCTACAAGTAGAACAATGAATAGTACAGGTAGACAGGTGAAATTTTTCTATATATTGCTTCTAAATAGTCTAAGAAACACATATGCAAAGCATCCAAACAGCACAATTCGCCAATTTTTTGTTCTACAAGTTTAAGTAAACTACGATCCCCATTGTTAATCCCTTAACGAAAATTAATTGTAACTTTCGACAAGTAGAACAATGAATGGAACAGGTAGACGGATGAAATCATTGTATATATTGCTTCTATATAGTCTAAGAAACATATATGCAAAGCATCCAAACAGCACAATTCGCCAATTTTTTGTTCTTCAAGTTTAAGTAAACTACGATCCCCATTGTTAATCCCTTAACGGAAATTATTTGTAACTTTCGACAAGTAGAACATTGAATGGAACAGGTAGACAGGTGAAATTTTTCTATATATTGCTTCTAAATAGTCTAAGAAACACATATGCAAAGCATCCAAACAGCACAATTCGCCAATTTTTTGTTCTTCAAGTTTAAGTGAACTGCGAGCTCCATTGTTAATCCTTTAAAGGAAATTATTTGTAACTTTCGACAAGTAGAACAATGAATGGAACAGGTAGACTGTTGAAAACATTGTATATATTGCTTCTATATAGTCTAAGAAACATTTATGCAAAGCATCCAAACAGTACAATTCGCCAATTTTTTGTTCTTCAAGTTTAAGTAAACTACGATCCCCATTGTTAATCCCTTAACGGAAATTATTTGTAACTTTCGACAAGTAGAACAGTGAATGGAACAGGTAGACGGTTGAAATCTTTGTATATATTGCTTCCATATAGTATAAGAAACATATATGCAAAGCATCCACACAGTACAATTCGCCAATTTTTTGTCCTTCAAGTTTAAGTGAACAATGAGCCCCATTGTTAATCCTTTATCGGAAATTATTTGTAACTTTCGACAAGTAGAACAATGAATCGAACAGGTAGACGGATGAAATCTTTGTATATATTGCTTCTATATAGTCTAAGAAACATATATGCAAAGCATCCAAACAGTACCATTCGCCAATTTTTTGTTCATCAAGTTTAAGTGAACAATGAGCCCCAATGGTTAATCCTTTATCGGAAATTATTTGTAACTTTCGACAAGTAGAACAATGAATCGAACAGGTAGACGGATGAAATCTTTGTATATATTGCTTCCATATAGTCTAAGAAACATGTACGCAAAGCATCCAAACAGTACCATTCGCCAATTTTTTGTCCTTCAAGTTTAAGTGAACAATGAGCCCCATTGTTAATCCTTTATCGGAAATTATTTGTAACTTTCGACAAGTAGAACAATGAATGGAAAAGGTAGACGGTTGAAATCTTTGTATATATTGCTTCTATATAGTCTAAGAAACATATATGCAAATCATCCAAATAGTACAATTCGCCAATTTTTTGTTCTTCAAGTTTAAGTGAACAATGAGCCCCAATGGTTAATCCTTTATCGGTAATTATTTGTAACTTTCGACAAGTAGAACAATGAATGGAACAGGTAGACGGTTGAAATCCTTGTATATATTGCTACCATATAGTCTAAGAAACATGAACGCAAAGCATCCAAACAGTACCATTCGCCAATTTTTTGTCCTTCAAGTTTAAGTGAACAATGAGCCCCATTGTTAATCCTTTATCGGAAATTATTTGTAACTTTCGACAAGTAGAACAATGAATGGAAAAGGTAGACGGTTGAAATCTTTGTATATATTGCTTCTATATAGTCTAAGAAACATATATGCAAATCATCCAAATAGTACAATTCGCCAATTTTTTGTTCTTCAAGTTTAAGTGAACAATGAGCCCCATTGTTACTCCTTTATCGGAAATTATTTGTAACTTTCGACAAGTAGAACAATGAATGGAACAGGTAGACTGTTGAAATCTTTTTATATATTGCTTCTATGTAGTGTAAGAAACATATATGCAAAGCATCCAAACAGTACAATTCGCCAATTTTTTGTTCTTCAAGTTTAAGTGAACAATGAGCCCCAATGGTTAATCCTTTATCGGTAATTATTTGTAACTTTCGACAAGTAGAACAATGAATGGAACAGGTAGACGGTTGAAATCTTTGTATATATTGCTTCCATATAGTCTAAGAAACATGAACGCAAAGCATCCAAACAGTACCATTCGCCAATTTTTTGTCCTTCAAGTTTAAGTGAACAATGAGCCCCATTGTTAATCCTTTATCGGAAATTATTTGTAACTTTCGACAAGTAGAACAATGAATGGAAAAGGTAGACGGTTGAAATCTTTGTATATATTGCTTCTATATAGTCTAAGAAACATATATGCAAATCATCCAAATAGTACAATTCGCCAATTTTTTGTTCTTCAAGTTTAAGTGAACAATGAGCCCCAATGGTTAATCCTTTATCGGTAATTATTTGTAACTTTCGACAAGTAGAACAATGAATGGAACAGGTAGACGGTTGAAATCTTTGTATATATTGCTTCTATATAATCTAAGAAACATATATGCAAAGCATCCAAACAGTACCATTCGCCAATTTTTTGTTCTTCAAGTTTAAGTGAACAACGAGCCCCATTGATAATCATGAAACGGAAATTATTTGTAACTTTCTACAAGTAGAACAATGAATAGAACAGGTAGACGGTTGAAATCTTTGTATATGTTGCTTCTATATGGTCTACGAAACCTATATGCAAAGCATCTAAACAGTAACAATCGCCAATTGTTTGATCTTCAAGTTTAAGTGAACAGCGAGCCCCATTGATAATCACGAAATGGAAATTATTTGTAACTTTCTACAAGTAGAACAATGAATAGTACAGGTAGACGGGTGAAATCTTTCTATATACTGCTTCTAAATAGTCTAAGAAACATATATGCAAAGCATCCAAACAGTACAATTCGCCAATTTCTTGTTCTTCAAGTTTAAGTGAACAATGAGCCCCATTGTTAATCCTTTAAAGGAAATTATTTGTAACTTTCGACAAGTAGAACAATGAGAGGAACAGGTAGACGGTTGAAATCTTTGTATATATTGCTTCTATATAGTCTAAGAAACATGTATGCAAAGCATCCAAACAGTACAATTCGCCAATTTTTTGTTCTTCAAGTTTAAGTGAACAATGAGCCCCAATGGTTAATCCTTTATCGGTAATTATTTGTAACTTTCGACAAGTAGAACAATGAATGGAACAGGTAGACGGTTGAAATCCTTGTATATATTGCGTCTATATAGTCTAAGAAACATATATGCAAAGCATCCAAACAGTACAATTCGCCAATTTTTTGTTCTTCAAGTTTTAGTAAACTACGAACCCCATTGTTAATCCCTTATCGGAAATTATTTGTAACTTTCGACAAGTAGAACAATGAATGGAACTGGTAGACGGTTGAAATCTTTTTATATATTGCTTCTATATAGTCTAAGAAACATATATGCAAAGCATCCGAACAGTACCTGTCGCCAATTTTTTGTCCTTCAAGTTTAAGTGAACAACGAGGCCCATTGATAATCATGAAACGGAAATTATTTGTAACTTTCGACAAGATGAACAATGAATAGAACAGGTAGACGGTTGAAATCTTTGTATATGTTGCTTCTATATAGTCTAAGAAACCTATATGCGAAGCATCTAAACAGTAACATTCGCCAATTTTTTGATCTTCAAGGTTAAGTGAACAGCGAGCCCCATTGATAATCATGAAATGGAAATTATTTGTAACTTTCTACAAGTAGAACAATGAATAGTACAGGTAGACAGGTGAAATTTTTCTATATATTGCTTCTAAATAGTCTAAGAAACACATATGCAAAGCATCCAAACAGCACAATTCGCCAATTTTTTGTTCTACAAGTTTAAGTAAACTACGATCCCCATTGTTAATCCCTTAACGAAAATTAATTGTAACTTTCGACAAGTAGAACAATGAATGGAACAGGTAGACGGATGAAATCATTGTATATATTGCTTCTATATAGTCTAAGAAACATATATGCAAAGCATCCAAACAGCACAATTCGCCAATTTTTTGTTCTTCAAGTTTAAGTAAACTACGATCCCCATTGTTAATCCCTTAACGGAAATTATTTGTAACTTTCGACAAGTAGAACATTGAATGGAACAGGTAGACAGGTGAAATTTTTCTATATATTGCTTCTAAATAGTCTAAGAAACACATATGCAAAGCATCCAAACAGTACCATTCGCCAATTTTTTGTCCTTCAAGTTTAAGTGAACAATGAGCCCCATTGTTAATCCTTTATCGGAAATTATTTGTAACTTTCGACAAGTAGAACAATGAATGGAAAAGGTAGACGGTTGAAATCTTTGTATATATTGCTTCTATATAGTCTAAGAAACATATATGCAAATCATCCAAATAGTACAATTCGCCAATTTTTTGTTCTTCAAGTTTAAGTGAACAATGAGCCCCAATGGTTAATCCTTTATCGGTAATTATTTGTAACTTTCGACAAGTAGAACAATGAATGGAACAGGTAGACGGTTGAAATCCTTGTATATATTGCGTCTATATAGTCTAAGAAACATATATGCAAAGCATCCAAACAGTACAATTCGCCAATTTTTTGTTCTTCAAGTTTAAGTAAACTACGATCCCCATTGTTAATCCCTTAACGGAAATTATTTGTAACTTTCGACAAGTAGAACAGTGAATGGAACAGGTAGACGGTTGAAATCTTTGTATATATTGCTTCCATATAGTATAAGAAACATATATGCAAAGCATCCACACAGTACAATTCGCCAATTTTTTGTCCTTCAAGTTTAAGTGAACAATGAGCCCCATTGTTAATCCTTTATCGGAAATTATTTGTAACTTTCGACAAGTAGAACAATGAATCGAACAGGTAGACGGATGAAATCTTTGTATATATTGCTTCTATATAGTCTAAGAAACATATATGCAAAGCATCCAAACAGTACCATTCGCCAATTTTTTGTTCTTCAAGTTTAAGTGAACAATGAGCCCCATTGTTACTCCTTTATCGGAAATTATTTGTAACTTTCGACAAGTAGAACAATGAATGGAACAGGTAGACTGTTGAAATCTTTTTATATATTGCTTCTATGTAGTGTAAGAAACATATATGCAAAGCATCCAAACAGTACAATTCGCCAATTTTTTGTTCTTCAAGTTTAAGTGAACAATGAGCCCCAATGGTTAATCCTTTATCGGTAATTATTTGTAACTTTCGACAAGTAGAACAATGAATGGAACAGGTAGACGGTTGAAATCTTTGTATATATTGCTTCCATATAGTCTAAGAAACATGAACGCAAAGCATCCAAACAGTACCATTCGCCAATTTTTTGTCCTTCAAGTTTAAGTGAACAATGAGCCCCATTGTTAATCCTTTATCGGAAATTATTTGTAACTTTCGACAAGTAGAACAATGAATGGAAAAGGTAGACGGTTGAAATCTTTGTATATATTGCTTCTATATAGTCTAAGAAACATATATGCAAATCATCCAAATAGTACAATTCGCCAATTTTTTGTTCTTCAAGTTTAAGTGAACAATGAGCCCCAATGGTTAATCCTTTATCGGTAATTATTTGTAACTTTCGACAAGTAGAACAATGAATGGAACAGGTAGACGGTTGAAATCTTTGTATATATTGCTTCTATATAATCTAAGAAACATATATGCAAAGCATCCAAACAGTACCATTCGCCAATTTTTTGTTCTTCAAGTTTAAGTGAACAACGAGCCCCATTGATAATCATGAAACGGAAATTATTTGTAACTTTCTACAAGTAGAACAGTGAATAGAACAGGTAGACGGTTGAAATCTTTGTATATGTTGCTTCTATATGGTCTACGAAACCTATATGCAAAGCATCTAAACAGTAACAATCGCCAATTGTTTGATCTTCAAGTTTAAGTGAACAGCGAGCCCCATTGATAATCACGAAATGGAAATTATTTGTAACTTTCTACAAGTAGAACAATGAATAGTACAGGTAGACGGGTGAAATCTTTCTATATATTGCTTCTAAATAGTCTAAGAAACATATATGCAAAGCATCCAAACAGTACAATTCGCCAATTTCTTGTTCTTCAAGTTTAAGTGAACAATGAGCCCCATTGTTAATCCTTTAAAGGAAATTATTTGTAACTTTCGACAAGTAGAACAATGAGAGGAACAGGTAGACGGTTGAAATCTTTGTATATATTGCTTCTATATAGTCTAAGAAACATGTATGCAAAGCATCCAAACAGTACAATTCGCCAATTTTTTGTTCTTCAAGTTTTAGTAAACTACGAACCCCATTGTTAATCCCTTATCGGAAATTATTTGTAACTTTCGACAAGTAGAACAATGAATGGAACTGGTAGACGGTTGAAATCTTTTTATATATTGCTTCTATATAGTCTAAGAAACATATATGCAAAGCATCCGAACAGTACCTGTCGCCAATTTTTTGTCCTTCAAGTTTAAGTGAACAACGAGGCCCATTGATAATCATGAAACGGAAATTATTTGTAACTTTCGACAAGATGAACAATGAATAGAACAGGTAGACGGTTGAAATCTTTGTATATGTTGCTTCTATATAGTCTAAGAAACCTATATGCGAAGCATCTAAACAGTAACATTCGCCAATTTTTTGATCTTCAAGGTTAAGTGAACAGCGAGCCCCATTGATAATCATGAAATGGAAATTATTTGTAACTTTCTACAAGTAGAACAATGAATAGTACAGGTAGACAGGTGAAATTTTTCTATATATTGCTTCTAAATAGTCTAAGAAACACATATGCAAAGCATCCAAACAGCACAATTCGCCAATTTTTTGTTCTACAAGTTTAAGTAAACTACGATCCCCATTGTTAATCCCTTAACGAAAATTAATTGTAACTTTCGACAAGTAGAACAATGAATGGAACAGGTAGACGGATGAAATCATTGTATATATTGCTTCTATATAGTCTAAGAAACATATATGCAAAGCATCCAAACAGCACAATTCGCCAATTTTTTGTTCTTCAAGTTTAAGTAAACTACGATCCCCATTGTTAATCCCTTAACGGAAATTATTTGTAACTTTCGACAAGTAGAACATTGAATGGAACAGGTAGACAGGTGAAATTTTTCTATATATTGCTTCTAAATAGTCTAAGAAACACATATGCAAAGCATCCAAACAGCACAATTCGCCAATTTTTTGTTCTTCAAGTTTAAGTGAACTGCGAGCTCCATTGTTAATCCTTTAAAGGAAATTATTTGTAACTTTCGACAAGTAGAACAATGAATGGAACAGGTAGACTGTTGAAAACATTGTATATATTGCTTCTATATAGTCTAAGAAACATTTATGCAAAGCATCCAAACAGTACAATTCGCCAATTTTTTGTTCTTCAAGTTTAAGTAAACTACGATCCCCATTGTTAATCCCTTAACGGAAATTATTTGTAACTTTCGACAAGTAGAACAGTGAATGGAACAGGTAGACGGTTGAAATCTTTGTATATATTGCTTCCATATAGTATAAGAAACATATATGCAAAGCATCCACACAGTACAATTCGCCAATTTTTTGTCCTTCAAGTTTAAGTGAACAATGAGCCCCATTGTTAATCCTTTATCGGAAATTATTTGTAACTTTCGACAAGTAGAACAATGAATCGAACAGGTAGACGGATGAAATCTTTGTATATATTGCTTCTATATAGTCTAAGAAACATATATGCAAAGCATCCAAACAGTACCATTCGCCAATTTTTTGTTCATCAAGTTTAAGTGAACAATGAGCCCCAATGGTTAATCCTTTATCGGAAATTATTTGTAACTTTCGACAAGTAGAACAATGAATCGAACAGGTAGACGGATGAAATCTTTGTATATATTGCTTC
Source organism: Cerceris ruficornis (assembly GCA_963989415.1). NCBI lineage: Eukaryota > Metazoa > Arthropoda > Insecta > Hymenoptera > Crabronidae > Cerceris > Cerceris ruficornis. The sequence continues at coordinate 247,715 of CAXDIW010000481.1, read as the reverse complement.
CATATAGTCTAAGAAACATGTACGCAAAGCATCCAAACAGTACCATTCGCCAATTTTTTGTCCTTCAAGTTTAAGTGAACAATGAGCCCCATTGTTAATCCTTTATCGGAAATTATTTGTAACTTTCGACAAGTAGAACAATGAATGGAAAAGGTAGACGGTTGAAATCTTTGTATATATTGCTTCTATATAGTCTAAGAAACATATATGCAAATCATCCAAATAGTACAATTCGCCAATTTTTTGTTCTTCAAGTTTAAGTGAACAATGAGCCCCAATGGTTAATCCTTTATCGGTAATTATTTGTAACTTTCGACAAGTAGAACAATGAATGGAACAGGTAGACGGTTGAAATCCTTGTATATATTGCTACCATATAGTCTAAGAAACATGAACGCAAAGCATCCAAACAGTACCATTCGCCAATTTTTTGTCCTTCAAGTTTAAGTGAACAATGAGCCCCATTGTTAATCCTTTATCGGAAATTATTTGTAACTTTCGACAAGTAGAACAATGAGAGGAACAGGTAGACGGTTGAAATCTTTGTATATATTGCTTCTATATAGTCTAAGAAACATGTATGCAAAGCATCCAAACAGTACAATTCGCCAATTTTTTGTTCTTCAAGTTTTAGTAAACTACGAACCCCATTGTTAATCCCTTATCGGAAATTATTTGTAACTTTCGACAAGTAGAACAATGAATGGAAAAGGTAGACGGTTGAAATCTTTGTATATATTGCTTCTATATAATCTAAGAAACATATATGCAAAGCATCCAAACAGTACCATTCGCCAATTTTTTGTTCTTCAAGTTTAAGTGAACAACGAGCCCCATTGATAATCATGAAACGGAAATTATTTGTAACTTTCTACAAGTAGAACAGTGAATAGAACAGGTAGACGGTTGAAATCTTTGTATATGTTGCTTCTATATGGTCTACGAAACCTATATGCAAAGCATCTAAACAGTAACAATCGCCAATTGTTTGATCTTCAAGTTTAAGTGAACAGCGAGCCCCATTGATAATCACGAAATGGAAATTATTTGTAACTTTCTACAAGTAGAACAATGAATAGTACAGGTAGACGGGTGAAATCTTTCTATATATTGCTTCTAAATAGTCTAAGAAACATATATGCAAAGCATCCAAACAGTACAATTCGCCAATTTCTTGTTCTTCAAGTTTAAGTGAACAATGAGCCCCATTGTTAATCCTTTAAAGGAAATTATTTGTAACTTTCGACAAGTAGAACAATGAGAGGAACAGGTAGACGGTTGAAATCTTTGTATATATTGCTTCTATATAGTCTAAGAAACATGTATGCAAAGCATCCAAACAGTACAATTCGCCAATTTTTTGTTCTTCAAGTTTTAGTAAACTACGAACCCCATTGTTAATCCCTTATCGGAAATTATTTGTAACTTTCGACAAGTAGAACAATGAATGGAACTGGTAGACGGTTGAAATCTTTTTATATATTGCTTCTATATAGTCTAAGAAACATATATGCAAAGCATCCGAACAGTACCTGTCGCCAATTTTTTGTCCTTCAAGTTTAAGTGAACAACGAGGCCCATTGATAATCATGAAACGGAAATTATTTGTAACTTTCGACAAGATGAACAATGAATAGAACAGGTAGACGGTTGAAATCTTTGTATATGTTGCTTCTATATAGTCTAAGAAACCTATATGCGAAGCATCTAAACAGTAACATTCGCCAATTTTTTGATCTTCAAGGTTAAGTGAACAGCGAGCCCCATTGATAATCATGAAATGGAAATTATTTGTAACTTTCTACAAGTAGAACAATGAATAGTACAGGTAGACAGGTGAAATTTTTCTATATATTGCTTCTAAATAGTCTAAGAAACACATATGCAAAGCATCCAAACAGCACAATTCGCCAATTTTTTGTTCTACAAGTTTAAGTAAACTACGATCCCCATTGTTAATCCCTTAACGAAAATTAATTGTAACTTTCGACAAGTAGAACAATGAATGGAACAGGTAGACGGATGAAATCATTGTATATATTGCTTCTATATAGTCTAAGAAACATATATGCAAAGCATCCAAACAGCACAATTCGCCAATTTTTTGTTCTTCAAGTTTAAGTAAACTACGATCCCCATTGTTAATCCCTTAACGGAAATTATTTGTAACTTTCGACAAGTAGAACATTGAATGGAACAGGTAGACAGGTGAAATTTTTCTATATATTGCTTCTAAATAGTCTAAGAAACACATATGCAAAGCATCCAAACAGCACAATTCGCCAATTTTTTGTTCTTCAAGTTTAAGTGAACTGCGAGCTCCATTGTTAATCCTTTAAAGGAAATTATTTGTAACTTTCGACAAGTAGAACAATGAATGGAACAGGTAGACTGTTGAAAACATTGTATATATTGCTTCTATATAGTCTAAGAAACATTTATGCAAAGCATCCAAACAGTACAATTCGCCAATTTTTTGTTCTTCAAGTTTAAGTAAACTACGATCCCCATTGTTAATCCCTTAACGGAAATTATTTGTAACTTTCGACAAGTAGAACAGTGAATGGAACAGGTAGACGGTTGAAATCTTTGTATATATTGCTTCCATATAGTATAAGAAACATATATGCAAAGCATCCACACAGTACAATTCGCCAATTTTTTGTCCTTCAAGTTTAAGTGAACAATGAGCCCCATTGTTAATCCTTTATCGGAAATTATTTGTAACTTTCGACAAGTAGAACAATGAATCGAACAGGTAGACGGATGAAATCTTTGTATATATTGCTTCTATATAGTCTAAGAAACATATATGCAAAGCATCCAAACAGTACCATTCGCCAATTTTTTGTTCATCAAGTTTAAGTGAACAATGAGCCCCAATGGTTAATCCTTTATCGGAAATTATTTGTAACTTTCGACAAGTAGAACAATGAATCGAACAGGTAGACGGATGAAATCTTTGTATATATTGCTTCCATATAGTCTAAGAAACATGTACGCAAAGCATCCAAACAGTACCATTCGCCAATTTTTTGTCCTTCAAGTTTAAGTGAACAATGAGCCCCATTGTTAATCCTTTATCGGAAATTATTTGTAACTTTCGACAAGTAGAACAATGAATGGAAAAGGTAGACGGTTGAAATCTTTGTATATATTGCTTCTATATAGTCTAAGAAACATATATGCAAATCATCCAAATAGTACAATTCGCCAATTTTTTGTTCTTCAAGTTTAAGTGAACAATGAGCCCCAATGGTTAATCCTTTATCGGTAATTATTTGTAACTTTCGACAAGTAGAACAATGAATGGAACAGGTAGACGGTTGAAATCCTTGTATATATTGCTACCATATAGTCTAAGAAACATGAACGCAAAGCATCCAAACAGTACCATTCGCCAATTTTTTGTCCTTCAAGTTTAAGTGAACAATGAGCCCCATTGTTAATCCTTTATCGGAAATTATTTGTAACTTTCGACAAGTAGAACAATGAATGGAAAAGGTAGACGGTTGAAATCTTTGTATATATTGCTTCTATATAGTCTAAGAAACATATATGCAAATCATCCAAATAGTACAATTCGCCAATTTTTTGTTCTTCAAGTTTAAGTGAACAATGAGCCCCATTGTTACTCCTTTATCGGAAATTATTTGTAACTTTCGACAAGTAGAACAATGAATGGAACAGGTAGACTGTTGAAATCTTTTTATATATTGCTTCTATGTAGTGTAAGAAACATATATGCAAAGCATCCAAACAGTACAATTCGCCAATTTTTTGTTCTTCAAGTTTAAGTGAACAATGAGCCCCAATGGTTAATCCTTTATCGGTAATTATTTGTAACTTTCGACAAGTAGAACAATGAATGGAACAGGTAGACGGTTGAAATCTTTGTATATATTGCTTCCATATAGTCTAAGAAACATGAACGCAAAGCATCCAAACAGTACCATTCGCCAATTTTTTGTCCTTCAAGTTTAAGTGAACAATGAGCCCCATTGTTAATCCTTTATCGGAAATTATTTGTAACTTTCGACAAGTAGAACAATGAATGGAAAAGGTAGACGGTTGAAATCTTTGTATATATTGCTTCTATATAGTCTAAGAAACATATATGCAAATCATCCAAATAGTACAATTCGCCAATTTTTTGTTCTTCAAGTTTAAGTGAACAATGAGCCCCAATGGTTAATCCTTTATCGGTAATTATTTGTAACTTTCGACAAGTAGAACAATGAATGGAACAGGTAGACGGTTGAAATCTTTGTATATATTGCTTCTATATAATCTAAGAAACATATATGCAAAGCATCCAAACAGTACCATTCGCCAATTTTTTGTTCTTCAAGTTTAACTGAACAACGAGCCCCATTGATAATCATGAAACGGAAATTATTTGTAACTTTCTACAAGTAGAACAATGAATAGAACAGGTAGACGGTTGAAATCTTTGTATATGTTGCTTCTATATGGTCTACGAAACCTATATGCAAAGCATCTAAACAGTAACAATCGCCAATTGTTTGATCTTCAAGTTTAAGTGAACAGCGAGCCCCATTGATAATCACGAAATGGAAATTATTTGTAACTTTCTACAAGTAGAACAATGAATAGTACAGGTAGACGGGTGAAATCTTTCTATATACTGCTTCTAAATAGTCTAAGAAACATATATGCAAAGCATCCAAACAGTACAATTCGCCAATTTCTTGTTCTTCAAGTTTAAGTGAACAATGAGCCCCATTGTTAATCCTTTAAAGGAAATTATTTGTAACTTTCGACAAGTAGAACAATGAGAGGAACAGGTAGACGGTTGAAATCTTTGTATATATTGCTTCTATATAGTCTAAGAAACATGTATGCAAAGCATCCAAACAGTACAATTCGCCAATTTTTTGTTCTTCAAGTTTAAGTGAACAATGAGCCCCAATGGTTAATCCTTTATCGGTAATTATTTGTAACTTTCGACAAGTAGAACAATGAATGGAACAGGTAGACGGTTGAAATCCTTGTATATATTGCGTCTATATAGTCTAAGAAACATATATGCAAAGCATCCAAACAGTACAATTCGCCAATTTTTTGTTCTTCAAGTTTTAGTAAACTACGAACCCCATTGTTAATCCCTTATCGGAAATTATTTGTAAATTTCGACAAGTAGAACAATGAATGGAACTGGTAGACGGTTGAAATCTTTTTATATATTGCTTCTATATAGTCTAAGAAACATATATGCAAAGCATCCGAACAGTACCTGTCGCCAATTTTTTGTCCTTCAAGTTTAAGTGAACAACGAGGCCCATTGATAATCATGAAACGGAAATTATTTGTAACTTTCGACAAGATGAACAATGAATAGAACAGGTAGACGGTTGAAATCTTTGTATATGTTGCTTCTATATAGTCTAAGAAACCTATATGCGAAGCATCTAAACAGTAACATTCGCCAATTTTTTGATCTTCAAGGTTAAGTGAACAGCGAGCCCCATTGATAATCATGAAATGGAAATTATTTGTAACTTTCTACAAGTAGAACAATGAATAGTACAGGTAGACAGGTGAAATTTTTCTATATATTGCTTCTAAATAGTCTAAGAAACACATATGCAAAGCATCCAAACAGCACAATTCGCCAATTTTTTGTTCTACAAGTTTAAGTAAACTACGATCCCCATTGTTAATCCCTTAACGAAAATTAATTGTAACTTTCGACAAGTAGAACAATGAATGGAACAGGTAGACGGATGAAATCATTGTATATATTGCTTCTATATAGTCTAAGAAACATATATGCAAAGCATCCAAACAGCACAATTCGCCAATTTTTTGTTCTTCAAGTTTAAGTAAACTACGATCCCCATTGTTAATCCCTTAACGGAAATTATTTGTAACTTTCGACAAGTAGAACATTGAATGGAACAGGTAGACAGGTGAAATTTTTCTATATATTGCTTCTAAATAGTCTAAGAAACACATATGCAAAGCATCCAAACAGTACCATTCGCCAATTTTTTGTCCTTCAAGTTTAAGTGAACAATGAGCCCCATTGTTAATCCTTTATCGGAAATTATTTGTAACTTTCGACAAGTAGAACAATGAATGGAAAAGGTAGACGGTTGAAATCTTTGTATATATTGCTTCTATATAGTCTAAGAAACATATATGCAAATCATCCAAATAGTACAATTCGCCAATTTTTTGTTCTTCAAGTTTAAGTGAACAATGAGCCCCAATGGTTAATCCTTTATCGGTAATTATTTGTAACTTTCGACAAGTAGAACAATGAATGGAACAGGTAGACGGTTGAAATCCTTGTATATATTGCTACCATATAGTCTAAGAAACATGTACGCAAAGCATCCAAACAGTACCATTCGCCAATTTTTTGTCCTTCAAGTTTAAGTGAGCAATGAGCCCCATTGTTAATCCTTTATCGGAAATTATTTGTAACTTTCGACAAGTAGAACAATGAATGGAAAAGGTAGACGGTTGAAATCTTTGTATATATTGCTTCTATATAGTCTAAAAACATATATGCAAAGCATCCAAACAGTACCATTAGCCAATTTTTTGGTCTTCAAGTTTAAGTGAACAATGAGCCCCAATGGTTAATCCTTTATCGGAAATTATTTGTAATTTTCGACAAGTGGAACAATGAATGGAACAGGTAGACGGTTGAAATCTTTGTATATATTGCTTCTATATAGTCTAAGAAACATATATGCAAAGCATCCAAACAGTACAATTCGCCAATTTTTTGTTCTTCAAGTTGAAGTGAACAACGAGCCCCATTGTTAATCCCTTAACGGAAATTATTTGTAAATTTCGACAAGTAGAACAATGATTGGAACACGTAGACGGTTGAAATATTTGTATATATTGCTTCCATATAGTCTAAGAAACATGTACACAAAGCATCCAAACAGTACTATTAGCCAATTTTTTGGTCTTCAAGTTTAAGTGAACAATGAGCCCCAATGGTTAATCCTTTATCGGAAATTATTTGTAATTTTCGACAAGTAGAACAATGAATGGAACAGGTAGACGGTTGAAATCTTTGTATATATTGCTTCTATATAGTCTAAGAAACATATATGCAAAGCATCCAAACAGTACAATTCGCCAATTTTTTGTTCTTCAAGTTGAAGTGAACAACGAGCCCCATTGTTAATCCCTTAACGGAAATTATTTGTAACTTTCGACAAGTAGAACAATGATTGGAACACGTAGACGGTTGAAATCTTTGTATATATTGCTTCCATATAGTCTAAGAAACATGTACGCAAAGCATCCAAACAGTACCATTCGCCAATTTTTTGTTCTTCAAGTTTAAGTGAACAATGAGCCCCAATGGTTAATCCTTTATCGGAAATTATTTGTAACTTTCGGCAAGTAGAACAATGAATGGAACAGGTAGACTGTTGAAATCATTGTATATGTTGTTTCTATGTAGTCTAAGAAACATATATGCAAAGCGTCCAAACAGTACAATTCGCCAATTATTTGATCTTCAAGTTTAAGTGAACTACTAGCCCCATTGTTAATACTTTAACGGAAATTATGTGTAAATTTCGACAAGTAGAACAATGATTGCAACACGTAGACGGTTGAAATCTTTGTATATATTGCTTCCATATAGTATAAGAAACATATATGCAAAGCATCCAAACAGCACAATTCGCCAATTTATTGATCTTCAAGTTTAAGCGAACAATGAGCCCCAATGGTTAATCCTTTATCGGAAATTATTTGTAACATTCGGCAAGTAGAACAATGAATGGAACAGGTAGACGGTTGAAATCTTTGTATATATTGCTTCTATATAGTCTAAGAAACATATATGCAAAGCATCCAAACAGTACAATTCGCCGATTTATTGTTCTTCAAGTTTAAGTGAACAACGAGCCCCATTGTTAATCCTTTAAAGGAAATTATGTGTAAATTTCGACAAGTAGAACAATGATTGGAACACGTAGACGGTTGAAATCTTTGTATATATTGCTTCCATATAGTCTAAGAAACATGTACACAAAGCATCCAAACAGTACCATTAGCCAATTTTTTGGTCTTCAAGTTTAAGTGAACAATGAGCCCCAATGGTTAATCCTTTATCGGAAATTATTTGTAATTTTCGACAAGTAGAACAATGAATGGAACAGGTAGACGGTTGAAATCTTTGTATATATTGCTTCTATATAGTCTAAGAAACATATATGCAAAGCATCCAAACAGTACAATTCGCCAATTTTTTGTTCTTCAAGTTGAAGTGAACAACGAGCCCCATTGTTAATCCCTTAACGGAAATTATTTGTAACTTTCGACAAGTAGAACAATGATTGGAACACGTAGACGGTTGAAATCTTTGTATATATTGCTTCCATATAGTCTAAGAAACATGTACGCAAAGCATCCAAACAGTACCATTCGCCAATTTTTTGTTCTTCAAGTTTAAGTGAACAATGAGCCCCAATGGTTAATCCTTTATCGGAAATTATTTGTAACTTTCGGCAAGTAGAACAATGAATGGAACAGGTAGACTGTTGAAATCATTGTATATGTTGTTTCTATGTAGTCTAAGAAACATATATGCAAAGCGTCCAAACAGTACAATTCGCCAATTATTTGATCTTCAAGTTTAAGTGAACTACTAGCCCCATTGTTAATACTTTAACGGAAATTATTTGTAACTTTCGGCAAGTAGAACAATGAATGGAACAGGTAGACGGTTGAAATCTTTGTATATATTGCTTCTATATAGTCTAAGAAACATATATGCAAAGCATCCAAACAGTACAATTCGCCAATTTATTGTTCTTCAAGTTTAAGTGAACAACGAGCCCCATTGTTAATCCTTTAAAGGAAATTATTTGTAAATTTCGACAAGTAGAACAATGATTGGAACACGTAGACGGTTGAAATCTTTGTATATATTGCTTCCATATAGTCTAAGGAACATGTACGCAAAGCATCCAAACAGTACCATTCGCCAATTTTTTGTTCTTCAAGTTTAAGTGAACAATGAGCCCCAATGGTTAATCCTTTATCGGAAATTATTTGTAACTTTCGGCAAGTAGAACAATGAATGGAACAGGTAGACGGTTGAAATCAATGTATATATTGCTTCTATATAGTCTAAGAAACATATATGCAAAGCATCCAAACAGTACAATTCGCCAATTTATTGTTCTTCAAGTTTAAGTGAACAACGAGCCCCATTGTTAATACTTTAAAGGAAATTATTTGTAAATTTCGACAAGTAGAACAATGATTGGAACACGTAGATGGTTGAAATCTTTGTATATATTGCTTCCATATAGTCTAAGAAACATGTACGCAAAGCATCCAAACAGTACCATTCGCCAATTTTTTGGTCTTCAAGTTTAAGTGAACAATGAGCCCCAATGGTTAATCCATTATCGGAAATTATTTGTAATTTTCGACAAGTAGAACAATGAATCGAACAGGTAGACGGTTGAAATATTTGTATATATTGCTTCTATATAGTATAAGAAACATATATGCAAAGCATCCAAACAGTACAATTCGCCAATTTTTTGTTCTTCAAGTTTAAGTGAACAATGAGCCCCAATGATTAATCCTTTATCGGTAATTATTTGTAACTTTCTACAAGTAGAACAATGAATAGTACAGGTAGACGGGTGAAGTCTTTCTATATATTGCTTCTAAATGGTCTAAGAAACATCTATGCAAAGCATCCAAACAGTACAATTCGCCAATTTTTTGTTCTTCAAGTTTAAGTAAACTACGATCCCCATTGTTAATCCCTTAACGGAAATTATTTGTAACTTTCGACAAGTAGAACAATGATTGGAACCCGTAGACGGTTGAAATCTTTGTATATATTGCTTCCATATAGTCTAAGAAACATGTACGCAAAGCATCCAAACAGTACCATTCGCCAATTTTTTGTTCTTCAAGTTTAAGTGAACAATGAGCCCCAATGGTTAATCCTTTATCGGAAATTATTTGTAACTTTCGGCAAGTAGAACAATGAATGGAACAGGTAGACGGTTGAAATCTTTGTATATATTGCTTCTATATAGTCTAAGAAACACATATGCAAAGCATCCAAACAGTACAATTCGCCAATTTATTGTTCTTCAAGTTTAAGTGAACAACGAGCCCCATTGTTAATCCTTTAAAGGAAATTATTTGAAAATTTCGACAAGTAGAACAATGATTGGACCACGTAGACGGTTGAAATCTTTGTATATATTGCTTCCATATAGTCTAAGAAACATATATGCAAAGCATCCAAACAGTACAATTCGCCAATTTTTTGTTCTTCAAGTTTAAGTGAACAATGAGCCCCATTGTTAATCCTTTAAAGGAAATTATTTGTAACTTTCGACAAGTAGAACAATGAATGGAACAGGTAGACGGTTGAAATCTTTGTATATATTGCTTCTATATAGTCTAAGAAACATATATGCAAAGCATCCAAACAGTACCATTCGCCAATTTTTTGTTCTTCAAGTTTAAGTGAACAATGAGCCCCATTGTTAATCCTTTATCGGAAATTATTTGTAACTTTCGACAAGTAGAACAATGAATGGAACAGGTAGACGGTTGAAATCTTTGTATATATTGCTTCTATATAGTCTAAGAAACATATATGCAAAGCATCCAAACAGTACCATTCGCCAATTTTTTGTTCTTCAAGTTTAAGTGAACAATGAGCCCCATTGTTAATCCTTTATCGGAAATTATTTGTAACTTTCGACAAGTAGAACAATGAATGGAACAGGTAGACGGTTGAAATCTTTGTATATATTGCTTCTATATAGTCTAAGAAACATATATGCAAAGCATCCAAACAGTACCATTCGCCAAATTTTTTGTTCTTCAAGTTTAAGTAAACTACGATCCCCATTGTTAATCCCTTAACGGAAATTATTTGTAACATTCGACAAGTAGAACAATGAATGGAACAGGTAGACGGTTGAAATCATTGTATATATTGCTTCCATATAGTCTAAGAAACATATATGCAAAGCATCCAAACAGTACAATTCGCCAATTTTTTGTTCTTCAAGTTTAAGTGAACAATGAGCCCCATTGTTAATCCTTTAAAGGAAATTATTTGTAACTTTCGACAAGTAGAACAATGAATGGAACAGGTAGACGGTTGAAATCTTTGTATATATTGCTTCTATATAGTCTAAGAAACATATATGCAAAGCATCCAAACAGTACCATTCGCCAATTTTTTGTTCTTCAAGTTTAAGTAAACTACGATCCCAATTGTTAATCCCTTAACGGAAATTATTTGTAACATTCGACAAGTAGAAAAATGAATGGAACAGGTAGACGGTTGAAATCATTGTATATATTGCTTCTATATAGTCTAAGAAACATATATGCAAAGCATCCAAACGGTACAATTCGCCAATTTTTTGTTCTTCAAGTTTAAGTGAACAATGAGCCCCATTGTTAATCCTTTAAAGGAAATTATTTGTAACTTTCGACAAGTAGAACAATGAATGGAACAGGTAGACGGTTGAAATCTTTGTATATATTGCTTCTATATAGTCTAAGAAACATATATGCTAAGCATCCAAACAGTACAATTCGCCAATTTTTTGTTCTTCAAGTTTAAGTGAACAATGAGCCCCAATGGTTAATCCTTTATCGGTAATTATTTGCAATTTTCGACAAGTAGAACAATGAATGGAACTAGTAGACGGTTGATATCTTTGTATATATTGCTTCTATATAATCTAAGAAACATATATGCAAAGCATCTAAACAGTAACAATCGCCAATTTTTTGATCTTCAAGTTTAAGTGAACAGCGAGCCCCATTGATAATCATGAAATGGAAATTATTTGTAACTTTCTACAAGTAGAACAATGAATAGTACAGGTAGACGGGTGAAATCTTTCTATATATTGCTTCTAAATAGTCTAACAAACTCCTATGCAAAGCATCCAAACAGTACAATTCGCCAATTTTTTGTTCTTCAAGTTTAAGTGAACAATGAGCCCCATTGTTAATCCTTTAAAGGAAATTATTTGTAACTTTCGACAAGTAGAACAATGAATGGAACAGGTAGACGGTTGAAATCTTTGTATATATTGCATCTATATAGTCTAAGAAACATATATGCAAAGCATCCAAACAGTACCATTCGCCAATTTTTTGTTCTTCAAGTTTAAGTGAACAATGAGCCCCATTGTTAATCCTTTATCGGAAATTATTTGTAACTTTCGACAAGTAGAACAATGAATGGAACAGGTAGACGGTTGAAATCTTTGTATATATTGCTTCTATATAGTCTAAGAAACATATATGCAAAGCATCCAAACAGTACCATTCGCCAATTTTTTGTTCTTCAAGTTTAAGTGAACAATGAGCCCCAATGATTAATCCTTTATCGGTAATTATTTGTAACTTTCTACAAGTAGAACAATGAATAGTACAGGTAGACGGGTGAAGTCTTTCTATATATTGCTTCTAAATGGTCTAAGAAACATCTATGCAAAGCATCCAAACAGTACAATTCGCCAATTTTTTGTTCTTCAAGTTTAAGTAAACTACGATCCCCATTGTTAATCCCTTAACGGAAATTATTTGTAACTTTCGACAAGTAGAACAATGATTGGAACCCGTAGACGGTTGAAATCTTTGTATATATTGCTTCCATATAGTCTAAGAAACATGTACGCAAAGCATCCAAACAGTACCATTCGCCAATTTTTTGTTCTTCAAGTTTAAGTGAACAATGAGCCCCAATGGTTAATCCTTTATCGGAAATTATTTGTAACTTTCGGCAAGTAGAACAATGAATGGAACAGGTAGACGGTTGAAATCTTTGTATATATTGCTTCTATATAGTCTAAGAAACACATATGCAAAGCATCCAAACAGTACAATTCGCCAATTTATTGTTCTTCAAGTTTAAGTGAACAACGAGCCCCATTGTTAATCCTTTAAAGGAAATTATTTGAAAATTTCGACAAGTAGAACAATGATTGGACCACGTAGACGGTTGAAATCTTTGTATATATTGCTTCCATATAGTCTAAGAAACATATATGCAAAGCATCCAAACAGTACAATTCGCCAATTTTTTGTTCTTCAAGTTTAAGTGAACAATGAGCCCCATTGTTAATCCTTTAAAGGAAATTATTTGTAACTTTCGACAAGTAGAACAATGAATGGAACAGGTAGACGGTTGAAATCTTTGTATATATTGCTTCTATATAGTCTAAGAAACATATATGCAAAGCATCCAAACAGTACCATTCGCCAATTTTTTGTTCTTCAAGTTTAAGTGAACAATGAGCCCCATTGTTAATCCTTTATCGGAAATTATTTGTAACTTTCGACAAGTAGAACAATGAATGGAACAGGTAGACGGTTGAAATCTTTGTATATATTGCTTCTATATAGTCTAAGAAACATATATGCAAAGCATCCAAACAGTACCATTCGCCAATTTTTTGTTCTTCAAGTTTAAGTGAACAATGAGCCCCATTGTTAATCCTTTATCGGAAATTATTTGTAACTTTCGACAAGTAGAACAATGAATGGAACAGGTAGACGGTTGAAATCTTTGTATATATTGCTTCTATATAGTCTAAGAAACATATATGCAAAGCATCCAAACAGTACCATTCGCCAAATTTTTTGTTCTTCAAGTTTAAGTAAACTACGATCCCCATTGTTAATCCCTTAACGGAAATTATTTGTAACATTCGACAAGTAGAACAATGAATGGAACAGGTAGACGGTTGAAATCATTGTATATATTGCTTCCATATAGTCTAAGAAACATATATGCAAAGCATCCAAACAGTACAATTCGCCAATTTTTTGTTCTTCAAGTTTAAGTGAACAATGAGCCCCATTGTTAATCCTTTAAAGGAAATTATTTGTAACTTTCGACAAGTAGAACAATGAATGGAACAGGTAGACGGTTGAAATCTTTGTATATATTGCTTCTATATAGTCTAAGAAACATATATGCAAAGCATCCAAACAGTACCATTCGCCAATTTTTTGTTCTTCAAGTTTAAGTAAACTACGATCCCAATTGTTAATCCCTTAACGGAAATTATTTGTAACATTCGACAAGTAGAAAAATGAATGGAACAGGTAGACGGTTGAAATCATTGTATATATTGCTTCTATATAGTCTAAGAAACATATATGCAAAGCATCCAAACGGTACAATTCGCCAATTTTTTGTTCTTCAAGTTTAAGTGAACAATGAGCCCCATTGTTAATCCTTTAAAGGAAATTATTTGTAACTTTCGACAAGTAGAACAATGAATGGAACAGGTAGACGGTTGAAATCTTTGTATATATTGCTTCTATATAGTCTAAGAAACATATATGCTAAGCATCCAAACAGTACAATTCGCCAATTTTTTGTTCTTCAAGTTTAAGTGAACAATGAGCCCCAATGGTTAATCCTTTATCGGTAATTATTTGCAATTTTCGACAAGTAGAACAATGAATGGAACTAGTAGACGGTTGATATCTTTGTATATATTGCTTCTATATAATCTAAGAAACATATATGCAAAGCATCTAAACAGTAACAATCGCCAATTTTTTGATCTTCAAGTTTAAGTGAACAGCGAGCCCCATTGATAATCATGAAATGGAAATTATTTGTAACTTTCTACAAGTAGAACAATGAATAGTACAGGTAGACGGGTGAAATCTTTCTATATATTGCTTCTAAATAGTCTAACAAACTCCTATGCAAAGCATCCAAACAGTACAATTCGCCAATTTTTTGTTCTTCAAGTTTAAGTGAACAATGAGCCCCATTGTTAATCCTTTAAAGGAAATTATTTGTAACTTTCGACAAGTAGAACAATGAATGGAACAGGTAGACGGTTGAAATCTTTGTATATATTGCATCTATATAGTCTAAGAAACATATATGCAAAGCATCCAAACAGTACCATTCGCCAATTTTTTGTTCTTCAAGTTTAAGTGAACAATGAGCCCCATTGTTAATCCTTTATCGGAAATTATTTGTAACTTTCGACAAGTAGAACAATGAATGGAACAGGTAGACGGTTGAAATCTTTGTATATATTGCTTCTATATAGTCTAAGAAACATATATGCAAAGCATCCAAACAGTACCATTCGCCAATTTTTTGTTCTTCAAGTTTAAGTAAACTACGATCCCAATTGTTAATCCCTTAACGGAAATTATTTGTAACATTCGACAAGTAGAACAATGAATGGAACAGGTAGACGGTTGAAATCATTGTATATATTGCTTCTATATAGTCTAAGAAACATATATGCAAAGCATCCAAACGGTACAATTCGCCAATTTTTTGTTCTTCAAGTTTAAGTGAACAATGAGCCCCATTGTTAATCCTTTAAAGGAAATTATTTGTAACTTTCGACAAGTAGAACAATGAATGGAACAGGTAGACGGTTGAAATCTTTGTATATATTGCTTCTATATAGTCTAAGAAACATATATGCTAAGCATCCAAACAGTACAATTCGCCAATTTTTTGTTCTTCAAGTTTAAGTGAACAATGAGCCCCAATGGTTAATCCTTTATCGGTAATTATTTGCAATTTTCGACAAGTAGAACAATGAATGGAACTAGTAGACGGTTGATATCTTTGTATATATTGCTTCTATATAATCTAAGAAACATATATGCAAAGCATCTAAACAGTAACAATCGCCAATTTTTTGATCTTCAAGTTTAAGTGAACAGCGAGCCCCATTGATAATCATGAAATGGAAATTATTTGTAACTTTCTACAAGTAGAACAATGAATAGTACAGGTAGACGGGTGAAATCTTTCTATATATTGCTTCTAAATAGTCTAGCAAACTTCTATGCAAAGCATCCAAACAGTACAATTCGCCAATTTTTTGTTCTTCAAGTTTAAGTAAACTACGATCCCCATTGTTAATCCCTTAACGGAAATTATTTGTAACTTTCGACAAGTAGAACAATGAATGGAACAGGTAGACGGTTGAAATCATTGTATATATTGCTTCTATATAGTCTAAGAAACATATATGCAAAGCATCCAAACAGTACAATTCGCCAATTTTTTGTTCTTCAAGTTTAAGTGAACAATGAGCCCCATTGTTAATCCTTTAAAGGAAATTATTTGTAACTTTCGACAAGTAGAACAATGAATGGAACAGGTAGACGGTTGAAATCTTTGTATATATTGCTTCTATATAGTCTAAGAAACATATATGCAAAGCATCCAAAGAGTACCATTCGCCAATTTTTTGTTCTTCAAGTTTAAGTGAACAATGAGCCCCATTGTTAATCCTTTATCGGAAATTATTTGTAACTTTCGACAAGTAGAACAATGAATGGAACAGGTAGACGGTTGAAATCTTTGTATATATTGATTCTATATAGTCTAAGAAACATATATGCAAAGCATCCAAACAGTACCATTCGCCAAATTTTTTGTTCTTCAAGTTTAAGTAAACTACGATCCCCATTGTTAATCCCTTAACGGAAATTATTTGTAACATTCGACAAGTAGAACAATGAATGGAACAGGTAGACGGTTGAAATCATTGTATATATTGCTTCTATATAGTCTAAGAAACATATATGCAAAACATCCAAACAGTACAATTTGCCAATTTTTTGTTCTTCAAGTTTAAGTGAACAATGAGCCCCATTGTACTCCTTTAAGGGAAATTATTTGTTACTTTCGGCAAGTAGAACAATGAATAGAACAGGTAGACGGTTGAAATCTTTATATATATTGCTTCTATATAGTCTAAGAAACATATATGCAAAGCATCCAAACAGTACAATTCGCCAATTTTTTGTTCTTCAAGTTTAAGTAAACTACGATCCCCATTGTTAATCCCTTAACGGAAATTATTTGTAACTTTCGACAAGTAGAACAATGAATGGAACAGGTAGACGGTTGAAATCATTGTATATATTGCTTCTATATAGTCTAAGAAACATATATGCAAAGCATCCAAACAGTACAATTCGCCAATTTTTTGTTCTTCAAATTTAAGTAAACTACGATCCCCATTGTTAATCCCTTAACGGAAATTATTTGTAATATTCGACAAGTAGAACAATGAATGGAACAGGTAGACGGTTGAAATCATTGTATATATTGCTTCTATATAGTCTAAGAAACATATATGCAAAGCATCCAAACAGTACAATTCGCCAATTTTTTGTTCTTCAAGTTTAAGTGAACAATGAGCCCCATTGTTAATCCTTTAAAGGAAATTATTTGTAACATTCGACAAGTAGAACAATGAATGGAACTGGTAGACGGTTGAAATATTTGTATATATTGCTTCTGTATAGTCTAAGAAACATATATGCAAAGCATCCAAACAGTACCATTCGCCAATTTTTTGTTCTTCAAGTTTAAGTGAACAATGAGCCCCATTGTTAATCCCTTAACGGAAATTATTTGTAACTTTCGACAAGTAGAACATTGAATGGAACAGGTAGACAGGTGAAATTTTTCTATATATTGCTTCTAAATAGTCTAAGAAACACATATGCAAAGCATCCAAACAGTACCATTCGCCAATTTTTTGTCCTTCAAGTTTAAGTGAACAATGAGCCCCATTGTTAATCCTTTATCGGAAATTATTTGTAACTTTCGACAAGTAGAACAATGAATGGAAAAGGTAGACGGTTGAAATCTTTGTATATATTGCTTCTATATAGTCTAAGAAACATATATGCAAATCATCCAAATAGTACAATTCGCCAATTTTTTGTTCTTCAAGTTTAAGTGAACAATGAGCCCCAATGGTTAATCCTTTATCGGTAATTATTTGTAACTTTCGACAAGTAGAACAATGAATGGAACAGGTAGACGGTTGAAATCCTTGTATATATTGCTACCATATAGTCTAAGAAACATGTACGCAAAGCATCCAAACAGTACCATTCGCCAATTTTTTGTCCTTCAAGTTTAAGTGAGCAATGAGCCCCATTGTTAATCCTTTATCGGAAATTATTTGTAACTTTCGACAAGTAGAACAATGAATGGAAAAGGTAGACGGTTGAAATCTTTGTATATATTGCTTCTATATAGTCTAAAAACATATATGCAAAGCATCCAAACAGTACCATTAGCCAATTTTTTGGTCTTCAAGTTTAAGTGAACAATGAGCCCCAATGGTTAATCCTTTATCGGAAATTATTTGTAATTTTCGACAAGTGGAACAATGAATGGAACAGGTAGACGGTTGAAATCTTTGTATATATTGCTTCTATATAGTCTAAGAAACATATATGCAAAGCATCCAAACAGTACAATTCGCCAATTTTTTGTTCTTCAAGTTGAAGTGAACAACGAGCCCCATTGTTAATCCCTTAACGGAAATTATTTGTAAATTTCGACAAGTAGAACAATGATTGGAACACGTAGACGGTTGAAATATTTGTATATATTGCTTCCATATAGTCTAAGAAACATGTACACAAAGCATCCAAACAGTACTATTAGCCAATTTTTTGGTCTTCAAGTTTAAGTGAACAATGAGCCCCAATGGTTAATCCTTTATCGGAAATTATTTGTAATTTTCGACAAGTAGAACAATGAATGGAACAGGTAGACGGTTGAAATCTTTGTATATATTGCTTCTATATAGTCTAAGAAACATATATGCAAAGCATCCAAACAGTACAATTCGCCAATTTTTTGTTCTTCAAGTTGAAGTGAACAACGAGCCCCATTGTTAATCCCTTAACGGAAATTATTTGTAACTTTCGACAAGTAGAACAATGATTGGAACACGTAGACGGTTGAAATCTTTGTATATATTGCTTCCATATAGTCTAAGAAACATGTACGCAAAGCATCCAAACAGTACCATTCGCCAATTTTTTGTTCTTCAAGTTTAAGTGAACAATGAGCCCCAATGGTTAATCCTTTATCGGAAATTATTTGTAACTTTCGGCAAGTAGAACAATGAATGGAACAGGTAGACTGTTGAAATCATTGTATATGTTGTTTCTATGTAGTCTAAGAAACATATATGCAAAGCGTCCAAACAGTACAATTCGCCAATTATTTGATCTTCAAGTTTAAGTGAACTACTAGCCCCATTGTTAATACTTTAACGGAAATTATGTGTAAATTTCGACAAGTAGAACAATGATTGCAACACGTAGACGGTTGAAATCTTTGTATATATTGCTTCCATATAGTATAAGAAACATATATGCAAAGCATCCAAACAGCACAATTCGCCAATTTATTGATCTTCAAGTTTAAGCGAACAATGAGCCCCAATGGTTAATCCTTTATCGGAAATTATTTGTAACATTCGGCAAGTAGAACAATGAATGGAACAGGTAGACGGTTGAAATCTTTGTATATATTGCTTCTATATAGTCTAAGAAACATATATGCAAAGCATCCAAACAGTACAATTCGCCGATTTATTGTTCTTCAAGTTTAAGTGAACAACGAGCCCCATTGTTAATCCTTTAAAGGAAATTATGTGTAAATTTCGACAAGTAGAACAATGATTGGAACACGTAGACGGTTGAAATCTTTGTATATATTGCTTCCATATAGTCTAAGAAACATGTACACAAAGCATCCAAACAGTACCATTAGCCAATTTTTTGGTCTTCAAGTTTAAGTGAACAATGAGCCCCAATGGTTAATCCTTTATCGGAAATTATTTGTAATTTTCGACAAGTAGAACAATGAATGGAACAGGTAGACGGTTGAAATCTTTGTATATATTGCTTCTATATAGTCTAAGAAACATATATGCAAAGCATCCAAACAGTACAATTCGCCAATTTTTTGTTCTTCAAGTTGAAGTGAACAACGAGCCCCATTGTTAATCCCTTAACGGAAATTATTTGTAACTTTCGACAAGTAGAACAATGATTGGAACACGTAGACGGTTGAAATCTTTGTATATATTGCTTCCATATAGTCTAAGAAACATGTACGCAAAGCATCCAAACAGTACCATTCGCCAATTTTTTGTTCTTCAAGTTTAAGTGAACAATGAGCCCCAATGGTTAATCCTTTATCGGAAATTATTTGTAACTTTCGGCAAGTAGAACAATGAATGGAACAGGTAGACTGTTGAAATCATTGTATATGTTGTTTCTATGTAGTCTAAGAAACATATATGCAAAGCGTCCAAACAGTACAATTCGCCAATTATTTGATCTTCAAGTTTAAGTGAACTACTAGCCCCATTGTTAATACTTTAACGGAAATTATTTGTAACTTTCGGCAAGTAGAACAATGAATGGAACAGGTAGACGGTTGAAATCTTTGTATATATTGCTTCTATATAGTCTAAGAAACATATATGCAAAGCATCCAAACAGTACAATTCGCCAATTTATTGTTCTTCAAGTTTAAGTGAACAACGAGCCCCATTGTTAATCCTTTAAAGGAAATTATTTGTAAATTTCGACAAGTAGAACAATGATTGGAACACGTAGACGGTTGAAATCTTTGTATATATTGCTTCCATATAGTCTAAGGAACATGTACGCAAAGCATCCAAACAGTACCATTCGCCAATTTTTTGTTCTTCAAGTTTAAGTGAACAATGAGCCCCAATGGTTAATCCTTTATCGGAAATTATTTGTAACTTTCGGCAAGTAGAACAATGAATGGAACAGGTAGACGGTTGAAATCAATGTATATATTGCTTCTATATAGTCTAAGAAACATATATGCAAAGCATCCAAACAGTACAATTCGCCAATTTATTGTTCTTCAAGTTTAAGTGAACAACGAGCCCCATTGTTAATACTTTAAAGGAAATTATTTGTAAATTTCGACAAGTAGAACAATGATTGGAACACGTAGATGGTTGAAATCTTTGTATATATTGCTTCCATATAGTCTAAGAAACATGTACGCAAAGCATCCAAACAGTACCATTCGCCAATTTTTTGGTCTTCAAGTTTAAGTGAACAATGAGCCCCAATGGTTAATCCATTATCGGAAATTATTTGTAATTTTCGACAAGTAGAACAATGAATCGAACAGGTAGACGGTTGAAATATTTGTATATATTGCTTCTATATAGTATAAGAAACATATATGCAAAGCATCCAAACAGTACAATTCGCCAATTTTTTGTTCTTCAAGTTTAAGTGAACAATGAGCCCCAATGATTAATCCTTTATCGGTAATTATTTGTAACTTTCTACAAGTAGAACAATGAATAGTACAGGTAGACGGGTGAAGTCTTTCTATATATTGCTTCTAAATGGTCTAAGAAACATCTATGCAAAGCATCCAAACAGTACAATTCGCCAATTTTTTGTTCTTCAAGTTTAAGTAAACTACGATCCCCATTGTTAATCCCTTAACGGAAATTATTTGTAACTTTCGACAAGTAGAACAATGATTGGAACCCGTAGACGGTTGAAATCTTTGTATATATTGCTTCCATATAGTCTAAGAAACATGTACGCAAAGCATCCAAACAGTACCATTCGCCAATTTTTTGTTCTTCAAGTTTAAGTGAACAATGAGCCCCAATGGTTAATCCTTTATCGGAAATTATTTGTAACTTTCGGCAAGTAGAACAATGAATGGAACAGGTAGACGGTTGAAATCTTTGTATATATTGCTTCTATATAGTCTAAGAAACACATATGCAAAGCATCCAAACAGTACAATTCGCCAATTTATTGTTCTTCAAGTTTAAGTGAACAACGAGCCCCATTGTTAATCCTTTAAAGGAAATTATTTGAAAATTTCGACAAGTAGAACAATGATTGGACCACGTAGACGGTTGAAATCTTTGTATATATTGCTTCCATATAGTCTAAGAAACATATATGCAAAGCATCCAAACAGTACAATTCGCCAATTTTTTGTTCTTCAAGTTTAAGTGAACAATGAGCCCCATTGTTAATCCTTTAAAGGAAATTATTTGTAACTTTCGACAAGTAGAACAATGAATGGAACAGGTAGACGGTTGAAATCTTTGTATATATTGCTTCTATATAGTCTAAGAAACATATATGCAAAGCATCCAAACAGTACCATTCGCCAATTTTTTGTTCTTCAAGTTTAAGTGAACAATGAGCCCCATTGTTAATCCTTTATCGGAAATTATTTGTAACTTTCGACAAGTAGAACAATGAATGGAACAGGTAGACGGTTGAAATCTTTGTATATATTGCTTCTATATAGTCTAAGAAACATATATGCAAAGCATCCAAACAGTACCATTCGCCAATTTTTTGTTCTTCAAGTTTAAGTGAACAATGAGCCCCATTGTTAATCCTTTATCGGAAATTATTTGTAACTTTCGACAAGTAGAACAATGAATGGAACAGGTAGACGGTTGAAATCTTTGTATATATTGCTTCTATATAGTCTAAGAAACATATATGCAAAGCATCCAAACAGTACCATTCGCCAAATTTTTTGTTCTTCAAGTTTAAGTAAACTACGATCCCCATTGTTAATCCCTTAACGGAAATTATTTGTAACATTCGACAAGTAGAACAATGAATGGAACAGGTAGACGGTTGAAATCATTGTATATATTGCTTCCATATAGTCTAAGAAACATATATGCAAAGCATCCAAACAGTACAATTCGCCAATTTTTTGTTCTTCAAGTTTAAGTGAACAATGAGCCCCATTGTTAATCCTTTAAAGGAAATTATTTGTAACTTTCGACAAGTAGAACAATGAATGGAACAGGTAGACGGTTGAAATCTTTGTATATATTGCTTCTATATAGTCTAAGAAACATATATGCAAAGCATCCAAACAGTACCATTCGCCAATTTTTTGTTCTTCAAGTTTAAGTAAACTACGATCCCAATTGTTAATCCCTTAACGGAAATTATTTGTAACATTCGACAAGTAGAAAAATGAATGGAACAGGTAGACGGTTGAAATCATTGTATATATTGCTTCTATATAGTCTAAGAAACATATATGCAAAGCATCCAAACGGTACAATTCGCCAATTTTTTGTTCTTCAAGTTTAAGTGAACAATGAGCCCCATTGTTAATCCTTTAAAGGAAATTATTTGTAACTTTCGACAAGTAGAACAATGAATGGAACAGGTAGACGGTTGAAATCTTTGTATATATTGCTTCTATATAGTCTAAGAAACATATATGCTAAGCATCCAAACAGTACAATTCGCCAATTTTTTGTTCTTCAAGTTTAAGTGAACAATGAGCCCCAATGGTTAATCCTTTATCGGTAATTATTTGCAATTTTCGACAAGTAGAACAATGAATGGAACTAGTAGACGGTTGATATCTTTGTATATATTGCTTCTATATAATCTAAGAAACATATATGCAAAGCATCTAAACAGTAACAATCGCCAATTTTTTGATCTTCAAGTTTAAGTGAACAGCGAGCCCCATTGATAATCATGAAATGGAAATTATTTGTAACTTTCTACAAGTAGAACAATGAATAGTACAGGTAGACGGGTGAAATCTTTCTATATATTGCTTCTAAATAGTCTAACAAACTCCTATGCAAAGCATCCAAACAGTACAATTCGCCAATTTTTTGTTCTTCAAGTTTAAGTGAACAATGAGCCCCATTGTTAATCCTTTAAAGGAAATTATTTGTAACTTTCGACAAGTAGAACAATGAATGGAACAGGTAGACGGTTGAAATCTTTGTATATATTGCATCTATATAGTCTAAGAAACATATATGCAAAGCATCCAAACAGTACCATTCGCCAATTTTTTGTTCTTCAAGTTTAAGTGAACAATGAGCCCCATTGTTAATCCTTTATCGGAAATTATTTGTAACTTTCGACAAGTAGAACAATGAATGGAACAGGTAGACGGTTGAAATCTTTGTATATATTGCTTCTATATAGTCTAAGAAACATATATGCAAAGCATCCAAACAGTACCATTCGCCAATTTTTTGTTCTTCAAGTTTAAGTGAACAATGAGCCCCAATGATTAATCCTTTATCGGTAATTATTTGTAACTTTCTACAAGTAGAACAATGAATAGTACAGGTAGACGGGTGAAGTCTTTCTATATATTGCTTCTAAATGGTCTAAGAAACATCTATGCAAAGCATCCAAACAGTACAATTCGCCAATTTTTTGTTCTTCAAGTTTAAGTAAACTACGATCCCCATTGTTAATCCCTTAACGGAAATTATTTGTAACTTTCGACAAGTAGAACAATGATTGGAACCCGTAGACGGTTGAAATCTTTGTATATATTGCTTCCATATAGTCTAAGAAACATGTACGCAAAGCATCCAAACAGTACCATTCGCCAATTTTTTGTTCTTCAAGTTTAAGTGAACAATGAGCCCCAATGGTTAATCCTTTATCGGAAATTATTTGTAACTTTCGGCAAGTAGAACAATGAATGGAACAGGTAGACGGTTGAAATCTTTGTATATATTGCTTCTATATAGTCTAAGAAACACATATGCAAAGCATCCAAACAGTACAATTCGCCAATTTATTGTTCTTCAAGTTTAAGTGAACAACGAGCCCCATTGTTAATCCTTTAAAGGAAATTATTTGAAAATTTCGACAAGTAGAACAATGATTGGACCACGTAGACGGTTGAAATCTTTGTATATATTGCTTCCATATAGTCTAAGAAACATATATGCAAAGCATCCAAACAGTACAATTCGCCAATTTTTTGTTCTTCAAGTTTAAGTGAACAATGAGCCCCATTGTTAATCCTTTAAAGGAAATTATTTGTAACTTTCGACAAGTAGAACAATGAATGGAACAGGTAGACGGTTGAAATCTTTGTATATATTGCTTCTATATAGTCTAAGAAACATATATGCAAAGCATCCAAACAGTACCATTCGCCAATTTTTTGTTCTTCAAGTTTAAGTGAACAATGAGCCCCATTGTTAATCCTTTATCGGAAATTATTTGTAACTTTCGACAAGTAGAACAATGAATGGAACAGGTAGACGGTTGAAATCTTTGTATATATTGCTTCTATATAGTCTAAGAAACATATATGCAAAGCATCCAAACAGTACCATTCGCCAATTTTTTGTTCTTCAAGTTTAAGTGAACAATGAGCCCCATTGTTAATCCTTTATCGGAAATTATTTGTAACTTTCGACAAGTAGAACAATGAATGGAACAGGTAGACGGTTGAAATCTTTGTATATATTGCTTCTATATAGTCTAAGAAACATATATGCAAAGCATCCAAACAGTACCATTCGCCAAATTTTTTGTTCTTCAAGTTTAAGTAAACTACGATCCCCATTGTTAATCCCTTAACGGAAATTATTTGTAACATTCGACAAGTAGAACAATGAATGGAACAGGTAGACGGTTGAAATCATTGTATATATTGCTTCCATATAGTCTAAGAAACATATATGCAAAGCATCCAAACAGTACAATTCGCCAATTTTTTGTTCTTCAAGTTTAAGTGAACAATGAGCCCCATTGTTAATCCTTTAAAGGAAATTATTTGTAACTTTCGACAAGTAGAACAATGAATGGAACAGGTAGACGGTTGAAATCTTTGTATATATTGCTTCTATATAGTCTAAGAAACATATATGCAAAGCATCCAAACAGTACCATTCGCCAATTTTTTGTTCTTCAAGTTTAAGTAAACTACGATCCCAATTGTTAATCCCTTAACGGAAATTATTTGTAACATTCGACAAGTAGAAAAATGAATGGAACAGGTAGACGGTTGAAATCATTGTATATATTGCTTCTATATAGTCTAAGAAACATATATGCAAAGCATCCAAACGGTACAATTCGCCAATTTTTTGTTCTTCAAGTTTAAGTGAACAATGAGCCCCATTGTTAATCCTTTAAAGGAAATTATTTGTAACTTTCGACAAGTAGAACAATGAATGGAACAGGTAGACGGTTGAAATCTTTGTATATATTGCTTCTATATAGTCTAAGAAACATATATGCTAAGCATCCAAACAGTACAATTCGCCAATTTTTTGTTCTTCAAGTTTAAGTGAACAATGAGCCCCAATGGTTAATCCTTTATCGGTAATTATTTGCAATTTTCGACAAGTAGAACAATGAATGGAACTAGTAGACGGTTGATATCTTTGTATATATTGCTTCTATATAATCTAAGAAACATATATGCAAAGCATCTAAACAGTAACAATCGCCAATTTTTTGATCTTCAAGTTTAAGTGAACAGCGAGCCCCATTGATAATCATGAAATGGAAATTATTTGTAACTTTCTACAAGTAGAACAATGAATAGTACAGGTAGACGGGTGAAATCTTTCTATATATTGCTTCTAAATAGTCTAACAAACTCCTATGCAAAGCATCCAAACAGTACAATTCGCCAATTTTTTGTTCTTCAAGTTTAAGTGAACAATGAGCCCCATTGTTAATCCTTTAAAGGAAATTATTTGTAACTTTCGACAAGTAGAACAATGAATGGAACAGGTAGACGGTTGAAATCTTTGTATATATTGCATCTATATAGTCTAAGAAACATATATGCAAAGCATCCAAACAGTACCATTCGCCAATTTTTTGTTCTTCAAGTTTAAGTGAACAATGAGCCCCATTGTTAATCCTTTATCGGAAATTATTTGTAACTTTCGACAAGTAGAACAATGAATGGAACAGGTAGACGGTTGAAATCTTTGTATATATTGCTTCTATATAGTCTAAGAAACATATATGCAAAGCATCCAAACAGTACCATTCGCCAATTTTTTGTTCTTCAAGTTTAAGTAAACTACGATCCCAATTGTTAATCCCTTAACGGAAATTATTTGTAACATTCGACAAGTAGAACAATGAATGGAACAGGTAGACGGTTGAAATCATTGTATATATTGCTTCTATATAGTCTAAGAAACATATATGCAAAGCATCCAAACGGTACAATTCGCCAATTTTTTGTTCTTCAAGTTTAAGTGAACAATGAGCCCCATTGTTAATCCTTTAAAGGAAATTATTTGTAACTTTCGACAAGTAGAACAATGAATGGAACAGGTAGACGGTTGAAATCTTTGTATATATTGCTTCTATATAGTCTAAGAAACATATATGCTAAGCATCCAAACAGTACAATTCGCCAATTTTTTGTTCTTCAAGTTTAAGTGAACAATGAGCCCCAATGGTTAATCCTTTATCGGTAATTATTTGCAATTTTCGACAAGTAGAACAATGAATGGAACTAGTAGACGGTTGATATCTTTGTATATATTGCTTCTATATAATCTAAGAAACATATATGCAAAGCATCTAAACAGTAACAATCGCCAATTTTTTGATCTTCAAGTTTAAGTGAACAGCGAGCCCCATTGATAATCATGAAATGGAAATTATTTGTAACTTTCTACAAGTAGAACAATGAATAGTACAGGTAGACGGGTGAAATCTTTCTATATATTGCTTCTAAATAGTCTAGCAAACTTCTATGCAAAGCATCCAAACAGTACAATTCGCCAATTTTTTGTTCTTCAAGTTTAAGTAAACTACGATCCCCATTGTTAATCCCTTAACGGAAATTATTTGTAACTTTCGACAAGTAGAACAATGAATGGAACAGGTAGACGGTTGAAATCATTGTATATATTGCTTCTATATAGTCTAAGAAACATATATGCAAAGCATCCAAACAGTACAATTCGCCAATTTTTTGTTCTTCAAGTTTAAGTGAACAATGAGCCCCATTGTTAATCCTTTAAAGGAAATTATTTGTAACTTTCGACAAGTAGAACAATGAATGGAACAGGTAGACGGTTGAAATCTTTGTATATATTGCTTCTATATAGTCTAAGAAACATATATGCAAAGCATCCAAAGAGTACCATTCGCCAATTTTTTGTTCTTCAAGTTTAAGTGAACAATGAGCCCCATTGTTAATCCTTTATCGGAAATTATTTGTAACTTTCGACAAGTAGAACAATGAATGGAACAGGTAGACGGTTGAAATCTTTGTATATATTGATTCTATATAGTCTAAGAAACATATATGCAAAGCATCCAAACAGTACCATTCGCCAAATTTTTTGTTCTTCAAGTTTAAGTAAACTACGATCCCCATTGTTAATCCCTTAACGGAAATTATTTGTAACATTCGACAAGTAGAACAATGAATGGAACAGGTAGACGGTTGAAATCATTGTATATATTGCTTCTATATAGTCTAAGAAACATATATGCAAAACATCCAAACAGTACAATTTGCCAATTTTTTGTTCTTCAAGTTTAAGTGAACAATGAGCCCCATTGTACTCCTTTAAGGGAAATTATTTGTTACTTTCGACAAGTAGAACAATGAATAGAACAGGTAGACGGTTGAAATCTTTATATATATTGCTTCTATATAGTCTAAGAAACATATATGCAAAGCATCCAAACAGTACAATTCGCCAATTTTTTGTTCTTCAAGTTTAAGTAAACTACGATCCCCATTGTTAATCCCTTAACGGAAATTATTTGTAACTTTCGACAAGTAGAACAATGAATGGAACAGGTAGACGGTTGAAATCATTGTATATATTGCTTCTATATAGTCTAAGAAACATATATGCAAAGCATCCAAACAGTACAATTCGCCAATTTTTTGTTCTTCAAATTTAAGTAAACTACGATCCCCATTGTTAATCCCTTAACGGAAATTATTTGTAATATTCGACAAGTAGAACAATGAATGGAACAGGTAGACGGTTGAAATCATTGTATATATTGCTTCTATATAGTCTAAGAAACATATATGCAAAGCATCCAAACAGTACAATTCGCCAATTTTTTGTTCTTCAAGTTTAAGTGAACAATGAGCCCCATTGTTAATCCTTTAAAGGAAATTATTTGTAACATTCGACAAGTAGAACAATGAATGGAACTGGTAGACGGTTGAAATATTTGTATATATTGCTTCTGTATAGTCTAAGAAACATATATGCAAAGCATCCAAACAGTACCATTCGCCAAATTTTGTTCTTCAAGGTTAAGTGAACAATGAGCACCATTGTTAATCCTTTATCGGAAATTATTTGTAACTTTCGACAAGTAGAACAATGATTGGACCACGTAGACGGTTGAAATCTTTGTATATATTGCTTCCATATAGTCTAAGAAACATATATGCAAAGCATCCAAACAGTACAATTCGCCAATTTTTTGTTCTTCAAGTTTAAGTGAACAATGAGCCCCATTGTTAATCCTTTAAAGGAAATTATTTGTAACTTTCGACAAGTAGAACAATGAATGGAACAGGTAGACGGTTGAAATCTTTGTATATATTGCTTCTATATAGTCTAAGAAACATATATGCAAAGCATCCAAACAGTACCATTCGCCAATTTTTTGTTCTTCAAGTTTAAGTGAACAATGAGCCCCATTGTTAATCCTTTATCGGAAATTATTTGTAACTTTCGACAAGTAGAACAATGAATGGAACAGGTAGACGGTTGAAATCTTTGTATATATTGCTTCTATATAGTCTAAGAAACATATATGCAAAGCATCCAAACAGTACCATTCGCCAATTTTTTGTTCTTCAAGTTTAAGTGAACAATGAGCCCCATTGTTAATCCTTTATCGGAAATTATTTGTAACTTTCGACAAGTAGAACAATGAATGGAACAGGTAGACGGTTGAAATCTTTGTATATATTGCTTCTATATAGTCTAAGAAACATATATGCAAAGCATCCAAACAGTACCATTCGCCAAATTTTTTGTTCTTCAAGTTTAAGTAAACTACGATCCCCATTGTTAATCCCTTAACGGAAATTATTTGTAACATTCGACAAGTAGAACAATGAATGGAACAGGTAGACGGTTGAAATCATTGTATATATTGCTTCCATATAGTCTAAGAAACATATATGCAAAGCATCCAAACAGTACAATTCGCCAATTTTTTGTTCTTCAAGTTTAAGTGAACAATGAGCCCCATTGTTAATCCTTTAAAGGAAATTATTTGTAACTTTCGACAAGTAGAACAATGAATGGAACAGGTAGACGGTTGAAATCTTTGTATATATTGCTTCTATATAGTCTAAGAAACATATATGCAAAGCATCCAAACAGTACCATTCGCCAATTTTTTGTTCTTCAAGTTTAAGTAAACTACGATCCCCATTGTTAATCCCTTAACGGAAATTATTTGTAACTTTCGACAAGTAGAACAATGAATGGAACAGGTAGACGGTTGAAATCATTGTATATATTGCTTCTATATAGTCTAAGAAACATATATGCAAAGCATCCAAACAGTACAATTCGCCAATTTTTTGTTCTTCAAGTTTAAGTGAACAATGAGCCCCATTGTTAATCCTTTAAAGGAAATTATTTGTAACTTTCGACAAGTAGAACAATGAATGGAACAGGTAGACGGTTGAAATCTTTGTATATATTGCTTCTATATAGTCTAAGAAACATATATGCAAAGCATCCAAAGAGTACCATTCGCCAATTTTTTGTTCTTCAAGTTTAAGTGAACAATGAGCCCCATTGTTAATCCTTTATCGGAAATTATTTGTAACTTTCGACAAGTAGAACAATGAATGGAACAGGTAGACGGTTGAAATCTTTGTATATATTGATTCTATATAGTCTAAGAAACATATATGCAAAGCATCCAAACAGTACCATTCGCCAAATTTTTTGTTCTTCAAGTTTAAGTAAACTACGATCCCCATTGTTAATCCCTTAACGGAAATTATTTGTAACATTCGACAAGTAGAACAATGAATGGAACAGGTAGACGGTTGAAATCATTGTATATATTGCTTCTATATAGTCTAAGAAACATATATGCAAAACATCCAAACAGTACAATTTGCCAATTTTTTGTTCTTCAAGTTTAAGTGAACAATGAGCCCCATTGTACTCCTTTAAGGGAAATTATTTGTTACTTTCGACAAGTAGAACAATGAATAGAACAGGTAGACGGTTGAAATCTTTATATATATTGCTTCTATATAGTCTAAGAAACATATATGCAAAGCATCCAAACAGTACAATTCGCCAATTTTTTGTTCTTCAAGTTTAAGTAAACTACGATCCCCATTGTTAATCCCTTAACGGAAATTATTTGTAACTTTCGACAAGTAGAACAATGAATGGAACAGGTAGACGGTTGAAATCATTGTATATATTGCTTCTATATAGTCTAAGAAACATATATGCAAAGCATCCAAACAGTACAATTCGCCAATTTTTTGTTCTTCAAATTTAAGTAAACTACGATCCCCATTGTTAATCCCTTAACGGAAATTATTTGTAATATTCGACAAGTAGAACAATGAATGGAACAGGTAGACGGTTGAAATCATTGTATATATTGCTTCTATATAGTCTAAGAAACATATATGCAAAGCATCCAAACAGTACAATTCGCCAATTTTTTGTTCTTCAAGTTTAAGTGAACAATGAGCCCCATTGTTAATCCTTTAAAGGAAATTATTTGTAACATTCGACAAGTAGAACAATGAATGGAACTGGTAGACGGTTGAAATATTTGTATATATTGCTTCTGTATAGTCTAAGAAACATATATGCAAAGCATCCAAACAGTACCATTCGCCAAATTTTGTTCTTCAAGGTTGAGTGAACAATGAGCACCATTGTTAATCCTTTATCGGAAATTATTTGTAACTTTCGACAAGTAGAACAATGAATGGAACAGGTAGACGGTTGAAATCTTTGTATATATTGCTTCTATATAGTGTAAGAAACATATATGCAAAGCATCCAAACAGTACAATTCGCCAATTTATTGTTCTTCAAGTTTAAGTGAACAACGAGCCCCATTGTTAATCCTTTAAAGGAAATTATTTGTAAATTTCGACAAGTAGAACAATGATTGGAACACGTAGACGGTTGAAATCTTTGTATATATTGCTTCCATATAGTCTAAGAAACATGTACACAAAGCATCCAAACAGAACCATTCGCCAATGTTTTGTTCTTCAAGTTTAAGTGAACAATGAGCCCCAATGGTTAATCCTTTATCGGAAATTATTTGTAATTTTCGACAAGTAGAACAATGATTGGAACACGTAGACGGTTGAAATCTTTTTATGTATTGCTTCCATATAGTCTAAGAAACATATATGCAAAGCATCCAAACAGTACAATTCGCCAATTTATTGTTCTTCAAGTTTAAGTGAACAACGAGCCCCATTGTTAATCCTTTAAAGGAAATTATTTGTAAATTTCCACAAGTAGAACAATGATTGGAACACGTAGACGGTTGAAATTTTTGTATATATTGCTTCCATATAGTCTAAGAAACATGTACGCAAAGCATCCAAACAGTACCATTCGCCAATTTATTGTTCTTCAAGTTTAAGTGAACAGCGAGCCCCATTGATAATCATGAAATGGAAATTATTTGTGACTTTCTACAAGTCGAACAATGAATAGTACAGGTAGACGGGTGAAATATTTCTATAGATTGCTTCTAAATAGTCTAAGAAACATATATGCAAATCATCCAAACAGTACCATTCGCAATTTTTTGTTCTTCAAGTTTAAGTGAACAACGAGCCCCATTGATAATCATGAAACGGAAATCATTTGTAACTTTCTACAAGTAGAACAATGAATAGAACAGGTAGACGGTTGAAATCTTTGTATATGTTGCTTCTATATAGTCTAAGAAACCAATATGAAAAGCATCTAAACAGTAACAATCGCCAATTTTCAGATCTTCAAGTTTAAGTGAACAGCGAGCCCCATTGATAATCTTGAAACGGAAATTATTTGTAACTTTCTACAAGTAGAACAATGAATAGAACAGGTAGACGGTTGAAATCTTTGTATATGTTGCTTCTATATAGTCTAAGAAACCAATATGAAAAGCATCTAAACAGTAACAATCGCCAATTTTCAGATCTTCAAGTTTAAGTGAACAGCGAGCCCCATTGATAATCTTGAAACGGAAATTATTTGTAACTTTCTACAAGTAGAACAATGAATAGAACAGGTAGACGGTTGAAATCTTTGTATATGATGCTTCTATATAGTCTAAGAAACCTATATGCAAAGCATCTAAACAGTAACAATCGCCAATTTTTTGATCTTCAAGTTCAAGTGAACAGCGAGCCCCATTGATAATCATGAAACGGAGATTATTTGTAACTTTCTACAAGTAGAATAATGAATAGAACAGGTAGACGGTTGAAATCTTTGTATATATTGCTTCCATATAGTCTAAGAAACATGTACGCAAAGCATCCAAACAGTACCATTCGCAATTTTTTTGTTCTTCAAGTTTAAGTGAACTACGAGCCCCATTGTTAATCCTTTAAAGGAAATTATTTGTAACTTTCGACAAGTAGAACAATGAATGGAACTTGTAGAGTGTTGAAATCTTTGTATATATTGCTTCTATATAGTCTAAGAAACATATATGCAAAGCATCCAAACAGTACCAGTCGCCAATTTTTTGTTCTTCAAGTTTAAGTGAACAACGAGCCCCATTGATAATCATGAAACGGAGATTATTTGTAACTTTCTACAAGTAGAACAATGAATAGAACAGGTAGACGGTTGAAATCTTTGTATATGTTGCTTCTATATAGTCTAAGAAACCTATATGAAAAGTGTTGGAGTACAACGATGAAATGCTCAACGGCCGCTGAGCAAACGATAACGGCGACTTTCAAAACATTGTTTGACACCAAAGCAGAGCCGTCTTCGTGCTGTAAAACCGTTTCAAGTTCAGTTCCAAAGTCAAAGCCGCAGAGAGCAGATTAAACGTTATTTTTCACTATTTCTTATTCTTTTCTTTATATTTCTAAGCAGCTTAATATAATTGTATCTAAATTAATAAAACCATTTTAAACAAAATTCCATCAGGTAATGGGCCCAGATCACAATAAAACAATAAAGTGAATATAAAACAAAGGACTTTAAATAAATTTTTTTAAATATACAATTAAATCGAAATAGCAAACGGTGGAAGTACGCATTTTGTTATTCAAAAATTGAACAATGAAAATTATTCAGTGTGGAGTTACAAATTGGAAATGCTCCTAATTAAAGAAAAATTGTGGAGTGTAATAAACGACAGAAAACCTGATCCAATGAATTCATCATGGACGCAGATGGATAGCGAGGCACGTGCTACCATTGGATTATTGGTAGAAGATAATCAATTACAGCACATAAGAAACGCTAAATCTGCACGTGAAGCATGGGATTGTTTGAAAGGATATCACCAAAAGGCAACTTTAACCAGTAAGGTACTTTTATTAAAACGGTTATGTAGAACAGTGCTAAAAGAAGATGGTGATATGGAAGAACACATCACAAAAATTGCAAATTATTTCGAAGAACTCACAGCTCTCGGACAAGAATTGCCAGATAATCTCAAAGCAGCAATGTTGCTCGGAAGTCTTCCAGAATCGTACAAAACGCTTGTAACGGCTTTGGAAAGTAGACCCGAAAGCGATTTGACGTTAAATCTCGTCAAAGGGAAATTAATAGACGAATACAAAAGGCGTAAAGGGGCAAAAGATACGAGGCAACATATTTCAGAATGCGAAGCGGCTATGAAAACGGAACTCAAACATACAGCTGGCGCACTGCCTGGAAAAACATGTTTCTTCTGCAAAGAAGCCGGTCATTTCAAGAGTGACTGTTCAAAGTACAAATCATGGAAGTTGAAAAGAGAAAAGGCTAATGCAGTTATAGAAGACAAATCGTCGTCTTCTAACGATTTCTGTTTTCATGCGATAGCCACAAAAGGAACTTCGAAAGAAGCATGTTTTGTTATTAAAGAAAAGAAACATAATTTATGGATTGTCGACTCGGGTGCAACAAGCCACATGGCAACGTCGAGGATTTTTTTCGACAATTTTAATCCCGAAAGAAAAGGCCAAGTAGGTCTCGCAGACGAAGGGAAGACGGCTGAGGTGCAAGGGATTGGCTCAGGAGTGCTAAACTGTGGGATAGGCCCGCGAGAGGTCGCCCAAATTAAATTGAACAATGTACTTTACGTTCCTACGTTCAGATCGAATTTACTGTCGGTAAAGAGGTTAGTGAGTGATGGCTATAAACTAATTTTCGAAAAAGACAACTGCACAATTTCAAAGAACGGAGAATTAAAGGCAATAGCGAAATTATCCTTGGAACTGTTCGAACTGACCACAATTGAAAAAGCCTGCACAGTAAGTAATACTATATATTTAAATCATACTGAAAATTGTCAGCATGCATGGCATAGACGTTTTGGACAGCGAGACCCTACCGCAGTCAAAGATTTAGTTGAAAAGAATTTAGCGACAGGAATTAAAATAAAAGATTTTGGACAACGAGTAACTTGCGAATGCTGCGTAATAGGTAAGATGGCACGTGTACCTTTCCCAAAAGGATCAGAAAACAGAAGCAATGCAATTCTCGATCTAATTCATACGGATGTTTGTGGGCCAATGCAAACAATCACGCCAGGTAATAAAAGATATATTTTAACAATCATTGATGATTTTTCACGATACACAAGGATTTATCTTATGAGTCACAAAAGCAAAGCAGCGTCACATATTAAAGAATTCGTAGAGATGATGAAAACACAATATTCCAAGAAACCAAAGAAGATAAGATCCGATCGAGGAAGGGAATATATAAATGAAAATTTGCAAAATTATCTGAAACAGGAAGGGATTCAGGTCCAGTATACAGCGCCTTACTCTCCACAGCAGAACGGAATTGCGGAGCGGAAGAACAGATCCCTACTCGAGATGGCAAGATGTATGTTACTTGATGCACATATGGAAAAAAGGTATTGGGGGGAAGCAGTTAATACTGCAAACTATTTACAAAACAGGTTACCTTCAAGAGCAATTCGAAAAACCCCTTACGAATTATGGCACTCAAGAAAGCCAGACGTCAGAAATCTACATACTTTTGGATGCGACGCGTATGTCTACGTTCATAAAGAACAAAGAAAAAAATTAGACGATAAAGCCGAAAAATTCAGTTTTGTTGGGTATTCAGAGGAGTCAAAGGCTTTTCGGTTGTTGGATACTAAAACAAATAAAATAAAGATTAGCCGCGATGTAGTTTTCTGCGAAAAATTTAATGAAAACAAGCCAATTAATGGAATCGTAATTCCAGTTACTAGAAACCAAAATGCAGAAAATCAAGACACCGCCGAATACGATGGGTCTGAGGGAGAATCAACCATAACTGAAGACAGTTCCATCTATGAAACGGACCATGCGGATAGCGACTTTGCTCAAGATTCTAGACATGAAGAAATGAGGCCAGAACAATACAGGCGATCAGAGAGATCGAATAGAGGGGTTCCACCCGATAGATACGCTGCATCTCTGCATATGGCTGTGGATGAAAATAATGAACCCAGAAGTGCAAAGGAATCATTATCAGGACCCAATAAGGATGAGTGGAAAAAGGCTATGGACGAAGAGATGAAATCTTTAAGGGAAAATGGTACATGGGATCTTGTACCCAAACCGAAAGATAGAGATGTTGTTACCTGTGAGTGGGTTTTTAAATTAAAGAAAAATGAAGGAAACGTTAATAAGTTTAAGGCCAGGCTTGTCGCTCGAGGTTTTTCACAGAAATTTGGAACAGACTACGATGAAGTTTTTGCACCTGTAGTGCGACAAACCACATTCAGGACTTTCTTGACGCTAGCCGGACAGAAACGCATGCAGGTAAAACATTTTGATGTGAAAACGGCTTTTCTAAATGGAATACTCACAGAAACCATTTTTATGAGACAGCTAGAAACATATATCGTGCGCGGTAAAGAAGACTATGTGTGTAGTTTGAAAAGAGGCATCTATGGCTTAAAACAAGCTGCAAAAGTATGGAATGACCAATTAACCGATTTATTAAAGCAGTATGGTTTCAGACAGAGTCAAGTGGACCAATGTTTAAATATAAAGGGCGAAGAGAATGAGGAACAAGTTTATCTCATTGTATATGTCGGTGACATTTTAATCGCTGCTAAAGAAATGGACAAGATCGATGAAGCGGCTGTTTTTCTAAAAAGGCATTTCCAACTCAGCGATCTCGGACTCTTGAAACAGTATTTAGGTATGGAGATTAGAAGAAACGAAGAGGGATTTTACTGCATTAAGCAAGAAAAATATATAGAAAAAATTTTACATAGATTTTGTCTCCAGGACGCAAAGGCTTCTAGTATACCGTTAATTGAAGGTTATATAAAGCACAGAAACGGCGAACCAGAAATGCCAGAAAACTCAAAATATCAGCAATTGATCGGTGCACTGTTATATTTGGCAGTAAATACAAGGCCCGACATAGCAGCGAGCGTTGGAATTTTGAGCCAGTACAATAAACGACCCACAACAGGTGACTGGACTGAAGTAAAAAGGATTGCTCGCTATTTAAAAGGAACAATAGGATATGAATTAAGACTTGGCAAACGGAACAGCGAAAAAGGGCTAATTGGTTTCGCGGATGCTGACTGGGCACAGGACAAGACCGACAGAAAGTCGCACAGTGGGTACCTATTCCAAGTAATGGGAGCACCTATAAGTTGGAACTGCCGGAAACAAACGTGTGTCGCACTCTCTTCAACGGAAGCAGAATATATAGCTCTTGCTGAAGCAACACAAGAAGGATTATGGATTCGTCGCTTGCTGGAAGATTTCGGTGAAACGGTCCAAAATGAAATAGTCATTTTTGAGGACAATCAGAGTTGCCTCAAGATTGCCTCGAATAATAGATTCAGCAACAGGACAAAGCACATCGACACCAAGTTCCATTTCATAAAGGATATAAAAAATCAGGGAATTATAAATTATAAATACTGTCCTACAGACGAAATGCTCGCATACATGCTGACAAAACCACTTGGAAGGATAAAGTTAAAACGCATGGCTGAAAAGTGTGGCCTATTCAATCGCTAAATTTTTCTGTTTTTTTGTTTTTTTCAGTATCTTCATCGTTGAGAAAGGGTGTTGGAGTACAACGATGAAATGCTCAACGGCCGCTGAGCAAACGATAACGGCGACTTTCAAAACATTGTTTGACACCAAAGCAGAGCCGACTTCGTGCTGTAAAACCGTTTCAAGTTCAGTTCCAAAGTCAAAGCCGCAGAGAGCAGATTAAACGTTATTTTTCACTATTTCTTATTCTTTTCTTTATATTTCGAAGCAGCTTAATATAATTGTATCTAAATTAATAAAACCATTTTAAACAAAATTCCATCAAAAAGCATCTAAACAGTAACAATCGCCAATTTTTTGATCTTCAAGTTTAAGTGAACAGCGAGCCCCATTGATAATCATGAAATAGAAATTATTTGTAACTTTCTACAAGTAGAACAATGAATTGTACAGGTTGACGAGTGAAGTCTTTCTATATATTGCTTCTATATATTCTAAGAAACATATATGCAAAGCATCCAAACAGTACATTTCGCCAATTTTTTGTTCTTCAAGTTTAAGTGAACTACGAGCCCCATTGTTAATCCTTTAAAGGAAATTATTTGTAACTTTCGACAAGTAGAACAATGAGAGGAACAGGTAGACGGTTGAAATCTTTGTATATATTGCTTCTATATAGTCTAAGAAACATGTATGCAAAGCATCCAAACAGTACAATTCGCCAATTTTTTGTTCTTCAAGTTTAAGTGAACAATGAGCCCCAATGGTTAATCCTTTATCGGTAATTATTTGTAACTTTCGACAAGTAGAACAATGAATGGAACAGGTAGACGGTTGAAATCCTTGTATATATTGTTTTTATATAGTCTAAGAAACATACCTGCAAAGGATCCAAATAGTACCATTCGCGAATTTATTGTTCTTCAAGTTTAAGTGAACAACGAGCCCCATTGATAATCATGAAAGGGAAATTATTTGTAACTTTCTACAAATAGAACAATGAATAGATCAGTTAGACTGTTGAAATCTTTGTATATATTGCTTCTATATAGTCTAAGATACAGTTATGCAAAGCATCCAAACAGTACAATTCGCCAATTATTTGTTCTTCAAGTTTAAGTGAACTACGATCCCCAATGTTAATCCTTTAACGGAAATTGTTTGTAAATTTCGACAAGTAGAACAATGAATGGAAAAGGTAGACTGTTGAAATCATTGTATATATTGCTTCTATATAGTCTAAGAAACATATATGCAAAGCATCCAAACAGTACAATTCGCCAATTTTTTGATCTTCAAGTTTAAGTGAACAGCGAGCTCCATTGATAATCATGAAATGGAAATTATTTGTAACTTTCTACAAGTAGAACAATGAATAGTACAGGTAGACGGGTGAAGTCTTTATATATATTGCTTCTATATAGTCTAAGAAACATATATGCAAAGCATCCAAACAGTACAATTAGCCAATTTTTTGTTCTTCAAGTTTAAGTGAACAACGAGCCCCATTGTTAATCCTTTATCGGTAATTATTTGTAACTTTCGACAAGTAGAACAATGAATGGAACAGGTAGACGGTTGAAATCCTTGTATATATTGCGTCTATATAATCTACGAAACATATATGCAAAGCATCCAAACAGTACCATTCGCCAATTTTTTGTTCTTCAAGTTTAAGTGAACTACGAGCCCCATTGTTAATCCTTTATCGGAAATTATTTGTAATTTTCGACAAGTAGAACAATGAATGGTACAGGTAGACGGTTGAAATCTTTGTATATATTGCTTCTATATAGTCTGAGAAACATATATGCAAAGCATCCAAACAGTACCATTCGCCAATTTTTGTTCTTCAAGTTTAAGTGAACAACGAGCCCCATTGTTAATCCTTTAAAGGAAATTATTTGTAAATTTCGACAAGTAGAACAATGATTGGAACACGTAGACGGTTGAAATCTTTGTATATATTGCTTCCGTATAGTCTAAGAAACATATATGCAAAGCATCCAAACAGTACCATTCGCCAATTTTTTGTTCTTCAAGGTTAAGTGAACAATGAGCCCGATTGTTAATACTTTATCGGAAATTATTTGTAAATTTCGACAAGTAGAACAATGATTGGGACACGTGGACGGTTGAAATATTTGTATATATTGCTTCCATATAGTCTAAGAAACATATATGCAAAGCATCCAAACAGTACAATTCGCCAATTTTTTGTTCTTCAAGTTTAAGTGAACAATGAGCCCCAATGGTTAATCCTTTATCGGAAATTATTTGTAAATTTCGACAAGTAGAACAATGATTGGAACACGCGAACGGTTGAAATATTTGTATATATTGCTTCCATATAGTCTAAGAAACATATATGCAAAGCATCCAAACAGTACAATTCGCCAATTTTTGGTTTTTCAAGTTTAATTGAACTACGAGCCCCATTGTTAATCCTTTAAAGGAAATTATTTGTAAATTTCGACAAGTAGAACAATGAATGGATCATGTAGACGGTTGAAATCATTGTATATATTGCTTCTATATAGTCTACGAAACATATATGCAAAGCATCCAAACAGTACAATTCGCCAATTTTTTTGTTCTTCAAGTTTAAGTGAACTACGAGCCCCATTGTTAATCCTTTATCGGAAATTATTTGTAATTTTCGACAAGTAGAACAATGAATGGAACAGGTAGACGGTTGAAATCTTTGTATATATTGCTTCTATATAGTCTGAGAAACATATATGCAAAGCATCCAAACAGTACAATTCGCCAATTTTTTGTTCTTCAAGGTTAAGTGAACAATGAGCCCGATTGTTAATCCTTTATCGGAAATTATTTCTAACTTTCTACAAGTAGAACAATGAATGGAACACGTAGACGGTTGAAATCTTTGTATATATTGCTTCCATATAGTCTAAGAAACATGTACGCAAAGCATCCAAACAGTACCATTCGCCAATTTTTTGTTCTTCAAGTTTAAGTGAACAATGAGCCCCAATGGTTAATCCTTTATCGGAAATTATTTGTAACTTTCGACAAGTAGAACAATGAATGGAACAGGTAGACGGTTGAAATATTTGTATATATTGCTTCCGTATAGTCTAAGAAACATATATGCAAAGCATCCAAACAGTACCATTCGCCAATTTTTTGTTCTTCAAGGTTAAGTGAACAATGAGCCCGATTGTTAATCCTTTATCGGAAATTATTTGTAACTTTCGACAAGTAGAACAATGAATGGAACAGGTAGACGGTTGAAATCTTTGAATATATTGCTTCTATATAGTCTAAGAAACTTATATAACAAAGCATCCAAACAGTACAATTCGCCAATTTTTTGTTCTTCAAGTTTAAGTGAACAACGAGCCCCATTGATAATCATGAAAAGGAAATTATTTGTAACTTTCTACAAGTAGAACAATGATTGGAACACGTAGACGGTTGAAATCTTTGTATATATTGCTTCCATATAGTCTAAGAAACATATATGCAAAGCATCCAAACAGTACAATTCGCCAATTTTTTGTTCTTCAAGTTTAAGTGAACAATGAGCCGCATTGATAATCATGAAAGGGAAATTATTTGTAACTTTCTTCAAATAGAACAATGAATAGAACAGTTAGACTGTTGAAATCTTTGTATATATTGCTTCTATATAGTCTAAGAAACATATATGCAAAGAATCCAACCAGTACCATTCGCGAATTTATTGTTCTTCAAGTTTAAGTGAACAACGAGCCCCATTGATAATCATGAAAGGGAAATTATTTCTAAATTTCGACAAGTAGAACAATGATTGGAACAGGTAGACGGGTGAAATCCTTCTATATATTGCTTCTATATAGTCTAAGAAACATATATGCAAAGCATCCAAA
The DNA here is from genome assembly GCA_963989415.1 of Cerceris ruficornis. NCBI lineage: Eukaryota > Metazoa > Arthropoda > Insecta > Hymenoptera > Crabronidae > Cerceris > Cerceris ruficornis. Next base: position 206,012 of record CAXDIW010000481.1, on the reverse strand, counting down.
CAGTACAATTCGCCAATTTTCTTGTTCTTCAAGTTTAAGTGAACTACGAGCCCCATTCTTAATCCGTTATCGGAAATTATTTGTAATTTTCGACAAATAGAACAATGAATGGAACAGGTAAACGGTTGAATTCTTTGTATATATTGCTTCTATATAGTCTAAGAAACATATATGCAAAGCATCCAAACAGTACCATTCGCCAATTTTTTGTTCTTCAAGTTTAAGTGAACAACGAGCCCGATTGTTAATCCTTTATCGGAAATTATTTGTAACTTTCGACAAGTAGAACAATGAATGGAACAGGTAGACGGTTGAAATCTTTGAATATATTGCTTCTATATAGTCTAAGAAACTTATATAACAAAGCATCCAAACAGTACAATTCGCCAATTTTTTGTTCTTCAAGTTTAAGTGAACAACGAGCCCCATTGATAATCATGAAAAGGAAATTATTTGTAACTTTCTACAAGTAGAACAATGATTGGAACACGTAGACGGTTGAAATCTTTGTATATATTGCTTCCATATAGTCTAAGAAACATATATGCAAAGCATCCAAACAGTACAATTCGCCAATTTTTTGTTCTTCAAGTTTAAGTGAACAATGAGCCCCATTGATAATCATGAAAGGGAAATTATTTGTAACTTTCTTCAAATAGAACAATGAATAGAACAGTTAGACTGTTGAAATCTTTGTATATATTGCTTCTATATAGTCTAAGAAACATATATGCAAAGAATCCAACCAGTACCATTCGCGAATTTATTGTTCTTCAAGTTTAAGTGAACAACGAGCCCCATTGATAATCATGAAAGGGAAATTATTTCTAAATTTCGACAAGTAGAACAATGATTGGAACAGGTAGACGGGTGAAATCCTTCTATATATTGCTTCTATATAGTCTAAGAAACATATATGCAAAGCACCCAAACAGTACAATTCGCCAATTTTCTTGTTCTTCAAGTTTAAGTGAACAATGAGCCCCAATGGTTAATCCTTTATCGGAAATTATTTGTAACTTTCGACAAGTAGAACAATGAATGGAACAGGTAGACGGTTGAAATCTTTTTATATATTGCTTCTATATAGTCTAAGAAACATATATGCCAAGCATCAAAACAGTACAATTCGCCAATTTTTTGTTCTTCAAGGTTAAGTGAACAATGAGCCCCAATGGTTAATCCTTTATCGGAAATTATTTGTAAATTTCGACAAGTAGAACAATGATTGGAACACGCGGACGGTTGAAATATTTGTATATATTGCTTCCATATAGTCTAAGAAACATATATGCAAAGCATCCAAACAGTACAATTCGCCAATTTTTTGTTCTTCAAGTTTAAGTGAACAATGAGCCCCAATGGTTAATCCTTTATCGGAAATTATTTGTAACTTTCGACAAGTAGAACAATGAATGGAACAGGTAGACGGTTGAAATCTTTGTATATATTGCTTCTATATAGTCTAAGAAACATATATGCAAAGCATCCAAACAGTACAATTCGCCAATTTTTGGTGTTTCAAGTTTAATTGAACTACGAGCCCCATTGTTAATCCTTTAAAGGAAATTATTTGTAAATTTCGACAAGTAGAACAATGAATGGATCATGTAGACGGTTGAAATCATTGTATATATTGCTTCTATATAGTCTACGAAACATATATGCAAAGCATCCAAACAGTACAATTCGCCAATTTTTTTGTTCTTCAAGTTTAAGTGAACTACGAGCCCCATTGTTAATCCTTTATCGGAAATTATTTGTGATTTTCGACAAGTAGAACAATGAATGGAACAGGTAGACGGTTGAAATCTTTGTATATATTGCTTCTATATAGTCTGAGAAACATATATGCAAAGCATCCAAACAGTACAATTCGCCAATTTTTTGTTCTTCAAGGTTAAGTGAACAATGAGCCCCAATGGTTAATCCTTTATCGGAAATTATTTGTAACTTTCGACAAGTAGAACAATGTATGGATCAGGTAGACGGTTGAAATCTTTGTATATATTGCTTCTATATAGTCTAATAAACTTATATGCAAAGCATCCAAACAGTACAATTCGCCAATTTTTTGTTCTTCAAGTTTAAGTGAAGAATGAGCCCCAATGGTTAATCCTTTATCGGAAATTATTTGTAAATTTCGACAAGTAGAACAATGATTGGAACACGTAGACGGTTGAAATATTATTATATATTGCTTCCATATAGTCTAAGAAACATATATGCAAAGCATCCAAACAGTACCATTCGCCAATTTTTTGTTCTTCAAGTTTAAGTGAACAATGAGCCCCATTGTTACTCCTTTATCGGAAATTATTTGTAACTTTCGACAAGTAGAACAATGAATGGAACAGGTAGACTGTTGAAATCTTTTTATATATTGCTTCTATGTAGTGTAAGAAACATATACGCAAAGCATCCAAACAGTACAATTCGCCAATTTTTTGTTCTTCAAGTTTAAGTGAACAATGAGCCCCAATGGTTAATCCTTTATCGGAAATTATTTGTAACTTTCGACAAGTAGAACAATGAATGGAACAGGTAGACGGTTGAAATCTTTTTATATATTGCTTCTATATAGTCTAAGAAACATATATGCCAAGCATCAAAACAGTACAATTCGCCAATTTTTTGTTCTTCAAGGTTAAGTGAACAATGAGCCCCAATGGTTAATCCTTTATCGGAAATTATTTGTAAATTTCGACAAGTAGAACAATGATTGGAACACGCGGACGGTTGAAATATTTGTATATATTGCTTCCATATAGTCTAAGAAACATATATGCAAAGCATCCAAACAGTACAATTCGCCAATTTTTTGTTCTTCAAGTTTAAGTGAACAATGAGCACCAATGGTTAATCCTTTATCGGAAATTATTTGTAACTTTCGACAAGTAGAACAATGAATGGAACAGGTAGACGGTTGAAATCTTTGTATATATTGCTTCTATATAGTCTAAGAAACATATATGCAAAGCATCCAAACAGTACAATTCGCCAATTTTTGGTTTTTCAAGTTTAATTGAACTACGAGCCCCATTGTTAATCCTTTAAAGGAAATTATTTGTAAATTTCGACAAGTAGAACAATGAATGGATCATGTAGACGGTTGAAATCATTGTATATATTGCTTCTATATAGTCTACGAAACATATATGCAAAGCATCCAAACAGTACAATTCGCCAATTTTTTTGTTCTTCAAGTTTAAGTGAACTACGAGCCCCATTGTTAATCCTTTATCGGAAATTATTTGTAATTTTCGACAAGTAGAACAATGAATGGAACAGGTAGACGGTTGAAATCTTTGTATATATTGCTTCTATATAGACTAAGAAACATATATGCAAAGCATCCAAACCGTACAATTCGCCAATTTATTGTTCTTCAAGTTTAAGTGAACAACGAGCCCCGTTGTTAATCCTTTAAAGGAAATTATTTGTAAATTTCGACAAGTAGAACAATGATTGGAACACGTAGACGGTTGAAATCTTTGTATATATTGCTTCCATATAGTCTAAGAAACATGTACGCAAAGCATCCAAACAGTACAATTCGCCAATTTATTGTTCTTCAAGTTTAAGTGAACAACGAGGCCCATTGATAATCATGAAACGGAAATTATTTGTAACTTTCGACAAGAAGAACAATAAATAGAACAGGTAGACGGTTGCAATCTTTGTATATGTTGCTTCTATATAGTCTAAGGAACCTATATGCAAAGCATCTAAACAGTAACATTCGCCAATTTTTTGATCTGCAAGTTTAAGTGAACAATGAGCCCCATTGTTAATCCTTTAAAGGAAATTATTTCTAACCTTCGGCAAGTAGAACAATGAATATAACACGTAGACGGTTGAAATCTTTGTATATATTGCTTCTATATAGACTAAGAAACATATATGCAAAGCATCCAAACAGTACAATTCGCCAATTTATTGTTCTTCAAGTTTAAGTGAACAACGAGCCCCATTGTTAATCCTTTAAAGGAAATTATTTGTAAATTTCGACAAGTAGAACAATGATTGGAACAGGTAGACGGTTGAAATCAATGTATATATTGCTTCTATATAGTCTAAGAAACATATATGCAAAGCATCCAAACATTACCATTCATCAATTTTCTGTTCTTCAAGTTTAAGTGAACAACGAGCCCCATTGTTTATCCTTTAAAGGAAATTATTTGTAAATTTCGACAAGTAGAACCATGAATGGATCATGTAGACGGTTGAAATCATTGTATATATTGCTTCTATATAGTCTACGAAACACATATGCAAAGCATCCAAACCGTACAATTCGCCAATTTATTGTTCTTCAAGTTTAAGTGAACAACGAGCCCCGTTGTTAATCCTTTAAAGGAAATTATTTGTAAATTTCGACAAGTAGAACAATGATTGGAACACGTAGACGGTTGAAATCTTTGTATATATTGCTTCTATATAGACTAAGAAACATATATGCAAAGCATCCAAACCGTACAATTCGCCAATTTATTGTTCTTCAAGTTTAAGTGAACAACGAGCCCCGTTGTTAATCCTTTAAAGGAAATTATTTGTAAATTTCGACAAGTAGAACAATGATTGGAACACGTAGACGGTTGAAATCTTTGTATATATTGCTTCCATATAGTCTAAGAAACATGTACGCAAAGCATCCAAACACTACCATTCACCAATTTCTTGTTCTTCAAGTTTAAGTGAACAATGAGCCCCATTGTTAATCCTTTAACGGAAATTAATTGTAACTTTTTACAAGTAGAACAATGATTGGGACACGTAGACGGTTGAAATCTTTGTATATATTGCTTCTATATAATCTAAGAAACATATATGCAAAGCATCCAAACAGAACCATTCGCCAATTTTTTGTTCTTAAAGGTTAAGTGAACAATGAGCCCCATTGTTAATCCTTTATCGGAAATTATTTGTAACTTTCGACAAGTAGAACAATGAATGGAACAGGTAGACGGTTGAAATCTTTGTATATATTGCTTCCATCTAGTGTAAGAAACAAATATGCAAAGCATCCAAACAGTACAATTCGCCAATTTATTGTTCTTCAAGTTTAAGTGAACAACGATCCCCATTGTTAATCCTTTAAAGGAAATTATTTGTAAATTTCGACAAGTAGAACAATGATTGGAACACGTAGACGGTTGAAATCTTTGTATATATTGCTTCCATATAGTCTAAGAAACATGTACGCAAAGCATCCAAACAGTACAATTCGCCAATTTATTGTTCTTCAAGTTTAAGTGAACAACGAGGCCCATTGATAATCATGAAACGGAAATTATTTGTAACTTTCGACAAGAAGAACAATAAATAGAACAGGTAGACGGTTGCAATCTTTGTATATGTTGCTTCTATATAGTCTAAGGAACCTATATGCAAAGCATCTAAACAGTAACATTCGCCAATTTTTTGATCTGCAAGTTTAAGTGAACAATGAGCCCCATTGTTAATCCTTTATCGGAAATTATTTCTAACTTTCGGCAATTAGAACAATGAATATAACACGTAGACGGTTGAAATCTTTGTATATATTGCTTCTATATAGACTAAGAAACATATATGCAAAGCATCCAAACAGTACAATTCGCCAATTTATTGTTCTTCAAGTTTAAGTGAACAACGAGCCCCATTGTTAATCCTTTAAAGGAAATTATTTGTAAATTTCGACAAGTAGAACAATGATTGGAACACGTAGACGGTTGAAATCTTTGTATATATTGCTTCCATATAGTCTAAGAAACATGTACGCAAAGCATCCAAACACTACCATTCGCCAATTTTTTGTTCTTCAAGTTTAAGTGAACAATGAGCCCCAATGGTTAATCCTTTATCGGAAATTATTTGTAATTTTCGACAAGTAGAACAATGAATGGAACATGTAAACTGTTGAAATCTTTGTATATATTGCTTCTATATAACCTAAGAAACATATATGTAAAGCATCCAAATAGTACCATTCGCCAATTTATTGTTCTTCAAGGTTAAGTGAACAATGAGCCACATTGTTAATCCTTTATCGGAAACTATTTGTAACTTTCTACTAGTAGATCAATAATTGGAACACGTAGACGGTTGAAATCTTTGTATATATTGCTTCTATATAGACTAAGAAACATATATGCAAAGCATCCACACAGCACAATTCGCCAATTTATTGTTCTTCAAGTTTAAGTGAACAATGAGCCCCATTGTTACTCCTTTATCGGAAATTATTTGTAACTTTCGACAAGTAGAACAATGAATGGAACAGGTAGACGGTTGAAATATTTGTATATATTGCTTCCGTATAGTCTAAGAAACATATATGCAAAGCATCCAAACAGTACCATTCGCCAATTTTTTGTTCTTCAAGTTTAAGTGAACTACGAGCCCCATTGTTAATCCTTTAAAGGAAATTATTTGTAACTTTCGACAAGTAGAACAATGAATGGAACAGGTAGACTGTTGAAATCATTGTATATATTGCTTCGCTATAGTCTAAGAAACATATATGCAAAGCATCCAAACAGTACCATTCGCCAATTTTTTGTTCTTCAAGTTTAAGTGAACAATGAGCCCCATTGTTAATCCTTTAAAGGAAATTATTTGTAACTTTCGACAAGTAGAACAATGAATGGAACAGGTAGACGGTTGAAATCTTTGTATATATTGCTTCTATATAGTCTAAGAAACATATATGCAAAGCATCCAACCAGTACCATTCGCCAATTTTTTGTTCTTCAAGTTTAAGTGAACTTCGAGCCCCATTGTTAATCCTTTAAAGGAAATTATTTGTAAATTTCGACAAGTAGAACAATGAATGGAACAGGTAGACTGTTGAAATCATTGTATATATTGCTTCTATATAGTCTAAGAAACATATATGCAGAGCATCCAGACAGTACCATTCGCCAATTTTTTGTTCTTCAAGTTTAAGTGAACAACGAGCCCCATTGTTAATCCTTTAAAGGAAATTATTTGTAATTTTCGAAAAGTAGAACAATGAATGGAACAGGTAGACTGTTGAAATCATTGTATATATTGCTTCTATATAGTCTAAGAAACATATATACAAAGCATCCAAACAGTACCATTCGCCAATTTTTTGTTCTTCATGTTTAAGTGAACAATGAGCCCCATTGTTAATCCTTTAACGGAAATTATTTGTAACTTGCGACAAGTAGAACAATGAATGGAACAGGTAGTCGGTTGAAATCAATGTATATATTGCTTCTATATAGTCTAAGAAACATATATGCAAAGCATCCAAACAGTACCATTCATCAATTTTTTGTTCTTCAAGTTTAAGTGAACAACGAGCCCCATTGTTAATCCTTTATTGGAAATTATTTGTAATTTTCGACAAGTAGAACAATGAATGGAACAGGTAGACGGTTGAAATCTTTGTATATATTGCTTCTATATAATCTAAGAAACATATATGCAAAGCATCCAAACAGTACCATTCGCCAATTTTTTGTTCTTCAAGTTTAAGTAAACTACGATCCCCATTGTTAATCCCTTAACGGAAATTATTTGTAACTTTCGACAAGTAGAACAGTGAATGGAACAGGTAGACGGTTGAAATCCTTGTATATATTGCTTCCATATAGTCTAAGAAACATGTACGCAAAGCATCCAAACAGTACCATTCGCCAATTTTTTGTCCTTCAAGTTTAAGTGAACAACGAGGCCCATTGATAATCATGAAACGGAAATTATTTGTAACTTTCGACAAGATGAACAATGAATAGAACAGGTAGACGGTTGAAATCTTTGTATATGTTGCTTCTATATAGTCTAAGAAACCTATATGCGAAGCATCTAAACAGTAACATTCGCCAATTTTTTGATCTTCAAGGTTAAGTGAACAGCGAGCCCCATTGATAATCATGAAATGGAAATTATTTGTAACTTTCTACAAGTAGAACAATGAATAGTACAGGTAGACAGGTGAAATTTTTCTATATATTGCTTCTAAATAGTCTAAGAAACACATATGCAAAGCATCCAAACAGCACAATTCGCCAATTTTTTGTTCTTCAAGTTTAAGTGCACAATGAGCCCCATTGTTAATCCTTTAAAGGAAATTATTTGTAACTTTCGACAAGTAGAACAATGAGAGGAACAGGTAGACGGTTGAAATCTTTGTATATATTGCTTCTATATAGTCTAAGAAACATATATGCAAAGCATCCAAAAAGTACAATTCGCCAATTTTTTGTTCTTCAAGTTTAAGTGAACAATGAGCCCCATTGTTAATCCTTTAACGGAAATTAATTGTAATTTTCTACAAGTAGAACAATGATTGGAACACACAGACGGTTGAAATCATTGTATATATTGCTTCCATATAGTCTAAGAAACATATATACAAAGCATCCAAACAGTACCATACGCCAATTTTTTGTTCTTCATGTTTAAGTGAGCAATGAGCCCCATTGTTAATCCTTTAACGGAAATTATTTGTAACTTGCGACAAGTAGAACAATGAATGGAACAGGTAGTCGGTTGAAATCAATGTATATATTGCTTCTATATAGTCTAAGAAACATATATGCAAAGCATCCAAACAGTACCATTCATCAATTTTTTGTTCTTCAAGTTCAAGTGAACAACGAGCCCCATTGTTAATCCTTTATTGGAAATTATTTGTAATTTTCGACAAGTAGAACAATGAATGGAACAGGTAGACGGTTGAAATCTTTGTATATATTGCTTCTATATAATCTAAGAAACATATATGCAAAGCATCCAGACAGTACCATTCGCCAATTTCTTGTTCTTCAAGTTTAAGTGAACAATGAGCCCCAATGGTTAATCCGTTATCGGAAATTATTTGTAACTTTCGACAAGTAGAACAATGAATGGAACAGGTAGACGGTTGAAATCTTTGTATATATTGCTTCTATATAGTCTAAGAAACATATATGCAAAGCATCCAAACAGTACCAGTCGCCAATTTTTTGTTCTTCAAGTTTAAGTGAACAACGAGGCCCATTGTTAATCCTTTAACGGAAATTAATTGTAACTTTCTACAAGTAGAACAATGATTGGAACACACAGACGGTTGAAATCTTTGTATATATTGCTTCCATATAGTCTAAGAAACATATATACAAAGCATCCAAACAGTACCATTCGCCAATTTTTTGTTCTTCATGTTTAAGTGAACAATGAGCCCCATTGTTAATCCTTTAACGGAAATTATTTGTAACTTGCGACAAGTAGAACAATGAATGGAACAGGTAGTCGGTTGAAATCAATGTATATATTGCTTCTATATAGTCTAAGAAACATATATGCAAAGCATCCAAACAGTACCATTCATCAATTTTTTGTTCTTCAAGTTTAAGTGAACAACGAGCCCCATTGTTAATCCTTTAAAGGAAATTATTTGTAAATTTCGACAAGTAGAACAATGATTGGAACACGTAGACGGTTGAAATATTATTATATATTGCTTCCATATAGTCTAAGAAACATGTACGCAAAGCATCCAAACAGTACCATTCGCCAATTTTTTGTCCTTCAAGTTTAAATGAACAATGAGCCCCATTGTTAATCCTTTATCGGAAAATATTTGTAACTTTCGACAAGTAGAACAATGAATGGAACTGGTAGACGGTTGAAATCCTTGTATATATTGCTTCCATATAGTCTAAGAAACATATACGCAAAGCATCCAAACAGTACAATTCGCCAATTTTTTGTTCTTCAAGTTTAAGTGAACAATGAGCCCCATTGATAATCATGAAACGGAAATTAATTGTAACTTTCTACAAGTAGAACAATGAATAGAACAGGTAGACGGTTGAAATCTTTGTATATGTTGCTTCTATATGGTCTACGAAACCTATATGCAAAGCATCTAAACAGTAACAATCGCCAATTTTTTGATCTTCAAGTTTAAGTGAACAGCGAGCCCCATTGATAATCACGAAATGGAAATTATTTGTAACTTTCTACAAGTAGAACAATGAATAGTACAGGTAGACGGGTGAAATCTTTCTATATATTGCTTCTAAATAGTCTAAGAAACATATATGCAAAGCATCCAAACAGTACAATTCGCCAATTTTTTGTTCTTCAAGTTTAAGTGAACAATGAGCCCCATTGTTAATCCTTTAAAGGAAATTATTTGTAACTTTCGACAAGTAGAACAATGTGAGGAACAGGTAGACGGTTGAAATCTTTGTATATATTGCTTCTATATAGTCTAAGAAACATGTATGCAAAGCATCCAAACAGTACAATTCGCCAATTTTTTGTTCTTCAAGTTTAAGTGAACAATGAGCCCCAATGGTTAATCCTTTATCGGTAATTATTTGTAACTTTCGACAAGTAGAACAATGAATGGAACAGGTAGACGGTTGAAATCCTTGTATATATTGCGTCTGTATAGTCTAAGAAACATATATGCAAAGCATCCAAACAGTACAATTCGCCAATTTTTTGTTCTTCAAGTTTTAGTAAACTACGAACCCCATTGTTAATCCCTTATCGGAAATTATTTGTAACTTTCGACAAGTAGAACAATGAATGGAACTGGTAGACGGTTGAAATCTTTTTATATATTGCTTCTATATAGTCTAAGAAACATATATGCAAAGCATCCAAACAGTACCAGTCGCCAATTTTTTGTCCTTCAAGTTTAAGTGAACAACGGGGCCCATTGATAATCATGAAACGGAAATTATTTGTAACTTTCGACAAGATGAACAATGAATAGAACAGGTAGACGGTTGAAATCTTTGTATATGTTGCTTCTATATAGTCTAAGAAACCTATATGCGAAGCATCTAAACAGTAACATTCGCCAATTTTTGATCTTCAAGGTTAAGTGAACAGCGAGCCCCATTGATAATCATGAAATGGAAATTATTTGTAACTTTCTACAAGTAGAACAATGAATAGTACAGGTAGACAGGTGAAATTTTTCTATATATTGCTTCTAAATAGTCTAAGAAACACATATGCAAAGCATCCAAACAGTACAATTCGCCAATTTTTTGTTCTTCAAGTTTAAGTAAACTACGATCCCCATTGTTAATCCCTTAACGGAAATTATTTGTAACTTTCGACAAGTAGAACAATGAATGGAACAGGTAGACGGTTGAAATCATTGTATATATTGCTTCTATATAGTCTAAGAAACATATATGCAAAGCATCCAAACAGTACAATTCGCCAATTTTTTGTTCTTCAAGTTTAAGTGAACAATGAGCCCCATTGTTAATCCTTTAAAGGACATTATTTGTAACTTTCGACAAGTAGAACAATGAATGGAACAGGTAGACGGTTGAAATCTTTGTATATATTGCTTCTATATAGTCTAAGAAACATATATGCAAAGCATCCAAACAGTACCATTCGCCAATTCTTTGTTCTTCAAGTTTAAGTGAACAATGAGCCCCATTGTTAATCCTTTATCGGAAATTATTTGTAACTTTCGACAAGTAGAACAATGAATGGAACAGGTAGACGGTTGAAATCTTTGTATATATTGCTTCTATATAGTCTAAGAAACATATATGCAAAGCATCCAAACAGTACATTCGACAATTTTTTGCTCTTCAAGTTTAAGTGAACTACGAGCACCATTGTTAATCCTTTAAAGGAAATTATTTGTAAATTTCGGCAAGTAGAACAATGAATGGAATAGGTAGACGGTTGAAATCATTGTATATATTGCTTCTATATAGTCTAAGAAACATATATGCAAAGCATCCAAACAGTACCATTCGCCAATTTTTTGTTCTTCAAGTTTAAGTGAACAATGAGCCCCATTGTTAATCCTTTATCGGAAATTATTTGTAAATTTCGACAAGTAGAACAATGAATGGAACAGGTAGACGGTTGAAATCTTTGTATATATTGCTTCTATATAGTCTAAGAAACATATATGCAAAGCATCCAAACAGTACAATTCGACAATTTTTTGTTCTTCAAGTTTAAGTGAACAATGAGCCCCATTGTTAATCCTTTATCGGAAATTATTTGTAACTTTCGACAAGTAGAACAATGAATGGAACAGGTAGACGGTTGAAATCTTTGTATATATTGCTTCTATATAGTCTAAGAAACATATATGCAAAGCATCCAAACAGTACAATTCGACAATTTTTTGCTCTTCAAGTTTAAGTGAACTACGAGCACCATTGTTAATCCTTTAAAGGAAATTATTTGTAAATTTCGGCAAGTAGAACAATGAATGGAATAGGTAGACGGTTGAAATCATTGTATATATTGCTTCTATATAGTCTAAGAAACATATATGCAAAGCATCCAAACAGTACCATTCGCCAATTTTTTGTTCTTCAAGTTTAAGTGAACAATGAGCCCCATTGTTAATCCTTTATCGGAAATTATTTGTAAATTTCGACAAGTAGAACAATGAATGGAACAGGTAGACGGTTGAAATCTTTGTATATATTGCTTCTATATAGTCTAAGAAACATATATGCAAAGCATCCAAACAGTACAATTCGACAATTTTTTGTTCTTCAAGTTTAAGTGAACAATGAGCCCCATTGTTAATCCTTTATCGGAAATTATTTGTAACTTTCGACAAGTAGAACAATGAATGGAACAGTTAGACGGTTGAAATCTTTGTATATATTGCTTCTATATAGTCTAAGAAACATATATGCAAAGCATCCAAACAGTACCATTCGCCAATTTTTTGTTCTTCAAGTTAAGTAAACTACGATCCCCATTGTTAATCCCTTAACGGAAATTATTTGTAACATTCGACAAGTAGAACAATGAATGGAACAGGTAGACGGTTGAAATCATTGTATATATTGCTTCTATATAGTCTAAGAAACATATATGCAAAGCATCCAAACAGTACAATTCGCCAATTTTTTGTTCTTCAAGTTTAAGTGAACAATGAGCCCCATTGTTAATCCTGTAAAGGAAATTATTTGTAACTTTCGACAAGTAGAACAATGAATGGAACAGGTAGACGGTTGAAATCTTTGTATATATTGCTTCTATATAGTCTAAGAAACATATATGCAAAGCATCCAAACAGTACCATTCGCCAATTTTTTGTTCTTCAAGTTTAAGTGAACAATGAGCCCCATTGTTAATCCTTTATCGGAAATTATTTGTAACTTTCGACAAGTAGAACAATGAATGGAACAGGTAGACGGTTGAAATCTTTGTATATATTGCTTCTATATAGTCTAAGTAACATATATGCAAAGCATCCAAACAGTACCATTCGCCAATTTTTTGTTCTTCAAGTTTAAGTAAACTACGATCCCCATTGTTAATCCCTTAACGGAAATTATTTGTAACATTCGACAAGTAGAACAATGAATGGAACAGGTAGACGGTTGAAATCATTGTATATATTGCTTCTATATAGTCTAAGAAACATATATGCAAAGCATCCAAACAGTACAATTCGCCAATTTTTTGTTCTTCAAGTTTAAGTGAACAATGAGCCCCATTGTTAATCCTTTAATGGAAATTATTTGTAACTTTCGACAAGTAGAACAATGAATGGAACAGGTAGACGGTTGAAATCTTTGTATATATTGCTTCTATATAGTCTAAGAAACATATATGCTAAGCATCCAAACAGTACAATTCGCCAATTTTTTGTTCTTCAAGTTTAAGTGAACAATGAGCCCCAATGGTTAATCCTTTATCGGTAATTATTTGTAATTTTCGACAAGTAGAACAATGAATGGAACTAGTAGACGGTTGATATCTTTGTATATATTGCTTCTATATAATCTAAGAAACATATATGCAAAGCATCTAAACAGTAACAATCGCCAATTTTTTGATCTTCAAGTTTAAGTGAACAGCGAGCCCCATTGATAATCATGAAATGGAAAAAATTTGTAACTTTCTACAAGTAGAACAATGAATAGTACAGGTAGACGGGTGAAATCTTTCTATATATTGCTTCTAAATAGTCTAACAAACTTCTATGCAAAGCATCCAAACAGTACAATTCGCCAATTTTTTGTTCTTCAAGTTTAAGTAAACTACGATCCCCATTGTTAATCCCTTAACGGAAATTATTTGTAACTTTCGACAAGTAGAACAATGAATGGAACAGGTAGACGGTTGAAATCATTGTATATATTGCTTCTATATAGTCTAAGAAACATATATGCAAAGCATCCAAACAGTACAATTCGCCAATTTTTTGTTCTTCAAGTTTAAGTAAACTACGATCCCCATTGTTAATCCCTTAACGGAAATTATTTGTAACATTCGACAAGTAGAACAATGAATGGAACAGGTAGACGGTTGAAATCATTGTATATTTGCTTCTATATAGTCTAAGAAACATATATGCAAAGCATCCAAACAGTACAATTCGCCAATTTTTTGTTCTTCAAGTTTAAGTGAACAATGAGCCCCATTGTTAATCCTTTAATGGAAATTATTTGTAACTTTCGACAAGTAGAACAATGAATGGAACAGGTAGACGGTTGAAATCTTTGTATATATTGCTTCTATATAGTCTAAGAAACATATATGCTAAGCATCCAAACAGTACAATTCGCCAATTTTTTGTTCTTCAAGTTTAAGTGAACAATGAGCCCCAATGGTTAATCCTTTATCGGTAATTATTTGTAATTTTCGACAAGTAGAACAATGAATGGAACTAGTAGACGGTTGATATCTTTGTATATATTGCTTCTATATAATCTAAGAAACATATATGCAAAGCATCTAAACAGTAACAATCGCCAATTTTTTGATCTTCAAGTTTAAGTGAACAGCGAGCCCCATTGATAATCATGAAATGGAAAAAATTTGTAACTTTCTACAAGTAGAACAATGAATAGTACAGGTAGACGGGTGAAATCTTTCTATATATTGCTTCTAAATAGTCTAACAAACTTCTATGCAAAGCATCCAAACAGTACAATTCGCCAATTTTTTGTTCTTCAAGTTTAAGTAAACTACGATCCCCATTGTTAATCCCTTAACGGAAATTATTTGTAACTTTCGACAAGTAGAACAATGAATGGAACAGGTAGACGGTTGAAATCATTGTATATATTGCTTCTATATAGTCTAAGAAACATATATGCAAAGCATCCAAACAGTACAATTCGCCAATTTTTTGTTCTTCAAGTTTAAGTGAACAATGAGCCCCATTGTTAATCCTTTAAAGGACATTATTTGTAACTTTCGACAAGTAGAACAATGAATGGAACAGGTAGACGGTTGAAATCTTTGTATATATTGCTTCTATATAGTCTAAGAAACATATATGCAAAGCATCCAAACAGTACCATTCGCCAATTCTTTGTTCTTCAAGTTTAAGTGAACAATGAGCCCCATTGTTAATCCTTTATCGGAAATTATTTGTAACTTTCGACAAGTAGAACAATGAATGGAACAGGTAGACGGTTGAAATCTTTGTATATATTGCTTCTATATAGTCTAAGAAACATATATGCAAAGCATCCAAACAGCACATTCGACAATTTTTTGCTCTTCAAGTTTAAGTGAACTACGAGCACCATTGTTAATCCTTTAAAGGAAATTATTTGTAAATTTCGGCAAGTAGAACAATGAATGGAATAGGTAGACGGTTGAAATCATTGTATATATTGCTTCTATATAGTCTAAGAAACATATATGCAAAGCATCCAAAAAGTACCATTCGCCAATTTTTTGTTCTTCAAGTTTAAGTGAACAATGAGCCCCATTGTTAATCCTTTATCGGAAATTATTTGTAAATTTCGACAAGTAGAACAATGAATGGAACAGGTAGACGGTTGAAATCTTTGTATATATTGCTTCTATATAGTCTAAGAAACATATATGCAAAGCATCCAAACAGTACAATTCGACAATTTTTTGTTCTTCAAGTTTAAGTGAACAATGAGCCCCATTGTTAATCCTTTATCGGAAATTATTTGTAACTTTCGACAAGTAGAACAATGAATGGAACAGGTAGACGGTTGAAATCTTTGTATATATTGCTTCTATATAGTCTAAGAAACATATATGCAAAGCATCCAAACAGTACCATTCGCCAATTTTTTGTTCTTCAAGTTTAAGTAAACTACGATCCCCATTGTTAATCCTTAACGGAAATTATTTGTAACATTCGACAAGTAGAACAATGAATGGAACAGGTAGACGGTTGAAATCATTGTATATATTGCTTCTATATAATCTAAGAAACATATATGCAAAGCATCCAAACAGTACAATTCGCCAATTTTTTGTTCTTCAAGATTAAGTGAACTACGAGCCCCTTTGTTAATCCTTTAACGGAAATTAATTGTAACTTTCTACAACTAGAACAATGATTGGAACACGCAGACGGTTAAAATCTTTGTATATATTGCTTCCATATAGTCTAAGAAACATATATGCAAAGCATCCAAACAGTACCATTCGCCAATTTTTTGTTCTTCAAGTTTAAGTGAACAATGAGCCCCATTGTTAATCCTTTAAAGGAAATTATTTGTAACTTTCGACAAGTAGAACAATGAATGGAACAGGTAGACGGTTGAAATCTTTGTATATATTGCTTCTATATAGTCTAAGAAACATATATGCAAAGCATCCAAACAGTACCATTCGCCAATTTTTTGTTCTTCAAGTTTAAGTGAACAATGAGCCCCATTGTTAATCCTTTATCGGAAATTATTTGTAACTTTCGACAAGTAGAACAATGAATGGAACAGGTAGACGGTTGAAATCTTTGTATATATTGCTTCTATATAGTCTAAGAAACATATATGCAAAGCATCCAAACAGTACCATTCGCCAAATTTTTTGTTCTTCAAGTTTAAGTAAACTACGATCCCCATTGTTAATCCCTTAACGGAAATTATTTGTAACATTCGACAAGTAGAACAATGAATGGAACAGGTAGACGGTTGAAATCATTGTATATATTGCTTCCATATAGTCTAAGAAACATATATGCAAAGCATCCAAACAGTACAATTCGCCAATTTTTTGTTCTTCAAGTTTAAGTGAACAATGAGCCCCATTGTTAATCCTTTAAAGGAAATTATTTGTAACTTTCGACAAGTAGAACAATGAATGGAACAGGTAGACGGTTGAAATCTTTGTATATATTGCTTCTATATAGTCTAAGAAACATATATGCAAAGCATCCAAACAGTACCATTCGCCAATTTTTTGTTCTTCAAGTTTAAGTAAACTACGATCCCAATTGTTAATCCCTTAACGGAAATTATTTGTAACATTCGACAAGTAGAACAATGAATGGAACAGGTAGACGGTTGAAATCATTGTATATATTGCTTCTATATAGTCTAAGAAACATATATGCAAAGCATCCAAACGGTACAATTCGCCAATTTTTTGTTCTTCAAGTTTAAGTGAACAATGACCCCATTGTTAATCCTTTAAAGGAAATTATTTGTAACTTTCGACAAGTAGAACAATGAATGGAACAGGTAGACGGTTGAAATGTTTGTATATATTGCTTCTATATAGTCTAAGAAACATATATGCTAAGCATCCAAACAGTACAATTCGCCAATTTTTTGTTCTTCAAGTTTAAGTGAACAATGAGCCCCAATGGTTAATCCTTTATCGGTAATTATTTGCAATTTTCGACAAGTAGAACAATGAATGGAACTAGTAGACGGTTGATATCTTTGTATATATTGCTTCTATATAATCTAAGAAACATATATGCAAAGCATCTAAACAGTAACAATCGCCAATTTTTTGATCTTCAAGTTTAAGTGAACAGCGAGCCCCATTGATAATCATGAAATGGAAATTATTTGTAACTTTCTACAAGTAGAACAATGAATAGTACAGGTAGACGGGTGAAATCTTTCTATATATTGCTTCTAAATAGTCTAGCAAACTTCTATGCAAAGCATCCAAACAGTACAATTCGCCAATTTTTTGTTCTTCAAGTTTAAATAAACTACGATCCCCATTGTTAATCCCT
The DNA here is from genome assembly GCA_963989415.1 of Cerceris ruficornis. NCBI lineage: Eukaryota > Metazoa > Arthropoda > Insecta > Hymenoptera > Crabronidae > Cerceris > Cerceris ruficornis. The sequence goes on along the minus strand of CAXDIW010000481.1, from coordinate 188,077 downwards.
TAACGGAAATTATTTGTAACTTTCGACAAGTAGAACAATGAATGGAACAGGTAGACGGTTGAAATCATTGTATATATTGCTTCTATATAGTCTAAGAAACATATATGCAAAGCATCCAAACAGTACAATTCGCCAATTTTTTGTTCTTCAAGTTTAAGTGAACAATGAGCCCCATTGTTAATCCTTTAAAGGAAATTATTTGTAACTTTCGACAAGTAGAACAATGAATGGAACAGGTAGACGGTTGAAATCTTTGTATATATTGCTTCTATATAGTCTAAGAAACATATATGCAAAGCATCCAAAGAGTACCATTCGCCAATTTTTTGTTCTTCAAGTTTAAGTGAACAATGAGCCCCATTGTTAATCCTTTATCGGAAATTATTTGTAACTTTCGACAAGTAGAACAATGAATGGAACAGGTAGACGGTTGAAATCTTTGTATATATTGATTCTATATAGTCTAAGAAACATATATGCAAAGCATCCAAACAGTACCATTCGCCAAATTTTTTGTTCTTCAAGTTTAGGTAAACTACGATCCCCATTGTTAATCCCTTAACGGAAATTATTTGTAACATTCGACAAGTAGAACAATGAATGGAACAGGTAGACGGTTGAAATCATTGTATATATTGCTTCTATATAGTCTAAGAAACATATATGCAAAACATCCAAACAGTACAATTTGCCAATTTTTTGTTCTTCAAGTTTAAGTGAACAATGAGCCCCATTGTACTCCTTTAAGGGAAATTATTTGTTACTTTCGACAAGTAGAACAATGAATAGAACAGGTAGACGGTTGAAATCTTTATATATATTGCTTCTATATAGTCTAAGAAACATATATGCAAAGCATCCAAACAGTAGAATTCGCCAATTTTTTGTTCTTCAAGTTTAAGTAAACTACGATCCCCATTGTTAATCCCTTAACGGAAATTATTTGTAACTTTCGACAAGTAGAACAATGAATGGAACAGGTAGACGGTTGAAATCATTGTATATATTGCTTCTATATAGTCTAAGAAACATATATGCAAAGCATCCAAACAGTACAATTCGCCAATTTTTTGTTCTTCAAATTTAAGTAAACTACGATCCCCATTGTTAATCCCTTAACGGAAATTATTTGTAATATTCGACAAGTAGAACAATGAATGGAACAGGTAGACGGTTGAAATCATTGTATATATTGCTTCTATATAGTCTAAGAAACATATATGCAAAGCATCCAAACAGTACAATTCGCCAATTTTTTGTTCTTCAAGTTTAAGTGAACAATGAGCCCCATTGTTAATCCTTTAAAGGAAATTATTTGTAACATTCGACAAGTAGAACAATGAATGGAACTGGTAGACGGTTGAAATATTTGTATATATTGCTTCCGTATAGTCTAAGAAACATATATGCAAAGCATCCAAACAGTACCATTCGCCAAATTTTGTTCTTCAAGGTTAAGTGACCAATGAGCCCCATTGTTAATCCTTTATCGGAAATTATTTGTAACTTTCGACAAGTAGAACAATGAATGGAACAGGTAGACGGTTGAAATCTTTGTATATATTGCTTCTATATAGTGTAAGAAACATATATGCAAAGCATCCAAACAGTACAATTCGCCAATTTATTGTTCTTCAAGTTTAAGTGAACAACGAGCCCCATTGTTAATCCTTTAAAGGAAATTATTTGTAAATTTCGACAAGTAGAACAATGATTGGAACACGTAGACGGTTGAAATCTTTGTATATATTGCTTCCATATAGTCTAAGAAACATGTACACAAAGCATCCAAACAGTACCATTCGCCAATGTTTTGTTCTTCAAGTTTAAGTGAACAATGAGCCCCAATGGTTAATCCTTTATCGGAAATTATTTGTAATTTTCGACAAGTAGAACAATGATTGGAACACGTAGACGGTTGAAATCTTTTTATGTATTGCTTCCATATAGTCTAAGAAACATATATGCAAAGCATCCAAACAGTACAATTCGCCAATTTATTGTTCTTCAAGTTTAAGTGAACAACGAGCCCCATTGTTAATCCTTTAAAGGAAATTATTTGTAAATTTCCACAAGTAGAACAATGATTGGAACACGTAGACGGTTGAAATTTTTGTATATATTGCTTCCATATAGTCTAAGAAACATGTACGCAAAGCATCCAAACAGTACCATTCGCCAATTTATTGTTCTTCAAGTTTAAGTGAACAGCGAGCCCCATTGATAATCATGAAATGGAAATTATTTGTGACTTTCTACAAGTAGAACAATGAATAGAACAGGTAGACGGTTGAAATCTTTGTATATGTTGCTTCTATATAGTCTAAGAAACCTATATGAAAAGCATCTAAACAGTAACAATCGCCAATTTTCAGATCTTCAAGTTTAAGTGAACAGCGAGCCCCATTGATAATCTTGAAACGGAAATTATTTGTAACTTTCTACAAGTAGAACAATGAATAGAACAGGTAGACGGTTGAAATCTTTGTATATGATGCTTCTATATAGTCTAAGAAACCTATATGCAAAGCATCTAAACAGTAACAATCGCCAATTTTTTGATCTTCAAGTTCAAGTGAACAGCGAGCCCCATTGATAATCATGAAACGGAGATTATTTGTAACTTTCTACAAGTAGAATAATGAATAGAACAGGTAGACGGTTGAAATCTTTGTATATATTGCTTCCATATAGTCTAAGAAACATGTACGCAAAGCATCCAAACAGTACCATTCGCAATTTTTTTGTTCTTCAAGTTTAAGTGAACTACGAGCCCCATTGTTAATCCTTTAAAGGAAATTATTTGTAACTTTCGACAAGTAGAACAATGAATGGAACTTGTAGAGTGTTGAAATCTTTGTATATATTGCTTCTATATAGTCTAAGAAACATATATGCAAAGCATCCAAACAGTACCAGTCGCCAATTTTTTGTTCTTCAAGTTTAAGTGAACAACGAGCCCCATTGATAATCATGAAACGGAGATTATTTGTAACTTTCTACAAGTAGAACAATGAATAGAACAGGTAGACGGTTGAAATCTTTGTATATGTTGCTTCTATATAGTCTAAGAAACCTATATGAAAAGTGTTGGAGTACAACGATGAAATGCTCAACGGCCGCTGAGCAAACGATAACGGCGACTTTCAAAACATTGTTTGACACCAAAGCAGAGCCGTCTTCGTGCTGTAAAACCGTTTCAAGTTCAGTTCCAAAGTCAAAGCCGCAGAGAGCAGATTAAACGTTATTTTTCACTATTTCTTATTCTTTTCTTTATATTTCTAAGCAGCTTAATATAATTGTATCTAAATTAATAAAACCATTTTAAACAAAATTCCATCAGGTAATGGGCCCAGATCACAATAAAACAATAAAGTGAATATAAAACAAAGGACTTTAAATAAATTTTTTTAAATATACAATTAAATCGAAATAGCAAACGGTGGAAGTACGCATTTTGTTATTCAAAAATTGAACAATGAAAATTATTCAGTGTGGAGTTACAAATTGGAAATGCTCCTAATTAAAGAAAAATTGTGGAGTGTAATAAACGACAGAAAACCTGATCCAATGAATTCATCATGGACGCAGATGGATAGCGAGGCACGTGCTACCATTGGATTATTGGTAGAAGATAATCAATTACAGCACATAAGAAACGCTAAATCTGCACGTGAAGCATGGGATTGTTTGAAAGGATATCACCAAAAGGCAACTTTAACCAGTAAGGTACTTTTATTAAAACGGTTATGTAGAACAGTGCTAAAAGAAGATGGTGATATGGAAGAACACATCACAAAAATTGCAAATTATTTCGAAGAACTCACAGCTCTCTGACAAGAATTGCCAGATAATCTCAAAGCAGCAATGTTGCTCGGAAGTCTTCCAGAATCGTACAAAACGCTTGTAACGGCTTTGGAAAGTAGACCCGAAAGCGATTTGACGTTAAATCTCGTCAAAGGGAAATTAATAGACGAATACAAAAGGCGTAAAGGGGCAAAAGATACGAGGCAACATATTTCAGAATGCGAAGCGGCTATGAAAACGGAACTCAAACATACAGCTGGCGCACTGCCTGGAAAAACATGTTTCTTCTGCAAAGAAGCCGGTCATTTCAAGAGTGACTGTTCAAAGTACAAATCATGGAAGTTGAAAAGAGAAAAGGCTAATGCAGTTATAGAAGACAAATCGTCGTCTTCTAACGATTTCTGTTTTCATGCGATAGCCACAAAAGGAACTTCGAAAGAAGCATGTTTTGTTATTAAAGAAAAGAAACATAATTTATGGATTGTCGACTCGGGTGCAACAAGCCACATGGCAACGTCGAGGATTTTTTTCGACAATTTTAATCCCGAAAGAAAAGGCCAAGTAGGTCTCGCAGACGAAGGGAAGACGGCTGAGGTGCAAGGGATTGGCTCAGGAGTGCTAAACTGTGGGATAGGCCCGCGAGAGGTCGCCCAAATTAAATTGAACAATGTACTTTACGTTCCTACGTTCAGATCGAATTTACTGTCGGTAAAGAGGTTAGTGAGTGATGGCTATAAACTAATTTTCGAAAAAGACAACTGCACAATTTCAAAGAACGGAGAATTAAAGGCAATAGCGAAATTATCCTTGGAACTGTTCGAACTGACCACAATTGAAAAAGCCTGCACAGTAAGTAATACTATATATTTAAATCATACTGAAAATTGTCAGCATGCATGGCATAGACGTTTTGGACAGCGAGACCCTACCGCAGTCAAAGATTTAGTTGAAAAGAATTTAGCGACAGGAATTAAAATAAAAGATTTTGGACAACGAGTAACTTGCGAATGCTGCGTAATAGGTAAGATGGCACGTGTACCTTTCCCAAAAGGATCAGAAAACAGAAGCAATGCAATTCTCGATCTAATTCATACGGATGTTTGTGGGCCAATGCAAACAATCACGCCAGGTAATAAAAGATATATTTTAACAATCATTGATGATTTTTCACGATACACAAGGATTTATCTTATGAGTCACAAAAGCAAAGCAGCGTCACATATTAAAGAATTCGTAGAGATGATGAAAACACAATATTCCAAGAAACCAAAGAAGATAAGATCCGATCGAGGAAGGGAATATATAAATGAAAATTTGCAAAATTATCTGAAACAGGAAGGGATTCAGGTCCAGTATACAGCGCCTTACTCTCCACAGCAGAACGGAATTGCGGAGCGGAAGAACAGATCCCTACTCGAGATGGCAAGATGTATGTTACTTGATGCACATATGGAAAAAAGGTATTGGGGGGAAGCAGTTAATACTGCAAACTATTTACAAAACAGGTTACCTTCAAGAGCAATTCGAAAAACCCCTTACGAATTATGGCACTCAAGAAAGCCAGACGTCAGAAATCTACATACTTTTGGATGCGACGCGTATGTCTACGTTCATAAAGAACAAAGAAAAAAATTAGACGATAAAGCCGAAAAATTCAGTTTTGTTGGGTATTCAGAGGAGTCAAAGGCTTTTCGGTTGTTGGATACTAAAACAAATAAAATAAAGATTAGCCGCGATGTAGTTTTCTGCGAAAAATTTAATGAAAACAAGCCAATTAATGGAATCGTAATTCCAGTTACTAGAAACCAAAATGCAGAAAATCAAGACACCGCCGAATACGATGGGTCTGAGGGAGAATCAACCATAACTGAAGACAGTTCCATCTATGAAACGGACCATGCGGATAGCGACTTTGCTCAAGATTCTAGACATGAAGAAATGAGGCCAGAACAATACAGGCGATCAGAGAGATCGAATAGAGGGGTTCCACCCGATAGATACGCTGCATCTCTGCATATGGCTGTGGATGAAAATAATGAACCCAGAAGTGCAAAGGAATCATTATCAGGACCCAATAAGGATGAGTGGAAAAAGGCTATGGACGAAGAGATGAAATCTTTAAGGGAAAATGGTACATGGGATCTTGTACCCAAACCGAAAGATAGAGATGTTGTTACCTGTGAGTGGGTTTTTAAATTAAAGAAAAATGAAGGAAACGTTAATAAGTTTAAGGCCAGGCTTGTCGCTCGAGGTTTTTCACAGAAATTTGGAACAGACTACGATGAAGTTTTTGCACCTGTAGTGCGACAAACCACATTCAGGACTTTCTTGACGCTAGCCGGACAGAAACGCATGCAGGTAAAACATTTTGATGTGAAAACGGCTTTTCTAAATGGAATACTCACAGAAACCATTTTTATGAGACAGCTAGAAACATATATCGTGCGCGGTAAAGAAGACTATGTGTGTAGTTTGAAAAGAGGCATCTATGGCTTAAAACAAGCTGCAAAAGTATGGAATGACCAATTAACCGATTTATTAAAGCAGTATGGTTTCAGACAGAGTCAAGTGGACCAATGTTTAAATATAAAGGGCGAAGAGAATGAGGAACAAGTTTATCTCATTGTATATGTCGGTGACATTTTAATCGCTGCTAAAGAAATGGACAAGATCGATGAAGCGGCTGTTTTTCTAAAAAGGCATTTCCAACTCAGCGATCTCGGACTCTTGAAACAGTATTTAGGTATGGAGATTAGAAGAAACGAAGAGGGATTTTACTGCATTAAGCAAGAAAAATATATAGAAAAAATTTTACATAGATTTTGTCTCCAGGACGCAAAGGCTTCTAGTATACCGTTAATTGAAGGTTATATAAAGCACAGAAACGGCGAACCAGAAATGCCAGAAAACTCAAAATATCAGCAATTGATCGGTGCACTGTTATATTTGGCAGTAAATACAAGGCCCGACATAGCAGCGAGCGTTGGAATTTTGAGCCAGTACAATAAACGACCCACAACAGGTGACTGGACTGAAGTAAAAAGGATTGCTCGCTATTTAAAAGGAACAATAGGATATGAATTAAGACTTGGCAAACGGAACAGCGAAAAAGGGCTAATTGGTTTCGCGGATGCTGACTGGGCACAGGACAAGACCGACAGAAAGTCGCACAGTGGGTACCTATTCCAAGTAATGGGAGCACCTATAAGTTGGAACTGCCGGAAACAAACGTGTGTCGCACTCTCTTCAACGGAAGCAGAATATATAGCTCTTGCTGAAGCAACACAAGAAGGATTATGGATTCGTCGCTTGCTGGAAGATTTCGGTGAAACGGTCCAAAATGAAATAGTCATTTTTGAGGACAATCAGAGTTGCCTCAAGATTGCCTCGAATAATAGATTCAGCAACAGGACAAAGCACATCGACACCAAGTTCCATTTCATAAAGGATATAAAAAATCAGGGAATTATAAATTATAAATACTGTCCTACAGACGAAATGCTCGCATACATGCTGACAAAACCACTTGGAAGGATAAAGTTAAAACGCATGGCTGAAAAGTGTGGCCTATTCAATCGCTAAATTTTTCTGTTTTTTTGTTTTTCTCAGTATCTTCATCGTTGAGAAAGGGTGTTGGAGTACAACGATGAAATGCTCAACGGCCGCTGAGCAAACGATAACGGCGACTTTCAAAACATTGTTTGACACCAAAGCAGAGCCGACTTCGTGCTGTAAAACCGTTTCAAGTTCAGTTCCAAAGTCAAAGCCGCAGAGAGCAGATTAAACGTTATTTTTCACTATTTCTTATTCTTTTCTTTATATTTCGAAGCAGCTTAATATAATTGTATCTAAATTAATAAAACCATTTTAAACAAAATTCCATCAAAAAGCATCTAAACAGTAACAATCGCCAATTTTTTGATCTTCAAGTTTAAGTGAACAGCGAGCCCCATTGATAATCATGAAATAGAAATTATTTGTAACTTTCTACAAGTAGAACAATGAATTGTACAGGTTGACGAGTGAAGTCTTTCTATATATTGCTTCTATATATTCTAAGAAACATATATGCAAAGCATCCAAACAGTACATTTCGCCAATTTTTTGTTCTTCAAGTTTAAGTGAACTACGAGCCCCATTGTTAATCCTTTAAAGGAAATTATTTGTAATTTTCTACAATTAGAACAATGAATGGAACAGGTAGACGGTTGAAATCTTTGTATATATTGTTTTTATATAGTCTAAGAAACATACCTGCAAAGGATCCAAATAGTACCATTCGCGAATTTATTGTTCTTCAAGTTTAAGTGAACAACGAGCCCCATTGATAATCATGAAAGGGAAATTATTTGTAACTTTCTACAAATAGAACAATGAATAGATCAGTTAGACTGTTGAAATCTTTGTATATATTGCTTCTATATAGTCTAAGATACAGTTATGCAAAGCATCCAAACAGTACAATTCGCCAATTATTTGTTCTTCAAGTTTAAGTGAACTACGATCCCCAATGTTAATCCTTTAACGGAAATTGTTTGTAAATTTCGACAAGTAGAACAATGAATGGAAAAGGTAGACTGTTGAAATCATTGTATATATTGCTTCTATATAGTCTAAGAAACATATATGCAAAGCATCCAAACAGTACAATTCGCCAATTTTTTGATCTTCAAGTTTAAGTGAACAGCGAGCTCCATTGATAATCATGAAATGGAAATTATTTGTAACTTTCTACAAATAGAACAATGAATAGTACAGGTAGACGGGTGAAGTCTTTATATATATTGCTTCTATATAGTCTGAGAAACATATATGCAAAGCATCCAAACAGTACAATTAGCCAATTTTTTGTTCTTCAAGTTTAAGTGAACAACGAGCCCCATTGTTAATCCTTTATCGGTAATTATTTGTAACTTTCGACAAGTAGAACAATGAATGGAACAGGTAGACGGTTGAAATCCTTGTATATATTGCGTCTATATAATCTACGAAACATATATGCAAAGCATCCAAACAGTACCATTCGCCAATTTTTTGTTCTTCAAGTTTAAGTGAACTACGAGCCCCATTGTTAATCCTTTATCGGAAATTATTTGTAATTTTCGACAAGTAGAACAATGAATGGTACAGGTAGACGGTTGAAATCTCTGTATATATTGCTTCTATATAGTCTGAGAAACATATATGCAAAGCATCCAAACAGTACCATTCGCCAATTTATTGTTCTTCAAGTTTAAGTGAACAACGAGCCCCATTGTTAATCCTTTAAAGGAAATTATTTGTAAATTTCGACAAGTAGAACAATGATTGGAACACGTAGACGGTTGAAATCTTTGTATATATTGCTTCCGTATAGTCTAAGAAACATATATGCAAAGCATCCAAACAGTACCATTCGCCAATTTTTTGTTCTTCAAGGTTAAGTGAACAATGAGCCCGATTGTTATTACTTTATCGGAAATTATTTGTAAATTTCGACAAGTAGAACAATGATTGGAACACGTGGACGGTTGAAATATTTGTATATATTGCTTCCATATAGTCTAAGAAACATATATGCAAAGCATCCAAACAGTACAATTCGCCAATTTTTTGTTCTTCAAGTTTAAGTGAACAATGAGCCCCAATGGTTAATCCTTTATCGGAAATTATTTGTAACTTTCGACAAGTAGAACAATGAATGGAACTGGTAGACGGTTGAAATCTTTGTATATATTGCTTCTATATAGTCTAAGAAACATATATGCAAAGCATCCAAACAGTACAATTCGCCAATTTTTGGTTTTTCAAGTTTAATTGAACTACGAGCCCCATTGTTAATCCTTTAAAGGAAATTATTTCTAAATTTCGACAAGTAGAACAATGAATGGATCATGTAGACGGTTGAAATCATTGTATATATTGCTTCTATATAGTCTACGAAACATATATGCAAAGCATCCAAACAGTACAATTCGCCAATTTTTTTGTTCTTCAAGTTTAAGTGAACTACGAGCCCCATTGTTAATCCTTTATCGGAAATTATTTGTAATTTTCGACAAGTAGAACAATGAATGGAACAGGTAGACGGTTGAAATCTTTGTATATATTGCTTCTATATAGTCTGAGAAACATATATGCAAAGCATCCAAACAGTACAATTCGCCAATTTTTTGTTCTTCAAGGTTAAGTGAACAATGAGCCCGATTGTTAATCCTTTATCGGAAATTATTTCTAACTTTCGACAAGTAGAACAATGAATGGAACACGTAGACGGTTGAAATCTTTGTATATATTGCTTCCATATAGTCTAAGAAACATGTACGCAAAGCATCCAAACAGTACCATTCGCCAATTTTTTGATCTTCAAGTTTAAGTGAACAATGAGCCCCAATGGTTAATCCTTTATCGGAAATTATTTGTAACTTTCGACAAGTAGAACAATGAATGGAACAGGTAGACGGTTGAAATATTTGTATATATTGCTTCCGTATAGTCTAAGAAACATATATGCAAAGCATCCAAACAGTACCATTCGCCAATTTTTTGTTCTTCAAGGTTAAGTGAACAATGAGCCCGATTGTTAATCCTTTATCGGAAATTATTTGTAACTTTCGACAAGTAGAACAATGAATGGAACAGGTAGACGGTTGAAATCTTTGAATATATTGCTTCTATATAGTCTAAGAAACTTATATAACAAAGCATCCAAACAGTACAATTCGCCAATTTTTTGTTCTTCAAGTTTAAGTGAACAACGAGCCCCATTGATAATCATGAAAAGGAAATTATTTGTAACTTTCTACAAGTAGAACAATGATTGGAACACGTAGACGGTTGAAATCTTTGTATATATTGCTTCCATATAGTCTAAGAAACATATATGCAAAGCATCAAAACAGTACAATTCGCCAATTTTTTGTTCTTCAAGTTTAAGTAAACTACGATCCCCATTGTTAATCCCTTAACGGAAATTATTTGTAACTTTCGACAAGTAGAACCATGAATGGAACAGGTAGACGGTTGAAATCATTGTATATATTGCTTCTATATAGTCTAAGAAACATATATGCAAAGAATCCAACCAGTACCATTCGCGAATTTATTGTTCTTCAAGTTTAAGTGAACAACGAGCCCCATTGATAATCATGAAAGGGAAATTATTTCTAAATTTCGACAAGTAGAACAATGATTGGAACAGGTAGACGGGTGAAATCCTTCTATATATTGCTTCTATATAGTCTAAGAAACATATATGCAAAGCATCCAAACAGTACAATTCGCCAATTTTTTTGTTCTTCAAGTTTAAGTGAACTACGAGCCCCATTGTTAATCCTTTATCGGAAATTATTTGTAATTTTCGACAAGTAGAACAATGAATGGAACAGGTAGACGGTTGAAATCTTTGTATATATTGCTTCTATATAGTCTGAGAAACATATATGCAAAGCATCCAAACAGTACAATTCGCCAATTTTTTGTTCTTCAAGGTTAAGTGAACAATGAGCCCGATTGTTAATCCTTTATCGGAAATTATTTCTAACTTTCGACAAGTAGAACAATGAATGGAACACGTAGACGGTTGAAATCTTTGTATATATTGCTTCCATATAGTCTAAGAAACATGTACACAAAGCATCCAAACAGTACCATTCGCCAATTTTTTGTTCTTCAAGTTTAAGTGAACAATGAGCCCCAATGGTTAATCCTTTATCGGAAATTATTTGTAACTTTCGACAAGTAGAACAATGAATGGAACAGGTAGACGGTTGAAATATTTGTATATATTGCTTCCGTATAGTCTAAGAAACATATATGCAAAGCATCCAAACAGTACCATTCGCCAATTTTTTGTTCTTCAAGGTTAAGTGAACAATGAGCCCGATTGTTAATCCTTTATCGGAAATTATTTGTAACTTTCGACAAGTAGAACAATGAATGGAACAGGTAGACGGTTGAAATCTTTGAATATATTGCTTCTATATAGTCTAAGAAACTTATATAACAAAGCATCCAAACAGTACAATTCGCCAATTTTTTGTTCTTCAAGTTTAAGTGAACAACGAGCCCCATTGATAATCATGAAAAGGAAATTATTTGTAACTTTCTACAAGTAGAACAATGATTGGAACACGTAGACGGTTGAAATCTTTGTATATATTGCTTCCATATAGTCTAAGAAACATATATGCAAAGCATCCAAACAGTACAATTCGCCAATTTTTTGTTCTTCAAGTTTAAGTGAACAGCGAGCCCCATTGATAATCATGAAATAGAAATTATTTGTAACTTTCTACAAGTAGAACAATGAATTGTACAGGTTGACGAGTGAAGTCTTTCTATATATTGCTTCTATATATTCTAAGAAACATATATGCAAAGCATCCAAACAGTACATTTCGCCAATTTTTTGTTCTTCAAGTTTAAGTGAACTACGAGCCCCATTGTTAATCCTTTAAAGGAAATTATTTGTAATTTTCTACAATTAGAACAATGAATGGAACAGGTAGACGGTTGAAATCTTTGTATATATTGTTTTTATATAGTCTAAGAAACATACCTGCAAAGGATCCAAATAGTACCATTCGCGAATTTATTGTTCTTCAAGTTTAAGTGAACAACGAGCCCCATTGATAATCATGAAAGGGAAATTATTTGTAACTTTCTACAAATAGAACAATGAATAGATCAGTTAGACTGTTGAAATCTTTGTATATATTGCTTCTATATAGTCTGAGAAACATATATGCAAAGCATCCAAACAGTACCATTCGCCAATTTATTGTTCTTCAAGTTTAAGTGAACAACGAGCCCCATTGTTAATCCTTTAAAGGAAATTATTTGTAAATTTCGACAAGTAGAACAATGATTGGAACACGTAGACGGTTGAAATCTTTGTATATATTGCTTCCGTATAGTCTAAGAAACATATATGCAAAGCATCCAAACAGTACCATTCGCCAATTTTTTGTTCTTCAAGGTTAAGTGAACAATGAGCCCGATTGTTAATACTTTATCGGAAATTATTTGTAAATTTCGACAAGTAGAACAATGATTGGAACACGTGGACGGTTGAAATATTTGTATATATTGCTTCCATATAGTCTAAGAAACATATATGCAAAGCATCCAAACAGTACAATTCGCCAATTTTTTGTTCTTCAAGTTTAAGTGAACAATGAGCCCCAATGGTTAATCCTTTATCGGAAATTATTTGTAAATTTCGACAAGTAGAACAATGATTGGAACACGTAGACGGTTGAAATATTATTATATATTGCTTCCATATAGTCTAAGAAACATGTACGCAAAGCATCCAAACAGTACCATTCGCCAATTTTTTGTCCTTCAAGTTTAAATGAACAATGAGCCCCATTGTTAATCCTTTATCGGAAAATATTTGTAACTTTCGACAAGTAGAACAATGAATGGAACTGGTAGACGGTTGAAATCCTTGTATATATTGCTTCCATATAGTCTAAGAAACATATACGCAAAGCATCCAAACAGTACAATTCGCCAATTTTTTGTTCTTCAAGTTTAAGTGAACAATGAGCCCCATTGATAATCATGAAACGGAAATTAATTGTAACTTTCTACAAGTAGAACAATGAATAGAACAGGTAGACGGTTGAAATCTTTGTATATGTTGCTTCTATATGGTCTACGAAACCTATATGCAAAGCATCTAAACAGTAACAATCGCCAATTTTTTGATCTTCAAGTTTAAGTGAACAGCGAGCCCCATTGATAATCACGAAATGGAAATTATTTGTAACTTTCTACAAGTAGAACAATGAATAGTACAGGTAGACGGGTGAAATCTTTCTATATATTGCTTCTAAATAGTCTAAGAAACATATATGCAAAGCATCCAAACAGTACAATTCGCCAATTTTTTGTTCTTCAAGTTTAAGTGAACAATGAGCCCCATTGTTAATCCTTTAAAGGAAATTATTTGTAACTTTCGACAAGTAGAACAATGTGAGGAACAGGTAGACGGTTGAAATCTTTGTATATATTGCTTCTATATAGTCTAAGAAACATGTATGCAAAGCATCCAAACAGTACAATTCGCCAATTTTTTGTTCTTCAAGTTTAAGTGAACAATGAGCCCCAATGGTTAATCCTTTATCGGTAATTATTTGTAACTTTCGACAAGTAGAACAATGAATGGAACAGGTAGACGGTTGAAATCCTTGTATATATTGCGTCTGTATAGTCTAAGAAACATATATGCAAAGCATCCAAACAGTACAATTCGCCAATTTTTTGTTCTTCAAGTTTTAGTAAACTACGAACCCCATTGTTAATCCCTTATCGGAAATTATTTGTAACTTTCGACAAGTAGAACAATGAATGGAACAGGTAGACGGTTGAAATATTTGTATATATTGCTTCCGTATAGTCTAAGAAACATATATGCAAAGCATCCAAACAGTACCATTCGCCAATTTTTTGTTCTTCAAGGTTAAGTGAACAATGAGCCCGATTGTTAATCCTTTATCGGAAATTATTTGTAAATTTCGACAAGTAGAACAATGAATGGAACAGGTAGACGGTTGAAATCTTTGAATATATTGCTTCTATATAGTCTAAGAAACTTATATAACAAAGCATCCAAACAGTACAATTCGCCAATTTTTTGTTCTTCAAGTTTAAGTGAACAACGAGCCCCATTGATAATCATGAAAAGGAAATTATTTGTAACTTTCTACAAGTAGAACGATGATTGGAACACGTAGACGGTTGAAATCTTTGTATATATTGCTTCCATATAGTCTAAGAAACATATATGCAAAGCATCCAAACAGTACAATTCGCCAATTTTTTGTTCTTCAAGTTTAAGTGAACAATGAGCCCCATTGATAATCATGAAAGGGAAATTATTTGTAACTTTCTTCAAATAGAACAATGAATAGAACAGTTAGACTGTTGAAATCTTTGTATATATTGCTTCTATATAGTCTAAGAAACATATATGCAAAGAATCCAACCAGTACCATTCGCGAATTTATTGTTCTTCAAGTTTAAGTGAACAACGAGCCCCATTGATAATCATGAAAGGGAAATTATTTCTAAATTTCGACAAGTAGAACAATGATTGGAACAGGTAGACGGGTGAAATCCTTCTATATATTGCTTCTATATAGTCTAAGAAACATATATGCAAAGCATCCAAACAGTACAATTCGCCAATTTTCTTGTTCTTCAAGTTTAAGTGAACTACGAGCCCCATTCTTAATCCGTTATCGGAAATTATTTGTAATTTTCGACAAATAGAACAATGAATGGAACAGGTAAACGGTTGAATTCTTTGTATATATTGCTTCTATATAGTCTAAGAAACATATATGCAAAGCATCCAAACAGTACCATTCGCCAATTTTTTGTTCTTCAAGTTTAAGTGAACAACGAGCCCCATCGTTAATCCTTTAAAGGAAATTATTTGTAAATTTCGAAAAGTAGAACAATGATTGGAACACGTAGACGGTTGAAATCTTTGTATATATTGCTTCCATATAGTCTAAGAAACTTGTACGCAAAGCATCCAGACAGTACCATTCGCCATTTTTTTGTTCTTCAAGTTTAAGTGAACAATGAGCCCCAATGGTTAATCCTTTATCGGAAATTATTTGTAACTTTCGACAAGTAGAACAATGAATGGAACAGGTAGACTGTTGAAATCTTTTTATATATTGCTTCTATGTAGTGTAAGAAACATATATGCAAAGCATCCAAACAGTACAATTCGCCAATTTTTTGTTCTTCAAGTTTAAGTGAACAATGAGCCCCAATGGTTAATCCTTTATCGGAAATTATTTGTAACTTTCGACAAGTAGAACAATGAATGGAACAGGTAGACGGTTGAAATCTTTTTATATATTGCTTCTATATAGTCTAAGAAACATATATGCCAAGCATCAAAACAGTACAATTCGCCAATTTTTTGTTCTTCAAGGTTAAGTGAACAATGAGCCCCAATGGTTAATCCTTTATCGGAAATTATTTGTAAATTTCGACAAGTAGAACAATGATTGGAACACGCGGACGGTTGAAATATTTGTATATATTGCTTCCATATAGTCTAAGAAACATATATGCAAAGCATCCAAACAGTACAATTCGCCAATTTTTTGTTCTTCAAGTTTAAGTGAACAATGAGCCCCAATGGTTAATCCTTTATCGGAAATTATTTGTAACTTTCGACAAGTAGAACAATGAATGGAACAGGTAGACGGTTGAAATCTTTGTATATATTGCTTCTATATAGTCTAAGAAACATATATGCAAAGCATCCAAACAGTACAATTCGCCAATTTTTGGTTTTTCAAGTTTAATTGAACTACGAGCCCCATTGTTAATCCTTTAAAGGAAATTATTTGTAAATTTCGACAAGTAGAACAATGAATGGATCATGTAGACGGTTGAAATCATTGTATATATTGCTTCTATATAGTCTACGAAACATATATGCAAAGCATCCAAACAGTACAATTCGCCAATTTTTTTGTTCTTCAAGTTTAAGTGAACTACGAGCCCCATTGTTAATCCTTTATCGGAAATTATTTGTAATTTTCGACAAGTAGAACAATGAATGGAACAGGTAGACGGTTGAAATCTTTGTATATATTGCTTCTATATAGTCTGAGAAACATATATGCAAAGCATCCAAACAGTACAATTCGCCAATTTTTTGTTCTTCAAGGTTAAGTGAACAATGAGCCCCAATGGTTAATCCTTTATCGGAAATTATTTGTAACTTTCGACAAGTAGAACAATGTATGGATCAGGTAGACGGTTGAAATCTTTGTATATATTGCTTCTATATAGTCTAATAAACTTATATGCAAAGCATCCAAACAGTACAATTCGCCAATTTTTTGTTCTTCAAGTTTAAGTGAAGAATGAGCCCCAATGGTTAATCCTTTATCGGAAATTATTTGTAAATTTCGACAAGTAGAACAATGAATGGAACAGGTAGACGGTTGAAATCTTTGTATATATTGCTTCTATATAGACTAAGAAACATATATGCAAAGCATCCAAACCGTACAATTCGCCAATTTATTGTTCTTCAAGTTTAAGTGAACAACGAGCCCCGTTGTTAATCCTTTAAAGGAAATTATTTGTAAATTTCGACAAGTAGAACAATGATTGGAACACGTAGACGGTTGAAATCTTTGTATATATTGCTTCTATATAGTCTACGAAACATATATGCAAAGCATCCAAACCGTACAATTCGCCAATTTATTGTTCTTCAGGTTTAAGTGAACAACGAGCCCCGTTGTTAATCCTTTAAAGGAAATTATTTGTAAATTTCGACAAGTAGAACAATGATTGGAACACGTAGACGGTTGAAATCTTTGTATATATTGCTTCTATATAGACTAAGAAACATATATGCAAAGCATCCAAACCGTACAATTCGCCAATTTATTGTTCCTCAAGTTTAAGTGAACAACGAGCCCCGTTGTTAATCCTTTAAAGGAAATTATTTGTAAATTTCGACAAGTAGAACAATGATTGGAACACGTAGACGGTTGAAATCGTTGTATATATTGCTTCCATATAGTCTAAGAAACATGTACGCAAAGCATCCAAACACTACCATTCGCCAATTTTTTGTTCTTCAAGTTTAAGTGAACAATGAGCCCCATTGTTAATCCTTTAACGGAAATTAATTGTAACTTTTTACAAGTAGAACAATGATTGGGACACGTAGACGGTTGAAATCTTTGTATATATTGCTTCTATATAATCTAAGAAACATATATGCAAAGCATCCAAACAGAACCATTCGCCGATTTTTTGTTCTTAAAGGTTAAGTGAACAATGAGCCCCATTGTTAATCCTTTATCGGAAATTATTTGTAACTTTCGACAAGTAGAACAATGAATGGAACAGGTAGACGGTTGAAATCTTTGTATATATTGCTTCCATCTAGTGTAAGAAACAAATATGCAAAGCATCCAAACAGTACAATTCGCCAATTTATTGTTCTTCAAGTTTAAGTGAACAACAATCCCCATTGTTAATCCTTGAAAGGAAATTATTTGTAAATTTCGACAAGTAGAACAATGATTGGAACTCGTAGACGGTTGAAATCTTTGTATATATTGCTTCCATATAGTCTAAGAAACATGTACGCAAAGCATCCAAACAGTACAATTCGCCAATTTATTGTTCTTCAAGTTTAAGTGAACTTCGAGGCCCATTGATAATCATGAAACGGAAATTATTTGTAACTTTCGACAAGAAGAACAATAAATAGAACAGGTAGACGGTTGCAATCTTTGTATATGTTGCTTCTATATAGTCTAAGGAACCTATATGCAAAGCATCTAAACAGTAACATTCGCCAATTTTTTGATCTGCAAGTTTAAGTGAACAATGAGCCCCATTGTTAATCCTTTATCGGAAATTATTTCTAACTTTCGGCAAGTAGAACAATGAATGGAACACGTAGACGGTTGAAATCTTTGTATATATTGCTTCTATATAGACTAAGAAACATATATGCAAAGCATCCAAACAGTACAATTCGCCAATTTATTGTTCTTCAAGTTTAAGTGAACAACGAGCCCCATTGTTAATCCTTTAAAGGAAATTATTTGTAAATTTCGACAAGTAGAACAATGATTGGAACACGTAGACGGTTGAAATGTTTGTATATATTGCTTCCATATAGTCTAAGAAACATGTACGAAAAGCATCCAAACACTACCATTCGCCAATTTTTTGTTCTTCAAGGTTAAGTGAACAATGAGCCACATTGTTAATCCTTTATCGGAAACTATTTGTAACTTTCTACTAGTAGATCAATAATTGGAACACGTAGACGGTTGAAATCTTTGTATATATTGCTTCTATTTAGACTAAGAAACATATATGCAAAGCATCCACACAGCACAATTCGCCAATTTATTGTTCTTCAAGTTTAAGTGAACAATGAGCCCCATTGTTACTCCTTTATCGGAAATTATTTGTAACTTTCGACAAGTAGAACAATGAATGGAACAGGTAGACTGTTGAAATCTTTTTATATATTGCTTCTATGTAGTGTTAGAAACATATATGCAAAGCATCCAAACAGTACAATTCGCCAATTTTTTGTTCTTCAAGTTTAAGTGAACAATGAGCCCCAATGGTTAATCCTTTATCGGAAATTATTTGTAACTTTCGACAAGTAGAACAATGAATGGAACAGGTAGACGGTTGAAATCTTTTTATATATTGCTTCTATATAGTCTAAGAAACATATATGCCAAGCATCAAAACAGTACAATTCGCCAATTTTTTGTTCTTCAAGGTTAAGTGAACAATGAGCCCCAATGGTTAATCCTTTATCGGAAATTATTTGTAAATTTCGACAAGTAGAACAATGATTGGAACACGCGGACGGTTGAAATATTTGTATATATTGCTTCCATATAGTCTAAGAAACATATATGCAAAGCATCCAAACAGTACAATTCGCCAATTTTTTGTTCTTCAAGTTTAAGTGAACAATGAGCCCCAATGGTTAATCCTTTATCGGAAATTATTTGTAACTTTCGACAAGTAGAACAATGAATGGAACAGGTAGACGGTTGAAATCTTTGTATATATTGCTTCTATATAGTCTAAGAAACATATATGCAAAGCATCCAAACAGTACAATTCGCCAATTTTTGGTTTTTCAAGTTTAATTGAACTACGAGCCCCATTGTTAATCCTTTAAAGGAAATTATTTGTAAATTTCGACAAGTAGAACAATGAATGGATCATGTAGACGGTTGAAATCATTGTATATATTGCTTCTATATAGTCTACGAAACATATATGCAAAGCATCCAAACAGTACAATTCGCCAATTTTTTTGTTCTTCAAGTTTAAGTGAACTACGAGCCCCATTGTTAATCCTTTATCGGAAATTATTTGTAATTTTCGACAAGTAGAACAATGAATGGAACAGGTAGACGGTTGAAATCTTTGTATATATTGCTTCTATATAGTCTGAGAAACATATATGCAAAGCATCCAAACAGTACAATTCGCCAATTTTTTGTTCTTCAAGGTTAAGTGAACAATGAGCCCGATTGTTAATCCTTTATCGGAAATTATTTCTAACTTTCGACAAGTAGAACAATGAATGGAACACGTAGACGGTTGAAATCTTTGTATATATTGCTTCCATATAGTCTAAGAAACATGTACGCAAAGCATCCAAACAGTACCATTCGCCAATTTTTTGTTCTTCAAGTTTAAGTGAACAATGAGCCCCAATGGTTAATCCTTTATCGGAAATTATTTGTAAATTTTGACAAGTAGAACAATGAATGGAACAGGTAGACGGTTGAAATATTTGTATATGTTGCTTCCGTATAGTCTAAGAAACATATATGCAAAGCATCCAAACAGTACCATTCGCCAATTTTTTGTTCTTCAAGGTTAAGTGAACAATGAGCCCGATTGTTAATCCTTTATCGGAAATTATTTGTAACTTTCGACAAGTAGAACAATGAATGGAACAGGTAGACGGTTGAAATCTTTGAATATATTGCTTCTATATAGTCTAAGAAACTTATATAACAAAGCATCCAAACAGTACAATTCGCCAATTTTTTGTTCTTCAAGTTTAAGTGAACAACGAGCCCCATTGATAATCATGAAAAGGAAATTATTTGTAACTTTCTACAAGTAGAACAATGATTGGAACACGTAGACGATTGAAATCTTTGTATATATTGCTTCCATATAGTCTAAGAAACATATATGCAAAGCATCCAAACAGTACAATTCGCCAATTTTTTGTTCTTCAAGTTTAAGTGAACAATGAGCCCCATTGATAATCATGAAACGGAAATTATTTGTAACTTTCTACAAGTAGAACAATGAATAGAACTGGTAGACGGGTGACATCTTTCTATATGTTGCTTCTATATAGTCTAAGAAACATATATGCAAAGCATCCAAACAGTACCATTCGCCAATTTATTTTTCTTCAAGTTTAAGTGAACAATGAGCCCCATTGTTAATCCTTTATCGGAAATTATTTGTAACTTTCGACAAGTAGAACAATGAATAGAACAGGTAGACGGTTGAAATCATTGTATATATTGCTTCTATATAGTCTAAGAAACATATATGCAAAGCATCCAAACAGTACCATTCGCCAATTTTTTGTTCTTCAAGTTTAAGTAAACTACGATCCCCATTGTTAATCCCTTAACGGAAATTATTTGTAACTTTCGACAAGTAGAACAATGAATGGAACAGGTAGACCAGGCAGCCAGGATAGTTAATCGCCAGAGCTGTCCTTGGAAGAGCTCCGCCTGCGTCCCCTTCCCATGCGTTCGAGAGCTCGCTGATTGCTTCGCCTTTCAGTTGCCAGGTTCGTACCTATTGCCACGCGCGTGGTGACGTATTGGGGCGACATTCGTATCTAACCGCTCGCGCTGGAAAGACATGCCACGCGCGTCGATCGCGGAAAACAAAACGACGCGCGTGGCACGTCGACCAAGGTTATTTGTCGAAAGACAGTTTCAGATCGCACGACGTCGCGTGCAGGGTAAAACAAAAGTATTATTAGTGAAAAAGTATGCTCTGATATGATTTAAATCAAATAAAATTAATAAATTTTAATGTTTTTGGACTTCTGGCGATGATTTCGTGGAATTCAACCACCACGTGACGCCTTACGGCGAAATATAATGCTCGGCCGCAACAATGTATTCTTTAACGCGAGAAGGCCTTGCGTTCTGCTGTCGCGGAGTTTCTTAACTGTTTGCGCTAGAAATTAATTTATAGATGCGCGTACTAGAACGGAGCATTATATTTCGCCGTAAGGCGTCACGTAGTGGTTGAAATCCACGAAATCATCGCCAGAAGTCCAAAAACATTAAAATCTATTAATTGTATTTGATTTAAATCATATCAGAGCATACTTTTTCACTAATAATACTTTTGTTTTACCCTGCATGCGACGTGGTGCGAACTGAAACTGTCTTTCGACAAATAACCTTGGTCGACGTGCCACGCGCGTCGTTTTGTTTTCCGCGATCGACGCGCGTGGCATGTCTTTCCAGCGCGAGCGGTTAGATACGAATGTCGCCCCAATCCGCCACCACGCTCGTGACAATAGGTCCGGCCATGACACCGAGAGAGTGTCTGTGAATCAGTGACATCTCAGCTGTATGAATGGGTGAAGTAGGCGGAGCTCTTCCAAGGACAGCTCTGGCGATTAACTATCCTGGCTGCCTGAGGTAGACGGTTGAAATCAATGTATATATTGCTTCTATATAGTCTAAGAAACATATATGCAAAGCATCCAAACAGTACCATTCGCCAATTTTTTGTTCTTCAAGTTTAAGTGAACAACGAGCCCCATCGTTAATCCTTTAAAGGAAATTATTTGTAAATTACGAAAAGTAGAACAATGATTGGAACACGTAGACGGTTGAAATCTTTGTATATATTGCTTCCATATAGTCTAAGAAACTTGTACGCAAAGCATCCAGACAGTACCATTCGCCATTTTTTTGTTCTTCAAGTTTAAGTGAACAATGAGCCCCAATGGTTAATCCTTTATCGGAAATTATTTGTAACTTTCGACAAGTAGAACAATGAATGGAACAGGTAGACGGTTGAAATCTTTGTATATATTGCTTCCATCTAGTGTAAGAAACAAATATGCAAAGCATCCAAACAGTACAATTCGCCAATTTATTGTTCTTCAAGTTTAAGTGAACAACGAGCCCCATTGTTAATCCTTTAAAGGAAATTATTTGTAAATTTCGACAAGTAGAACAATGATTGGAACACGTAGACGGTTGAAATCTTTGTATATATTGCTTCCATATAGTCTAAGAAACATGTACGCAAAGCATCCAAACAGTACAATTCGCCAATTTATTGTTCTTCAAGTTTAAGTGAACAACGAGGCCCATTGATAATCATGAAACGGAAATTATTTGTAACTTTCGACAAGAAGAACAATAAATAGAACAGGTAGACGGTTGCAATCTTTGTATATGTTGCTTCTATATAGTCTAAGGAACCTATATGCAAAGCATCTAAACAGTAACATTCGCCAATTTTTTGATCTTCAAGTTTAAGTGAACAATGAGCCCCATTGTTAATCCTTTATCGGAAATTATTTCTAACTTTCGGCAAGTAGAACAATGAATGGAACACGTAGACGGTTGAAATCTTTGTATATATTGCTTCTATATAGACTAAGAAACATATATGCAAAGCATCCAAACAGTACAATTCGCCAATTTATTGTTCTTCAAGTTTAAGTGAACAACGAGCCCCATTGTTAATCCTTTAAAGGAAATTATTTGTAAATTTCGACAAGTAGAACAATGATTGGAACACGTAGACGGTTGAAATCTTTGTATATATTGCTTCCATATAGTCTAAGAAACATGTACGCAAAGCATCCAAACACTACCATTCGCCAATTTTTTGTTCTTCAAGTTTAAGTGAACAATGAGCCCCAATGGTTAATCCTTTATCGGAAATTATTTGTAATTTTCGACAAGTAGAACAATGAATGGAACATGTAAACTGTTGAAATCTTTGTATATATTGCTTCTATATAACCTAAGAAACATATATGTAAAGCATCCAAATAGTACCATTCGCCAATTTATTGTTCTTCAAGGTTAAGTGAACAATGAGCCACATTGTTAATCCTTTATCGGAAACTATTTGTAACTTTCTACTAGTAGATCAATAATTGGAACACGTAGACGGTTGAAATCTTTGTATATATTGCTTCTATATAGACTAAGAAACATATATGCAAAGCATCCACACAGCACAATTCGCCAATTTATTGTTCTTCAAGTTTAAGTGAACAATGCGCCCCATTGTTACTCCTTTATCGGAAATTATTTGTAACTTTCGACAAGTAGAACAATGAATGGAACAGGTAGACGGTTGAAATATTTGTATATATTGCTTCCGTATAGTCTAAGAAACATATATGCAAAGCATCCAAACAGTACCATTCGCCAATTTTTTGTTCTTCAAGTTTAAGTGAACTACGAGCCCCATTGTTAATCCTTTAAAGGAAATTATTTGTAACTTTCGACAAGTAGAACAATGAATGGAACAGGTAGACTGTTGAAATCATTGTATATATTGCTTCGCTATAGTCTAAGAAACATATATGCAAAGCATCCAAACAGTACCATTCGCCAATTTTTTGTACTTCAAGTTTAAGTGAACAACGAGCCCCATTGTTAATCCTTTAAAGGAAATTATTTGTAATTTTCGAAAAGTAGAACAATGAATGGAACAGGTAGACTGTTGAAATCATTGTATATATTGCTTCTATATAGTCTAAGAAACATATATGCAGAGCATCCAGGCAGTACCATTCGCCAATTTCTTGTTCTTCAAGTTTAAGTGAACAATGAGCCCCAATGGTTAATCCGTTATCGGAAATTATTTGTAACTTTCGACAAGTAGAACAATGAATGGAACAGGTAGACGGTTGAAATCTTTGTATATATTGCTTCTATATAGTCTAAGAAACATATATGCAAAGCATCCAAACAGTACCAGTCGCCAATTTTTTGTTCTTCAAGTTTAAGTGAACAACGAGGCCCATTGTTAATCCTTTAACGGAAATTAATTGTAACTTTCTACAAGTAGAACAATGATTGGAACACACAGACGGTTGAAATCTTTGTATGTGTTGCTTCCATATAGTCTAAGAAACATATATACAAAGCATCCAAACAGTACCATTCGCCAATTTTTTGTTCTTCATGTTTAAGTGAACAATGAGCCCCATTGTTAATCCTTTAACGGAAATTATTTGTAACTTGCGACAAGTAGAACAATGAGAGGAACAGGTAGACGGTTGAAATCAATGTATATATTGCTTCTATATAGTCTAAGAAACATATATGTAAAGCATCCAAACAGTACAATTCGCCAATTTTTTGTTCTTCAAGTTTAAGTGAACAATGAGCCCCATTGTTAATCCTTTAACGGAAATTAATTGTAATTTTCTACAAGTAGAACAATGATTGGAACACACAGACGGTTGAAATCATTGTATATATTGCTTCCATATAGTCTAAGAAACATATATACAAAGCATCCAAACAGTACCATTCGCCAATTTTTTGTTCTTCATGTTTAAGTGAGCAATGAGCCCCATTGTTAATCCTTTAACGGAAATTATTTGTAACTTGCGACAAGTAGAACAATGAATGGAACAGGTAGTCGGTTGAAATCAATGTATATATTGCTTCTATATAGTCTAAGAAACATATATGCAAAGCATCCAAACAGTACCATTCATCAATTTTTTGTTCTTCAAGTTCAAGTGAACAACGAGCCCCATTGTTAATCCTTTATTGGAAATTATTTGTAATTTTCGACAAGTAGAACAATGAATGGAACAGGTAGACGGTTGAAATCTTTGTATATATTGCTTCTATATAATCTAAGAAACATATATGCAAAGCATCCAGACAGTACCATTCGCCAATTTCTTGTTCTTCAAGTTTAAGTGAACAATGAGCCCCAATGGTTAATCCGTTATCGGAAATTATTTGTAACTTTCGACAAGTAGAACAATGAATGGAACAGGTAGACGGTTGAAATCTTTGTATATATTGCTTCTATATAGTCTAAGAAACATATATGCAAAGCATCCAAACAGTACCAGTCGCCAATTTTTTGTTCTTCAAGTTTAAGTGAACAACGAGGCCCATTGTTAATCCTTTAACGGAAATTAATTGTAACTTTCTACAAGTAGAACAATGATTGGAACACACAGACGGTTGAAATCTTTGTATATATTGCTTCCATATAGTCTAAGAAACATATATACAAAGCATCCAAACAGTACCATTCGCCAATTTTTTGTTCTTCATGTTTAAGTGAACAATGAGCCCCATTGTTAATCCTTTAACGGAAATTATTTGTAACTTGCGACAAGTAGAACAATGAATGGAACAGGTAGTCGGTTGAAATCAATGTATATATTGCTTCTATATAGTCTAAGAAACATATATGCAAAGCATCCAAACAGTACCATTCATCAATTTTTTGTTCTTCAAGTTTAAGTGAACAACGAGCCCCATTGTTAATCCTTTAAAGGAAATTATTTGTAAATTTCGACAAGTAGAACAATGATTGGAACACGTAGACGGTTGAAATATTATTATATATTGCTTCCATATAGTCTAAGAAACATGTACGCAAAGCATCCAAACAGTACCATTCGCCAATTTTTTGTCCTTCAAGTTTAAATGAACAATGAGCCCCATTGTTAATCCTTTATCGGAAAATATTTGTAACTTTCGACAAGTAGAACAATGAATGGAACTGGTAGACGGTTGAAATCCTTGTATATATTGCTTCCATATAGTCTAAGAAACATATACGCAAAGCATCCAAACAGTACAATTCGCCAATTTTTTGTTCTTCAAGTTTAAGTGAACAATGAGCCCCATTGATAATCATGAAACGGAAATTAATTGTAACTTTCTACAAGTAGAACAATGAATAGAACAGGTAGACGGTTGAAATCTTTGTATATGTTGCTTCTATATGGTCTACGAAACCTATATGCAAAGCATCTAAACAGTAACAATCGCCAATTTTTTGATCTTCAAGTTTAAGTGAACAGCGAGCCCCATTGATAATCACGAAATGGAAATTATTTGTACATTTCTACAAGTAGAACAATGAATAGTACAGGTAGACGGGTGAAATCTTTCTATATATTGCTTCTAAATAGTCTAAGAAACATATATGCAAAGCATCCAAACAGTACAATTCGCCAATTTTTTGTTCTTCAAGTTTAAGTGAACAATGAGCCCCATTGTTAATCCTTTAAAGGAAATTATTTGTAACATTCGACAAGTAGAACAATGAATGGAACAGGTAGACGGTTGAAATCATTGTATATATTGCTTCTATATAATCTAAGAAACATATATGCAAAGCATCCAAACAGTACAATTCGCCAATTTTTTGTTCTTCAAGATTAAGTGAACTACGAGCCCCTTTGTTAATCCTTTAACGGAAATTAATTGTAACTTTCTACAACTAGAACAATGATTGGAACACGCAGACGGTTAAAATCTTTGTATATATTGCTTCCATATAGTCTAAGAAACATATATGCAAAGCATCCAAACAGTACCATTCGCCAATTTTTTGTTCTTCAAGTTTAAGTGAACAATGAGCCCCATTGTTAATCCTTTATCGGAAATTATTTGTAACTTTCGACAAGTAGAACAGTGAATGGAACAGGTAGACGGTTGAAATCTTTGTATATATTGCTTCTATATAGTCTAAGAAACATATATGCAAAGCATCCAAACAGTACAAATCGACAATTTTTTGTTCTTCAAGTTTAAGTGAACAATGAGCCCCATTGTTAATCCTTTATCGGAAATTATTTGTAAATTTCGACAAGTAGAACAATGAATGGAACAGGTAGACGGTTGAAATCTTTGTATATATTGCTTCTATATAGTCTAAGAAACATATATGCAAAGCATCCAAACAGTACAATTCGACAATTTTTTGTTCTTCAAGTTTAAGTGAACAATGAGCCCCATTGTTAATCCTTTATCGGAAATTATTTGTAACTTTCGACAAGTAGAACAATGAATGGAACAGGTAGACGGTTGAAATCTTTGTATATATTGCTTCTATATAGTATAAGAAACATATATGCAAAGCATCCAAACAGTACTATTCGCCAATTTTTTGTTCTTCAAGTTTAAGTGAACATTGAGCCCCAATGGTTAATCCGTTATAGGAAATTATTTGTATTTTTCGACAAGTAGAACAGTGAATGGAACAGGTAGACGGTTGAAATCTTTGTACATATTGCTTCTATATAGTCTAAGAAACATATATGCAAAGCATCTAAACAGTAACAATCGCCAATTTTTTGATCTTCAAGTTTAAGTGAACAGCGAGCCCCATTGATAATCATGAAATGGAAATTATTTGTAACTTTCTACAAGTAGAACAATGAATAGTACAGGTAGACGGGTGAAATCTTTCTATATATTGCTTCTAAATAGTCTAACAAACTTCTATGCAAAGCATCCAAACAGTACAATTCGCCAATTTTTTGTTCTTCAAGTTTAAGTAAACTACGATCCCCATTGTTAATCCCTTAACGGAAATTATTTGTAACTTTCGACAAGTAGAACAATGAATGGAACAGGTAGACGGTTGAAATCATTGTATATATTGCTTCTATATAGTCTAAGAAACATATATGCAAAGCATCCAAACAGTACAATTCGCCAATTTTTTGTTCTTCAAGTTTAAGTGAACAATGAGCCCCATTGTTAATCCTTTAAAGGACATTATTTGTAACTTTCGACAAGTAGAACAATGAATGGAACAGGTAGACGGTTGAAATCTTTGTATATATTGCTTCTATATAGTCTAAGAAATATATATGCAAAGCATCCAAACAGTACCATTCGCCAATTCTTTGTTCTTCAAGTTTAAGTGAACAATGAGCCCCATTGTTAATCCTTTATCGGAAATTATTTGTAACTTTCGACAAGTAGAACAATGAATGGAACAGGTAGACGGTTGAAATCTTTGTATATATTGCTTCTATATAGTCTAAGAAACATATATGCAAAGCATCCAAACAGTACAATTCGACAATTTTTTGCTCTTCAAGTTTAAGTGAACAATGAGCCCCATTGTTAATCCTTTAAAGGAAATTATTTGTAACTTTCGACAAGTAGAACAATGAATGGAACAGGTAGACGGTTGAAATCTTTGTATATATTGCTTCTATATAGTCTAAGAAACATATATGCAAAGCATCCAAACAGTACAATTCGCCAATTTTTTGTTCTTCAAGTTTAAGTGAACAATGAGCCCCAATGGTTAATCCTTTATCGGTAATTATTTGTAACTTTCGACAAGTAGAACAATGAATGGAACAGGTAGACGGTTGAAATCCTTGTATATATTGCTTCCATATAGTCTAAGAAACATGTACGCAAAGCATCCAAACAGTACCATTCGCCAATTTTTTGTCCTTCAAGTTTAAGTGAACAATGAGCCCCATTGTTAATCCTTTATCGGAAATTATTTGTAACTTTCGACAAGTAGAACAATGAATGGAACTGGTAGACGGTTGAAATCTTTGTATATATTGCTTCGATATAATCTAAGAAACATATATGCAAGCAAGTAAACAGTAACAATCGCCAATTTTTTGATCTTCAAGTTTAAGTGAACAGCGAGCCCCATTGATAATCATGAAATGGAAACTATTTGTAACTTTCTACAAGTAGAACAATGAATAGTACAGGTAGATGGGTGAAATCTTTCTATATATTGCTTCTAAATAGTCTAAGAAACATCTATGCAAAGCATCCAAACAGTACAATTCGCCAATTTTTTGTTCTTCAAGTTTAAGTAAACTACGATCCCCATTGTTAATCCCTTAACGGAAATTATTTGTAACTTTCGACAAGTAGAACAATGAATGGAACAGGTAGACGGTTGAAATCATTGTATATATTGCTTCTATATAGTCTAAGAAACATATATGCAAAGCATCCAAACAGTACAATTCGCCAATTTTTTGTTCTTCAAGTTTAAGTGAACAATGAGCCCCAATGGTTAATCCTTTATCGGTAATTATTTGTAACTTTCGACAAGTAGAACAATGAATGGAACAGGTAGACGGTTGAAATCCTTGTATATATTGCGTCTATATAGTCTAAGAAACATATATGCAAAGCATCCAAACAGTACAATTCGCTAATTTTTTGTTCTTCAAGTTTTAGTAAACTACGATCCCCATTGTCAATCCCTTATCGGAAATTATTTGTAACTTTCGACAAGTAGAACAATGAATGGAACTGGTAGGCGGTTGAAATCTTTTTATATATTGCTTCTATATAGTCTAAGAAACATATATGCAAAGCATCCAAACAGTACCAGTCGCCAATTTTTTGTCCTTCAAGTTTAAGTGAACAACGAGGACCATTGATAATCATGAAACGGAAATTATTTGTAACTTTCGACAAGATGAACAATGAATAGAACAGGTAGACGGTTGAAATCTTTGTATATGTTGCTTCTATATAGTCTAAGAAACCTATATGCGAAGCATCTAAACAGTAACATTCGCCAATTTTTTGATCTTCAAGGTTAAGTGAACAGCGAGCCCCATTGATAATCATGAAATGGAAATTATTTGTAAATTTCTACAAGTAGAACAATGAATAGTACAGGTAGACAGGTGAAATCTTTCTATATATTGCTTCTATATAGTCTAAGAAACATATATGCAAAGCATCCAAACAGTACAATTCGACAATTTTTTGCTCTTCAAGTTTAAGTGAACTACGAGCCCCATTGTTAATCCTTTAAAGGAAATTATTTGTAAATTTCGGCAAGTAGAACAATGAATGGAATAGGTAGACGGTTGAAATCATTGTATATATTGCTTCTATATAGTCAAAGAAACATATATGCAAAGCATCCAAACAGTACAATTCGCCAATTTTTTGTTCTTCAAGTTTAAGTAAACTACGATCCCCATTGTTAATCCCTTAACGGAAATTATTTGTAATATTCGACAAGTAGAACAATGAATGGAACAGGTAGACGGTTGAAATCATTGTATATATTGCTTCTATATAGTCTAAGAAACATATATGCAAAGCATCCAAACAGTACAATTCGCCAATTTTTTGTTCTTCAAGTTTAAGTGAACAATGAGCCCCATTGTTAATCCTTTAAAGGAAATTATTTGTAACTTTCGACAAGAAGAACAATGAATGGAACAGGTAGACGGTTGAAATCTTTGTATATATTGCTTCTATATAGTCTAAGAAACATATATGCAAAGCATCCAAACAGTACCATTCGCCAATTTTTTGTTCTTCAAATTTAAGTGAACTGCGAGCCCCATTGTTAATCCTTTAAAGGAAATTATTTGTAACTTTCGACAAGTAGAACAATGAATGGAACAGGTAGACGGTTGAAATCTTTGTATATATTGCTTCTATATAGTCTAAGAAACATATATGCATAGCATCCAAACAGTACAATTCGCTAATTTCTTGTTCTTCAAGTTTAAGTGAACAATGAGCCCCAATGGTTAATCCTTTATCGGTAATTATTTGTAACTTTCGACAAGTAGAACAATGAATGGAACTGGTAGCCGGTTGAAATCATTGTATATATTGCTTCTATATAGTCTAAGAAACATATATGCAAAGCATCCAAACAGTACAATTCGCCAATTTTTTGTTCTTCAAGTTTAAGTGAACTGCGAGCCCCATTGTTAATCCTTTAAAGGAAATTATTTGTAAATTTCGACAAGTAGAACAATGAATGGAACAGGTAGACTGTTGAAATCATTGTATATATTGCTTCTATATAGTCTAAGAAACATATATGCAAAGCATCCAAACGGTACAATTCGCCAATTTTTTGTTCTTCAAGTTTAAGTGAACAATGAGCCCCATTGTTAATCCTTTAAAGGAAATTATTTGTAACTTTCGACAAGTAGAACAATGAATGGAACAGGTAGACGGTTGAAATCTTTGTATATATTGCTTCTATATAGTCTAAGAAACATATATGCAAAGCATCCAAACAGTACAATTCGCTAATTTCTTGTTCTTCAAGTTTAAGTGAACAGCGAGCCCCATTGATAATCATGAAATGGAAACTATTTGTAACTTTCTACAAGTAGAACAATGAATAGTACAGGTAGATGGGTGAAATCTTTCTATATATTGCTTCTAAATAGTCTAAGAAACATCTATGCAAAGCATCCAAACAGTACAATTCGCCAATTTTTTGTTCTTCAAGTTTAAGTGAACAATGAGCCCCAATGGTTAATCCTTTATCGGAAATTATTTGTAAATTTCGACAAGTAGAACAATGAATGGAACAGGTAGACGGTTGAAATCATTGTATATATTGCTTCTATATAGTCTAAGAAACATATATACAAAGCATCGAAACAGTACCATTCGCCAATTTTTTGTTCTTCAAGTTTAAGTGAACAATGAGCCCCAATGGTTAATCCGTTATCGGAAATTATTTGTAACTTTCGACAAGTAGAACAATGAATGGAAAAGGTAGACGGTTGAAATCTTTGTATATATTGCTTCTATATAGTCTAAGAAACATATATGCAAAGCATCCAAACAGTACAACTCGCCAATTTTTTGTTCTTCAAGTTTAAGTGAACAATGAGCCCCAATGGTTAATCCTTTATCGGTAATTATTTGTAACTTTCGACAAGTAGAACAATGAATGGAACTGGTAGCCGGTTGAAATCATTGTATATATTGCTTCTATATAGTCTAAGAAACATATATGCAAAGCATCCAAACAGTACAATTCGCCAATTTTTTGTTCTTCAAGTTTAAGTGAACAATGAGCCCCAATGGTTAATCCTTTATCGGAAATTATTTGTAAATTTCGACAAGTAGAACAATGAATGGAACTAGTAGCCGGTTGAAATCTTTGTATATATTGCTTCTATATAGTCTAAGAAACATATATGCAAAGCATCCAAACAGTACAATTCGCCAATTTTTTGTCCTTCAAGTTTAAGTGAACAATGAGCCCCATTGTTAATCCTTTATCGGAAATTATTTGTAACTTTCGACAAGTAGAACAATGAATGGAACAGGTAGACGGTTGAAATCGTTATATATATTGCTTCTATATAGTCTAAGAAACATATATGCAAAGCATCCAAACAGTACAATTCGCCAATTTTTTGTTCTTCAAGTTTAAGTGAACAATGAGCCCCAATGGTTAATCCTTTATCGGTAATTATTTGTAACTTTCGACAAGTAGAACAATGAATGGAACTGGTAGACGGTTGAAATCTTTGTATATATTGCTTCTATAAAATCTAAGAAACATATATGCAAAGCATCTAAACAGTAACAATCGCCAATTTTTTGATCTTCAAGTTTAAGTGAACAGCGAGTCCCATTGATAATCATGAAATGGAAACTATTTGTAACTTTCTACAAGTAGAACAATGAATAGTACAGGTAGATGGGTGAAATCTTTCTATATATTGCTTCTAAATAGTCTAAGAAACATCTATGCAAAGCATCCAAACAGTACAATTCGCCAATTTTTTGTTCTTCAAGTTTAAGTAAACTACGATCCCCATTTTTAATCCCTTAACGGAAATTATTTGTAACTTTCGACAAGTAGAACAATGAATGGAACAGGTAGACGGTTGAAATATTTGTATATATTGCTTCTATATAGTCTAAGAAACATATATGCAAAGCATCCAAACAGTACAATTCGCCAATTTTTTGTTCTTCAAGTTTAAGTGAACAATGAGCCCCAATGGTTAATCCTTTATCGGAAATTATTTGTAAATTTCGACAAGTAGAACAATGAATGGAACAGGTAGCCGGTTGAAATCAATGTATATATTGCTTCTATATAGTCTAAGAAACATATATGCAAAGCATCCAAAGAGTACCATTCGCCAATTTTTTGTTCTTCAAGTTTAAGGGAACTACGAGCCCCATTGTTAATCCCTTAACGGAAATTAATTGTAACTTTCGACAAGTAGAACAGTGAATGGAACAGGTAGACGGTTGAAATCTTTGTATATATTGCTTCTATATAGTATAAGAAACATATATGCAAAGCATCCCTACAGTACAATTCGCCAATTTTTTGTTCTTCAAGTTTAAGTGAACAATGAGCCCCAATGGTTAATCCGTTATCGGAAATTATTTGTAACTTTCGACAAGTAGAACAATGAATGGAAAAGGTAGACGGTTGAAATCTTTGTATATATTGCTTCTATATAGTCTAAGAAACATATATGCAAAGCATCCAAACAGTACAACTCGCCAATTTTTTGTTCTTCAAGTTTAAGTGAACAATGAGCCCCAATGGTTAATCCTTTATCGGTAATTATTTGTAACTTTCGACAAGTAGAACAATGAATGGAACAGGTAGACGGTTGAAATCCTTGTATATATTGCTTCCATATAGTCTAAGAAACATGTACGCAAAGCATCCAAACAGTACCATTCGCCAATTTTTTGTCCTTCAAGTTTAAGTGAACAATGAGCCCCATTGTTAATCCTTTATCGGAAATTATTTGTAACTTTCGACAAGTAGAATAATGAATGGAACAGGTAGACGGTTGAAATCTTTGTATATATTGCTTCTATATAGTCTAAGAAACATATATGCAAAGCATCCAAACAGTACAATTCGTCAATTTTTTGTTCTTCAAGTTTAAGTGAACAATGAGCCCCAATGGTTAATCCTTTATCGGTAATTATTTGTAACTTTCGACAAGTAGAACAATGAATGGAACTGGTAGACGGTTGAAATCTTTGTATATATTGCTTCTATATAATCTAAGAAACATATATGCAAAGCATCCAAACAGTACCATTCGCCAATTTTTTGTTCTTCAAGTTTAAGTGAACTGCGAGCCCCATTGTTAATCCTTTAAAGGAAATTATTTGTAAATTTCGACAAGTAGAACAATGAATGGAACAGGTAGACTGTTGAAATCATTGTATATATTGCTTCTATATAGTCTAAGAAACATATATGCAAAGCATCCAAACGGTACAATTCGCCAATTTTTTGTTCTTCAAGTTTAAGTGAACAATGAGCCCCATTGTTAATCCTTTAAAGGAAATTATTTGTAACTTTCGACAAGTAGAACAATGAATGGAACAGGTAGACGGTTGAAATCTTTGTATATATTGCTTCTATATAGTCTAAGAAACATATATGCAAAGCATCCAAACAGTACAATTCGCCAATTTTTTGTTCTTCAAGTTTAAGTGAACAATGAGCCCCAATGGTTAATCCTTTATCGGTAATTATTTGTAACTTTCGACAAGTAGAACAATGAATGGAACAGGTAGACGGTTGAAATCCTTGTATATATTGCTTCCATATAGTCTAAGAAACATGTACGCAAAGCATCCAAACAGTACCATTCGCCAATTTTTTGTCCTTCAAGTTTAAGTGAACAATGAGCCCCATTGTTAATCCTTTATCGGAAATTATTTGTAACTTTCGACAAGTAGAACAATGAATGGAACAGGTAGACGGTTGAAATCTTTGTATATATTGCTTCTACATAGTCTAAGAAACATATATGCAAAGCATCCAAACAGTACAATTCGCCAATTTTTTGTTCTTCAAGTTTAAGTGAACAATGAGCCCCAATGGTTAATCCTTTATCGGTAATTATTTGTAACTTTCGACAAGTAGAACAATGAATGGAACTGGTAGACGGTTGAAATCTTTGTATATATTGCTTCGATATAATCTAAGAAACATATATGCAAAGCAACTAAACAGTAACAATTGCCAATTTTTTGATCTTCAAGTTTAAGTGAACAGCGAGCCCCATTGATAATCATGAAATGGAAACTATTTGTAACTTTCTACAAGTAGAACAATGAATAGTACAGGTAGACGGGTGAAATCTTTGTATATATTGCTTCGATATAATCTAAGAAACATATATGCAAAGCAACTAAACAGTAACAATCGCCAATTTTTTGATCTTCAAGTTTAAGTGAACAGCGAGCCCCATTGATAATCATGAAATGGAAACTATTTGTAACTTTCTACAAGTAGAACAATGAATAGTACAGGTAGACGGGTGAAATCTTTCTATATATTGCTTCTAAATAGTCTAAGAAACATCTATGCAAAGCATCCAAACAGTACAATTCGCCAATTTTTTGTTCTTCAAGTTTAAGTGAACTACGAGCCCCATTGTTAATCCTTTAAAGGAAATTATTTGTAAATTTCGACAAGTAGAATAATGAATGGAACAGGTAGACGGTTGAAATCTTTGTATATATTGCTTCTATATAGTCTAAGAAACATATATGCAAAGCATCCAAACAGTACAATTCGTCAATTTTTTGTTCTTCAAGTTTAAGTGAACAATGAGCCCCAATGGTTAATCCTTTATCGGTAATTATTTGTAACTTTCGACAAGTAGAACAATGAATGGAACTGGTAGACGGTTGAAATCTTTGTATATATTGCTTCTATATAATCTAAGAAACATATAAGCAAAGCATCAAAACAGTAACAATCGCCAATTTTTTGATCTTCAAGTTTAAGTGAACTACGATCCCCATTGTTAATCCCTTAACGGAAATTATTTGTAACTTTCGAAAAGTAGAACAGTGAATGGAACTGGTAGACGGTTGAAATCTTTGTATATATTGCTTCTATATAGTATAAGAAACATATATGCAAAGCATCCAAACAGTACAATTCGCTAATTTTTTGTTCTGCAAGTTTAAGTGAACAATGAGCCACAATGGTTAATCCGTTATCGGAAATTATTTGTAACTTTCGACAAGTAGAACAATGAATGGAAAAGGTAGACGGTTGAAATCTTTGTATATATTGCTTCTGAATAGTCTAAGAAACATCTATGCAAAGCATCCAAACAGTACAATTCGCCAATTTTTTGTTCTTCAAGTATAAGTAAACTACGATCCCCATTGTTAATCCCTTAACGGAAATTATTTGTAACTTTCGACATGTAGAACAATGAATGGAACAGGTAGACGGTTGAAATCTTTGTATATATTGCTTCTATATAGTCTAAGAAACATATATGCAAAGCATCCAAACAGTACAATTCGCTAATTTCTTGTTCTTCAAGTTTAAGTGAACAATGAGCCCCAATGGTTAATCCTTTATCGGTAATTATTTGTAACTTTCGACAAGTAGAACAATGAATGGAAAAGGTAGACGGTTGAAATCTTTGTATATATTGCTTCTATATAGTCTAAGAAACATATATGCAAAGCATCCAAACAGTACCATTCGCCAATTTTTTGTTCTTCAAGTTTAAGTGAACTGCGAGCCCCATTGTTAATCCTTTAAAGGAAATTATTTGTAAATTTCGACAAGTAGAACAATGAATGGAACAGGTAGACTGTTGAAATCATTGTATATATTGCTTCAATATAGTCTAAGAAACATATATGCAAAGCATCCAAACAGTACAATTCGCCAAATTTTTGTTCTTCAAGTTTAAGTGAACAATGAGCCCCATTGTTAATCCTTTAAAGGAAATTATTTGTAACTTTCGACAAGTTGAACAATGAATGGAACAGGTAGACGGTTGAAATCTTTGTATATATTGCTTCTATATAGTCTAAGAAACATATATGCAAAGCATCCAAACAGTACAATTCGCCAATTTTTTGTTCTTCAAGTTTAAGTGAACAATGAGCCCCAATGGTTAATCCTTTATCGGTAATTATTTGTAACTTTCGACAAGTAGAACAATGAATGGAACAGGTAGACGGTTGAAATCCTTGTATATATTGCTTCCATATAGTCTAAGAAACATGTACGCAAAGCATCCAAACAGTACCATTCGCCAATTTTTTGTCCTTCAAGTTTAAGTGAACAATGAGCCCCATTGTTAATCCTTTATCGGAAATTATTTGTAACTTTCGACAAGTAGAATAATGAATGGAACAGGTAGACGGTTGAAATCTTTGTATATATTGCTTCTATATAGTCCAAGAAACATATATGCAAAGCATCCAAACAGTACAATTCGTCAATTTTTTGTTCTTCAAGTTTAAGTGAACAATGAGCCCCAATGGTTAATCCTTTATCGGTAATTATTTGTAACTTTCGACAAGTAGAACAATGAATGGAACTGGTAGACGGTTGAAATCTTTGTATATATTGCTTCTATATAATCTAAGAAACATATATGCAAAGCATCCAAACAGTACCATTCGTCAATTTTTTGTTCTTCAAGTTTAAGTGAACAATGAGCCCCAATGGTTAATCCTTTATCGGTAATTATTTGTAACTTTCGACAAGTAGAACAATGAATGGAACTGGTAGACGGTTGAAATCTTTGTATATATTGCTTCTATATAATCTAAGAAACATATATGCAAAGCATCCAAACAGTACCATTCGCCAATTTTTTGTTCTTCAAGTTTAAGTGAACTGCGAGCCCCATTGTTAATCCTTTAAAGGAAATTATTTGTAAATTTCGACAAGTAGAACAATGAATGGAACAGGTAGACTGTTGAAATCATTGTATATATTGCTTCTATATAGTCTAAGAAACATATATGCAAAGCATCCAAACGGTACAATTCGCCAATTTTTTGTTCTTCAAGTTTAAGTGAACAATGAGCCCCATTGTTAATCCTTTAAAGGAAATTATTTGTAACTTTCGACAAGTAGAACAATGAATGGAACAGGTAGACGGTTGAAATCTTTGTATATATTGCTTCTATATAGTCTAAGAAACATATATGCAAAGCATCCAAACAGTACAATTCGCCAATTTTTTGTTCTTCATGTTTAAGTGAACAATGAGCCCCATTGTTAATCCTTTATCGGAAATTATTTGTAACTTTCGACAAGTAGAACAATGAATGGAACAGGTAGACGGTTGAAATCTTTGTATATATTGCTTCTATATAGTCTAAGAAACATATATGCAAAGCATCCAAACAGTACAATTCGCCAATTTTTTGTTCTTCAAGTTTAAGTGAACAATGAGCCCCAATGGTTAATCCTTTATCGGTAATTATTTGTAACTTTCGACAAGTAGAACAATGAATGGAACTGGTAGACGGTTGAAATCTTTGTATATATTGCTTCGATATAATCTAAGAAACATATATGCAAAGCAACTAAACAGTAACAATTGCCAATTTTTTGATCTTCAAGTTTAAGTGAACAGCGAGCCCCATTGATAATCATGAAATGGAAACTATTTGTAACTTTCTACAAGTAGAACAATGAATAGTACAGGTAGACGGGTGAAATCTTTGTATATATTGCTTCGATATAATCTAAGAAACATATATGCAAAGCAACTAAACTGTAACAATCGCCAATTTTTTGATCTTCAAGTTTAAGTGAACAGCGAGCCCCATTGATAATCATGAAATGGAAACTATTTGTAACTTTCTACAAGTAGAACAATGAATAGTACAGGCAGACGGGTGAAATCTTTCTATATATTGCTTCTAAATAGTCTAAGAAACATCTATGCAAAGCATCCAAACAGTACAATTCGCCAATTTTTTGTTCTTCAAGTTTAAGTGAACTACGAGCCCCATTGTTAATCCTTTAAAGGAAATTATTTGTAAATTTCGACAAGTAGAATAATGAATGGAACAGGTAGACGGTTGAAATCTTTGTATATATTGCTTCTATATAGTCTAAGAAACATATATGCAAAGCATCCAAACAGTACAATTCGTCAATTTTTTGTTCTTCAAGTTTAAGTGAACAATGGGCCCCAATGGTTAATCCTTTATCGGTAATTATTTGTAACTTTCGACAAGTAGAACAATGAATGGAACTGGTAGACGGTTGAAATCTTTGTATATATTGCTTCTATATAATCTAAGAAACATATAAGCAAAGCATCAAAACAGTAACAATCGCCAATTTTTTGATCTTCAAGTTTAAGTGAACTACGATCCCCATTGTTAATCCCTTAACGGAAATTATTTGTAACTTTCGACAAGTAGAACAGTGAATGGAACTGGTAGACGGTTGAAATCTTTGTATATATTGCTTCTATATAGTATAAGAAACATATATGCAAAGCATCCAAACAGTACAATTCGCTAATTTTTTGTTCTTCAAGTTTAAGTGAACAATGAGCCACAATGGTTAATCCGTTATCGGAAATTATTTGTAACTTTCGACAAGTAGAACAATGAATGGAAAAGGTAGACGGTTGAAATCTTTGTATATATTGCTTCTGAATAGTCTAAGAAACATCTATGCAAAGCATCCAAACAGTACAATTCGCCAATTTTTTGTTCTTCAAGTATAAGTAAACTACGATCCCCATTGTTAATCCCTTAACGGAAATTATTTGTAACTTTCGACAAGTAGAACAATGAATGGAACAGGTAGACGGTTGAAATCTTTGTATATATTGCTTCTATATAGTCTAAGAAACATATATGCAAAGCATCCAAACAGTACAATTCGCTAATTTCTTGTTCTTCAAGTTTAAGTGAACAATGAGCCCCAATGGTTAATCCTTTATCGGTAATTATTTGTAACTTTCGACAAGTAGAACAATGAATGGAAAAGGTAGACGGTTGAAATCTTTGTATATATTGCTTCTATATAGTCTAAGAAACATATATGCAAAGCATCCAAACAGTACCATTCGCCAATTTTTTGTTCTTCAAGTTTAAGTGAACTGCGAGCCCCATTGTTAATCCTTTAAAGGAAATTATTTGTAAATTTCGACAAGTAGAACAATGAATGGAACAGGTAGACTGTTGAAATCATTGTATATATTGCTTCAATATAGTCTAAGAAACATATATGCAAAGCATCCAAACAGTACAATTCGCCAAATTTTTGTTCTTCAAGTTTAAGTGAACAATGAGCCCCATTGTTAATCCTTTAAAGGAAATTATTTGTAACTTTCGACAAGTAGAACAATGAATGGAACAGGTAGACGGTTGAAATCTTTGTATATATTGCTTCTATATAGTCTAAGAAATATATATGCAAAGCATCCAAACAGTACAATTCGCCAATTTTTTGTTCTTCAAGTTTAAGCGAACAATGAGCCCCAATGGTTAATCCTTTATCGGTAATTATTTGTAACTTTCGACAAGTAGAACAATGAATGGAACAGGTAGACGGTTGAAATCCTTGTATATATTGCTTCCATATAGTCTAAGAAACATGTACGCAAAGCATCCAAACAGTACCATTCGCCAATTTTTTGTCCTTCAAGTTTAAGTGAACAATGAGCCCCATTGTTAATCCTTTATCGGAAATTATTTGTAACTTTCGACAAGTAGAATAATGAATGGAACAGGTAGACGGTTGAAATCTTTGTATATATTGCTTCTATATAGTCTAAGAAACATATATGCAAAGCATCCAAACAGTACAATTCGTCAATTTTTTGTTCTTCAAGTTTAAGTGAACAATGAGCCCCAATGGTTAATCCTTTATCGGTAATTATTTGTAACTTTCGACAAGTAGAACAATGAATGGAACTGGTAGACGGTTGAAATCTTTGTATATATTGCTTCTATATAATCTAAGAAACATATATGCAAAGCATCCAAACAGTACCATTCGCCAATTTTTTGTTCTTCAAGTTTAAGTGAACTGCGAGCCCCATTGTTATTCCTTTAAAGGAAATTATTTGTAAATTTCGACAAGTAGAACAATGAATGAAACAGGTAGACTGTTGAAATCATTGTATATATTGCTTCTATATAGTCTAAGAAACATATATGCAAAGCATCCAAACGGTACAATTCGCCAATTTTTTGTTCTTCAAGTTTAAGTGAACAATGAGCCCCATTGTTAATCCTTTAAAGGAAATTATTTGTAACTTTCGACAAGTAGAACAATGAATGGAACAGGTAGACGGTTGAAATCTTTGTATATATTGCTTCTATATAGTCTAAGAAACATATATGCAAAGCATCCAAACAGTACAATTCGCCAATTTTTTGTTCTTCAAGTTTAAGTGAACAATGAGCCCCAATGGTTAATCCTTTATCGGTAATTATTTGTAACTTTCGACAAGTAGAACAATGAATGGAACAGGTAGACGGTTGAAATCCTTGTATATATTGCTTCCATATAGTCTAAGAAACATGTACGCAAAGCATCCAAACAGTACCATTCGCCAATTTTTTGTCCTTCAAGTTTAAGTGAACAATGAGCCCCATTGTTAATCCTTTATCGGAAATTATTTGTAACTTTCGACAAGTAGAACAATGAATGGAACAGGTAGACGGTTGAAATCTTTGTATATATTGCTTCTATATAGTCTAAGAAACATATATGCAAAGCATCCAAACAGTACAATTCGCCAATTTTTTGTTCTTCAAGTTTAAGTGAACTACGAGCCCCATTGATAATCATGAAATGGAAATTATTTGTATCTTTCTACAAGTAGAACAATGAATAGTACATGTAGACGGGTGAAATCGTTATATATATTACATCTAAATAGTCTAAGAAACATATATGGAAAGCATCCAAACAGTACAATTCGCCAATTTTTTGTTCTTCAAGTTTAAGTAAACTACGATCCCCATTATTAATCCCTTAACGGAAATTATGTGTAACATTCGACAAGTAGAACAATGAATGGAACAGGTAGACAGTTGAAATCATTGTATATATTGCTTCTATATAGTCTAAGAAACATATATGCAAAGCATCCAATCAGTACAATTCGCCAATTTTTGTTCTTCAAGTTTAAATGAACAATGAGCCCCATTGTTAATCCTTTAAAGGAAATTATTTGTAACTTTCGACAAGTAGAACAATGAATGGGAGAGGTAGACGGTTGAAATCTTTGTATATATTGCTTCTATATAGTCTAAGAAACATATATGCAAAGCATCCAAACAGTACAATTCGCCAATTTTTTGTTCTTCAAGTTTAAGTGAACAATGAGCCCCAATGGTTAATCCTTTAAAGGAAATTATTTGTAAATTTCGACAAGTAGAACAATGATTGGAACACGTAGACGGTTGAAATCTTTGTATATATTGCTTCCATATAGTCTAAGAAACATGTACGCAAAGCATCCAAACAGTACCATTCGCCAATTTTTTGTTCTTCAAGTTTAAGTGAACAACGAGCCCCATTGATAATCATGAAACGGAAATTATTTGTAACTTTTTACAAGTAGAACAATGAATAGAACAAGTAGACGGTTGAAATCTTTGTATATGTTGCTTCTATATTGTCTAAGAAACCTATATGCAAAGCATCTAAACAGTAACAATCGCCAATTTTTTGATCTTCAAGTTTAAGTGAACAGCGAGCCCCATTGATAATCATGCAATGGAATTATTTCTAACTTTCTACAAGTAGAACAATGAATAGTACAAGTAGACGGGTGAAATCTTTCTATATATTGCTTCTAAATAGTCTAAGAAACATATATGCAAATCATCCAAACAGTACAATTCGCCAATTTTTTGTTCTTCAAGTTTAAGTGAACTACGAGCCCCATTGTTAATCCTTTAACGGAAATTAATTGTAACTTTCTACAAGTAGAACAACGATTGGAACACGTAGACGGTTGAAATCTTTGTAAATATTGCTTCCATATAGTCTAAGAAACATATATGCAAAGCATCCAAACAGTACAATTCGCCAATTTTTTGTTCTTCAAGTTTAAGTGAACAATGAGCCCCAATGGTTAATCCTTTATCGGAAATTATTTGTAACATTCGGCAAGTAGAACAATGAATGGAACAGGTAGACGGTTGAAATCTTTGTATATATTGCTTCTATATAGTCTAAGAAACATATATGCAAAGCATCCAAACAGTACAATTCGTCAATTTTTAGTTCTTCAAGTTTAAGTGAACAATGAGCCCCAATGGTTAATCCTTTATCGGTAATTATTTGTAACTTTCGACAAGTAGAACAATGAATGGATCAGGTAGACGGTTGAAATCATTGTATATATTGCTTCTACATAATCTACGAAACATATATGCAAAGCATCCAAACAGTACAATTCGCCAATTTTTTGTTCTTCAAGTTTAAGTGAACAGCGAGCCCCATTGATAATCATGAAATGGAAATTATTTGTAACTTTCTACAAGTAGAACAATGAATAGTACAGGTAGACGGGTGAAATCTTTCTATATATTGCTTCTATATAGTCTAAGAAACATATATGCAAAGCATCCAAACTGTACCATTCGCTAATTTTTTGTTCTTCAAGTTTAAGTGAACTACGAGCCCCATTGTTAATCCTTTAACGGAAATTATTTATAAATATCGACAAGTAGAACAATGAATGGAACAGGTAGACTGTTGAAATCATTGTATATATTGCTTCTAAATAGTCTAAGAAACATATATGCAAAGCGTCCAAACAGTACAATTCGCCAATTATTTGTTCTTCAAGTTTAAGTGAACAACGAGCCCCATTGTTAATCCTTTAAAGGAAATTATTTGT
The DNA here is from genome assembly GCA_963989415.1 of Cerceris ruficornis. Taxonomy (NCBI): domain Eukaryota; kingdom Metazoa; phylum Arthropoda; class Insecta; order Hymenoptera; family Crabronidae; genus Cerceris; species Cerceris ruficornis. Next base: position 144,279 of record CAXDIW010000481.1, on the reverse strand, counting down.
AAATTTCGACAAGTAGAACAATGAATGGATCATGTAGACGGTTGAAAAAATTGTATGTATTGCTTCTATATAGTCTACGAAACATATATGCAAAGCATCCAAACAGTACAATTCGCCAATTTTTTGTTCTTCAAGTTTAAGTGAACAATGAGCCCCAATGGTTAATCCTTTATCGGAAATTATTTGTAACATTCGGCAAGTAGAACAATGAATGGAACAGGTAGACGGTTGAAATCTTTGTATATATTGCTTCTATATAGTCTAAGAAACATATATGCAAAGCATCCAAACAGTACAATTCGTCAATTTTTAGTTCTTCAAGTTTAAGTGAACAATGAGCCCCAATGGTTAATCCTTTATCGGTAATTATTTGTAACTTTCGACAAGTAGAACAATGAATGGATCAGGTAGACGGTTGAAATCATTGTATATATTGCTTCAACATAATCTACGAAACATATATGCAAAGCATCCAAACAGTACAATTCGCCAATTTTTTGTTCTTCAAGTTTAAGTGAACAGCGAGCCCCATTGATAATCATGAAATGGAAATTATTTGTAACTTTCTACAAGTAGAACAATGAATAGTACAGGTAGACGGGTGAAATCTTTCTATATATTGCTTCTATATAGTCTAAAAAACATATATGCAAAGCATCCAAACTGTACCATTCGCTAATTTTTTGTTCTTCAAGTTTACGTGAACTACGAGCCCCATTGTTAATCCTTTAACGGAAATTATTTATAAATTTCGACAAGTAGAACAATGAATGGAACAGGTAGACTGTTGAAATCATTGTATATATTGCTTCTAAATAGTCTAAGAAACATATATGCAAAGCGTCCAAACAGTACAATTCGCCAATTATTTGTTCTTCAAGTTTAAGTGAACAACGAGCCCCATTGTTAATCCTTTAAAGGAAATTATTTGTAACTTTCGACAAGTAGAACAATGAATGGAACACGTAGACGGTTGAAATCTTTGTATATATTGCTTCCATATAGTCTAAGAAACATATATGCAAAGCATCCAAACAGTACAATTCGCCAATTTTTTGTTCTTCAAGTTTAAGTGAACAATGAGCCCCAATGGTTAATCCTTTATCGGTAATTATTTGTAACTTCCGACAAGTAGAACAATGAATGGAACAGTTAGACGGTTGAAATCCTTGTATATATTGCGTCTATATAATCTAAGAAACATATATGCAAAGCATCCAAACAGTACCATTCGCCAATTTTTTGTTCTTGAAGTTTAAGTGAACTACGAGCCCCATTGTTCATCCTTTAAAGGAAATTATTTGTAAATTTCGACAAGTAGAACAATGAATGGAACAGGTAGACTGTTGAAATCATTGTATATATTGCTTCTATATAGTCTAAGAAACATATATGCAAAGCGTCCAAACAGTACAATTCGCCAATTATTTGATCTTCAAGTTTAAGTGAACTACGAGCCCCATAGTTAATACTTTAACGGAAATTATTTGTAACTTGCGACAAGTAGAACAATGAATGGAACAGGTAGCCGGTTGAAATCAATGTATATATTGCTTCTATATAGTCTAAGAAACATATATGCAAAGCATCCAAACAGTACCATTCATCAATTTTTTGTTCTTCAAGTTTAAGTGAACAACGAGCCCCATTGTTAATCCGTTAAAGGAAATTATTTGTAAATTTCGACAAGTAGAACAATGATTGGAACACGTAGACGGTTGACATCTTAGTATATATTGCTTCCATATAGTCTAAGAAACATGTACGCAAAGCATCCAAACAGTAACATTCGCCAATTTTTTGTTCTTCAAGTTTAAGTGAACAATGAGCCCCAATGGTTAATCCTTTATCGGAAATTATTTGTAATTTTCGACAAGTAGAACAATGATTGGAACACGTAGACGGTTGACATCTTAGTATATATTGCTTCTATATAATCTAAGAAACATATATGCAAAGCATGCAAACAGTACCATTCGCCAATTTTTTGTTCTTCAAGTTTAAGTGAACAACGAGACCAATTGATAATCATGAAACGGAAATTATTTGTAACTTTCGGCAAGTAGAACAATGATTGGAACAGGTAGACGGTTGAAATCATTGTATATATTGCTTCTATATAGTCTAAGGAACATATATGCAAAGCGTCCAAACAGTACAATTCGCCAATTATTTGATCTTCAAGGTTAAGTGAACTACGAGTCCCATTGTTAGTACTTTAACGGAAATTATTTGTAACTTGCGACAAGTAGAACAATGAATGGAACAGGTAGCCGGTTGAAATCTTTGTATATATTGCTTCTATATAGTCTAAGAAACATATATGCAAAGCATCCAAACAGTACAATTCGCGAATTTTTTGTTCTTCAAGTTTAAGTGAACAATGAGCCCCAATGGTTAATCCTTTATCGGTAATTATTTGTAACTTTCGACAAGTAGAACAATGAATGGAACAGGTAGACGGTTGAAATCCTTGTATATATTGCGTCTATATAATCTAAGAAACATATATGCAAAGCATCCAAACAGTACCATTCGCCAATTTTTTGTTCTTCAAGTTTAAGTGAACTACGAGCCCCATTGTTAATCCTTTAACGGAAATTATTTATAAATATCGACAAGTAGAACAATGAATGGAACAGGTAGACTGTTGAAATCATTGTATATATTGCTTCTAAATAGTCTAAGAAACATATATGCAAAGCGTCCAAACAGTACAATTCGCCAATTATTTGTTCTTCAAGTTTAAGTGAACAACGAGCCCCATTGTTAATCCATTAAAGGAAATTATTTGTAACTTTCGACAAGTAGAACAATGAATGGAACAGGTAGACTGTTGAAATCATTGTATATATTGCTTCTAAATAGTCTAAGAAACATATATGCAAAGCGTCCAAACAGTACAATTCGCCAATTATTTGTTCTTCAAGTTTAAGTGAACAACGAGCCCCATTGTTAATCTTTTAAAGGAAATTATTTGTAACTTTCGACAAGTAGAACAATGAATGGAACAGGTAGACGGTTGAAATCATTGAATATATTGCTTCTATATAATCTACGAAACATATATGCAAAGCATCCAAACAGTCCAATTCGCCAATTTTTTGTTCTTCAGGTTTAAGTGAACTACGAGCCCCATTGTTAATCCTTTAACGGAAATTAATTCTAACTTTCGACAAGTAGAACAATGAATGGAACAGGTAGACGGTTGAAATCATTGTATATATTGCTTCTATATAGTCTAAGAAACATATATGCAAAGCATCCAAATAGTACAATTCGCCAATTTTTTGTTCTTCAATTTTAAGTGAACTACGAGCCCCATTGTTAATCCTTTAACGGAAATTAATTGTAACTTTCTACAAGTAGAACAACGATTGGAACACGTAGACGGTTGAAATCTTTGTATATATTGCTTCCATATAGTCTAAGAAACATATATGCAAAGCATCCAAACAGTACAATTCGCCAATTTTTTGTTCTTCAAGTTTAAGTGAACAATGAGCCCCAATGGTTAATCCTTTATCGGTAATTATTTGTAACTTTCGACAAGTAGAACAATGAATGGAACAGGTAGACGGTTGAAATCCTTGTATATATTGCGTCTATATAATCTAAGAAACATATATGCAAAGCATCCAAACAGTCCAATTCGCCAATTTTTTGTTCTTCAGGTTTAAGTGAACTACGAGCCCCATTGTTAATCCTTTAACGGAAATTAATTCTAACTTTCGACAAGTAGAACAATGAATGGAACAGGTAGACGGTTGAAATCATTGTATATATTGCTTCTATATAGTCTAAGAAACATATATGCAAAGCATCCAAATAGTACAATTCGCCAATTTTTTGTTCTTCAAGTTTAAGTGAACTACGAGCCCCATTGTTAATCCTTTAACGGAAATTAATTGTAACTTTCTACAAGTAGAACAACGATTGGAACACGTAGACGGTTGAAATCTTTGTATATATTGCTTCCATATAGTCTAAGAAACATATATGCAAAGCATCCAAACAGTACAATTCGCCAATTTTTTGTTCTTCAAGTTTAAGTGAACAATGAGCCCCAATGGTTAATCCTTTATCGGAAATTATTTGTAACATTCGGCAAGTAGAACAATGAATGGAACAGGTAGACGGTTGAAATCTTTGTATATATTGCTTCTATATAGTCTAAGAAACATATATGCAAAGCATCCAAACAGTACAATTCGTCAATTTTTAGTTCTTCAAGTTTAAGTGAACAATGAGCCCCAATGGTTAATCCTTTATCGGAAATTATTTGTAATTTTCGACAAGTAGAACAATGATTGGAACACGTAGACGGTTGACATCTTAGTATATATTGCTTCTATATAATCTAAGAAACATATATGCAAAGCATGCAAACAGTACCATTCGCCAATTTTTTGTTCTTCAAGTTTAAGTGAACAACGAGACCAATTGATAATCATGAAACGGAAATTATTTGTAACTTTCGGCAAGTAGAACAATGATTGGAACAGGTAGACGGTTGAAATCATTGTATATATTGCTTCTATATAGTCTAAGAAACATATATGCAAAGCGTCCAAACAGTACAATTCGCCAATTATTTGATCTTCAAGGTTAAGTGAACTACGAGTCCCATTGTTAGTACTTTAACGGAAATTATTTGTAACTTGCGACAAGTAGAACAATGAATGGAACAGGTAGCCGGTTGAAATCTTTGTATATATTGCTTCTATATAGTCTAAGAAACATATATGCAAAGCATCCAAACAGTACAATTCGCGAATTTTTTGTTCTTCAAGTTTAAGTGAACAATGAGCCCCAATGGTTAATCCTTTATCGGTAATTATTTGTAACTTTCGACAAGTAGAACAATGAATGGAACAGGTAGACGGTTGAAATCCTTGTATATATTGCGTCTATATAATCTAAGAAACATATATGCAAAGCATCCAAACAATACCATTCGCCAATTTTTTGTTCTTCAAGTTTAAGTGAACTACGAGCCCCATTGTTAATCCTTTAACGGAAATTATTTATAAATATCGACAAGTAGAACAATGAATGGAACAGGTAGCCGGTTGAAATCTTTGTATATATTGCTTCTATATAGTCTAAGAAACATATATGCAAAGCATCCAAACAGTACAATTCGCGAATTTTTTGTTCTTCAAGTTTAAGTGAACAATGAGCCCCAATGGTTAATCCTTTATCGGTAATTATTTGTAACTTTCGACAAGTAGAACAATGAATGGAACAGGTAGACGGTTGAAATCCTTGTATATATTGCGTCTATATAATCTAAGAAACATATATGCAAAGCATCCAAACAATACCATTCGCCAATTTTTTGTTCTTCAAGTTTAAGTGAACTACGAGCCCCATTGTTAATCCTTTAACGGAAATTATTTATAAATATCGACAAGTAGAACAATGAATGGAACAGGTAGACTGTTGAAATCATTGTATATATTGCTTCTATATAGTCTAAGAAACATATATGCAAAGCGTCCAAACAGTACAATTCGCCAATTATTTGATCTTCAAGGTTAAGTGAACTACGAGTCCCATTGTTAGTACTTTAACGGAAATTATTTGTAACTTGCGACAAGTAGAACAATGAATGGAACAGGTAGACGGTTGAAATCTTTGTATATATTGCTTCTGAATAGTCTAAGAAACATCTATGCAAAGCATCCAAACAGTACAATTCGCCAATTTTTTGTTCTTCAAGTATAAGTAAACTACGATCCCCATTGTTAATCCCTTAACGGAAATTATTTGTAACTTTCGACATGTAGAACAATGAATGGAACAGGTAGACGGTTGAAATCTTTGTATATATTGCTTCTATATAGTCTAAGAAACATATATGCAAAGCATCCAAACAGTACAATTCGCTAATTTCTTGTTCTTCAAGTTTAAGTGAACAATGAGCCCCAATGGTTAATCCTTTATCGGTAATTATTTGTAACTTTCGACAAGTAGAACAATGAATGGAAAAGGTAGACGGTTGAAATCTTTGTATATATTGCTTCTATATAGTCTAAGAAACATATATGCAAAGCATCCAAACAGTACCATTCGCCAATTTTTTGTTCTTCAAGTTTAAGTGAACTGCGAGCCCCATTGTTAATCCTTTAAAGGAAATTATTTGTAAATTTCGACAAGTAGAACAATGAATGGAACAGGTAGACTGTTGAAATCATTGTATATATTGCTTCAATATAGTCTAAGAAACATATATGCAAAGCATCCAAACAGTACAATTCGCCAAATTTTTGTTCTTCAAGTTTAAGTGAACAATGAGCCCCATTGTTAATCCTTTAAAGGAAATTATTTGTAACTTTCGACAAGTTGAACAATGAATGGAACAGGTAGACGGTTGAAATCTTTGTATATATTGCTTCTATATAGTCTAAGAAACATATATGCAAAGCATCCAAACAGTACAATTCGCCAATTTTTTGTTCTTCAAGTTTAAGTGAACAATGAGCCCCAATGGTTAATCCTTTATCGGTAATTATTTGTAACTTTCGACAAGTAGAACAATGAATGGAACAGGTAGACGGTTGAAATCCTTGTATATATTGCTTCCATATAGTCTAAGAAACATGTACGCAAAGCATCCAAACAGTACCATTCGCCAATTTTTTGTCCTTCAAGTTTAAGTGAACAATGAGCCCCATTGTTAATCCTTTATCGGAAATTATTTGTAACTTTCGACAAGTAGAATAATGAATGGAACAGGTAGACGGTTGAAATCTTTGTATATATTGCTTCTATATAGTCCAAGAAACATATATGCAAAGCATCCAAACAGTACAATTCGTCAATTTTTTGTTCTTCAAGTTTAAGTGAACAATGAGCCCCAATGGTTAATCCTTTATCGGTAATTATTTGTAACTTTCGACAAGTAGAACAATGAATGGAACTGGTAGACGGTTGAAATCTTTGTATATATTGCTTCTATATAATCTAAGAAACATATATGCAAAGCATCCAAACAGTACCATTCGTCAATTTTTTGTTCTTCAAGTTTAAGTGAACAATGAGCCCCAATGGTTAATCCTTTATCGGTAATTATTTGTAACTTTCGACAAGTAGAACAATGAATGGAACTGGTAGACGGTTGAAATCTTTGTATATATTGCTTCTATATAATCTAAGAAACATATATGCAAAGCATCCAAACAGTACCATTCGCCAATTTTTTGTTCTTCAAGTTTAAGTGAACTGCGAGCCCCATTGTTAATCCTTTAAAGGAAATTATTTGTAAATTTCGACAAGTAGAACAATGAATGGAACAGGTAGACTGTTGAAATCATTGTATATATTGCTTCTATATAGTCTAAGAAACATATATGCAAAGCATCCAAACGGTACAATTCGCCAATTTTTTGTTCTTCAAGTTTAAGTGAACAATGAGCCCCATTGTTAATCCTTTAAAGGAAATTATTTGTAACTTTCGACAAGTAGAACAATGAATGGAACAGGTAGACGGTTGAAATCTTTGTATATATTGCTTCTATATAGTCTAAGAAACATATATGCAAAGCATCCAAACAGTACAATTCGCCAATTTTTTGTTCTTCATGTTTAAGTGAACAATGAGCCCCATTGTTAATCCTTTATCGGAAATTATTTGTAACTTTCGACAAGTAGAACAATGAATGGAACAGGTAGACGGTTGAAATCTTTGTATATATTGCTTCTATATAGTCTAAGAAACATATATGCAAAGCATCCAAACAGTACAATTCGCCAATTTTTTGTTCTTCAAGTTTAAGTGAACAATGAGCCCCAATGGTTAATCCTTTATCGGTAATTATTTGTAACTTTCGACAAGTAGAACAATGAATGGAACTGGTAGACGGTTGAAATCTTTGTATATATTGCTTCGATATAATCTAAGAAACATATATGCAAAGCAACTAAACAGTAACAATTGCCAATTTTTTGATCTTCAAGTTTAAGTGAACAGCGAGCCCCATTGATAATCATGAAATGGAAACTATTTGTAACTTTCTACAAGTAGAACAATGAATAGTACAGGTAGACGGGTGAAATCTTTGTATATATTGCTTCGATATAATCTAAGAAACATATATGCAAAGCAACTAAACTGTAACAATCGCCAATTTTTTGATCTTCAAGTTTAAGTGAACAGCGAGCCCCATTGATAATCATGAAATGGAAACTATTTGTAACTTTCTACAAGTAGAACAATGAATAGTACAGGCAGACGGGTGAAATCTTTCTATATATTGCTTCTAAATAGTCTAAGAAACATCTATGCAAAGCATCCAAACAGTACAATTCGCCAATTTTTTGTTCTTCAAGTTTAAGTGAACTACGAGCCCCATTGTTAATCCTTTAAAGGAAATTATTTGTAAATTTCGACAAGTAGAATAATGAATGGAACAGGTAGACGGTTGAAATCTTTGTATATATTGCTTCTATATAGTCTAAGAAACATATATGCAAAGCATCCAAACAGTACAATTCGTCAATTTTTTGTTCTTCAAGTTTAAGTGAACAATGGGCCCCAATGGTTAATCCTTTATCGGTAATTATTTGTAACTTTCGACAAGTAGAACAATGAATGGAACTGGTAGACGGTTGAAATCTTTGTATATATTGCTTCTATATAATCTAAGAAACATATAAGCAAAGCATCAAAACAGTAACAATCGCCAATTTTTTGATCTTCAAGTTTAAGTGAACTACGATCCCCATTGTTAATCCCTTAACGGAAATTATTTGTAACTTTCGACAAGTAGAACAGTGAATGGAACTGGTAGACGGTTGAAATCTTTGTATATATTGCTTCTATATAGTATAAGAAACATATATGCAAAGCATCCAAACAGTACAATTCGCTAATTTTTTGTTCTTCAAGTTTAAGTGAACAATGAGCCACAATGGTTAATCCGTTATCGGAAATTATTTGTAACTTTCGACAAGTAGAACAATGAATGGAAAAGGTAGACGGTTGAAATCTTTGTATATATTGCTTCTGAATAGTCTAAGAAACATCTATGCAAAGCATCCAAACAGTACAATTCGCCAATTTTTTGTTCTTCAAGTATAAGTAAACTACGATCCCCATTGTTAATCCCTTAACGGAAATTATTTGTAACTTTCGACAAGTAGAACAATGAATGGAACAGGTAGACGGTTGAAATCTTTGTATATATTGCTTCTATATAGTCTAAGAAACATATATGCAAAGCATCCAAACAGTACAATTCGCTAATTTCTTGTTCTTCAAGTTTAAGTGAACAATGAGCCCCAATGGTTAATCCTTTATCGGTAATTATTTGTAACTTTCGACAAGTAGAACAATGAATGGAAAAGGTAGACGGTTGAAATCTTTGTATATATTGCTTCTATATAGTCTAAGAAACATATATGCAAAGCATCCAAACAGTACCATTCGCCAATTTTTTGTTCTTCAAGTTTAAGTGAACTGCGAGCCCCATTGTTAATCCTTTAAAGGAAATTATTTGTAAATTTCGACAAGTAGAACAATGAATGGAACAGGTAGACTGTTGAAATCATTGTATATATTGCTTCAATATAGTCTAAGAAACATATATGCAAAGCATCCAAACAGTACAATTCGCCAAATTTTTGTTCTTCAAGTTTAAGTGAACAATGAGCCCCATTGTTAATCCTTTAAAGGAAATTATTTGTAACTTTCGACAAGTAGAACAATGAATGGAACAGGTAGACGGTTGAAATCTTTGTATATATTGCTTCTATATAGTCTAAGAAATATATATGCAAAGCATCCAAACAGTACAATTCGCCAATTTTTTGTTCTTCAAGTTTAAGCGAACAATGAGCCCCAATGGTTAATCCTTTATCGGTAATTATTTGTAACTTTCGACAAGTAGAACAATGAATGGAACAGGTAGACGGTTGAAATCCTTGTATATATTGCTTCCATATAGTCTAAGAAACATGTACGCAAAGCATCCAAACAGTACCATTCGCCAATTTTTTGTCCTTCAAGTTTAAGTGAACAATGAGCCCCATTGTTAATCCTTTATCGGAAATTATTTGTAACTTTCGACAAGTAGAATAATGAATGGAACAGGTAGACGGTTGAAATCTTTGTATATATTGCTTCTATATAGTCTAAGAAACATATATGCAAAGCATCCAAACAGTACAATTCGTCAATTTTTTGTTCTTCAAGTTTAAGTGAACAATGAGCCCCAATGGTTAATCCTTTATCGGTAATTATTTGTAACTTTCGACAAGTAGAACAATGAATGGAACTGGTAGACGGTTGAAATCTTTGTATATATTGCTTCTATATAATCTAAGAAACATATATGCAAAGCATCCAAACAGTACCATTCGCCAATTTTTTGTTCTTCAAGTTTAAGTGAACTGCGAGCCCCATTGTTAATCCTTTAAAGGAAATTATTTGTAAATTTCGACAAGTAGAACAATGAATGAAACAGGTAGACTGTTGAAATCATTGTATATATTGCTTCTATATAGTCTAAGAAACATATATGCAAAGCATCCAAACGGTACAATTCGCCAATTTTTTGTTCTTCAAGTTTAAGTGAACAATGAGCCCCATTGTTAATCCTTTAAAGGAAATTATTTGTAACTTTCGACAAGTAGAACAATGAATGGAACAGGTAGACGGTTGAAATCTTTGTATATATTGCTTCTATATAGTCTAAGAAACATATATGCAAAGCATCCAAACAGTACAATTCGCCAATTTTTTGTTCTTCAAGTTTAAGTGAACAATGAGCCCCAATGGTTAATCCTTTATCGGTAATTATTTGTAACTTTCGACAAGTAGAACAATGAATGGAACAGGTAGACGGTTGAAATCCTTGTATATATTGCTTCCATATAGTCTAAGAAACATGTACGCAAAGCATCCAAACAGTACCATTCGCCAATTTTTTGTCCTTCAAGTTTAAGTGAACAATGAGCCCCATTGTTAATCCTTTATCGGAAATTATTTGTAACTTTCGACAAGTAGAACAATGAATGGAACAGGTAGACGGTTGAAATCTTTGTATATATTGCTTCTATATAGTCTAAGAAACATATATGCAAAGCATCCAAACAGTACAATTCGCCAATTTTTTGTTCTTCAAGTTTAAGTGAACTACGAGCCCCATTGATAATCATGAAATGGAAATTATTTGTATCTTTCTACAAGTAGAACAATGAATAGTACATGTAGACGGGTGAAATCGTTATATATATTACATCTAAATAGTCTAAGAAACATATATGGAAAGCATCCAAACAGTACAATTCGCCAATTTTTTGTTCTTCAAGTTTAAGTAAACTACGATCCCCATTATTAATCCCTTAACGGAAATTATGTGTAACATTCGACAAGTAGAACAATGAATGGAACAGGTAGACAGTTGAAATCATTGTATATATTGCTTCTATATAGTCTAAGAAACATATATGCAAAGCATCCAATCAGTACAATTCGCCAATTTTTGTTCTTCAAGTTTAAATGAACAATGAGCCCCATTGTTAATCCTTTAAAGGAAATTATTTGTAACTTTCGACAAGTAGAACAATGAATGGGAGAGGTAGACGGTTGAAATCTTTGTATATATTGCTTCTATATAGTCTAAGAAACATATATGCAAAGCATCCAAACAGTACAATTCGCCAATTTTTTGTTCTTCAAGTTTAAGTGAACAATGAGCCCCAATGGTTAATCCTTTAAAGGAAATTATTTGTAAATTTCGACAAGTAGAACAATGATTGGAACACGTAGACGGTTGAAATCTTTGTATATATTGCTTCCATATAGTCTAAGAAACATGTACGCAAAGCATCCAAACAGTACCATTCGCCAATTTTTTGTTCTTCAAGTTTAAGTGAACAACGAGCCCCATTGATAATCATGAAACGGAAATTATTTGTAACTTTTTACAAGTAGAACAATGAATAGAACAAGTAGACGGTTGAAATCTTTGTATATGTTGCTTCTATATTGTCTAAGAAACCTATATGCAAAGCATCTAAACAGTAACAATCGCCAATTTTTTGATCTTCAAGTTTAAGTGAACAGCGAGCCCCATTGATAATCATGCAATGGAATTATTTCTAACTTTCTACAAGTAGAACAATGAATAGTACAAGTAGACGGGTGAAATCTTTCTATATATTGCTTCTAAATAGTCTAAGAAACATATATGCAAATCATCCAAACAGTACAATTCGCCAATTATTTGTTCTTCAAGTTTAAGTGAACAACGAGCCCCATTGTTAATCCTTTAAAGGAAATTATTTGTAACTTTCGACAAGTAGAACAATGAATGGAACACGTAGACGGTTGAAATCTTTGTATATATTGCTTCCATATAGTCTAAGAAACATATATGCAAAGCATCCAAACAGTACAATTCGCCAATTTTTTGTTCTTCAAGTTTAAGTGAACAATGAGCCCCAATGGTTAATCCTTTATCGGTAATTATTTGTAACTTCCGACAAGTAGAACAATGAATGGAACAGTTAGACGGTTGAAATCCTTGTATATATTGCGTCTATATAATCTAAGAAACATATATGCAAAGCATCCAAACAGTACCATTCGCCAATTTTTTGTTCTTGAAGTTTAAGTGAACTACGAGCCCCATTGTTCATCCTTTAAAGGAAATTATTTGTAAATTTCGACAAGTGGAACAATGAATGGAACAGGTAGACTGTTGAAATCATTGTATATATTGCTTCTATATAGTCTAAGAAACATATATGCAAAGCGTCCAAACAGTACAATTCGCCAATTATTTGATCTTCAAGTTTAAGTGAACTACGAGCCCCATAGTTAATACTTTAACGGAAATTATTTGTAACTTGCGACAAGTAGAACAATGAATGGAACAGGTAGCCGGTTGAAATCAATGTATATATTGCTTCTATATAGTCTAAGAAACATATATGCAAAGCATCCAAACAGTACCATTCATCAATTTTTTGTTCTTCAAGTTTAAGTGAACAACGAGCCCCATTGTTAATCCGTTAAAGGAAATTATTTGTAAATTTCGACAAGTAGAACAATGATTGGAACACGTAGACGGTTGACATCTTAGTATATATTGCTTCCATATAGTCTAAGAAACATGTACGCAAAGCATCCAAACAGTAACATTCGCCAATTTTTTGTTCTTCAAGTTTAAGTGAACAATGAGCCCCAATGGTTAATCCTTTATCGGAAATTATTTGTAATTTTCGACAAGTAGAACAATGATTGGAACACGTAGACGGTTGACATCTTAGTATATATTGCTTCTATATAATCTAAGAAACATATATGCAAAGCATGCAAACAGTACCATTCGCCAATTTTTTGTTCTTCAAGTTTAAGTGAACAACGAGACCAATTGATAATCATGAAACGGAAATTATTTGTAACTTTCGGCAAGTAGAACAATGATTGGAACAGGTAGACGGTTGAAATCATTGTATATATTGCTTCTATATAGTCTAAGGAACATATATGCAAAGCGTCCAAACAGTACAATTCGCCAATTATTTGATCTTCAAGGTTAAGTGAACTACGAGTCCCATTGTTAGTACTTTAACGGAAATTATTTGTAACTTGCGACAAGTAGAACAATGTATGGAACAGGTAGCCGGTTGAAATCTTTGTATATATTGCTTCTATATAGTCTAAGAAACATATATGCAAAGCATCCAAACAGTACAATTCGCGAATTTTTTGTTCTTCAAGTTTAAGTGAACAATGAGCCCCAATGGTTAATCCTTTATCGGTAATTATTTGTAACTTTCGACAAGTAGAACAATGAATGGAACAGGTAGACGGTTGAAATCCTTGTATATATTGCGTCTATATAATCTAAGAAACATATATGCAAAGCATCCAAACAGTACCATTCGCCAATTTTTTGTTCTTCAAGTTTAAGTGAACTACGAGCCCCATTGTTAATCCTTTAACGGAAATTATTTATAAATATCGACAAGTAGAACAATGAATGGAACAGGTAGACTGTTGAAATCATTGTATATATTGCTTCTAAATAGTCTAAGAAACATATATGCAAAGCGTCCAAACAGTACAATTCGCCAATTATTTGTTCTTCAAGTTTAAGTGAACAACGAGCCCCATTGTTAATCCATTAAAGGAAATTATTTGTAACTTTCGACAAGTAGAACAATGAATGGAACAGGTAGACTGTTGAAATCATTGTATATATTGCTTCTAAATAGTCTAAGAAACATATATGCAAAGCGTCCAAACAGTACAATTCGCCAATTATTTGTTCTTCAAGTTTAAGTGAACAACGAGCCCCATTGTTAATCTTTTAAAGGAAATTATTTGTAACTTTCGACAAGTAGAACAATGAATGGAACAGGTAGACGGTTGAAATCATTGAATATATTGCTTCTATATAATCTACGAAACATATATGCAAAGCATCCAAACAGTCCAATTCGCCAATTTTTTGTTCTTCAGGTTTAAGTGAACTACGAGCCCCATTGTTAATCCTTTAACGGAAATTAATTCTAACTTTCGACAAGTAGAACAATGAATGGAACAGGTAGACGGTTGAAATCATTGTATATATTGCTTCTATATAGTCTAAGAAACAAATATGCAAAGCATCCAAATAGTACAATTCGCCAATTTTTTGTTCTTCAAGTTTAAGTGAACTACGAGCCCCATTGTTAATCCTTTAACGGAAATTAATTGTAACTTTCTACAAGTAGAACAACGATTGGAACACGTAGACGGTTGAAATCTTTGTATATATTGCTTCCATATAGTCTAAGAAACATATATGCAAAGCATCCAAACAGTACAATTCGCCAATTTTTTGTTCTTCAAGTTTAAGTGAACAATGAGCCCCAATGGTTAATCCTTTATCGGTAATTATTTGTAACTTTCGACAAGTAGAACAATGAATGGAACAGGTAGACGGTTGAAATCCTTGTATATATTGCGTCTATATAATCTAAGAAACATATATGCAAAGCATCCAAACAGTCCAATTCGCCAATTTTTTGTTCTTCAGGTTTAAGTGAACTACGAGCCCCATTGTTAATCCTTTAACGGAAATTAATTCTAACTTTCGACAAGTAGAACAATGAATGGAACAGGTAGACGGTTGAAATCATTGTATATATTGCTTCTATATAGTCTAAGAAACATATATGCAAAGCATCCAAATAGTACAATTCGCCAATTTTTTGTTCTTCAAGTTTAAGTGAACTACGAGCCCCATTGTTAATCCTTTAACGGAAATTAATTGTAACTTTCTACAAGTAGAACAACGATTGGAACACGTAGACGGTTGAAATCTTTGTATATATTGCTTCCATATAGTCTAAGAAACATATATGCAAAGCATCCAAACAGTACAATTCGCCAATTTTTTGTTCTTCAAGTTTAAGTGAACAATGAGCCCCAATGGTTAATCCTTTATCGGAAATTATTTGTAACATTCGGCAAGTAGAACAATGAATGGAACAGGTAGACGGTTGAAATCTTTGTATATATTGCTTCTATATAGTCTAAGAAACATATATGCAAAGCATCCAAACAGTACAATTCGTCAATTTTTAGTTCTTCAAGTTTAAGTGAACAATGAGCCCCAATGGTTAATCCTTTATCGGTAATTATTTGTAACTTTCGACAAGTAGAACAATGAATGGATCAGGTAGACGGTTGAAATCATTGTATATATTGCTTCTACATAATCTACGAAACATATATGCAAAGCATCCAAACAGTACAATTCGCCAATTTTTTGTTCTTCAAGTTTAAGTGAACAGCGAGCCCCATTGATAATCATGAAATGGAAATTATTTGTAACTTTCTACAAGTAGAACAATGAATAGTACAGGTAGACGGGTGAAATCTTTCTATATATTGCTTCTATATAGTCTAAGAAACATATATGCAAAGCATCCAAACTGTACCATTCGCTAATTTTTTGTTCTTCAAGTTTAAGTGAACTACGAGCCCCATTGTTAATCCTTTAACGGAAATTATTTATAAATATCGACAAGTAGAACAATGAATGGAACAGGTAGACTGTTGAAATCATTGTATATATTGCTTCTAAATAGTCTAAGAAACATATATGCAAAGCGTCCAAACAGTACAATTCGCCAATTATTTGTTCTTCAAGTTTAAGTGAACAACGAGCCCCATTGTTAATCCTTTAACGGAAATTATTTATAAATTTCGACAAGTAGAACAATGAATGGAACAGGTAGACTGTTGAAATCATTGTATATATTGCTTCTAAATAGTCTAAGAAACATATATGCAAAGCGTCCAAACAGTACAATTCGCCAATTATTTGTTCTTCAAGTTTAAGTGAACAACGAGCCCCATTGTTAATCCTTTAAAGGAAATTATTTGTAACTTTCGACAAGTAGAACAATGAATGGAACACGTAGACGGTTGAAATCTTTGTATATATTGCTTCCATATAGTCTAAGAAACATATATGCAAAGCATCCAAACAGTACAATTCGCCAATTTTTTGTTCTTCAAGTTTAAGTGAACAACGAGCCCCATTGTTAATCCTTTAACGGAAATTAATTCTAACTTTCGACAAGTAGAACAATGAATGGAACAGGTAGACGGTTGAAATCATTGTATATATTGCTTCTATATAGTCTAAGAAACATATATGCAAAGCATCCAAATAGTACAATTCGCCAATTTTTTGTTCTTCAAGTTTAAGTAAACTACGATCCCCATTGTTAATCCCTTCACGGAAATTATTTGTAACTTTCGACAAGTAGAACAATGAATGGAACAGGTAGACGGTTGAAATCATTGAATATATTGCTTCTATATAGTCTAAGAAATATATATGCAAAGCATCCAAACAGTACAATTCGCCAATTTTTTGTTCTTCAAGTTTAAGCGAACAATGAGCCCCAATGGTTAATCCTTTATCGGTAATTATTTGTAACTTTCGACAAGTAGAACAATGAATGGAACAGGTAGACGGTTGAAATCCTTGTATATATTGCTTCCATATAGTCTAAGAAACATGTACGCAAAGCATCCAAACAGTACCATTCGCCAATTTTTTGTCCTTCAAGTTTAAGTGAACAATGAGCCCCATTGTTAATCCTTTATCGGAAATTATTTGTAACTTTCGACAAGTAGAATAATGAATGGAACAGGTAGACGGTTGAAATCTTTGTATATATTTCTTCTATATAGTCTAAGAAACATATATGCAAAGCATCCAAACAGTACAATTCGTCAATTTTTTGTTCTTCAAGTTTAAGTGAACAATGAGCCCCAATGGTTAATCCTTTATCGGTAATTATTTGTAACTTTCGACAAGTAGAACAATGAATGGAACTGGTAGACGGTTGAAATCTTTGTATATATTGCTTCTATATAATCTAAGAAACATATATGCAAAGCATCCAAACAGTACCATTCGCCAATTTTTTGTTCTTCAAGTTTAAGTGAACTGCGAGCCCCATTGTTAATCCTTTAAAGGAAATTATTTGTAAATTTCGACAAGTAGAACAATGAATGGAACAGGTAGACTGTTGAAATCATTGTATATATTGCTTCTATATAGTCTAAGAAACATATATGCAAAGCATCCAAACGGTACAATTCGCCAATTTTTTGTTCTTCAAGTTTAAGTGAACAATGAGCCCCATTGTTAATCCTTTAAAGGAAATTATTTGTAACTTTCGACAAGTAGAACAATGAATGGAACAGGTAGACGGTTGAAATCTTTGTATATATTGCTTCTATATAGTCTAAGAAACATATATGCAAAGCATCCAAACAGTACAATTCGCCAATTTTTTGTTCTTCAAGTTTAAGTGAACAATGAGCCCCAATGGTTAATCCTTTATCGGTAATTATTTGTAACTTTCGACAAGTAGAACAATGAATGGAACAGGTAGACGGTTGAAATCCTTGTATATATTGCTTCCATATAGTCTAAGAAACATGTACGCAAAGCATCCAAACAGTACCATTCGCCAATTTTTTGTCCTTCAAGTTTAAGTGAACAATGAGCCCCATTGTTAATCCTTTATCGGAAATTATTTGTAACTTTCGACAAGTAGAACAATGAATGGAACAGGTAGACGGTTGAAATCTTTGTATATATTGCTTCTATATAGTCTAAGAAACATATATGCAAAGCATCCAAACAGTACAATTCGCCTATTTTTTGTTCTTCAAGTTTAAGTGAACTACGAGCCCCATTGATAATCATGAAATGGAAATTATTTGTATCTTTCTACAAGTTGAACAATGAATAGTACATGTAGACGGGTGAAATCGTTATATATATTACATCTAAATAGTCTAAGAAACATATATGGAAAGCATCCAAACAGTACAATTCGCCAATTTTTTGTTCTTCAAGTTTAAGTAAACTACGATCCCCATTATTAATCCCTTAACGGAAATTATGTGTAACATTCGACAAGTAGAACAATGAATGGAACAGGTAGACAGTTGAAATCATTGTATATATTGCTTCTATATAGTCTAAGAAACATATATGCAAAGCATCCAATCAGTACAATTCGCCAATTTTTAGTTCTTCAAGTTTAAGTGAACAATGAGCCCCAATGGTTAATCCTTTATCGGTAATTATTTGTAACTTTCGACAAGTAGAACAATGAATGGATCAGGTAGACGGTTGAAATCATTGTATATATTGCTTCTACATAATCTACGAAACATATATGCAAAGCATCCAAACAGTACAATTCGTCAATTTTTAGTTCTTCAAGTTTAAGTGAACAATGAGCCCCAATGGTTAATCCTTTATCGGTAATTATTTGTAACTTTCGACAAGTAGAACAATGAATGGATCAGGTAGACGGTTGAAATCATTGTATATATTGCTTCTACATAATCTACGAAACATATATGCAAAGCATCCAAACAGTACAATTCGCCAATTTTTTGTTCTTCAAGTTTAAGTGAACAGCGAGCCCCATTGATAATCATGAAATGGAAATTATTTGTAACTTTCTACAAGTAGAACAATGAATAGTACAGGTAGACGGGTGAAATCTTTCTATATATTGCTTCTATATAGTCTAAGAAACATATATGCAAAGCATCCAAACTGTACCATTCGCTAATTTTTTGTTCTTCAAGTTTAAGTGAACTACGAGCCCCATTGTTAATCCTTTAACGGAAATTATTTATAAATATCGACAAGTAGAACAATGAATGGAACAGGTAGACTGTTGAAATCATTGTATATATTGCTTCTAAATAGTCTAAGAAACATATATGCAAAGCGTCCAAACAGTACAATTCGCCAATTATTTGTTCTTCAAGTTTAAGTGAACAACGAGCCCCATTGTTAATCCTTTAAAGGAAATTATTTGTAAATTTCGACAAGTAGAACAATGAATGGATCATGTAGACGGTTGAAAAAATTGTATGTATTGCTTCTATATAGTCTACGAAACATATATGCAAAGCATCCAAACAGTACAATTCGCCAATTTTTTGTTCTTCAAGTTTAAGTGAACAATGAGCCCCAATGGTTAATCCTTTATCGGAAATTATTTGTAACATTCGGCAAGTAGAACAATGAATGGAACAGGTAGACGGTTGAAATCTTTGTATATATTGCTTCTATATAGTCTAAGAAACATATATGCAAAGCATCCAAACAGTACAATTCGTCAATTTTTAGTTCTTCAAGTTTAAGTGAACAATGAGCCCCAATGGTTAATCCTTTATCGGTAATTATTTGTAACTTTCGACAAGTAGAACAATGAATGGATCAGGTAGACGGTTGAAATCATTGTATATATTGCTTCAACATAATCTACGAAACATATATGCAAAGCATCCAAACAGTACAATTCGCCAATTTTTTGTTCTTCAAGTTTAAGTGAACAGCGAGCCCCATTGATAATCATGAAATGGAAATTATTTGTAACTTTCTACAAGTAGAACAATGAATAGTACAGGTAGACGGGTGAAATCTTTCTATATATTGCTTCTATATAGTCTAAAAAACATATATGCAAAGCATCCAAACTGTACCATTCGCTAATTTTTTGTTCTTCAAGTTTACGTGAACTACGAGCCCCATTGTTAATCCTTTAACGGAAATTATTTATAAATTTCGACAAGTAGAACAATGAATGGAACAGGTAGACTGTTGAAATCATTGTATATATTGCTTCTAAATAGTCTAAGAAACATATATGCAAAGCGTCCAAACAGTACAATTCGCCAATTATTTGTTCTTCAAGTTTAAGTGAACAACGAGCCCCATTGTTAATCCTTTAAAGGAAATTATTTGTAACTTTCGACAAGTAGAACAATGAATGGAACACGTAGACGGTTGAAATCTTTGTATATATTGCTTCCATATAGTCTAAGAAACATATATGCAAAGCATCCAAACAGTACAATTCGCCAATTTTTTGTTCTTCAAGTTTAAGTGAACAATGAGCCCCAATGGTTAATCCTTTATCGGTAATTATTTGTAACTTCCGACAAGTAGAACAATGAATGGAACAGTTAGACGGTTGAAATCCTTGTATATATTGCGTCTATATAATCTAAGAAACATATATGCAAAGCATCCAAACAGTACCATTCGCCAATTTTTTGTTCTTGAAGTTTAAGTGAACTACGAGCCCCATTGTTCATCCTTTAAAGGAAATTATTTGTAAATTTCGACAAGTAGAACAATGAATGGAACAGGTAGACTGTTGAAATCATTGTATATATTGCTTCTATATAGTCTAAGAAACATATATGCAAAGCGTCCAAACAGTACAATTCGCCAATTATTTGATCTTCAAGTTTAAGTGAACTACGAGCCCCATAGTTAATACTTTAACGGAAATTATTTGTAACTTGCGACAAGTAGAACAATGAATGGAACAGGTAGCCGGTTGAAATCAATGTATATATTGCTTCTATATAGTCTAAGAAACATATATGCAAAGCATCCAAACAGTACCATTCATCAATTTTTTGTTCTTCAAGTTTAAGTGAACAACGAGCCCCATTGTTAATCCGTTAAAGGAAATTATTTGTAAATTTCGACAAGTAGAACAATGATTGGAACACGTAGACGGTTGACATCTTAGTATATATTGCTTCCATATAGTCTAAGAAACATGTACGCAAAGCATCCAAACAGTAACATTCGCCAATTTTTTGTTCTTCAAGTTTAAGTGAACAATGAGCCCCAATGGTTAATCCTTTATCGGAAATTATTTGTAATTTTCGACAAGTAGAACAATGATTGGAACACGTAGACGGTTGACATCTTAGTATATATTGCTTCTATATAATCTAAGAAACATATATGCAAAGCATGCAAACAGTACCATTCGCCAATTTTTTGTTCTTCAAGTTTAAGTGAACAACGAGACCAATTGATAATCATGAAACGGAAATTATTTGTAACTTTCGGCAAGTAGAACAATGATTGGAACAGGTAGACGGTTGAAATCATTGTATATATTGCTTCTATATAGTCTAAGGAACATATATGCAAAGCGTCCAAACAGTACAATTCGCCAATTATTTGATCTTCAAGGTTAAGTGAACTACGAGTCCCATTGTTAGTACTTTAACGGAAATTATTTGTAACTTGCGACAAGTAGAACAATGAATGGAACAGGTAGCCGGTTGAAATCTTTGTATATATTGCTTCTATATAGTCTAAGAAACATATATGCAAAGCATCCAAACAGTACAATTCGCGAATTTTTTGTTCTTCAAGTTTAAGTGAACAATGAGCCCCAATGGTTAATCCTTTATCGGTAATTATTTGTAACTTTCGACAAGTAGAACAATGAATGGAACAGGTA
The DNA here is from genome assembly GCA_963989415.1 of Cerceris ruficornis. Taxonomy (NCBI): domain Eukaryota; kingdom Metazoa; phylum Arthropoda; class Insecta; order Hymenoptera; family Crabronidae; genus Cerceris; species Cerceris ruficornis. The sequence goes on along the minus strand of CAXDIW010000481.1, from coordinate 122,445 downwards.
GACGGTTGAAATCCTTGTATATATTGCGTCTATATAATCTAAGAAACATATATGCAAAGCATCCAAACAGTCCAATTCGCCAATTTTTTGTTCTTCAGGTTTAAGTGAACTACGAGCCCCATTGTTAATCCTTTAACGGAAATTAATTCTAACTTTCGACAAGTAGAACAATGAATGGAACAGGTAGACGGTTGAAATCATTGTATATATTGCTTCTATATAGTCTAAGAAACATATATGCAAAGCATCCAAATAGTACAATTCGCCAATTTTTTGTTCTTCAAGTTTAAGTGAACTACGAGCCCCATTGTTAATCCTTTAACGGAAATTAATTGTAACTTTCTACAAGTAGAACAACGATTGGAACACGTAGACGGTTGAAATCTTTGTATATATTGCTTCCATATAGTCTAAGAAACATATATGCAAAGCATCCAAACAGTACAATTCGCCAATTTTTTGTTCTTCAAGTTTAAGTGAACAATGAGCCCCAATGGTTAATCCTTTATCGGTAATTATTTGTAACTTTCGACAAGTAGAACAATGAATGGAACAGGTAGACGGTTGAAATCCTTGTATATATTGCGTCTATATAATCTAAGAAACATATATGCAAAGCATCCAATCAGTCCAATTCGCCAATTTTTTGTTCTTCAGGTTTAAGTGAACTACGAGCCCCATTGTTAATCCTTTAACGGAAATTAATTCTAACTTTCGACAAGTAGAACAATGAATGGAACAGGTAGACGGTTGAAATCATTGTATATATTGCTTCTATATAGTCTAAGAAACATATATGCAAAGCATCCAAATAGTACAATTCGCCAATTTTTTGTTCTTCAAGTTTAAGTGAACTACGAGCCCCATTGTTAATCCTTTAACGGAAATTAATTGTAACTTTCTACAAGTAGAACAACGATTGGAACACGTAGACGGTTGAAATCTTTGTATATATTGCTTCCATATAGTCTAAGAAACATATATGCAAAGCATCCAAACAGTACAATTCGCCAATTTTTTGTTCTTCAAGTTTAAGTGAACAATGAGCCCCAATGGTTAATCCTTTATCGGAAATTATTTGTAACATTCGGCAAGTAGAACAATGAATGGAACAGGTAGACGGTTGAAATCTTTGTATATATTGCTTCTATATAGTCTAAGAAACATATATGCAAAGCATCCAAACAGTACAATTCGTCAATTTTTAGTTCTTCAAGTTTAAGTGAACAATGAGCCCCAATGGTTAATCCTTTATCGGTAATTATTTGTAACTTTCGACAAGTAGAACAATGAATGGATCAGGTAGACGGTTGAAATCATTGTATATATTGCTTCTACATAATCTACGAAACATATATGCAAAGCATCCAAACAGTACAATTCGCCAATTTTTTGTTCTTCAAGTTTAAGTGAACAGCGAGCCCCATTGATAATCATGAAATGGAAATTATTTGTAACTTTCTACAAGTAGAACAATGAATAGTACAGGTAGACGGGTGAAATCTTTCTATATATTGCTTCTATATAGTCTAAGAAACATATATGCAAAGCATCCAAACTGTACCATTCGCTAATTTTTTGTTCTTCAAGTTTAAGTGAACTACGAGCCCCATTGTTAATCCTTTAACGGAAATTATTTATAAATATCGACAAGTAGAACAATGAATGGAACAGGTAGACTGTTGAAATCATTGTATATATTGCTTCTAAATAGTCTAAGAAACATATATGCAAAGCGTCCAAACAGTACAATTCGCCAATTATTTGTTCTTCAAGTTTAAGTGAACAACGAGCCCCATTGTTAATCCTTTAAAGGAAATTATTTGTAAATTTCGACAAGTAGAACAATGAATGGATCATGTTGACGGTTGAAAAAATTGTATGTATTGCTTCTATATAGTCTACGAAACATATATGCAAAGCATCCAAACAGTACAATTCGCCAATTTTTTGTTCTTCAAGTTTAAGTGAACAATGAGCCCCAATGGTTAATCCTTTATCGGAAATTATTTGTAACATTCGGCAAGTAGAACAATGAATGGAACAGGTAGACGGTTGAAATCCTTGTATATATTGCGTCTATATAATCTAAGAAACATATATGCAAAGCATCCAAACAGTACCATTCGCCAATTTTTTGTTCTTGAAGTTTAAGTGAACTACGAGCCCCATTGTTAATCCTTTAAAGGAAATTATTTGTAAATTTCGACAAGTAGAACAATGAATGGAACAGGTAGGCTGTTGAAATCATTGTATATATTGCTTCTATATAGTCTAAGAAACATATATGCAAAGCGTCCAAACAGTACAATTCGCCAATTATTTGATCTTCAAGTTTAAGTGAACTACGAGCCCCATTGTTAATACTTTAACGGAAATTATTTGCAACTTGCGACAAGTAGAACAATGAATGGAACAGGTAGCCGGTTGAAATCAATGTATATATTGCTTCTATATAGTCTAAGAAACATATATGCAAAGCATCCAAACAGTACCATTCATCAATTTTTTGTTCTTCAAGTTTAAGTGAACAACGAGCCCCATTGTTAATCCGTTAAAGGAAATTATTTGTAAATTTCGACAAGTAGAACAATGATTGGAACACGTACACGGTTGACATCTTAGTATATATTGCTTCCATATAGTCTAAGAAACATGTACGCAAAGCATCCAAACAGTAACATTCGCCAATTTTTTGTTCTTCAAGTTTAAGTGAACAATGAGCCCCAATGGTTAATCCTTTATCGGAAATTATTTGTAATTTTCGACAAGTAGAACAATGATTGGAACACGTAGACGGTTGACATCTTAGTATATATTGCTTCTATATAATCTAAGAAACATATATGCAAAGCATGCAAACAGTACCATTCGCCAATTTTTTGTTCTTCAAGTTTAAGTGAACAACGAGACCAATTGATAATCATGAAACGGAAATTATTTGTAACTTTCGGCAAGTAGAACAATGATTGGAACAGGTAGACGGTTGAAATCATTGTATATATTGCTTCTATATAGTCTAAGAAACATATATGCAAAGCGTCCAAACAGTACAATTCGCCAATTATTTGATCTTCAAGGTTAAGTGAACTACGAGTCCCATTGTTAGTACTTTAACGGAAATTATTTGTAACTTGCGACAAGTAGAACAATGAATGGAACAGGTAGCCGGTTGAAATCTTTGTATATATTGCTTCTATATAGTCTAAGAAACATATATGCAAAGCATCCAAACAGTACAATTCGCGAATTTTTTGTTCTTCAAGTTTAAGTGAACAATGAGCCCCAATGGTTAATCCTTTATCGGTAATTATTTGTAACTTTCGACAAGTAGAACAATGAATGGAACAGGTAGACGGTTGAAATCCTTGTATATATTGCGTCTATATAATCTAAGAAACATATATGCAAAGCATCCAAACAATACCATTCGCCAATTTTTTGTTCTTCAAGTTTAAGTGAACTACGAGCCCCATTGTTAATCCTTTAACGGAAATTATTTATAAATATCGACAAGTAGAACAATGAATGGAACAGGTAGACTGTTGAAATCATTGTATATATTGCTTCTAAATAGTCTAAGAAACATATATGCAAAGCGTCCAAACAGTACAATTCGCCAATTATTTGTTCTTCAAGTTTAAGTGAACAACGAGCCCCATTGTTAATCCATTAAAGGAAATTATTTGTAACTTTCGACAAGTAGAACAATGAATGGAACAGGTAGACTGTTGAAATCATTGTATATATTGCTTCTATATAATCTAAGAAACCTATATGCAAAGCATCTAAACAGTAACAATCGCCAATTTTTTGATCTTCAAGTTTAAGTGAACTACGAGCCCCATTGTTAATCCTTTAAAGGAAATTATTTGTAACTTTCGACAAGTAGAACAATGAATGGAACAGGTAGACGGTTGAAATCATTGAATATATTGCTTCTATATAATCTACGAAACATATATGCAAAGCATCCAAACAGTCCAATTCGCCAATTTTTTGTTCTTCAGGTTTAAGTGAACTACGAGCCCCATTGTTAATCCTTTAACGGAAATTAATTCTAACTTTCGACAAGTAGAACAATGAATGGAACAGGTAGACGGTTGAAATCATTGTATATATTGCTTCTATATAGTCTAAGAAACATATATGCAAAGCATCCAAACAGTACAATTCGCCAATTTTTTGTTCTTCAAGTTTAAGTGAACTACGAGCCCCATTGTTAATCCTTTAAAGGAAATTATGTGTAACATTCGACAAGTAGAACAATGAATGGAACAGGTAGACAGTTGAAATCATTGTATATATTGCTTCTATATAGTCTAAGAAACATATATGCAAAGCATCCAATCAGTACAATTCGCCAATTTTTGTTCTTCAAGTTTAAGTGAACAACGAGCCCCATTGTTAATCCTTTAAAGGAAATTATTTGTAACTTTCGACAAGTAGAACAATGAATGGAACACGTAGACGGTTGAAATCTTTGTATATGTTGCTTCCATATAGTCTAAGAAACATATATGCAAAGCATCCAAACAGTACAATTCGCCAATTTTTTGTTCTTCAAGTTTAAGTGAACAATGAGCCCCAATGGTTAATCCTTTATCGGTAATTATTTGTAACTTCCGACAAGTAGAACAATGAATGGAACAGTTAGACGGTTGAAATCCTTGTATATATTGCGTCTACATAATCTAAGAAACATATATGCAAAGCATCCAAACAGTACCATTCGCCAATTTTTTGTTCTTGAAGTTTAAGTGAACTACGAGCCCCATTGTTAATCCCTTAACGGAAATTATTTGTAACTTTCGACAAGTAGAACAATGAATGGAACAGGTAGACGGTTGAAATCATTGTATATATTGCTTCTATATAGTCTAAGAAACATATATGCAAAGCATCCAAACAGTACAATTCGCCAATTTTTTGTTCTTCAAGTTTAAGTGAACTACGAGCCCCATTGTTAATCCTTTAAAGGAAATTATGTGTAACATTCGACAAGTAGAACAATGAATGGAACAGGTAGACAGTTGAAATCATTGTATATATTGCTTCTATATAGTCTAAGAAACATATATGCAAAGCATCCAATCAGTACAATTCGCCAATTTTTGTTCTTCAAGTTTAAGTGAACAATGAGCCCCATTGTTAATCCTTTAAAGGAAATTATTTGTAACTTTCGAGAAGTAGAACAATGAATGGAACAGGTAGACTGTTGAAATCATTGTATATATTGCTTCTAAATAGTCTAAGAAACATATATGCAAAGCGTCCAAACAGTACAATTCGCCAATTATTTGTTCTTCAAGTTTAAGTGAACAACGAGCCCCATTGTTAATCCTTTAAAGGAAATTATTTGTAACTTTCGACAAGTAGAACAATGAATGGAACACGTAGACGGTTGAAATCTTTGTATATGTTGCTTCCATATAGTCTAAGAAACATATATGCAAAGCATCCAAACAGTACAATTCGCCAATTTTTTGTTCTTCAAGTTTAAGTGAACAATGAGCCCCAATGGTTAATCCTTTATCGGTAATTATTTGTAACTTCCGACAAGTAGAACAATGAATGGAACAGTTAGACGGTTGAAATCCTTGTATATATTGCGTCTACATAATCTAAGAAACATATATGCAAAGCATCCAAACAGTACCATTCGCCAATTTTTTGTTCTTGAAGTTTAAGTGAACTACGAGCCCCATTGTTAATACTTTAACGGATATTATTTGTAACTTGCGACAAGTAGAACAATGAATGGAACAGGTAGCCGGTTGAAATCAATGTATATATTGCTTCTATATAGTCTAAGAAACATATATGCAAAGCATCCAAACAGTACCATTCATCAATTTTTTGTTCTTCAAGTTTAAGTGAACAACGAGCCCCATTGTTAATCCGTTAAAGGAAATTATTTGTAAATTTCGACAAGTAGAACAATGATTGGAACACGTAGACGGTTGACATCTTAGTATATATTGCTTCCATATAGTCTAAGAAACATGTACGCAAAGCATCCAAACAGTAACATTCGCCAATTTTTTGTTCTTCAAGTTTAAGTGAACAATGAGCCCCAATGGTTAATCCTTTGTCGGAAATTATTTGTAATTTTCGACAAGTAGAACAATGATTGGAACACGTAGACGGTTGACATCTTAGTATATATTGCTTCTATATAATCTAAGAAACATATATGCAAAGCATGCAAACAGTACCATTCGCCAATTTTTTGTTCTTCAAGTTTAAGTGAACAACGAGACCAATTGATAATCATGAAACGGAAATTATTTGTAACTTTCGGCAAGTAGAACAATGATTGGAACAGGTAGACGGTTGCAATCATTGTATATATTGCTTCTATATAGTCTAAGAAACATATATGCAAAGCGTCCAAACAGTACAATTCGCCAATTATTTGATCTTCAAGTTTAAGTGAACTACGAGTCCCATTGTTAGTACTTTAACGGAAATTATTTGTAACTTGCGACAAGTAGAACAATGAATGGAACAGGTAGCCGGTTGAAATCTTTGTATATATTGCTTCTATATAGTCTAAGAAACATATATGCAAAGCATCCAAACAGTACAATTCGCCAATTTTTTGTTCTTCAAGTTTAAGTGAACAATGAGCCCCAATGGTTAATCCTTTATCGGTAATTATTTGAAACTTTCGACAAGTAGAACAATGAATGGAACAGGTAGACGGTTGAAATCCTTGTATATATTGCGTCTATATAATCTAAGAAACATATATGCAAAGCATCCAAACAGTACCATTCGCCAATTTTTTGTTCTTCAAGTTTAAGTGAACTACGAGCCCCATTGTTAATCCTTTAAAGGAAATTATTTGTAAATTTCGACAAGTAGAACAATGAATGGAACAGGTAGACTGTTGAAATCATTGTATATATTGCTTCTATATAGTCTAAGAAACATATATGCAAAGCATCCAAATAGTACAACTCTCCAATTTTTTGTTCTTCAAGTTTAAGTAAACTACGATCCCCATTGTTAATCCCTTAACGGAAATTATTTGTAACTTTCGACAAGTAGAACAATGAATGGAACAGGTAGACGGTTGAAATCATTGTATATATTGCTTCTATATAGTCTAAGAAACATATATGCAAAGCATCCAAACAGTACAATTCGACAATTTTTTGCTCTTCAAGTTTAAGTGAACTACGAGCCCCATTGTTAATCCTTTAAAGGAAATTATTTGTAAATTTCGGCAAGTAGAACAATGAATGGAATGGGTAGACGGTTGAAATCATTGTATATATTGCTTCTATATAGTCTAAGAAACATATATGCAAAGCATCCAAACAGTACAATTCGCCAATTTTTTGTTCTTCAAGTTTAAGTAAACTACGATCCCCATTATTAATCCCTTAACGGAAATTATGTGTAACATTCGACAAGTAGAACAATGAATGGAACAGGTAGACAGTTGAAATCATTGTATATATTGCTTCTATATAGTCTAAGAAACATATATGCAAAGCATCCAATCAGTACAATTCGCCAATTTTTGTTCTTCAAGTTTAAGTGAACAATGAGCCCCATTGTTAATCCTTTAAAGGAAATTATTTATAAATATCGACAAGTAGAACAATGAATGGAACAGGTAGACTGTTGAAATCATTGTATATATTGCTTCTAAATAGTCTAAGAAACATATATGCAAAGCGTCCAAACAGTACAATTCGCCAATTATTTGTTCTTCAAGTTTAAGTGAACAACGAGCCCCATTGTTAATCCTTTAAAGGAAATTATTTGTAAATTTCGACAAGTAGAACAATGATTGGAACACGTAGACGGTTGAAATCTTTGTATATATTGCTTCCATATAGTCTAAGAAACATGTACGCAAAGCATCCAAACAGTACCATTCGCCAAGTTTTTGTTCTTCAAGTTTAAGTGAACAACGAGCCCCATTGATAATCATGAAACGGAAATTATTTGTAACTTTTTACAAGTAGAACAATGAATAGAACAAGTAGACGGTTGAAATCTTTGTATTTGTTGCTTCTATATTGTCTAAGAAACCTATATGCAAAGCATCTAAACAGTAACAATCGCCAATTTTTTGATCTTCAAGTTTAAGTGAACAGCGAGCCCCATTGATAATCATGCAATGGAATTATTTCTAACTTTCTACAAGTAGAACAATGAATAGTACAAGTAGACGGGTGAAATCTTTCTATATATTGCTTCTAAATAGTCTAAGAAACATATATGCAAATCATCCAAACAGTACAATTCGCCAATTTTTTGTTCTTCAAGTTTAAGTGAACTACGAGCCCCATTGTTAATCCTTTAAAGGAAATTATTTGTAAATTTCGACTAGTAGAACAATGATTTGATCAGGTAGACGGTTGAAATCATTGTATATATTGCTTCTATATAATCTACGAAACATATATGCAAAGCATCCAAACAGTACAATTCGCCAATTTTTTGTTCTTCAAGTTTAAGTGAACTACGAGCCCCATTGTTAATCCTTTAACGGAAATTAATTGTAACTTTCTACAAGTAGAACAACGATTGGAACACGTAGACGGTTGAAATCTTTGTATATATTGCTTCCATATAGTCTAAGAAACATATATGCAAAGCATCCAAACAGTACAATTCGCCAATTTTTTGTTCTTCAAGTTTAAGTGAACAATGAGCCCCAATGGCTAATCCTTTATCGGAAATTATTTGTAACATTCGGCAAGTAGAACAATGAATGGAACAGGTAGACGGTTGAAATCTTTGTATATATTGCTTCTATATAGTCTAAGAAACATATATGCAAAGCATCCAAACAGTACAATTCGTCAATTTTTAGTTCTTCAAGTTTAAGTGAACAATGAGCCCCAATGGTTAATCCTTTATCGGTAATTATTTGTAACTTTCGACAAGTAGAACAATGAATGGATCAGGTAGACGGTTGAAATCATTGTATATATTGCTTCTACATAATCTACGAAACATATATGCAAAGTATCCAAACAGTACAATTCGCCAATTTTTTGTTCTTCAAGTTTAAGTGAACAGCGAGCCCCATTGATAATCATGAAATGGAAATTATTTGTAACTTTCTACAAGTAGAACAATGAATAGTACAGGTAGACGGGTGAAATCTTTCTATATATTGCTTCTATATAGTCTAAGAAACATATATGCAAAGCATCCAAACTGTACCATTCGCTAATTTTTTGTTCTTCAAGTTTAAGTGAACTACGAGCCCCATTGTTAATCCTTTAACGGAAATTATTTATAAATATCGACAAGTAGAACAATGAATGGAACAGGTAGACTGATGAAATCATTGTATATATTGCTTCTAAATAGTCTAAGAAACATATATGCAAAGCGTCCAAACAGTACAATTCGCCAATTATTTGTTCTTCAAGTTTAAGTGAACAACGAGCCCCATTGTTAATCCTTTAAAGGAAATTATTTGTAAATTTCGACAAGTAGAACAATGAATGGATCATGTAGACGGTTGAAAAAATTGTATGTATTGCTTCTATATAGTCTACGAAACATATATGCAAAGCATCCAAACAGTACAATTCGCCAATTTTTTGTTCTTCAAGTTTAAGTGAACAATGAGCCCCAATGGTTAATCCTTTATCGGAAATTATTTGTAACATTCGGCAAGTAGAACAATGAATGGAACAGGTAGACGGTTGAAATCTTTGTATATATTGCTTCTATATAGTCTAAGAAACATATATGCAAAGCATCCAAACAGTACAATTCGTCAATTTTTAGTTCTTCAAGTTTAAGTGAACAACGAGCCCCATTGTTAATCCTTTAAAGGAAATTATTTGTAACTTTCGACAAGTAGAACAATGAATGGAACACGTAGACGGTTGAAATCTTTGTATATATTGCTTCCATATAGTCTAAGAAACATATATGCAAAGCATCCAAACAGTACAATTCGCCAATTTTTTGTTCTTCAAGTTTAAGTGAACAATGAGCCCCAATGGTTAATCCTTTATCGGTAATTATTTGTAACTTCCGACAAGTAGAACAATGAATGGAACAGTTAGACGGTTGAAATCCTTGTATATATTGCGTCTATATAATCTAAGAAACATATATGCAAAGCATCCAAACAGTACCATTCGCCAATTTTTTGTTCTTGAAGTTTAAGTGAACTACGAGCCCCATTGTTAATCCTTTAAAGGAAATTATTTGTAAATTTCGACAAGTAGAACAATGAGTGGAACAGGTAGACTGTTGAAATCATTGTATATATTGCTTCTATATAGTCTAAGAAACATATATGCAAAGCGTCCAAACAGTACAATTCGCCAATTATTTGATCTTCAAGTTTAAGTGAACTACGAGCCCCATTGTTAATACTTTAACGGAAATTATTTGTAACTTGCGACAAGTAGAACAATGAATGGAACAGGTAGCCGGTTGAAATCAATGTATATATTGCTTCTATATAGTCTAAGAAACATATATGCAAAGCATCCAAACTGTACCATTCGCTAATTTTTTGTTCTTCAAGTTTAAGTGAACTACGAGCCCCATTGTTAATCCTTTAACGGAAATTATTTATAAATTTCGACAAGTAGAACAATGAATGGAACAGGTAGACTGTTGAAATCATTGTATATATTGCTTCTAAATAGTCTAAGAAACATATATGCAAAGCGTCCAAACAGTACAATTCGCCAATTATTTGTTCTTCAAGTTTAAGTGAACAACGAGCCCCATTGTTAATCCTTTAAAGGAAATTATTTGTAACTTTCGACAAGTAGAACAATGAATGGAACACGTAGACGGTTGAAATCTTTGTATATGTTGCTTCCATATAGTCTAAGAAACCTATATGCAAAGCATGCAAACAGTACCATTCGCCAATTTTTTGTTCCTCAAGTTTAAGTGAACAATGAGCCCCAATGGTTAATCCGTTATCGGAAATTATTTGTAACTTTCGACAAGTAGAACAATGAATGGAACAGGTAGACGGTTGAAATATTTGTATATATTGCTTCTATATAATATAAGAAACATATATTCAAAGCATCCGAACAGTACAATTCGCCAATTTCTTGTTCTTCAAGTTTAAGTAAACTACGATCCCCATTGTTAATCCCTTAACGGAAATTATTTGTAACTTTCGACAAGTAGAACAATGATTGGAACACGTAGACGGTTGAAATCTTTGTATATATTGCTTCCATATAGTCTAAGAAACATGTACGCAAAGCATCCAAACAGTACCATTCGCCAATTTTTTGTTCTTCAAGTTTAAGTGAACAATGAGCCCCAATGGTTAATCCTTTATCGGAAATTATTTGTAATTTTCGACAAGTAGAACAATGATTGGAACACGTAGACGGTTGACATCTTAGTATATATTGCTTCTATATAATCTAAGAAACATATATGCAAAGCATGCAAACAGTACCATTCGCCAATTTTTTGTTCTTCAAGTTTAAGTGAACAACGAGACCAATTGATAATCATGAAACGGAAATTATTTGTAACTTTCGGCAAGTAGAACAATGATTGGAACAGGTAGACGGTTGAAATCATTGTATATATTGCTTCTATATAGTCTAAGGAACATATATGCAAAGCGTCCAAACAGTACAATTCGCCAATTATTTGATCTTCAAGGTTAAGTGAACTACGAGTCCCATTGTTAGTACTTTAACGGAAATTATTTGTAACTTGCGACAAGTAGAACAATGAATGGAACAGGTAGCCGGTTGAAATCTTTGTATATATTGCTTCTATATAGTCTAAGAAACATATATGCAAAGCATCCAAACAGTACAATTCGCGAATTTTTTGTTCTTCAAGTTTAAGTGAACAATGAGCCCCAATGGTTAATCCTTTATCGGTAATTATTTGTAACTTTCGACAAGTAGAACAATGAATGGAACAGGTAGACGGTTGAAATCCTTGTATATATTGCGTCTATATAATCTAAGAAACATATATGCAAAGCATCCAAACAGTCCAATTCGCCAATTTTTTGTTCTTCAGGTTTAAGTGAACTACGAGCCCCATTGTTAATCCTTTAACGGAAATTAATTCTAACTTTCGACAAGTAGAACAATGAATGGAACAGGTAGACGGTTGAAATCATTGTATATATTGCTTCTATATAGTCTAAGAAACATATATGCAAAGCATCCAAATAGTACAATTCGCCAATTTTTTGTTCTTCAAGTTTAAGTGAACTACGAGCCCCATTGTTAATCCTTTAACGGAAATTAATTGTAACTTTCTACAAGTAGAACAACGATTGGAACACGTAGACGGTTGAAATCTTTGTATATATTGCTTCCATATAGTCTAAGAAACATATATGCAAAGCATCCAAACAGTACAATTCGCCAATTTTTTGTTCTTCAAGTTTAAGTGAACAATGAGCCCCAATGGTTAATCCTTTATCGGTAATTATTTGTAACTTTCGACAAGTAGAACAATGAATGGAACAGGTAGACGGTTGAAATCCTTGTATATATTGCGTCTATATAATCTAAGAAACATATATGCAAAGCATCCAAACAGTCCAATTCGCCAATTTTTTGTTCTTCAGGTTTAAGTGAACTAAGAGCCCCATTGTTAATCCTTTAACGGAAATTAATTCTAACTTTCGACAAGTAGAACAATGAATGGAACAGGTAGACGGTTGAAATCATTGTATATATTGCTTCTATATAGTCTAAGAAACATATATGCAAAGCATCCAAATAGTACAATTCGCCAATTTTTTGTTCTTCAAGTTTAAGTGAACTACGAGCCCCATTGTTAATCCTTTAACGGAAATTAATTGTAACTTTCTACAAGTAGAACAACGATTGGAACACGTAGACGGTTGAAATCTTTGTATATATTGCTTCCATATAGTCTAAGAAACATATATGCAAAGCATCCAAACAGTACAATTCGCCAATTTTTTGTTCTTCAAGTTTAAGTGAACAATGAGCCCCAATGGTTAATCCTTTATCGGAAATTATTTGTAACATTCGGCAAGTAGAACAATGAATGGAACAGGTAGACGGTTGAAATCTTTGTATATATTGCTTCTATATAGTCTAAGAAACATATATGCAAAGCATCCAAACAGTACAATTCGTCAATTTTTAGTTCTTCAAGTTTAAGTGAACAATTAGCCCCAATGGTTAATCCTTTATCGGTAATTATTTGTAACTTTCGACAAGTAGAACAATGAATGGATCAGGTAGACGGTTGAAATCATTGTATATATTGCTTCTACATAATCTACGAAACATATATGCAAAGCATCCAAACAGTACAATTCGCCAATTTTTTGTTCTTCAAGTTTAAGTGAACAGCGAGCCCCATTGATAATCATGAAATGGAAATTATTTGTAACTTTCTACAAGTAGAACAATGAATAGTACAGGTAGACGGGTGAAATCTTTCTATATATTGCTTCTATATAGTCTAAGAAACATATATGCAAAGCATCCAAACTGTACCATTCGCTAATTTTTTGTTCTTCAAGTTTAAGTGAACTACGAGCCCCATTGTTAATCCTTTAACGGAAATTATTTATAAATATCGACAAGTAGAACAATGAATGGAACAGGTAGACTGTTGAAATCATTGTATATATTGCTTCTAAATAGTCTAAGAAACATATATGCAAAGCGTCCAAACAGTACAATTCGCCAATTATTTGTTCTTCAAGTTTAAGTGAACAACGAGCCCCATTGTTAATCCTTTAAAGGAAATTATTTGTAAATTTCGACAAGTAGAACAATGAATGGATCATGTTGACGGTTGAAAAAATTGTATGTATTGCTTCTATATAGTCTACGAAACATATATGCAAAGCATCCAAACAGTACAATTCGCCAATTTTTTGTTCTTCAAGTTTAAGTGAACAATGAGCCCCAATGGTTAATCCTTTATCGGAAATTATTTGTAACATTCGGCAAGTAGAACAATGAATGGAACAGGTAGACGGTTGAAATCTTTGTATATATTGCTTCTATATAGTCTAAGAAACATATATGCAATGCATCCAAACAGTACAATTCGTCAATTTTTAGTTCTTCAAGTTTAAGTGAACAATGAGCCCCAATGGTTAATCCTTTATCGGTAATTATTTGTAACTTTCGACAAGTAGAACAATGAATGGATCAGGTAGACGGTTGAAATCATTGTATATATTGCTTCAACATAATCTACGAAACATATATGCAAAGCATCCAAACAGTACAATTCGCCAATTTTTTGTTCTTCAAGTTTAAGTGAACAGCGAGCCCCATTGATAATCATGAAATGGAAATTATTTGTAACTTTCTATAAGTAGAACAATGAATAGTACAGGTAGACGGGTGAAATCTTTCTATATATTGCTTCTATATAGTCTAAAAAACATATATGCAAAGCATCCAAACTGTACCATTCGCTAATTTTTTGTTCTTCAAGTTTACGTGAACTACGAGCCCCATTGTTAATCCTTTAACGGAAATTATTTATAAATTTCGACAAGTAGAACAATGAATGGAACAGGTAGACTGTTGAAATCATTGTATATATTGCTTCTAAATAGTCTAAGAAACATATATGCAAAGCGTCCAAACAGTACAATTCGCCAATTATTTGTTCTTCAAGTTTAAGTGAACAACGAGCCCCATTGTTAATCCTTTAAAGGAAATTATTTGTAACTTTCGACAAGTAGAACAATGAATGGAACACGTAGACGGTTGAAATCTATGTATATATTGCTTCCATATAGTCTAAGAAACATATATGCAAAGCATCCAAACAGTACAATTCGCCAATTTTTTGTTCTTCAAGTTTAAGTGAACAATGAGCCCCAATGGTTAATCCTTTATCGGTAATTATTTGTAACTTCCGACAAGTAGAACAATGAATGGAACAGTTAGACGGTTGAAATCCTTGTATATATTGCGTCTATATAATCTAAGAAACATATATGCAAAGCATCCAAACAGTACCATTCGCCAATTTTTTGTTCTTGAAGTTTAAGTGAACTACGATCCCCATTGTTAATCCTTTAAAGGAAATTATTTGTAAATTTCGACAAGTAGAACAATGAATGGAACAGGTAGACTGTTGAAATCATTGTATATATTGCTTCTATATAGTCTAAGAAACATATATGCAAAGCGTCCAAACAGTACAATTCGCCAATTATTTGATCTTCAAGTTTAAGTGAACTACGAGCCCCATTGTTAATACTTTAACGGAAATTATTTGCAACTTGCGACAAGTAGAACAATGAATGGAACAGGTAGCCGGTTGAAATCAATGTATATATTGCTTCTATATAGTCTAAGAAACATATATGCAAAGCATCCAAACAGTACCATTCATCAATTTTTTGTTCTTCAAGTTTAAGTGAACAACGAGCCCCATTGTTAATCCGTTAAAGGAAATTATTTGTAAATTTCGACAAGTAGAACAATGATTGGAACACGTACACGGTTGACATCTTAGTATATATTGCTTCCATATAGTCTAAGAAACATGTACGCAAAGCATCCAAACAGTAACATTCGCCAATTTTTTGTTCTTCAAGTTTAAGTGAACAATGAGCCCCAATGGTTAATCCTTTATCGGAAATTATTTGTAATTTTCGACAAGTAGAACAATGATTGGAACACGTAGACGGTTGACATCTTAGTATATATTGCTTCTATATAATCTAAGAAACATATATGCAAAGCATGCAAACAGTACCATTCGCCAATTTTTTGTTCTTCAAGTTTAAGTGAACAACGAGACCAATTGATAATCATGAAACGGAAATTATTTGTAACTTTCGGCAAGTAGAACAATGATTGGAACAGGTAGACGGTTGAAATCATTGTATATATTGCTTCTATATAGTCTAAGAAACATATATGCAAAGCGTCCAAACAGTACAATTCGCCAATTATTTGATCTTCAAGGTTAAGTGAACTACGAGTCCCATTGTTAGTACTTTAACGGAAATTATTTGTAACTTGCGACAAGTAGAACAATGAATGGAACAGGTAGCCGGTTGAAATCTTTGTATATATTGCTTCTATATAGTCTAAGAAACATATATGCAAAGCATCCAAACAGTACAATTCGCGAATTTTTTGTTCTTCAAGTTTAAGTGAACAATGAGCCCCAATGGTTAATCCTTTATCGGTAATTATTTGTAACTTTCGACAAGTAGAACAATGAATGGAACAGGTAGACGGTTGAAATCCTTGTATATATTGCGTCTATATAATCTAAGAAACATATATGCAAAGCATCCAAACAATACCATTCGCCAATTTTTTGTTCTTCAAGTTTAAGTGAACTACGAGCCCCATTGTTAATCCTTTAACGGAAATTATTTATAAATATCGACAAGTAGAACAATGAATGGAACAGGTAGACTGTTGAAATCATTGTATATATTGCTTCTAAATAGTCTAAGAAACATATATGCAAAGCGTCCAAACAGTACAATTCGCCAATTATTTGTTCTTCAAGTTTAAGTGAACAACGAGCCCCATTGTTAATCCATTAAAGGAAATTATTTGTAACTTTCGACAAGTAGAACAATGAATGGAACAGGTAGACTGTTGAAATCATTGTATATATTGCTTCTATATAATCTAAGAAACCTATATGCAAAGCATCTAAACAGTAACAATCGCCAATTTTTTGATCTTCAAGTTTAAGTGAACTACGAGCCCCATTGTTAATCCTTTAAAGGAAATTATTTGTAACTTTCGACAAGTAGAACAATGAATGGAACAGGTAGACGGTTGAAATCATTGAATATATTGCTTCTATATAATCTACGAAACATATATGCAAAGCATCCAAACAGTCCAATTCGCCAATTTTTTGTTCTTCAGGTTTAAGTGAACTACGAGCCCCATTGTTAATCCTTTAACGGAAATTAATTCTAACTTTCGACAAGTAGAACAATGAATGGAACAGGTAGACGGTTGAAATCATTGTATATATTGCTTCCATATAGTCTAAGAAACATATATGCAAAGCATCCAAATAGTACAATTCGCCAATTTTTTGTTCTTCAAGTTTAAGTAAACTACGATCCCCATTGTTAATCCCTTAACGGAAATTATTTGTAACTTTCGACAAGTAGAACAATGAATGGAACAGGTAGACGGTTGAAATCATTGTATATATTGCTTCTATATAGTCTAAGAAACATATATGCAAAGCATCCAAACAGTACAATTCGCCAATTTTTTGTTCTTCAAGTTTAAGTGAACTACGAGCCCCATTGTTAATCCTTTAAAGGAAATTATGTGTAACATTCGACAAGTAGAACAATGAATGGAACAGGTAGACAGTTGAAATCATTGTATATATTGCTTCTATATAGTCTAAGAAACATATATGCAAAGCATCCAATCAGTACAATTCGCCAATTTTTGTTCTTCAAGTTTAAGTGAACAATGAGCCCCATTGTTAATCCTTTAAAGGAAATTATTTGTAACTTTCGAGAAGTAGAACAATGAATGGAACAGGTAGACTGTTGAAATCATTGTATATATTGCTTCTAAATAGTCTAAGAAACATATATGCAAAGCGTCCAAACAGTACAATTCGCCAATTATTTGTTCTTCAAGTTTAAGTGAACAACGAGCCCCATTGTTAATCCTTTAAAGGAAATTATTTGTAACTTTCGACAAGTAGAACAATGAATGGAACACGTAGACGGTTGAAATCTTTGTATATGTTGCTTCCATATAGTCTAAGAAACATATATGCAAAGCATCCAAACAGTACAATTCGCCAATTTTTTGTTCTTCAAGTTTAAGTGAACAATGAGCCCCAATGGTTAATCCTTTATCGGTAATTATTTGTAACTTCCGACAAGTAGAACAATGAATGGAACAGTTAGACGGTTGAAATCCTTGTATATATTGCGTCTACATAATCTAAGAAACATATATGCAAAGCATCCAAACAGTACCATTCGCCAATTTTTTGTTCTTGAAGTTTAAGTGAACTACGAGCCCCATTGTTAATCCTTTAAAGGAAATTATTTGTAAATTTCGACAAGTAGAACAATGAATGGAACAGGTAGACTGTTGAAATCATTGTATATATTGCTTCTATATAGTCTATGAAACATATATGCAAAGCGTCCAAACAGTACAATTCGCCAATTATTTGATCTTCAAGTTTAAGTGAACTACGAGCCCCATTGTTAATACTTTAACGGATATTATTTGTAACTTGCGACAAGTAGAACAATGAATGGAACAGGTAGCCGGTTGAAATCAATGTATATATTGCTTCTATATAGTCTAAGAAACATATATGCAAAGCATCCAAACAGTACCATTCATCAATTTTTTGTTCTTCAAGTTTAAGTGAACAACGAGCCCCATTGTTAATCCGTTAAAGGAAATTATTTGTAAATTTCGACAAGTAGAACAATGATTGGAACACGTAGACGGTTGACATCTTAGTATATATTGCTTCCATATAGTCTAAGAAACATGTACGCAAAGCATCCAAACAGTAACATTCGCCAATTTTTTGTTCTTCAAGTTTAAGTGAACAATGAGCCCCAATGGTTAATCCTTTGTCGGAAATTATTTGTAATTTTCGACAAGTAGAACAATGATTGGAACACGTAGACGGTTGACATCTTAGTATATATTGCTTCTATATAATCTAAGAAACATATATGCAAAGCATGCAAACAGTACCATTCGCCAATTTTTTGTTCTTCAAGTTTAAGTGAACAACGAGACCAATTGATAATCATGAAACGGAAATTATTTGTAACTTTCGGCAAGTAGAACAATGATTGGAACAGGTAGACGGTTGCAATCATTGTATATATTGCTTCTATATAGTCTAAGAAACATATATGCAAAGCGTCCAAACAGTACAATTCGCCAATTATTTGATCTTCAAGTTTAAGTGAACTACGAGTCCCATTGTTAGTACTTTAACGGAAATTATTTGTAACTTGCGACAAGTAGAACAATGAATGGAACAGGTAGCCGGTTGAAATCTTTGTATATATTGCTTCTATATAGTCTAAGAAACATATATGCAAAGCATCCAAACAGTACAATTCGCCAATTTTTTGTTCTTCAAGTTTAAGTGAACAATGAGCCCCAATGGTTAATCCTTTATCGGTAATTATTTGAAACTTTCGACAAGTAGAACAATGAATGGAACAGGTAGACGGTTGAAATCCTTGTATATATTGCGTCTATATAATCTAAGAAACATATATGCAAAGCATCCAAACAGTACCATTCGCCAATTTTTTGTTCTTCAAGTTTAAGTGAACTACGAGCCCCATTGTTAATCCTTTAAAGGAAATTATTTGTAAATTTCGACAAGTAGAACAATGAATGGAACAGGTAGACTGTTGAAATCATTGTATATATTGCTTCTATATAGTCTAAGAAACATATATGCAAAGCATCCAAATAGTACAACTCTCCAATTTTTTGTTCTTCAAGTTTAAGTAAACTACGATCCCCATTGTTAATCCCTTAACGGAAATTATTTGTAACTTTCGACAAGTAGAACAATGAATGGAACAGGTAGACGGTTGAAATCATTGTATATATTGCTTCTATATAGTCTAAGAAACATATATGCAAAGCATCCAAACAGTACAATTCGACAATTTTTTGCTCTTCAAGTTTAAGTGAACTACGAGCCCCATTGTTAATCCTTTAAAGGAAATTATTTGTAAATTTCGGCAAGTAGAACAATGAATGGAATGGGTAGACGGTTGAAATCATTGTATATATTGCTTCTATATAGTCTAAGAAACATATATGCAAAGCATCCAAACAGTACAATTCGCCAATTTTTTGTTCTTCAAGTTTAAGTAAACTACGATCCCCATTATTAATCCCTTAACGGAAATTATGTGTAACATTCGACAAGTAGAACAATGAATGGAACAGGTAGACAGTTGAAATCATTGTATATATTGCTTCTATATAGTCTAAGAAACATATATGCAAAGCATCCAATCAGTACAATTCGCCAATTTTTGTTCTTCAAGTTTAAGTGAACAATGAGCCCCATTGTTAATCCTTTAAAGGAAATTATTTATAAATATCGACAAGTAGAACAATGAATGGAACAGGTAGACTGTTGAAATCATTGTATATATTGCTTCTAAATAGTCTAAGAAACATATATGCAAAGCGTCCAAACAGTACAATTCGCCAATTATTTGTTCTTCAAGTTTAAGTGAACAACGAGCCCCATTGTTAATCCTTTAAAGGAAATTATTTGTAAATTTCGACAAGTAGAACAATGATTGGAACACGTAGACGGTTGAAATCTTTGTATATATTGCTTCCATATAGTCTAAGAAACATGTACGCAAAGCATCCAAACAGTACCATTCGCCAAGTTTTTGTTCTTCAAGTTTAAGTGAACAACGAGCCCCATTGATAATCATGAAACGGAAATTATTTGTAACTTTTTACAAGTAGAACAATGAATAGAACAAGTAGACGGTTGAAATCTTTGTATTTGTTGCTTCTATATTGTCTAAGAAACCTATATGCAAAGCATCTAAACAGTAACAATCGCCAATTTTTTGATCTTCAAGTTTAAGTGAACAGCGAGCCCCATTGATAATCATGCAATGGAATTATTTCTAACTTTCTACAAGTAGAACAATGAATAGTACAAGTAGACGGGTGAAATCTTTCTATATATTGCTTCTAAATAGTCTAAGATACATATATGCAAATCATCCAAACAGTACAATTCGCCAATTTTTTGTTCTTCAAGTTTAAGTGAACTACGAGCCCCATTGTTAATCCTTTAAAGGAAATTATTTGTAAATTTCGACTAGTAGAACAATGATTTGATCAGGTAGACGGTTGAAATCATTGTATATATTGCTTCTATATAATCTACGAAACATATATGCAAAGCATCCAAACAGTACAATTCGCCAATTTTTTGTTCTTCAAGTTTAAGTGAACTACGAGCCCCATTGTTAATCCTTTAACGGAAATTAATTGTAACTTTCTACAAGTAGAACAACGATTGGAACACGTAGACGGTTGAAATCTTTGTATATATTGCTTCCATATAGTCTAAGAAACATATATGCAAAGCATCCAAACAGTACAATTCGCCAATTTTTTGTTCTTCAAGTTTAAGTGAACAATGAGCCCCAATGGTTAATCCTTTATCGGAAATTATTTGTAACATTCGGCAAGTAGAACAATGAATGGAACAGGTAGACGGTTGAAATCTTTGTATATATTGCTTCTATATAGTCTAAGAAACATATATGCAAAGCATCCAAACAGTACAATTCGTCAATTTTTAGTTCTTCAAGTTTAAGTGAACAATGAGCCCCAATGGTTAATCCTTTATCGGTAATTATTTGTAACTTTCGACAAGTAGAACAATGAATGGATCAGGTAGACGGTTGAAATCATTGTATATATTGCTTCTACATAATCTACGAAACATATATGCAAAGTATCCAAACAGTACAATTCGCCAATTTTTTGTTCTTCAAGTTTAAGTGAACAGCGAGCCCCATTGATAATCATGAAATGGAAATTATTTGTAACTTTCTACAAGTAGAACAATGAATAGTACAGGTAGACGGGTGAAATCTTTCTATATATTGCTTCTATATAGTCTAAGAAACATATATGCAAAGCATCCAAACTGTACCATTCGCTAATTTTTTGTTCTTCAAGTTTAAGTGAACTACGAGCCCCATTGTTAATCCTTTAACGGAAATTATTTATAAATATCGACAAGTAGAACAATGAATGGAACAGGTAGACTGTTGAAATCATTGTATATATTGCTTCTAAATAGTCTAAGAAACATATATGCAAAGCGTCCAAACAGTACAATTCGCCAATTATTTGTTCTTCAAGTTTAAGTGAACAACGAGCCCCATTGTTAATCCTTTAAAGGAAATTATTTGTAAATTTCGACAAGTAGAACAATGAATGGATCATGTAGACGGTTGAAAAAATTGTATGTATTGCTTCTATATAGTCTACGAAACATATATGCAAAGCATCCAAATAGTACAACTCTCCAATTTTTTGTTCTTCAAGTTTAAGTAAACTACGATCCCCATTGTTAATCCCTTAACGGAAATTATTTGTAACTTTCGACAAGTAGAACAATGAATGGAACAGGTAGACGGTTGAAATCATTGTATATATTGCTTCTATATAGTCTAAGAAACATATATGCAAAGCATCCAAACAGTACAATTCGACAATTTTTTGCTCTTCAAGTTTAAGTGAACTACGAGCCCCATTGTTAATCCTTTAAAGGAAATTATTTGTAAATTTCGGCAAGTAGAACAATGAATGGAATGGGTAGACGGTTGAAATCATTGTATATATTGCTTCTATATAGTCTAAGAAACATATATGCAAAGCATCCAAACAGTACAATTCGCCAATTTTTTGTTCTTCAAGTTTAAGTAAACTACGATCCCCATTATTAATCCCTTAACGGAAATTATGTGTAACATTCGACAAGTAGAACAATGAATGGAACAGGTAGACAGTTGAAATCATTGTATATATTGCTTCTATATAGTCTAAGAAACATATATGCAAAGCATCCAATCAGTACAATTCGCCAATTTTTGTTCTTCAAGTTTAAGTGAACAATGAGCCCCATTGTTAATCCTTTAAAGGAAATTATTTATAAATATCGACAAGTAGAACAATGAATGGAACAGGTAGACTGTTGAAATCATTGTATATATTGCTTCTAAATAGTCTAAGAAACATATATGCAAAGCGTCCAAACAGTACAATTCGCCAATTATTTGTTCTTCAAGTTTAAGTGAACAACGAGCCCCATTGTTAATCCTTTAAAGGAAATTATTTGTAAATTTCGACAAGTAGAACAATGATTGGAACACGTAGACGGTTGAAATCTTTGTATATATTGCTTCCATATAGTCTAAGAAACATGTACGCAAAGCATCCAAACAGTACCATTCGCCAAGTTTTTGTTCTTCAAGTTTAAGTGAACAACGAGCCCCATTGATAATCATGAAACGGAAATTATTTGTAACTTTTTACAAGTAGAACAATGAATAGAACAAGTAGACGGTTGAAATCTTTGTATTTGTTGCTTCTATATTGTCTAAGAAACCTATATGCAAAGCATCTAAACAGTAACAATCGCCAATTTTTTGATCTTCAAGTTTAAGTGAACAGCGAGCCCCATTGATAATCATGCAATGGAATTATTTCTAACTTTCTACAAGTAGAACAATGAATAGTACAAGTAGACGGGTGAAATCTTTCTATATATTGCTTCTAAATAGTCTAAGATACATATATGCAAATCATCCAAACAGTACAATTCGCCAATTTTTTGTTCTTCAAGTTTAAGTGAACTACGAGCCCCATTGTTAATCCTTTAAAGGAAATTATTTGTAAATTTCGACTAGTAGAACAATGATTTGATCAGGTAGACGGTTGAAATCATTGTATATATTGCTTCTATATAATCTACGAAACATATATGCAAAGCATCCAAACAGTACAATTCGCCAATTTTTTGTTCTTCAAGTTTAAGTGAACTACGAGCCCCATTGTTAATCCTTTAACGGAAATTAATTGTAACTTTCTACAAGTAGAACAACGATTGGAACACGTAGACGGTTGAAATCTTTGTATATATTGCTTCCATATAGTCTAAGAAACATATATGCAAAGCATCCAAACAGTACAATTCGCCAATTTTTTGTTCTTCAAGTTTAAGTGAACAATGAGCCCCAATGGTTAATCCTTTATCGGAAATTATTTGTAACATTCGGCAAGTAGAACAATGAATGGAACAGGTAGACGGTTGAAATCTTTGTATATATTGCTTCTATATAGTCTAAGAAACATATATGCAAAGCAACCAAACAGTACAATTCGTCAATTTTTAGTTCTTCAAGTTTAAGTGAACAATGAGCCCCAATGGTTAATCCTTTATCGGTAATTATTTGTAACTTTCGACAAGTAGAACAATGAATGGATCAGGTAGACGGTTGAATTCATTGTATATATTGCTTCTACATAATCTACGAAACATATATGCAAAGTATCCAAACAGTACAATTCGCCAATTTTTTGTTCTTCAAGTTTAAGTGAACAGCGAGCCCCATTGATAATCATGAAATGGAAATTATTTGTAACTTTCTACAAGTAGAACAATGAATAGTACAGGTAGACGGGTGAAATCTTTCTATATATTGCTTCTATATAGTCTAAGAAACATATATGCAAAGCATCCAAACTGTACCATTCGCTAATTTTTTGTTCTTCAAGTTTAAGTGAACTACGAGCCCCATTGTTAATCCTTTAACGGAAATTATTTATAAATATCGACAAGTAGAACAATGAATGGAACAGGTAGACTGTTGAAATCATTGTATATATTGCTTCTAAATAGTCTAAGAAACATATATGCAAAGCGTCCAAACAGTACAATTCGCCAATTATTTGTTCTTCAAGTTTAAGTGAACAACGAGCCCCATTGTTAATCCTTTAAAGGAAATTATTTGTAAATTTCGACAAGTAGAACAATGAATGGATCATGTAGACGGTTGAAAAAATTGTATGTATTGCTTCTATATAGTCTACGAAACATATATGCAAAGCATCCAAACAGTACAATTCGCCAATTTTTTGTTCTTCAAGTTTAAGTGAACAATGAGCCCCAATGGTTAATCCTTTATCGGAAATTATTTGTAACATTCGGCAAGTAGAACAATGAATGGAACAGGTAGACGGTTGAAATCTTTGTATATATTGCTTCTATATAGTCTAAGAAACATATATGCAAAGCATCCAAACAGTACAATTCGTCAATTTTTAGTTCTTCAAGTTTAAGTGAACAACGAGCCCCATTGTTAATCCTTTAAAGGAAATTATTTGTAACTTTCGACAAGTAGAACAATGAATGGAACACGTAGACGGTTGAAATCTTTGTATATATTGCTTCCATATAGTCTAAGAAACATATATGCAAAGCATCCAAACAGTACAATTCGCCAATTTTTTGTTCTTCAAGTTTAAGTGAACAATGAGCCCCAATGGTTAATCCTTTATCGGTAATTATTTGTAACTTCCGACAAGTAGAACAATGAATGGAACAGTTAGACGGTTGAAATCCTTGTATATATTGCGTCTATATAATCTAAGAAACATATATGCAAAGCATCCAAACAGTACCATTCGCCAATTTTTTGTTCTTGAAGTTTAAGTGAACTACGAGCCCCATTGTTAATCCTTTAAAGGAAATTATTTGTAAATTTCGACAAGTAGAACAATGAGTGGAACAGGTAGACTGTTGAAATCATTGTATATATTGCTTCTATATAGTCTAAGAAACATATATGCAAAGCGTCCAAACAGTACAATTCGCCAATTATTTGATCTTCAAGTTTAAGTGAACTACGAGCCCCATTGTTAATACTTTAACGGAAATTATTTGTAACTTGCGACAAGTAGAACAATGAATGGAACAGGTAGCCGGTTGAAATCAATGTATATATTGCTTCTATATAGTCTAAGAAACATATATGCAAAGCATCCAAACAGTACCATTCATCAATTTTTTGTTCTTCAAGTTTAAGTGAACAACGAGCCCCATTGTTAATCCGTTAAAGGAAATTATTTGTAAATTTCGACAAGTAGAACAATGATTGGAACACGTAGACGGTTGACATCTTAGTATATATTGCTTCCATATAGTCTAAGAAACATGTACGCAAAGCATCCAAACAGTAACATTCGCCAATTTTTTGTTCTTCAAGTTTAAGTGAACAATGAGCCCCAATGGTTAATCCTTTATCGGAAATTATTTGTAATTTTCGACAAGTAGAACAATGATTGGAACACGTAGACGGTTGACATCTTAGTATATATTGCTTCTATATAATCTAAGAAACATATATGCAAAGCATGCAAACAGTACCATTCGCCAATTTTTTGTTCTTCAAGTTTAAGTGAACAACGAGACCAATTGATAATCATGAAACGGAAATTATTTGTAACTTTCGGCAAGTAGAACAATGATTGGAACAGGTAGACGGTTGAAATCATTGTATATATTGCTTCTATATAGTCTAAGAAACATATATGCAAAGCGTCCAAACAGTACAATTCGCCAATTATTTGATCTTCAAGGTTAAGTGAACTACGAGTCCCATTGTTAGTACTTTAACGGAAATTATTTGTAACTTGCGACAAGTAGAACAATGAATGGAACAGGTAGCCGGTTGAAATCTTTGTATATATTGCTTCTATATAGTCTAAGAAACATATATGCAAAGCATCCAAACAGTACAATTCGCCAATTTTTTGTTCTTCAAGTTTAAGTGAACAATGAGCCCCAATGGTTAATCCTTTATCGGTAATTATTTGTAACTTTCGACAAGTAGAACAATGAATGGAACAGGTAGACGGTTGAAATCCTTGTATATATTGCGTCTATATAACCTAAGAAACATATATGCAAAGCATCCAAACAGTACCATTCGCCAATTTTTTGTTCTTCAAGTTTAAGTGAACTACGAGCCCCATTGTTAATCCTTTAACGGAAATTATTTATAAATATCGACAAGTAGAACAATGAATGGAACAGGTAGACTGTTGAAATCATTGTATATATTGCTTCTAAATAGTCTAAGAAACATATATGCAAAGCGTCCAAACAGTACAATTCGCCAATTATTTGTTCTTCAAGTTTAAGTGAACAACGAGCCCCATTGTTAATCCATTAAAGGAAATTATTTGTAACTTTCGACAAGTAGAACAATGAATGGAACAGGTAGACTGTTGAAATCATTGTATATATTGCTTCTAAATAGTCTAAGAAACATATATGCAAAGCGTCCAAACAGTACAATTCGCCAATTATTTGTTCTTCAAGTTTAAGTGAACAACGAGCCCCATTGTTAATCTTTTAAAGGAAATTATTTGTAACTTTCGACAAGTAGAACAATGAATGGAACAGGTAAACGGTTGAAATCATTGAATATATTGCTTCTATATAATCTACGAAACATATATGCAAAGCATCCAAACAGTCCAATTCGCCAATTTTTTGTTCTTCAGGTTTAAGTGAACTACGAGCCCCATTGTTAATCCTTTAACGGAAATTAATTCTAACTTTCGACAAGTAGAACAATGAATGGAACAGGTAGACGGTTGAAATCATTGTATATATTGCTTCTATATAGTCTAAGAAACATATATGCAAAGCATCCAAACTGTACCATTCGCTAATTTTTTGTTCTTCAAGTTTAAGTGAACTACGAGCCCCATTGTTAATCCTTTAACGGAAATTATTTATAAATTTCGACAAGTAGAACAATGAATGGAACAGGTAGACTGTTGAAATCATTGTATATATTGCTTCTAAATAGTCTAAGAAACATATATGCAAAGCGTCCAAACAGTACAATTCGCCAATTATTTGTTCTTCAAGTTTAAGTGAACAACGAGCCCCATTGTTAATCCTTTAAAGGAAATTATTTGTAACTTTCGACAAGTAGAACAATGAATGGAACACGTAGACGGTTGAAATCTTTGTATATGTTGCTTCCATATAGTCTAAGAAACCTATATGCAAAGCATGCAAACAGTACCATTCGCCAATTTTTTGTTCCTCAAGTTTAAGTGAACAATGAGCCCCAATGGTTAATCCGTTATCGGAAATTATTTGTAACTTTCGACAAGTAGAACAATGAATGGAACAGGTAGACGGTTGAAATATTTGTATATATTGCTTCTATATAATATAAGAAACATATATTCAAAGCATCCGAACAGTACAATTCGCCAATTTCTTGTTCTTCAAGTTTAAGTAAACTACGATCCCCATTGTTAATCCCTTAACGGAAATTATTTGTAACTTTCGACAAGTAGAACAATGATTGGAACACGTAGACGGTTGAAATCTTTGTATATATTGCTTCCATATAGTCTAAGAAACATGTACGCAAAGCATCCAAACAGTACCATTCGCCAATTTTTTGTTCTTCAAGTTTAACTGAACAATGAGCCCCAATGGTTAATCCGTTATCGGAAATTATTTGTAACTTTCGACAAGTAGAACAATGAATGGAACAGGTAGACGGTTGAAATCTTTGTATATATTGCTTCTATATAGTCTAAGAAACATATATGCAAAGCATCCAAACAGTACCATTCGCCAATTTTTTGTTCTTCAAGTTTAAGTGAACTACGAGCCCCATTGTTAATCCTTTAACGGAAATTAATTGTAACTTTCTACAAGTAGAACAATGATTGAAACACGTAGACGGTTGAAATCTTTGTATATATTGCTTCCATATAGTCTAAGAAACATGTACGCAAAGCATCCAAACAGTACCATTCGCCAATTTTTTGTTCTTCAAGTTTAAGTGAACAATGAGCCCCAATGGTTAATCCTTTATCGGAAATTATTTGTAACTTTCGGCAAGTAGAAGAATGAATGGAACAGGTAGACGGTTGAAATCTTTGTATATATTGCTTCTATATAGTCTAAGAAATATATATGCAAAGCATCCAAACAGTACAATTCGCCAATTTTTTGTTCTTCAAGTTTAAGTGAACAGCGAGCCCCATTGATAATCATGAAATGGAAATTATTTGTAACTTTCTACAAGTAGAACAATGAATAGTACAGGTAGACGGGTGAAATCTTTCTATATATTGCTTCTATATAGTCTAAGAAACATATATGCAAAGCATCCAAACTGTACCATTCGCTAATTTTTTGTTCTTCAAGTTTAAGTGAACTACGAGCCCCATTGTTAATCCTTTAACGGAAATTATTTATAAATTTCGACAAGTAGAACAATGAATGGAAAAGGTAGACTGTTGAAATCATTGTATATATTGCTTCTAAATAGTCTAAGAAACATATATGCAAAGCGTCCAAACAGTACAATTCGCCAATTATTTGTTCTTCAAGTTTAAGTGAACAACGAGCCCCATTGTTAATCCTTTAAAGGAAATTATTTGTAACTTTCGACAAGTAGAACAATGAATGGAACACGTAGACGGTTGAAATCTTTGTATATATTGCTTCCATATAGTCTAAGAAACATATATGCAAAGCATCCAAACAGTACAATTCGCCAATTTTTTGTTCTTCAAGTTTAAGTGAACAATGAGCCCCAATGGTTAATCCTTTATCGGTAATTATTTGTAACTTCCGACAAGTAGAACAATGAATGGAACAGTTAGACGGTTGAAATCCTTGTATATATTGCGTCTATATAATCTAAGAAACATATATGCAAAGCATCCAAACAGTACCATTCGCCAATTTTTTGTTCTTGAAGTTTAAGTGAACTACGAGCCCCATTGTTAATCCTTTAAAGGAAATTATTTGTAAATTTCGACAAGTAGAACAATGAATGGAACAGGTAGACTGTTGAAATCATTGTATATATTGCTTCTATATAGTCTAAGAAACATATATGCAAAGCGTCCAAACAGTACAATTCGCCAATTATTTGATCTTCAAGTTTAAGTGAACTACGAGCCCCATTGTTAATACTTTAACGGAAATTATTTGTAACTTGCGACAAGTAGAACAATGAATGGAACAGGTAGCCGGTTGAAATCAATGTATATATTGCTTCTGTATAGTCTAAGAAACATATATGCAAAGCATCCAAACAGTACCATTCATCAATTTTTTGTTCTTCAAGTTTAAGTGAACAACGAGCCCCATTGTTAATCCGTTAAAGGAAATTATTTGTAAATTTCGACAAGTAGAACAATGATTGGAACACGTAGACGGTTGACATCTTAGTATATATTGCTTCCATATAGTCTAAGAAACATGTACGCAAAGCATCCAAACAGTAACATTCGCCAATTTTTTGTTCTTCAAGTTTAAGTGAACAATGAGCCCCAATGGTTAATCCTTTATCGGAAATTATTTGTAATTTTCGACAAGTAGAACAATGATTGGAACACGTAGACGGTTGACATCTTAGTATATATTGCTTCTATATAATCTAAGAAACATATATGCAAAGCATGCAAACAGTACCATTCGCCAATTTTTTGTTCTTCAAGTTTAAGTGAACAACGAGACCAATTGATAATCATGAAACGGAAATTATTTGTAACTTTCGGCAAGTAGAACAATGATTGGAACAGGTAGACGGTTGAAATCATTGTATATATTGCTTCTATATAGTCTAAGAAACATATATGCAAAGCGTCCAAACAGTACAATTCGCCAATTATTTGATCTTCAAGTTTAAGTGAACTACGAGTCCCATTGTTAGTACTTTAACGGAAATTATTTGTAACTTGCGACAAGTAGAACAATGAATGGAACAGGTAGCCGGTTGAAATCTTTGTATATATTGCTTCTATATAGTCTAAGAAACATATATGCAAAGCATCCAAACAGTACAATTCGCCAATTTTTTGTTCTTCAAGTTTAAGTGAACAATGAGCCCCAATGGTTAATCCTTTATCGGTAATTATTTGTAACTTTCGACAAGTAGAACAATGAATGGAACAGGTAGACGGTTGAAATCCTTGTATATATTGCGTCTATATAATCTAAGAAACATATATGCAAAGCATCCAAACAGTACCATTCGCCAATTTTTTGTTCTTCAAGTTTAAGTGAACTACGAGCCCCATTGTTAATCCTTTAAAGGAAATTATTTGTAAATTTCGACAAGTAGAACAATGAATGGAACAGGTAGACTGTTGAAATCATTGTATATATTGCTTCTATATAGTCTAAGAAACATATATGCAAATCGTCCAAACAGTACAATTCGCCAATTATTTGATCTTCAAGATTAAGTAAACTACGATCCCCATTGTTAGTCCTTTAAAGGAAATTATTTGTAAATTTCGCCAAGTAGAACAATGAATGGTACAGGTAGCCGGTTGAAATCAATGTATATATTGCTTCTATATAGTCTAAGAAACATATATGCACAGCATCCAAACAGTACCATTCGCCAATTTTTTGTTCTTCAAGTTTAAGTGAACAACGAGCCCCAATGGTTAATCCTTTATCGGAAATAATTTGTAATTTTCGACAAGTAGAACAATGAATGGAACAGGTAGACGGTTGAAATCTTTGCATATATTGCTTCTATATAATCTAAGAAATATATATGCAAATCATGCAAACAGTACCATTCGCCAATTTTTTGTTCTTCAAGTTTAAGTGAACAACGAGCCCCATTGTTAATCCTTTAAAGGAAATTATTTGTTAATTTCGACATGTAGAACAATGATTGGAACACGTAGACGGTTGAAATCTTTGTATATATTGCTTCCATATAGTCTAAGAAACCTATATGCAAAGCATGCAAACAGTACCATTCGCCAATTTTTTGTTCTTCAAGTTTAAGTGAACAACGAGACCAATTGATAATCATGAAACGGAAATTATTTGTAACTTTCGGCAAGTAGAACAATGATTGGAACAGGTAGACGGTTGAAATCATTGTATATATTGCTTCTATATAGTCTAAGAAACATATATGCAAAGCGTCCAAACAGTACAATTCGCCAATTATTTGATCTTCAAGTTTAAGTGAACTACGAGTCCCATTGTTAGTACTTTAACGGAAATTATTTGTAACTTGCGACAAGTAGAACAATGAATGGAACAGGTAGCCGGTTGAAATCTTTGTATATATTGCTTCTATATATACTAAGAAACATATATGCAAAGCATCCAAACAGTACCATTCGCCAATTTTTTGTTCTTCAAGTTTAAGTGAACAACGAGCCCCATTTTTAATCCTTTAAAGGAAATTATTTGTAAATTTCGACAAGTAGAACAATGATTGGAACACGTAGACGGTTGAAATCTTTGTATAAATTGCTTCCATATAGTCTAAGAAACCTATATGCAAAGCATGCAAACAGTACCATTCGCCAATTTTTTGTTCTTCAAGTTTAAGTGAACAACGAGCCCCATTGATAATCATGAAACGGAAATTATTTGTAACTTTCTACAAGTAGAACAATGAATAGAACTGGTAGACGGTTGAAATCTTTGTATATGTTGCTTCTATATAGTCTAAGAAACCTATATGCAAAGCATCTAAACAGTAACAATCGCCAATTTTTTGATCTTCAAGTTTAAGTGAACAGCGAGCCCCATTGATAATCATGAAATGGAAATTATTTGTAACTTTCTACAAGTAGAACAATGAATAGTACGGGTAGACGGGTGAAATCTTTCTA
Organism: Cerceris ruficornis; assembly: GCA_963989415.1. Taxonomy (NCBI): domain Eukaryota; kingdom Metazoa; phylum Arthropoda; class Insecta; order Hymenoptera; family Crabronidae; genus Cerceris; species Cerceris ruficornis. The sequence continues at coordinate 90,214 of CAXDIW010000481.1, read as the reverse complement.
TATGTTGCTTCTAAATAGTCTAAGAAATATATATGCAAAGCATCCAAACAGTACCATTCGCCACTTTTTTGTTCTTCAAGTTGAAGTGAACAACGAGCCCTATTGTTAATCCTTTAAAGGAAATTATTTGTAAATTTCGACAAGTAGAACAATGATTGGAACACGTAGACGGTTGAAATCTTTGTATATATTGCTTCTATATAGTATAAGAAACATATATGCAAAGCATCCAAACAGTACAATTCGCCAATTTTTTGTTCCTCAAGTTTAAGTGAACAATGAGCCCCAATGGTTAATCCGTTATCGGAAATTATTTGTAACTTTAGACAAGTAGAACAATGAATGGAACAGGTAGACGGTTGAAATATTTGTATATATTGCTTCTATATAATATAAGAAACATATATTCAAAGCATCCGAACAGTACAATTCGCCAATTTCTTGTTCTTCAAGTTTAAGTAAACTACGATCCCCATTGTTAATCCCTTAACGGAAATTATTTGTAACTTTCGACAAGTAGAACAATGAATGGAACTGGTAGACTGTTGAAATCATTGTATATATTGCTTCTATATAGTCTAAGAAACATATATGCAAATTATCCAAACAGTACAATTCGCCTATTATTTGATATTCAAGTTTAAGTAAACTACGATCCCCATTGTTAATCCTGTAAAGGAAATTATTTGTAAATTTCGACAAGTAGAACAATGAATGGATCATGTAGACGGTTGAAATCACTGTATATATTGCTTCTATATAGTCTAAGAAACCTATATGCAAAGCATCTAAACAGTAACAATCGCCAATTTTTTGATCTTCAAGTTTAAGTGAACAATGAGCCCCAATGATTAATCCTTTATCGGTAATTATTTGTAACTTTCGACAAGTAGAACAATGAATGGAACAGGTAGACTGTTGAAACCCTTGTATACATTGCGTCTATATAATCTAAGAAACATGTATGCATAGCATCCAAACAGTACCATTCGCCAATGTTTTGTTCTTCAAGTTTAAGTGAACTACGAGCCCCATTGTTAATCCTTTAAAGGAAATTATTTGTAAATTTCGACAAGTAGAACTATGAATAGTATAGGTAGACGGGTGAAATCTTTCTATATATTGCTTCTAAATAGTCTAAGAAACATCTATGCAAAGCATCCAAACAGTACAATTCGCCAATTTTTTGTTCTTCAAGTTTAAGTGAACTACGAGCCCCATTGTTAATCCTTTAAAGGAAATTATTTGTAAATTTCAACAAGTAGAACAATGAATGGATCTTGTAGACGGTTGAAATCATTGTATATTTTGCTTCTATATAGTCTACGAAACATATATGCAAAGCATCCAAACAGTACAATTCACCAATTTCTTGTTCCTCAAGTTTAAGTGAACAATGAGCCCCAATGGTTAATCCGTTATCGGAAATTATTTGTAAATTTCGACAAGTAGAACAATGAATGGATCATGTAGACGGTTGAAATCATTGTATATATTGCTTCTAAATAGTCTAAGAAACACATATGCAAAGCATCCAAACAGTACAATTCGCCAATTTTTTGTTTTCAAGTTTAAGTGAACTACGAGCCCCATTGTTAATCCTTTAACGGAAATTATTTGTAACTTTCGACAAGTAGAACAATGATTGGAACACGTAGACGGTTGAACTCTTTGTATATATTTCTTCCATATAGTCTAAGAAACATATATGCAAAGCATCCAAACAGTACCATTCGCCAATTTTTTGTTCTTCAAGTTTAAGTGAACAATGAGCCCCAATGGTTAATCCTTTATCGGAAATTATTTGTAATTTTCGCCAAGTAGAACAATGAATGGAACAGGTAGACGGTTGAAATCTTTGTATGTATTGCTTCTATATAGTCTAAGAAACATATATGCAAAGCATCCAAACAGTGCCATTCGCCAATATATTGTTCTTCAAGTTTAAGTGAACAATGAGCCCCATTGTTAATCCTTTAAAGGAAATTATATGTAACTTTCGACAAGTAGAACAATGGATGGAACAGGTAGACGGTTGAAATCTTTGTATGTATTGCTTCTATATAGTCTAAGAAGCATATATGCAAAGCATCCAAACAGTACAATTCCCCAATTTATTGTTCTTCAAGTTTAAGTGAACAACGAGCCCCATTGTTAATCCTTTAAAGGAAATTATTTGTAAATTTCGACAAGTAGAACAATGATTGGAACACGTAGACGGTTGAAATCTTTGTATATATTGCTTCCATATAGTCTAAGAAACATGTACGCAAAGCATCCAAACAGTCCAATTCGCCAATTTTTTGTTCTTGAAGTTTAAGTAAACTATGATCTCCATTGTTAATCCCTTAACGGAAATTATTTGTAACTTTCGACAAGTAGAACAATGAATGGAACAGGTAGACGGTTGAAATCTTTGTATATATTGCTTCTATATAGTCTAAGAAACATATATGCAAAGCATCCAAACAATACAATTCGCCAATTATTTGATCTTCAAGTTTAAGTGAACTACGAGCCCCAATGGTTAATCCTTTATCGGAAATTATTTGTAATTTTCGCCAAGTAGAACAATGAATGGAACAGGTAGACGGTTGAAATCTTTGTATATATTGCTTCTATATAATCTAAGAAACATATATGCAAAGCATCCAAACAGTACCATTCGCCAATTTTTTGTTCTTCAAGTTTAAGTGAACTACGAGCCCCATTGTCAATCCTTTAAAGGAAATTATTTGTAAATTTCGACAAGTAGAACAATGAATGGATCATGTAGACGGTTGAAATCATTGTATATATTGCTTCTATATAATCTACGAAACATATATGCAAAGCATCCAAACAGTACAATTCGCCAATTTTTTGTTCCTCAAGTTTAAGTGAACTACGAGCCCCATTGTTAATCCTTTAACGGAAATTAATTGTAACTTTCTACAAGTAGGACAATGATTGGAACACGTAGAAGGTTGAAATCTTTGTATATAATGCTTCAATATAGTCTAAGAAACATATACGCAAAGCATCCAAACAGTACCATACGCCAATTTTTTGTTCTTCAAGTTTAAGTGAACAATGAGCCCCAATGGTTAATCCTTTATTGGAAATTAATTGTAATTTTCGACAAGTAGAACAATGAATGGAACAGGTAGACGGTTGAAATCTTTGTATATATTGCTTCTATATAGTCTACGAAACATATATGCAAAGCATCCAAACAGTACCATTCGCCAATTTTTTGTTCTTCAAGTTTAAGTGAACAGCAAGCCCCATTGATAATCATGAAATGGAAATTATTTGTAACTTTCTACAAGTTGAACAATGAATAGTACAGGTAGACGGGTGAAATCTTTCTATATATTGCTTCTAAATAGTCTAAGAAACATATATGCAAAGCATCCAAACAGTACAATTCGCCAATTTTTTGTTCTTCAAGTTTAAGTGAACAACGAGCCCCATTGTTAATCCTTTAAAGGAAGTTATTTGTAAATTTCGACAAGGAGAACAATGAATGGAACAGGTATACGGTTGAAATCTTTGTATATATTGCTTCTATATAATCTAAGAAACATATATGCAATGCACCCAAACAGTACAATTCGCCAATTTTATGTTCCTCAAGTTTAAGTGAACTACGAGCCCCATTGTTAATCCTTTAACGGAAATTAATTGTAACTTTCTACAAGTAGGACAATGATTGGAACACGTAGACGGTTGAAATCTTTGTATATATTGCTTCTATATAGTCTAAGAAACATATACGCAAAGCATCCAAACAGTACCATTCGCCAATTTTTTGTTCTTCATGTTTAAGTGAACAATGAGCCCCAATGGTTAATCCTTTATCGGAAATTAATTGTAATTTTCGACAAGTAGAACTATGAATGGAACAGGTAGACGGTTGAAATCTTTGTATATATTGCTTCTGTATAGTCTACGAAACATATATGCAAAGCATCCACACAGTACCATTCGCCAATTTTTTGTTCTTCAAGTTTAAGTGAACAGCAAGCCCCATTGATAATCATGAAATGGAAATTATTTGTAACTTTCTACAAGTAGAACAATGAATAGTACAGGTAGACGGGTGAAATCTTTCTATATATTGCTTCTAAATAGTCTAAGAAACATATATGCAAAGCATCCAAACAGTACAATTCGCCAATTTTTTGTTCTTCAAGTTTAAGTGAACAACGAGCCCCATTGTTAATCCTTTAAAGGAAGTTATTTGTAAATTTCGACAAGGAGAACTATGAATGGAACAGGTAGACGGTTGAAATCTTTGTATATATTGCTTCTATATAATCTAAGAAACATATATGCAATGCATCCAAACAGTACAATTCGCCAATTTTTTGTTCCTCAAGTTTAAGTGAACTACGAGCCCCATTGTTAATCCTTTAACGGAAATTAATTGTAACTTTCTACAAGTAGGTCAATGATTGGAACACGTAGACGATTGAAATCTTTGTATATATTGCTTCTATATAGTCTATGAAACATATACGCAAAGCATCCAAACAGTACCATTCGCCAATTATTTGTTCTTCAAGTTTAAGTGAACAATGAGCCCCAATGGTTAATCCTTTATCGGAAATTACTTGTAATTTTCGACAAGTAGAACAATGAATGGAACAGGTAGACGGTTGAAATCTTTGTATATATTGCTTCTATATAGTCTACGAAACATATATGCAAAGCATCTAAACAGTAACAATCGCCAATTTTTTGTTCTTCAAGTTTAAGTGAACTACGAGCCCCATTGTTAATCCTTTAACGGAAATTAATTGTAACTTTCTACAAGTAGAACAATGATTGGAACACGTAGACGGCTGAAATCTTTGTATATATTGCTTCTAAATAGTCTAAGAAACATATATGCAAAGCATCCAAACAGTACAATTCGCCAATTTTTTGTTCTTCAAGTTTAAGTGAACAACGAGCCCCATTGTTAATCTTTAAAGGAAGTTATTTGTAAATTTCGACAAGGAGAACTATGAATGGAACAGCTAGACGGTTGAAATCTTTGTATATATTGCTTCTATATAATCTAAGAAACATATATGCAATGCATCCAAACAGTACAATTCGCCAATTTTTTGTTCCTCAAGTTTAAGTGAACTACGAGCCCCATTGTTAATCCTTTAACGGAAATTAATTGTAACTTTCTACAAGTAGGTCAATGATTGGAACAAGTAGACGGTTGAAATCTTTGTATATATTGCTTCTATATAGTCTAAGAAACATATATGCAAAGCATCCACACAGTACCATTCGCCAATTTTTTGTTCTTCAAGTTTAAGTGAACAGCAAGCCCCATTGATAATCATGAAATGGAAATTATTTGTAACTTTCTACAAGTAGAACAATGAATAGTACAGGTAGACGGGTGAAATCTTTCTATATATTGCTTCTAAATAGTCTAAGAAACATATATGCAAAGCATCCAAACAGTACAATTCGCCAATTTTTTGTTCTTCAAGTTTAAGTGAACAACGAGCCCCATTGTTAATCCTTTAAAGGAAGTTATTTGTAAATTGCGACAAGGAGAACTATGAATGGAACAGGTAGACGGTTGAAATCTTTGTATATATTGCTTCTATATAATCTAAGAAACATATATGCAATGCATCCAAACAGTACAATTCGCCAATTTTTTGTTCCTCAAGTTTAAGTGAACTACGAGCCCCATTGTTAATCCTTTAACGGAAATTAATTGTAACTTTCTACAAGTAGGTCAATGATTGGAACACGTAGACGATTGAAATCTTTGTATATATTGCTTCTATATAGTCTAAGAAACATATACGCAAAGCATCCAAACAGTACCATTCGCCAATTTTTTGTTCTTCAAGTTTAAGTGAACCATGAGCCCCAATGGTTAATCCTTTATCGGAAATTACTTGTAATTTTCGACAAGTAGAACAATGAATGGAAGAGGTAGACGGTTGAAATCTTTGTATATATTGCTTCTATATAGTCTACGAAACATATATGCAAAGCATCTAAACAGTAACAATCGCCAATTTTTTGTTCTTCAAGTTTAAGTGAACTACGAGCCCCATTGTTAATCCTTTAACGGAAATTAATTGTAACTTTCTACAAGTAGAACAATGATTGGAACACGTAGACGGCTGAAATCTTTGTATATATTGCTTCCATATAGTCTAAGAAACATGTACGCAAAGCATCCAAACAGTACCATTCGCCAATTTTTTGTTCTTCAAGTTTAAGTGAACAATGAGCCCCAATGGTTAATCCTTTATCGGAAATTACTTGTAACTTTCTACAAGTAGTACAATGAATAGTACAGGTAGACGGGTGAAATCTTTCTATATATTGCTTCTAAATAGTCTAAGAAACATATATGCAAAGCATCCAAACAGTACAATTCGCCAATTTTTTGTTCTTCAAGTTTAAGTGAACAATGAGCCCCAATGGTTAATCCTTTATCGGAAATTACTTGTAATTTTCGACAAGTAGAACAATGAATGGAACAGGCAGACGGTTGAAATCTTTGTATATATTGCTTCTATATAGTCTACGAAACATATATGCAAAGCATCTAAACAGTAACAATCGCCAATTTTTTGTTCTTCAAGTTTAAGTGAACTACGAGCCCCATTGTTAATCCTTTAACGGAAATTAATTGTAACTTTCTACAAGTAGAACAATGATTGGAACACTTAGACGGTTGAAATCTTTGTATATATTGCTTCCATATAGTCTAAGTAACATGTACGCAAAGCATCCAAACAGTACCATTCGCCAATTGTTTGTTCTTCAAGTTTAAGTGAACAATGAGCCTCAATGGTTAATCCTTTATCGGAAATTACTTGTAACTTTCTACAAGTAGAACAATGAATAGTACAGGTAGACGGTTGAAATCTTTGTATATGTTGCTTCTATATAGTCTACGAAACATATATGCAAAGCATCCAAACAGTACCATTCGCCAATATTTTGTTCTTCAAGTTTAAGTGAACAATGAGCCCCAATGGTTAATCCTTTATCGGAAATTACTTGTAATTTTCGACAAGTCGAACAATGAATGGAACAGGTAAACGGTTGAAATCTTTGTATATATTGCTTCTATATAGTCTACGAAACATATATGCAAAGTATCCAAACAGTACCATTCGCCAATTTTTTGTTCTTCAAGTTTAAGTGAACAACGAGCCCCATTGTTAATCCTTTAAAGGAAGTTATTTGTAAATTTCGACAAGGAGAACAATGAATGGAACAGGTAGACGGTTGAAATCTTTGTATATATTGCTTCTATATAATCTAAGAAACATATATGCAAAGCATCCAAACAGTACAATTCGCCAATTTTTTGTTCCTCAAGTTTAAGTGAACTACGAGCCCCATTGTTAATCCTTTAACGGAAATTAATTGAAACTTTCTACAAGTAGAACAATGAATGGAACAGGTAGACGGTTGAAATCTTTGTATATATTGCGTCTATATAGTCTAAGAAACATATATGCAAAGCATCCAAACAGTACCATTCGCCAATTTTTTGTTCTTCAAGTTTAAGTGAACACGAGCCCCATTGTTAATCCTTTAAAGGAAATTAATTGTAACTTTCGACAGGGAGAACAATGAATGGAACAGGTAGACGGTTGAAATCTTTGTATATATTGCTTCTATATAATCTAAGAAACATATATGCAAAGCATCCAAACAGTACAATTCGCCAATTTTTTGTTCTTCAAGTTTAAGTGAACTACGAGCCCCATTGTTAATCCTTTAACGGAAATTAATTGTAACTTTCTACAAGTAGAACAATGAATGGAACAGGTAGACGGTTGAAATCTTTGTATATATTGCTTCTATATAGTCTAAGAAACATATATGCAAAGCATCCAAACAGTACCGTTCTCCAATTTTTTGTTCTTCAAGTTTAAGTGAACACGAGCCCCATTGTTAATCCTTTAAAGGAAATTATTTGTAAATTTCGACAAGTAGAACAATGAATGGAACAGGTAGACGGTTGAAATCTTTGTATATATTGCTTCTAAATAGTCTAAGAAACGTATATGCAAAGCATCCAAACAGTACAATTCGCCAATTATTTGATCTTCAAGTTTAAGTGAACTACGAGCCCCATTGTTAATACTTTAACGGAAATTAATTGTAACTTTCTACAAGTAGAACAATGAATGGAACAGGTAGACGGTTGAAATCTTTGTATATGTTGCTTCTATATAGTCTAAGAAACCTATATGCAAAGCATCTAAACAGTAACAATCGCCAATTTTTTGATCTTCAAGTTTAAGTGAACAGCGGGCCCCATTGATAATCATGAAATGGAAATTATTTGTAACTTTCTACAAGTAGAACTATGAATAGTACAGGTAGACGGGTGAAATCTTTCTATATATTGCTTCTAAATAGTCTAAGAAACATATATGCAAAGCATCCAAACAGTACAATTCGCCAATTTTTTGTTCTTCAAGTTTAAGTGAACAACGAGCCCCATTGTTAATCCTTTAAAGGAAATTATTTGTAAATTTCGGCAAGTAGAACAATGAATGGAATAGGTAGACGGTTGAAATCATTGTATATATTGCTTCTATATAGTCTAAGAAACATATATGCAAAGCATCCAAACAGTACAATTCGCCAATTTCTTGTTCTTCAAGTTTAAGTAAACTACGATCCCCATTGTTAATACCTTAACGGAAATTATTTGTAACTTTCGACAAGTAGAACAATGAATGGAACAGGTAGACGGTTGAAATCTTTGTATATATTGCTTCTATATAATCTAAGAAACATATATTCAAAGCATCCAAACAGTACCATTCGCCAATTTTTTGTTCTTCAACTTTAAGTGAACTACGAGCCCCATTGTTAATCCTTTAAAGGAAATTATTTGTAAATTTCGACAAGTAGAACAATGAATGGAACAAGTAGACTGTTGAAATCATTGTATATATTGCTTCTATATAATCTAAGAAACATATATGCAAAGCATCCAAACAGTACAATTCGCCAATTTTTTGTTCTTCAAGTTTAAGTGAACAACGAGCCCCATTGATATTCATGAAACGGAAATTATTTGTAACTTTCTACAAGTAGAACAATGAATAGAACAGGTAGACGGTTGAAATCTTTGTATATGTTGCTTCTATAGAGTCTAAGAAACCTATATACAAAGCATCTAAACAGTAACAATCGCCAATTTTTTGATATTCAAGTTTAAGTGAACAGCAGGCCCCATTGATAATCATGAAATGGAAATTATTTGTAATTTTCGACAAGTAGAACAATGATTGGAACACGTAGACGGTTGAAATCCTTGTATATATTGCGCCTATATAGTCTAAGAAACACATATGCAAAGCATCCAAACAGTACAATTCGCCAATTTATTGTTCTTCAAGTTTAAGTGAACAACGAGCCCCAATGGTTAATCCTTTATCGGAAATTATTTGTAACTTTCGACAAGTAGAACAATGAATGGAACAGGTAGACGGTTGAAATCATTGTATATATTGCTTCTATATAATCTACGAAACATATATGCAAAGCATCCAAACAGTCCAATTCGCCAATTTTTTGTTCTTCAGGTGTAAGTGAACTACGAGCCCCATTGTTAATCCTTTAACGGAAATTAATTGTAACTTTCTACAAGTAGAACAATGATTGGAACTCGTAGACGGTTGAAATCTTTGTATATATTGCTTCCATATAGTCTAACAAACATATATGCAAAGCATCCAAACAGTACCATTCACCAATTTTTTGTTCTTCAAGTTTAAGTAAACTACGATCCCCATTGTTAATCATTTATCGGAAATTATTTGTAACTTTCGACAAGTAGAACAATGAATGGAACAGGTAGACGGTTGATATCTTTGTATATATTGCTTCTATATAGTATAAGAAACATATATGCAAAGCATCCAAACAGTACAATTCGCCAATTTTTTGTTCTTCAAGTTTAAGTGAACAATGAGCCCCAATGGTTAATCCTTTATCGGAAATTATTTGTAACATTCGGCAAGTAGAACAATGAATGGAACAGGTAGACGGTTGAAATCTTTGTATATATTGCTTCTATATAGTCTAAGAAACATATATGCAAAGCATCCAACAGTACAATTCGCCAATTTTTTGTTCTTCAAGTTTAAGTGAAGTACGAGCCCCATTGTTAATCCTTTAAAGGAAATTATTTGTAAATTTCGACAAGTAGAACAATGATTGGAACACGTAGACGGTTGAAATCTTTGTATATATTGCTTCTATATAATCTAAGAAACATATATGCAAAGCATCCAAACAGTACAATTCGCCAATTTTTTGTTCTTCAAGTTTAAGTGAACTACGAGCCCCATTGTTAATCCTTTAACGGAAATTAATTGTAACTTTCTACAAGTAGAACAATGAATGGAACAGGTAGACGGTTGAAATCTTTGTATATATTGCTTCTATATAGTCTAAGAAACATATATGCAAAGCATCCAAACAGTACCGTTCTCCAATTTTTTGTTCTTCAAGTTTAAGTGAACACGAGCCCCATTGTTAATCCTTTAAAGGAAATTATTTGTAAATTTCGACAAGTAGAACAATGAATGGAACAGGTAGACGGTTGAAATCTTTGTATATATTGCTTCTAAATAGTCTAAGAAACGTATATGCAAAGCATCCAAACAGTACAATTCGCCAATTATTTGATCTTCAAGTTTAAGTGAACTACGAGCCCCATTGTTAATACTTTAACGGAAATTAATTGTAACTTTCTACAAGTAGAACAATGAATGGAACAGGTAGACGGTTGAAATCTTTGTATATGTTGCTTCTATATAGTCTAAGAAACCTATATGCAAAGCATCTAAACAGTAACAATCGCCAATTTTTTGATCTTCAAGTTTAAGTGAACAGCGGGCCCCATTGATAATCATGAAATGGAAATTATTTGTAACTTTCTACAAGTAGAACTATGAATAGTACATGTAGACGGGTGAAATCTTTCTATATATTGCTTCTAAATAGTCTAAGAAACATATATGCAAAGCATCCAAACAGTACAATTCGCCAATTTTTTGTTCTTCAAGTTTAAGTGAACAACGAGCCCCATTGTTAATCCTTTAAAGGAAATTATTTGTAAATTTCGGCAAGTAGAACAATGAATGGAATAGGTAGACGGTTGAAATCATTGTATATATTGCTTCTATATAGTCTAAGAAACATATATGCAAAGCATCCAAACAGTACAATTCGCCAATTTCTTGTTCTTCAAGTTTAAGTAAACTACGATCCCCATTGTTAATACCTTAACGGAAATTATTTGTAACTTTCGACAAGTAGAACAATGAATGGAACAGGTAGACGGTTGAAATCTTTGTATATATTGCTTCTATATAATCTAAGAAACATATATTCAAAGCATCCAAACAGTACCATTCGCCAATTTTTTGTTCTTCAACTTTAAGTGAACTACGAGCCCCATTGTTAATCCTTTAAAGGAAATTATTTGTAAATTTCGACAAGTAGAACAATGAATGGAACAAGTAGACTGTTGAAATCATTGTATATATTGCTTCTATATAATCTAAGAAACATATATGCAAAGCATCCAAACAGTACAATTCGCCAATTTTTTGTTCTTCAAGTTTAAGTGAACAACGAGCCCCATTGATATTCATGAAACGGAAATTATTTGTAACTTTCTACAAGTAGAACAATGAATAGAACAGGTAGACGGTTGAAATCTTTGTATATGTTGCTTCTATAGAGTCTAAGAAACCTATATACAAAGCATCTAAACAGTAACAATCGCCAATTTTTTGATATTCAAGTTTAAGTGAACAGCAGGCCCCATTGATAATCATGAAATGGAAATTATTTGTAATTTTCGACAAGTAGAACAATGATTGGAACACGTAGACGGTTGAAATCCTTGTATATATTGCGCCTATATAGTCTAAGAAACACATATGCAAAGCATCCAAACAGTACAATTCGCCAATTTATTGTTCTTCAAGTTTAAGTGAACAACGAGCCCCAATGGTTAATCCTTTATCGGAAATTATTTGTAACTTTCGACAAGTAGAACAATGAATGGAACAGGTAGACGGTTGAAATCATTGTATATATTGCTTCTATATAATCTACGAAACATATATGCAAAGCATCCAAACAGTCCAATTCGCCAATTTTTTGTTCTTCAGGTGTAAGTGAACTACGAGCCCCATTGTTAATCCTTTAACGGAAATTAATTGTAACTTTCTACAAGTAGAACAATGATTGGAACTCGTAGACGGTTGAAATCTTTGTATATATTGCTTCCATATAGTCTAACAAACATATATGCAAAGCATCCAAACAGTACCATTCACCAATTTTTTGTTCTTCAAGTTTAAGTAAACTACGATCCCCATTGTTAATCATTTATCGGAAATTATTTGTAACTTTCGACAAGTAGAACAATGAATGGAACAGGTAGACGGTTGATATCTTTGTATATATTGCTTCTATATAGTATAAGAAACATATATGCAAAGCATCCAAACAGTACAATTCGCCAATTTTTTGTTCTTCAAGTTTAAGTGAACAATGAGCCCCAATGGTTAATCCTTTATCGGAAATTATTTGTAACATTCGGCAAGTAGAACAATGAATGGAACAGGTAGACGGTTGAAATCTTTGTATATATTGCTTCTATATAGTCTAAGAAACATATATGCAAAGCATCCAACAGTACAATTCGCCAATTTTTTGTTCTTCAAGTTTAAGTGAAGTACGAGCCCCATTGTTAATCCTTTAAAGGAAATTATTTGTAAATTTCGACAAGTAGAACAATGATTGGAACACGTAGACGGTTGAAATCTTTGTATATATTGCTTCCATATAGTCTAAGAAACATATATGCAAAGCATCCAAACAGTACCATTCACCAATTTTTTGTTCTTCAAGTTTAAGTGAACAATGAGCCCCAATGGTTAATCCTTTATCGGAAATTATTTGTAACATTCGGCAAGTAGAACAATGAATGGAACAGGTAGACGGTTGAAATCTTTGTATATATTGCTTCTATATAGTCTAAGAAATATATATGGAAAGCATCCAAACAGTACAATTCGCCAATTTATTGTTCTTCAAGTTTAAGTGAACAATGAGCCCCAATGGTTAATCCTTTATCGGTAATTATTTGGAACTTTCGACAAGTAGAACAATGAATGGAACAGGTAGCCGGTTGAAATATTTGTACATATTGCTTCTATATAGTTTAAGAAACATATATGCAAAGCATCCAAACAGTACAATTCGCCAATTTTTTGTTCTTCAAGTTTAAGTGAACAATGAGCCCCAATGGGTAATCCTTTATCGGTAATTATTTGTAAATTTCGACAAGTAGAAAAATGAATGGAACAGGTGGACGGTTGAAATCCTTGTATATATTGCGTCTATATAATCTAAGAAACATATATGCAAAGCATCCAAACAGTACAATTCGCCAATTTTTTGTTCTTCAAGTTTAAGTGAACAATGAGCCCCAATGGTTAATCCTTTATCGGTAATTATTTGTAACTTTCGACAAGTAGAACAATGAATGGAACAGGTAGACTGTTGAAATCATTGTATATATTGCTTCTATATAGTCTAAGAAACATATATGCAAAGCGTCCAAACAGTACAATTCGCCAATTATTTGATCTTCAAGTTTAAGTGAACTACGAGCCCCACTGTTAATACTTTAACGGAAATTATTTGTAACTTGCGACAAGTAGAACAATGAATGGAACAAGTAGACTGTTGAAATCATTGTATATATTGCTTCTATATAGTCTAAGAAACATATATGCAAAGCATCCAAACAGTACAATTCGCCAATTTTTTGTTCTTCAAGTTTAAGTGAACAATGAGCCCCATTGTTAATCCTTTAAAGGAAATTATTTGTAACTTTCAACAAGTAGAACAATGAATGGAACAGGTAGACGTTTGAAATCTTTGTATATATTGCTTCTATATAGTCTAAGAAACATATATGCAAAGCATCCAAACAGTACCATTCATCAATTTTTTGTTCTTCAAGTTTAAGTGAACAACGAGCCCCATTGTTAATCCGTTAAAGGAAATTATTTGTAAATTTCGACAAGTAGAACAATGATTGGAACACGTAGACGGTTGACATCTTAGTATATATTGCTTCCATATAGTCTAAGAAACATGTATGCTAAGCATCCAAACAGTACCATTCGCCAATTTTTTGTTCTTCAAGTTTAAGTGAACAATGAGCCCCAATGGTTAATCCTTTATCGGAAATCATTTGTAATTTTCGACAAGTAGAACAATGATTGGAACACGTAGACGGTTGACATCTTAGTATATATTGCTTCTATATAATCTAAGAAACATATATGCAAAGCATGCAAACAGTACCATTCGCCAATTTTTTGTTCTTCAAGTTTAAGTGAACTACGAGCCCCATTGTTAATCCTTTAAAGGAAATTATTTGTAAATTTCGACAAGTAGAACAATGAATGGAACAGGTAGACTGTTGAAATCATTGTATATATTGCTTCTATATAGTCTAAGAAACATATATGCAAATCGTCCAAAAAGTACAATTCGCCAATTATTTGATCTTCAAGTTTAAGTAAACTACGATCCCCATTGTTAATCCTTTAAAGGAAATTATTTGTAAATTTCGACAAGTAGAACAATGAATGGTACAGGTAGCCGGTTGAAATCAATGTATATATTGCTTCTATATAGTCTAAGAAACATATATGCAAAGCGTCCAAACAGTACAATTCGCGAATTATTTGATCTTCAAGTTTAAGTGAACTACGAGCCCCATTGTTAGTACTTTAATGGGAATTATTTGTAACTTGCGACAAGTAGAACAATGAATGGAACAGGTAGCCGGTTGAAATATTTGTACATATTGCTTCTATATAGTTTAAGAAACATATATGCAAAGCATCCAAACAGTACAATTCGCCAATTTTTTGTTCTTCAAGTTTAAGTGAACAATGAGCCCCAATGGGTAATCCTTTATCGGTAATTATTTGTAACTTTCGACAAGTAGAAAAATGAATGGAACAGGTGGACGGTTGAAATCCTTGTATATATTGCGTCTATATAATCTAAGAAACATATATGCAAAGCATCCAAACAGTACAATTCGCCAATTTTTTGTTCTTCAAGTTTAAGTGAACAATGAGCCCCAATGGTTAATCCTTTATCGGTAATTATTTGTAACTTTCGACAAGTAGAACAATGAATGGAACAGGTAGACTGTTGAAATCATTGTATATATTGCTTCTATATAGTCTAAGAAACATATATGCAAAGCGTCCAAACAGTACAATTCGCCAATTATTTGATCTTCAAGTTTAAGTGAACTACGAGCCCCACTGTTAATACTTTAACGGAAATTATTTGTAACTTGCGACAAGTAGAACAATGAATGGAACAAGTAGACTGTTGAAATCATTGTATATATTGCTTCTATATAGTCTAAGAAACATATATGCAAAGCATCCAAACAGTACAATTCGCCAATTTTTTGTTCTTCAAGTTTAAGTGAACAATGAGCCCCATTGTTAATCCTTTAAAGGAAATTATTTGTAACTTTCAACAAGTAGAACAATGAATGGAACAGGTAGACGTTTGAAATCTTTGTATATATTGCTTCTATATAGTCTAAGAAACATATATGCAAAGCATCCAAACAGTACCATTCATCAATTTTTTGTTCTTCAAGTTTAAGTGAACAACGAGCCCCATTGTTAATCCGTTAAAGGAAATTATTTGTAACTTTCGACAAGTAGAACAATTAATGGAACAGGTAGACGGTTGAAATCTTTGTATATATTGCTTCTATATAATCTAAGAAACATATATGCAAAGCATCCAAACAGTACAATTCGCCAATTTTTTGTTCTTCAAGTTTATGTGAACAATGAGCCCCAATGGTTAATCCTTTATCGGTAATTATTTGTAACTTTCGACAAGTAGAACAATGAATGGAACAGGTAGACGGTTGAAATCCTTGTATATATTGCGTCTATATGATCTAAGAAACATATATGCAAAGCATCCAAACAGTACCATTCGCCAATTTTTTGTTCTTCAAGTTTAAGTGAACTACGAGCCCCATTGTTAATCCTTTAAAGGAAATTATTTGTAAATTTCGACAAGTAGAACAATGAATGGAACAGGTAGACTGTTGAAATCATTGTATATATTGCTTCTATATAGTCTAAGAAACATATATGCAAATCGTCCAAAAAGTACAATTCGCCAATTATTTGATCTTCAAGTTTAAGTAAACTACGATCCCCATTGTTAATCCTTTAAAGGAAATTATTTGTAAATTTCGACAAGTAGAACAATGAATGGTACAGGTAGCCGGTTGAAATCAATGTATATATTGCTTCTATATAGTCTAAGAAACATATATGCAAAGCATCCAAACAGTACCATTCGCCAATTTTTTGTCCTTCAAGTTTAAGTGAACCATGAGCCCCATTGTTAATCATTTATCGGAAATTATTTGTAACTTTCGACAAGTAGAACAATTAATGGAACAGGTAGACTGTTGAAATCATTGTATATATTGCTTCTATATAGTCTAAGAAACATATATGCAAAGCATCCAAACAGTACAATTCGCCAATTATTTGATCTTCAAGTTTAAGTAAACTACGATCCCCATTGTTAATCCTTTAAAGGAAATTATTTGTAACTTTCGGCAAGTAGAACAATGAATGGAACAGGTAGACGGTTGAAATCTTTGTATATATTGCTTCTATATAGTCTAAGAAATATATATGCAAAGCATCCAAACAGTACAATTCGCCAATTTATTGTTCTTCAAGTTTAAGTGAACAACGAGCCCCATTGATAATCATGAAACGGAAATTATTTGTAACTTTCTACAAGTAGAACAATGAATAGAACAGGTAGACGGTTGAAATCTTTGTATATGTTGCTTCTATATAGTCTAAGAAACCTATATGCAAAGCATCTAAACAGTAACAATCGCCAATTTTTTGATCTTCAAGTTTAAGTGAACAGCGCGCCCCATTGATAATCATGAAATGGAAATTATTTGTAACTTTCTACAAGTAGAACAATGAATAGTACAGGTAGACGGGTGAAATCTTTCTATATATTGCTTCTAAATAGTCTAAGAAACACATATGCAAAACATCCAAACAGTACCATTCGCCAATTTTTTGTTCTTCAAGTTTAAGTGAACTACGAGCCCCATTGTTAATACTTTAACGGAAATTATTTGTAACTTGCGACAAGTAGAACAATGAGTGGAACAGGTAGACGGTTGAAATCAATGTATATATTGCTTCTATATAGTCTAAGAAACATATATGCAAAGCATCCAAACAGTACCATCCGCCAATTTTTTGTTCTTCAAGTTTAAGTGAACAATGAGCCCCATTGTTAATCATTTAAAGGAAATTATTTGTAACTTTCGACAAGTAGAACAATGAATGGAACTGGTAGACGGTTGAAATCTTTTTATATATTGCTTCTATATAGTCTAAGAAACATATATGCAAAGCATCCAAACAGTACCAGTCGCCAATTTTTTGTTCTTCAAGTTTAAGTGAACAACGAGGCCAATTGTTAATCCTTTATCGGAAATTATTTCTAACTTTCGACAAGTAGAACAATGAATGGAACAGGTAGACTGTTGAAATCATTGTATATATTGCGTCTATATAGTCTAAGAAACATATATGCAAAGCATCCAAACAGTACAATTCGCCAATTTTTTGTTCTTCAAGTTTAGGTGAACAATGAGCCCCATTGTTAATCCTTTAAAGGAAATTATTTGTAAATTTCGACAAGTAGAACAATGAATGGAACAGGTAGACGGTTGAAATCTTTGTATATATTGCTTCTATATAATCTAAGAAACATGTATGCAAAGCATCTAAACAGTACCATTCGCCAATTTTTTGTTCTTCAAGTTTAAGTGAACAACGAGCCCCATTGATAATCATGAAACGGAAATTATTTGTAACTTTCTACAAGTAGAACAATGAATAGAGCAGGTAGACGGTTGAAATATTTGTATATGTTGCTTCTATATAGTCTAAGAAACCTATATGCAAAGCATCTAAACAGTAACAATCGCCAATTTTTTGATCTTCAAGTTTAAGTGAACAGCGAGCCCCATTGATAACCATGAAATGGAAATTATTTGTAACTTTCTACAAGTAGAACAATGAGTGGAACAGGTAGACGGTTGAAATCAATGTATATATTGCTTCTATATAGTCTAAGAAACATATATGCAAAGCATCCAAACAGTACCATCCGCCAATTTTTTGTTCTTCAAGTTTAAGTGAACAATGAGCCCCATTGTTAATCATTTAAAGGAAATTATTTGTAACTTTCGACAAGTAGAACAATGAATGGAACTGGTAGACGGTTGAAATCTTTTTATATATTGCTTCTATATAGTCTAAGAAACATATATGCAAAGCATCCAAACAGTACCAGTCGCCAATTTTTTGTTCTTCAAGCTTAAGTGAACAACGAGCCCCATTGTTAATCCGTTAAAGGAAATTATTTGTAAATTTCGACAAGTAGAACAATGATTGGAACACGTAGACGGTTGAAATCTTAGTATATATTGCTTCCATATAGTCTAAGAAACATGTACGCAAAGCATCCAAACAGTACCATTCGCCAATTTTTTGTTCTTCAAGTTTAAGTGAATAATGAGCCCCAATGGTTAATCCTTTATCGGAAATTATTTGTAATTTTCGACAAGTAGAACAATGAATGGAACAGGTAGACGGTTGAAATCTTAGTATATATTGCTTCTATATAATCTAAGAAACATATATGCAAAGCATGCAAACAGTACCATTCACCAATTTTTTGTTCTTCAAGTTGAAGTGAACAACGAGCCCAATTGATAATCATGAAACGGAAATTATTTGTAACTTTCTACAAGTAGAACAATGAATAGAACAGGTAGACGGTTGAAATCTTTGTATATGTTGCTTCTATATAGTCTACGAAACCTATATGCAAAGCATCTAAACAGTAACAATCGCCAATTTTTTGATCTTCAAGTTTAAGTGAACTACGAGCCCCATTGTGAATCCTTTAAAGGAAATTATTTGTAAATTTCGACAAGTAGAACAATGAATGGAACAGGTAGACGTTTGAAATCTTTGTATATATTGCTTCTATATAGTCTAAGAAACATATATGCAAAGCATCCAAACAGTACCATTCGCCAATTTTTTGTTCTTCAAGTTTAAGTGAACAATGAGCCCCAATGGTTAATCCTTTATCGGAAATTATTTGTAACTTTCGACAAGTAGAACAATGATTGGAACAGGTAGACGGTTGAAATCATTGTATATATTGCTTCTATATAGTCTAAGAAACATATATGCAAAGCGTCCAAACAGTACAATTCGCCTATTATTTAATCTTCAAGTTTAAGTGAACTACGAGCCCCATTGTTAGTACTTTAACGGAAATTATTTGTAACTTGCGACAAGTAGAACAATGAATGGAACAGGTAGCCGGTTGAAATCATTGTATATATTGCTTCTATATAGCCTACGAAACATATATGCAAAGCATCCAAACAGTACCATTCGCAATTTTTTTGTTCTTCAAGTTTAAGTGAACAACGAGCCCCATTGTTAATCCTTTAAAGGAAATTATTTGTAAATTTCGACAAGTAGAACAATGATTGGAACACGTAGACGGTTGAAATCTTTGTATATATTGCTTCCATATAGTCTAAGAAACATGTACGCAAAGCATCCAAACAGTACCATTCGCCAATTTTTTGTTCTTCAAGTTTAAGTGAACAATGAGCCCCAATGGTTAATCCTTTATCGGAAATTATTTGTAACTTTCGGCAAGTAGAACAATGAATGGAACAGGTAGACGGTTGAAATCTCTGTATATATTGCTTCTATATAGTCTAAGAAACATATATGCAAAGCATCCAAACAGTAGAATTCGCCAATTTATTGTTCTTCAAGTTTAACTGAACAACGAGCCCCATTGTTAATCCTTTAAAGGAAATTATTTGTAAATTTCGACAAGTAGAACAATGAATGGAACAGGTAGACGGTTGAAATCTTGGTATATATTGCTTCTATATAGTCTAAGAAACATATATGCAAAGCATCCAAACAGTACCATTCGCCAATTTTTTGTCCTTCAAGTTTAAGTGAACCATGAGCCCCATTGTTAATCATTTATCGGAAATTATTTGTAACTTTCGACAAGTAGAACAATTAATGGAACAGGTAGACTGTTGAAATCATTGTATATATTGCTTCTATATAGTCTAAGAAACATATATGCAAAGCATCCAAACAGTACAATTCGCCAATTATTTGATCTTCAAGTTTAAGTAAAATACGATCCCCATTGTTAATCCTTTAAAGGAAATTATTTGTAAATTTCGACAAGTAGAAGAATGAATGGAACAGGTAGACTGTTGAAATCATTGTATATATTGCTTCTATATAGTCTAAGAAACATATATGCAAAGCGTCGAAACAGTACTATTCGCCAATTATTTGATCTTCAAGTTTAAGTGAACTACGAGCCCCATTGTTAATACTTTAACGGAAATTATTTGTAAATTTCGACAAGTAGAACAATGATTGGAACACGTAGACGGTTGAAATCTTTGTATATATTGCTTCCATATAGTCTAAGAAACATGTACGCAAAGCATCCAAACAGTACCATTCGCCAATTTTTTGTTCTTCAAGTTTAAGTGAACAATGAGCCCCAATGGTTAATCCTTTATCGGAAATTATTTGTAATTTTCGACAAGTAGAACAATGAATGAAACAGGTAGACGGTTGAAATCTTTGTACATATTGCTTCTATATAATCTAAGAAACATATATGCAAAGCATCCAAACAGTACCATTCGCCAATTTTTTGTACTTCAAGTTTAAGTGAACAACGAGCCCCATTGATAATCATGAAACGGAAATTATTTGTAACTTTCTACAAGTAGAACAATGAATAGAACAGGTAGACGGTTGAAATCTTTGTATATGTTGCTTCTATATAGTCTAAGAAACCTATATGCAAAGCATCTAAACAGTAAGAATCGCCAATTTTTTGATCTTCAAGTTCAAGTGAACAGCGAGCCCCATTGTTAATACTTTAACGGAAATTATTTGTAACTTGCGACAAGTAGAACAATGAATGGAACAGGTAGCCGGTTGAAATCTTTGTATATATTGCTTCTATATAGTCTAAGAAACATATATGCAAAGCATCCAAACAGTACAATTCGCCAATTTCTTGTACTTCAAGTTTAAGTGAACAATGAGCCCCAATGGTTAATCCATTATCGGTAATTATTTGTAACTTTCGACAAGTAGAACAATGAATGGAACAGGTAGACGGTTGAAATCCTTGTATATATTGCTTCTATATAGTCTAAGAAACATATCTGCAGATCATCCAAACAGTACAATTCGCCAATTTTTTGTTCTTCAACTTTAAGTGAACTACGAGCCCCATTGTTAATACTTTAACGGAAATTATTTGTAACTTGCGACAAGTAGAACAATGAATGGAACAGGTAGATGGTTGAAATCAATGTATATATTGCTTCTATATAGTCTAAGAAACATATATGCAAAGCATCCAAACAGTACCATTCGCCAATTTTTTGTTCTTCAAGTTTAAGTGAACAACGAGCCGCATTGTTTATCCTTTAAAGGAAATTCTTTGTAAATTTCGAAAAGTAGAACAATGATTGGAACACGTAGACGGTTGAAATCTTTGTATATATTGCTTCTATATAATCTAAGAAACATATATGCAAAGCATCCAAACAGTACAATTCGCCAATTTTTTGTTCTTCAAGTTTAAGTAAACTACGATCCCCATTGTTAATCCCTTAACGGAAATTATTTGTAACTTTCGACAAGTAGAACAATGAATGGAACAGGTAGACGGTTGAAATCATTGTATATATTGCTTCTATATAGTCTAAGAAACCTATCTGCAGATCATCCAAAAAGTACAATCCGCCAATTATTTGATCTTCAAGTTTAAGTGAACTACGAGCCCCATTGTTAATACTTTAACGGAAATTATTTGTAACTTGCAACAAGTAGAACAATGAATGGAACAGGTAGATGGTTGAAATCAATGTATATATTGCTTCTATATAGTCTAAGAAACATATATGCAAAGCATCCAAACAGTACCATTCGCCAATTTTTTGTTCTTCAAGTTTAAGTGAACAATGAGCCCCAATGGTTAATCCTTTATCGGAAATTATTTGTAATTTTCGACAAGTAGAACAATGAATGGAACAGGTAGAAGGTTGAAATCTTTGTATATATTGCTTCTATATAATCTAAGAAACATATATGCAAAGCATCCAAACAGTACAATTCCCCAATTTTTTGTTCTTCAAGTTTAAGTGAACAATGAGCCCCAATGATTAATCCTTTATCGGTAATTATTTGTAACTTTCGACAAGTAGAACAATGAATGGAACAGGTAGACGGTTGAAACCCTTGTATATATTGCGTCTATATAATCTAAGAAACATATATGCATAGCATCCAAGCAGTACCATTCGCCATATTTTTGGTCTTCAAGTTTAAGTGCACTACGAGCCCCATTGTTAATCCTTTAAAGGAAATTATTTGTAAATTTCGACAAGTACAACAATGAATGGAACAGGTAGACTGTTGAAATCATTGTATATATTGCTTCTATATAATCTACGAAACATATATGCAAAGCATCCAAACAGTAAAATTCGCCAATTTTTTGTTCTTCAAGTTTAAGTGAACAATGAGCCCCAATGGTTAATCCTTTATCGGAAATTATTTGTAACTTTCGACAAGTAGAACAATGAATGGAACAGGTAGAAGGTTGAAATCTTTGTATATATTGCTTCTATATAATCTAAGAAACATATGTGCAAAGCATCCAAACAGTAGCATTCGCCAATTTTTTGTTCTTCAAGTTTAAGTGAACAACGAGCCCCATTGATAATCATGAAACGGAAATTATTTGTAACTTTTTACAAGTAGAACAAGGAATAGAACAGGTAGACGGTTGAAATCTTTGTATATGTTGCTTCTATATAGTCTAAGAAACCTATATGCAAAGCATCTAAACAGTAACAATCGCCAATTTGTTGATCTTCAAATTTAAGTGAACAGCGAGCCCCATTGATAATCATGAAAGGGAAATTATTTGTAACTTTCTACAAGTAGAACAATGAATAGTACAGGTAGACTGGTGAAAACTTTCTATATATTGCTTCTAAATAGTCTAAGAAACATATATGCAAATCATCCAAACAGTACAATTCGCCAATTTTTTGTTCTTCAAGTTTAAGTGAACTACGAGCCCCATTGTTAATCCTTTAACGGAAATTATTTATAAATTTCGACAAGTAGAACAATGAATGGATCAGGTAGACGGTTGAAATCATTGTATATATTGCTTCTATATAATCTACGAAACATATATGCAAAGCATCCAAACAGTACAATTCGCCAATTTTTTGTTCTTCAAGTTTAAGTGAACTACGCGCCCCCTTGTTAATCCTTTAACGGAAATTAATTGTAACTTTCTACAAGTAGAACAATGATTGGAACACGTAGACGGTTGAAATCTTTGTATATATTGCTTCTATATAGTCTAAGAAACATATATGCAAAGCATCCAAACAGTACAATTCGCCAATTATTTGATCTTCAAGTTTAAGTGAACTACGAGCCCCATTGTTAACCCTTTGAGGACGGAGACATTTTTCAATATTGAGAGATACCCATTCATTTTGCGATCCAAAGGCACCTTTTGATCAGCAAGTTACCCTGTTAATCCATATACATTATAAATTATTACTTGTTTATTCATATTTCAACGGTTGTATTTCATTTTTTCAACTCTAACTGTATATACAAGCGGCTATAAACTATAATTAAATTTCTTCTCTGGCCGCATATATGCGTCGCTAGTCCTCAAAGGGTTAATCCTTTAAAGGAAATTATTTGTAAATTTCGACAAGTACAACAATGAATGGAACAGGTAGACTGTTGAAATCATTGTATATATTGCTTCTATATAATCTACGAAACATATATGCAAAGCATCCAAACAGTACAATTCGCCAATTTTTTGTTCTTCAAGTTTAAGTGAACAATGAGCCCCAATGGTTAATCCTTTATCGGAAATTATTTGTAACTTTCGACAAGTAGAACAATGAATGGAACAGGTAGAAGGTTGAAATCTTTGTATATATTGCTTCTATATAATCTAAGAAACATATGTGCAAAGCATCCAAACAGTAGCATTCGCCAATTTTTTGTTCTTCAAGTTTAAGTGAACAACGAGCCCCATTGATAATCATGAAACGGAAATTATTTGTAACTTTCTACAAGTAGAACAATGAATAGAACAGGTAGACGGTTGAAATCTTTGTATATATTGCTTCTATATAGTCTAAGAAACATATATGCAAAGCATCCAAACAGTACAATTCGACAATTTTTTGTTCTTCAAGTTTAGTGAACAACGAGCCCCAATGGTTAATCCTTTATCGGAAATTATTTGTAATTTTCGACAAGTAGAACAATGAATGGAACAGGTAGACGGTTGAAATCTTTGTATGTATTGTTTCTATATAATCTAAGAAACATATATGCAAAGCACCCAAACAGTACAATTCGCCAATTATTTCATCTTCATGTTTAAGTGAACTACGAGCCCCATTGTTAATACTTTAACGGAAATTATTTGTAACTTGCGACAAGTAGAACAATGAGTGGAACAGGTAGACGGTTGAAATCAATCTATATATTGCTTCTATATAGTCTATGAAACATATATGCAAAGCATCCAAACAGTACCATTCGCCAATTTTTTGTTCTTCAAGTTAAAGTGAACAATGAGCCCCAATGGTTAATCCATTATCGGTAATTATTTGTAACTTTCGACAAGTAGAACAATGAATGGAACAGGTAGACGGTCGAAATCCTTGTATATATTGCGTCTATATAATCTAAGAAACATATATGCAAAGCATCCAAACAGTACCATTCGCAATTTTTTTGTTCTTCAAGTTTAAGTGAACAACGAGCCCCATTGTTAATCCTTTATCGGAAATTATTTGTAAATTTCGACAAGTAGAACAATGAATGGAACAGGTAGACTGTTGAAATCATTGCATATATTGCTTCTATATAGTCCAAGAAACATATATGCAAAGCGTCCAAACAGTACAAATCGCCAATTTTTTGTTCTTCAAGTTTAAGTGAACTACGAGCCCCATTGTTAATCCTTTACAGGAAATTATTTGTAAATTTCGACAAGTAGAACAATGATTGGAACACGTAGACGGTTGAAATCTTTGTATATATTGCTTCCATATAGTCTAAGAAACATATATGCAAAGCATCCAAACAGTACCATTCGCCAATTTTTTGTTCTTCAAGTTTAAGTGAACTACGAGCCCCATTGTTAATCCTTTAAAGGAAATTATTTGTAAATTTCGACAAGTAGAACAATGAATGGAACAGGTAGACTGTTGAAATCATTGTATATATTGCTTCTATATAGTCTAAGAAACATATATGCAAAGCATCCAAACAGTACCATTCGCCAATTTTTCGTTCTTCAAGTTGAAGTGAACAATGAGCCCCATTGTTAATCCTTTAACGGAAATTAATTGTAACTTTCTACAAGTAGAACAATGATTGGAACACGCAGACGGTTGAAATCTTTGTATATATTGCTTCCATATAGTCTAAGAAACATATATGCAAAGCATCCAAACAGTACCATTCGCCAATTTTTTGTTCTTCAAGTTTACGTGAACAATGAGCCCCAATGGTTAATCCTTTATCGGTAAGTATTTGTAAATTTCGACAAGTAGAACAATGAATGGAACAGGTAGACGGTTGAAATCTTTGTTTATATTGCTTCTATATAGTCTAAGTGTGAGAAATATATGCGAAGTTAGCCTTCTCCTTCCCGATATGTATGCGGAGCCGCGATTGTTTTTTTTGTTGACCTCCGGGCGCGGCTCGTGAGCAGTCAGTTGGATTCGAAATTTCGTTGAAACAATACACGTATATTTTTGTTCTCTAATTATAGTAATAGCAGCTATCTGTACCTAATAAATTACATTTAAGGTGTGGTTACTTGTTTCCTTAACTCCTGTTTCACTAACCCTGTCAGGTTATGGACCCAGAACGTGTCAAGTGCGCGAAATAAAAGTAGAAATCAGTGAAAAAGAAAATCGACACGTGCCCTTTCGGTAGTGAACATGGCGTCCACACAAAGTCTCGCGAGTGCGGAAAAGTTGACCCAGAACAATTACGAATTATGGGCAGTGCAGATGAAAAGCATTTTAATTCTAAATGATTTGTGGCCCTACGTGAACGGTACAGAGTGTAAGCCGCCGGAGAACGTGCAAGAATGGATGAAGAAAGATGCGAAAGCATTGGCGTTAATTAACATGAACATTACGCAGAGCCAACTCAATCACATATGAAAGGCTGAGACGGCGAAAGAGGCCTGGGATAAGTTAAAAGCCATTTTCGAATCAAAAGGTCCTATAAGAAAAGTAACGCTATATAAGCAACTCGTGCGAATGTCGAAACAAACGAACGTTGGTATGACGCAATAC
This sequence comes from Cerceris ruficornis, assembly GCA_963989415.1. Taxonomy (NCBI): domain Eukaryota; kingdom Metazoa; phylum Arthropoda; class Insecta; order Hymenoptera; family Crabronidae; genus Cerceris; species Cerceris ruficornis. The sequence continues at coordinate 63,555 of CAXDIW010000481.1, read as the reverse complement.
ATCGGCGATTTTGAACGAAAAGCCGAGCAGTTAAACTCAGCGGGAATAAAACTTCCGGACGACCTACTGTCGGTAATGTTGTTAGTTTCTTTACCACAAGAATACGAAAGCTTCAGCGTAGCGATCGAATCACGTGACGAAATCCCACCGCTTGATTACCTCAAAGCTAAGCTATTGGAGGAAGAAGCGAGACAGAACGATCGCGATTCAAAAAGACAACACGGCTACAATGACGAGAATTCGGAAGCGCTTATGACTAGAAACAATATTCGACAATATAAACCGCGTACGTTTCCAAAAGACAGAGTGCCGAAATATAATAACGCAAAATTTAGTGGTAGTTGTTTTAATTGTGGAAAGACGGGACACATGAGTCGTCAATGTAAATATAAAGCTAAAGGACATGGTGCGTCGGATGCAATGACGGCAATTGGATACAATGTTGTAGGACTGAAACATGACACTTGGTGTTTAGATAGTGGTGCGACGAAACATATGTCAAATTCCAGAGACAGTTTTCATACGTTAAATAAAGAAACAGCTTCAAACGTTTATACCGCGGCAGATCAGTGTATCAAATCTCGCGGAGAGGGAGACATAAAAATGAAAGTGAAAATAAATAGACACTGTTCGAACACGATAGAATTGAAAGACGTTATGTATGTACCACAGTTACGGCATAATTTAATATCGGTACCGACTATCACTGAAAAAGGGTACACAGTGAAATTTGGACAAAGAGGTGCGTGTGTGAATCGTGCGGACGGTACTACGGCATTGACAGCGGTTAAAAACGGACAATTATACATAATCAATAAAAGCGATGACCGTGCAATGTACGTAAATAGTAGTGACAGTAACAATTTATTGAGGTGGCACCAAAGATTTGGACATTCGAACACGAGTGATCTGAAGAAATTGAAATCAGAGAACATGGTTGAAGGAATGAATTTAAAGACGACGGTAAAGAGCGCGGACTGTCAAGTATGCATGGAAGGAAAAATGTGCCAACAACCATATAAACCATCCAGGAGTATATGTCAAGAGAAACTTGGAATAGTTCACTCCGACATTTGCGGATCTATGAGGACCGAATCCTTAGGAGGTGCAAAATATTTCGTTACCTTTATTGACGATCGGACGAGATATATGGAGACAATGATGCTAAGAAAAAAATCGGACGTACTAGACGCGTTCCGAAGATACAAAAGACAAGCAGAGAAACAGACAGGCTGTTTAATTAAGTGCTTACGGACAGACAACGGAAGAGAGTATTTGTCTCGAGAATTTCAAAAATTTCTAGAAGAAGAAGGAATTAAACGACAACTGAGTGTCGAATACACTCCGCAGCAAAACGGAGTAGCCGAGCGTGCCAATAGAACACTGGTGGAGATGGCACGATGTATGATGATACAAGGGAATCTTCCACAAACTCTATGGGCAGAGGCTGTAAATGCAGCAACGTATATTAGAAATAGATGCCCAACTAAAACATTAAACGACAAAACGCCATTAGAGGCATGGTCGAGCAAGAATCCCTACGTTGGTTTCTTCCGCATAATTGGAAGTAAGGCCATTTTTTTAAACAAGAGTCGAAGACTTGGAAAGTTTGAGCCCAAAGGCGAAGAACATATTTTGGTCGGATACGATAATGTATCCAAAGCATACAGATTGTGGAAGCGCAATACAAAGACGGTGATTAAAGCACGAGATGTCAAATTTATTGAAATAACAGAATCCAAAGCTGATCCAGTAGACGATGAAGGACATCAAGATTTAATATATCAACATGGCAATGTGGAGAAATCCGAAGAAATCACCAAAACGGAAGAAACAGAAGAAGACTCCGATATTGATGACGACGAACCGGAATCGGAGCACGAAGAAGTAGCTGAAACTCCAACATCACGAAGAAACGTACCGCATGGAAGAGGACGACAAAAATTACTCAAAACCGGAAAAAGAGGTAGGCCGAAAAAGATCTTTCAAATAAACAAATCTTATGTAGATCCGACAACTGTAGAAGATGCGATGCATCGTGAAGAATCAGACAAATGACTAGATGCTATGACAGCTGAATATAATACCCTCGTGAGAAATAAAACCTGGTTTTTGGTACCAAGACCAAACAATAAAAGAGTATTAACGAATAGATGGGTATTTAAAACAAAATATAACAAAGATGGGTCAGTAAATAAATACAAAGCCAGATTAGTAGCCCGTGGCCACACCCAACGTAAAGGAGTCGACTATGAAGAGGTATTTGCCCCTGTTGCCAGATACGAAATTATAAGGACTCTTTTAGCAGCAGCAGTAAATTCAGAAATGTATGTCCACCATATGGACGTAGTATCTGCTTATGTACAAGGTGACCTTAGTGACGAAATTTACATGGAGCAACCGGAATTGTTCCAAAAGCGCGGCGAAGAAGAAAAGGTGTGTAAGCTAAAGAAGCCTTTATACGGACTAAAACAAAGTGGCCGCGAATGGTATCGAAAAATAGACAATTACGTCACAGAAAACGGAGCACGGCGAACGGAAGCAGACCCATGTGTGTATGTATTTGAGAAAGAAGAAGATAGAGTCATAATGATTATTTACGTAGACGATATTATATTGGCCTCGAAAAATATGACTAACTTAAATAGAATTAAGCAATTATTGAAATCTAAGTTTGAAATGACAGATTTAGGAGCGATCAGTGATATATTGGGAATAAAAATAGAACGAGACGGAGAAACTGGAAGTATGAAACTTTCTCAAGAAAAATATATCAATGATTTAATTAGTAAATTTAATATGCATAACGCAAAAGGTACGTCGACGCCAATAGAATCAAATATCAAGATTTCAAAAGATATGGCTCCATCGAACGAGGAAGAACGCAGGGAAATGCAAACAAGGCCATACAGAGAACTCATCGGAGGACTTATTTACCTGGCAAATGCAACGAGACCGGACATTTCATTTGCAGCAAGTGTGCTGAGTCGTTTTTGCTCTGATCCAGGAAAGCCACATTGGAAAATAGCGAAACGAGTTTTAAGGTATCTAAAGGACACAGCAGATTATGGATTAAATTACAGAAGAGACAAGGAAAAGCTTAAGGCGTACACAGACTCCGATTGGGCTGGCGATATCGACGATAGAAGATCCTGCAGTGGAAATGTGATAATGTTAGCGGGTGCGCCGATAAGTTGGAAATCAAAAAAACAAAGGTCTGTATCTTTATCGACAATGGAGGCTGAATATGCCGCCTTGTCAGAAGTGTCACGCGAAGTAGTATATATGAACAGACTATTGAATCATATGGAATTTAAAGAGTTTGTAAAACAACCAATAACGATATATTGTGATAATCAGTGCGCGATCGAATTGTCCAAAAATGCTATGTTTCACAAGCGAAGTAAACACATAGACATAAGTTATCATTATACGAGAGAATTAATTGAAAAAGGGTTAATAATAGTAGCGTATTTAAGTACCGAAGATATGATTGCAGACATATGCACGAAAGCATTGCCAAGAATTAAACATAAGAAGTGCATAAAGATGCTACATTTATCGTAATTAAAAGTATGTGTTCTGTGTGCAAACGATATAAAAGATATAGCGGCTAACATCGATAGGGGGAGTGTGAGAAATATATGCGAAGTTAGCCTTCTCCTTCCCGATATGTATGCGGAGCCGCGATTGTTTTTTTTGTTGACCTCCGGGCGCGGCTCGTGAGCAGTCAGTTGGATTCGAAATTTCGTTGAAACAATACACGTATATTTTTGTTCTCTAATTATAGTAATAGCAGCTATCTGTACCTAATAAATTACATTTAAGATGTGGTTACTTGTTTCCTTAACTCCTGTTTCACTAACCCTGTCACTAAGAAACATATATGCAAAGCATCCAAACAGTACAATTCGCCAATTTTTTGTTCTTCAAGTTTAAGTGAACAATGAGCCCCAATGGTTAATCCTTTATCGGTAATTATTTGTAACTTTCGACAAGTAGAACAATGAATGGAACAGGTAGACGGTTGAAATCCTTGTATATATTGCGTCTATATAGTCTAAGAAACATATATGCAAAGCATCCAAACAGTACAATTCGCCAATTTATTGTTCTTCAAGTTTAAGTGAACAACGAGCCCCATTGTTAATCCTTTAAAGGAAATTATTTGTAAATTTCGACAAGTAGAACAATGAATGGAACAGGTAGACGGTTGAAATCTTTGTATATATTGCTTCTATATAATCTAAGAAACATATATGCAAAACATCCAAACAGTACCATTCGCCAATTTTTTGTTCTTCAAGTTTAAGTGAACTATGAGCCCCATTGTTAATCCTTTAAAGGAAATTATTTGTAATTTTCGACAAGCAGAACAATGAATGGAACAGGTAGACGGTTGAAATCTTTGTATATATTGCTTCTATATAATCTAAGAAACCTATATGCAAAGCATCTAAACAGTAACAATCGCCAATTTTTTGATCTTCAAGTTTAAGTGAACAGCGAGCCCCATTGATAATCATGAAATGGAAATTATTTGTAACTTTCTACAAGTAGAACAATGAATAGAACAGGTACACTGTTGAAATCTTTGTATATGTTTCTTCTATATAGTCTAAGAAACCTATATGCAAAGCATCTAAACAGTAACAATCGCCAATTTTTTGATCTTCAAGTTTAAGTGAACAGCGAGCCCCATTGATAATCATGAAATGGAAATTATTTGTAACTTTCTACAAGTAGAACAATGAAAAGTACAGGTAGACGGGTGAAATCTTTCTATATATTGCTTCTAAATAGTCCAAGAAACATATATGCAAAGCATCCAAACAGTACAATTCGCCAATTATTTGTTCTTCAGGTTTAAGTGAACTACGAGCCCCATTGTTAATCCGTTAAAGGAAATTATTTGTAAATTTCGACAAGTAGAACAATGAATGGAACAGGTAGACGGTTGAAATCAATGTATATATTGCGTCTATATAGTCTAAGAAACATATAGGCAAAGCATCCAAACAGTACCATTCGCCAATTTTTTGTTCTTCAAGTTTAAGTGAACTACGAGCCCGATTGTTAATCCTTTAAAGGAAATTATTTGTAAATTTCGACAAGTAGAACAATGAATGGAACAGGTAGACGGTTGAAATCAATGTATATCTTGCTTCTATATAGTCTAAGAAACATATATGCAAAGCATCCAAACAGTACAATTCGCCAATTTTTTGTTCTTCAAGTTTAAGTGAACTACGAGCCCCATTGTTAATCCTTTAAAGGAAATTATTTGTAACTTTCGACAAGTAGAACAATGAATGGAACAGGTAGACGGTTGAAATCCTTGTATATATTGCGTCTATATAGTCTAAGAAACATATATGCAAAGCATCCAAACAGTACAATTCGCCAATTTATTGTTCTTCAAGTTTAAGTGAACAACGAGCCCCATTGTTAATCCTTTAAAGGAAATTATTTGTAAATTTCGACAAGTAGAACAATGAATGGAACAGGTAGACGGTTGAAATCTTTGTATATATTGCTTCTATATAATCTAAGAAACATATATGCAAAGCATCCAAAGAGTACCATTCGCCAATTTTTTGTTCTTCAAGTTTAAGTGAACTATGAGCCCCATTGTTAATCCTTTAAAGGAAATTATTTGTAATTTTCGACAAGCAGAACAATGAATGGAACAGGTAGACGGTTGAAATCTTTGTATATATTGCTTCTATATAATCTAAGAAACCTATATGCAAAGCATCTAAACAGTAACAATCGCCAATTTTTTGATCTTCAAGTTTAAGTGAACAGCGAGCCCCATTGATAATCATGAAATGGAAATTATTTGTAACATTCTACAAGTAGAACAATGAATAGAACAGGTAGACTGTTGAAATCTTTGTATATGTTTCTTCTATATAGTCTAAGAAACCTATATGCAAAGCATCTAAACAGTAACAATCGCCAATTTTTTGATCTTCAAGTTTAAGTGAACAGCGAGCCCCATTGATAATCATGAAATGGAAATTATTTGTAACTTTCTACAAGTAGAACAATGAATAGTACAGGTAGACGGGTGAAATCTTTCTATATATTGCTTCTAAATAGTCTAAGAAACATATATGCAAAGCATCCAAACAGTACAATTCGCCAATTTTTTGTTCTTCAAGTTTAAGTGAACTACGAGCCCCATTGTTAATCCGTTAAAGGAAATTATTTGTAAATTTCGACAAGTAGAACAATGAATGGAACAGGTAGACGGTTGAAATCAATGTATATATTGCGTCTATGTAGCCTAAGAAACATATAGGCAAAGCATCCAAACAGTACCATTCGCCAATTTTTTGTTCTTCAAGTTTAAGTGAACTACGAGCCCCATTGTTAATCCTTTAAAGGAAATTATTTGTAAATTTCGACAAGTAGAACAATGAATGGAACAGGTAGACGGGTGAAATCTTTCTATATATTGCTTCTAAATAGTCTAAGAAACATATATGCAAAGCATCCAAACAGTACAATTCGCCAATTATTTGTTCTTCAAGTTTAAGTGAACTACGAGCCCCATTGTTAATCCGTTAAAGGAAATTATTTGTAAATTTCGTCAAGTAGAACAATGAATGGAACAGGTAGACGGTTGAAATCAATGTATATATTGCGTCTATATAGTCTAAGAAACATATAGGCAAAGCATCCAAACAGTACCATTCGCCAATTTTTTGTTCTTCAAGTTTAAGTGAACTACGAGCCCCATTGTTAATCCTTTAAAGGAAATTATTTGTAAATTTCGACAAGTAGAACAATGAATGGAACAGGTAGACTGTTGAAATCATTGTATATATTGCTTCTATATAGTCTAAGAAACATATATGCAAAGCATCCAAACAGTACAATTCGCCAATTTTTTGTTCTTCAAGTTTAAGTGAACAATGAGCCCCATTGTTAATCCTTTATCGGAAATTATTTGTAACTTTCGACAAGTAGAACATTGAATGGAACAGGTAGACGGTTGAAATCTTTGTATCTATTGCTTCTATATAGGATAAGAAACATATATGCAAAGCATCAAAACAGTACAATTCGCCAATTATTTCATCTTCATGTTTAAGTGAACTACGAGCCCCATTGTTAATCCTTTAAAGGAAATTATTTGTAAATTTCGACAAGTAGAACAATGAATGGATCATGTAGACGGTTGAAATCATTGAATATATTGCTTCTATATAGTCTGCGAAACAAATATGCAAAGCATCCAAACAGTACAATTCGCCAATTTTTTGTTCTTCAAGTTTAAGTGAACTACGAGCCCCATTGATAATCATGAAATGGAAATTATTTGTATCTTTCTACAAGTTGAACAATGAATAGTACATGTAGACGGGTGAAATCGTTATATATATTACATCTAAATAGTCTAAGAAACATATATGGAAAGCATCCAAACAGTACAATTCGCCAATTTTTTGTTCTTCAAGTTTAAGTGAACTACGAGCCCCATTGTTAATCCTTTACAGGAAATTATTTGTAAATTTCGACAAGTAGAACAATGATTGGAACACGTAGACGGTTGAAATCTTTGTATATATTGCTTCCATATAGTCTAAGAAACATATATGCAAAGCATCCAAACAGTACCATTCGCCAATTTTTTGTTCTTCAAGTTTAAGTGAACTACGAGCCCCATTGTTAATCCTTTACAGGAAATTATTTGTAAATTTCGACAAGTAGAACAATGATTGGAACACGTAGACGGTTGAAATCCTTGTATATATTGCGTCCATATAGTCTAAGAAACATATATGCAAAGCATCCAAACAGTACCATTCGCCAATTTTTTGTTCTTCAAGTTTAAGTGTACTACGAGCCCCATTGTTAATCCTTCAAAGGAAATTATTTGTAAATTTCGACAAGTAGAACAATGAATGGAACAGGTAGACTGTTGAAATCATTGTATATATTGCTTCTGCATAGTCTAAGAAACATATATGCAAAGCATCCAAACAGTACAATTCGCCAATTTTTTGTTCTTCAAGTTTAAGTGAACTACGAGCCCCATTGATAATCATGAAATGGAAATTATTTGTAACTTTCTACAAGTAGAACAATGAATAGAACAGGTAGACGATTGAAATCTTTGTATATATTGCTTCTATATAGTATAAGAAACATATATGCAAAGCATCCAAACAGTACAATTCGCCAATTTTTTGTTCTTCAAGTTTAAGTGAACTACGAGCCCCATTGATAATCATGAAATGGAAATTATTTGTATCTTTCTACAAGTTGAACAATGAATAGTACATGTAGACGGGTGAAATCTTTATATATATTACATCTAAATAGTCTAAGAAACATATATGGAAAGCATCCAAACAGTACAATTCGCCAATTTTTTGTTCTTCAAGTTTAAGTGAACTACGAGCCCCATTGTTAATCCTTTACAGGAAATTATTTGTAAATTTCGACAAGTAGAACAATGATTGGAACACGTAGACGGTTGAAATCTTTGTATATATTGCTTCCATATAGTCTAAGAAACATATATGCAAAGCATCCAAACAGTACCATTCGCCAATTTTTTGTTCTTCAAGTTTAAGTGAACTACGAGCCCCATTGATAATCATGAAATGGAAATTATTTGTAACTTTCTACAAGTAGAACAATGAATAGAACAGGTAGACGGTTGAAATCTTTGTATATATCGCTTCTATATAGTATAAGAAACATATATGCAAAGCATCCAAACAGTACAATTCGCCAATTTTTTGTTCTTCAAGTTTAAGTGAACAACGAGCCCCAATGGTTAATCCGTTATCGGAAATTATTTGTAACTTTCGACAAGTAGAACAATGAATGGAACAGGTAGACGGTTGAAATCTTTGTATATATTGCTTCTATATAGTATAAGAAACATATATGCAAAGCATCCAAACAGTACCATTCGCCAATTTTTTGTTCTTCAAGTTTAAGTGAACAACGAGCCCCAATGGTTCATCCTTTATCGGAAATTATTTGTAATTTTCGACAAGTAGAACAATGATTGGAACACGTAGACAGTTGAAATCTTGTATATATTGCTTCCATATAGACTAAGAAACATGTACGCAAAGCATCCAAACAGTACCATTCGCCAATTTTTTGTTCTTCAAGTTTAAGTGAACAATGAGCCCCAATGATTAATCCTTTATCGGTAATTATTTGTAACTTTCGACAAGTAGATCAATGAATGGAATAGGTAGACGGTTGAAACCCTTGTATATATTGCGTCTATATAATCTAAGAAACATATATGCATTGCATCCAAACAGTACCATTCGCCAATTTTTTGTTCTTCAAGTTTAAGTGAACTACGAGCCCCATTGTTAATCCTTTACAGGAAATTATTTGTAAATTTCGACAAGTAGAACAATGATTGGAACACGTAGACGGTTGAAATCTTTGTATATATTGCTTCCATATAGTCTAAGAAACATATATGCAAAGCATCCAAACAGTAGAATTCGCCAATTTATTGTTCTTCAAGTTTAACTGAACTACGAGCCCCATTGTTAATCCTTTAAAGGAAATTATTTGTAAATTTCGACAAGTAGAACAATGAATGGAACAGGTAGACGGTTGAAATCTTGGTATATATTGCTTCTATATAATCTAAGAAACATATATGCAAAGCATCCAAACAGTACCATTCGCCAATTTTTTGTTCTTCAAGTTTAAGTGAACAATGAGCCCCATTGTTAATCCTTTATCGGAAATTATTTGTAACTTTCGACAAGTAGAACAATGAATGGAACAGGTAGACGGTTGAAATCCTTGTATATATTGCGTCTATATAATCTAAGAAACATATATGCAAAGCATCCAAACAGTACCATTCGCAATTTTTTTGTTCTTCAAGTTTAAGTGAACAACGAGCCCCATTGTTAATCCTTTAAAGGAAATTATTTGTAAATTTCGACAAGTAGAACAATGAATGGAACAGGTAGACGGTTGAAATCCTTGTATATATTGCGTCTATATAATCTAAGAAACATATATGCAAAGCATCCAAACAGTACCATTCGCCAATTTTTTGTTCTTCAAGTTTAAGTGAAGTACGTGCCCCATTGCTAATCCTTTAAAGGAAATTATTTGTAAATTTCGACAAGTAGAGCAATGAATGGAACAGGTAGACTGTTGAAATCATTGTATATATTGCTTCTATATAGTCTAAGAAACATATATGCAAAGCGTCCAAACAGTACAATTCGCCAATTATTTGATCTTCAAGTTTAAGTGAACTACGAGCCCCATTGTTAATACTTTAACGGAAATTATTTGTAACTTGCGACAAGTAGAACAATGAATGGAACAGGTAGCCGGTTAAAATCAATGTATATATTGCTTCTATATAGTCTAAGAAACATATATGCAAAGCATCCAAACAGTACAATTCGCCAATTTTTTGTTCTTCAAGTTTAAGTGAACAATGAGCCCCAATGGTTAATCCATTATCGGTAATTATTTGTAACTTTCGACAAGTAGAACAATGAATGGAACAGGTAGACGGTCGAAATCCTTGTATATATTGCGTCTATATAATCTAAGAAACATATATGCAAAGCATCCAAACAGTACCATTCGCAATTTTTTTGTTCTTCAAGTTTAAGTGAACAATGAGCCCCATTGTTAATCCTTTATCGGAAATTATTTGTAACTTTCGACAAGTAGAACAATGAATGGAACAGGTAGACGGTTGAAATCCTTGTATATATTGCGTCTATATAATCTAAGAAACATGTACGCAAAGCATCCAAACAGTACCATTCGCCAATTTTTTGTTCTTCAAGTTTAAGTGAACAATGAGCCCAATGGTTAATCCTTTATCGGAAATTATTTGTAATTTTCGACAAGTAGAACAATGAATGAAACAGGTAGACGGTTGAAATCTTTGTATATATTGCTTCTATATAATCTAAGAAACATATATGCAAAGCATCCAAACAGTACCATTCGCCAATTTTTTGTTCTTCAAGTTTAAGTGAACAACGAGCCCCATTGATAATCATGAAACGGAAATTATTTGTAACTTTCTACAAGTAGAACAATGAATAGAACAGGTAGACGGTTGAAATCTTTGTATATGTTGCTTCTATATAGTCTAAGAAACCTATATGCAAAGCATCTAAACAGTAAGAATCGCCAATTTTTTGATCTTCAAGTTTAAGTGAACAGCGAGCCCCATTGATAATCATGCAATGGAAATTATTTGTAACTTTCTACAAGTAGAACAATGAATGGAACATGTAGACTGTTGAAATCATTGTATATATTGCTTCTATATAGTCTATGAAACATATATGCAAAGCGTCCAAACAGTACCATTCGCCAATTTTTTGTTCTTCAAGTTTAAGTGAACAATGAGCCCCAATGGTTAATCCTTTATCGGAAATTATTTGTAACTTTCGGCAAGTAGAACAATGAATGGAACAGGTAGACGGTTGAAATCTCTGTATATATTGCTTCTATATAGTCTAAGAAACATATATGCAAAGCATCCAAACAGTAGAATTCGCCAATTTATTGTTCTTCGAGTTTAACTGAACTACGAGCCCCATTGTTAATCCTTTAAAGGAAATTATTTGTAAATTTCGACAAGTAGAACAATGAATGGAACAGGTAGACGGTTGAAATCTTGGTATATATTGCTTCTATATAATCTAAGAAACATATATGCAAAGCATCCAAACAGTACCATTCGCCAATTTTTTGTTCTTCAAGTTTAAGTGAACAATGAGCCCCATTGTTAATCCTTTATCGGAAATTATTTGTAACTTTCGACAAGTAGAACAATGAATGGAACAGGTAGACGGTTGAAATCCTTGTATATATTGCGTCTATATAATCTAAGAAACATATATGCAAAGCATCCAAACAGTACCATTCGCAATTTTTTTGTTCTTCAAGTTTAAGTGAACAACGAGCCCCATTGTTAATCCTTTAAAGGAAATTATTTGTAAATTTCGACAAGTAGAACAATGAATGGAACAGGTAGACGGTTGAAATCCTTGTATATATTGCGTCTATATAATCTAAGAAACATATATGCAAAGCATCCAAACAGTACCATTCGCCAATTTTTTGTTCTTCAAGTTTAAGTGAAGTACGAGCCCCATTGCTAATCCTTTAAAGGAAATTATTTGTAACTTGCGACAAGTAGAACAATGAATGGAACAGGTAGCCGGTTGAAATCAATGTATATATTGCTTCTATATAGTCTAAGAAACATATATGCAAAGCATCCAAACAGTACAATTCGCCAATTTTTTGTTCTTCAAGTTTAAGTGAACAATGAGCCCCAATGGTTAATCCATTATCGGTAATTATTTGTAACTTTCGACAAGTAGAACAATGAATGGAACAGGTAGACGGTCGAAATCCTTGTATATATTGCGTCTATATAATCTAAGAAACATATATGCAAAGCATCCAAACAGTACCATTCGCCACTTTTTTGTTCTTCAAGTTTAAGTGAACAACAAGCCCCATTGTTAATCCTTTAAAGGAAATTATTTGTAAATTTCGACAAGTAGAACAATGATTGGAACACGTAGACGGTTGAAATCTTTGTATATATTGCTTCCATATAGTCTAAGAAACATATATGCAAAGCATCCAAACAGTACCAATCGCCAATTTTTTGTTCTTCAAGTTTAAGTGAACAACGAGCCCCATTGATAATCATGAAACGGAAATTATTTGTAACTTTCTACAAGTAGAACAATGAATAGAACAGGTAGACGGTTGAAATCTTTGTATATATTGCTTCTATATAGTCTAAGAAACATATATGCAAAGCATCCAAACAGTACAATTCGCAATTTTTTTGTTCTTCAAGTTTAAGTGAACAACGAGCCCCATTGTTAATCCTTTATCGGAAATTATTTGTAAATTTCGACAAGTAGAACAATGATTGGAACACGTAGACGGTTGAAATCTTTGTATATATTGCTTCCATATAGTCTAAGAAACATGTACGCAAAGCATCCAAACAGTACCATTCGCCAATTTTTTGTTCTTCAAGTTTAAGTGAACAATGAGCCCCAATGGTTAATCCTTTATCGGAAATTATTTGTAATTTTCGACAAGTAGAACAATGAATGGAACAGGTAGACGGTTGAAATCTTTGTATATATTGCTTCTATATAATCGAAGAAACATATATGCAAAGCATCCAAACAGTACCATTCGCCAATTTTTTGTTCTTCAAGTTGAAGTGAACAACGAGCCCCATTGTTAATCCTTTATCGGAAATTATTTGTAAATTTCGACAAGTAGAACAATGAATGGAACAGGTAGACTGTTGAAATCATTGCATATATTGCTTCTATATAGTCCAAGAAACATATATGCAAAGCGTCCAAACAGTACAAATCGCCAATTTTTTGTTCTTCAAGTTTAAGTGAACTACGAGCCCCATTGTTAATCCTTTACAGGAAATTATTTGTAAATTTCGACAAGTAGAACAATGATTGGAACACGTAGACGGTTGAAATCTTTGTATATATTGCTTCCATATAGTCTAAGAAACATATATGCAAAGCATCCAAACAGTACCATTCGCCAATTTTTTGTTCTTCAAGTTTAAGTGAACAACGAGCCCCATTGATAATCATGAAACGGAAATTATTTGTAACTTTCTACAAGTAGAACAATGAATAGAACAGGTAGACGTTTGAAATCTTTGTATATGTTGCTTCTATATAGTCTAAGAAACCTATATGCAAAGCATCTAAACAGTAAGAATCGCCAATTTTTTGATCTTCAAGTTTAAGTGAACAGCGAGCCCCATTGTTAATACTTTAACGGAAATTATTTGTAACTTGCGACAAGTAGAACAATGAATGGAACAGGTAGCCGGTTGAAATCTTTGTATATATTGCTTCTATATAGTCTAAGAAACATATATGCAAAGCATCCAAACAGTACAATTCGCCAATTTCTTGTACTTCAAGTTTAAGTGAACAATGAGCCCCAATGGTTAATCCATTATCGGTAATTATTTGTAACTTTCGACAAGTAGAACAATGAATGGAACAGGTAGACGGTTGAAATCCTTGTATATATTGCTTCTATATAGTCTAAGACACATATCTGCAGATCATCCAAACAGTACAATTCGCCAATTTTTAGTTCTTCAACTTTAAGTGAACTACGAGCCCCATTGTTAATACTTTAACGGAAATTATTTGTAACTTGCGACAAGTAGAACAATGAATGGAACAGGTAGACTGTTGAAATCATTGTATATATTGCTTCTATATAATCTACGAAACATATATGCAAAGCATCCAAACAGTACAATTCGCCAATTTTTTGTTCTTCAAGTTTAAGTGAACTACGCGCCCCCTTGTTAATCCTTTAACGGAAATTAATTGTAACTTTCTACAAGTAGAACAATGATTGGAACACGTAGACGGTTGAAATCTTTGTATATATTGCTTCTATATAGTCTAAGAAACATATATGCAAAGCATCCAAACAGTACAATTCGCCAATTATTTGATCTTCAAGTTTAAGTGAACTACGAGCCCCATTGTTAACCCTTTGAGGACGGAGACATTTTTCAATATTGAGAGATACCCATTCATTTTGCGATCCAAAGGCACCTTTTGATCAGCAAGTTACCCTGTTAATCCATATACATTATAAATTATTACTTGTTTATTCATATTTCAACGGTTGTATTTCATTTTTTCAACTCTAACTGTATATACAAGCGGCTATGAACTATAATTAAATTTCTTCTCTGGCCGCATATATGCGTCGCTAGTCCTCAAAGGGTTAATCCTTTAAAGGAAATTATTTGTAAATTTCGACAAGTACAACAATGAATGGAACAGGTAGACTGTTGAAATCATTGTATATATTGCTTCTATATAATCTACGAAACATATATGCAAAGCATCCAAACAGTACAATTCGCCAATTTTTTGTTCTTCAAGTTTAAGTGAACAATGAGCCCCAATGGTTAATCCTTTATCGGAAATTATTTGTAACTTTCGACAAGTAGAACAATGAATGGAACAGGTAGAAGGTTGAAATCTTTGTATATATTGCTTCTATATAATCTAAGAAACATATGTGCAAAGCATCCAAACAGTAGCATTCGCCAATTTTTTGTTCTTCAAGTTTAAGTGAACAACGAGCCCCATTGATAATCATGAAACGGAAATTATTTGTAACTTTCTACAAGTAGAACAATGAATAGAACAGGTAGACGGTTGAAATCTTTGTATATATTGCTTCTATATAGTCTAAGAAACATATATGCAAAGCATCCAAACAGTACAATTCGACAATTTTTTGTTCTTCAAGTTTAGTGAACAACGAGCCCCAATGGTTAATCCTTTATCGGAAATTATTTGTAATTTTCGACAAGTAGAACAATGAATGGAACAGGTAGACGGTTGAAATCTTTGTATGTATTGTTTCTATATAATCTAAGAAACATATATGCAAAGCACCCAAACAGTACAATTCGCCAATTATTTCATCTTCATGTTTAAGTGAACTACGAGCCCCATTGTTAATACTTTAACGGAAATTATTTGTAACTTGCGACAAGTAGAACAATGAGTGGAACAGGTAGACGGTTGAAATCAATCTATATATTGCTTCTATATAGTCTATGAAACATATATGCAAAGCATCCAAACAGTACCATTCGCCAATTTTTTGTTCTTCAAGTTAAAGTGAACAATGAGCCCCAATGGTTAATCCATTATCGGTAATTATTTGTAACTTTCGACAAGTAGAACAATGAATGGAACAGGTAGACGGTCGAAATCCTTGTATATATTGCGTCTATATAATCTAAGAAACATATATGCAAAGCATCCAAACAGTACCATTCGCAATTTTTTTGTTCTTCAAGTTTAAGTGAACAACGAGCCCCATTGTTAATCCTTTATCGGAAATTATTTGTAAATTTCGACAAGTAGAACAATGAATGGAACAGGTAGACTGTTGAAATCATTGCATATATTGCTTCTATATAGTCCAAGAAACATATATGCAAAGCGTCCAAACAGTACAAATCGCCAATTTTTTGTTCTTCAAGTTTAAGTGAACTACGAGCCCCATTGTTAATCCTTTACAGGAAATTATTTGTAAATTTCGACAAGTAGAACAATGATTGGAACACGTAGACGGTTGAAATCTTTGTATATATTGCTTCCATATAGTCTAAGAAACATATATGCAAAGCATCCAAACAGTACCATTCGCCAATTTTTTGTTCTTCAAGTTTAAGTGAACTACGAGCCCCATTGTTAATCCTTTAAAGGAAATTATTTGTAAATTTCGACAAGTAGAACAATGAATGGAACAGGTAGACTGTTGAAATCATTGTATATATTGCTTCTATATAGTCTAAGAAACATATATGCAAAGCATCCAAACAGTACCATTCGCCAATTTTTCGTTCTTCAAGTTGAAGTGAACAATGAGCCCCATTGTTAATCCTTTAACGGAAATTAATTGTAACTTTCTACAAGTAGAACAATGATTGGAACACGCAGACGGTTGAAATCTTTGTATATATTGCTTCCATATAGTCTAAGAAACATATATGCAAAGCATCCAAACAGTACCATTCGCCAATTTTTTGTTCTTCAAGTTTACGTGAACAATGAGCCCCAATGGTTAATCCTTTATCGGTAAGTATTTGTAAATTTCGACAAGTAGAACAATGAATGGAACAGGTAGACGGTTGAAATCTTTGTTTATATTGCTTCTATATAGTCTAAGTGTGAGAAATATATGCGAAGTTAGCCTTCTCCTTCCCGATATGTATGCGGAGCCGCGATTGTTTTTTTTGTTGACCTCCGGGCGCGGCTCGTGAGCAGTCAGTTGGATTCGAAATTTCGTTGAAACAATACACGTATATTTTTGTTCTCTAATTATAGTAATAGCAGCTATCTGTACCTAATAAATTACATTTAAGGTGTGGTTACTTGTTTCCTTAACTCCTGTTTCACTAACCCTGTCAGGTTATGGACCCAGAACGTGTCAAGTGCGCGAAATAAAAGTAGAAATCAGTGAAAAAGAAAATCGACACGTGCCCTTTCGGTAGTGAACATGGCGTCCACACAAAGTCTCGCGAGTGCGGAAAAGTTGACCCAGAACAATTACGAATTATGGGCAGTGCAGATGAAAAGCATTTTAATTCTAAATGATTTGTGGCCCTACGTGAACGGTACAGAGTGTAAGCCGCCGGAGAACGTGCAAGAATGGATGAAGAAAGATGCGAAAGCATTGGCGTTAATTAACATGAACATTACGCAGAGCCAACTCAATCACATATGAAAGGCTGAGACGGCGAAAGAGGCCTGGGATAAGTTAAAAGCCATTTTCGAATCAAAAGGTCCTATAAGAAAAGTAACGCTATATAAGCAACTCGTGCGAATGTCGAAACAAACGAACGTTGGTATGACGCAATACATCGGCGATTTTGAACGAAAAGCCGAGCAGTTAAACTCAGCGGGAATAAAACTTCCGGACGACCTACTGTCGGTAATGTTGTTAGTTTCTTTACCACAAGAATACGAAAGCTTCAGCGTAGCGATCGAATCACGTGACGAAATCCCACCGCTTGATTACCTCAAAGCTAAGCTATTGGAGGAAGAAGCGAGACAGAACGATCGCGATTCAAAAAGACAACACGGCTACAATGACGAGAATTCGGAAGCGCTTATGACTAGAAACAATATTCGACAATATAAACCGCGTACGTTTCCAAAAGACAGAGTGCCGAAATATAATAACGCAAAATTTAGTGGTAGTTGTTTTAATTGTGGAAAGACGGGACACATGAGTCGTCAATGTAAATATAAAGCTAAAGGACATGGTGCGTCGGATGCAATGACGGCAATTGGATACAATGTTGTAGGACTGAAACATGACACTTGGTGTTTAGATAGTGGTGCGACGAAACATATGTCAAATTCCAGAGACAGTTTTCATACGTTAAATAAAGAAACAGCTTCAAACGTTTATACCGCGGCAGATCAGTGTATCAAATCTCGCGGAGAGGGAGACATAAAAATGAAAGTGAAAATAAATAGACACTGTTCGAACACGATAGAATTGAAAGACGTTATGTATGTACCACAGTTACGGCATAATTTAATATCGGTACCGACTATCACTGAAAAAGGGTACACAGTGAAATTTGGACAAAGAGGTGCGTGTGTGAATCGTGCGGACGGTACTACGGCATTGACAGCGGTTAAAAACGGACAATTATACATAATCAATAAAAGCGATGACCGTGCAATGTACGTAAATAGTAGTGACAGTAACAATTTATTGAGGTGGCACCAAAGATTTGGACATTCGAACACGAGTGATCTGAAGAAATTGAAATCAGAGAACATGGTTGAAGGAATGAATTTAAAGACGACGGTAAAGAGCGCGGACTGTCAAGTATGCATGGAAGGAAAAATGTGCCAACAACCATATAAACCATCCAGGAGTATATGTCAAGAGAAACTTGGAATAGTTCACTCCGACATTTGCGGATCTATGAGGACCGAATCCTTAGGAGGTGCAAAATATTTCGTTACCTTTATTGACGATCGGACGAGATATATGGAGACAATGATGCTAAGAAAAAAATCGGACGTACTAGACGCGTTCCGAAGATACAAAAGACAAGCAGAGAAACAGACAGGCTGTTTAATTAAGTGCTTACGGACAGACAACGGAAGAGAGTATTTGTCTCGAGAATTTCAAAAATTTCTAGAAGAAGAAGGAATTAAACGACAACTGAGTGTCGAATACACTCCGCAGCAAAACGGAGTAGCCGAGCGTGCCAATAGAACACTGGTGGAGATGGCACGATGTATGATGATACAAGGGAATCTTCCACAAACTCTATGGGCAGAGGCTGTAAATGCAGCAACGTATATTAGAAATAGATGCCCAACTAAAACATTAAACGACAAAACGCCATTAGAGGCATGGTCGAGCAAGAATCCCTACGTTGGTTTCTTCCGCATAATTGGAAGTAAGGCCATTTTTTTAAACAAGAGTCGAAGACTTGGAAAGTTTGAGCCCAAAGGCGAAGAACATATTTTGGTCGGATACGATAATGTATCCAAAGCATACAGATTGTGGAAGCGCAATACAAAGACGGTGATTAAAGCACGAGATGTCAAATTTATTGAAATAACAGAATCCAAAGCTGATCCAGTAGACGATGAAGGACATCAAGATTTAATATATCAACATGGCAATGTGGAGAAATCCGAAGAAATCACCAAAACGGAAGAAACAGAAGAAGACTCCGATATTGATGACGACGAACCGGAATCGGAGCACGAAGAAGTAGCTGAAACTCCAACATCACGAAGAAACGTACCGCATGGAAGAGGACGACAAAAATTACTCAAAACCGGAAAAAGAGGTAGGCCGAAAAAGATCTTTCAAATAAACAAATCTTATGTAGATCCGACAACTGTAGAAGATGCGATGCATCGTGAAGAATCAGACAAATGACTAGATGCTATGACAGCTGAATATAATACCCTCGTGAGAAATAAAACCTGGTTTTTGGTACCAAGACCAAACAATAAAAGAGTATTAACGAATAGATGGGTATTTAAAACAAAATATAACAAAGATGGGTCAGTAAATAAATACAAAGCCAGATTAGTAGCCCGTGGCCACACCCAACGTAAAGGAGTCGACTATGAAGAGGTATTTGCCCCTGTTGCCAGATACGAAATTATAAGGACTCTTTTAGCAGCAGCAGTAAATTCAGAAATGTATGTCCACCATATGGACGTAGTATCTGCTTATGTACAAGGTGACCTTAGTGACGAAATTTACATGGAGCAACCGGAATTGTTCCAAAAGCGCGGTGAAGAAGAAAAGGTGTGTAAGCTAAAGAAGCCTTTATACGGACTAAAACAAAGTGGCCGCGAATGGTATCGAAAAATAGACAATTACGTCACAGAAAACGGAGCACGGCGAACGGAAGCAGACCCATGTGTGTATGTATTTGAGAAAGAAGAAGATAGAGTCATAATGATTATTTACGTAGACGATATTATATTGGCCTCGAAAAATATGACTAACTTAAATAGAATTAAGCAATTATTGAAATCTAAGTTTGAAATGACAGATTTAGGAGCGATCAGTGATATATTGGGAATAAAAATAGAACGAGACGGAGAAACTGGAAGTATGAAACTTTCTCAAGAAAAATATATCAATGATTTAATTAGTAAATTTAATATGCATAACGCAAAAGGTACGTCGACGCCAATAGAATCAAATATCAAGATTTCAAAAGATATGGCTCCATCGAACGAGGAAGAACGCAGGGAAATGCAAACAAGGCCATACAGAGAACTCATCGGAGGACTTATTTACCTGGCAAATGCAACGAGACCGGACATTTCATTTGCAGCAAGTGTGCTGAGTCGTTTTTGCTCTGATCCAGGAAAGCCACATTGGAAAATAGCGAAACGAGTTTTAAGGTATCTAAAGGACACAGCAGATTATGGATTAAATTACAGAAGAGACAAGGAAAAGCTTAAGGCGTACACAGACTCCGATTGGGCTGGCGATATCGACGATAGAAGATCCTGCAGTGGAAATGTGATAATGTTAGCGGGTGCGCCGATAAGTTGGAAATCAAAAAAACAAAGGTCTGTATCTTTATCGACAATGGAGGCTGAATATGCCGCCTTGTCAGAAGTGTCACGCGAAGTAGTATATATGAACAGACTATTGAATCATATGGAATTTAAAGAGTTTGTAAAACAACCAATAACGATATATTGTGATAATCAGTGCGCGATCGAATTGTCCAAAAATGCTATGTTTCACAAGCGAAGTAAACACATAGACATAAGTTATCATTATACGAGAGAATTAATTGAAAAAGGGTTAATAATAGTAGCGTATTTAAGTACCGAAGATATGATTGCAGACATATGCACGAAAGCATTGCCAAGAATTAAACATAAGAAGTGCATAAAGATGCTACATTTATCGTAATTAAAAGTATGTGTTCTGTGTGCAAACGATATAAAAGATATAGCGGCTAACATCGATAGGGGGAGTGTGAGAAATATATGCGAAGTTAGCCTTCTCCTTCCCGATATGTATGCGGAGCCGCGATTGTTTTTTTTGTTGACCTCCGGGCGCGGCTCGTGAGCAGTCAGTTGGATTCGAAATTTCGTTGAAACAATACACGTATATTTTTGTTCTCTAATTATAGTAATAGCAGCTATCTGTACCTAATAAATTACATTTAAGATGTGGTTACTTGTTTCCTTAACTCCTGTTTCACTAACCCTGTCACTAAGAAACATATATGCAAAGCATCCAAACAGTACAATTCGCCAATTTTTTGTTCTTCAAGTTTAAGTGAACAATGAGCCCCAATGGTTAATCCTTTATCGGTAATTATTTGTAACTTTCGACAAGTAGAACAATGAATGGAACAGGTAGACGGTTGAAATCCTTGTATATATTGCGTCTATATAGTCTAAGAAACATATATGCAAAGCATCCAAACAGTACAATTCGCCAATTTATTGTTCTTCAAGTTTAAGTGAACAACGAGCCCCATTGTTAATCCTTTAAAGGAAATTATTTGTAAATTTCGACAAGTAGAACAATGAATGGAACAGGTAGACGGTTGAAATCTTTGTATATATTGCTTCTATATAATCTAAGAAACATATATGCAAAACATCCAAACAGTACCATTCGCCAATTTTTTGTTCTTCAAGTTTAAGTGAACTATGAGCCCCATTGTTAATCCTTTAAAGGAAATTATTTGTAATTTTCGACAAGCAGAACAATGAATGGAACAGGTAGACGGTTGAAATCTTTGTATATATTGCTTCTATATAATCTAAGAAACCTATATGCAAAGCATCTAAACAGTAACAATCGCCAATTTTTTGATCTTCAAGTTTAAGTGAACAGCGAGCCCCATTGATAATCATGAAATGGAAATTATTTGTAACTTTCTACAAGTAGAACAATGAATAGAACAGGTAGACTGTTGAAATCTTTGTATATGTTTCTTCTATATAGCCTAAGAAACCTATATGCAAAGCATCTAAACAGTAACAATCGCCAATTTTTTGATCTTCAAGTTTAAGTGAACAGCGAGCCCCATTGATAATCATGAAATGGAAATTATTTGTAACTTTCTACAAGTAGAACAATGAAAAGTACAGGTAGACGGGTGAAATCTTTCTATATATTGCTTCTAAATAGACCAAGAAACATATATGCAAAGCATCCAAACAGTACAATTCGCCAATTATTTGTTCTTCAGGTTTAAGTGAACTACGAGCCCCATTGTTAATCCGTTAAAGGAAATTATTTGTAAATTTCGACAAGTAGAACAATGAATGGAACAGGTAGACGGTTGAAATCAATGTATATATTGCGTCTATATAGTCTAAGAAACATATAGGCAAAGCATCCAAACAGTACCATTCGCCAATTTTTTGTTCTTCAAGTTTAAGTGAACTACGAGCCCGATTGTTAATCCTTTAAAGGAAATTATTTGTAAATTTCGACAAGTAGAACAATGAATGGAACAGGTAGACGGTTGAAATCAATGTATATATTGCTTCCATATAGTCTAAGAAACATATATGCAAAGCATCCAAACAGTACAATTCGCCAATTTTTTGTTCTTCAAGTTTAAGTGAACTACGAGCCCCATTGTTAATCCTTTAAAGGAAATTATTTGTAACTTTCGACAAGTAGAACAATGAATGGAACAGGTAGACGGTTGAAATTTTTGTATATATTGCTTCTATATAATCTAAGAAACATATATGCAAAGCATCCAAAGAGTACCATTCGCCAATTTTTTGTTCTTCAAGTTTAAGTGAACTATGAGCCCCATTGTTAATCCTTTAAAGGAAATTATTTGTAATTTTCGACAAGCAGAACAATGAATGGAACAGGTAGACGGTTGAAATCTTTGTATATATTGCTTCTATATAATCTAAGAAACCTATATGCAAAGCATCTAAACAGTAACAATCGCCAATTTTTTGATCTTCAAGTTTAAGTGAACAGCGAGCCCCATTGATAATCATGAAATGGAAATTATTTGTAACTTTCTACAAGTAGAACAATGAATAGAACAGGTAGACTGTTGAAATCTTTGTATATGTTTCTTCTATATAGTCTAAGAAACCTATATGCAAAGCATCTAAACAGTAACAATCGCCAATTTTTTGATCTTCAAGTTTAAGTGAACAGCGAGCCCCATTGATAATCATGAAATGGAAATTATTTGTAACTTTCTACAAGTAGAACAATGAATAGTACAGGTAGACGGGTGAAATCTTTCTATATATTGCTTCTAAATAGTCTAAGAAACATATATGCAAAGCATCCAAACAGTACAATTCGCCAATTTTTTGTTCTTCAAGTTTAAGTGAACTACGAGCCCCATTGTTAATCCGTTAAAGGAAATTATTTGTAAATTTCGACAAGTAGAACAATGAATGGAACAGGTAGACGGTTGAAATCAATGTATATATTGCGTCTATATAGCCTAAGAAACATATAGGCAAAGCATCCAAACAGTACCATTCGCCAATTTTTTGTTCTTCAAGTTTAAGTGAACTACGAGCCCCATTGTTAATCCTTTAAAGGAAATTATTTGTAAATTTCGACAAGTAGAACAATGAATGGAACAGGTAGGCGGGTGAAATCTTTCTATATATTGCTTCTAAATAGTCTAAGAAACATATATGCAAAGCATCCAAACAGTACAATTCGCCAATTATTTGTTCTTCAAGTTTAAGTGAATTACGAGCCCCATTGTTAATCCGTTAAAGGAAATTATTTGTAAATTTCGTCAAGTAGAACAATGAATGGAACAGGTAGACGGTTGAAATCAATGTATATATTGCGTCTATATAGTCTAAGAAACATATAGGCAAAGCATCCAAACAGTACCATTCGCCAATTTTTTGTTCTTCAAGTTTAAGTGAACTACGAGCCCCATTGTTAATCCTTTAAAGGAAATTATTTGTAAATTTCGACAAGTAGAACAATGAATGGAACAGGTAGACGGTTGAAATCAATGTATATATTGCTTCTATATAGTCTAAGAAACATATATGCAAAGCAACCAAACAGTACCATTCGCCAATTTTTTGTTCTTCAAGTTTAAGTGAACAACGAGCCCCAATGGTTCATCCTTTATCGGAAATTATTTGTAATTTTCGACAAGTAGAACAATGATTGGAACACGTAGACGGATGAAATCTTGTATATATTGCTTCCATATAGTCTAAGAAACATGTACGCAAAGCATCCAAACAGTACCATTCGCCAATTTTTTGTTCTTCAAGATTAAGTGAACAATGAGCCCCAATGATTAATCCTTTATCGGTAATTATTTGTAACTTTCGACCTTGTAGAACAATGAATGGAACAGGTAGACGGTTGAAACCCTTGTATATATTGCGTCTATATAATCTAAGAAACATATATGCATAGCATCCAAACAGTACCATTCGCCAATTTTTTGTTCTTCAAGTTTAAGTGAACTACGAGCCCCATTGTTAATCCTTTACAGGAAATTATTTGTAAATTTCGACAAGTAGAACAATGATTGGAACACGTAGACGGTTGAAATCTTTGTATATATTGCTTCCATATAGTCTAAGAAACATATATGCAAAGCATCCAAACAGTACCATTCGCCAATTTTTTGTTCTTCAAGTTTAAGTGAACTACGAGCCCCATTGTTAATCCTTTAAAGGAAATTATTTGTAAATTTAGACAAGTAGAACAATGAATGGAACAGGTAGACTGTTGAAATCATTGTATATATTGCTTCTATATAGTCTAAGAAACATATATGCAAAGCATCCAAACAGTACAATTCGCCAATTTTTTGTTCTTCAAGTTTAAGTGAACAATGAGCCCCATTGTTAATCCTTTATCGGAAATTATTTGTAACTTTCGACAAGTAGAACATTGAATGGAACAGGTAGACGGTTGAAATCTTTGTATCTATTGCTTCTATATAGGATAAGAAACATATATGCAAAGCATCAAAACAGTACAATTCGCCAATTATTTCATCTTCATGTTTAAGTGAACTACGAGCCCCAATGGTTAATCCTTTATCGGTAATTATTTGTAACTTGCGACAAGTAGAACAATGAATGGAACAG
This sequence comes from Cerceris ruficornis, assembly GCA_963989415.1. Classification (NCBI taxonomy): domain Eukaryota; kingdom Metazoa; phylum Arthropoda; class Insecta; order Hymenoptera; family Crabronidae; genus Cerceris; species Cerceris ruficornis. Next base: position 38,338 of record CAXDIW010000481.1, on the reverse strand, counting down.
GTAGACGGGTGAAATCTTTGTATATATTGCTTCTATATAGTCTAAGAAACATATATGCAAAGCATCCAAACAGTACCATTCGCCAATTTTTTGTTCTTCAAGTTTAAGTGAACTATGAGCCCCATTGTTAATCCTTTAAAGGAAATTATTTGTAAATTTCGACAAGTAGAACAATGAATGGAACAGGTAGACTGTTGAAATTATTGTATATATTGCTTCTATATAGTCTAAGAAACATATATGCAAAGCATCCAAACAGTACAATTCGCCAATTTTTTGTTCTTCAAGTTTAAGTGAACAATGAGCCCCATTGTTAATCCTTTAAAGGAAATTATTTGTAACTTTCGACAAGTAGAACAATGAATGGAACAGGTAGACGGTTGAAATCTTTGTATATATTGCTTCTATATAGTCTGCGAAACAAATATGCAAAGCATCCAAACAGTACAATTCGCCAATTTTTTGTTCTTCAAGTTTAAGTGAACTACGAGCCCCATTGATAATCATGAAATGGAAATTATTTGTATCTTTCTACAAGTTGAACAATGAATAGTACATGTAGACGGGTGAAATCGTTATATATATTACATCTAAATAGTCTAAGAAATATATATGGAAAGCATCCAAACAGTACAATTCGCCAATTTTTTGTTCTTCAAGTTTAAGTGAACTACGAGCCCCATTGTTAATCCTTTACAGGAAATTATTTGTAAATTTCGACAAGTAGAACAATGATTGGAACAGGTAGACGGTTGAAATCATTGTATATATTGCTTCTATATAGTATAAGAAACATATATGCAAAGCATCCAAACAGTACAATTCGCCAATTTTTTGTTCTTCAAGTTTAAGTGAACTACGAGCCCCATTGATAATCATGAAATGGAAATTATTTGTAACTTTCTACAAGTAGAACAATGAATAGAACAGGTAGACGGTTGAAATCTTTGTATATATTGCTTCTATATAGTATAAGATACATATATGCAAAGCATCCAAACAGTACAATTCGCCAATTTTTTGTTCTTCAAGTTTAAGTGAACTACGAGCCCCATTGATAATCATGAAATGGAAATTATTTGTATCTTTCTACAAGTTGAACAATGAATAGTACATGTAGACGGGTGAAATCTTTATATATATTACATCTAAATAGTCTAAGAAACATATATGGAAAGCATCCAAACAGTACAATTCGCCAATTTTTTGTTCTTCAAGTTTAAGTGAATTACGAGCCCCATTGTTAATCCTTTACAGGAAATTATTTGTAAATTTCGACAAGTAGAACAATGATTGGAACACGTAGACGGTTGAAATCTTTGTATATATTGCTTCCATATAGTCTAAGAAACATATATGCAAAGCATCCAAACAGTACCATTCGCCAATTTTTTGTTCTTCAAGTTTAAGTGAACTACGAGCCCCATTGTTAATCCTTTACAGGAAATTATTTGTAAATTTCGACAAGTAGAACAATGATTGGAACACGTAGACGGTTGAAATCTTTGTATATATTGCTTCCATATAGTCTAAGAAACATATATGCAAAGCATCCAAACAGTACCATTCGCCAATTTTTTGTTCTTCAAGTTTAAGTGAACAATGAGCCATAATGGTTAATCCGTTATCGGAAATTATTTGTAACTTTCGACAAGTAGAACAATGAATGGAACAGGTAGACGGTTGAAATCTTTGTATATATTGCTTCGATATAGTATAAGAAACATATATGCAAAGCATCCAAACAGTACCATTCGCCAATTTTTTGTTCTTTATGTTTAAGTGAACTACGAGCCCCATTGTTAATCCTTTAAAGGAAATTATTTGTAAATTTCGGCAAGTAGAACAATGAATGGAATAGGTAGACGGTTGAAATCATTGTATATATTGCTTCTATATAGTCTAAGAAACATATGTGCAAATCATCCAAACAGTACAATTCGCCAGTTTCTTGTTCTTCAAGTTTAAGTAAACTACGATCCCCATTGTTAATCCCTTAACGGAAATTATTTGTAACTTTCGACAAGTAGAACAATGAATGGAACAGGTAGACGGTTGAAATCTTTGTATATATTGCTTCTATATAGTCTAAGAAACATATATGCAAATCATCCAAACAGTACAATTCGCCAATTATTTGATCTTCAAGTTTAAGTGAACTACGAGCCCCATTGTTAATACTTTAACGGAAAATATTTGTAACTTGCGACAAGTAGAACAGTGAATGGAACAGGTAGACGGTTGAAATCTTTGTATATATTGCTTCTATATAGTATAAGAAACATATATGCAAAGCATCCAAACAGTACAATTCGCCAATTTTTTGTTCTTCAAGTTTAAGTGAACAATGAACCCCAATGGTTAATCCGTTATCGGAAATTATTTGTAACTTTCGACAAGTAGAACAATGAATGGAACAGGTAGATTGTTGAAATCTTTGTATATATTGCTTCTATATAGTCTAAGAAACATATATGCAAAGGATCCAAACAGTACCATACGCCAATTTTTTGTTCTTCAAGTTTAAGCGAACTATGAGCCCCATTGTTAATCCTTTAAAGGAAATTATTTGTAAATTTAGACAAGTAGAACAATGAATGGAACAGGTAGACTGTTGAAATCCTTGTATATATTGCGTCTGTATAGTCTATGAAACATATATGCAAAGCATCCAAACAGTACAATTCGCCAATTTTCTGTTCTTCAAGTTTTAGTAAACTACGATCCCCATTGTTAATCCCTTATCGGAAATTATTTGTAACTTTCGACAAGTAGAACAATGAATGGAACTGGTAGACGGTTGAAATCTTTTTATATATTGCTTCTATATAGTCTAATAAACATATATGCAAAGCATCCAAACAGTACCAGTCGCCAATTTTTTGTTCTTCAAGTTTAAGTGAACAACGAGGATCATTGATAATCATGAAACGGAAATTATTTGTAACTTTCGACAAGATGAACAATGAATAGAACAGGTAGACGGTTGAAATCTTTGTATATGTTGCTTCTATATAGTCTAAGAAACCAATATGCGAAGCATCTAAACAGTAACATTCGCCAATTTTTTGATCTTCAAGTTTAAGTGAACAGCGAGCCCCATTGATAATCATGAAATGGAAATTATTTCTAACTTTCGACAAGTAGAACAGTGAATGGAACAGGTAGACGGTTGAAATCTTTGTATATATTGCTTCTATATAGTATAAGAAACATATATGCAAAGCATCCAAACAGTACAATTCGCCAATTTTTTGTTCTTCAAGTTTAAGTGAACAATGAGCCCCAATGGTTAATCCGTTATCGGAAATTATTTGTAACTTTCGACAAGTAGAACAAAAAATGGAACAGGTAGACGGTTGAAATCTTTGTATATATTGCTTCTATATAGTATAAGAAACATATATGCAAAGCATCCAAACAGTACCATTCGCCAATTTTTTGTTCTTCATGTTTAAGTGAACTACGAGCCCCATTGTTAATCCTTTAAAGGAAATTATTTGTAAATTTCGGCAAGTAGAACAATGAATGGAATAGGTAGACGGTTGAAATCATTGTATATATTGCTTCTATATAGTCTAAGAAACATATATGCAAAGCATCCAAACAGTATAATACGACAATTTCTTGCTCTTCAAGTTTAAGTGAACTACGAGCCCCATTGTTAATCCTTTAAAGGAAATTATTTGTAAATTTCGGCAAGTAGAACAATGAATGGAATAGGTAGACGGTTGAAATCATTGTATATATTGCTTCTAAATAGTCTAAGAAACATATATGCAAAGCATCCAAACAGTACCAATCGCCAATTATTTGGTCTTCAAGTTTAAGTGAACTACGAGCCCCATTGTTAATACTTTAACGGAAATTATTTGTAACTTTCGACAAGTAGAACAATGAATGGAACAGGTAGACGGTTGAAATCAATGTATATATTGCTTCTTTATAGTCTAAGAAACATATATGCAAAGCATCCAAACAGTACCATACGCCAATTTTTTGTTCTTCAAGTTTAAGTGAACTACGATCCCCATTGTTAATCCCTTAACGGAAATTATTTGTAACTTTCGACAAGTAGAACAGTGAATGGAACAGGTAGACGGTTGAAATCTTTGTATATATTGCTTCTATATAGTATAAGAAACATATATGCAAAGCATCCAAACAGTACAATTCGCCAATTTTTTGTTCTTCAAGTTTAAGTGAACAATGAGCCCCAATGGTTAATCCGTTATCGGAAATTATTTGTAACTTTCGACAAGTAGAACAATGAATGGAACAGGTAGACTGTTGAAATTATTGTATATATTGCTTCTATATAGTCTAAGACACATATATGCAAAGCATCCAAACAGTACAATTCGCCAATTTTTTGTTCTTCAAGTTTAAGTGAACAATGAGCCCCATTGTTAATCCTTTAAAGGAAATTATTTGTAACTTTCGACAAGTAGAACAATGAATGGAACAGGTAGACGGTTGAAATCAATGTATATATTGCTTCTTTATAGTCTAAGAAACATATATGCAAAGCATCCAAACAGTACAATTCGCCAATTTTTTGTTCTTCAAGTTTAAGTGAACAATGAGCCCCATTGTTAATCCTTTAAAGGAAATTATTTGTAACTTTCGACAAGTAGAACAATGAATGGAACAGGTAGACGGTTGAAATCTTTGTATATATTGCTTCTATATAGTCTAAGAAACATATATGCAAAGCATCCAAATAGTAAAATTCGCCAATTTCTTGTTCTTCAAGTTTAAGTAAACTACGATCCCCATTGTTAATGCCTTAACGGAAAATATTTGTAACTTTCGACAAGTAGAACAATGAATGGAACAGGTAGACGGTTGAAATCTTTGTATATATTGCTTCTATAAAGTCTAAGAAACATATATGCAAATCATCCAAACAGTACAATTCGCCAATTATTTGGTCTTCAAGTTTAAGTGAACTAGGAGCCCCATTGTTAATACTTTAACGGAAATTATTTGTAACTTGCGACAAGTAGAACAATGAATGGAACAGGTAGACGGTTGAAATCAATGTATATATTGCTTCTTTATAGTCTAAGAAACATATATGCAAAGCATCCAAACAGTACCATACGCCAATTTTTTGTTCTTCAAGTTTAAGTGAACTACGATCCCCATTGTTAATCCCTTAACGGAAATTATTTGTAACTTTCGACAAGTAGAACAGTGAATGGAACAGGTAGACGGTTGAAATCTTTGTATATATTGCTTCTATATAGTATAAGAAACATATATGCAAAACATCCAAACAGTACAATTCGCCAATTTTTTGTTCTTCAAGTTTAAGTGAACAATGAGCCCCAATGGTTAATCCGTTATCGGAAATTATTTGTAACTTTCGACAAGTAGAACAATGAATGGAACAGGTAGATGGTTGAAATCTTTGTACATATTGCTTCTATATAGTCTAAGAAACATATATGCAAAGCATCCAAACAGTACCATTCGCCAATTTTTTGTTCTTCAAGTTTAAGTGAACTATGAGCCCCATTGTTAATCCTTTAAAGGAAATTATTTGTAAATTTCGACAAGTAGAACAATGAATGGAACAGGTAGACTGTTGAAATTATTGTATACATTGCTTCTATATAGTCTAAGAAACATATATGCAAAGCATCCAAACAGTACAATTCGCCAATTTTTTGTTCTTCAAGTTTAAGTGAACAATGAGCCCCATTGTTAATCCTTTAAAGGAAATTATTTGTAACTTTCGACAAGTAGAACAATGAATGGAACAGGTAGACGGTTGAAATCTTTGTATATATTGCTTCTATATAGTCTAAGAAACATATATGCAAAGCATCCAAATAGTAAAATTCGCCAATTTCTTGTTCTTCAAGTTTAAGTAAACTACGATCCCCATTGTTAATGCCTTAACGGAAATTATTTGTAACTTTCGACAAGTAGAACAATGAATGGAACAGGTAGACGGTTGAAATCTTTGTATATATTGCTTCTATAAAGTCTAAGAAACATATATGCAAATCATCCAAACAGTACAATTCGCCAATTATTTGATCTTCAAGTTTAAGTGAACAATGAGCCCAAATGGTTAATCCGTTATCGGAAATTATTTGTAACTTTCGACAAGTAGAACAATGAATGGAAAAGGTAGACGGTTGAAATCTTTGTATATATTGCTTCTATATAGTCTAAGAAACATATATGCATAGCATCCAAACAGTACCATTCGCCAATTTTTTGTTCTTCAAGTTTAAGTGAACAATGAGCCCCAATGGTTAATCCGTTATCGGAAATTATTTGTAACTTTCGACAAGTAGAACAATGAATGGAACAGGTAGACGGTTGAAATCTTTGTATATATTGCTTTTATATAGTCTAAGAAACATATATGCAAATCATCCAAACAGTACAATTCGCCAATTATTTGGTCTTCAAGTTTAAGTGAACTAGGAGCCCCATTGTTAATACTTTAACGGAAATTATTTGTAACTTGCGACAAGTAGAACAATGAATGGAACAGGTAGACGGTTGAAATCAATGTATATATTGCTTCTTTATAGTCTAAGAAACATATATGCAAAGCATCCAAACAGTACCATACGCCAATTTTTTGTTCTTCAAGTTTAAGTGAACTACGATCCCCATTGTTAATCCCTTAACGGAAATTATTTGTAACTTTCGACAAGTAGAACAGTGAATGGAACAGGTAGACGGTTGAAATCTTTGTATATATTGCTTCTATATAGTATAAGAAACATATATGCAAAGCATCCAAACAGTACAATTCGCCAATTTTTTGTTCTTCAAGTTTAAGTGAACAATGAGCCCCAATGTTTAATCCGTTATCGGAAATTATTTGTAATTTTCGACAAGTAGAACAATGAATGGAACAGTTAGACGGTTGAAATCATTGTATATATTGCTTCTATATAGTCTAAGAAACATATATGCAAAGCATCCAAACAGTATAATACGACAATTTCTTGCTCTTCAAGTTTAAGTGAACTACGAGCCCCATTGTTAATCCTTTAAAGGAAATTATTTGGAAATTTCGGCAAGTAGAACAATGAATGGAATAGGTAGACGGTTGAAATCATTGTATATATTGCTTCTAAATAGTCTAAGAAACATATATGCAAAGCATCCAAACAGTACCAATCGCCAATTATTTGGTCTTCAAGTTTAAGTGAACTACGAGCCCCATTGTTAATACTTTAACGGAAATTATTTGTAACTTGCGACAAGTAGAACAATGAATGGAACAGGTAGACGGTTGAAATCAATGTATATATTGCTTCTTTATAGTCTAAGAAACATATATGCAAAGCATCCAAACAGTACCATACGCCAATTTTTTGTTCTTCAAGTTTAAGTGAACTACGATCCCCATTGTTAATCCCTTAACGGAAATCATTTGTAACTTTCGACAAGTAGAACAGTGAATGGAACAGGTAGACGGTTGAAATCTTTGTATATATTGCTTCTATATAGTATAAGAAACATATATGCAAAGCATCCAAACAGTACAATTCGCCAATTTTTTGTTCTTCAAGTTTAAGTAAACTACGATCCCCATTGTTAATGCCTTAACGGAAATTATTTGTAACTTTCGACAAGTAGAACAATGAATGGAACAGGTAGACGGTTGAAATCTTTGTATATATTGCTTCTATATAGTCTAAGAAACATATATGCAAAGCATCCAAATAGTAAAATTCGCCAATTTCTTGTTCTTCAAGTTTAAGTAAACTACGATCCCCATTGTTAATGCCTTAACGGAAATTATTTGTAACTTTCGACAAGTAGAACAATGAATGGAACAGGTAGACGGTTGAAATCTTTGTATATATTGCTTCTATAAAGTCTAAGAAACATATATGCAAATCATCCAAACAGTACAATTCGCCAATTATTTGATCTTCAAGTTTAAGTGAACAATGAGCCCAAATGGTTAATCCGTTATCGGAAATTATTTGTAACTTTCGACAAGTAGAACAATGAATGGAAAAGGTAGACGGTTGAAATCTTTGTATATATTGCTTCTATATAGTCTAAGAAACATATATGAAAAGCATCCAAACAGTACCATTCGCCAATTTTTTGTTCTTCAAGTTTAAGTGAACAATGTGCCCCAATGGTTAATCCTTTATCGGAAATTATTTGTAATTTTCGACAAGTAGAACAATGAATGGAACAGTTAGACGGTTGAAATCATTGTATATATTGCTTCTATATAGTCTAAGAAACATATATGCAAAGCATCCAAACAGTATAATACGACAATTTCTTGCTCTTCAAGTTTAAGTGAACTACGATCCCCATTGTTAATCCTTTAAAGGAAATTATTTGTAAATTTCGGCAAGTAGAACAATGAATGGAATAGGTAGACGGTTGAAATCATTGTATATATTGCTTCTAAATAGTCTAAGAAACATATATGCAAAGCATCCAAACAGTACCATTCGCCAATTTTTTGTTCTTCAAGTTTAAGTAAACTACGATCCCCATTGTTAATCCCTTAACGGAAATTATTTGTAACTTTCGACAAGTAGAACAATGAATGGAACAGGTAGACGGTTGAAATCTTTGTATATATTGCTTCTATATAATCTAAGAAACATATATGCAAAGCATCCAAACAGTACCATTCGCCAATTTTTTGTTCTTCAAGTTTAAGTGAACTACGAGCCCCATTGTTAATACTTTAACGGAAATTATTTGTAACTTGCGAGAAGTAGAACAATGAATGGAACTGGTAGCCGGTTGAAATCAATGTATATATTGCTTCTATATAGTCTAAGAAACATATATGCAAAGCATCCAAACAGTACCATTCGCCAATTTTTTGTTCTTCAAGTTTAAGTGAACGACGAGCCCCATTGTTAATCCTTTAACGGAAATTAATTGTAACTTTCGACAAGTAGAACAATGAATGGAACAGGTAGACGGTTGAAATCTTTGTATATATTGCTTCTATATAGTCTAAGAAACATATATGCAAAGCATCCAAACAGTACAATTCGCCAATTTATTGTTCTTCAAGTTTAAGTGAACAACGAGCCCCATTGTTAATGCCTTAACGGAAATTATTTGTAACTTTCGACAAGTAGAACAATGAATGGAACAGGTAGACGGTTGAAATCTTTGTATATATTGCTTCTATAAAGTCTAAGAAAGATATATGCAAATCATCCAAACAGTACAATTCGCCAATTATTTGATCTTCAAGTTTAAGTGAACAATGAGCCCAAATGGTTAATCCGTTATCGGAAATTATTTGTAACTTTCGACAAGTAGAACAATGAATGGAAAAGGTTGACGGTTGAAATCTTTGTATATATTGCTTCTATATAGTCTAAGAAACATATATGCAAAGCATCCAAACAGTACCATTCGCCAATTTTTTGCTCTTCAAGTTTAAGTGAACTACGAGCCCCATTGTTAATCCTTTAAAGGAAATTATTTGTAAATTTCGGCAAGTAGAACAATGAATGGAATAGGTAGACGGTTGAAATCATTGTATATATTGCTTCTAAATAGTCTAAGAAACATATATGCAAAGCATCCAAACAGTAGCATTCGCCAATTTTTTGTTCTTCAAGTTTAAGTAAACTACAATCCCTATTGTTAATCCCTTAACGGAAATTATTTGTAACTTTCGACAAGTAGAACAATGAATGGAACAGGTAGACGGTTGAAATCATTGTATATATTGCTTCTATATAGTCTAAGAAACATATATGCAAAGAATCCAAACAGTACAATTCGACAATTTTTTGCTCTTCAAGTTTAGTGAACAATGAGCCCCAATGGTTAATCCTTTATCGGAAATTATTTGTAATTTTCGACAAGTAGAACAATGAATGGAACAGGTAGACGGTTGAAATCTTTGTATATATTGCTTCTATATAATCTAAGAAACATATATGCAAAGCATCCAAACAGTACCATTCGCCAATTTTTTGTTCTTCAAGTTTAAGTGAACTACGAGCCCCATTGTTAATACTTTAACGGAAATTATTTGTAACTTGCGAGAAGTAGAACAATGAATGGAACTGGTAGCCGGTTGAAATCAATGTATATATTGCTTCTATATAGTCTAAGAAACATATATGCAAAGCATCCAAACAGTACCATTCGCCAATTTTTTGTTCTTCAAGTTTAAGTGAACGACGAGCCCCATTGTTAATCCTTTAACGGAAATTAATTGTAACTTTCGACAAGTAGAACAATGAATGGAACAGGTAGACGGTTGAAATCTTTGTATATATTGCTTCTATATAGTCTAAGAAACATATATGCAAAGCATCCAAACAGTACAATTCGCCAATTTATTGTTCTTCAAGTTTAAGTGAACAACGAGCCCCATTGTTAATCCTTTAAAGGAAATTATTTGTAACTTTCGACAAGTAGAACAATGAATGGAACAGGTAGACGGTTGAAATCATTGTATATATTGCTTCTATATAGTCTAAGAAACATATATGCAAAGCATCCAAACAGTACAATTCGACAATTTTTTGTTCTTCAAGGTTAGTGAACAATGAGCCCCAATGGTTAATCCTTTATCGGAAATTATTTGTAATTTTCGACAAGTAGAACAATGAATGGAACAGGTAGACGGTTGAAATCTTTGTAAATATTGCTTCTATATAGTATAAGAAACATATATGCAAAGCATCCAAACAGTACAATTCGCCAATTTTTTGTTCTTCAAGTTTAAGTGAACAATGAGCCCCATTGTTAATCCTTTAAAGGAAATTATTTGTAACTTTCGACAAGTAGAACAATGAATGGAACTGGTAGACTGTTGAAATCTTTGTAAATATTGCTTCTATATAGTATAAGAAACATATATGCAAAGCATCCAAACAGTACAATTCGCCAATTTTTTGTTCTTCAAGTTTAAGTGAACAATGAGCCCCATTGTTAATCCTTTAAAGGAAATTATTTGTAACTTTCGACAAGTAGAACAATGAATGGAACTGGTAGACTGTTGAAATCATTGTATATATTGCTTCTATATAGTCTAAGAAACATTTATGCAAAGCATCCAAACAGTACAATTCGCCAATTTCTTGTTCTTCAAGTTTAAGTAAACTACGATCCCCATTGTTAATCCCTTAACGGAAATTATTTGTAACTTTCGACAAGTAGAACAATGAATGGAACATGTAAACGGTTGAAATCTTTGTATATATTGCTTCTATATAGTCTAAGAAACATATATGCAAAGCATCCAAACAGTACAATTCGCCAATTTATTGTTCTTCAAGTTTAAGTGAACAACGAGCCCCATTGTTAATCCTTTAAAGGAAATTATTTGTAACTTTCGACAAGTAGAACAATGAATGGAACAGGTAGACGGTTGAAATCATTGTATATATTGCTTCTATATAGTCTAAGAAACATATATGCTAAGCATCCAAACAGTACAATTCTCGGAGGGGAGTGTGGGACTCGCCGAGTGTGAAGCACCTGGAATACCCACTAAAACCAAAACTCGGAGGGGAGTGTGGGACTCGCCGAGTGTGAAGCACCTGGAATACCCACTAAAACCACTCCTCTATCTCCTCTTTCTCCCTGTCTCACTTTCACCTCCACCCTCACCTTCACCTTAACATGCACCTTCACCTTCACCTTCACATGCACCTTCACCTTCACATGCACCTTCACGTTCACATGCACCTTCACCATCACATGCACCTTCACTTACACTTTCACTGTCACTCTCGCCGTCATCGAGACCGCTGTCCACTTCTGACCCACAGAGTACTACCGTCATTGTTAATGCTGCGTAATAATCTTGCCTGATCACCGGCTTCGATATGTCCACCACCACTATTAACGCAGTTCTGAAGTCTATTTTTCAAATTTCGGCGCACTTTCTCAAACACATCCTCATTGCATTGAATTTTTTCAAAAGCAATGTTAATCCGTTGCTTGAGCTCTGCCACAGTCTTTATTTCAGTCCCAGATTTATACACCAATGATGTCACTGCTCCCCAGAGGAAGAAGTCCAGTGGAATTAAATCTGGGGAGCGTGGAGGCCATAAATGTGGGGCAGGTGTTCTCCCAATCCAGCGCGATCCAAACATTTCTGTTAACTGATCGCGGACTGGCCTGCTGAAATGTGGCGGCGCGCCATCGTGCATGAAATAAATCCTTTTCCTTCTTCTTCGAGGAATAAGCCGCCTCAATTCTGCGATTAATTCTGTCCGCAGAAATCGGCAGTAGCGTTCTCCTGTTAACGACGCAGGAAGGTAAACCGGCCCAATTAATGTGTCACCGATTATTCCAGCCCATACATTAACGGAAAATCGTCCTTGATTAAAATGCTGGGTCATAAGGTGTGGGTTCCTGCGCGCCCAGATCCTAGTGTTCTGCCGATTTTGCAATCCGACACTTGAAAAACTGCTCTCGTCCGTAAAAATAATGTTCTCAAGGAATTGTCCGTTTCTTTCCACTTTCCTCAGCATCCACTCACAAAAATTTGAACGGTGTCCATAGTCCGATTCCTGCAGTGCTTGCACTTTCTGTAGGCGATACGGTCGCAGTCCTTCCTCACGAATTATACGGCGTACCGTCATATGCGAAATATTAACTCGACGTGCAATGCCACGGAGTCCCATAAAAGGGTAGCTGCGTGCAAGTGCAATGACTTGCTCTTCTTTCCTCCAATGCGTCCTTGGTCGGCCAGCATTTCGATGGTTATTCGAACATTGAACCGGGGATGCTTCGCTGAAACGGTGGTCCAATCTTTGGAATTGCCTCCTGTCGGGGACGGATCTCAGTCCCGATGATCCGCCATGATTTCGCAGCCATCCGCGATATATTTCTCTTGCTGCACTATAGTCCCTGTCAGCTGCATCGATGGCACGAAGCATTTGACGCACATTCACAAACGAATCACTATTTCCACGACGAGCCATGATGCACAAGTTTTCACAATCTGTCTTATTAACACAGTCACCGGAAATAGCAATGAATAACACTAATGCACTAAGAATTAGACACCAACACTGGATATTTAATATGTTATTCTTAATATTTAATATTAACTTAATAGCAAAAATAATAATACTAAGAAAAATAATAATAATAATTATAAAATAGATGAAACTAAAGATATTTTTACGATCGAGATAGACTCGGAGGAAATTAGCAGTCGCTTGGCAATGCTTTCTCTATCGTTGTCAAAATGATTCTGACGTCGTGAACCTCTTGAAATAGGTTTCCAAAACGTCCACGAACATGGCGTTGCTTTCCTACATAGAGAAAAAATGTGTTGCAGCTGGTAAAAGAAAGTTGAAAGAGTGGTTCGGTTGTTCATTCGAATCAAGAGCTGCACGTAAAACAAAATTTACGATGTCCGGACCCTGTGGTGCTTTCCCACCAGAAATTCAGAGTTAACGGTAAGCAGTTACAAATTCCGCATGTCCTTTTTTGAAAGACATTTCTCTCGAGGATAGGAATGGACAGTAGAAAAGAGGACCGCTGTCTTGACATTTGCAACGCACGTTCCAATGTCTGGTATTATGTAAGCGAAGACATTGGGTAGGACTCACAGTTATTTTCTCTATTGTCCATTCCTATCCTCGAGAGAAATGTCTTTGAAAAAAGGACATGTGGAATTTGTAACTGGTTACCGTTAACTCTGAATTTCTGGTGGGAAAGCACCACAGGGTACGGACATCATAAATTTTGTTTTACGTGGAGCTCTTGATTCGAATGAACAACCAAACCACTCTTGCAACTTTCTTTTACCAACTGCAACACATTCTTTCTCTATGTAGAAAAGCAACAGCATCTTCGGAGAGCTTTTGTTTAAAAAAAAATGGCGGTGAGGATGAGAATGGGGAAGATGAAACGAAAATATACAGGAATTGAACATCGAATTGGTAAGTAAACATATTATCATTGCGCGGAAACCTACAGTTTCGGATTCTTACTATTTACGTATCCTTCTTTAGGTAGTGAAACGTAAGAAAAGACACTTGCCTCAGGCTCATGGCAAGATCAGGGCACCCCGCTAGGCCTTGGGTCCCTTTAAACGTCGTATTCTTTCAGTTTATGCGAGCAATTGGCCTTGGCGAAATATTGCGGCAGTCGACCGGGTTAGGATATTTAACATACGTGTTCAATGCAGCGAAGAAAAATGCGACAGTATGGGTCTCAAAAAGACTCGACCGGTCGAGTGCCGAAATCTTTCGCCAGAGTCAAGATTTATGACCCATTTGTTCCGCTAGTCGGCGATGGTCGAGGGACTACTCTCGCACAAATTTTCCAATAAAAGACTCGTAAGCAAGGAAAAGCCAGATGCCTAGTTCTTCAAAACCCGCGAGCTTTGGTCGCTCGTGCGTATATGACTGTCAAATGCTGGTTTAACAGTTTCAAAATGCACAGTGCCCGCCAACAACAGACGGACAGACTTTCGCTTTCTTCCAAACTCCTCTTTCTTCCGAGATATTGCCTTCGTCGTCGTTGACCATTCGGACACCGATTTCTAGTAAACTTACCTGAGAGTGGTAGATCTCGCAGAAATATTTAACACGTATTTTTTTTATCGGTCTCTACCTGCATTAAGGTGGTGAAAATGACTCTGTTTCGAACGAAATATTTCGATGTAACTTTTCGGAGACTAGGAAGACGTCAATGACCTGCGCTCGGTGTCAGGTTCGCTCATGGGTCCTCCCGGGGAGAATAACATAAACACTTGCACTGCTCTTAGTGGTTCGGTGACCCAGTCCCCCAATTTCCAATGTCTAGTAGCACGCTTCTCCTCAGACAGTTCGAGCCGACAAGGATATCTTGTGTGTCTCTTTCCGAAGGAACAGCTGACTCTCTCACTTACTAAGCGTGAATTAGACCGCGGAGGCCCAATTAAAAGTCGATTTGCGGGAGAACGGTTGACCTCTGACCCATGGTTCCTCTCAGACATTTTACCTACGTAACAATACGAAGAAGATAGCCGAGCCAGTTTCAACCGATTTTTTTACAAAATTTTACAAATAATTTTGCGGAAAGTAATTTTTACAAATCTTTATCCAATCCGAGCTCTAGAACAACCCCCCGAAAACATGACCATTAAATGCTATACACCCTGTACGCAAAGCATCCAAACAGTACCATTCGCCAATTTTTTGTTCTTCAAGTTTAAGTAAACTACGATCCCCATTGTTAATCCCTTAACGGAAATTATTTGTAACTTTCGACAAGTAGAACAGTGAATGGAACAGGTAGACGGTTGAAATCTTTGTATATATTGCTTCTATATAGTATCGGAAACATATATGCAAAGCATCCAAACAGTACAATTTGCCAATTTTTTGTTCTTCAAGTTTAAGTGAACAATGAGCCCCAATGGTTAATCCGTTATCGGAAATTATTTGTAGCTTTCGACAAGTAGAACAATGAATGGAACAGGTAGACGGTTGAAATCTTTGTATATATTGCTTCTATATAATCTAAGAAACATATATGCAAAGCATCTAAACAGTAACAATCGCCAATTGTTTGATCTTCAAGTTTAAGTGAACAACGAGGCCCATTGATAATCATGAAACGGAAATTATTTGTAACTTTCGACAAGAAGAACAATGAATAGAACAGGTAGATGGTTGAAATCTTTGTATATGTTGCTTCTATATAGTCTAAGAAACCTATATGCAAAGCATCTAAACAGTAACATTCGCCAATTTTTTGATCTTCAAGTTTAAGTGAACAATGAGCCCCATTGTTAATCCTTTATCGGAAATTATTTGTAACTTTCGACAAGTAGAACAATGAATGGAACAGGTAGACGGTTGAAATCTTTGTATATATTGCTTCTATATAGTCTAAGAAACATATATGCAAAGCATCCAAACAGTACAATTCGCCAATTTATTGTTCTTCAAGTTTAAGTGAACTACGAGCCCCATTGTTAATCCTTTAAAGGAAATTATTTGTAAATTTCGGCAAGTAGAACAATGAATGGAACACGTAGACGGTTGAAATCTTTGTATATATTGCTTCCATATAGTCTAAGAAACATGTACGCAAAGCATCCAAACAGTACCATTCGCAATTTTTTTGTTCTTCAAGTTTAAGTGAACTACGAGCCCCATTGTTAATCCTTTAAAGGAAATTATTTGTAACATTCTACAAGTAGAACAATGAATAGAACAGGTAGACGGTTGAAATCTTTGTATATGTAGCTTCTATATAGTCTAAGAAACCTATATGAAAAGCATCTAAACAGTAACAATCGCCAATTTTTTGATCTTCAAGTTTAAGTGAACAATGAGCCCCAATGATTAATCCTTTATCGGTAATTATTTGTAACTTTCGACAAGTAGAACAATGAATGGAACAGGTAGACTGTTGAAACCCTTGTATATATTGCGTCTATATAATCTAAGAAACATATATGCATAGCATCCAAACAGTACCATTCGCCAATTTTTTGTTCTTCAAGTTTAAGTGAACAATGAGCCCCATTGTTAATCCTTTATCGGAAATTATTTGTAACTTTCTACAAGTAGAACAATGAATAGAACGGGTAGACGGGTGAAATCTTTCTATATATTGCTTCTAAATAGTCTAAGAAACATATATGCAAAGCATCCAAACAGTACCATTCGCCAATTTTTTGTTCTTCAAGTTTAAGTGAACTACGAGCCCCATTGTTAATCCTTTAAAGGAAATTATTTATAATTTTCGACAAGCAGAACAATGAATGGAACAGGTAGACGGTTGAAATCTTTGTATATATTGCTTCTATATAGTCTAAGAAACATATATGCAAAGCATCCAAACAGTACAATTCGCCAATTATTTGATCTTCAAGTTTAAGTGAACTACGAGCGCCATTGTTAATACTTTAACGGAAATTATTTGTAACTTTCGACAAGTAGAACAATGAATGGAACAGGTAGACTGTTGAAATCATTGTATATATTGCTTCTATATAGTCTAAGAAACATATATGCAAATTATCCAAACAGTACAATTCGCCAATTATTTGATCTTCAAGTTTAAGTAAACTACGATCCCCATTGTTAATCCTTTAAAGGAAATTATTTGTAAATTTCGACAAGTAGAACAATGAATGGATCATGTAGACGGTTGAAATCATTGTATATATTGCTTCTATATAGTCTAAGAAACCTATATGCAAAGCATCTAAACAGTAACAATCGCCAATTTTTTGTTCTTCAAGTTTAAGTGAAGTACGAGCCCCATTGCTAATCCTTTAAAGGAAATTATTTGTAACTTGCGACAAGTAGAACAATGAATGGAACAGGTAGCCGGTTGAAATCAATGTATATATTGCTTCTATATAGTCTAAGAAACATATATGCAAAGCATCCAAACAGTACAATTCGCCAATTTTTTGTTCTTCAAGTTTAAGTGAACAATGAGCCCCAATGGTTAATCCATTATCGGTAATTATTTGTAACTTTCGACAAGTAGAACAATGAATGGAACAGGTAGACTGTTGAAACCCTTGTATATATTGCGTCTATATAATCTAAGAAACATATATGCATAGCATCCAAACAGTACCATTCGCCAATTTTTTGTTCTTCAAGTTTAAGTGAACTACGAGCCCCATTGTTAATCCTTTAAAGGAAATTATTTGTCAATTTCGACAAGTAGAACAATGATTGGAACACGTAGACGGTTGAAATCTTTGTATATATTGCTTCCATATAGTCTAAGAAACATGTACGCAAAGCATCCAAACAGTACCATTCGCCAATTTTTTGTTCTTCAAGTTTAAGTGAACAATGAGCCCCAATGGTTAATCCTTTATCGGAAATTATTTGTAAGTTTTAGCAAGTAGAACAATGAATGGAACAGGTAGACGGTTGAAATATTTGTATATATTGCTTCTATATAGTCTAAGAAACATGTATGCAAAGCATCCAAACAGTATCAATCGCCAATTTTTTGGTCTTCAAGTTTAAGTGAACAATGAGCCCCAATGGTTAATCCTTTATCGGAAATTAATTGTAAATTTCTACAAGTAGAACAATGATTGGAACACGTAGACGGTTGAAATCTTTGTATATATTGCTTCCATATAGTCTAAGAAACATGTATGCAAAGCATCCAAACAGTACCATTCGCCAATTTTTTGTTCTTCAAGTTTAAGTGAACAATGAGCCACAATGGTCAATCCGTTATCGGAAATTATTTGTAACTTTCGACAAGTAGAACAATGAATGGAACAGGTAGACGGTTGAAATCTTTGTATATATTGCTTCTATGTAGTCTAAGAAACATATATGCAAAGCATCCAAACAGTACCATTCGCCAATTTTTTGTTCTTCAAGTTTAGGTGAACTACGAGCCCCATTGTTAATCCTTTAACGGAAATTAATTGTAACTTTCTACAAGTAGAACAATGATTGGAACACGTAGACGGTTGAAATCTTTGTATATATTGCTTCCATATAGTCTAAGAAACATGTACGCAAAGCATCCAAACAGTACCATTCGCCAATTTTTTGTTCTTCAAGTTTAAGTGAACAATGAGCCCCAATGGTTAATCCTTTATCGGAAATTATTTGTAACTTTCGGCAAGTAGAACAATGAATGGAACAGGTAGACGGTTGAAATCTTTGTATATATTGCTTCTATATAGTCTAAGAAATATATATGCAAAGCATCCAAACAGTACAATTCGCCAATTTATTGTTCTTCAAGTTTAAGTGAACAACGAGCTCCATTGTTAATCCATTAAAGGAAATTATTTGTCAATTTCGACAAGTAGAACAATGATTGGAACACGTAGAAGGTTGAAATCTTTGTATATATTGCTTCCATATAGTCTAAGAAACATGTACGCAAAGCATCCAAACAGTACCATTCGCCAATTTTTTGTTCTTCAAGTTTAAGTGAACAATGAGCCCCAATGGTTAATCCTTTATCGGAAATTATTTGTAAGTTTTGGCAAGTAGAACAATGAATGGAACAGGTAGACGGTTCAAATATTTGTATATATTGCTTCTATATAGTCTATGAAACATGTACGCAAAGCATCCAAACAGTACCATTCGCCAATTTTTTGTTCTTCAAGTTTATGTGAACTACGAGCCCCATTGTTAATCCTTTAAAGGAAATTATTTGTCAATTTCGACAAGTAGAACAATGATTGGAACACGTAGACGGTTGAAATCTTTGTATATATTGCTTCCATATAGTCTAAGAAACATGTACGCAAAGCATCCAAACAGTACCATTCGCCAATTTTTTGTTCTTCAAGTTTAAGTGAACAATGAGCCCCAATGGTTAATCCTTTATCGGAAATTATTTGTAAGTTTTAGCAAGTAGAACAATGAATGGAACAGGTAGACGGTTGAAATATTTGTATATATTGCTTCTATATAGTCTAAGAAACATGTATGCAAAGCATCCAAACAGTATCAATCGCCAATTTTTTGGTCTTCAAGTTTAAGTGAACAATGATCCCCAATGGTTAATCCTTTATCGGAAATTAATTGTAAATTTCTACAAGTAGAACAATGATTGGAACACGTAGACGGTTGAAATCTTTGTATATATTGCTTCTATATAGTCTACGAAACATATATGCAAAGCATCCAAACAGTACAATTCGCCAATTTTTTGTTCTTCAAGTTTAAGTGAACAATGAGCCCCAATGGTTAATCCTTTATCGGAAATTATTTGTAAGTTTTAGCAAGTAGAACAATGAATGGAACAGGTAGACGGTTGAAATATTTGTATATATTGCTTCTATATAGTCTAAGAAACATGTATGCAAAGCATCCAAACAGTATCAATCGCCAATTTTTTGGTCTTCAAGTTTAAGTGAACAATGAGCCCCAATGGTTAATCCTTTATCGGAAATTAATTGTAAATTTCTACAAGTAGAACAATGATTGGAACACGTAGACGGTTGAAATCTTTGTATATATTGCTTCCATATAGTCTAAGAAACATGTATGCAAAGCATCCAAACAGTACCATTCGCCAATTTTTTGTTCTTCAAATTTAAGTGAACAATGAGCCCCAATGGTCAATCCGTTATCGGAAATTATTTGTAACTTTCGACAAGTAGAACAATGAATGGAACAGGTAGACGGTTGAAATCTTTGTATATATTGCTTCTATGTAGTCTAAGAAACATATATGCAAAGCATCCAAACAGTACCATTCGCCAATTTTTTGTTCTTCAAGTTTAGGTGAACTACGAGCCCCATTGTTAATCCTTTAACGGAAATTAATTGTAACTTTCTACAAGTAGAACAATGATTGGAACACGTAGACGGTTGAAATCTTTGTATATATTGCTTCCATATAGTCTAAGAAACATGTACGCAAAGCATCCAAACAGTACCATTCGCCAATTTTTTGTTCTTCAAGTTTAAGTGAACAATGAGCCCCAATGGTTAATCCTTTATCGGAAATTATTTGTAACTTTCGGCAAGTAGAACAATGAATGGAACAGGTAGACGGTTGAAATCTTTGTATATATTGCTTCTATATAGTCTAAGAAATATATATGCAAAGCATCCAAACAGTACAATTCGCCAATTTATTGTTCTTCAAGTTTAAGTGAACAACGAGCTCCATTGTTAATCCATTAAAGGAAATTATTTGTCAATTTCGACAAGTAGAACAATGATTGGAACACGTAGAAGGTTGAAATCTTTGTATATATTGCTTCCATATAGTCTAAGAAACATGTACGCAAAGCATCCAAACAGTACCATTCGCCAATTTTTTGTTCTTCAAGTTTAAGTGAACAATGAGCCCCAATGGTTAATCCTTTATCGGAAATTATTTGTAAGTTTTGGCAAGTAGAACAATGAATGGAACAGGTAGACGGTTCAAATATTTGTATATATTGCTTCTATATAGTCTATGAAACATGTACGCAAAGCATCCAAACAGTACCATTCGCCAATTTTTTGTTCTTCAAGTTTAAGTGAACTACGAGCCCCATTGTTAATCCTTTAAAGGAAATTATTTGTCAATTTCGACAAGTAGAACAATGATTGGAACACGTAGACGGTTGAAATCTTTGTATATATTGCTTCCATATAGTCTAAGAAACATGTACGCAAAGCATCCAAACAGTACCATTCGCCAATTTTTTGTTCTTCAAGTTTAAGTGAACAATGAGCCCCAATGGTTAATCCTTTATCGGAAATTATTTGTAAGTTTTAGCAAGTAGAACAATGAATGGAACAGGTAGACGGTTGAAATATTTGTATATATTGCTTCTATATAGTCTAAGAAACATGTATGCAAAGCATCCAAACAGTATCAATCGCCAATTTTTTGGTCTTCAAGTTTAAGTGAACAATGATCCCCAATGGTTAATCCTTTATCGGAAATTAATTGTAAATTTCTACAAGTAGAACAATGATTGGAACACGTAGACGGTTGAAATCTTTGTATATATTGCTTCCATATAGTCTAAGAAACATGTATGCAAAGCATCCAAACAGTACCATTCGCCAATTTTTTGTTCTTCAAGTTTAAGTGAACAATGAGCCCCAATGGTCAATCCGTTATCGGAAATTATTTGTAACTTTCGACAAGTAGAACAATGAATGGAACAGGTAGACGGTTGAAATCTTTGTATATATTGCTTCTATGTAGTCTAAGAAACATATATGCAAAGCATCCAAACAGTACCATTCGCCAATTTTTTGTTCTTCAAGTTTAGGTGAACTACGAGCCCCATTGTTAATCCTTTAACGGAAATTAATTGTAACTTTCTACAAGTAGAACAATGATTGGAACACGTAGACGGTTGAAATCTTTGTAAATATTGCTTCCATATAGTCTAAGAAACATGTACGCAAAGCATCCAAACAGTACCATTCGCCAATTTTTTGTTCTTCAAGTTTAAGTGAACAATGAGCCCCAATGGTTAATCCTTTATCGGAAATTATTTGTAACTTTCGGCAAGTAGAACAATGAATGGAACAGGTAGACGGTTGAAATCTTTGTATATATTGCTTCTATATAGTCTAAGAAATATATATGCAAAGCATCCAAACAGTACAATTCGCCAATTTATTGTTCTTCAAGTTTAAGTGAACAACGAGCTCCATTGTTAATCCATTAAAGGAAATTATTTGTCAATTTCGACAAGTAGAACAATGATTGGAACACGTAGAAGGTTGAAATCTTTGTATATATTGCTTCCATATAGTCTAAGAAACATGTACGCAAAGCATCCAAACAGTACCATTCGCCAATTTTTTGATCTTCAAGTTTAAGTGAACAATGAGCCCCAATGGTTAATCCTTTATCGGAAATTATTTGTAAGTTTTGGCAAGTAGAACAATGAATGGAACAGGTAGACGGTTCAAATATTTGTATATATTGCTTCTATATAGTCTAAGAAACATGTACGCAAAGCATCCAAACAGTACCATTCGCCAATTTTTTGTTCTTTAAGTTTAAGTGAACAATGAGCCCCAATGGTTAATCCTTTATCGGAAATTAATTGTAAATTTCTACAAGTAGAACAATGATTGGAACACGTAGACGGTTGAAATCTTTGTATATATTGCTTCCATATAGTCTAAGAAACATGTACGCAAAGCATCCAAGCAGTACCATTCGCCAATTTTTTGTTCTTCAAGTTTAAGTGAACAATGAGCCCCAAGGATTAATCCTTTATCGGAAATTATTTGTAACTTTCGGCAAGTAGAACAATGAATGGAACAGGTAGACGGTTGAAATCTTTGTATATATTGCTTCTATATAGTCTAAGAAATATATATGCAAAGCATCCAAACAGTACAATTCGCCAATTTATTGATCTTCAAGTTTAAGTGAACAGCGAGCCCCATTGATAATCATGAAATGGAAATTATTTGTAACTTTCTACAAGTAGAACAATGAATGGTACAGGTAGACGGGTGAAATCTTTCTAAATATTGCTTCTAAATAGTCTAAGAAACATCTATGCAAAGCATCCAAACAGTACCATTCGCCAATTTTTTGTTCTTCAAGTTTAAGTGAACAATGAGACCCAATGGTTAATACGTTATCGGAAATTATTTGTAACTTTCGACAAGTAGAACAATGAATGGAACAGGTAGACGGTTGAAATCTTTGTATATATTGCTTCTATATAGTCTAAGAAACATATATGCAAAGCATCCAAACAGTACCATTCGCCAATTTTTTGTTCTTCAAGTTTAAGTGAACAGCGAGCCCCATTGATAATCATGAAATGGAAATTATTTGTAAATTTCGACAAGTAGAACAATGAATGGAACAGGTAGACGGTTGAAATCCTTGTATATACTGCTTCCATATAGTCTAAGAAACATGAACGCAAAGCATCCAAAGAGTACCATTCGCCAATTTTTTGTCCTTCTAGTTTAAGTGAACAATGAGCCCCATTGTTAATCCTTTATCGGAAATTATTTGTAACTTTCGACAAGTAGAACAATAAATGGAACAGGTAGACGGTTGAAATCTTTGTATATATCGCTTCTATATAATCTAAGAAACATATATGCAAAGCATCCAAACAGTACAATTCGCCAATTTTTTGTTCTTCAAGTTTAAGTGAACAATGAGCCCCATTGTTAATCCTTTAAAGGAAATTATTTGTAACATTCGACAAGTAGAACAATGAATGGAACAGGTAGACGGTTGAAATCTTTGTATATGTTGCTTCTATATAGTCTACGAAACATATATGCAAAGCATCCAAACAGTACAATTCGCCAATTTTTTGTTCTACAAGTTTAAGTGAACAATGAACTCCATTGTTAATCCTTTATCGGAAATTATTTGTAAATTTCGGCAAGTAGAACAATGAATGAAATAGGTAGACGGTTGAAATCATTGTATATATTGCTTCTATATAGTCTAAGAAACATATATGCAAAGCATCCAAACAGTACAATTCGCCAATTTTTTGTTCTTCAAGTTTAAGTAAACTACGATCCCCATTGTTAATCCCTTAACGGAAATTATTTGTAAATTTCGGCAAGTAGAACAATGAATGGAATAGGTAGACGGTTGAAATCTTTGTATATATTGCTTCTATATAATCTAAGAAACATATATGCAAAGCATCCAAACAGTACCATTCGCCAATTTTTTGTTCTTCAAGTTTAAGTGAACAATGAGCCCCATTGTTAATCCTATATCGGAAATTATTTGTAACTTTCTACAAGTAGAACAATGAATAGTACGGGTAGACGGGTGAAATCTTTCTATATATTGCTTCTAAATAGTCTAAGAAACATATATGCAAAGCATCCAAACAGTACCATTCGCCAATTTTTTGTTCTTCAAGTTTAAGTGAACTACGAGCCCCATTGTTAATCCTTTAAAGGAAATTATTTGTAATTTTCGACAAGCAGAACAATGAATGGAACAGGTAGACGGTTGAAATCTTTGTATATATTGCTTCTATATAGTCTAAGAAACATATATGCAAAGCATCCAAACAGTACAATTCGCCAATATTTTGTTTTTCAAGTTTAAGTGAACTACGAGCTCCATTGTTAATCCTTTAACGGAAATTAATTGTAACTTTCTATAAGTAGAACAATGAATGGAACAGGTAGACGGTTGAAATCTTTGTATATGTTGCTTCTATATAGTCTAAGAAACCTATATGCAAAGCATCTAAACAGTAACAATCGCCAATTTTTTGATCTTCAAGTTTAAGTGAACAGCGAGCCCCATTGATAATCATGAAATGGAAATTATTTGTAACTTTCTACAAGTAGAACAATGAATAGTACAGGTAGACGGGTGAAATCTTTCTATATATTGCTTCTAAATAGTCTACGAAACATATATGCAAAGCATCCAAACAGTACTATTCGCAAATTTTTTGTTCTTCAAGTTAAGTGAACAACGAGCCCCATTGTTAATCCTTTAAAGGAAATTATTTGTAAATTTCGACAAGTAGAACAATTAATGGAACAGGTAGACGGTTGAAATCTTTGTATATATCGCTTCTATATAATCTAAGAAACATATATGCAAAGCATCCAAACAGTACAATTCGCCAATTTATTGTTCTTCAAGTTTAAGTGAACAATGAGCCCCATTGTTAATCCATTAAAGGAAATTATTTGTCAATTTCGACAAGTAGAACAATGAATAGTACGGGTAGACGGGTGAAATCTTTCTATATATTGCTTCTAAATAGTCTAAGAAACATATATGCAAAGCATCCAAACAGTACCATTCGCCAATTTTTTGTTCTTCAAGTTTAAGTGAACTACGAGCCCCATTGTTAATCCTTTAAAGGAAATTATTTGTAATTTTCGACAAGCAGAACAATGAATGGAACAGGTAGACGGTTGAAATCTTTGTATATATTGCTTCTATATAGTCTAAGAAACATATATGCAAAGCATCCAAACAGTACAATTCGCCAATATTTTGTTTTTCAAGTTTAAGTGAACTACGAGCTCCATTGTTAATCCTTTAACGGAAATTAATTGTAACTTTCTATAAGTAGAACAATGAATGGAACAGGTAGACGGTTGAAATCTTTGTATATGTTGCTTCTACATAGTCTAAGAAACCTATATGCAAAGCATCTAAACAGTAACAATCGCCAATTTTTTGATCTTCAAGTTTAAGTGAACAGCGAGCCCCATTGATAATCATGAAATGGAAATTATTTGTAACTTTCTACAAGTAGAACAATGAATAGTACAGGTAGACGGGTGAAATCTTTCTATATATTGCTTCTAAATAGTCTACGAAACATATATGCAAAGCATCCAAACAGTACTATTCGCAAATTTTTTGTTCTTCAAGTTAAGTGAACAACGAGCCCCATTGTTAATCCTTTAAAGGAAATTATTTGTAAATTTCGACAAGTAGAACAATTAATGGAACAGGTAGACGGTTGAAATCTTTGTATATATCGCTTCTATATAATCTAAGAAACATATATGCAAAGCATCCAAACAGTACAATTCGCCAATTTATTGTTCTTCAAGTTTAAGTGAACAATGAGCCCCATTGTTAATCCATTAAAGGAAATTATTTGTCAATTTCGACAAGTAGAACAATGATTGGAACACGTAGACGGTTGAAATCTTTGTATATATTGCTTCCATATAGTCTAAGAAACATGTACGCAAAGCATCCAAACAGTACCATTCGCCAATTTTTTGTTCTTTAAGTTTAAGTGAACAATGAGCCCCAATGGTTAATCCTTTATCGGAAATTATTTGTAAGTTTTGGCAAGTAGAACAATGAATGGAATAGGTAGACGGTTGAAATCTTTGTATATATTGCTTCTATATAATCTAAGAAACATATATGCAAAGCATCCAAACAGTACCATTCGCCAATTTTTTGTTCTTCAAGTTTAAGTGAACAATGAGCCCCATTGTTAATCCTATATCGGAAATTATTTGTAACTTTCTACAAGTAGAACAATGAATAGTACGGGTAGACGGGTGAAATCTTTCTATATATTGCTTCTAAATAGTCTAAGAAACATATATGCAAAGCATCCAAACAGTACCATTCGCCAATTTTTTGTTCTTCAAGTTTAAGTGAACTACGAGCCCCATTGTTAATCCTTTAAAGGAAATTATTTGTAATTTTCGACAAGCAGAACAATGAATGGAACAGGTAGACGATTGAAATCTTTGTATATATTGCTTCTATATAGTCTAAGAAACATATATGCAAAGCATCCAAACAGTACAATTCGCCAATATTTTGTTTTTCAAGTTTAAGTGAACTACGAGCTCCATTGTTAATCCTTTAACGGAAATTAATTGTAAATTTCGACAAGTAGAACAATGAATGGAACAGGTAGACGGTTGAAATCTTTGTATATATTGCTTCTATATAGTCTAAGAAACATATATGCAAAGCATCCAAACAGTACCATTCGCCAATTTTTTGTTCTTCAAGTTTAAGTGAACAGCGAGCCCCATTGATAATCATGAAATGGAAATTATTTGTAAATTTCGACAAGTAGAACAATGAATGGAACAGGTAGACGGTTGAAATCCTTGTATATACTGCTTCCATATAGTCTAAGAAACATGAACGCAAAGCATCCAAAGAGTACCATTCGCCAATTTTTTGTCCTTCTAGTTTAAGTGAACAATGAGCCCCATTGTTAATCCTTTATCGGAAATTATTTGTAACTTTCGACAAGTAGAACAATAAATGGAACAGGTAGACGGTTGAAATCTTTGTATATATCGCTTCTATATAATCTAAGAAACATATATGCAAAGCATCCAAACAGTACAATTCGCCAATTTTTTGTTCTTCAAGTTTAAGTGAACAATGAGCCCCATTGTTAATCCTTTAAAGGAAATTATTTGTAACATTCGACAAGTAGAACAATGAATGGAACAGGTAGACGGTTGAAATCTTTGTATATGTTGCTTCTATATAGTCTACGAAACATATATGCAAAGCATCCAAACAGTACAATTCGCCAATTTTTTGTTCTACAAGTTTAAGTGAACAATGAACTCCATTGTTAATCCTTTATCGGAAATTATTTGTAAATTTCGGCAAGTAGAACAATGAATGAAATAGGTAGACGGTTGAAATCATTGTATATATTGCTTCTATATAGTCTAAGAAACATATATGCAAAGCATCCAAACAGTACAATTCGCCAATTTTTTGTTCTTCAAGTTTAAGTAAACTACGATCCCCATTGTTAATCCCTTAACGGAAATTATTTGTAAATTTCGGCAAGTAGAACAATGAATGGAATAGGTAGACGGTTGAAATCTTTGTATATATTGCTTCTATATAATCTAAGAAACATATATGCAAAGCATCCAAACAGTACCATTCGCCAATTTTTTGTTCTTCAAGTTTAAGTGAACAATGAGCCCCATTGTTAATCCTATATCGGAAATTATTTGTAACTTTCTACAAGTAGAACAATGAATAGTACGGGTAGACGGGTGAAATCTTTCTATATATTGCTTCTAAATAGTCTAAGAAACATATATGCAAAGCATCCAAACAGTACCATTCGCCAATTTTTTGTTCTTCAAGTTTAAGTGAACTACGAGCCCCATTGTTAATCCTTTAAAGGAAATTATTTGTAATTTTCGACAAGCAGAACAATGAATGGAACAGGTAGACGGTTGAAATCTTTGTATATATTGCTTCTATATAGTCTAAGAAACATATATGCAAAGCATCCAAACAGTACAATTCGCCAATATTTTGTTTTTCAAGTTTAAGTGAACTACGAGCTCCATTGTTAATCCTTTAACGGAAATTAATTGTAACTTTCTATAAGTAGAACAATGAATGGAACAGGTAGACGGTTGAAATCTTTGTATATGTTGCTTCTATATAGTCTAAGAAACCTATATGCAAAGCATCTAAACAGTAACAATCGCCAATTTTTTGATCTTCAAGTTTAAGTGAACAGCGAGCCCCATTGATAATCATGAAATGGAAATTATTTGTAACTTTCTACAAGTAGAACAATGAATAGTACAGGTAGACGGGTGAAATCTTTCTATATATTGCTTCTAAATAGTCTACGAAACATATATGCAAAGCATCCAAACAGTACTATTCGCAAATTTTTTGTTCTTCAAGTTAAGTGAACAACGAGCCCCATTGTTAATCCTTTAAAGGAAATTATTTGTAAATTTCGACAAGTAGAACAATTAATGGAACAGGTAGACGGTTGAAATCTTTGTATATATCGCTTCTATATAATCTAAGAAACATATATGCAAAGCATCCAAACAGTACAATTCGCCAATTTATTGTTCTTCAAGTTTAAGTGAACAATGAGCCCCATTGTTAATCCATTAAAGGAAATTATTTGTCAATTTCGACAAGTAGAACAATGAATAGTACGGGTAGACGGGTGAAATCTTTCTATATATTGCTTCTAAATAGTCTAAGAAACATATATGCAAAGCATCCAAACAGTACCATTCGCCAATTTTTTGTTCTTCAAGTTTAAGTGAACTACGAGCCCCATTGTTAATCCTTTAAAGGAAATTATTTGTAATTTTCGACAAGCAGAACAATGAATGGAACAGGTAGACGGTTGAAATCTTTGTATATATTGCTTCTATATAGTCTAAGAAACATATATGCAAAGCATCCAAACAGTACAATTCGCCAATATTTTGTTTTTCAAGTTTAAGTGAACTACGAGCTCCATTGTTAATCCTTTAACGGAAATTAATTGTAACTTTCTATAAGTAGAACAATGAATGGAACAGGTAGACGGTTGAAATCTTTGTATATGTTGCTTCTACATAGTCTAAGAAACCTATATGCAAAGCATCTAAACAGTAACAATCGCCAATTTTTTGATCTTCAAGTTTAAGTGAACAGCGAGCCCCATTGATAATCATGAAATGGAAATTATTTGTAACTTTCTACAAGTAGAACAATGAATAGTACAGGTAGACGGGTGAAATCTTTCTATATATTGCTTCTAAATAGTCTACGAAACATATATGCAAAGCATCCAAACAGTACTATTCGCAAATTTTTTGTTCTTCAAGTTAAGTGAACAACGAGCCCCATTGTTAATCCTTTAAAGGAAATTATTTGTAAATTTCGACAAGTAGAACAATTAATGGAACAGGTAGACGGTTGAAATCTTTGTATATATCGCTTCTATATAATCTAAGAAACATATATGCAAAGCATCCAAACAGTACAATTCGCCAATTTATTGTTCTTCAAGTTTAAGTGAACAATGAGCCCCATTGTTAATCCATTAAAGGAAATTATTTGTCAATTTCGACAAGTAGAACAATGATTGGAACACGTAGACGGTTGAAATCTTTGTATATATTGCTTCCATATAGTCTAAGAAACATGTACGCAAAGCATCCAAACAGTACCATTCGCCAATTTTTTGTTCTTTAAGTTTAAGTGAACAATGAGCCCCAATGGTTAATCCTTTATCGGAAATTATTTGTAAGTTTTGGCAAGTAGAACAATGAATGGAATAGGTAGACGGTTGAAATCTTTGTATATATTGCTTCTATATAATCTAAGAAACATATATGCAAAGCATCCAAACAGTACCATTCGCCAATTTTTTGTTCTTCAAGTTTAAGTGAACAATGAGCCCCATTGTTAATCCTATATCGGAAATTATTTGTAACTTTCTACAAGTAGAACAATGAATAGTACGGGTAGACGGGTGAAATCTTTCTATATATTGCTTCTAAATAGTCTAAGAAACATATATGCAAAGCATCCAAACAGTACCATTCGCCAATTTTTTGTTCTTCAAGTTTAAGTGAACTACGAGCCCCATTGTTAATCCTTTAAAGGAAATTATTTGTAATTTTCGACAAGCAGAACAATGAATGGAACAGGTAGACGATTGAAATCTTTGTATATATTGCTTCTATATAGTCTAAGAAACATATATGCAAAGCATCCAAACAGTACAATTCGCCAATATTTTGTTTTTCAAGTTTAAGTGAACTACGAGCTCCATTGTTAATCCTTTAACGGAAATTAATTGTAACTTTCTATAAGTAGAACAATGAATGGAACAGGTAGACGGTTGAAATCTTTGTATATGTTGCTTCTATATAGTCTAAGAAACCTATATGCAAAGCATCTAAACAGTAACAATCGCCAATTTTTTGATCTTCAAGTTTAAGTGAAATGCGAGCCCCATTGATAATCATGAAATGGAAATTATTTGTAACTTTCTACAAGTAGAACAATGAATAGTACAGGTAGACGGGTGAAATCTTTCTATATATTGCTTCTAAATAGTCTACGAAACATATATGCAAAGCATCCAAACAGTACAATTCGCCAATTTATTGTTCTTCAAGTTTAAGTGAACAACGAGCCCCATTGCTAATCCATTAAAGGAAATTATCTGTAAATTTCGACAAGTAGAACAATGATTGGAACACGTAGACGGTTGAAATCTTTGTATATATTGCTTCCATATAGTCTAAGAAACAAGTACGCAAAGCATCCAAACAGTACCATTCGCTAATTTGTTGGTCTTCAAGTTTAAGTGAACAATGAGCCCCAATGGTTAATACATTATCGGAAATTATTTGTAAGTTTTGGCAATTAGAACAATGAATGGAACAGGTAGACGGTTGAAATATTTGTATATATTGCTTCTATATAGTATAAGAAACATATATGCAAAGCATCCAAACAGTACAATTCGCCAATTATTTGTTCTTCAAGTTTAAGTAAACTACGATCCCCATTGTTAATCCCTTAACGGAAATTATTTGTAACATTCGACAAGTAGAACAGTGAGTGGAACTGGTAGACGGTTGAAATCTTTGTATATATTGCTTCTATATAGTATAAGAAACATATATGCAAAGCATCCAAACAGTACAATTCGCCAATTTCTTGTTCTTCAAGTTTAAGTAAACTACGATCCCCATTGTTAATCCCTTAACGGAAATTATTTGTAACTTTCGACAAGTAGAACAATGAATGGAACTGGTAGACTGTTGAAATCATTGTATATATTGCTTCTATATAGTCTAAGAAACATATATGCAAATTATCCAAACAGTACAATTCGCCTATTATTTGATATTCAAGTTTAAGTAAACTACGATCCCCATTGTTAATCCTGTAAAGGAAATTATTTGTAAATTTCGACAAGTAGAACAATGAATGGATCATGTAGACGGTTGAAATCACTGTATATATTGCTTCTATATAGTCTAAGAAACCTATATGCAAAGCATCTAAACAGTAACAATCGCCAATTTTTTGATCTTCAAGTTTAAGTGAACAGCGAGCCCCATTGATAATCATGAAATGGAAATTATTTGTAACTTTCTACAAGTAGAACAATGAATAGTACAGGTAGACGGGTGAAATCTTTCTATATATTGCTTCTAAATAGTCTACGAAACATATATGCAAAGCATCCAAACAGTACTATTCGCAAATTTTTTGTTCTTCAAGTTAAGTGAACAACGAGCCCCATTGTTAATCCTTTAAAGGAAATTATTTGTAAATTTCGACAAGTAGAACAATTAATGGAACAGGTAGACGGTTGAAATCTTTGTATATATCGCTTCTATATAATCTAAGAAACATATATGCAAAGCATCCAAACAGTACAATTCGCCAATTTATTGTTCTTCAAGTTTAAGTGAACAATGAGCCCCATTGTTAATCCATTAAAGGAAATTATTTGTCAATTTCGACAAGTAGAACAATGATTGGAACACGTAGACGGTTGAAATCTTTGTATATATTGCTTCCATATAGTCTAAGAAACATGTACGCAAAGCATCCAAACAGTACCATTCGCCAATTTTTTGTTCTTTAAGTTTAAGTGAACAATGAGCCCCAATGGTTAATCCTTTATCGGAAATTATTTGTAAGTTTTGGCAAGTAGAACAATGAATGGAATAGGTAGACGGTTGAAATCTTTGTATATATTGCTTCTATATAATCTAAGAAACATATATGCAAAGCATCCAAACAGTACCATTCGCCAATTTTTTGTTCTTCAAGTTTAAGTGAACAATGAGCCCCATTGTTAATCCTATATCGGAAATTATTTGTAACTTTCTACAAGTAGAACAATGAATAGTACGGGTAGACGGGTGAAATCTTTCTATATATTGCTTCTAAATAGTCTAAGAAACATATATGCAAAGCATCCAAACAGTACCATTCGCCAATTTTTTGTTCTTCAAGTTTAAGTGAACTACGAGCCCCATTGTTAATCCTTTAAAGGAAATTATTTGTAATTTTCGACAAGCAGAACAATGAATGGAACAGGTAGACGATTGAAATCTTTGTATATATTGCTTCTATATAGTCTAAGAAACATATATGCAAAGCATCCAAACAGTACAATTCGCCAATATTTTGTTTTTCAAGTTTAAGTGAACTACGAGCTCCATTGTTAATCCTTTAACGGAAATTAATTGTAACTTTCTATAAGTAGAACAATGAATGGAACAGGTAGACGGTTGAAATCTTTGTATATGTTGCTTCTATATAGTCTAAGAAACCTATATGCAAAGCATCTAAACAGTAACAATCGCCAATTTTTTGATCTTCAAGTTTAAGTGAAATGCGAGCCCCATTGATAATCATGAAATGGAAATTATTTGTAACTTTCTGCAAGTAGAACAATGAATAGTACAGGTAGACGGGTGAAATCTTTCTATATATTGCTTCTAAATAGTCTACGAAACATATATGCAAAGCATCCAAACAGTACAATTCGCCAATTTATTGTTCTTCAAGTTTAAGTGAACAACGAGCCCCATTGCTAATCCATTAAAGGAAATTATCTGTAAATTTCGACAAGTAGAACAATGATTGGAACACGTAGACGGTTGAAATCTTTGTATATATTGCTTCCATATAGTCTAAGAAACAAGTACGCAAAGCATCCAAACAGTACCATTCGCTAATTTGTTGGTCTTCAAGTTTAAATGAACAATGAGCCCCAATGGTTAATCCATTATCGGAAATTATTTGTAAGTTTTGGCAATTAGAACAATGAATGGAACAGGTAGACGGTTGAAATATTTGTATATATTGCTTCTATATAGTATAAGAAACATATATGCAAAGCATCCAAACAGTACAATTCGCCAATTATTTGTTCTTCAAGTTTAAGTAAACTACGATCCCCATTGTTAATCCCTTAACGGAAATTATTTGTAACATTCGACAAGTAGAACAGTGAGTGGAACTGGTAGACGGTTGAAATCTTTGTATATATTGCTTCTATATAGTATAAGAAACATATATGCAAAGCATCCAAACAGTACAATTCGCCAATTTTTTGTTCTTCAAGTTTAAGTGAACTACGAGCCCCATTGTTAATCCTTTAAAGGAAATTATTTGTAAATTTCGACAAGTAGAACAATGAATGGATCATGTAGACGGTTGAAATCATTGTATATATTGCTTCTATATAGTCTACGAAACATATATGCAAAGCATCCGAACAGTACAATTCGCCAATTTTTTGTTCCTCAAGTTTAAGTGAACAATGAGCCCCAATGGTTAATCCGTTAACGGAAATTATTTGTAAATTTCGATAAGTAGAACAATGATTGGAACACGTAGACGGTTGAAATCTTTGTATATATTGCTTCCATATAGTCTAAGAAACATGTACGCAAAGCATCCAAACAGTACCATTCGCCAATTTTTTGTTCTTCAAGTTTAAGTGAACAATGAGCCCCAATGGTTAATCCGTTATCGGAAATTATTTGTAACTTTCGGCAAGTAGAACAATGAATGGAACAGGTAGACGGTTGAAATCTTTGTATATATTGCTTCTATATAGTCTAAGAAATATATATGCAAAGCATCCAAACAGTACAATTCGCCAATTTATTGTTCTTCAAGTTTAAGTGAACAATGAGCCCCATTGTTAATCCATTAAAGGAAATTATTTGTCAATTTCGACAAGTAGAACAATGATTGGAACACGTAGACGGTTGAAATCTTTGTATATATAGCTTCCATATAGTCTAAGAAACATGTACGCAAAGCATCCAAACAGTACCATTCGCCAATTTTTTGTTCTTTAAGTTTAAGTGAACAATGAGCCCCAATGGTTAATCCTTTATCGGAAATTATTTGTAAGTTTTGGCAAGTAGAACAATGAATGGAACAGGTAGACGGTTGAAATATTTGTATATATTGCTTCTATATAGTCTAAGAAACATGTACGCAAAGCATCCAAACAGTACCATTCGCCAATTTTTTGTTCTTCAAGTTTAAGTGAACAATGAGCCCCAATGGTTAATCCTTTATCGGAAATTAAATGTAAATTTCTACAAGTAGAACAATGACTGGAACACGGAGACGGTTGAAATCTTTGTATATATTGCTTCCATATAGTCTAAGAAACATGTACGCAAAGCATCCAAACAGTACCATTCGCCAATTTTTTGTTCTTCAAGTTTAAGTGAACAATGAGCCCCAATGGTTAATCCTTTATCGGAAATTATTTGTAACTTTCGGCAAGTAGAACAATGAATGGAACAGGTAGACGGTTGAAATCTTTGTATATATTGCTTCTATATAGTCTAAGAAATATATATGCAAAGCATCCAAACAGTACAATTCGCCAATTTATTGTTCTTCAAGTTTAAGTGAACAACGAGCCCCATTGTTAATCCATTAAAGGAAATTATCTGTAAATTTCGACAAGTAGAACAATGATTGGAACACGTAGACGGTTGAAATCTTTGTATATATTGCTTCCATATAGTCTAAGAAACATGTACGCAAAGCATCCAAACAGTACCATTCGCCAATTTGTTGGTCTTCAAGTTTAAGTGAACAATGAGCCCCAATGGTTAATCCTTTATCGGAAATTATTTGTAAGTTTTGGCAAGTAGAACAATGAATGGAACAGGTAGACGGTTGAAATATTTGTATATATTGCTTCTATATAGTATAAGAAACATATATGCGCGCATCCAAGCAGTACAATTCGCCAATTATTTGTTCTTCAAGTTTAAGTAAACTACGATCCCCATTGTTAATCCCTTAACGGAAATTATTTGTAACATTCGACAAGTAGAACAGTGAGTGGAACTGGTAGACGGTTGAAATCTTTGTATATATTGCTTCTATATAGTATAAGAAACATATATGCAAAGCATCCAAACAGTACAATTCGCCAATTTTTTGTTCTTCAAGTTTAAGTGAACAATAAGACCCAATGGTTAATCCGTTATCGGAAATTATGTGTAACTTTCGACAAGTAGAACAATGAATGGAACAGGTAGACGGTTGAAATCTTTGAATATATTGCTTCTATATAGTCTAAGAAACATATATGCAAAGCATCCAAACAGTACCATTCGCCAATTTTTTGTTCTTCAAGTTTAAGTGAACTACGAGCCCCATTGTTAATCCTTTAAAGGAAATTATTTGTAAATTTCGACAAGTAGAACAATGAATGGAACAGGTAGACGGTTGAAATCCTTGTATATATTGCTTCCATATAGTCTAAGAAACATATATGCAAAGCATCCAAACAGTACAATTCGCCAATTTTTTGTTCTTCAAGTTTAAGTGAACTACGAGCCCCATTGTTAATCCTTTAAAGGAAATTATTTGTAAATTTCGACAAGTAGAACAATGAATGGATCATGTAGACGGTTGAAATCATTGTATATATTGCTTCTATATAGTCTACGAAACATATATGCAAAGCATCCAAACAGTACAATTCGCCAATTTTTTGTTCCTCAAGTTTAAGTGAACAATGAGAACCAATGGTTAATCCGTTAACGGAAATTATTTGTAAATTTCGATAAGTAGAACAATGATTGGAACACGTAGACGGTTGAAATCTTTGTATATATTGCTTCCATATAGTCTAAGAAACATGTACGCAAAGCATCCAAACAGTACCATTCGCCAATTTTTTGTTCTTCAAGTTTAAGTGAACAATGAGCCCCAATGGTTAATCCGTTATCGGAAATTATTTGTAACTTTCGGCAAGTAGAACAATGAATGGAACAGGTAGACGGTTGAAATCTTTGTATATATTGCTTCTATATAGTCTAAGAAATATATATGCAAAGCATCCAAACAGTACAATTCGCCAATTTATTGTTCTTCAAGTTTAAGTGAACTACGAGCCCCATTGTTAATCCTTTAAAGGAAATTATTTGTAAATTTCGACAAGTAGAACAATGAATGGAACAGGTAGACGGTTGAAATCCTTGTATATATTGCTTCCATATAGTCTAAGAAACATATATGCAAAGCATCCAAACAGTACAATTCGCCAATTTTTTGTTCTTCAAGTTTAAGTGAACTACGAGCCCCATTGTTAATCCTTTAAAGGAAATTATTTGTAAATTTCGACAAGTAGAACAATGAATGGATCATGTAGACGGTTGAAATCATTGTATATATTGCTTCTATATAGTCTACGAAACATATATGCAAAGCATCCAAACAGTACAATTCGCCAATTTTTTGTTCCTCAAGTTTAAGTGAACAATGAGAACCAATGGTTAATCCGTTAACGGAAATTATT
This sequence comes from Cerceris ruficornis, assembly GCA_963989415.1. Classification (NCBI taxonomy): domain Eukaryota; kingdom Metazoa; phylum Arthropoda; class Insecta; order Hymenoptera; family Crabronidae; genus Cerceris; species Cerceris ruficornis. Next base: position 1,344 of record CAXDIW010000481.1, on the reverse strand, counting down.
TGTAAATTTCGATAAGTAGAACAATGATTGGAACACGTAGACGGTTGAAATCTTTGTATATATTGCTTCCATATAGTCTAAGAAACATGTACGCAAAGCATCCAAACAGTACCATTCGCCAATTTTTTGTTCTTCAAGTTTAAGTGAACAATGAGCCCCAATGGTTAATCCGTTATCGGAAATTATTTGTAACTTTCGGCAAGTAGAACAATGAATGGAACAGGTAGACGGTTGAAATCTTTGTATATATTGCTTCTATATAGTCTAAGAAATATATATGCAAAGCATCCAAACAGTACAATTCGCCAATTTATTGTTCTTCAAGTTTAAGTGAACAATGAGCCCCATTGTTAATCCATTAAAGGAAATTATTTGTCAATTTCGACAAGTAGAACAATGATTGGAACACGTAGACGGTTGAAATCTTTGTATATATAGCTTCCATATAGTCTAAGAAACATGTACGCAAAGCATCCAAACAGTACCATTCGCCAATTTTTTGTTCTTTAAGTTTAAGTGAACAATGAGCCCCAATGGTTAATCCTTTATCGGAAATTATTTGTAAGTTTTGGCAAGTAGAACAATGAATGGAACAGGTAGACGGTTGAAATATTTGTATATATTGCTTCTATATAGTCTAAGAAACATGTACGCAAAGCATCCAAACAGTACCATTCGCCAATTTTTTGTTCTTCAAGTTTAAGTGAACAATGAGCCCCAATGGTTAATCCTTTATCGGAAATTAATTGTAAATTTCTACAAGTAGAACAATGATTGGAACACGGAGACGGTTGAAATCTTTGTATATATTGCTTCCATATAGTCTAAGAAACATGTACGCAAAGCATCCAAACAGTACCATTCGCCAATTTTTTGTTCTTCAAGTTTAAGTGAACAATGAGCCCCAATGGTTAATCCTTTATCGGAAATTATTTGTAACTTTCGGCAAGTAGAACAATGAATGGAACAGGTAGACGGTTGAAATCTTTGTATATATTGCTTCTATATAGTCTAAGAAATATATATGCAAAGCATCCAAACAGTACAATTCGCCAATTTATTGTTCTTCAAGTTTAAGTGAACAACGAGCCCCATTGCTAATCCATTAAAGGAAATTATCTGTAAATTTCGACAAGTAGAACAATGATTGGAACACGTAGACGGTTGAAATCTTTGTATATATTGCTTCCATATAGTCTAAGAAACATGTACGCAAAGCATCCAAACAGTACCATTCGCTAATTTGTTGGTCTTCAAGTTTAAGTGAACAATGAGCCCCAATGGTTAATCCATTATCGGAAATTATTTGTAAGTTTTGGCAATTAGAACAATGAATGGAACAGG